>CP125978.1:172586168-174052889 GCA_030063025.1 Avena longiglumis
TGCAGATATGTTGTAGGTCATGGCGACCCCTACCATCAACTTTAATGCGTTCCTAGAGAAAGAAAAGTTGAAAACAATGGAAGCAACTTCACGGACTGGTTTCGTAACATCGGGATTGTCCTTAATGCTGGTCAGTTGACCTATGTGCTGGATGCACCGCTAGGTGACCCACCTACAAGTGATGCTACAGATGAGGTGAAAAATGTTTACCTCACTCAAAAGAATCACCACTCCACAGTTCAGTGCGCCATCTTGTACGGTTTAGAATCGGAGCTTCAGAAGTGCTTTCAGAACCACGACCTTCATGATATAATCAATGAGCTCAAGTGATATTGATACTCATGCGGCCGTGGAAAGCTATGAAGCTTCCGGTAAGTTCTTTAACTGTAAGATGCAAGAGGGCAGCTCCTTTAGCGAGCACGTGCTTGATATGTCCAGAACGTATCTACTTTCCTGAACACTTTTTCTATTGTTTCTCCTCTAAACTTGTGTGATTTGGATACAACTAACACAGACTAACGTTGTTTTCAGCATAATTACCTTGGTGTCTAGTTTTTGTGCAGAAAATCAACTATCAGGAAAAATCCCGAAAATATGCCAAAAATCCTATTTCGCCAAAAGATCCATGGAGCGAGAAGACAAGACGGAGTGGAGGCCTGGGGGTCCCACACCCTAGCCAGGCGCGAGTGGGCCCAGCCCGCGCCTAGGGGGTGTGGCCACCCCAGGAACCCCCTCGGGTTCCCTCTTCGCCTATAAGTTACCCCTTGACCTAAAAAACCGAGGGGGTTCGACATTTTTCCAGAAAGATTTCCGCTGCACCGCCACCAACAGAAGCCGCTATTCGGATCTAGAAACTCCATTCTGGCACCCTGTCGGGATGGGGAATTTGGGGAGGATCATCGCCATCGTCATCACCAACGCCTCTCCATCAACCATCGATGTTTCCCTCATCCATGAGTGAGTAATCCCTCGCTGTAGGCTATGGGGATGGTAGGGATTGGATGAGTTCTATATTGTAATCGAATAAGATTGTTAGGGCATAGTGCCTAGTATCTCTATTAGTGCTATTTGACTTTGTTGCAACTTGGTGTGCTTAATGCTTGTCACTAGGGCCCAAGTGCCATGATCTCAGATCTGAACTTATTATTGAATCATTATGATAGTATTGTTCGTGATCTTATCTGCAAGTTGTGTTCATATATCATTGTTCGGATCCAAAGGCCCCGAGTGACAGAAATTGGGACAACCGAAGGGGATGGTTGTGGTGTGAGGATCACATGTGTTCATGGAGTGTTAATGCTTTGCTCCGGTGCTCTATTAAAATGAGCACCTTCATTGTCAGTAGTTCCCTAGAGGCCCCGCTGCCACGGGCTGGCAGGACAAAAGATGTTGTGCAAGTTCTCATTGCGAGCACGCATGACTATATATGGAGCACATGCCTATGATTGTTTAGTACTTGGATGCTTGTTATTATTTATCTGCAATGCCCTAAGTCTTGAAGTTACATGTTTAGACTCGTCCATACAACGCCCGTTCATCCATCCCTATGCCTACCGTACTCATATCCTACATTTTGCTGCAACTATTACTATTGCTCTTGTTTTGCTATTGTTGTTGTTGCTTTGCTGTTGCTACTACCAAACTGTTGCTACTAATAAACTTCTATGAACAAGAACTATTTCCAGGTGCAGCTGAATTTACAACTCAGTTATTAAGGCTTGCAAGTATTCTTTGGCTCCCCTTGTGTCGAATCAATAAATTGGGTAATACTACCCACGAAGACTGTTGCGATCCCCTATACTTGTGGGTCATCAAGACTATTTTCTGGCGCCGTTGCCGGGGAGAATAGCTTTATTTGTAAGTTCACTTGGATCTACTATTGTTCACTGCTAATCCTTTCATCATGGGGAAGTCTCGTGATGGAAAGTTTCCTATTTTACCATCCACTACAAGAAGAGGTACAGTCCTAAACACCTCTGCTGCTCTTGATTCACCGTCTATTATAAGTAAGCTTGTTACACCACCACCACATACGCATGCTACACACACTGCTACTACTGCTGAATCTAAAACTGCTTTTGATACTCATGATGTTACTTCTACTATGCTTGATGCGAGTGGTTCATTAGGTCCTTTCCTAGATGCTACTATGGCTGGTCTAGGAAATACTGAAACTCCTAGTGAAGACATTGTTACACCTGTTAGCTTGTTGGAATTATGCCCTAGAGGCAATAATAAAGATGTTATTATTATAATTCTTGTTCATGATAAAGTTTATATTCCATGCTAGAATTGTACTAAGCGGAAACATTAATACTTGTGTGGTTTGTGAACAACACCGTGTCCCTGGTACGCCTCTAAGGACTAGCTCATTGATCAATGATGGTTAAGGTTTCCTAACCATAGACATGAGTTGTCAATTGATAATGAGATCATATCATTGGGAGAATGATATGATGGACAGACCCAAACTAAGCAAAGCAATTAGATCGTGTCATCGTGTTCGTCTTTGCGAAGCTTTTCCTATGTCAAATATTGTATTCATTAGACCATGAGATAATACAACTCCCTGGTATCGGAAGAAAGCTTTTAGGTCATCAAACGTCATCCTATGAGAGGGTGATCATAAAGGTGTCTCTCAGGTGATCGGAAAGTATCTGTTGGGTTGTATGTATCGAGATGGGATTTGTCCCTCCCAGGTCGGAGAGATACACTTCGGGCCCACTCGGTAATCGATATCAACACCGCTTGCAAGCATGTGGTTAAGGAGTTAATCACAAAGTGATATCGGATTACGGAACGAGTAAAGTACTTGCTATGAACGGGATTGAACTAGGTATGACGGTACCAACGATCGAATCTCGGGCAAGTAAAATATCGCGAGACGAAGGGAATATATATATATATGGGATTATTGAATCCTGGCATCGTGGTTCATCCGATATGATCATCGATGAATGTGTGGGAGTCAATATGGGTGCCCAGACCCCGCTGTTGATTATTGATAGAAGATCATGTCTGCGTATTCTCGAACCCGCAGGGTCACACACTTAACGTGTCTCGACGCTAGGATAGATTGGATAATTGGTTTATGAATTTTTGTTCGGAGTCTCGGATGGGATCCGGGACATCACGAGAGGTTCCGGAATGGTCCGGAGAATAAGATTCATATAAGGCAGTGCAGTTTTTGGAGTTCGGAATTGTTCCGGGTTAATCGGTATTGTACCGGAAGCTTCTAGAACCTTCCGGAAGGGGACCAACGTGGCCCCACCTTCCGGGAGGTGGCATGGGCCTATGAGGGAGTGTCCTTGCCACATTGGGCCAGGGGCACAAGGCCCCATAGGGCCCATCCGATCCTAGAGAGTTTAAATCGTTTAAACTAGAGATAGGGTTTCTAGAAGAGGGGAGAGTCCATGCCCCCCACTCCTTATCCTTTGGGCTTGGGGGAGGGTCTAGGGATGCGCCCCCCCTCTATATAAAGAGGGGTGGGGGCGCACCAACCCCCCACACCTCTCCTCCAAACCCTAGCCGCCTTGCTAGCTTTCCTCTCTCCCTCCCGGCTGTTTGTAGGCGAAGCCCTGCTGCAGAAATTCTCCACCATATACACCACGCCGTCGTGTTGTAGATCCAATCTATCTCTCCACCATACTTGCTGGTCCGAGGAAGGAGGAGACGTCGAGGTGTTGCACGTGTGCATCTCACGGAGGCACCGCCACTTGTGGTGCTAGATCGGATCGGATCGCGAGGAGGAGAAGCGAGTACGACTACATCACCCACGTTCCGACGAATGTTCCGCTGTGCGAATCTTGAAGGGTATGAAGATCTAATCCAATCTCTCTCGTTGATTGCATCTCCTAGATTAGATCTTGGCTTTCCCTCTGTTCGCATCCGTAGAAAATTTTGATTTACTATGCCACGAAACCCTTCAGTGGTATCAGAGCTAGATCTATGCGTAGATGTGTTTCACGAGTAGAACGCAACATGGTTGTGCGGGCGTTGATGTTTTCTGTTGCAAGCCTCTTGTTTGTGTTCTTCTTATGACGCGGGATAGTGAGATTGAAGCGGTCCAGGCCAACCTTACGCGACGTCGTTCGCGAGACCGGCTCCGCACTTGACGTGAGGCTTGTACCACACATGCGGCTGGTGGATGTCAGTTTCTCTCACTATAGTTGTCATGGGATTAACACCGGAGTTTGGCAACCATAATATCACCGTTGTGGCTTTCCGTAGGTAAGAATCGTTCTTAGCATCTACTCTCATAAAGCCACGTAAAACATGCAACAAAAAAGTAGAGGCGTCTAACTTGTTTTTGCAGGGAGTGTTTTCTGTGATATGGTATGGCCCAAGATGTGATGTGTATATTGTATGCGATGATCATGTTTTGTAATGTTTCACGACTTGCATGTCGATGAGTACACAACCGGCAGGAGCCATATGGTTGTCTTTATAATTGTGTATGACATGTGTGTCAACTTCTTATACGCCATGTAATAGCTTTACTTTATCACTAAGTAGTTAGCAATAGTTGTAGTTGCTATTCGTGGTGGAGGCAATCATGGTGGAGTGATGGAGATCATGTCGGAACGCACAAGATGGAGATCATTGCGCGAGGATTGGCTATACCATGTCACATAAAGTTATATGCATGTGATGTTTATCCCTTTATGTATCTTAATATGCTTAGATCACGACGGTAGCATTATAAGATGATTCCTCACTTAAAGATCAAGATAAAAACTGTGTTCTCCCCAAGTATGCACCATTGCGAAAGTTCGTCGTGTCCAAGCATCACGTGATGATCGGGTGCTATAGACTCTACGCTCACATACAACGGGTGCAAGCCAGTTTTTGCACACGCGGAAATACTTGGGTCTAGCTTGACGAGCCTAGCATGTACAGACATGGCCTCGGAACACAAGAACCGAAAGGTTAAGCATGATTCATATGAATGATATGATCAACACTTTGTTGTCCACCATTGAAACCACATCTCTTCTCGTGATGATCGGATTAGGTGTGGTGAATTTGGATCGTGTTCACTAAACAACTTGAGGGATGTTGAATTTAGTGGGAGTTCATCTAGTAATTTGATTAAGTTGAACTATTTATCATGAACATAGTCTAAATTGTACTTGCAAATCTTGTAGATCACATGGCCAAGTCCAACTTCAACTTCAACGTTTTTTTGAGAAGGAAAAGCTTAGAAACAATGGGTCTAACTTCACCAATTGGTTCCGCAATCTAAGAATCATTCTATTCTGGGACAAAGGACTATGTCCTTGGTAAAGCGTTAGGTGACCCTCAGCAATCAGCTACCGATGAGAAAGCTGTCTATCGATCAGTAAAGATGATTATGGTGTGATTAAGAGCACCATGTTGTTTGCTATGGAACCGAACTTCAAAATCGTTTTGAAACCTATCCTGCCCTTTGAGATTCTCGAGGAGCTGAAAACCATGTTTCAGACTCAAGCCCGTTCTGAGAGATATGAGATCTCTGAGAAGTTCTTTAACTGCAAGATGGAGGAAGGGAGTTCCGTTAGTGAGCACGCCATAAAGATGTCGGGCTACACTCAACGCCTTGAGCAACTGGAATGCACAATTCTAGAGGAGCTCAAGATTGACAGGGTTCTGCAATCACTCCCTCCCAGCTACAAAAGTTTTGTAGTGACTCATAATCAGATTGGCTCCACTGATACGATCACCGAGCTCTTCGCAAAGCTGAAGGCTGCGGAGGTGGACATCAAGAAGGATAATCATGTGTTGATGGTCAACAAGCCCTCCTTTAAGAAAGGTAAGGGAGCAAAGAAGCCCTTCAAGAAGGGCGGCAAGCGCAATGCCCTCGCCGAGAAGAAGCTCAAGTCCGGTCCTAAGCCCGACTCGAGTGCTTCTATTGCAAGGACAAGGGTCACTGGAAGCGCAATTGTCCGAAGTACTTAGCGGACAAGAAGGCTGGCACCATCAAAGGTATATTTGATATACATGTTATTGATGTTTTCCTTACTATCCCTCGTTGTAGTGCCTGGGTATTTGATACCGGTTCAATTGCTAATATTTGTAACTCGAAACAGGAGCTACGGAATAGACGACGGCTTGTGAGGGATGAGGTGACGCGCGTGCTGGCAACGGATCAAGAGTTGATGTGATGGCCGTCGGACGCCTCTCCTTAGTTTTACCTTCGGATTAGTTTTAAACCTTAATAAGTGTTATTATGTACTGCGTTGAGCATGAACATTATTTCGGATCGTGTTTATTGCAAGACGGTTATTCATTTAAATCGAGAATAATGGTTGTTTTATTTATATGAGTAACATCTTTTATGGTCATGCACCTCTTGTAAATGGTTTATTTCTTCTAAATCTCGAAAGGGATGAAACACACATCCATAACATTGAGGCTAAGAGATGCAAAGTAGATAGTGATAACACTACTTATTTATGGCAATCGTCTAGGTCATATTGGTGTAAAGCGATGAAGAAACTCCATTCGATGGACTTTGGAGTCTCTTGATTTTGAATCATTTGACACATGCGAACCATGCCTCATGGGCAAGATGATCAAAACCCCGTTCTCCGGTATGATGGAGCGAGCAACGGACTTGTTGGAAATCATACATACCGATGTATGCGGACCGATGAGTGTTTCGACGCGCGGTGGATATCGCTATTTCCTCACTTTTACCGATGACTTAAGTAGATATGGGTATATCTATTTAATGAAACATAAATCTGAAACATTTGAAAAGTTCAAGGAATTTCGAATGAAGTGGAGAACCATCGTATGTAAAGATTAAGTTTCTACGATCCGATCGTGGAGGTGAATATTTGAGTTATGATTTTCTCACGCATCTTAAAGCAAGTGGAATCGTTTCACAACTCACGCCATAACACCACACCAAGCAATGGTGTGTCTGAGCACGAATCGAACCCTATTAGATATGGTCCGATCAATGATGTCTCTTCTTGATTTGCCGTTATCATTTTGGGGTTATGCATTAGAAACCGCTGCATTCACTTTAAATAGGGCTCCATCTAAACCGTTGAGACGACACCGTATGAACTGTGGTTTGGTGCTAAACCTAAGTTGTCGTTTCTTAAAGTTTGGGGATGCCAAGCTTATGTCAAGAAGTTGATGCCGACAAGCTCACCCCAAAGCGAGAAATGCGTCTTCATAGGATACCCTAAGGAAACTATTGGGTATACCTTCTATCACAGAACCGAAGGCAAAGTGTTTGTCGCAAAGAACGGTTCTTTTCTTGAGAAGGAGTTTCTCTCGAAAGAAGTGAGTGGGAGGAAAGTAGAGCTAGACGAGGTTGTTGAACCTTCTCTTGAATTGGAGAGTAGCGCAGCACCTGAAATTGTTCCAGTGCCGCCTGCAACAATAGAGGAAGCTAATGACAAGGATCATGAAGCTTCGGACGATTCCGCTACTGAACGTCGCAGGTCGACAAGGTCGTGTGCCCCTCCTGAGTGGTACGGCAACCCTGTCTTGACTGTCTTGTTGGTAGAAGACAGTGAACCTACGAACTATGAGGAAGCGATGATGAGCCGGACTCGAGAAATGGCCGGAAGCCATGAAATCATTGGGATCCATGAGCGAAAACCAAGTATGGACTTTGGTGGATCCTCCTAGCGACCGAAAGGCCGTTGAGTGCAAATGGATATTCAAGAAGAAAACGGACGCGATGGTAATGTTACCGTCTATAAAGCACGCTTGTCGCAAAGGTTTTCGACAAGTTCAAGGTGTTGACTACGATGAGACTTTCTCTCCGTAGCGATGTTTAAGTCCATTCGGATTTTATTAGCAATTGATGCGTTTCATGATTATGAAATATGGCGATGGATGTCAAGATCGCTTTCCTCAATGGGAACATTGATGAAGAGTTGTATATGATGCAACCCAAGGTTTTGTCGATCCTAAGGATGCTAGTAAAGTATGCAAACTTCAACGATCCATTTATGGATGAAGCAAGCATCTCGGAGTTGGAACCTTCGTTTTGATCAAGTGATCAAGAGTTTTGGATTTGTTCCAAATTGCTACAAGCTTGTATCTACAAGAAAGTGAGGGAGCTCGGTGACGTTTACGGTATCAGTATGTGGATGACATATTGATTATCGGAAATGACATCAACATGCTTAACGATGTGAAGAGTTATTTGAACAAGTGTTTTTCAATGAAAGACCTAGGTGAAGCCGCTTATATATTGGGCATCAAAATATAGAGATAGACAAAGACGCTGATAGCTTTAAGCGAGTACATACCTAGACAAAGTTCGAAAAGGTTCGTAATGGATATGGCAAAGAAAGGTTCAGGCCTATGTTGTCGAGTAAGATATTGAGCAAGGCTCGGTGTCCAGCCACGATAAATGATAGGAAGCTATGAGCAAAGTGCCTTATGCCTCGGCCATAGGTTCCATCATGTATGCCATCTTGTGTACTAGACCGGATGTGTCCAATGCTCTTAGTTTGACGAGCAGATATCAAAGTGATCCAGAGTGGAACATCGAGCCCGTGAAGAACATCCTAAAGTACCTAAATAGAACTAAAGAAATGTTCTTAGTCTATGGGGTGATGAACAACTTGTCGTAAAGGTTACGTCGACGCTAGTTTTGACACCGACAAGGATGATTCCAAATCTCGCACGGGATACGTTTATATTTTGAATGGAGGAGCTCGAATGGAGAAGTGAAAGCAAAGCGTGATCGCGGGATCTACTGAGAAGCGGAATACATGGCTGCTTGAGCGTCAAGTGAAGGAGTTTGGATCAGAAACTTCATCACTGAGCTTGGTGTGGTTCCAAGTGCATTGGACCCACTGGAGATATTGTGTGACAACACTGGCGCCATAGCACTCGCTAAGGAACCAAGATATCATCCAAAGACCAAGCATATCAACCGCAAGTTTCATATAATCCGAGATTATATAGCAGATGGAGATCTGAAGATTAGCAAAGTACATACGGATCTGAATGTCGCAGATCCATTGACTAAACCTCTTCCACGCGTAAAACATGATCAACACCTCAGTGCCATGGGTGTGAGATTGTTGCCAGATGTAAACTAGATTATTGACTCTAGTGCAAGTGGGAGACTGTTGGAATTATGCCCTAGAGGCAATAATAAAGATGTTATTATTATAATTCTTGTTCATGATAAAGTTTATATTCCATGCTAGAATTGTATTAAGCGGAAACATTAATACTTGTGTGGTTTGTGAACAATACCGTGTCCCTGGTACGCCTCTAAGGACTAGCTCATTGATCAATGATGGTTAAGGTTTCCTAACCATAGACATGAGTTGTCAATTGATAATGAGATCATATCATTGGGAGAATGATATGATGGACAGACCCAAACTAAGCAAAGCAATTAGATCGTGTCATCGTGTTCGTCTTTGCGAAGCTTTTCCTATGTCAAATATTGTATTCCTTAGACCATGAGATAATACAACTCCCTGGTATCGGAAGAAAGCTTTGAGGTCATCAAACGTCATCCTATGAGAGGGTGATCATAAAGGTGTCTCTCAGGTGATCGGAAAGTATCTGTTGGGTTGTATGTATCGAGATGGGATTTGTCCCTCCCAAGTCGGAGAGATATACTTCGGGCCCACTCGGTAATCGATATCAACACCGCTTGCAAGCATGTGGTTAAGGAGTTAATCACAAAGTGATATCGGATTACGGAACGAGTAAAGTACTTGCTGTGAACGGGATTGAACTAGGTATGACGGTACCAACGATCGAATCTCGGGCAAGTAAAATATCGCGAGACGAAGGGAATATATATATGGGATTGATTGAATCCTGGCATCGTGGTTCATCCGATATGATCATCGATGAATGTGTGGGAGTCAATATGGGTGCCCAGACCCCGCTGTTGATTATTGATAGAAGATCATGTCTGCATATTCTCGAACCCGCAGGGTCACACACTTAACATGTCTCGACGCTAGGATAGATTGGATAATTGGTTTATGAATTTTTGTTCGGAGTCTCGGATGGGATCCGGGACATCACGAGAGGTTCCGGAATGGTCCGGAGAATAAGATTCATATAAGGCAGTGCAGTTTTTGGAGTTCGGAATTGTTCCGTTAATCAAGATATTATCGAAGCTTCTAGAACCTTCCGGAAGGGGACCAACGTGGCCCCACCTTCCGGGAGGGGCATGGGCCTATGAGGGAGTGTCCTGGCGCGTTGGGGGCACAAGGCCCCATAGGGCCCAGCCGATCCTAGAGAGTTTAAATCGTTTAAACTAGAGATAGGGTTTCTAGAAGAGGGGAGAGTCCATGCCCCCCACTCCTTATCCTTTGGGCTCACCAACCCCCCACACCTCTCCTCCAAACCCTAGCCGCCTTGCTAGCTTTCCTCTCTCCCTCCCGACTGTTTTTAGGCGAAGCCCTGCTGCAGAAATTCTCCACCATATACACCACGCCGTCGTGTTGTAGATCCAATCTATCTCTCCACCATACTTGCTGGTCCGAGGAAGGAGGAGACGTCGAGGTGCTGCACGTGTGCATCTCACGGAGGCACCACCACTTGTGGTGCTAGATCGGATCGGATCGCGAGGAGGAGAAGCGAGTACGACTACATCACCCACGCCCGTTAACGTTCACCGTGTGAATCTTCAAGGGTATGAAGATCTAATCCAATCTCTCTCGTTGATTGCATCTCCTAGATTAGATCTTGGCTTTCCCTCTGTTCGCGTCCGTAGAAAATTTTGATTTACTATGCCGCGAAACCCCTCATAGCTCACCTGAGTCTAGAGAGAGTTATGATATTAATGATGGTTATATTGAGTTCATTGATGAATTTGTTGAAGAGTGCCGAAACACACACGGTACTAGTGCTATTAAGAGTCTCCTTGCTAGACATACCATTATTCCTAAAATGTCCTCTGATCCTAAGTTTGCCACCTCTCCCATATATATTAAACATAAAGATTATGATTTCTCTCTTGATTTATCCTATTTGAACATTGTTGAGAAAGAACCTTTTTGTGGGACTGAAAATGAGAGTGCTATGGCGCATATGAATGATCTTTCCACTATGAGTGATTTATTCTCTGATGATTTTAAGATGCGCAAGTACTTTGTTACTAAGATCTTCCCTTTTTCACTAAAAGAGAAGCTAGGGCTTGGTTTAATAGATTACCTCCTGGTTCCATTGATAGCCCTGATTGTTTGATTGCTTCTTTCTTCCAGAAATATTTTCCTCCCAGTGCTAGACATGCTGCTTTGCAGAGACCTTTTGATTTCAAACAGGGAGAAGAAGAGAAATTTCCTAAGTCATGGACAAGATTCTGTGCCTTGATTCATGCACATCCTGGATGTCCATTGCCTAAGAATGAGCTTCTTGATATTTATTATAATGGACTAACTGGTGATTATAGTACATACCTAGATAGCTTTGCTGATTGTGTTTTCAGGAAAAGGACTCCTACAGATGCTGAAGAATTAATGGCTAAAATAAGCAAGAATTATGATGATTGGACTTCAACTGAGCAAAATACACCTAAGCCTATTACTCCTGAACCAGTTCCAACACCAACGCCAAAGAAGAGGGGAGTCATTGCATTAAATGATGAAGTGATGAAGGAATATAAGAAGTGTCTAAAAGAGAAAGGTATTAGAGCTGAAGATGTGAAGAATCTACCTCCTATAGAAGAATTATGTAAGCCAATTCCCCACTCATCTACTATTGAGGTACACTCTCTCCAACACTTTGATGAAGTTGATATTCCTCATGGTAAACCTCCTGATCAATGTTTAGAGGAACTTGACATTTTTATTGTTAAACAAGGTAATTTTAATAAACAAGTTCAGAATCATTTATTGGAAAACTCTAGAGCTATTAATGAGTTGAAATATATTGTGGAAAGAACTTCTAATGATATTAAAATGCTTTGTAAACACTTTAAAATGGTTCACACCCAACTTGATCAACTTGCTAAGGTACAAAAGGATATGCTAATTAATGCCTCAGGAGATAAACATGCTTATGGAATTAGAATTGAAAGAACATGTGGGCCCCCATGTGTTGTTTTGTTAATTAATGACAATCTTTATGGACTAATGTGTGTATTAAGTTGCACTTATAGGAATTGTCCATTGGCATCTCTTGCAGCATGTGCTGGCTTCAAGGTCGATGAAAGAAGAAGAAGATATGTTGTGCAAGGTCAAAATGCGCCATCTATAGAATATCTCATGTTTGATGCTTGCCATCCTCGGTGATCATGGATCGATGATGAGGAATCAAGAAAGGCATTCCATATTGAGAAGGTCAAGTTCGTCTACATCGAGCTCAAGTGGAATGATCAAGGCAAAGGTATAATCTTGATAGGTTTTCCCTTTTGCCGGTCTCATGTTGTGTGGGGGAGATCGGGTTTCGGATAGATAACCATACTATCAAGAGGGGATCTCGAATGAGTAACTCGATCACATCGTTCGGAGAGAGCTCAAACCTTTGCATACTTGCATCATCGTATTTGGGTGTTATTTGGCCTTATCCATATGAGGATATAGAGCTTGTGATAATCTCCATAACAAGCGCTTGTTCATCAAAATCGGATCCCTCTTTTATATCTTGTTGTGATTTTGATCTATGCAGTTTTTCTGTTTCTCACCAAGTGAGGTATCTCACATTATTATACTTGATAAATTCTCACTTGGTGATAACCAATATTTTCGGTAGAACCGGACCTAGGTGCATGTGGGAGACTGTTGGAGATATTCCCAAGAGGCATTAATAAAGTGGTTATTATTATATCTTTGTGTTTATGATAAATGTTTACATCCCATTCTATAATTGTATGTTTTGTAAACATAAATACTTGTATGTTTTGTAAACATAAAATAGTCCCTAGTAAGCCTCTTGTTGAACTAGCTTGTTGATTAATAGATGATCATGGTTTCCTAATCATGGACATTGAATGTTATTAGTAAAAATATCATATCATTAGGAGAATGATGTGATGATGGACACACACCCATAGTAAGCATAACATAAGATCAAGTCATTAAGTTTGCTTTGCTACAAGCTTTTAAATACATAGTAACCTAATCCTTCGACCATGAGATCGTGTTAATCACCGCCACCAGATGAGTACTTTGATGACATTAAACACCGCTTCGTAACTGGGTGGTTATAAAGGTGGCATTAGGTATTCTAAAAGTATGTGTTGAAGAACATGGATCAAGAGTGGGATTTGTCCATCCAAATGACAGATAGATATACTCTGGGCCCTCTTGGTGGAATGTCATCCAATTGGCTTGCAAGCATGTGACTAGGTCACAAGGGATGTCATATCATGGAACAAGTAAAGAGTACTTATCGGTAACGAGATTGAAATAGGTATGGAGATACCGACGATCGAACCTCAGATAAGTAAAGTAACGCGCAACAAAGGGAATCTGTATCGTATGTTAATGGATCATTTGATCACGAAGTCATCGTTGAATATGTGGGAGCTATTATGGATCTCCAGGTCTCGCTATTGGTTATTAATCGGAGAGGTGTCTCGATCATGTCTGCATAGTTCACGAATGGTAGGGTGACACACTTAAGGTTCGATATTGTTTTAAGTAGATATGGAATATGAGTTGGAGACCGAATGTTGTTCGGTGTCTCGGATTGGATCCAGGACATCACGAGTAGATCTAGAATGGTCCGGAGAATAAGATTCATATAATGAAAGTCATTTTCCAGGGTTCGATATTTTGACCAAAGCTTCTAGAATGTTCTTAAGGGGGGCCAACAGTGGGCCAACCACCCCGGGAGGGGCCACATGGGTTGAAGGAATGATGCGGGGGCTCATGGGCCACAGTGCCACACACACCAAGCCCTAGAGGCCCAACCGGCTAGCCCAAAGGGTTTAGGGCAAAACCCTAAATAGGAAAGGGGAAACTTGGGGGGGGGCAAGTTTCCCCCTCTCCCTATCTGCACCGACCCTAGGAGGGTAGGGCCAAGGGGGAAACCCTGGCCACACCCCTCCTCATCCTCCTTCCCGCTGCTCCGGCTTAGGCAAAGCCCTGCAGGATTCTCTCCTCCTCCACCACCACCACCACCACGCCGTCGTGCAACTAGGATTCCGAGGGGATCTACTACCTCCACTGCCCACTGGAATAGGGAGAAGAAGGCCTTCATCGATTCCGTACGTGTGACCGAGTGCGGAAGCGCTGCCGGAATGCGGCGCCGGAAGGATCGTCTTCGCGATCTTGAGATTGGCAAGTGATCGACTATATCAACCACGAGATCCAATCTCGTTAACGCTTTATATATACGAGGGTTAGTTCTCTTCTATCTCGTTGCACCTATCTCGTAGATTTGATCTTGGCTTCGCCATAGATTGGATCTTTGTTTTGTTCGTTCTTGCGGTAGATTTGTTTTGTTTTCCATGCAACGAACCCTACACACTCCTTCATTTAGACAAAGTTGTGTGTTTAATCTGGTAGATGCCTCGAGGTGAATGCACACTTGCCCATTTTTCCTAGTGATGGTCGATGGCAATAATGAGAGTTCGTTTTTACTCCCTAATGCATATTAAGTTGGAGGTCCAACAATGGCATAAGTTCTATATGTTGGATGTAGCAAGAGTGATAGTTTGGAACTTCCTCCCCCAGCAGCTAGGAAGGCAATTGTGATGTCAATGGTTGAATCCCCATAAATGGGGGTCGAGTTAGCAACATATAAACCGAGGGAGGGAGGACCTCTAGGTGAAGATGGAGAATGAAAGACACAAATAAATAAGTGGACACAATCAAATGGACCAAGACTAAGAATAAACAAATATCCAGGCAACCAAATGACCAAAAACTTGCATGGATCAATGTGAACTAGGTGACATGCAAGCAATCGAACACCGTCAAGTTTACATTTGGATAATCTCCAGTAGTCTTCCTATATTCACTCTCAGTCGCTACACTCCTAAAAAGGGAGAAAACAATGCTCCAATGAACTCATAAACCATATCTAAATTCCTAAGTCTTTCTAGGAGTCCCATATTTCACTCCGACTCCGAATAGGGTGTCACAAGTGTGATCCCAAAAAAGTAAAATTAGAATAGTTGGAGAGGCTTACCGCAAGATCAAAAATTTGCGACCGTTTATATTCTTCCTATGTGATTTCCGTGTCGCCCTCCTTCATCCATAACGTCTCCCTAGGTATCCCTCCATTGTCACGGGTCTTACTTGAGATCCTACTACACGTTTCTCGGTCCAACTCCCCATGTGTATGTTTGGATAGAGGTTTGGGAGACCACGTTGGAAGGCGTTGCCGTCGGGATAAGCGTGACTCCTTAGCTCGCACATGCGCCATGGATGTTTGCTCAAGGAGGAATCTGAGGTTGAGGTCGACGCCATCCTCGTTGGGGCCGGATGAATCTAGGCAGTATAGAGACGGGAATGGGAGGGTGGCATTGGAAAGGAGAAGGCACATCATCATCGAGCAGGTCATGGGCTCACCCGACACGTGTCTTAATGGGCCATGCTTAGCCTGTAACCCGACCTAGGCCGTGCCTAGGCCTCGACCTAGAGCTCGTGTCCCGACATGACACGATCCATTAATTTTATTTACTTATTTTTTATTTATTTTCTACTTTTTAATTATATGTATTATAACAAGATAGCCTAAAGGGCTAAATGGGCTAGTCAGATAGGTTATTATGCTGTGTCTAGTCCTTGGGGAGAAGACCACGTGTCGGCATGACACATCCCTGGTAGGCCATGTCGCGCCAAGCACGCTGAGTCCTTAATGGGTCGTGCCTTTTCGCGGGCAGGCTCGATGGCTAGGCTTGGTGGGCAACCTTCATGACCCATTCCAACAACATGCAGTCAATTCAAAAGAAAAAGAAAAAACAACGCAACCCCCTTCACCTCGAGAGAAACACACACATGCGATTAGGGTTTCCATGCCTCCTGTCGGCGTCGCCGCTGATCTGCCTCGCTTATGTGGTCTCCGAGCCATGGAGACGGGGCGGATTTCGGCCACCGTCGGCGGGAGGGCTCCATTTTCCTGATTTGATGGTTAAGGTTTGGTGGGACTGCGCTCATGTGGTGGCAGCGATGTCTTATCCAATAAAGTCTCTCAGGATCCAATCCCATCTCGACGATGACGTCGGGAGGCTTGTGGGTGTGGTGTGGTTCTCGAGGACTTCTTATGGATCTGGGGTTCTCCAGATCGTCAAGGAGCTTCGTCAACGGTTATTTCTTCTTCTTTGTCTTTGGAGCGAATGTGGTCTTCTTGACTCGTTCGGAGACTTTCCGTCCGCAACAAATCAGCCTGAATCAGGAATGAGCGGCAAAGACGATGCATCGTTAACACGGTCTTGAGATTGAAGACGAATGACATTTAATAGATATTTTATAAAATTTTTATTGAGCTGCTTTGTACTTTTCATGTTTTAAAATATAAGATGTTTTAGCTTTTTATAAAACAAATATATCTAAATAACTTTTAGTGTATAAGCTCGGAGGTTTATGTCAAATCTACTTCCTCCGTTTTAGAATACAAGATGTTTTAGTTTTGTGAATCAAATGTATCTAACTTTTTTTACCATATAGGTTCAATCATGTTTAAAATAAATCTAGCACTAAAACAAGTCTAAACATTTTTTTATAAACCTAAAACATCTTATTGAACCGGAGAAAGTCTATATAATAATAAAGGAAGGAGTGTTTCTTGTAGTACCTACACTTTTTTGGACAGGTTTACCCTCCCACAAAACCACATATTACCCTGTGCCACCGCTAAGTAAAAAAACATAAATCTGATTTTTTCCCAAAGGATCCGTATCGTTTTCCAAAAGAAAACCGGACGTTCGGCGTCTCTTTTTTTCCAAAGGATCCGTATCGTTTTCCAAAAGAAAATCGGACGTTCGGCGTCTGCTCGCTAAAAACTAGAAACCACCAGGAGATTGCATCCTGCACGTTTGTGTGGTCCTACAGTCGTATAGAAGAAAATCGCAGCAGTTGCGTTCATATCGACGGGCAGGCGGAGGATATCAGGTGGAGGAGCATCCGCTCTGGCTGGACGGGGCAAAGCAGGCGGAGGAGGCGCGCGGCGCTGCGCGGTGGGGAAGAATGGGGCGTCCGGGATGACGGGGTGGGGACGAGGATCCGCCCGCTCCGGTGGGCAAGCGGGGCAGAGGAGGATACCGGCTCCATTGGACTCCGTCGGGGCTCAGCATTGGACCGGGATGTAGCAGAGGTGGCCGTCGCGTCCCGCTGTGCTCCATGATTGGACAAGCGGGCAGGCAGAGGAGGCGCGCGGCGCAACGCGATGGGGAAGAAGGAAGCGACTGGGTCGACGGGGTGGAGATGTAAAAGGTAGCCATGGGCTCGCAGGTAGCCGACGAGGAGCCTGGGTTTGAGCAGAACAGTAGGCGCAACGCAACACAGCAGGCGCAGCGCCGCGTCCCAAATACGCATTCTCCAGATCAAAGCCTAGCTCGCGTTCCTATTGTTTGTACCTACGCTCAATGTTTCTAAGATTCTGCTTCGGCTGAATTTGCTTACTTAATTAGCGCCTGCAGTTGATCCTAACAAAAACGAAACATAAACAAAAAACCACCTTTTAGGCTCCAGATGACGGTATTTTAATTAGTCGTCGTTCTCTTGTCATTGATGAATCCAGTATGACTGGGAAAGAAAAATTGTAGAGTAAGTTTTCTCTTGATTTTAGACTCTTATGTAGGATATTTTTTGAAGCTTTTACTGTGAGGGAACCCCTACAGCCACTCTTATGTAGGATTGATTTGCAATGAGTAGTAAACCTTCGATCTCTATTAGGTTTTTCAAGGATTAGGAGACGCGTTTTCTAAGGGAGGGTGCAAAGTAGCTGATGGTTATGGTTCCATGTTGGTGAGCTATAATATCTTTTCTTATCCCCTCATTCTTTTTCTTATCTTTGAAGAAAATCATATTTCTACGAACAAAAAGAGGGAACTGAGACTCATTTACTTTGTGTGTGTCCTTGGGTTTGAGCCGGGTGTGAATACGTTTGTCAAGATAAGAAAAACGTCCAACTCAAGATTGATATCGTGAGGGAGATAAAATTCTCCATGCGAATTGGATTGGCCTTCCCGGTGACGCACGGGCACTTTTGCTATATATATAATATATATAATAATAAAGAACGAAGTGTTTCTTCCGGTCCAACACTTTTTTGGACCGATTTACCCTCCCACCATACCCCATATTACCACCTAGGCCACCCGTTAGTCAACATACTCAGCATACCGATTCGTTTTAGGGAGAAGATCTGATGTTTACATAAACATAAACTCCCGAGGAGTATCACAGGAGTTGGGCTTGGAGCTTGTGAGTCCACTATATGGGCCGTCGGTGGAGAGAACCAATGATTTTCCCTAGCGATTCCTGTGCAAATAGTCCCACCTCGTTCACTTGTACAAATTTCCACCAGTTTATATATGTTACTAAGTCTCATGGAATATCAGCAAAGCTACCCTGGAAAGCAAGCAGGAGAGAAGGTTGACCGGTACGGAATCAAAATATCAGAGAGGAATAAAACTCCCATGTGCTGATGCTGCCTAAGGTGTGGGGGATTGTGTAAGTCACACAAGGACTGTGAGGGGCGAGGGCAAACTTGGAAAATGATCAGAGGACAATGTCAATATGAGACTATGTTGGGCCGAATACTTGAATACTTGCGTGAATGGAACGAGTACTTTGAACGAAAAAGAGGGCAAATAGTGTGAGCTAAATTGAATCTGACGACCGCATCACATAGCAAAGGTGCTAGCTTAGCTTCATGCATGTGATCAGTGAATAAAAGAGGATTCTATATCTTTGTTATAACTTTTTTCTGGTCGTGATAGGTGCTAGCTTTTAAACGCATACTTGTATCTTTTCTTTCTTAACGTAGAATACTTAAAATTCTTCACATCTCATCAGCGGTCTATAGATATAAAAATCAATTAAATTTAATTGCAGAACTAATAACTTAGTTCATTTTTTTAAACGCATACTTGTATCTTTCCTTTCTTAATGTAGAATACTTAAAATTCATCACATCTCATCAGCGGTCTATAGATATAAAAATCAATTAAATTTAATTGCAGAACTAATAACTTAGTTCATTTTTTTTTCAAGTGTCATCTCCTTCTCTGCCGACACAGCGACCCCTAGGTGACAACCAAAACGATCCAAATGTCACCGGAGAAGGTGACTGATATGAAGAGTAGCTAGATAGAATATGAGCTGATCATCATCATCATGGCGGCCCTCGCCCATGGTTTTAGTTTGACATGCCTGACAACAATCATCGGCATTGTAATCGTGTATAAAAAATATACACAGATTTTTCTTCTCCCGTCGCAACGCACGTAGTATATACTAAAATATGTAATAAGTAAAAAAAAGACAGTCGATACGACCGGCACCCTTCTTCCCCTGAGCCAGAACCTGGCCTGAGGCCCGACGCCTCCCTGCTCCCCTCTCGCCGTTGCGTCCCCCGGCAGCCCTCTGGCGCTCGGGCCTCCCCCACCCACCCCCCCCAACCCCGCCCCACCCGGCGACCAGGTCGACGGCCACCCGTCCCTCTTGCTCTCCCTCTCGGCCGTCGGCAGATCTACGTGGGCGACGACCCTCCTCGTCGGCCATCCGTAGCCATGGTAAGCTCCTTCGTCGTCTCTCCTTCCCGTACATGTCCTCTTTCCCTGCAACAGTCGCCGCCGAATTTGGGCAACAACGGAGTCAATGGCTAGGCCCAACCTGAAGTAAGGTTCCCTGTCGAATGTTAGGCATTTTTTTTGTCGGCGCGCGCAACCTGGCGGTTCTCCCTAGCCCTCGTCTTCGCCTAGTCGACAAAAGAGTCTGATTAGGCCAAACCATCCTCACCGCAATTGGGCAGTCAAAGAGTCTGATTAGGCCAAACTGGAAGTGAAGTTCCATTTCGAGCGTTTTATGTTGGAGGAGTTGGCTCATGTTGACTGGAGTGTCATTTTGAACCTGCGGTTTATCATTACTACATGCAATACTGATGTACAAACCAGTGCACTACAGCTCATTAGAAATTTTCGGTTCATATTTTGTGATTACTTATAACATACTAGAGCAAGTATGGAAGGTTCTGGAAGCTGATTTTAAAGTAGATCCCAACAACTAGAATATCTAGTTTTACAGCCATCCCGGTTTGCCAGTCATACTGCACAACTTCATGATACGCCAATACTGTCTTCGAAATTATGCAAAATATAAACGGTAATCTGTAACTGTAGTTTCCATTCTTGATTCTCAAACTAATGAAAACCCTTTTCTGGATTCAGTATAGAGGTACAGGTACAACTAGTTGATTTCTTTTCAATTCAAGTGATGAGCTATACAAAACTTTCATTTGCAAGTCAAACTTATAAGCCATATGATGTGCTTCAAGAGCAAATCACCTTTCCAGGCCTGCTTCTTTATCTAGTTGCATGGTGTTTTCTGCCTATACCAGTCGAGGTAGTCCAGATAGGAGAAAACTACAATGCTTTTGGGTCAGAGTATTTCAATTAGAGCCGCACCGTTAGCGACACCTTTCATGGGTTTCAGCGTTTGACAATGGTAGGAAATAATCAGCATCGCTTGCTTTCGTTATCCATACTAGTTATCTTAGTTCTTGTTTTGTCATAATTAATGTTAACTTGTGATATCTGATCATCATATGGATTTCTCCCTCGTGGACAGGTTTACCACTCTAGTTTCATTGACGATGATGAGACCACTAAATCCTGTGGGTGTCCTTTGCTTCCACTAAAAACTCATATAAAGGGTCCAGCCCCAGCTGCAGATTCAGGTACCCTTACAAGTTCACAATATTCGACACATTCAGTGACGTACTTCTGTTCCTGTACGACTGACCATGCTGAACTGCTTGTTTATGTTGCTGCTTTCAGATAAAGCAGATATAGTTGATGAAGCAATAACTTTCTTCCGAGCAAATGTTTTCTTCAAAAACTTTCATGTCAAAAGCCCAGCGGACAAATTGCTCATCTATTTGACATCTTACATCAATATTGCCTTGAAAAGATTAGAAGGCTGCCGAACACTGGCTGTTGGGACCAAGGCAATCATTAACTTGGGCTTGGAAAAGGTTCCAGTGCCTGGGGAACCAGCATTTCCTTTCCCTGGACTTTTCACTCTACCCCAATCTGAGGAAGAAGCAGGTATAGAACTCCATCTACTTGGATTTCATGTGTCATATGGTTTTAATAAAAGTAAGCTAACTCTGTTCTACAGAAGTAATGTACGTACTTTTTGAGAGAGGAACAATCAGTTTTATTTTACTTAAACCATGGAGTAACTAAGCTTATAACTGAGAAGGGACCAAATCTAAGATCAGATTTTTCTTACTTGCATGGGTTGTGATCCTCAATTAAACATTCTGCTATTTGAATGCAGAATTATTGAGGAATTATCTGAAGCAGATAAGGGAGGAAACAAGTGGGAGGCTGCTCAACTGCGCGTACAGAACTAATGGCACCCCAAACAAATGGTGGTTGGCTTTTGCAAAGAGGAAGTTCATGAACATTGTCATCCTTTAGAGCGTAGGTATCTCAGCAGCAGGTTAGAGCTGTTTGTATAAACTCTCATTGCACTTGCATATTTATTTCTATGATGTATAAATTTTCCAAACGGGATAGTCATTTGACATCTCGAGTGAGGAACCAAAGATTCTTGTATGAAGAATATACTGCCCAGAACTGTTGTACTCACTGTGTATGAGTGGGTGCATGTTCTCTATTTATTGTGGCCTTCTCTGAAAACCTCATTTGATTCCGTGGGTCTGGCCTGAAATTGAAATGTATTACCACTAACACAGTTATCCAGATTGAATAGGATGATTATTATTGTTGTTATTTTTATTGCTGTTGTTTATTATTATCATTATTGTTTACAGTAACCTTGGTCGCAATTGCACTTTCAAAACTCTTCCCAAGGCTATAAAAATTCAGATAAAAAGAACTGGCTAGTTAGCAAGGTTTTTTTTAGACTAGGTTAATGAGATATTCAAGTGAAAACCTGCTGTTACTCTATATTTAACTGTCAACAAGAGAAACATGCATATGACCTGTGAAGATAGTGAAGTGAAATTTCAATATGCAGTTTGATAGACGCGTGCTTAAGCTTTTGACTGGCCTGGCCAGCATATATGGACCTTGTTCCGATTTACGTCGTTTCAGTTCATGTGACGGGTCTTGTTGATATCATGCTTTGTTCAATGGAACATCTGAACAGATCTTCTGAATGTTCTGTGAAGAATGCGGTATGCAACTGACAATTCCACCAGGAAGCTTCAAGGGCAGGAACTCCTAGAGTGGGATATGCTGTTGACCTGGTGTTCTTCCTGAAAAAATATTTGCGTTTTATGTGATCAATAATGTTGGACGGAATGGGGACGAGATCCCGTTCAAACTATTTTTGCGTACTTGGGTAGGATCAGCTGAAGTCGTGTTAGACCATGCGCTATGTGGTATCGATTCAACAAAAAATGTGGCAGAGTTAAGAATCGTTGTGGGTTTGCTACTATGTTGGATTCGAATTGTATATGGGTGTGTCAGCCATGCAATCTTATTTTATGTGGCATCCTCTCTCCTCAAACCTAGCATCTTCCTCTCTGCCATGTGGACCCATTGCATTCTTTTTTACAGATAGCTTCTCTTAAATCGAACCAACATTTCGGTTCGCTTCTCTGTTCTGACACCAGGAACCGATGGCGTGCTATGTATTGAATCGATTCCAACACCCCATTGAACCGCTTTTGGTATACATAGTGCATGGTTTTAGTATCAAGTCTGCTTGCTGATTGTAGTGTCACAGTAGCCATGTTTCACCGAGCTATTCTATCAAGCTCCCAAAGGCAAAGTGAAGTCATATATGACAACAACGAATACCACACTATCATATCGATCTTTGTATTATGCTTATGAGAACATGGGCACTGCAGTCTTCATATCGTTGCCAACTGAACAGAGCTTTTTTTTTGAATTTTGAAGTCAGTATCTAGCTCCAGGACCACTTAGGTGAAAATTTTGGAGAATGTTTACAAATCCGTATCTGTTATGTGGCAAATGCTATGATGCAACATGGCTGTTTTTACCTCTGCTGCAAGACTCTAAATGTCAACACCGACTGCTTTCATATGTGTAACTTCAGTCAAATACCTGATGTGCTTTATACGATAGTTACGTTAGTTTTACATCATCTAACTATGTTGCACATTTTCGAAATTGTCAAAAAAAAAGTTGCACATTGACGAATATCTTAAAAGGGCGCATAACCGAAAAAAAATGATCTGTAACAACATGCCTACGATTTGCAAATTTGAGATTCCTGACCAATTAGCAAAAGAGAAACTTAATATTGCACAGCAGGCACAAGTAGCATTCATATATTTTGTCTAACGAAGTAGCACAGCATGCATATGAAGTGTGGAGGATTATGAATGGCAGGGCAATTCTCCTTTGGCAGGGACGGACAGGCCAGCGAGCCCGCCGGCGGCGGCACTCGGCCTCCATGCATGCCAGAGGAGAACCGCACTGTGATTTTCACCCTCGTCAGGCCGGAGCCGGACGCTCTACCTGATAAACCCTTGTGGCGGTATCTTACTAGCCAGATCTTCTTGTATTGTGTGGCATGCCCTCTCCAGGACTGCAACGGCAGCTACCAATTTATATGCTGCGAGGGCGAGAGGAAAGACGAGGGGGACGAGATCTGGATATGCCTGGCATATGCTACGTTCCGAGTGGGAACTATTCTTGTGAAGCTTCTCTCTCTTTTAGCTAGCGGTGTTGCATGCACATGGGCCGTTCTAGCTTCTACTACTAGCATGGAAGGCGCATGCATGCGTTGCACTTGTGTCATGTAAAAGCCGAATCACTTTCTAATATTCTTTGTTTTAATATAATGTTATATTCTCGATTTCTAAAAGCCAAAATTGGTCCCTAAACATCTGGCGGTGCTTGGACGGCATTTACTGAAATATTGATTTGGTTCAAGTAGTACACATTATAGCAGTGACCTAAATGAGACAAACTTGATTTTGCGACAAAATGAAGTCCGTCAGTTATTATTTCAGATGTTAAAATAGAGTAAGCTATGAAATCCTACACAGATATCATGATGTTTCAAATGTGTTTGCTTAAGGTGTCTCGAGCCTGAAACAAAGACGTACCGGTGGTGCTCCTTAGCGATACAAGTTGACCATGGTCCATCGCATATTGCAGGTAAAGCGAGAGAAAGGTTGTCGAGGCAGGACATTCTTCTGCTGATCCTTGGATCGATTCCCCTGTGCAAGCTTTCTCGTGGCCAAGAACGCCTGTCCCAGCAACAGAGATGGCATCCCGATCTTGGAATAAAGGGCGCCAGGATTTTCTCTTGGCATTTCGTTCAGCGAACCTTTCTTTCCTCCTGCTTTTGGCATGCCAACGATGTCGCGGACGCGACGAAAGGAGAAGGAGCATTTTCCCGGTGGATATGCCGTTTCCGGCAGCGCATAAATACGCGGCGCCGTCGCGTCTCCTCCTCTCACCAACCAGCACAGCACGGACGACGACGACGATGACGATGACGATAACACTAGTTAGAACAAAAACCCACCATATCGTTTCCGGCGATTAGCGAGCTGGGTTTGGATGTGAAGGTGCATTGCAGGGCAACTACTCCATTGGCAGAAGGATGGATGTGGATCATTACACTTTCCATTTGCTCCTTGTCTGTCTGCCAAAGGAGATTTGCCCCGCGATTCACCACCACCGCTTCTTGCCTGCGCTGTTGTTTCTCTCTCGCCAATTTTTTTTATTTGTTTGATGATTGAGGTGTTGTCTCGCCGAAGTTGTAGGAACAATGCAGGAGCCGTTAGTTTCGAAAAGGAAAATAAAAATGCAGGAGCCTAGAATGGGTTGAATTCCTCGCAGAAGCAAAAGAGCCCATTACGGATTGAACGGATGAAACCATAGCCCAACCGAAAAGGGCACATCGAAGAGCTCACCTTACCAAACAGGCCCACTCAAAAAAGCCTCTCAAATCCCAGCGTCCTTCCTCACCTAGGGTTACTGCCTTTTAACCCCGCGCCGCCACCCTGCCCATCCTCTCTCGACGCCAGTACCACACCCCCGCCCCCCTCCCCGCCGCCGTCGCCGAAGCCGAAGAATCTGCCGCCATGGTTGCGCTCCCTTCTCTCCCTGCTCCTACCTTTCCTCGTCCCCACCCTTCTCCTGTAGCTAACGCGGTTTCCTTCCTCTTTTGTTGTTGTTGCCTATGTGCGCGCGCGCGCAGTCGACGGAGAAGAAGCGGGCGAACCCCATGCGGGAGATCAAGGTGCAGAAGCTCGTCCTCAACTGCTCCGTCGGGGAGAGCGGCGACAGGCTCACCCGCGCCGCCAAGGTCACTATCAGCCCCCTCCCGTCCTTTCACGCACGCCCCCTTCTCCTCCTTTTTTATCACCCGAACCCCATCTTATCTTGCTCCGTTTCTTGCAGGTGCTCGAGCAGCTCAGCGGGCAGTCGCCGGTGTTCTCCAAGGGTTCGTTGCTGCTTTGTTTCTGCACTGTAACGCGTGCTGCCTGGAGGTTTTGTTTTCTTCTTCTTGTTGTTGACGCTTTCGTACTCTTCTTCAGCGAGGTACACGGTGCGTTCGTTCGGCATCCGGCGTAACGAGAAGATCGCGTGCTACGTGACGGTCAGGGGCGAGAAGGCCATGCAGCTGCTCGAGAGCGGGCTCAAGGTCAAGGAGTACGAGCTGCTCAGGAGGAACTTCAGTGAAACCGGATGCTTTGGCTTCGGTATCCAGGAGCACATCGATCTTGGCATGAAGTAAGGCCGCATTCCTTCATTCCTTGGCTGTGAACTTGTCATCATTTTACCTATTTGCATTGTGTTACGTCGATATGGTGATGATGCATCTGTTGATTCCATGATTGGTTAATGATTTAAGATGCTGTGTGGTATTATTCGTTGTGATTCGACTTCGGAAGTTTAAAATGTTGAGTATCAAGATCAGATTTACGGTTATAGGTATCCCATTTTCATGGTATCAACTGGTAGTGCCTTGGGGACTTGTTCTAGGTAGTAGAAAATTGATTGAATGATGTTTTGCTTAGATTTTTGAAAGTTGTAGATGCCATCTTAGTGCTACACAAGTAAAAGTTCAGTTACTTGATGTATATGGGACCTGCTGGTGTACAGGATATACCTGTACTTCTAACCCAAGATTAAACATGATTGCCATTGTTAATTTCCATGGGCATTTGAAGTTACAACGAAGTGTGAAATCACTGAACAGCTAGCTCTAGTGTACCTTCTTATATCAGTCACTTGAGAACTTATTATTGCCTGGTGTAATACTTGCTTACGAATTGCTTATTCCTGCAGTTTGTTTTATGTATCAAACAGTTCAGTAGTCACTTTTTACCAATTCCCATGGTGCAATTTGACAGAAATTTTATATTTTAATCGTTCATTGTCATCTAATGTTGTTCAGATACTTGGCAGTAATGTACTAGTATACATTGTTATATCAGTCACTTGAGAACTTATTATTGCCTGGTGTGATACTTGCTTACGAATTGCTTACTCCTGCAGTTTGTTTTATGTATCAAACAGTTCAGTAGTCACTTTTTATCAATTCCCATGATGCATTTTGACAGAAATTATATATTTTAAACGTTCATTGTCATCTAATGTTGTTCAGATACTTGGAAGTAATGTATTTTCCTTGTTTGTTGATCAATTGTGGGTGTTTAAGTAGCTGTTTAAACACTGAAACCGGTAATGTGTCTTTTCCGTACTGCCAGCACAAAGTTTTATGTTTTCAACAGAACCCACGTCTTCTGAGTTTATTTTGTGCTTTTAACTGATGTTTTCAGCACAACCTTATGGACGAACCTCTTTCGTATTCTGCAGGTATGATCCCTCAACAGGTATCTACGGGATGGACTTCTACGTTGTCCTTGAGCGTGCTGGCTACCGTGTGTCCCGTCGCCGCAGGTGCAAGTCTCGCATCGGGATCCACCAGAGGGTTACCAAGGAGGACGCCATGAAGTGGTTCCAGGTCAAGTATGAGGGAGTCATCCTCAACAAGTCCCACACCGCCTAGAAACCTCACCTCTGTATGCAGCAGTGTTTAGAACCTATCTCTATCGTCACGAACAGAAGTTCACCTTGCAAATTGACCGTTCACTCGGATGAATTCTCTAGCCAGATGTTTTGTTTGCCTATTACCTGGGATCTAAAGGCCTAATTGCTTGGCCAGACTCTTGATTTTGTTCCCTGTTCATTTTGTGTTGTTGCGTGTTTCAGTTTGTGCCATTCTGGTATCGTTTTGTTGAATTTGCTTGTTAAGTCGGTCATTGTTGGGTTGATTTCATGAACACGATGTATGGTTTTCATTGTTG
The DNA here is from genome assembly GCA_030063025.1 of Avena longiglumis. Taxonomy (NCBI): domain Eukaryota; kingdom Viridiplantae; phylum Streptophyta; class Magnoliopsida; order Poales; family Poaceae; genus Avena; species Avena longiglumis. The sequence continues at coordinate 172,613,550 of CP125978.1, forward strand.
GTGTCTAATCCTTCTCGTGTAAAATTCATACTCCTACATGATACGGTATGTTCTCTTTCATAACAAGACATAGTGAGGTTGCCTTTCGCTAGGGATGTTGGTCAATGAAGTTTCGCACACAGGAGGGGCAGGAGAAAAGATTTGTTGAGATTCCTGTCGTATTTTGTAGTAGAAAATTATCATCTTTTAGAATGTTACTACTACGTGTTAGTCATGTTTTACCGTGCATCAGCAAAAATCGAGTCGCATGCATGAATCTCCAAAGATGATAATTCCTCTGTCTAGAAATAAATGACTTCGGATTTGTTTGGATTCGGCACTGCCGATTCCTATATATCATGCCTCATAGAAAGTCATATTTTGAGAATACTGGGAGAAAGTACTTATTAAAATTGGACTTGCCAACAAATATTGACTTGACAAGAAATCACTTTCAATCTTTTTGATGATCTTTTCTCCCCACTTGTAGTGAACCTGTCCACGAGCTTGCAAGGTGTAGGATGATCCATTGAAGTTACTCTCTGTGCCTGACGGGCATTACAGAATTTGATACCTACTCCCTACGTCTCAGTTTATTAGAATCTCTAGCAGACACGAATTTGAAACCTACTCCCTAGGTCTCAGTTTATTAGAATCTCTAGCAGACACGGTAAAAGGTCAAACTAGAAAACACGTTTTCAGGTCATGTATCGCGGGTTTTTTCAGGTCGCAAACGGTTGGACAAAACAGAAACTAGAAACCCAAAGTTTTCGCGCATATGGAGTCTGTTCCGCTTCCACCACAAGGGTCGAACCCGTAAATTGAACTATTTTCTGTCAATTTCATCACATCTCTCGCATTTTCAAACAGAAATATGATATCAATCGTAAAGTAAAAGCCCATATTATTAATTGTATATTACAACAATTATCCAAACAAATTGAATAAATAATAACCCAATTACAACAAATGACCAAATCAAATGAATAGTTCCAAATGCAAATAATGTTTCTTCGACGCTTGAAGTACCGCGTCTTGGCCTTACGAACTTTCACTATCTTCACCAACAGCGAGCGGCGCATTCGATAGCGTCTACGAAAAAGGTGAGGCGGGTATGTGGGTACCTCGGCGAAATAATCTTGCATGAGCATGTCGTTGCCCAACTTGCGGTTGCGAGGGATGCGAAGGCGGCCGACCGTGGAGCCTCGCCGCCTCTTCCTCCTGCCGTCGTCCTCCTCCCTGAGGGCGAGAACGACCACCATCATGTGTTGACGGTGGTTCCCGAGCAGCATCTCCACATTCGAATCGTCGGAGGAGTACGAGTCGTCCAACAAAAATTGCTCTCAAGGGCCCAAGTCCATCTACAAATCACAGGCGATATTTAGAGCTTGCGGAGAGGAGATCTACGAGCTCGAACTCGAGCGTCGGTGGATTTTACCTTTGACGGGCGGCGGGAGGTCGAAGACGGTGGGGCGCGATCGGATCTGCGTTGGGAGGAGTTTTTCAACCCGCGGCGGCTAGTGAACGGGGTCGGCAGGCTCCAGCGGCCTTCTGCGAGCGAGAAATCGAGCGGGAGCGACCTAAATCTACGGCGGCGGTCCGTGGAGGGCGGCAGCTGCGGGCAGAAGGGAGAGAAATGAGCTGAAACTTTCCTCCCGCCAACGGAAATGGAGGATATGGTTCGTCTCCAGGCCGGGCTCGAAACCTAGGTTTTTCTGCTTCCACGGGGTGTTTTTTCGGGGGCTCAATTTTTTTTTCGGTTCGATCGATTTTAGGACGTCTGTTCTGACCACTTTTATCACGCGAAACCAAAAAAATGACGGTTATTTTTATGATTTTGTCCTTACGGTATTTGCTAGAAATGCTTTTAGCCTTTGTAAAAATAGTGTTGCGACTTGTGATTAGCGATTGGCTACAACTGTCCTACTTTTTTTTTGTCTTGGACGTCGTGGTAGTTATCGCTAGACTGGTGGGAGCGGTTTTAGTAGGCTACTATTGGCTGCATGCCAAGCGCTATTTAGTGCTAGATATAAAATTAACTCTTAAATTTTTTCTAATTTTCTAGTAAGCTTAAGGGCATGTACAATGTTAGGAAAGACATGTTTTTTCTTAGCTCTCCATATCATTTAAAGAAGACACAATATATAACTTGTACTGTACAATGCATTATATCTTATTACTATCTCTAGCAATTAATAAGGATTTACTATTTTTAGTAAGAAATTGGTTGACTAAGAGAAGACATATACTCCCTCCGTTTCAGGGCTTTAAGGCGTCCTCGTTTTGCGTGTTTTTTCTTTGACCAAGAATTACTCTAAATATGTAAAGAGTTTTGGTATAAAACTAGTATCACTGGAAAGTATTTTTCAGTACGAATCCAATGGTACTAATTATGTACAATATAATCAAGATTTTGTTGCTCAATTCTTTTGGTTAAACTTTGCTTTGGAAAGCGTGTGCGCCTTAAGCCGTGAAACGGAGGTAGTAGTACAATAGAGAAAATAGTCTTCTCTTATTTCTAAGAGATCATCCCTTAGACTAGTCAAAATAGGGAGTATCATATAGTAGTATCATGCATGTGATACTAGTATATGATACCATATCCACAATGTATAGTATCATATAGTAGTATCATAGTCTTGGTGTATTTATTATTTTATAGAATCTCAATGTAAAATTATAGACAAGATTTGTGAGATTAATTTTTCTAGTTTTATGTGCTATGATACTGTATCTACCTATGATACCAACACAATCTCTTTCATCATTAATTGATATGACACATAAGCATTTTACATGCATGTGATGCATGATACCACCTATGATATCCCCATTGGGGCTAGTCTTAGCTAAGAGAAGACTTTCTCTTGTTTCTCTCTTCTCCAAGTAAGCAAAAAATCAAATGTGGCGAGCATAAGGAAAGTCTGACATCGCCCCATTGTACGTGACCTAATAAACTGAGATGGAGGGAGTACTAGCAACACATGGATGATAAACATGTAGAAAGTTCCGACCGGCTGCATTTTATCTAGTCTCCTGAAAAGCAAAACTATGTCACAAATTCATCTAGATGCATATATATTTATAGACTAAAACATGTCTAGATACATCTATATCTAGATAAATTTGAGACAACCTTTTTGAAACAGAGCAAGCAATATTTTGGATCAAATCAATTGCTCCAATATTTTTTTCGGTTGCTTGAGTTTTTCATCAGTATTAAACGGTTTCCATGTTCTAATCTTTTATGAGTAATGTTCAAGCATATTTCTCAGGTTAGTTGGTATGTGCATGTGTCTCATCAGTGATATGGTTCAAAACATTATCATCCATCTATTGCCGGATGAATTCGCAAGCTTGGAGATGAAGTACCTTTCACTGATCTTGCTTTATATTATCGGGCATCTCAATGGAGAACATCAGCTTCCAGTATTCCTTTACATGCAACAAGACTTTCATCTTGCTCCTTCAAGTTTGATAATTTGTACCATTTAAAGAAATTATCCTGTTGGTATTCACTTTCATATTTCACCACAAGCAAATGCACTTAGGCTAAAACAAACCTTGCTTTAAAACTGAATACAAACCGAACCTCAACTCCGATACCACTTATTGGGGGGGGGGGGAGGGGGGGGGAGGGAGGTACACAACCCCACAACTTGTAATAAACTCCGAGGATAACTTCAATCAACATATATGCATCGAAAGTAATACAATCAAATGCATGCACAAGTGACACAAGGATTTACAGTGAAAAAAATTCTCAAGGTGAGGAGAAAAAAACCATGACCGTGGACCAACCGATCCAAGCAAGCTTCACTATGAGCAACCTAAGTACAAAGTCCTTTCTAGAACATTTAGATATGTGTAACACACTTAGTAAGCAGCAATGCTAGACTTACGGAATGTTTTCTACGGACTATTATCTACGGAATGACGTGGTGGAACGTGGAGCAACCGAAAGAGAAAAAAGCGGGCCAACTAATTACCCCTTCCAATCACACGAGGCCACACTTTGTCCGTAAATTTATTTCGTAGATAGATTCCGTAGGCGTAGCATTACTGCTTAGTAAGTTGTCAACCGGCAACAACAACAATAACCACTTGGAAGAAAGATTACAACAAAACAGAGATATCACAGTTTGTGTCCTCTTCGATAATCAACAAACTGTTTTTAAACCACAGAGCCAAACAACACCAAATTTGGTAGACAAACATATATACGAGTTCCTAACATACACATCAAATTTCAACTTCATTGGACACCGTTTGTTTGCCTAATATATTTATCTATCAAAACTGTGCAGCATTCCGAACTGACTAAACCGCTTTTAAATCTGATGTTACATTGACGCAAAACTTAAAACAATATCCAAAATAAGGAACTATCTTACTAAGTTTGAAGTCAATCCAAACACGTTTAAGCCTCCAACCACCAGCTTGAAGATAGGCAGACCAGAACCCAGAAATCTGAATATAAATCATCTCTATCTTTTCTCTTTCTATTTTCACTAGGTTGTGGTGTTTTTGCATGTTCTTCCACCATCTAATTCTAATAGACACGATGTCTTACTTTCTCTCAGACTCAGCCGCCACCAAGAATGACTAGAGTTTTTTTTTCTACTCTTCTCGAAATATCGCAGCCCGCTATGAACGGTTGATGCCCACAACTACCCACCCCTCCTCGCGTCCACTATGCAGAACCTCCTCTTCATGTCCCACATGTGATGAAATTGTCCATTAGCATGCAAGGTTGGGTGCTAGAATGATCATGTAAGCCACTCTCCGTGGCTGACGTACGTTCCAGATTATGGACATGTTTGGATTTTACCCACGTTAGTCCCGCCAACGCGCGGGCGAGCCAAAATATTGGCGTGGCTTTTCGCCGCCCGCATCTGGCCAATTTATTGGCGTGAAGTTGAACTAGAAGGCTCAAAATAGCAGGGGCATGCCAAATAATGGGCTGCAATCCAAACAGTGCCAAGCACTTGGTCAACGCCAATTTTTTGGCTTGGCAGCGTAGGGCTGCCATCCAAACAGACCCTATGTGCTTTTTTCAGGCCAGGCCGGGCTTCGCATACCCAGGTTTTGTCTGTCACTCTCGCGGGCGATCCGTCCTCGTGTGTTCTTATCCAAAAGAAAAACGAAGACAACCGATTGAGACCTAGCAACTACCCATGTTTTATGTGATGTTTTGGATCAAATCAATCGCTCCAATGCATTCCTTCGGCTGCTTGAGATTTCCATCACCAGTAAACAGTTCAAGCAGATCTCTCACTCTCAGGGCAGACGGAAGTACGTATTTCAAGACAAATAGTCCCGTTGGCCCGCTATGCTTCACAGTTTTTCTCCCGTTTTCTCCTCTCCAATCAGTCATCTTAATCCTTACTGCTCTGCTAATCATTGCTTCGCCAGAGCACCCGTTTCAAAAACACTGTTTAGTCAGGGCAGCACGGGGAGGCCGTGGCCCGCGGGAGAAGACGATGCGGCGGCCATCCCCACGCCTCCCTCCCCTCCTCCTCCTGCTCCTCCTCTTCTCGCCTTCGTCCCCGCAGCCGCATGAGCTCCAAGATCAAGAGGAGGGCGACCTCCACGAGAGCTTCCTGCGCTGCGTTTCCCGCCTCTCGCCGGACACCGCCGACCCGTCCGAGCTCGTACACGCGCCGGCTGACGCCTCCTACCCGTCCCTACTCGCCTCCACCATCCAGAACCTCCGCTTCGCCTCGCCGCGGACGCCGGGGCCGTCGCTGCTCGTCACGCCCAGGACCGTCGCCGAGGTGCGGGCGTCCGTCGCCTGCTGCAAGGCACACGGCCTCACGGTCCGCGCCCGCAGCGGAGGCCACGACTACGAGGGCCTCTCCTACCGCGCGATACGTCCCAGTAGCGGCGGCCGCCGGTTCGCGGTCGTCGACGTCGCCGCGCTCCGGGCGGTGCGTGTCGACGCGGCGCGACGCGTGGCGCGCGTCCAGCCTGGGGTCACGCTCGGGGAGCTCTACTACGCGGTGGCGGAAGGGAGCGGCGGCGCGCTCGGGTTCCCCGCCGGGATTTGCCCCACGGTCTGCGTCGGCGGGCACCTCAGCGGGGGTGGGTTCGGCCCGATGATGCGCAGGCACGGCCTCGCCGCAGACAACGTCGTGGACGCCGAGGTGGTGGACGCGGAGGGGAGGCTCCTGGACCGGGAGGCCATGGGGGAAGACCTCTTCTGGGCGATCAGGGGTGGCGGCGGCGGCAGCTTCGGCATCGTCGTTTCTTGGACCGTGAGGCTGGTCCCCGTCCCGAGCGTCGTTTCCGCCTTCACCGTCCACAGGCTAGTTCGACGAGGAGGTGAGGACGAGCAAGCGATGCTCCGCCTTCTCGCCAAATGGCAGCTCGTGGCACATGCCCTCCCGGACGATCTCTTCGTCAAGGTGGCCATGGAGCCCAAGGTGGACGATGACGACGGCGAGAGGCGGCCACTGGTGGTGTTCAAGTCACTGTTTCTCGGAAACTGCAGTGGCATGATAACCCAACTGAACAACCATCTGCCTGAACTAGGCATCAAGCCAAGCGACTGCAGAGAGATGAACTGGATTCAGTCCATGCTCTACTTCTACGGCTACACCAACGGCCAACCTGCAGAGGTGCTTCTTGACAGAACCCTCCAACCCAAAGAATACTACAAGGTCAAGCTGGACTACCTGACATCGCCGATCCCGACAACCGGTCTGACCGTACTACTCGACAAGATCGTCGAAGAGAAGGGCGGCTCAATCGACATCGACCCTCAGGGCGGGAGGATGAGCGAGACGCCTGAGTCCGACACGCCGTACGCCCACCGGAGAGGGTACCTCTACAATGTCCAGTACTTCGTCAAGTGGGGAGGTGACAGCAATGTGTCATATAATGAGGAGGAGCATTTGGGTTGGGTCAGGGGGATGCATGGCCTCATGACACCCTATGTGAGCAAGAGGCCTAGAGCTGCATACATCAACTTCAGGGACCTGGACTTGGGGCAGAATGTTGAGGGCAACACGACCTATGAGGACGCCAGGGTGTGGGGAGAGAAGTACTTCAGGGGGAACTTCAGGAGGCTGGCAATGGTGAAGGGTGAGGTGGATCCTGAGCAGGTGTTCTGGAGTGAGCAGAGCATCCCTCTCCCTTGTTATGGCAAAGAGGAAGAAGCCGAGGCAGGGTGGACTGGTTTCAGAGATTGACAGTTTCTGATGCAGGTTTATGTTCCTTTGCTGGTTTTTCCACTTGGACTGTCTTTTAGAATGCCGTTCATGCTATATATCTGTGCCACATATACCTCGTCGAGGCAATGGAGCACAGGAAGTACTGCCGCCAGAGTGCTGCCACTTTTTTCACTGGGTACTCCTATGTTTCCACGAAAGTAAGTACATACCCACTACGAAATACTAACAAGAAATAGAATAATATACGATGGTCAAATGGTTCTCTTATATTTTAGAACAAACACAACAAGGAAGAGGCCGCGGCAGGGGATAGATTTCAGAGATTTGACAGTTCAAATGCAGGTTTGTGTTCCTCGCCGGTGTATAGAGCATTTCTAGCGGATCCCTTAAAATCTCGTATCGTATACGTTTTAAATAGGCCGTATAACACTTTTGCGGTGTGAGAAGTGATCTGCCGGAATAGGTCCGCAAAACCTCGTACTGTATAATTCAAATAAGTGTTTTCCCCAATTTTGATCAGGTATTTGCAAACTTCGACCCATATAGTTGAAGCAAAAGATAGATTAAACAAACCATGTAAACACATAGATAAAACATAAATTTAACATAGTTCAACATTACATAGATAAAACATAGTTCATCACAGATTTCAACTAGACTAAACATATTTCAATACATATTTAAACTAGATTATACGTAGTTCAACAAAAAAACTAGATGAACTAAAAAGTAGGTAGTGGCACCTAGATACTTGAAGGTAGTTCAGGTGCCACTGAACCTGCGGGTGGTGGCTCCTCCTAATCGCCGTGGAGTCGGAGTCATAGAGGAGGTCGATCTCCCTCACGCGTGTCACATATTGAGCACGCTCGTACTCCTCCACCGTCGCAGTGACAATGGAGTCGTAACATATATCCTCTTCCTAATGCTCTTGGTGAGGCGGAGCTACATAGCTAACCGTCATTCAACGCCCTTGACCTCATGCTTGGAGTAGTGAATGACCCCTGCAATCCGTGTGTCCTTGTAGGTCTCATCCTCCGAGAAGATATCATCCAACATTGGGTAGTCGGCGTTGGTGGGAGCCACTAATGCTGCGGGAGGGGTGATGTATGACTCATCGGAGTAGGAGTTTGGCTCTCGCAACCAATGGGAGGTTGAGCATGCACGGGAGCCGAGTGGGACAGGAGCGGCGATGCACGAGTTGTTTGCCTTCGCATCGTTGTTGCGCCTCTCAGAGGCACGGTTGGAGTCTCCACAGTGCGCATGAGCCAACACCTAGCCCCTGGGCTAGGCCCCATGGGGCATGTCCCCGTGAAAACGGCCTCTGAGACATCTTCTACATTTTCTTTGGTTGTACAGTTTTCACTTGGCTATATGGGTGGGCAAGTATTTCCCATTTGCTTGGTAGGCTACACAATACCCTTTTCCAATGTGTGATGCAAAGAATTGGTATTTGGTTGTCCACGATAGGCTGCATATGGTTATCATGATCCACAAATGGTGAGCGTACCAATGTCCACAAGGTTCATAGCACATGTAATTGATCAAAAGGGGGTCATGATGTCAACCTACCACCACATCAAAAGTGAGTGTCAATCTATCACCGACAGTTCACCTTTCTACCACCACCTAGGTAAGACAAGAAGAAATCGATAGAAATTACACATCACTCATCACATATTTCTCTTATCTTCTTCAATATCATCTTCAACTTATCATTATTAGCCTCACTAGCATTGAGCATATCAAACAACATGTACTCAAGCTTCTTATTTTCCTCCTTCATACCCTCTTTTTCCTCATCTCGTTTCTGCTACCTAGCCTTCAGTATGTCTTCTTGAGATTTCTGCACCTGCTTCAGCATATGCACTTCATTCTTTAATGCTTTAGTCACTTCCTTGTACTTGTCCACTGATTCATCCTTAGATTTCGGAGTGCTGTCATGCATCCTTGACAAGTTCTTCCCTTAGCACCCTCTTCTCAGTTTCATCCATGAATTTATTCTCACGAGCTAACACTCTTGAGTACTTCTTCTAAATCTTGTTCTTCTCATGTGCTAGCTCCTTCACCAACTTTGCAGGTTTGTGCATTATTATTTTCATGATACATTTCCCAGAGTTTTCCTAACATGTTTTTTGTTGTTTCCAGGCATTCCTTATCCAACCAAGCCACAAACCGTAGTTTGTGACTTCCTGGAAATCAAGAGTTCATGGTCACAACTAATGGATGAACTAATAAGTGAGGATTGTAATCGGGATTTCATGGTCACAACTAATTGATGAGGTACCACGTGTTAAATCAAATTAGAAGTTCATGTCCACTACAAATGGATGAGCTAGGAAGTAAGGAATCAAAAGAACTTACATTCTAAACCCGACAGAGATAGAATCTACATCCAGTGTTGCTTTCTTCAAATGCAACTCGCTTGATAGGCTCAAGCTTGTGGACGAGACACACTTCCGGACAATCTACTGCTATGTCATGGAAGGTGGGGTATTCAATGCAGTCAGGAGCATAGTCCATGTTCGTGAGGTCCTAATAGACACGAAACTACAACAAAATCAATTTCACCTGAGGCCAACCTAAAATCCCCAAATCGGAAGATGACCCTAGCCCTATGGACAATTGAGGGGGAATAGAGCTTGCCCGTAGACACGACTGGCTCGATCTCTCGTTGTCATTCCGTCTTGGCCTGGTGACTTTGGCATCTGCACTGACTTCTCAACAAAGAGGACGACGTATTCTTTGTCGTTGCCGACGCCGATGATCTGAGATGAGGGAGCTGACTGATGTGGAGAAAATAGAGCTCAACAGGGGGAGGTGGGAAATTGATAATAAAAATAGATGAGTTTCGGCGAGAGGTGAAAAAATCCTCCCCACTTTCCTTTTCCCTTTTCGTAGTGGCACGCGCGTACTCCTTCCATCTCTATATGTTGTCGAGCTCATTTATGGAATCTTCCCTTTTACACCCGGGGAGCGCATGGCAAGGATGGCTTGCTAGAAACAAGTGAATCGACAGTTCTTAGCGGGTCTAGCCCGGTGTTCTTTAAAGTTTGTTCCAGCCACCATGGAGGCCGGGCAGGTAACCATTCGGCCCAACTTCAACCCCTGGGCCGGATGTTGGACAACCTACCAAACGCACCTTTATAGAATCGAGGATTGTAAGCATGCAATAGAGGTGATGTTAGATGGCGTCCGGTAGTTTGGTGCGGCATCAACAATATACAATGGTAAATGATTGATACTTTTCAGCTTGTAGTTTTGGTGAGGGCAACCATGGCATAATACTAGTAGCAAAGAGTGTAGCTAAGTTAAATGTGACTACTCTATGCAACAACAAAAAAGGGTCGCTCAACTCAGAATATGAACATGCTATCTCAAACTTATCCAGGTTTGGTAGTCGATAGGTATTGCGTGCGCGGGTGTCCCAGAACCAACGGGTGGTGCATGACCCGGGATCGGTGCCCGCACGGGGGTTTGGGAAATACTCCTCGCAAATCCCGACTGTAACATCCCAATTTCAGCAACCCTGATGGAATGTCCAAAAGGCAAAAATCAGGGGGAACAAAAACTTTTTCTTGCATTGTGTGCTTACCTGTTTGCTTGTGCTCAAGCAAATATTTGTGTATTAGTTGTGTAGTCCTCATCTCACCACTATCTTACAAAAACTATTTTACAAAAGAGATGTCTTGGCTCATCTTTCATATTCTCAAATGTTCTGGCATTTCAAAACCTGAGCCAAGATGACTTTGACCCAACCAAATACTTTACTAGTTTCTATTGCCAAAACTATGGAGACACATATATATATATCTCCTTATGTTTTCAAGACAGAACCTTCAACTACTCTTATCCCTAGGTTTTCCAAAACCTTATTAAAACCTTTTCATCTCAATCTTGGTAGAGATACCAAGATGGTACTTATCTTACTTCAAAACAAAACCCCTTTCAGCATACCCCCTTCTTACCTCAAGCTAGGCTTGATGGTAACCCTAGTAGTAGCTAGATAAGTAATAATATGAATTGCCTTGATCTGTTGTCTGATGATTTGCCTTGATCTGCTGTTTGTCTTGTTTGCCTAGGAACTGGAATGAGCTAATCTAGTAGCCCATCCCCTTAGGACCCAACCCTTGCTTGTGATCATCAAGCCCATATCAAGCATCCAAGCTTGGATCCCCTCTTATAAATCTATACCTCAACATCAACCACTTGAGGGACATGATAAACCCTTGCCATCCTCTCAAATGTATCCCTCTTGCATACTAGTCCAAATTCACCAAATCTGCCAAAATGGCTAAGTCTGGATTTCTTATCTAGATTCAATCTTTGGAGCTCTAACTCTTCCCACCAATGTGCATTCTTGAGAATGTACTTGAACCCTCTTGTAGTACATCTTTAGTAATACCGAAGCCCACTCCTACCCTTGGATAATCCATTCTATTTACCACTCATCCATGATGGTTTTGTAGTCAAGATAATAATCCTTTCTGCAAAACCTATCATCTTGCCTACTTTGGCATAAGCTCACTTCTATATGCCATCTCCCCTTGACCAAATCCTTGCTTGGTTAAGATATACTAATCATGTCCTATCAATCCCCACTCCACTTGTTTCCATTGGAGCCTTGTGCTTCCTAAACCCCCATGGTCTAGAAGGCTACCTGATGTACCTGTTATGGTAGCCTTACTTTCAACAAAGTTTGTCATCTCCTCTACACCACCCCAAATACAACTAAGACCAACTATGGCTTCCATGATCATATATATGACATGGTATATCCATCCATATACCCCTTGTACCAAGTTGAGCTCTGAGCTCCCTAATCCAACCTTGTTTAGGTGGCATCAAAATAACCAAACCCTAGATCCTCCAAAATCTAGTTTCCATCCTTTTCACCACTTTTCTTCAAAACCAAGGTTGACCTTGATGCCTACATCAAGTTTACATCATATACCTTGGATATAAGCATCCCCAAATAATTCTCCCAATTATTTGGATGATTAAACTATTTTATTTCCTTCACTTACCAATTTCTCAACAACCTTGTTTTTTAAGGAAAGTTTGTTTTTCTCCAAATCACCTTGCCAACTCAAGGCACATTCGATGCCTAATTATCATACCTCATCTTTACAACTCAAAAATAAATATTTTTGGGACTCTTTATTATTTCTCTTTGCCCTTTTTCTTAAATGGCAGAAACAAGAAATAATTCCCCACAAATACTTTTTCACCTCAATAAATCCCAATAAAATTCTCCAATGCATGTTATGGTATTTTGGACCATATCACATCAAAAACCTAGCTTGACCAATGTAAAAAATATCATTTTTTTTTCCATAATCTAATTCAGCACTTTTTGAAGAAGTGCATTTAAATGGGACTATAATCATTAGAAAAATCCCATTTAAATCTTGGAGAGATTATTTGAGCTACTCCACCTACCAGTACCTTTTACACACTTTTCTCAATGCAACTTTTGCAACTTCCTTCACAAGCCTCAAAATGATCAACATTTTGCAAACCAAGCAAACTTGATTCAAACCAACTCCAAACACCACCAAAGCTTGTCAAGTACTACACCACAACATCATCCCTCAATCATGGTCGACCACCTAGTGTAGCATCTTGACCACTTGTCCCCTTGTGTTTATTTATGAGGGAGACCAAGGTCATGTCCAATCCAACCTTTAAAACTTGAGTAGCTGCAGCACCCCACCCCCTCTTTGTCCCCCTAGCACGACCAGGGCCCTCTCTTTCACCTCCCCACCGCCCCTATTGCCCAATGGCTGAGCCCTAGCCTTTCCCCAAGCTCATCCATGAGCTATGTCCACCATGGACCCTCCCTTCCCAAAATAAAAGGGGCACAAGCCACCCCCAGCACACCCCTCGCCTTCATTTGCCCCCAGCAGCCTCCCAGAGCTCCCCTCTCCCTCCTTCCCTCTCCTCTGGCCACAAGAACAAGAAATGGCCATTTTGGCCATTGTTTAGAGCAAGCTCGAGGTGCCCTTCCCCTTCATCCTCTCCACCTGCATGTCACCTCCAGGCCACCCTCTACCCATGATCTACCATCCCCAAGCTCCCTAGATCCTCCCTGGCCTTGCATGCTCCTAGAGATGAAGATCTACTCATCTCGGCCATTACCAAGAATCCGAGCAAGCCATCCTCTCCCAAGCTCCTCTTCCCCTCCATTTCATCGTTGCATGCTCCCCTTCCCTCCCTCCTGCTAACCCTGCTCTCTGTTTGACCCAGGACCGCATCAGGACACCTCCCCGACGCATCACTGTGGGCGCAGACATGAGAGTCCCCTCCAGGCGCGGAACCAGACCATGCCGCCCCTTGTCGGACTGCCCTCGACGCGCCGCGTCTCCCTGACCCCCTCTGGTGAGCCTCCCCGACGCTCCCTCCCCTCAGCTAGGGTTTCCCTCTCGTCGCCGCTATCGGGAGGAGGATGACGGTTGTGAACCGTCGATCCCCTTCTAATCTTGTGGCCTAGGGAGGTCGGTACCCCTTCGGTCGCTCCCTCTGGCTGACAGGCGGGCCCCACCACACGGTGCGTTACTCCCTCCCGCTCGCTGTACTCTCACGCATTTGGCCGGCCGGAGGCCTCATGGCCCAATTAGTCTCTAGCCCAGGCTATCTCCCCTCTTATTTCTTTACTTTCAGATCTGAAAACTACCAGTTTAGTTTTAATGCAAAAAATGTAAAACACCCAAACAAATCTGGACAATATTTTTCCCAGATACTCCAGACTCTTTTCTAACATGCATACTTGATTCTGGACTAATAGAAAGAATAAAATAAAAATGATAAAACATATACCCAGATCTGTCCAGAACACTAAATAATTTCTCTAATAAGTTTGGTATATCCAAATGACATAAATCCAATTGGTGATGAAAGGTACTGACCCTACCTTTCATATCCCACTGGTCCCACCCTATTTTGCTTCATAGTTTGCTGTTAGCAAAAATATAAAAATCAGGCCCTTTCTGCCTTCAATAATTTCTCTAGGTCAAACCAAATGAGGTTCTGACCTAATTTCAACTCCCAAATGACACACACATCCATATCCTACTAAATACAGCAGCTCATAACTTTATGAGTCCCTGGTTGATTTTTAGTGAATTAAACTCTTCTATGCATGGTTTAATCACTAATAAAATCACTACTGTATCTATGTAACTCCAAAAAGGTTTTGTTCCAATTTCTACAGGTATTTCCATCACCTAACATGTGTCCTTGTAATCAACTAAAAAGATTCTGTAGAATAAATCTGATGAAAAAGACAAATCCTGTCTAGTACTGCCTTTGGGAATTTCTCAAGGGCATTCTGGTAATTTTTTGGAGGTGATTCCAACTCCACTTGATCTAGTCCACCAAATACTACCTAATCACCCAAAGGAATAATTTTTGGAACTCCAGAACATTTCTGGTGAATTATTTCCTAAAACTAGAGCTTTAATCACTATAAAATCCACTAGAAATCAAGGGAAATTGATAAAATAGTGAAACCACTTTTGTTGGCTTCATTTTATCAATACCTATCTGATGGTATCATTTTTACACAATGGTATCATACAGATCAAGCCCTTGGTCAAAAACCCCTCTATTAGGTAGTTCCAAAAGTAGAAATCCAAAGGGATCCTTTTTCCTAATACCTCCAAATCCTTGGCTAAACTCATCAAGCAATCATCCCACATCCTACTGCCTCATATCATGTATTTATACTTAGCTTGCTATATGGTTTGATGTTTGTATGACTTGCATTGATTGGTGTATTGTTTGTTTACATGTATGCTCGATAACGGCGATAATTGCGATTGTGTGACGACGAGAAGAAGGAAGGATCGGGTTATTCTTATTATTGCTATTATCGATATTCTGGTTATCTAACGCCGTCAAGGGACATCTCGCTGGTCATAGGCAAGCCACCATTCATGAACTCCTATATTAACCTACTTCTGTTTATCAACTGTTTTATACCGCGTTTATAAATTGCATGATTAAAGGCATGGTTTGTTACAAATAAAAAGACGTGAGTAACTTGGCTCCTCCAAGTTACGGATGAGTGTCCATTAGGACACCTACCCTTTTTGCACCTACCTTTACCCCTTTAGATCGAGTCTAAGATGATTAGCATCTTCCCTCTTGGAACCCACGGATTTTTAATGATAAAACTATTTTGGGTTCTACCCTACTACAAAGTTTCCAAAATAAAACCCTTGGAAAGAGGCATCATTTTCGAGTGGAAGTTTTACTAAAAAAGATATGAGGTGGATGAAGAGAAAGTCAAGCAAGAGAAAGAGAAGGGATGTTCTAAGCCAATGCCCGGAACAATTTTATCCGTGCAAACACATTACCCCAGAAGCTAGGGCTTAGCTTGTAGTTGTAATCCTTAGCCGGGGCCGCTTGTACTTGCTTAATGGGAGAAATCCCTGGAAGCCCGAGTGGACTCTACTCCAGGTCTACGGATCTGGGGCATCCATCGCCCGCTACGGCGGAAGTGTCGGTGCAATAATTGGGTCTCCCGCGGACGGTATGTTTTAAGCGTAGGGAAGGAAGTGGAGTCAACAATTGTATATTGCCAAGCCGAGGGTATGGGTATACGGAAGTGCTGCAGGGAGGACTAAGGCCATAGTGCCGCATACTCATGCCGGGGAGAACAAACCCAAAAGAAAAGCCGCCTTTGCTAGGGATGGACAAATGAAAAGCTAAGTTTGATTATCCGAACCCCCGTCTACAGAGTGTAGCGGGCCGTGGTTAAATCCCGGCAGATGTATTGATTCTTGTGGGTAAAGTGCACAAACTCTGCAGAGTCTAATCTATTCGAATACCCGTGTCCACGGTCAAGGACGGTTGGAATGGCAAGTGCTAGGAGGACCCTTCAGTTAATTTGTGATGAAATAAAGGATGTGACTTGGTCATGAGGAAAGATAAGAATGAGTTTGGTTTTGACCAGTGATGGTCGAAGATGTTTAGAAAGGGTTTTAGTACAAAACTTTTTTAAGTCTTTTTAGCAAGGATGTGGAGATGTCCGGATTTCCAAAAAGGAGGCATGATTTCCAAAAACTCTTTTTCAACAAAGATATGAAGATGCCAATGTTAGGTCTTTCAAAAACAACTATAGTGTAGAGCTATCTCGCCACAACCAGATATGCATTATCTTATTATCTTCTTTTGGTGGTTTACGAGTACATTCAAAGTACTCACCGAAATTGTCCCTGGCTATTTACTTGGCCAGATTGCAGATGTTAAGAAGGAACGAAGGTGTTGACGTCTATGCGAGCTAGGCCTTCTTCCCAGTCAGTTGCCTGTAGGTTAAGGTACGGGATCTGCACTGAAGACTTCCGCTATTTGTGTTGTATTCGCCATAATGGCCACTTTGTAAGTTTGTACTCGTTACTATATGGATGCTGTAATGATACTAGTCGGTTATGCTCATGGCTCACTGATCATGGGAACATGAATTATATGCATAACGGGTATTCTCGGACCGTAAATCCGGGGTGCCACACCGACAACACTCCCGGTGGCATATCGACCTCGGACAACTACCGGGAATAAGGACCTGATTGATGATACGCATCTTGGCACCAGTCTGCACCAGGCAAGCTCCGAGTGACACACGGTGCCAAAGCAGGAGTGCCAAGCCACGTTGTAGATCAAGGCTAGCCACGTGGTAAGGCTCACACCGCCACGTGTAAATCAACCCCTGTGGTGTCCCCTTTTCTCATATAAAAGGAGGCCTAGGTCGAGAAAAAGGGTGACATTTGGACTAGAGAACCTTCATGGGAGAAGGAACCCATTGTAACCTTGTGATAATCAGATAGTAGATAGTTGCAGGACGTAACGCTCCGCTCACTACAAACCTGAACCTAGGTAAAAACACTAAATCTCTCTCTGTGATTGTGCTCGTCTAGTGATACGTTGAAAACATATCTATAATTTTTGATGCTCCATGCTTGTTTAGTATCTACTTTGCTTTACTTGTCCACACTTTGAGGTGCTTTTTACATGTTTTCTGGTACTAACCTACTAACAAGTTGCAACAGTGCCATATGCCTATTTTCTGTTGTTTTTGGTTTCAGAAAAGTTAGTAAAGAAATATTCTCGGAATTGTACGGGACAGACGTTAAAGTCAATTACTTTTCGTGGGTAACAAGAAGTCTAGAGGGGAGCCTGAGGGGCCATCCAGGGGGGGCCAGACCCACCCTAGGCGCGGGTGGGCCCTGCCCCACTCCTGGCTAGGGTTTGAGGCCATTGGTCGCCGCCTCGGCCTCCCCCTTCGCCTATAAGAAGACCCCGATGCAGAAACCCTAAGCACCCGATCAAATCTCCACGAAACTGTCTATAGCTACCGCCACCATCGTCCCTATATCGGGGGATCTGAAGTTCTTCTCGGTACCCTGCCAGAGGGGAGATCATCCCGGAGGCCTTCTCTCCGGTATGATGCGTGAGTAGTTCCACCTTAGACTATGGGTCCATGTAGTAGCTAGATGGTTGTATCTCCTACTTTGTGCTTTCATGTATAGATCGTGTGAGCTCCGTTTATGATCAAGATATAATCTATTTGTAATCATGCATGTTGTGTTTGCGGGGATCCGATGGATATTGAGATTATTATGTTGGTTTGATTAATGGTTTTGTCTTTATGATTCTATCATGTCTGTGTTTTTTGTGATCTTGCATGCTCTCCGTTGTTAGTAGCTATCTTGTCCAAGTAGTTGCTAGTGACTCCAAGAGGGGGTATTTATGCTCGATAGTGGGTTCATGTCTATAGTTTCCAAGGGAAGTGACAGAAATCTCTTCGGTTGTAGATGTGTTGTTGCCACTAGGGAGAAAACAACGGTCTCTTGTTCATGGAACATGTGTACTGTTTACCTTACACACTTTGCTTAAAGTAGTTGTCTATTGCTTGTAACTTAATACCTGAGGGGGTTCGGATGATAACCTGAAGGTGGACTTCTAGTCATAGATGCAGTTGGATGGCGGTATATGTATCTTGTTGTATTGCGCAATCGAATCTCATAGGATCTTTCTGACTAGTAATTGCATTGTTATGCCTTGCTCAGTTCCTATCAATTGCCCTGCTGTAATTTGTTTACCCTTCATGCCATGTTGTTTATCTAAGGAGAGCACCTCTAGTGAACTATGGACCCCGGTCCTATCTTTACCATTGATACATATTCCACTGTTACTTGTTTACTTGCTGCAAACCACCATTACCTTCCACACCATACGTTTAATCCTTTGTTATAGCAAACCGGTGAGCTTGACAACCTCACTGATTCGTTGGGGCAAAGTCTTGAGTGTGTTGTGCAGGTCTCCGCATTGCTTGCAACACCTATGTGACGTTTCCTTCCTCCTAATAGTTCGATAACCTCGGTTTCTTACTGAGGGAAAACTTGCTGCTATGCTGCTTCACACCTTGCTCTTGGGTTTTCCCGAAGAAGCGCTCCCACTTGGACTAGCGTTGCATCAAGCTTTTTTGGCGCCGTTGCCGGGGAGGCTAAGGACGTATTCACAAGGGGAGTCCTTCACTTCCTTTCTCTTTACTTTGTTTTTAGTTTGCTTTGTTTCTTTTGCTTGGTTTTGTTTGCCTCTTTTCAAAGAACCCAAAAAAATAAGTTCCTGCTCTAGTTCACCATGTTGCTCCCCAAGTTCGCCCTGAAAGATCTTGCAATAGGTAGTGGCTCCATAATTGTGAAAGATAATATTGAAGAATTCTTTAATTATGTTAGCAAGCATGAGGATATTGAGGATAAATCTACAGCAGTGCTTGCTCCTTATTATGAGATTGTTGTAGCTTGTTTAGTTCATATGTTGGAGGCTAGGTTTGTCGGCCTGAACCCCTTCATACAATTTTTGTTCCTAAAACTAAAAGAAGATAAGAATGTTGAAAAGAGGGAATTCATCCTTGAAACTTTATCAAAAGAATTCCATGACGTTGCTAGGGAAGCGAAAAAAGTCTTTGAGCGTTTCAATATGCTAGGCTCAAGTGTAGATGTTGTGGGTATTTCTGATCAAACTAAGCCTAGAGAAGAATTTAAGATACCCATACCTTCAAAGCTTGTTGGAATGCATGAAGCCTTTGAAAAGAATTTTGATTGGATTGCTCTTGAAAATATTTTTGATAAAAGTAGTAGACCAAAGAAATATGTGAAGGGATCCTCCAAAACCCATTTGTATGATATACCTTTCATAGTTGAAGACTTTGCAAGTATGGATGTTAATGCTTCTTCATTTGAAAATAATTGATTCTTCTTGCTTCTTGTGCCTAACTTAAAGGCGTTAAAGAAAAGTACTTGTTGGGAGATAACCCAAGAGTTTCCTTGAGTCTTGGAAGTTATTACTTAAGTAATGACCTCTCCTTATCCTTTTTGTTTGCTTTTTGTGCCAAGAATGACCTCTAATGAGAGGGAAGTAAGATTCGGGGAGTTGCTGTCCCGAAACAGATTTATGTCCTCCACCAAAAAAAATTAGTGAGGAGTCTCTATAACTCGGATTGAGATAAAAATTTACGAATAAAACCCCAGTATGTCAGATAACTTTCGTTAGTTCAACACTTTTTGATTTTAGCAACATAAGATGTTCGAAAAAACAGTTTCTACCTGCTGGTCTGTTTTGACAGATTTCTACCATTATTTGCATTTGCTTCTTATTGGTTCCTTTTTGAGTTTTCTTTAGGTGAATTGAGCTTTTTGAAGGAGTTACTACAGTAGCTTGTGTTTTTAGTGAAAAGCCTTGATGTTCCAAATATTTTCCAGAGGTCTAATATCTTTTGAATACACTAATGTTGCTAATAAAGATTGTGTGAAGTTTTGTATGAAGGAAAATTTCAGGTGTAGAGAGAGAATGATGCAATGAGATGAAGAATGGACAAAAACTCAAGCTTGGGGATGCCACCATGGTGTAACCCCAAGAAATATCCAAAATGTAGAAGCGTCAAAGCTTGGGGATGCCCAAGGCATCCCCTTCTTCATCAATAAAAAGCTCAGTTCCATCTAGACACTTCATTTTTATTGTTTCATGCATAGTTGTGTTGTTCTTGGAGCGTCTTAGTTTTCGTTTGCTTTGCTTAGGTTGTTTAGTTTGCTTGAATAAAGTAGTTTGGACCCCCGATCTCGTTGTGTTGTTTTGCAAATAAGTTGCTTGGTGTTGGAAAGGAGTAGTAAGTTCTTGCTTGTAAGTGCAAGAGGAGCTTGCATTGACTATGACTTAGACTTTAGCATGACATGCTACGTGTTGTTTTACCATTATGCTTAGTGATTATTGCTGTAGCATGTCTTGTTCAAACAATTGGGATTGCTTAGTGTGCCTTGAAAAAATTATGTGTTGTTTTAGCATGCAAAAGCATAGTATTGTGGTATTCTCCTTTGATGCTTTGCTTGGGTTGACTTGGCACATGCTCACACCATGTTATGACTATTACAAGTCACCATTAGCATCTATGATCATTTAGTCCTTGACTTTTAGTACCACTCTTTGCTTTGATTAGTATGCTTTGTTGCACTGCATGATTATGGCCATTATTGCTCTCTTAGTTGGTTGCTCCCAGTCTTTTGCTAGCCTCCACTTGTATGAGTAAGTTCTACTCATGCCTCCAACTCCCAAGAAACCAAGTTATTCCAAAGTGTCCACTATAAACTCCTATGCATGGTGTGTTACACAATTCCAAGTATATTCTTGTTTTCATCTATCTTCCAATTTAAAACTATTTTGTTATGTGAAAACTTAGTGATTAAAGCCCTCACGAACTTGATGGCACACTTTATATTCTTTGCCCCTAATAAACTTGAACCATTGTGACAACTTTGTTGTATATGCTTGCACTTATAAGTTGGAATTAGCAGAACCTTGCTGTCACGGGGAACGTTTTCAACATTGCACTTGTACTTTGTACTCAGTTGATATCATGCTCTTTTGCCTATGGATGTCACCGGTCTGAAATAAAGAGGGAACTTGTAAGTCCATGGAGTTTGTATCTTGTGTTAGAGAAACGCCTGGGACGCTAGCCTAAGCCATGCCTAATCATGGTGGAAATTTGCAGCATCACCATAGTGAGCTATCTATGAAGCATCCTCAATAAAAAGCTATGCATATAGTAAATAAAAACTCCATAGATAGCTCACTATCTATGCATAGCTTTTTATTTACCATATGCATAGCTTTTTATTGAGGATGCTTCATAGATAGCTCACTATGGTGATGCTGCAAGTTTCCGCCATGATTAGGCATGGCTTAGGCTAGTGGCCCAGGCGTTTCTCTAACACAAAATACATACTCCATGGACTTAAAAGTTCCATCTTTATTTCACACCGGTGACATCCATAGACAAAAGAGCATGATATTAACTATGTATAAAGTACAAGTGCAATGTTGAAAACGTTCCCCATGACAACACAGTTCTGCTAATTCCAACGTATAAGTGCAAGCATATACACCATAGATGACACAATGGTTCAAGTTTATTAGGGGAAAAGAAGTATAAAGTGTGCCATCAAGTTTGTTAGGGCTTTAATCACTAAGTTTTCACATAACAAAATACTTTTTAATTGGAAAATAGGTGAAAACAAGAATATACTTGGAATGGTGTAACACACTATGCATAGGAGTTTATAGTGGATACTTTGGAATAACTTGGTTTCTTGGGAGTTGGAAGCATGAGTAGAGATTACTCATACAAGTGGACGCTAGCAAAAGACTGGGAGCAACCAACTAAGAGAGCAATAATGGCCATAATCATGGAGAGCAACAAAGCATTACTAATCAAAGCATAGAGTGGTACTACAAGTCAAGGACTAAATGATCATAGAGGCTATGGTGACTTTTCATAGTCATAACATGGTGTGAGCATGTGCCAAGTAAACCCAAACAAAGCAATCAAAGGAGAATACCACAATACTATGCTTTTGCATGCTAAAACAACGCATAATTTTTTTCAAGGCACACTAAGCAATCCCAATTGTTTGTAACAAGACATGCTACAACAATAATCACTAAGCATAAGGTAAAACAACACCTAGCATGTCATGCTAAAGTCTAATTCACAATCAATGCAAGCTCCTCTTGCACTTTCAAGTAAGAACTTACTACTCCTTTCCAACACCAAGCAACTTATTTGAAACAACTGTAACATCCCTAAAATCATGTTTTCAAAGCCTTGCATATCATCCATGCATGCATATTCATATAGGGTTCAACTTTCAAACTCATTTGGAAGAAACAGAAGCTTTGTGTGCTATTATTTTATGTAGGCAAGCATTGTTCAGAATGCCACTCTCAAGTGAAAGAATAATTGTTTTAAACCAAGTTTTGTTGGCTCATAAGCTAGTTTGGTTGAGTTCAAAGCTTGGATAAAAATTTCCAAAACAAATATGGTTTTAAACCATTTTCAAATCCTTATCAAATCATGTGCTAATGCACTATTTATTTTGAATTTTCAAAAGGACCAAGCAAGTCTAATGAGACAGCATGGTTTTATATTCAAAAGTATGCAGGTTACACTTTACAAAAATCCAGAAAGATTTGGAATTCAAATGCTTTTGAATTTGTTTGAAAAAGATTCCTAAAAATCGATTTGGAAAAAGGAAAGGGATTAGAAATAGAACTGGGCCTGGCGCCAGCTTTTCAGCCCAACAGCCAAAACAGCCCACCCGAGCCACTTCTCTCTCTGTCTTTCCTCACCCGCAAAGAACCCCCCCTTGCTGACTACTGGGCCCCGTCCACGTCACTGTCGTCTTCCCCAAATCCTGCGAGGAACACGTCGCCGATGCCGTTGCTGGCGTTGATCGCGCGACGTAATTGCCATTGATTCTGTAGGCGTTTCCTATCGAGCCCCTGCCTACTTAAACCCCTCCGCACTGCGAGTCTTTCCCCTCACTCAGCACCCCCACTCCGCCACCAGGATGCCGACAATTCGAGCTGCAACGCCGCTGCCCGACGCACTCCGGTGACTTATTCCGGTGAACCCCGTGCTCCCCTTCACCTCTCATTTATACGAGCTTGCCTGTCTTGCCCATGCACATCTTCTCACACTTTCGGTTTGCTCTATATCGCCCCAGGTCGTCGTCTCCATCGAGCCCCGCGAACAACCGAAGCGCCGCCCGACTCCGACGAACAATCACGGTAAAACCAGACCGCCCCTTGACCCCTAAATCTTACGACCGTGTTCGCCTTGATTCTGTGCATCTCCTAATGCTTTTCGTTCATCTCATTGCACCGTAGAACATCGTCTCCGTCTCTTGCAGTGAACACCCGACGTCAAGCACGACTCCGACGAGCCCCAGCGACCTCAACGGTGCGCCCCTTCGCCAACGAAAACCACCTCGAGCACCAGCGTCATCACGCGAACTCGGTGAGCTATTGCACTACCTTCCTCACTTCCTGTATCGCCGGCAACATCACCGCCCGAGCGCGCCGCCGCCATCCACCGTCACAGTGATGCCCGTTTTAGGTCTGTTAGATCTGGACCGTTAGATCTAGATCCAACGCATCTGATAGATAACTTAAACAAAGGGGTACGAGTTAGATCTGGCCATGCGATTTCATTCAGATCGTGCGGTCCATGCTGGTCGATCCGTGCGAAGTGGTACCGACGAATCAGAGAGCGCCGTGTGGCCTGTGTTTAAATTTAAAACATAAATTTGATCTATTAGTTAACCAAACTTGCAAAATTCATAACTTTTGATCCACACGTTCAAATTTTGCAAATTTTATATCATTAGAATCAGGAGATAAAACCCTATCTGTTTATGCAATGTGTTTAATGTTTTGCCTCTGTAAAAATGATTGTTTATGCAGAAACTTGTGTAGGCTTATTTTGGTTATATAAATGATTTTAATTTTTTTAAAGATCAAATAAAGTTTAAATTGAGTTTCTTGAACTTGTTTATGTTTTAGTACTATACACTTGTCTTGTTTGGTGTAGAAAAATCATCACATGGCATTTGCATGCATTCATATATTTTTGTTTGTATATTTTGATATGTGATTTTGGTGCCATTATTTTATGTGTAGATTTTGGTGCAAATAGTGATTGTGATTGTGAAGACTGTTGCTAATCCCCAAACTACCAAGGCAAGTGGTGCTTCATGATTTTACTCCTATGTTTTTCAACTATGCACTAGAAATATTTTGTATAGGACTTGCATGAATATTTTCATAAGTATCTTTATGCTATGCTTGGGAAATCCTAGTAGTTGTAGAATTGTTAGAAATTCTCTAAGTTAAGATGCTTACCATTGCCATGCTTAGCCTAGCTAGTAGCAGCCAAGGGTGGTTATATATTCATGCTATATGAAATATTTCTAAGTCTATTGACTTTTGTTTTTGCTTAATAAAACAACTAAGTGAATGAAACACCTGGGTGGAATGGAAGGAATGGTTTGTGTTGAGTGGTTACACAAGGCCCATTTCTATGGTTTAACTTGTGTATCTCACTTGTGGAAAGCCACCCAGGAACAAAGGGATTTGAGATGCCAAATGTTAAGAAGCTTCTAGTGCAGCCACATGGCAATATGGGCTCTGCCTGGATCACATAGGTTGCAATAACTTAGCCATTTGGACAGTTGGTGGTAGTGGGATGATAGGTTGGAACGCGTCCATTTGGTCTAAGGGAAGGCTTCTGAAAGGTCCTGTCTTGGTGAAAATCAAGTCTTGTGGGGAAAGTGCACAACCTCTGCAGAAGGAGGAATCTAAGTACTTAGCCATGTCCCTGGTATTGGACAACTTGAGCATCAAGACATGGAAGCTATCAAGAATCTCCTCATCCCAGTTTCTAAGTTAAAACTTGTGGTTGAACAAGGGTGAAGGTTCACCAATTTCTATTGGTGATTCCTTGGGAAAGTTTTGTCAAAGAAAAACTTAGTGTTTTCAACTGATAGGTAAAACCTATTTTGAGCAAAGCAAGCCTAAGCTACACTTAGCCAAAAATGCATGTGGTATCTAGATGCTAATATTATACTAAGTTATCACTTGACAATACTATTCCAAATGTATTGACCCACTGTGGCTGTAACTTGTGATGTTGCAGGTTATTCTGATGATGATTAGGGGTTATGAGTCTACACTCAACATGCTTGCCTGTGGCACATGAAGATGAAGACTTATTTATCTTATTATATATTTGAACTCTTGTATTAGGCCTGTGGCCATGGAGTTGTAAAAGACTATGTTTGTCTCTGGAATGATATGTAATAATGACCTTTGTTTCTATGTACTTCACTTAAACTGTGGATGCTAGCATTGATCCAGGGACTAGCATTGCAATCACAAGGATCCTTACCTTTATAAAGGGAGGGATCTTACAACAACTCACAAAGATAATAATCAATAAATATCAGTGAGATTGTACTACAAATCCACAAAGAAGAACTAAAAAGTTCTAAGCTAAAAGCACAAGAAAACTAAGGCTGAACGCAGTGCTAGCAAAAGTGAACACTCACAAAACAATAAGAGTGAAAACTAGAGTATTCTAGGCAATGGAAACAGAGTGTGTCTCTCTCCAAAAGAAGTGTGGTGTAACCAACCAACTTACTCAAGCAAACGAAAACCTAAAACAAAAACTAAGACGCTCCAAGAACAACACAACAATGCATGAAACAATAAAAACGAAGTGTCTAGAAAGACCTGAGATTTTTATTGATGAAGAAGGGGACGCCTTGAGCATCCCCAAGATTCTACGCTTGTACTTCTTGAATATTTCTTGGGGTGACACGGGATGGCATCCCCAAGCTTGAGATTTTTTCCATTCTTCATCTCATTACACCATTCTTTCTCTACACCTGCAAATTTTCCTTCATACAAAACTTCACACAATCTTCATTAACAACATTAGTGTATTCAAAAGATAATAGACCTTTTGGTTTAGTTTGAAAATAGAAAAACTTTCACTAAAGACACAAGATACTGTATCAACCCATTCAAAAATCTCAATTTCCCAAAAAGAACCCCAGAAGGAATCAATAAGAAGCAAATGCAAATAATGGCAGAAATCTGTCAAAACAGACCAGCAGGTAGAAACCAATTTTTTCAAAGACCTTATGTTACTCAAATCAAAAAGTATTGAACTAATGAAAGTTAGATAACATACTGGCGGATTTATTCGTAAATTTTCAGAGCAATCCGAGTTACAGAGACTCCTCACGAATATTTTTGGTGGAGGACATAAATCTGTTTCGGGACAGCAACTCCCCAGATCTTACTTCCCTCTCATTAGAGGTCATTTTTGGTACAAAAAAACAAACAAAAAGGATAAGGAGAGGTCATTACAGAAGTAATAACTTCCAATACTCAAGAAAACTCTTGGGTTATCTCCCAACAAGTACTTTTCTTTAACGCCTTTAAGTTAGACACAATAGTTTGAGAAGATGCTCACATAAGAAATATGAATTGAAGTAAAAGAGAGCATCAAGAAGCAAGTTCAAAACACATTTAAGTCTAACGCACTTCCTATTCATAGGAATTTTTTAAATAAACAAGTCATGAAAGAACAAAGCAACAAGCATAGGAAGTCAAAACAAGTGCAACTTCAAGACTTTCAACATAAAGAGAGGAAACTTAATATTGTTGAGATACATAAGACCATGTTTCCCTCTCTCATAATAACTTTCAGTAGCAACATGAATAAAATTAACAATATAACTATCACATAAAACAATCTTATCATGAGCCACATGCATAAGATGATTATTACTCTCCACATAAGCATAGTCATTCAACAACATAGCTATCACTATTATTCTCATCACCATAATCATCAAATATATAAGGCATATTGTAATCACAATTAATTGTCTCCTCAATAGTAGGTGGACTGAAAATATCATATTAATCATTGTAATCATCTTATATTGGAGGTGTGGTGTCATCATAAGCAATAGAATAGCTATCTTCCAAAGCTGGGGGACTAAAAAGATCCTTTTCATAAAAACTAGCTTCCGCAAGCTTAGACGTTTCCATACCATTAGTAACAATGGTGTTCAAAAAATTCATACTAATAACATTGCTATTAGCATGCAAATAAAGCCCCATAGGTTTTTAATTTTCTCTTCAAACACTTCATGTCCTAACTCAAGGTAGATACTATAAAGCTCTCTAATTTTGTTGTTGTTTTCCATTAAGCCTAACTAGTGAAAACAAGAAACAAAATACAAAATTGCAGAATCTAAAGGAAATAACTTCGAGCACTCACACCGGAGGATGTGAGTACCTTTTACCTTACCTCCCCGGCAACGACGCCAGAAAATAGCTTGATGTCTATGCACTTATATTCTTGTAGACAGTTGTTGGGCCTCCAAGTGTAGAGGTTTGTAGAACAACAACAAGTTTCCCTTAAGTGGATCACCCAAGGTTTATCGAACTCAGGGAGGAAGTGATCAAAGGTATTCCCTCTCAATCAACCCTGCAATCAAGATACAAGAAGTCTCTTGTGTCCCCAACACACCAAATACACTTGTCAGGTGTATAGGTGCACTAGTTCAACAAAGAGATAGCGAAATACAAGTGGTAATGGTGCCAGAAAATAGCTTCTGACTTGTTGTTTACGTGGGGTAACGTGTGTGAGTGCTAGAAAAGAGCTTGAAGGTGAGGTAAAGACTAAAGCAAGCAAACATGCAACATATCTAGATGCAAACGGTGTTTGAATGTTTAGAAACAAGGCCTAGGGATCATACTTTCACTACTGAACACTCTCTCATATAAATATCCTCTCTTCATGATACTACTCTTAACTACTCTCCGGTTGTACACTCTAATCAATGGTAGGGCTATAACAGCTCACCTCAAAGTCCGCCTTCCCCAATCTAGATAACCCCACACTGTCACCTTGAGCGCTAGATGGTTCCAACAAACACCACAATTTCATAGAGACATCCAACTCCAAATGTAACTCATAACAAATATTCAATCTAGACAAAGTGCCACAGACGGTATGCCCGCTGTCACTTTCACACACATGGGGAAAAGCATAGATCTATTAAAGCACAAAGACTATTTATGTAGACTCAAGCCTAAGTGCCATCATGGCGTGCACGCTGTCACTTTCACACACATGGGGAGAGCAGAGATCTATTAAAGCACTTGAGTAGCAAGGTAGATCTACTTGATTACAAAGCTCATGATCACAATATGACCATGCATAGAGAAAGAGATGAACACATATATGACCATGCATAGAGGAAGAGATGAACACATAGCTACCAGTAGAGCCCTTAGCCTCGAGGAAGAACTACTCCCTCCTCATCATGGGAATCAGCAACGGTGATGAAGATGGCGATGGAGATTGATGGAGATGGCTCCGGGGGCACTTCCCCATCCCTAGGTGCCTAAGAGACTTCGTCCCGAATCTCCCCTTTGGTGGCGGCAGCGCTGCAGAACTTTTTCTGGAAGTATGATGGGTTATTTAGTGTTTCTGCATCAGGGGCTTCTTATAGGCGAAGAGGCGAGGCTGGGAGGCGACCAGGGGGGCCACACCCTGCCCAGGCGCGGGCCCACCCTGGCAGCACCTAGGGGGGTTTGGCTGCCCTGGTTTGCTTCTCTGTCTCGTCTTCTGGATTTGTGTCCCTCACGGTAAAACATTGACTTTGGCTTTTGTCCCGTCCAATTCCGAGAATATTGATTTTCTGCCTTTCTAGAACCAAAAATAGAAGAAAACAGGCAACTGGCACTATGGCATCTTGTTAATAGGTTAGTTCCAGAAAATATATAAAAACACCTCAATGTGTAGACAAGGTAAAGCAAAGTAGATACTAAACAAGCATGGAGCATCAAAAATTATAGATACGTTTCCGACGTATCAAGGCACCATTAAATATCAATTTGCATTCAATAAAGGTATTGAACACTTCCCTATGAGGAGAGAGAAGCTAGCCTTTGCTCCTCCTTTGAAAGCAAAATTTGATGTTAATGCTTCTTCATTTGAAAATACTTGATTCTTGCTTCTTGTGCCTAACATAAAGGCGTTAACGAAAAGTACTTTTTGGGAGATAACACAATAGTTTTCTTGAGTTTTGGAAGTTATTAATTCTGTAATAACCTATCCTTATCCTTTTTGTTTGATTTTTGTGCCAAGGATAACCTCTAATGAGAGGGAAGTAAGATTTGGGGAGTTGCTGTCTCAAAACAGATTTTTGTGCTCCGCTTTAAAAATTCTTGAAAAAACTCTGTAAGTCGTATTGATCTGTAATTTTCTGACTAAATCCCCCAGGTTGTTACCTAACTTTCGTTAGTTCAACACTTTTTGATTTTAGCAACATAAGATGTTCGAACAAATCAGTTTCTACCTGCTGGTCAGTTTTGACAGATTTCTGCCATTATTTGCATTTGCTTCTTATTGATTTCTTTTTGGGTTATCTTTGGGAAATTGAACTTTTTGAGGGAATTGCTACAGTATCTTGTGTATTTAGTGGAAGTTTTTCTGTTTTGAAACTAAACCTAAAGGTCTATTATCTTTTGAATGCGCTAATGTTGCTAATGAAGATTGTGTGAAGTTTTGTATAAAGGAAATTTTTTAGGTGTAAGTTAAGAATGATCTAATGAGATGAATAATGGAAAAAAAACTCAATCTTGGGGATGCCACCCCGTTTCACCCCAAGAAATATTCAATAGGTACAAGCTTCAAAGCTTGGGGATGCCTTGGGCATCCCCTTCTTCATCAATAAAAATCTCAGGTCTTTCTAGACACTTCATTTTTATTATTTCATGCACTGTTGTGTTGTTCTGGGAGCATCTTAGTTTTCGTTTTGGTTTTTGTTTGCTTAGTTTGGTTTAATAAAGTAGTTGTACCCCCGCTTTCACTGTGTTGTTTCAAATAAGTTGATTGGTGTTGGAAAGGAGTAGAAAGTTCTTGCTTTAGGAGTACAAGAAGGTGCTTGCTTTGACTGTGACTTAGACTTTATCATGTTATGCTAGATGTTGTTTTGACCTTATGCTTAGTGATTATTGCTGTATCATGACTTGTTCCAAACAATTAGGATTGATTAATGTGCCTTGAAAGAATCATGCGTTGTTTTAGCATACAAAAGCATAGTATTGTGGTATTCTCCTTTGATGCTTTGTTTGGATTGACTTGGGACATGCTCACACCATGTTATGACTATGACCCAATCACCTTAGCCTCTATGATCATTTAGTTTTTGACTTGTGGTACCACTTTATGCTTTGATTAGTAACATTTTGTCGCTCTGCATGATTATGGCCATTATTGATCTCTTAGTTGGTCGCTCCCAGTCTTTTGCTAGCCTCCACTTGTACTGAGTAAGCTCTACTCATGCATCCACGCCCCAAGAAACCAAGTTATTCCAAAGTGTCCACTATAAATTCCTATGCATGGTGTGTTACACCATTCCAAGTATATTCTTGTTTTGTCTATCTTCCAAAATAAACTTGTTATGTGAAAGTTAGTGGTTAAAGCTCTCACAAACTTGATGGCACACTTTATTTTTCTTGCCCCTAATAAACTTGAACCATTGTGTCATCTATGTTGTATATGCTTGCACTTATACGTTGGAATTAGCAGAACCATGCTATCATGGGGAACGCTTTCAACATTGCACATGTACATTGTACCCAGTTGATATCATGCTCTTTTGTTAGCGGATGTCGTCGGTGTGAAATAAAAGGGGAGCTTGTAAATCCATGGAGTTATGTATGTGTGTTAGAGAAACGCCTGGGCCGCTAGCCTAAGAGCATGTCTAACAGACCCCTTAAATTTCTGCCCCGTAAAACTCGAGTACAGGGCCCTGTACTTGATTTTGCTCTGAAATTCCCCACTGATTTCATCGCCCGTCTAGCAGACCCCGTATCTGAGCCCCGTATATTTAAAATTTAAATTTCGCGCGAGATAAAAGCAGATTGTTCATAGATAGGCTTCGATTCATCATAGATACAGGCAAAATTGCGTGATCTAGCGGTAGATCGTGACTTGTTAAGCTAACCCTAATCTAAAACTGCACAAAAGAACCTCGCCGGAGACCTCCTTGTCGGCGAGGTTGTCGCTGCCGCAGCGGCAGTACGCCTAGTCATCGTTGATGACAATGACGGCGGCAGCGGCAGCCTCCGCCTTCTTCATCTCCTCGACGGCGGGGATGGCGAGCGCCTCCTCCTCCTTATCTGCGGCCGCCCTGTCAGCGACCTCCTGCTTGGAGGCCTCGACCGCCTGCAGGAAGAGGGGATCCTCCCCCTACTCCGCCTCCTCCGCCGCGGCCGCCGTGGCGCTCGAGCCCCCTCCTCCCAGTTGGGAGCGTGCCTGGAGCGCCACGCCGCGAGATTGGCGCGGTCCATCTCCCATTGTGCCCGGCACTTCTCGAATTTGTCGCCGGTCATCGGCGGCAATGGTCGATGTTGAAGTAGCCGCCGGGCGAAGTCGACGGCGATCGCGGCATCCCCGCCACCCGACCCATTTCCAGACGCGCTGCACCGGCCCAGAGAGCTTGCGAGAGGACCCACGCCTCGAGTGTGAGATCTCATGGCGCTGGCTGGGAGGAGGAGCATGTGGCTTGGCGGCGGCAGCTCATGGCAGCGGCGTGGATTTGTGAACGAGCTGGAATTGCTCACGGAGTTAGGCGATGCGGAGCTAGGGTTGCGAGTGAGGGGTTAGACCCTCACTCGCACCCTCACCCTGTACTTATACGGGGCCGGGTGGGTGATTTGCCCTGCCCAGTATCCGAGCGATATGGGCTGGCCTGTTTACGGGGCGTGCTAGGCGGGCCAAAACACCGGCACCCTGTATCTCGCCGGAAATTTACGGGGTGCCGGCTGTTTATGGGGCCTGTTAGACTTGCTCTAAGCCATGCCTAATCATGGTGAAAACTTGCAGCATCACCATAGTGAGCAATCTATGAAGCATTCTTCTTATAAAACAATAGAGAAAGAAAAAGAGATTGATAAAAAAGAAAAAAAAGATGAGAAAAGAGGAAAGAGAGAAAAAAGCACCATTTTCCCATGGTAAATAAGAAGATTGCTGAGATGCTCATTGTCTGCTTGCCTTGTCATTTTTATAGGGGATAGCTCCTGTATCATGGGGCAAGGGGTACCCCGTTGGCGCTTCTCTATGATACACATGTACTTACTATGACACGAACTTACCGGTGACTAAAGTTGAGTAGCATGAGGAGCGGCCCTCGTACTCAAGGGACATGAGATTGTCAACTTATACTTTGTCAAGCATATACTCCATATTTTGTTCACTTTAACCTTAATCACTTCAAGATGCCTATGATAGGGGCAATGGGAGCTGAAAGCTAACAAGTACCATAATTTTTGGAAGCTCTTTATGAGACTTGAAATCCCTGCTTCCCTTTGAAGAGCCTTTCTTCCACTTTTATTTTGAGTCTCCACCTTCTATCCTTAGGCACCAATTAAGAGTGAATAGTTGCCATTCTTAGTTCTATGTGCATTGTCACAAAACTTATTGATTTATTCATATTGTTGATATTGCTTGTTCTTGAACTATTTGTATCTAGTCACTCTTATGAACTTCGAAGGTGTCCTATGCAATTATGTTTTGCTACTTCATGAGGGACAAGATGAATGCCACTATGCTATGTTTTTTTTATGTGGAACAAACAAGCGTCTTTCAATGCATTGTTATTCATGAATCTTTGTTTGTATCCTTTCATGTTGCAACATAGTTGTTTTGTCTTATTGTTAGAAGTTCATCTTTCATGCTCATGTTTAGAGTACTTTGATCCCAGCTTTCAATGCTTTCAAATGGTTTGATATTGATTGTGATGGTGCATGTCACCTCAAAAATTATTCTTTTTATCACTTACCTACTCGAGGAAGAGCAGGAGTTAAGCTTGGGGATGCTTGATACGTCGTAAACGTATCTATGATTTTTTTGATGTTCCATGCTTGTTTAGTATCCACTTTGCTATGATTTGTCTACACTTTGAGGTGTTTTTATACCTTTTCCGGAACTAACCTATTAGCAAGATGCCACAATGCCAATTGCCTATTTTCTATTGTTTTTGGTTCCAGAAAATTCAGAAAATGAATATTCTGGGAATTGGACAGGACAAACGCTAAAGTCAATATTTCACCGAGGAGAACACGGAGCCAGAAGACGAGACGGAGGAGGGCCACGAGGGTCCCACACCCCCTAGCCGCGCGGCCAGGCTTGGCCCGCGCCTAGGGGGTGCGGCCGCCTTGGACAGCCCCTCGGTCTCCCCCTTCGCCTATAAGAAGCCCCAGATACCAAAACCATAAGGATCCAATCAGATCTCCATGAAACAGTCTATAGCTGCCGCCACCATCGTCCCTAGACCGGGGGGATCTGAAGCTCTTCCCGGCACCCCGTCAGAGGGGAGAGATCAACCCGGAGGCCTTCTTCATCACCATGCCAGCCTCCGGTATGATGCGTGAGTAGTTCCACCTTGGACTATGGGTCCATACAGTAGCTAGATGGTTGTTTGTCCTCCTTTGTGCTACCATGTTTAGATTTTGTGATCTCCGTTCATGATCAATATCATCTATTTGTAATCAGGCATGTTGTGTTTGCGGGGATCCGATGGATATTGAGATTACTATGTCAGATTGGTTAATGATTCTATCTTATTGATTCTATCATGTTTGTGTTGTTTGAGATCTTGCATGCTCTCCGTTTCTAGTAACTATCTTGGCCAAGTAGATGATAGTGACTCTAAGAGGGAGTATTTATGCTCGATAGTGGGTTCATGCCTCTATTGAATCTGGGGAAGTGACAGAAATCTCTAAGGTTGTAGATGTATTGTTGCTACTAGAGAAAACAATGATCTTTTGTCCATGGAACAATTGTATTGTTTACTTTACACACTTTGCTTAAAGCAGTTATCCGTTGCTTGCAACTTAATACTGGAGGGGGTTCGTGTTGGGGATATGCTATATGGTTATCCTCATAGCATGTCACTTACCCGGATAACCCGGGTGGCCCATAGTTGGTAGCATGGACTATGGCCTGCTGGGCGGCCCAGTTATATGGATCCAGAAGGGAGGCCCATGCCAAATAAAGGAAGGCTACGGTGGAGTCACCAGCATACCCGAAGCCTTGGAGTGCAAGATACACAAGACTAGTAATAGATGGTGTAGGACTCTATAACCTGTCCGGCTAGGACTTTTCCCTGTAACCCTAGGACCTGGCGACTATATAAGTCGGGCCTATGGGAGCCTTTAGGGCACAAACTCAAACAATCTAGTGTCGACTACGACACACCTCGCATAGCGAACCAATCCCTGTAACTCGGCGTATTGACCTTATAGTGATTTATAGCAGGAGTAGGATTCCGCCACCGTTGTGGGATCTGAACCTGGGTAAGCTGTGTTACCTCGTACCCGTCAACCATCCGCCTTCCCCCACGTCTCTAAACACGCACTGTGAGGACCCCTCCATGGCGTACTCGTCAGCAATACCACGACAGTTTGGATGATAACCTGAAGGTGGATTACTAGTCATAGATGTAGTTGGATGGCAGTCTATGTATCTTGTTGTAATGCCCAACCGAATCTCATAGGATTATGAATGTCTAGTATTGCATTGTTATGCCTTTCTCTATCCTGTCAATTGCCCCGCTGTAATTTGTTTACCCAGCATGTTATGTTATTTATCTTAAGGAGAACACCTCTAGTGAACTGTGGACCCCGGTCCAATCTTTACCATTGATACATCTTCCATTGTTATTGTTTACTTTCTACAAGCCACCATTACCTTCCACACCATATGTTTAATCCTTTGTTTTCAGCAAACCGGTGAGATTGACAACCTCACTGTTCATTGGGGAAAAGTCTTGAGTTTGTGTTGTGCAGGTTTCCAAGTTTGTAGCAACACCTTTGAGTCGTTTCCTTCCTCCTACTGGTTCGATAGCCTTGTTTTCTTACTGAGGGAAAACTTACTGATGTGGTCATCACACCTTCCTCTTGGGGTTTCCCAACGAAGCTCTACAGTGATCTAAGCCGCATCAGGCCTCCCCTACGAGATGTGGCCGGGCGAAGAAGGGATTGGCGGGGTGTCAACTACCTCGACCTCTTAGAGGTATGGCAGCGAGTAGGCGAAACTTGAGTGTGTTTACCCAGCGATTTTCCCGGGTGCTCATTGCCCTCCCCCAGGAACCAACGGATCAAACGGATCTCACCTTTTTTCTGGGGTGTGAAGCCCCCCTGACGAGAAGGCGCATGATCACCCGCGTGTTTGACTCCATCCTAGAGATATTCGCTATCACGGAAGCTTGCACCAGGATTGAGGAGGGGAGCCACCCCAGCTTCCATAGCCACATGCATGTTGCCCCCCCCCTCGATGAGCTCTGGCATGGATGTCCTTGATGTCTACGCACGCTTCTATTATTTTAGACAGTGTTGGTCCTCCAAGTGCAGAGGTTTGAAGAAAAGCAGCAAGTTTCCCTTAAGTGGATTACCCAAGGTTTATAGAACTCGTGGAGGAAGAGGTCAAATGTATCCCTCTCAATCCATCCTACAATCAATATACAAGAAGTCTCTTGTGTCCCCAACACACCCAATACACTTGTCAGGTGTATAGGTGCACTAGTTCGGCGAAGACATAGTGAAATACAAGTAATATGGATGATTATAAGTGGTAATTGCAATCTGAAATAAAGATGGCAGCAAGAAAACATGTAGCAGGACTGATTGTAAACGGTGTTTCAATGCTTAGAAACAAGGCCTAGGGATCATACTTTCACTAGTGGACACTCTCAATAAACATATAATATCTTATATTCAATATGCTACCCTGAACTACTCTCCCGTTGGACGATGTAGGGCTATAACAACACACCTCAAAGTTCGCATTCCCCATCTAGATAACCCCATTGTCACCTCGAGCGCTAGATGGTTCCAAAAAACACCACAAACGCATAGAGACATCCAACTCAAATTATAACTCATGATAAGTATTTATGTAATATTTAGCCTAAGTGCCACACGGTGTGCACAATGTCAACTTCACACACGTGGGGATAAGCGGAGATTAATTAAAGCACTTGAGTAGCAGAGTAGATCTACTTATTCAACTAGATTACAAAGCTCATGATCTCAATAAGATCACGCATAGAGAGAGAGAGATGAACACATAGCAACCGGTAGAGCCCTTAGCCTCTAGGGAGAACTACTCCCTCCTCATCATGGGATTCAGCAACTGCGGTGGAGATGGCAGTGGAGTCGATGGAGATGGCTCCAGGGGCAATTCCCCGTTCCAGCAGGGTGCCGGCACAGAGACTTCTGTCCCCTGAATCTCCTCTTCGGTGGCGACGGTGCTGTGGAACTTTTTGTGGATGGAGGCTGGATGATTTAGGATTTTTGCGTCGAGGGCTTTATATAGGCAGAAGGGCAAGGTTGGTGGATGCCTGAGGGGCCCACACCACCTGGTGGCACGCCCCTGGCCGCGCCACCGTATGGTGTGGCTTCCTCGTGGCTCCACTTCGTCTCCCCTTCGGTCTCCGTGTCGTGTCTTGTAAAATATTGACTTTGGCTTTTGTTCCGTCCAATTCTGAGAATATTTCTTTACTATCTTTTCTGAAACCAAAAATAGTAGAAAACAGGCAACTGGCACTGCATCATCTTCTCAATAGGTTAGTTCCAGAAAATGTATAAAAATGCCTCAAAGTGTAGGTAAAACATAAGATAGTTGGCATAAAACAAGCATGGAGCATCAAAAATTATAGATACGTTTACGACGTATCAAGCATCCCCAAGCTTAACTCTTGCTCGTCCTCGAGTAGGTAAGTGATAAAAAGAATAATTTTTGAGGTGACATGCACCGTCACAATCTTGATCAAGGTATTGTAAAGCATCGATGGCTGGGATCATAGTACTCTAAACATGAGTATGAAAGATATAGTTCTAACAATAAGACAAAGCAACTAAGATGTAACATGAAAAGGTACAAACAAAAGATCATGAATAATATTGCATTGAAATACATTTGTTTGTTTCACATATAGAAAACATAGCAAGAGTGGTATTCAGCTTGTTCTTCATGGAATAGCAAAACATAAATGCATAGGACACCTTCAAAGTTCATAAGGGTGACTAGATACAAATAATTTAAGAACAAGCAATACCATGATTATGAATCAATCAATAAGTTTTGGGACAATGCACATTGAACTAAGAATGACAACCATGCTCTCTTAATTGGTGCATAAAGATAGAAGATGTAGACGCAACAAAAGGTAAAAAAGATAGGTCCTTCATAGAGGGAAGTAGGGATTTCAAGTTTCATAAAGAGCTTCCAAAAATTATGGTACTTAATAGCTTTGAGATCTCATTGCCCCTATCATTGGCATCTTGAAGTGATTAAGGTTAAAGTGACACAAATATGAGTATATGCTTGACAAGTCATAAGTTGAAAATCTCATGCCCCTTGCGTACGAGTACCGAACCTCATGCTACTCAACTTTGGTCACAAGCAAGTTCTTATCATTTTAAGTATATGTGTATCATAGAGAACCGCCAATGGGGTACCCCTTGCCCCGTGAAACAGGAGCTATCCCATATCAAAATGACAAGACAACAGACAATGAGCATCTCAGCGACCTTTTTTATCTATTTGCATAGGTTTTTATTGAGGATGTTTCACAGAATGCTCATTATGGTTATGCTGTAAGTTTCCACCATGATTAGGCATGGCTTAGGCTAGCCGCCCAAGCATTTCTCTAACACATATACAGACTCCATGAGCTTATGATCTCCCCTTTTATTTCACACCGCTGGAATCCATAAACAAAAGAACATGATATCAACTGAACAGAATAAGTGCAATGTTGAAAGCGTTCCCCATGACAGCATGGTTCTGCTAACTCCCAACTTATAATTTGCAAGCATATAAGCGACATAGATGGGAAAAATGGTTCAAGTTTATTAAGTGCAAGAAAATGAAGTGTGCCATCAAGTTTGTGAGAGCTTTAATCACTAATTTTCATAACAAGTTTAATTTGGAAGATAAATAAACACATGAATATACTAGGAATGGTGTGAAACACCATGCATAGGAGTTTGTATTGGACTCTTTGGAATAACTTGGTTTCTTGGGAGTTGGATGCACGAGTAGAGATTATACTCAGTACAGGTGAAGGCTGGCAAAAGACTGGGAGCGACCAACTAAGAGAGCAATAATGGCCATAATCATGCAAAGCGACAAAACATTATTAATCAAAGCATAAAGTGATATCACAAGTCAAAAACTAAATGATCATAGAGGCTAAGGTGACTAGTTCATAGTCATAACATGGTGTAAGCATGTGCCAAGTCAACCTAAATAAAGCATCAAAGGAGAATACCACAATATTATGCTTTTGTATGCCAAAACAACGCATGATTCTTTTCAAGACACATTAATAAATCTCAATTGTTTGAAACAAGTCATTATACAACAATAATCAATAAGCATATGGTCAAAGCAACATCTAACATGACATGATAAAGTCTAAGCCACAGTCAAAACAAGCTTCTTTTTGTACCACTATAAGCATGAAACATTCTACTCTCTTCCAACACCAATCGACTTATTTGAAACAACTCACAAATATAATAATAAATAAAGACTAGTGAGCTATTCTCACAAACTTACAAAGAAGAACTAAAAAGTTTTAAGCAAAAAAAATAAGAAAACTAGGGCTAAACGCAGTGCTAGCAAAAGAGAACACTCACAGAAGAATAAGAGTGAAAACTAGAGTGTTGTAAATAATGAAAACGAAGCATGTCTCTCTCTCCAAAAGAAGTGTGCTGGGATCCAACCAACTTATTGCAGCAAACAAAACAAAGGAAAACTAAAAACAAAAAGAAAGACGCTCCAAGAACAACTTATAGTGCATGAAGCAAAAAAAAGTGTCTTGAAAGAAGACCTAAGATTCTTATTGATGAAGAATGGGGATGCCTTGGGCATCCCCAAGATTTGACGCTTGTACTTCTTGAATATTTCTTGGGGTGACATGGGTGGCATCCCCAAGCTTGAGCTTTTGTCCATACTTCATCTCATCACATCATTCTTCCCCTACACTTGGAAATTTCCTTCATACAAAACTTCACACAATCTTCATTAGCAACATTAGTGTATTCAAGATAATAAGCCTTTGGGTTTAGTTTCACTCAAGTAAAACTTCCATTAAAACATAAGCTACTGTAGCAATTCCTTTTAAAAGCTCAAGTGATCAAAGAGAACTCAAAAAGAAACCGATTAAGAGGCAAATGCAAATATGGCAGAAATCTGTCAAAACAGACCAACAAGTAAAGACCGATTTTTTAGAAAATCTTCCGTTGCTCAAATAGAAAAGTGCAAAACTAACGAAAGTTTGGTAAATAACGAAAGTTTGGTAAACTAACTCAAAAAATTACAGATCAGTACGACGTTCTGGGATTTTTCACGATTTTTTACATTGAAGCACATAAATCTGTTTCGGGGCAGCAACTTCGCCAAATCTTACTTCCCTCCCATTAGAGGCTATTCTTGGCACAAAAACCAAACAAAAATGATAAGTAGAGGTTATTACAGAGGTAATAACTTCCAATAATCAACAAAACAAAAATAAAATGAAAGCAAAAATATAATGGGTTGTCTCCCAAAAGCTCTTTCTTTATAGCCATTAAGATAGGTATTATAATTTCGAGATGCTCACATAAGAAATATGAATTGAAGTAAAAGAGAGCATCAATAAGCAAATATAAAACCAATTTAAATCTAACCCACTTCCTATGAAAAATAATCTTGTAGAGAAACAAGTCATGAAAGCACAAATCAACAAGCATTGAAAAGCAAAACAAGTGCAACTTCAAAATTTTCAACATCAAGAGGGGAAACTTAATATTATTGAGATACATACAACCATGTTTCCCTCTCTCATAATAACTTTTAGTAGCATCATGAATAAAATTAATAATATAACTATCACATAAAACATTCTTATCATGAGCCACATGCATATAATAATTATTACTCTCCATATAAGCATAGTAATTCTTATTAATCGTAGTGGGAGCAAATTGAACAAAATAGCTATCATTATTATTCTCATCACCATAGTCATCAAATATAGGAGGCATATTGTAATCATAATTAATTTTCTCCTTAATAGTAGGTGGACTGAAAATATTATATTCATCATTGTAATCATCATATATTGGAGGTATAGTATCATCATAACAAATTTTCTCCTCTAAAGCTGGGGAACTAAAAGATCATTTTCATAAAAACTATCTTCCCCAAGCTTAGACTTTTCCATAGCATTAGCGATAATGGTGTTCAAAGAATTCATACTAATAACATTGCTATTAGCATGCAAATAAAGTTCTATAGGTTTTTTAATTTTCTCTTCAAACACTTCATGTCCTAACTCAAGATAAATACTATAAAGCTCTCTAATTTTGTTGTTGTTTTCAATTGAGCCTAACTAGTGAAAATAAAAACAAGAAACAAAAAGATATAATTACAGAATCTAAAGGAAATAACTTCGAGCACTCACACACCAGCAACAGTACTATAAGATAGCTTAGTAGCCATAGGATGTGAGTACCTTTTACCTTACCTCCCCGGCAATGGCGCCAGAAAAGAGCTTGATGTCTACGCACGCTTCTATTCTTATAGACAGTGTTGGGCCTCCAAGTGCAGAGGTTTGTAGAACAACATCAAGTTTCCCTTAAGTGGATTACCCAAGGTTTATAGAACTCATGGAGGAAGAGGTCAAATTTATCCCTCTCAAGCCACCCTACAATCAGTATACAAGAAGTCTCTTGTGTCCCCAACACACCCAATACACTTGGCAGGTGTATAGGTGCACTAGTTCGGCGAAGAGATAGTGAAATACAATTAATATGGATGATTATAAGTGGTAATTGCAATCTTAAATAAAGATGGCAGCAAGCAAACAAGTAGCAAGACTGATTGTAAATGGTGTTTCAATGCTTAGAAACAAGGCCTAGGTATCATAGTTTCACTAGTGGACACTCTCAATAAACATATAATATCTTATATTCAATATGCTACCCTGAACTACTCTCCCGTTGGACGATGTAGGGCTATGACAGCACACCTCAAAGTTCGCATTCCCCATCTAGATAACCCCATTGTCACCTCGAGCGCTAGATGGTTCCAAAAAACACCACAAACTCATAGAGACATCCAACTCAAATTATAACTCATGATAAGTATTTCTATAATCTTTAGCCTAAGTGCCACACGGTGTGCACACTGTCAACTTCACACACTTGGGGATAAGCGGAGATTAATCAAAGCAATTGAGTAGCAGAGTAGATCTACTTATTCAACTTGATTACAAAGCTCATGATCTCAATAAGATCACGCATAGAGAGAGAGATGAACACATAGCTACCGGTAGAGCCCTTAGCTTCGAGGGAGAACTACTCCCTCCTCATCATGGGATTTAGCAATGGCGGTGGAAATGGCGGTGGAGTCGATGGAGATGGCTCTGGGGGCAATTCCCCGTCCTGGCAGGGTGCCGGAATAGAGACTTCTGTCCCCTGAATCTCCTCTTTGGTGGCGGCGGCGCTACGAAACTTTTCGTGGATGGAGGCTGGATGATTTAGGGTTTTTGTGTCGAGGGATTTATATAAGCGGAAGGGCAAGGTCGGTGGATGCCCGAGGGGCCCACACCACCTGGCGGCGCGCCCCTGGTCGCGCCACCGTATGGTGTGGCTTCCTCGTGGCTCCACTTCATCTTCCTTTCGGTTTCCGTGTCGTGTCTGGTAACATATTAACTTTGGATTTTGTTCTGTCCAATTCTGATAATATTTATTTACTAGCTTTTTGAAGCCAAAAATAGCAGAAAACATGCAACTGGCACTGCTGCATCTTTTCAATAGGTTAGTTCCAAAAAATGTATAAAAATGCCTCAAAGTGTAGACAAAACATAAGGTAATTGGCACAAAAAATCATGGAGCATCAAAAATTATAGATACATTTACGATGTATCAGTCCTCTCCACCCGCGTGGGACGAGCTATGCTCGGGAATATGACCAGATGGGTTAGGAAATGAGATGGATCGAGAGTTATTGCTAGAGGTCCCGGCAGTGCGCCGGGCCAGGAGCACCTAACCGAATTGCATTGGGCAGGGCTAACACCCCCAGAGACCCGCTGGCACATCTTTCCGCCACCGCCTAGGCGGGAACCTCGGAGGGAGATTACATGTCATGGCCCAGGGCCCCAGAAATTACTCTGAGCCATTAACACTACCAGGGCTTGGACCCGGAGAGCCGCAGTGGATGCTTAACAATGCCCCTTTTTGTTTCTCGTGACCATAGTTTCGCCACCCTGCTCTTGTAAAGTGGATT
This sequence comes from Avena longiglumis, assembly GCA_030063025.1. Lineage (NCBI taxonomy): Eukaryota > Viridiplantae > Streptophyta > Magnoliopsida > Poales > Poaceae > Avena > Avena longiglumis. The sequence goes on from CP125978.1 coordinate 172,655,973, forward strand.
CAGCGGAACCCCATCAAGAAATCAAAAAGGCACAAGCACCGATTTTCTACAACCTTCAGGCCACGCGCCCTTCTGCTAGAGGCCCGACAGAAGGAGATGGCCTTGGCCATCGTCAAGGGCCCCTGACAAGGGTTAAACTCATGCCCATTGTTATGGGCTTGGGTTTTGAGGAAGAGGGGTGCACTAGAGATCGCGTTTGGCTAACAAACAAGCAATGCGGGACACGAGGTTTACCCAGGTTTAGGTCCCTAGAGGGAAAACCCTACTCCTGCTTGTCTGCTCTAGATTAACGATGAAACTGATGATTACAGGGGTACGCAGACGAGATCTAGTGGGTGTGTATGCTAGGGTTGAGATTGTCCTTCGCGTCGTGCCCTCTTGACCTTTATATAGGTAGGCCAGGTCTCAGGATAAGGTCGAGTCGGTTACAGGTTAGGGTTTTAACCTTTAAACTTTCTATCTAAAGCTAGATGTATCCTACAAGGAATCGCATCCTTCATGGTCCTAGATCACCCGAATCCTTCCTGGGCTTCGTCATAAGGTCTAGATCATCATGGGGGCTCTCTCTGGGCCGAACCGGATAGGCCAATATTGGGTACCCATAGGGCATACCCATGTCAGTATCCCCGAGTGTTCAGTCGAATCATAGATTCGGCTGGAGACTCTGAAGTCTTCGAGTGCTTTCATCTGAATGTGATTTCGGGTCATAATGTTCAGTTCATAGGGATAGTTGATATACGTACCTAAATCATCCGATGGATCAGGGCAGTTAACTACCTTTCGGCAAAATAATGCTATCTACTTAGACCCGAGTCAACAGACTCGAATCTTGAAAAATGTTGGCATAATTTGACTCAAGCCACGAAGGTCTTACATGAGTCGAATTCCAGTAGTATTAGATATGCACCCAATGCATCTGTTAGGACTTTTCATCACACCTACAGGTATGGCATATTTCTAGTAGAGCGTGGCAGGTGCGTTACCAGGCCATAAGACTGTGTCTGTAGGTCTTACCTTTGTGTCATAGACAAAACATCTGAATGTTTATCGTTGCGGAGATTATTCGGGTGGACAACGAGATGTCATCTCGTAGCATTGTTAATGATAGGTGGATTCGCCGTGTTGCTCGATTGTGTATCAGGTCTTGTGACAATCTCAGCGGATTTATTCATAGCGTGCGCGGCCAACGCTCCCTATGGGAGTAGCACCCGAGTTTCTGTTCTAGTCGTAGACTCGAGCAGAGCCTTCAGTTAGGCTTATCTTGCAAATGCTGTTGATAGCCAAAGTTTATCGGTGGCGAGTAGTACTCCCGATGGGAGTATACCCGAGTCCGTAGTTGAGTCGTTGACTCAAAAAGGGAAGTCGAGGTGCGGTATCTGTGGCGCCCCGCAAAAACCACTACTAGAAAATCGCGTTGATTTTGTGCATTGCATCATCATGACATCATCATGCATCTAATTGATTAAAACTATTTCTGCTAAAAGGCCTACTTTGTTTTCTATATTAATATCCTCCCCCTTTGTTCAAACCAAACAGTCGGTCCAGCCGGATCTTTTATTCATCTAAAACTATTTACAAAATTTATCCTAAAACTACCCAATCCTATTCTACCCAGCCCCTCCACCTTACCCCACCCAATCGATGTCCGCCACCTCATCACTTCCCCAACTCCACCCACTCCCAGCCTGCCACATCACCCCACCAGCTATCACCCTCTCTTCCACCACACCAGGACCCGGTCCCACCCCCACCGACCCGAGCCACACACCGCACACACGCCACACACACAGACGCACGCACCCCACGCGGGCCCCACCCCGACACGCTCCCTCCTCCCGCACGCCTCGCGACCCCATCCTCTCGTCTCTCTGCTCCCGAGCGCTCGCCCTCCGCCGCCGCTCGCTGCTCTCCTCCCTCACCCTCCTCTCTCAGAACCCCGCCCTCCGCCTCTCCATCCGGCCGCGCCGCCGCGGATCCCCGCCTCCCTCGCCGGCCCGCGCCTCCTGACCCACCCCTTCCACGTCGCCCCTCTCATCTCTCCTCCTTCCTCCCCAACTCCCGCACGCGACCACCGCCCGGCCTCCTCCCTCCGGCCTCCCCTTCCCCTGCCGGGCGCCCTCCTCTCCTTCCCTTGGGCCCGTCGAGCGCCTCCCACGTCCCCCTCCTGTCCTGCATCCCGAGCCTCCACCGGCCTCCGCGTCGGTCGGCCTCCACCTGCCTCTGCCCCGCAAGCTCGCCGCCAGCACCTTCCGCGACCGCCGTCGCCATACACCTCCCTCCTCTGGCCCTCCTCGCCGCCGGCCACCTCTGCAGCACGCTGCCCGGCCTCCAGCAGCTCCTCTGCCGCCGCCAGAGCCCTCCCCGCTTTCCGGCGCCGCCCCGACGGGCACCTCCCCTTCTGCGTCCCCGGCCGCCGTCTTCCCCCTCTCCGGTGCCCTCTACAGCACCAACCCCGCGAGCTGCCTCCTCTGGCCGCGCCTCCCTCCGCCTGGGCGCTCACCCCCGCGGTCCGAGCTCGTCGGCCCCCCCTCACAGAGCTCTGCAGTCCCGATGAGGCCCTTCCCCTCGTCGTGTCACCGCCTGGAGCGCCCACCCCGCATCCCCTGGACCGCTCCCTCGAGTCGGCCCCTGCCGTAGCCGCATCAAGCCTCGACACTCCCCGCGCGCCCGCGTGCTTGCATCTCCTCCTTGTGTGCTCCCTTCCCGCGAGAGATGTGTTGGTGTTTTGAAGGGATGTGAGGATAAAAGAGTGACCGTGGTGTTGATTGACAAGTGAACAAGGATTCTGATGCCCAACACCGACAAGATCTTCGACATGCGTCGCCATACTCGAAGCCCACTTCGCGGACCCGGCGACCACACATGCGACAAGACCTTCGTCCCGGATGCGAAGTCGAGAACCCGAATGCCAAGATCGCCGATGCGAATACGCCAAGTTCGTCTACCCCGGACACCGTGCGACAAGATCTACTTCACGGATCCGAAGACCCCGGTACCCGATCCACTCAAGTTCGCCATCGACGACAAGATCGGCATCGACCAGGGCGGATCCGATGTGCCCCCGACGCCAAACAAGTTCGCCTCTTGTATCCAAACCTCGCCGATCCCGTCGAACCCTGAACCCTGAGACCAACCCCGAACCCCTCGGAGCCCAAGTTCGCCGAACCCTAATGTGTGACCCCTTTCTCGAGCCCTATTTTATAAAGGTAATATCAAATTGTTGTATATTAATTGTTTATCTCGCATGCATATCATGTGGGTTGGGGGCATTATGCCAATTCATCTCATAATTAAATATGGAGTCTATATGCGGGATATCTTTGTCTTATTCCGGACTCCATTTAAATTTGTGCATCGAACCGGTGATATATTTTGCCATGATAAGACAACATTTAAAGTGCGGGGTATCTAAACAACATGAACTTAATAATTAAATGTCGGGACCCCGGTTCCACTTAATATTGCCTAATTGCATTGCACCTTTGCCATGCCATACATCACACATGCATCATGCCCGATCTTTTGCGTAGTATTAAATAGTGCATCCGGTGTTTATTCTAGTGTTTTGCTTCTTCGCGGATAAGGCCGTTGAGTTGATGTGAGCTTCGCCCCGATCTTCGGATGAACCTTCGGCAATGTTTTCAGGCGAGCATTCTCCCCCTTTCTACCTATTTTGCATTTATAGTATTTATTCCCTCCTGTTGATCTATTGCTATCTGTGTTGTGATGCTCTAGTTTTCGTACCCGTGATATCCCTTGCAGCCTTATATTGCCTTGGACACCTCCTATTACTATTGTTTGGTAGATAGTTGGACCTGCGCGTCGTAGTCGCTTGCTCAAGTGCTGTTGCGTGTCGTCAAGTACCACAGTTGTTAGAGTATTGCCGTGTGTTTATTGTTGGAGTTGATCATAACTTTAATTATTGTTTAATAACTAAAATTGAAGTAGGTAAATGCAGAGGCACAGGTGGGCAATAGATGTTATTTGGTTGTTAACCGTCCACTTGTGTCCCGTAGGACCCCGAGTACTTGATACCTGTTCCTTGAATATTCGCTATCCACATCCGGAGGATTATGGGACCCCCCGAGCGAGCTTGATTCATTCTTATTTCTTGGGGCCACAAACTAGTTTGAGGTTTTATTTACTATCCTGTACTTATGCCATGCTTTATCGCTTTATTTACGATTGTGCGAGAGCACTGTCTTTAGGGAAGCGGAGTGTTTTCGGTATCGACAAGCCAGTCACATTTTCGGGTTCCCAATCGTTTACCATTGACGCAAACCTTGAGTCCGTCTCGAGTCACTAACTTCGTTATGGTGTACTCAATGGGGTGGCCCCAAATATTTCTGAATCCTGTGATTGCTTTGTCGTGAAGGCCTCGTTGGGTTTTGATTTGGTTTTCCGAGGTTGATCGAGTGTGTGTTGCTATTTGTGCACCCCTGGTAAAACTTCTGAAGCCGTGTCGCGGTTATGGACGACTTGGAGCACGATTCTCGATCATAGACAACTATAACTAAAGTAGTGCTATAAATTTGACTTTATAATGACTAGTAATCACTTCACTATAATGGAATGGCTAAATAAAATTGCCAACAATTGCTTGTTTGGGTTGACGCTTGCTACCATTGTATCTAACTAGTAAGTATTGCAACTATAACGGAATGGCTAAATAAAAGTACCAACAACTGCGGGTTTTGGGATATCTCATGCTAATTGAATCGACTAGTAAGTGTTGCAACTACAACGGAATGGTTAACTAAAATTGCCCCGCTTATTATATCCGGATGACTATCTATACCGACTAGTAATTACTCGCAACGATAACTTAATAAATAAAACAGCTGTGAGTTCCTCGGTTGACTTCCTCGTTTGGTCTCGAGGAAACACCGGGATGGGTATGTTTGGTGGTAGTATCGAGTTGGTTCGAATAGGTCTTTCTTACCCCTCTCGATAGCCGCTAGTTGTATCGAGTCTCTATAGGTTGTTTAGTGCATGCTTGGCTGCCTTTCGATCCATACCTATGTAGGCGAGGACCGCGATTCTAGCCTCGCCGTGTCTTGGCCTCGATCTTGACCGCTCTCTTTTCCTTTGCCCTTCGTCGGCACCCCTTTTGTTTAAGCGGTTTTGAGATCGACGTCGTTAGCAGGGTTACCCTTCCGGCTTGGCCTGGGCAGGGTTATGGACGCCATTGGTTATTCTTCAGGGCTCTTAGCCCCATTTGCATCTTGTCCGTAGTTGGACACTCTATCGTTTTCAAGGTGATTTGGTCTTTGTTCTGTATATCTGTATTCTTGACTCAAGGAGTCGTGTTGTATATATATACATTACGTGGGTCCCATCGAGGGGTTGTGTAATGTAATTATATTGCCGTTTCCCGCAAGTGCCTGGTGGGCACCTTTGAATCGTTTCTATGCGGGTTTGGCGGGAAGCGCTGAAACTTGCATAGGGCCGATTCTGAGGGTGTTACAGAGTGGTATCAGAGCTCAGCAGTTGTGATACCCCACAAGTCCAGCCTGTAGGATAACCTAGCTAACGAACGAAGTAGAGTGTCAAAACTATTTTTGCAAACTCGGTTGGATAGTTCTGATTAGGTCTGATTTTACTCCTTACCCCTCTGCTGCTCTCCTCTCACCTCTGTGTGTTTTGAATCCGCTCTCTTCTCTCTCTTCGAGTCCAGGATTTCACGCGGTTGGGTTTCCGTCGTACCTTCAGGGTTTCGCTTTCTCCCTTTTATAACGGCGGTGCTACGATCATCAAATCTGCAACTTGTCTGTTGTACCCTTCATCCAATCTTTTTTTCTTGAACTCTTTATCTATATGTGTTACTTGCTGGATATCCGTGTCGTTGAAAAACATATGAGAAGGACGAGCATTGGTGAAGTTGGGGTATACCTTGAACATGTGTTGTTCATGCCAATGGAACCATTGAGAAACCTAATCGTTATGTATTTTCATAAAAATTTCTGTTGTATCTTCCGGTGTTTTCCGACGCGACGACATCATCTAAGCCAGATCCGATGCAGAGTCTGCATCACTCCTTTGTTTCCAAACCTCGCTTGTCGAGATCTACAATCTGAATTCTGAGAGTTGGTTGCATAGTTCTCATATTCATGTGCAGAGTAATGCTTTGGGTGCGCGATGGACTGATCACCATCCGACTACTCTTATCATTCGCTCTTGTATATTGAGTCGGTGTATCGATGCAATTATACTCATTCCATGGAAGTTAGAGGTGGCCTTACCTTTTGAGACCTCGACCTTCACATTTGTTTCTCCGGAGTGCTATCTCGACGAACGTCCACAACGATCCTTGTTGGTGGTGTCGCTGATTTCAACTTGGAGTAAGAATCATTGTTAGTGGTGTCGTCAAGATCTACACGGAGCGAGAAGATGCAGATCACCGACCTTCTTTCGGGTACCATGAGGCGGATCTCGAGGGAGAGATCCATTGTTAGTGGTGTCGAATTGTGGCGCCCCGCAAAAACCACTACTAGAAAATCGCGTTGATTTTGTGCATTGCATCATCATGACATCAGCATGCATCTAATTGATTAAAACTATTTTTGCTAAAAGGCCTACTTTGTTTTCTATATTAATATCCTCCCCCTTTGTTCAAACCAAACCGTCGGTCCAGCCGGATCTTTTATTCATCTAAAACTATTTATAAAATTTATTTTAAAATAAAAGAAAACCCTAGTCTAAAAATATCTAATCCTAAAACTACCCAATCCTATTCTACCCAGCCCCTCCACCTCACCCCACCCAATCGATGTCCGCCACCTCATCACTTCCCCAACTCCACCCACTCCCAGCCTGCCACATCACCCCGCCAGCCGTCACCCTCTCTTCCACCACACCAGGACCCGGTCCCACCCCCACCGACCCGAGCCACACACCGCACACATGCCACACACGCAGACGCACGCACCCCACACGGGCCCCACCCCGACACGCTCCCTCCTCCCGCACGCCTCGCGACCCCATCCTCTCGTCTCTCTGCTCCCGAGCGCTCGCCCTCCGCCGCCGCTCGCTGCTCTCCTCCCTCACCCTCCTCTCTCAGAACCCCGCCCTCCGCCTCTCCATCCGTCCCGCCATGGATCCCGCCTCCTCGCCCCGCGCCTCCTGCCCCACCCCTTCCACGTCGCCCCTCTCATCTCTCCTCCTTCCTCCCCAACTCCCGCACGCGACCACCGCCCGGCCTCCTCCCTCCGGCCTCCCCTTCCCCTGCCGGGCGCCCTCCTCTCCTTCCCTTGGACCCGTCGAGCGCCTCCCACGTCCCCCTCCTGTCCTGCATCCCGAGCCTCCACCGGCCTCCGCGTCGGTCGGCCTCCACCTGCCTCTGCCCCGCAAGCTCGCCGCCAGCACCTTCCGCGACCGCCGTCGCCATACACCTCCCTCCTCTGCCCGCCTGGCCACCTCTGCAGGCCGCCGGCCTCAGCAGCTCCTCTGCGCCAGAGCCCTCCGCTTCCCGGCGCCAGACGGGCACCTCCTCTGCGTCCCGGCGCCGTCTTCCCTCTCCGGTGCCTCTCTGAGACCAACCCCATGCTGCCTCCTCTGGCCGCGCCTCCCTCCGCCTGGGCGCTCACCCCCGCGGTCCGAGCTCATCGGCCCCCCCTCGCAGAGCTCTGCCGTCCCGATGAGTCCCTTCCCCTCGTCATGTCGCCGCCTGGAGCGCCCACCCCGCATCCCCTGGACCGCTCCCTCGAGTCGGCCCCCAGTAAGCATCAAGCCGCCGGCGCCCTCCCACACAGCGTGCTTGCATCTCCTCCTTGTGTGCTCCCTTCCCGCGAGATATGTGTTGGTGTTTGGAAGGGATGTGAGGATAAAAGAGTGACCGTGGTGTTGATTGATAAGTGAACAAGGATTCTGATGCCCAACACCGACAAGATCTTCGACATGCGTCGCCATACTCGAAGCCCACTTTGCGGACCCGGCGACCACACATGCGACAAGACCTTCGTCCCGGATGCGAAGTCGAGAACCCGAACGCCAAGATCGCCGATGCGAATACGCCAAGTTCGTCTACCCCGGACACCGTGCGACAAGATCTACTTCACGGATCCGAAGACCCCGGTACCCGATCCACTCAAGTTCGCCATCGACGACAAGATCGGCACCGACCAGGGCGGATCCGATGTGCCCCCGACGCCAACCAAGTTCGCCTCTTGTATCCAAACCTCGTCGATCCCATCGAACCCTGAACCCTGAGACCAACCCCGAACCCCTCGGAGCCCAAGTTCGCCGAACCCTAATGTGTGACCCCTTTCTCGAGCCCTATTTTATAAAGGTAATATCAAATTGTTGTATATTAATTGTTCATCTCGCATGCATATCATGTGGGTTGGGGGCATTATGCCAATTCATCTCATAATTAAATATGGAGTCTATATGCGGGATATCTTTGTCTTATTCCGGACTCCATTCAAATTTGTGCATCGAACCGGTGATATATTTTGCCATGATAAGACAACATTTAAAGTGCGGGGTATCTAAACAACATGAACTTAATAATTAAATGTCGGGACCCCGGTTCCACTTAATATTGCCTAATTGCATTGCACCTTTGCCATGCCATACATCACACATGCATCATGCCCGATCTTTATGTAGTATTAAATAGTGCATCCGGTGTTTATTCTAGTGTTTTGCTTCTTCGCGGATAAGGCCGTTGAGTTGATGTGAGCTTCGCCCCGATCTTCGGATGAACCTTCGGCAATGTTTTCAGGCGAGCATTCTCCCCCTTTCTACCTATTTTGCATTTATAGTATTTATTCCCTCCTGTTGATCTATTGCTATCTGTGTTGCGATGCTCTAGTTTTCGTACCCGTGATATCCCTTGCAGCCTTATATTGCCTTGGACACCTCCTATTACTATTGTTTGGTAGATAGTTGGACCTGCGCGTCGTAGTCGCTTGCTCAAGTGCTGTTGCGTGTCGTCAAGTACCACAGTTGTTAGAGTATTGCCGTGTGTTTATTGTTGGAGTTGATCATAACTTTAATTATTGTTTAATAACTAAAATTGAAGTAGGTAAATGCAGAGGCACAGGTGGGCAATAGATGTTATTTGGTTGTTAACCGTCCACTTGTGTCCCGTAGGACCCCGAGTACTTGATACCTGTTCCTTGAATATTCGCGCTATCCACATCCGGGAGGATTATGGGACCCCCGAGCGAGCTTGATTCATTCTTATTTCTTGGGGCCACAAACTAGTTTGAGGTTTTATTTACTATCCTGTACTTATGCCATGCTTTACGCTTTATTTACGATTGTGCGAGGAGCACTGTCTTTGTTAGGGAAGCGGAGTGTTTTCGTGTATCGACAAGCCACCACATTTTCGGGTTCCCAAATGTTACAGACCATTGACGCAAACCTTGAGTCCGTCTCGAGTCAGCTAACTTTGTTGGGTGTACTCAATGGGTGGCCTCAAATATTTCTCAATCGTGATTGCTTTGTCGTGAAGGCCTCGTTTTTGATTTGGTTTTTCCGAGGTTGATCGAGTGTGTGTTGCTATTTGTGCACCTCAGGTAAAACTTTCTGAAAGCCGTGTCCGCGGTTATGGACGACTTGGAGCACAGTATCTCGATCATAGACAACTATAACTAAAGTAGTGCTATAAATTTGACTTTATAATGACTAGTAATCAGCTTCACTATAATGGAATGGCTAAATAAAATTGCCAACAATTGCTTGTTTGGGTTGACGCTTGCTACCATTGTATCTAACTAGTAAGTATTGCAACTATAACGGAATGGCTAAATAAAAGTACCAACAACTGCTGGGTTTTGGGATATCTCATGCTAATTGAATCTGACTAGTAAGTGTTGCAACTACAACGGAATGGTTAACTAAAATTGCCCACTGCTTATTATATCCGGATGACTATCTATACCTGACTAGTAATTACTGCAACGATAACTGAATAAATAAAACTGCCAACTGTGTGAGTTCCTCGGTTGACTTCCTCGTTTGGTCTCGAGGGGGAAACACCAGGATGGGTATGTTTGGTGGTAGTATCAGGTTGGTTCCGAATAGGTCTTTCTTACCCCTCTCTGATAGCCGCTAGTTGTATCGAGTCTCTATAGGTTGTTTAGTGCATGCTTTGCGCTCGATCCACCATACCTATGTAGGCGAGGACCGCCAATTCTAGCCTCGCTGTCATCGCCTCGATCGACCGCTCTCTCTTTTCCTTTGCCCTTCGTCGGCACCCCTTTTGTTTAAGCAGGTTTTGAGATTGACGTCGTTAGCAGGGTTACCCTTCCGGCTTGGCCTGGGCAGGGTTATGGACGCCATTGGTTATTCTTCAGGGCTCTTAGCCCCATTTGCATCTTGTCCATAGTTGGACGCTCTATCGTTTTCAAGGTGATTTGGATCTTTGTTCTGTATATCTGTATTCTTGACTCAAGGATTCGTGTTGTATATATATATCTGTTCTGTGGGTCCCATCGAGGACTGTTGTGTAATGTTATTACTTCGTTTTCCACCCGCACGCAAGTGCCTGGTGGGCACCTTTGAATCGTTTCTATGCGGGTTTGGCGGGAAGCGCTGAAACTTGCATAGGGCCGATTCTAAGGGTGTTACAGTATCTCCATAATCCCTAACGTGCAATACTTCAGCTTCAACTTCGTCGATTCTGCTCAAGGATGGAGGGACAAGTGGTTCTGCATCTGCGACCAGAAGAGCTAGGGCCATAAGTACGTCTTAGCTCCATTCTACTCAACCACTGAGACAAAGAAGAAGCGGTCTTGGAAGAATGTTGTGATGACGAGTGAGACGGACAAAGTGGAGGTCTTGTACAAGTGAGTGCAAGCTTTGCAGCTCATCTGTGACAAGGAGTTTCCAGGTGTAGACATCATCCGAACCTGCCTGCATCGACATGTACAACCTCTCCAGGCCAGAGCCAACTCCATGGCATTATGGGATAGTACTTCTGACCCCACTCGAGTTTCTACCGAGAAATTGTCTTCGATGGAGCTCGAGAAGAAGATCAGGTCGTTGACCAAGCTGACGGTGGAGGAACAGCTTCCAGCAGAGACGACGACGGAACCTTTTAGTGCCTTCCACCTGTGCCAGCGGTAATATTTCTGTCTAGCTTGTTGCTCCTTGCATTTGTTGTCTACTTCAATTTTTCAAGTTGTTTTTGCTCCTCAGGACTGAAAAGTTGAAGGTTTGATGCCTCCATCTCCCGAAAGCTTGGAGGGTACCCCTGATGATGAGGAGGTGGAGGGGTCTGAGTCCACTATCCCTACGGTGCAGTCTCCGAAGCATGGATCCCCTGAGTCCAGCAACGATGACACTCGCAAGAGGAGCCGCAGCGAATAGTTGAATGCCTCCACCCCCGTGTCTCAAAAGGGTCTAGCTTATCCGTGGGAGCCAACACCGGTCGCGGGTGTTGCTAGGACAATTCTGGCGTTACCCATCCAAGCCATGGCCCCTGAGCCGCAGGCCAAGAAGCAGAAGAAGGTGGATGTCTTCAACCTTTCTGATATCGCTATGTAAGTGCTTTATGCATACCTTTTCCTTCGAGTGCACTGCTTGACTTTTGACTGATGGTTGTATTCTTCTGAATGCGCTTGATAGGGGGTCTACCCTAGATGAGTCCGTCAAGGACAAGACCGATGAGGGAGTCGTGGACTCCAAGGCCATGAGTGCGGAGGCAACGGCGCCTTCCCCAAAGACAGCGGATAACTCCGGCGACAGCTCCTCGAGTTCCTCCAAGTTGGGGACTCGCAGGATTTTTGCTCGGAAGACCACTTTAAGACCCTCAAAGTCTTCAGGTGAACATGTAAGTGTTCTCGGGCTACTTTGACCATCCCTCGAGTCTCCTTTTGCTCTAAATTGATCTTCCTTATTCATCCTTTTCTATAGGAGATGAATCACCTAGGACATCAGCATGTGCGTCTAGAGGCAGAGTTCCAGCATCTCCAGGGTTAGTTGTGCCTCTATTGATGTTTTGAATTACCTTTGGTGGCTTCGACTGATAATTTCCGTCTTGATTTCAGATGAGAATGACGAGGTGCTACGCCAGCTAACCACTCTCAAAAAGATTCGCAGCATGGAGGAAACCAAGGAGAAGAATGTCGTGGAGGCCCTCGAGCGCTTCCAGCTGGAGGCAAGACAACGCGAAGATAAGCTAGCGGTTGAGCGAGAGAAGAACCTCGCCGACCAACTCATGGCTGCTACCCAAGAACTATTCAATGAGTAAAACACGCCATGTGGGTTTTCCCTTCCTTTTTCGATTCTGCATTTCTTTGTTGATTTGGAGGGTTGTGTGCGCAGAGGCGACTAGCGTTGTCTTCGATCGCTAGGTCCTGGAGCATGGTGACCCCCTAGCTGGTGTCGTGGCTGCGGTCGAAGACCGTTGCAAATCCACCCATTACACCTTGTGCAAGGCCAAGGAGGTGCTTGGCTGCTTCCATCGGGAGATATGCCTGAAGGGCGCTGCCTTGGAGTGTCGACTCTCTGGCGGAGGCGCTCGCGAGGGATGCGCCTGCTGAATACAAGAATACATAGAAAGGCGTCGGTGCCTCCCTCGGGATGGCGATGGCGCAATCTTGTGATGCTCAGCTAGATCTCGTCAAAGCCACCTCCAAGATGCCAGTGGTGACGGATGCCTTTTTCCTCTCGCTACAAGTAGTATGGCCCGTGACTCATAGAGTTGCTCGTGAAGTAATCGGCGGAATAGAAGCGATTGGCCGCGACACAAGCCATAGAGACGAAGTCTACCACGGACATCGCGAAGCCGTCGGGTACCTCCGCGTAGCCGCCTGTTAGCTATTTGTAGTTGTTTGTCGTCCTTTTGTACCAAACTATGTCTTGAACTGCTTCATGGTAACCTTTTGTGTAAATATATGCTCTGTCTTTCTTTTTACCTTCGCCTTTTTCTTATTTTCTATTGATGTACCTTTGCATAGGGTTTATTGGGTGTTGTCTCGATAACTTCTCCTGTCTCTTCGGCTCCACCACAGCCGAAGGCGAATGAACTATCGCAGCTTCATCTGCTCGGCGATCGCATGAAGATCTTGGATAAATATGTTCCCATCATCCGTGGCCATGCTGATGTGTGGAAGTCTAAGTCAGAAAATGCCATTGAGAGGGAGAAGTGTCTCCTAGGAGAGTTCGCGCAAATTGGCGAGCAACTGAAATATAAGAAGAGTTCGATCATACGGTCCTTGCAGTTATTGCCGTCTTTGTCGACTAGCTTGCTACTGATCTTTGTAGTTATAAATATCATTCCGCAAGAAGAGAAGGATCATATCAACATTCGACTGAACTGCATCACCTAGCATGAGCTAAAGGCAGGGGGATTCTTTTGGATGGACCGGAACCGAGCGGTCATGGTGGAAATGGTGCAGGATCGTGTCCACCAAGTGCTTGAGGTGCTAAAGAGCGCTAGTTCGGCACTCGCATCAATCTTCAGTGCCATGTGCCCTCTAACGACGAGGCTCCTTCCAGCGTACTAGGGCTACTTTAGAAGTTCTGGAACGTGGGCACAATGAGGGAGTGTGTGCGCCAACCTCTTGTCGTAGGTGCCAAGGCTGCATTGTCCCTTGTGCACCTTCATCGCTCTGATGTAGATATGGCGGCCATAGCGGCGGGGCCACCCATTCCTTCGGAGGGTATGACATGGAACATCCGACCCCATTATCGTGTGGTTGCTCATGCTGCCGAGGATATCGTTCGACTGTTCGACGACCGTACCAATGTTATGCTTCAGCGATGATAGTAGGCTTCCATGCGTAGAATATGTATATGATGTAAATTTTGTACAGTTTTAGACTGGGCGACATACCCCGTGTAATTTTTTTGTTGGTATTGCATGTGATGCATTTGATTGTTGTAAACTACTTGTTCCTTTTCGTTAGCCTGATGTTGGTGAATCTCATCTCCTTGCCAGCCAGTCAGTTGGGTTGCAACTGGGTTGGAGCTTTCAAGGGTTAGATTGCTTAATGTAGGCAGCTACTTAGGTTGAAGAAATAGTATTGAGCCGACAAGGTTGTCGGGTGATGCGTAGCCCCTGAGTACAATATGAAGGAAAAAATGTAAGAGAGGAGTTTCATTGGGCGAGGGACTTAGCTTTATTTATTGCAGAATAGTAGGTACATGTTTCAGCTAAGTAGCCTTATTTGAAAGTACAAAACATCTAGGGGTAGAAGCATCGCAGCTGCGCAACATTCCAGGGGTTGGCGTATGTTACTCCGGATTATACGTTCTTGAGGTGGTAGGCACCACCTGGGATTACTTCAGTGACCATGTAGGGTCCTTCCCAGGGGGATCGAGCTTTAGATTCGCCTTCTACTTAAGTCGCAGGACGAGGTCGCCTTTGACGAAGGAACTTGGTCGCAGCCATCAGCTGTGGTAGTTGCAAAGGCTTTGTTGGTACACCATCGAACAAGCAGCGGCAATGTCACGTCCTTCGTCCAACAGGGCGAAGGAATCTTTGAGTGAGACTGTGGATTCGGCCTCGGTGTAAGCAACGACCCGCGGGACCTTGTAGCGCACTTCAGCTGGTATTACCGCCTCGGCGCCGTGCACCATGAATAAAGGTGTGTAGCCAGTGACGATGTTTGGTGTTATGCGTAATCTCCAAAGCATCGAGGGTATATCCTCTGCCCAAGCTCCTATCGCTCACTCGATAGGTTGCATAAGTCGCTTCTTGATGTTGTTGTAGAAGAGGTTGTTGACCTTTTCAACTTGACCGTTAGTCCGAGGGCACGCGACTGAGGCATAACTGATGTTGATGCTGAGATTGTCATAGAAGTCTTGGAACTCCTTCGAGGTGAAGTTTGTTATGTTGTCAGTGATGATGTTGTGTGGCACCCCAACCCTAAATATGATGGATTCGAAGAACTTAACAGCGGTGGTGTCAGTTTGGTTGGTGACATGCGTGGCTTTGATCCACTTGGTGAACTTGTCGACATCGATGAGGAGGTAGACATAACCTCCAAGTGATGACCTTTGTAGCTTGCTGACCATGTCGAGTCCCCATTGTGCAAAGGGCCTTGCCAGCGATATTGGTCGCAGCTCCGAGCTTGGCATGTGTGGCTTGTCGACGAACCATTGGTAGGCGCTGCACCTCTCGACTACGCTCTTGGCGTCGCGCAAAACCATTGGCCAGTAGAAACCGGCTCGGAGGGCTTTGGATACTAGGGCGTGAATGCCTGCGTGATGGCCGCAGATGTCTTCGTGGATGTTCAGGAGGATGCTCCTTCCGTAATTTTTGGTGATGCATCACTGGAGGACTCTGGTGATGCTCTGTTTGTAGAGTTCACTGTTGATTATGGTGAAGGCCTTTGAATGACAATCGATGTGTTGCTCGTCCAGCTGCTTTTTGCTCAATAGGTACATGATGTACAGTTGAGTTCAAGAGGGATCAATGAGCATGACCTCCATGAGACCTTTGAGTGGAGTGTCCGACCCTTCTTCTGCGGGTGTCCCAGATTCCTCGGGTGGCATAGCCCCCGAGTGTGTTGCTGCTTCTGGTGGGTCCTTGGGTGGTTTGTGCTTGATAGAGCACCCACATATCTTCTCCAGGAACACGCCTGATGGAACCGGAGTGCAGGTAGAGCCAATGTTTGGTGTGTGTGTCGGCTTCCTCGTTGCTCTCATGTCCAACGTTTCGAAGCCTACGACCGTCGACGTCACCTTCGAGTGCATTGTAGAGATCGTGGTAGGCAATCATGTTGTCGCTGATGGCGTCACATTGGTGTGTTGTCTGCTGCACGACGAGGTTGGAGTCACCATAGATGACCAATCTGGCTGTGCCACAGGCTTTGTCCATCCGCATCCCCTGGAGCAGGGCCTCATACTCTGCTTCATTGTTGGACGCACAGAATTTTATCTACAGTACATACCACATCTTGTCACCTTGTGGGGATGTTAAGATCACTCTGACTCCGGTTCCTTCTTGTCGCTTGGACCCATCGAAATGCTTCGTCCAGACTTGTGACATATCCGGGGTGCGTGGTCACTAAAGTTCCATCCAGTGGATGAGGAAGCCAGGGAGCACCCGCGACTTGATGGCGTTGCGTCGTTCATAGATGATGTCTTGCATGGACAGCTCTATGCCCCAAAGGGCCACTAGCCCCGTTGCTTCGGGGTTGTTGAGGATATGGGACAACGATGCGTCGTTGACTACAATGATCTGGTGTTCCTGAAAGTAGTGGCGCTGTCGACGTGCAGTCATGAACACGCCGTAGGCCAGCTTCTGGTAGTAAGGGTACTGCTGCTTCGTTGGTGTAAGTACTTCGCCGAGGTAATACACCGGGAATTGTAACCCGTGGATCTTTCTTTCCTCGGCTCGTTTTACGGTGAGCACAGTTCTAACCACCTGGTGTGTTCTGGCTATGTATAGTAGCATAGGATCCTTCTCCTTAGGCGTCACCGGGACTGGTGAGGTTGATAGCAGACGCTTGTGGTATTCAAATGCCTCTTGAGCTTGAGTTGTCCACTTGAACTGCTTCGTCTTGTGGAGGAGTTGATAAAAGGGGAGAGCCTTTTTGCCCATGCAAATGATTAATCGGCTGAGTGTCACGATTCGCCCAGCTAGCTGCTGGACGCTCTTGACGTTCTTTGGCTTATCCATGGCCAGTGTGGCCTTTATCTTCTTTGGGTTTGCTTTGATTCCTCTCGTGGATATAGGGTACCCGATTAATTGACCGGAGGGGATGCCGAAGGCACACTTTTCTGGGTTGAGGTTGATCTTGTAGCGATCGAGGTTGTCGAATGTCTCATAGATATCATCAATCAGCATTGTCCTCTCTTTGATCTTGACCACTATGTCGTTGATGTAGACTTGGATGTTGCGACCAAGCTGACTTTTGAGGAAGGCCTGCATGCACTGTTGATAGGTTGCGCCTGCGTTCTTCATCCTGAAGGTCATTGTGTTGTAGCAGTATACTCTGAATGGCGTGATGAAGGCCGTTTTCTGCTGGTCCTCCATCTTCATCTGAATCTGGTGATACCCTGAGTAGGCATCGAGGAAGGAGAGGCGATCGCACCCCGCGGTGGAATCGATGATTTGATTGATCCACGATAACGGGAAGTGGTCTATAACATCCCAAAAATATCAAACTTAGATCATCAAAACACTAATCATCAAGTTTAGGGTTAACAAAAACTTTTCTAAATGAATTCATGAATGCATGTATATGTGTATGCATGGATTTTGAATTTCTTTAAAAACCACCTTGTTTGTGTGATCCATTGCTTGTAAAATGTTTCTTAGGTGAAAAGAACATCATCTAAAACATTTCCCACACTTTTCCTAAAGACAAGTAAATCAAAACAAATATATTAAGTGAATGGTCATTTTGGCCAATTTAACTCACATGCCTACTTTGGCTGTCTCAAACTTTCAAAACCTAACAGAAACTTTTCTGGATCTTTGCACCCCTTGGATGTACTCATAACAGAGTATCAAGGCCCACTTTGTGATCATCCAGAAACTTTCAAATGCATAGTTTAAATGACAATTCAAAATTGAATCTTCTTCATATGGGAAGATCCCACTTTTTCAAAACCCACTCAAACAAGCTCAACTTTCAAAACCCAAGCATCTGCATACTCACCAGAACCAATCTAGCAAACCCACCAAAAATCATTTCAAAATTCAAAACTTGAGTTCATGCGGCCATTTCATCAAACAGGTTGCAGACACAAATCAAACAAAACCACAAACACTATAGTGTGCAGTGTTTTGAGCCTAACTTGTTCCCTAGTTAGCTCACACACAAACCAGTAGATCATCTAGAAAGATTAGCCCAACACTAGCACCCCTGTGAGCTTGCCATTGCCATTAATGGTGAACAGCCGAGCACCCCCATGTCACCCCAATGTGGACAGCAAGCTAGGAGCAACAACAAGCCTAGCCAGCATGTCTGGGAGGCAGCCCACCGTCCATCGCCACTGCCTGTCCTAGCCGCGAGCATTGCCAAGCCCTGGACCACGCGCACAAGCCGCGCCCAGACCATGCCGAGCGTGCGCCAGAGCACCACCCGCGACCAGCGTCCCCAGACCGTGCGCCGCCCTCACCACGCGCACACACGATCACCACCGACCCAGGACCCCGCCAGACACTCCTGTTTGCCGCCCCGTGCCATACAACCACCGCCCGTCGTCGAAGACGCCGCCTCTGCCGCATAGAGCGTCGCCCGTTCCATACCAAACCACACCGCCCCATGCCTCGCGATCATGTCGTTGAGCATCGCCAGGAGACACAGCACCGTCCCCTACCCTTGCACATGCCATTAGCTGCAGAACGCCGACGAGCTCACCTTGCCGACGGTCCCCTCGCCGACTATAAATAGAGGCCACCCGCACGATTTCTTCACACCATCTCACTCCTCCCCACCGACCGTGCCACACCATCCTCGAGCAAGGAGAGCACCACTTCTCGAATTTCACCGAGCCTCTGGAGAAGAAGGGAGCCAGCGATTGAGCCGCCCAGAGAAGCCACCGGTACAGGAGGATCGCCGTCGACTTTGCCGTTCGCCTCGCCGACCCTCGCCTGCACCGGTGAGCCCCAGCACCCCACGGCGCGCTTAGGTTTCGCTCGCCGAGCTGTCTCGCTGACGATGACCCACCGTTGGATTAGAACTAGATCGAACGACCCACGTTGCCCCATACCGCTTCGCCCAGCCCGTGTCACCGAGTGGGGACACCCACTTACGAGCTCATGGAGCCGCGCTTAGCAAGCCGGCCCGTTAGAATTTCCCGCGCAGCCCAGCAATTCAAATTAAACCTTTTTCTTTTTAATTTCAAACACACTTTTGCACCCAACTTCAAAAATCAACCCAGGTCGATTCAGTGCACCAAATTGGATGAAACCAATTTTTTTGTAAAGGTCTGTGAATGGTTAATCCAAGCCCGTTGGATTCAAGTCATTTGGATCTTTAGATCACCCATAGCAAAAATAACAAGGCAGAATCTTTTCTGCATTCAAACATTTTTCAAATTTAAACCATAAAAGCTTTTGAGTTGATTCCACCTCTCAAAAATCACATTTAACCATACCTTTCAGAATATATAAAAGTATATAGGTTTACTTGCAGAAATATTGTTCAAGGAATAAAAGAATGCTACATAAGCATTTCTAGCCACTTTAATCAATTAAAATAAAAGGGTAAAACCTTATTAAATTGTGACACCACTTTAAATCACATTCCCATGGACTACAATATGTGGTGATGACATGTGTCAACATGATCCCATTTTTAGTTTGGAGAATATTAAATCTTAAGTAGTTTTTCAATGAGTAGAAATTGTTGTTCTAAAATAAAAGGACTTAAACCAATCCTTAACCTTGTAATGTTAGAGATGATGCTAGATCATCTATACGACCCTTGTGTGTGATGATTGCAAGTAGTTAAGTATTGATTGGTGATTGTGTACCTCGTATTTATTCATAGACGCTAGTGCCGACCAAGGATACTACGAGGAGGAAGGAGGATACTACGAAGAGGAAGCCGAGGAGAACTTCAACCACTGCTCTGCACAAGGCAAGCTTATATTGACAGTGTGCAAGCTAACACTTGCAAGATACCCTATTGTTGCCACAAACCCATGCTTGTGATATGAATACTATATGCCTTAAGCGTATGTGATCATACCAACTTGCTAAACCAATCCTAGTTTTATGGCAAGCTTCTTGCTTTATTTCTTTATCAAAGCTTACTTAGAGTCTACTTAAGAGTTTGGTAGATATTAGACAGTTGTGCTCAAGTTTGCCCTAAGAGCATAAAATTTGGCCTAAGCTAGAAACCTTGATCTCAGCCTAAGATATAATGTTGGACTTAGTGAAACTCCACCGCTACCACCCTCCTTATTACCATTCCCAACTGTAGATGCTAGTGCTAAGCATAAAACTTGATCAACTTTAGATGGGAGTACTTGGTGGAAAATGGTTATGAAAACCTTGGAATGATGGATCATTCTATTGAAATGTTTTGGACATGTGTTTCCAAACACTTGATGATTTTGGTGATGAAAATGTTGAGGCATGAGCCTTAGCCCTTTATAAAACTGATGGTTGTCTGGATGCGATACCATTCCAATTTTATCGTACAACCACAATACCCGAATATTGGGTAGGGCTTGACTGGAAACTTATATACCTTAGTATTAGTTCCCTCACGGCCAAGGTCTGAGCTGAGGCTACCTTGTGAAGATTGTCCACCTGTGCAGTACCCAAGATGACAATGGTCATGGTTGGGAGGCCAAACTCACAGGAGAGGTGCTTATACTAGGGAGTGTAATTGAAAGGTTAGGATTGATTATCCGCATACTGAGTATGGTGAATTCAGGATTTGTTCCTGATGGATGTATCGAATGTTGTGGTGAAAGTGTACAATCTCTGCAGAGTGTCAAACTATTCGAATAGCCGCGTCCGCGGTTATGGACAGTTGGAGTGGCCATACTGTTCCCCCGTCAGACCTTTTTTTAAAATGACTTGTGAAATGAGTCGAGACTTTGACTTGACCACAACAGAGTTGTGACCTGAACTACAAGATCCCACTTAGGAGTTATAAAATTGTGACTAGCTTTGGAGCTTAGAAGAGATAAACCTGGCTTTTTGCAAAACAACCCTAGAGCCTAGTGTCCTATTATCCAAAAACCCCTTTACTTGTTAGTATTAGTTTGCGAGTACTTAAAGAGTACTCATGGCTTTGTCCCTGGCTATTCCCATGGCCAGACTATGAAGAGGAGTACCTGGAAGATGGACCCCAGGAAGGTTACGACAACTAGGATCATCTCCCATCGTCAAGATTGCTGCGTGACCTCAAGATGGAGCTTCACCTACGCTACCGTTATTATTACGTATTCCGCTGCTTGATGTTGTATTACGAACTGGATCATGAGATCCCTATTCGTGTAAGAACTTATGTATAGTTGTAATGGATGAAGTACTATGGTATCCAATTCTGTTATGTCTCGCAAAAATGGTAATCCTGGGATTGCGATGTATGGCATAACAGGCATCTAGGATTGAAAAATCCGGGTGTTGACATGGTCCTTCGGGCAATTCTTGTTGAGGGTCGTGAAGTCCACACACATGCGCAAGATGTTCGTGTCCTTCTTTGGAACCAGCACAGGGTTAGAAACCTAGGTGCTCTCCTTGATCTCTCGTATGAAATTGGCGTCGAGGAGTCTATTGACTTCCATACCGACCGCCATGGCTCGCTCTTCTGACATTCGATGCATCGACTGCTTGACTGGCAGTGCATCAAGATACACATTGATTGCATTCTTGGAGAATTCCCTAGAAACTCCTGGCATGTCCACGGGACACCAGGAAAAGATCTCCTAGCACTCATGAAGGAATTCAACGAGCGCGAGTTCCTATGCGGAACTCAAGTTGTTGGCGATGAGGGCCATCTTGAAGGGGTCCATCAGGTGGACTTGGATATCCTTGGTATTAACCATGGAGTCGAACGACTGATCATGTGCATTTTGCTTGGTCACAGGGGGAGGCTGGTGTCTGTTGACTCCTTTAGCCTTGCCAGTTCCTCCTGCATACCGATGGACTAGGAGATTCTGTTGAATTCCCTATCGTAGTTGTCGGACCTAGTGAAGCTCCCTGGAACGGTGATGATGTTGTTTGGTCCTGGTATCTTAGAAGGAGGTACACATAGTGCGGTACCGCCAAGAACCTTGCAATTGCCATGAGACCGAGGATGGTGTGGTATTATGATGACCAGTCGACCACCTTGAACACGAGACATTTGCGCCTAAAGTTCTTAGGGGTGCCAAAGATGACATCGAGCCAGATTTTTCCTAGGGGGTAGACTCCTTTTCCTGGGATGATGCCGTGGAAGGTTGTGTCAGATGCCTCCAGGCTACAGATTGGGATCCGCATGGCTTCTAGAGTGCTGGAAAACATGAGGTTGATTCCAATGCCGCCGTCCATGAAGACCCGACTCATCTCAAAGCCGCATATCTGCTCCTCAAGCACCAGGGCGGAGTGACCCGGGCGAGGGATTTGACGAGGGTGATCGGATCTGTCGAAGGTGATGCAGGACTCGGAGCCGTTGTGCTACTCAGGTATGGCTAGTGGGGAGGTGGAGGCCAAGTTTATTTGGTGGGTGATTGTCTTCTGGATCCCGTTGGATGTACTTACCTTATGGATCATGCCCATACTCCCCAGCGGGTGCGGGTACTGCTCTGCTCCATTGTTTTGTGTCGGCGTAGCCACAGGCTGCGTGGGTCCTCCAGGTGGTGGTGGAGCACCATATGTGATGGGTCCTGGGGCGGTGTTGTACCCTTGGTTTACCGCATCACATTGTAGTTGGGCGTAGCCATCGTGGAGTTTCTGAACTCTCGATAGTCCTTGAGCAGGTGACTAGATTTCATTTTTCCATCCTCTTTATCGATGTAGAAGTGTATGTTGCAAGGACCCGACGGTTTTTCCATGGCGAAGGGTGCATCATCTCTAGTGCCGTGTTGTCATGCTTGCGTAGTTTTCCGCTGTTGTGGTTGCCATCGTCACGGCGGTCAGCATTGCTAGCCACGACCATGTCGAATTCTTCGCAATCTTTGTAACTGCGCATTTTCCTTTTTCTTCAGTGTTTGCATCTGCGGCCGAGGTCGTCCTCATCATCTGAACATATGCGGTTGTTGTGGATGGCATCTTCTCCATCTTCCCAGCCATTCGCGATGTCCATCAAGTGGTCGATGGTCTTTGTCTTGGTGCAGTCTATCTCCTCCCTGAGCTCACAACATCGCACGATGTCATTGAATGTGTCGATTGCCCGCTCCTCGGAGATGTCCTCCGTGGAGTTTTTTATGATGGACCATCGTTGGATGTAGGAGCGGAGTGGCTCGCTGGGATTCTGGCAGCAAGCAAGTAGCTCTTAGATTGAAGCTGGCCGCTTGTAGGCGCCCTTAAAGTTGCGAACAAAACTGTACACCAGCTCTTCCCAACTGTGGATCGATTTGGGAGGGAGGTTGTTGAGCCAGGCTCATGCCACACCTTTCATCTTCAGCTGTAGGAATTGCATGGTTGTGTTCTTGCTTTCGCCATGGCATTTGACTGATGAGATGTGGTCATCCAACCAGATATTTGGCTCCTGGAGGCCGTCGAACTTTGGGTTATCTTAAGGGAGTTTGAAGCCTTTGGGCATTCGCGATTGCTGTATGGCTCGGCTAAAGCATCTAGTGCTGCAGAACTCCATGTATTCGTCTTCTGGCAAAGTGGAGCAAGCGTGTTTGGTATGTATTTTGTCGACTTTGCACTGCGTGAGCTCGTCGCGAGCACCATAATTGCGTCTCCTCCGCCGTGGGCTGCAACATCGCCATGACAGGTCATGATCATCCTCGTCGGATGAGGTCGAGTGGTTCCTTGTGAATGTCACCATTGCCTTCTTTGGTTCCAGAGTTGCTTCCCTGGTTAGCACAGCTCCTACGATCCCGAGGCCCGCAATAGCGGGAAGGTGGACGGCAGATCGTGGATCCTCGACTGGTGGTTGGTTGGTTTGCAGGTACGTCGTAACTTCTATAACTATGGCCTGCGGTGTTTTAGGCATCATATTTCCTTGTGAGTCCACCGACATGCACGATAAGACGAGGGCCTTGGTGGCTTCGCGCCTTGCTTCTGGGCTCATACGCTCCATCCTAGAATGCCTCTTGTGGGTGTCGCCACCATTGTCCTTGGAATAGGACCCACCAATGCAGGAAAGTGATATCCGCCTGGTAATCACTTCGTCGGCTGCTTGTTTGCGTTGATCTAGTTGAGCACTCACCGCCTGTTGGCAGTGGTATTCCTTTACGAGGAGCCAATGGTAGGTCATCAGCATGTCGCGAGATGCATCTCCTGGTAAGGGGTTACCCTTGAGGGCCTTCCTAACTCGTTCCCATCCGGCGTCGCTCGGACGGATCTCAGGACGACCCAACTCGCCGTCATTGGTTGCTTTGGGGTTTTGAGGGTTGCCCCTGTTGGGATTTGCAGGGTTGCCTCCATTGGGGTTTGTAGGATTTCCTCCGTTCCCGGTGTCGGGGTTGGGTGGTTTAGTTCCATTCCCGGTGTCATCGCAGATGGTGACAACGATAGACATGTAGCGATGGGAGAGATTATTGATCCCGCAACTTTCCGACCTAGAGCCGTAGGCCTCCTCACTTGACAGTGGATCGAATAGATCGGAGTCGCAACTGTCGTTGCTATCCGAGTTCGCTCAGCATACCAATTGGTGATGTCAACGAGCCAGGTGTGATCTCCGATGGCCTGACCCGCTCGGGGAGGCGAAGTGTGCGGATTCATCCGACCTGGAAGCATGGGCTCCTGATCATCATGTCGACTCCGTCTCCTACAAAATCAAAGGACGGGTGCATTGCCGGTGAGTGTATAGTGAAGTTGATGGTGCTGAAGAGGAGGTGGTTATCCAACATGGAGGAGTCATAGATCGCGGTGATGGAGTCATCAAATCACAACATCAGCGCTCTCTTTTCCCATATATAGCACCAACTGACGAGGGTTAAACTCATCAATGACCATTTTTATGGACTTGGGTTTTGAGGAAGAGAGGTGCACTAGAAATCGCGTTTGGCTAACAGACAAGCAATGTGGGGCACGAGGTTTACCCAGGTTCAGGGTCCCGGAGGGAAAACCCTACTCCTGCTTGTCTGCTCTGGATTAACGGCAAAACTGATGATTACAGGGGTGCGTATATGAGATCTGGCGGGTGTGTATGCTAGGTTTGATATTGTCCTTCTCGCCATGCCTTCTTGGCCTTTATATAGGTATGCCAGGTCTCAGGATAAGGTCGAGTTGGTTACCGGTTAGGGTTTTACCCTTTAAACTTTCTATCAAAAGCTAGTTGTATCCTTAAAGGAATCGCATCCTTCATGGACCTGGGTCGCCCAGATCCTTCCTAGGATTCATCATTAGGTCTGGGTCATCACGTGGGCTCCTGCTGGGCCAGACCGGATAGGCCAATATTGGGTACCCGTAGGGCAATACCGATGTCATCCCCAAATTAAACCCCGAGCCGAGAAGCGCCCCCAACCTTGAGTTGGTAGAACCTACTCGGATGCCAAAGATGCCTCCTCTTGTCGCTCCCAGCCTCGATGCAGCAACCTCAAGATTCCAGGGGGTAGCCATCGATATGATGTTGAAACCTCCTGGTTCATGACTAAGCCATTGAAGTGCCCCTGAGTGTCACCCAAGGCCCCGTCTCCCCCGCGATCCTATCAACTGACTTTGACCAAAGACCCGAGAAGATGCCCTGCGAGGAATCGCTTATGGCCCTAGCTTTGTGCTGAGCTGGGGGATACCCTATGGACTCCCACGGGAGCTCCGGAACACCCCTAGATGCCTGAAAGCGCCTCTGCCTATCCAATTAAGGTCCCATTGCAAGGAAGTTTCGTTCTCGGTACAAACACTCCACCTCCAGGACAAAGAAGCAAAAAGAAAGAACCGTCGCCGGTCGGCGCCATAGTTGTAAAGGTTTCGGAGGGATATGACTTTTAAAGTCATCGCCCATGACCCCGAAATAAAACCTGAGCTCAGCCTTCTCCTTCTCAGCCCCGATGGGCCGAAGGAAGGAGGTCGAGATGCCTGAAGGCGCCTCCTCCCAACCCATTACATCGTTTGATCCAGGAACCCCTTGAACGACGTTCCCCGTCAATACTCGGCCTCCAAAAAATAGAAAGCATTAGTAGAAGAAGTTATCTCGCAGCCAAGACACCACCCACCAGAAAGGTGCCCGGCCAAAAGAGCTTGATGAAGGCTCGTCCTCGAGAATGATAAGCTGCTCCCGCAAGTCGCTTCATCAGCAGAACCAGAAGGAGTGCTTCGCCCGACCTAGTGATGTTGTAAGAGTCCCGGGAAGAAGGGTGCTCATAGCAGGAGGCCAAGAGCCCCCTCTTCACTTTGTACAAACAAGATTCAGGGACGCTCCCTAGAAAAACACGACGCTCCCTCCCAGAGGAATAGGTTCCCCTGTCTACTCGGCGGGGTCACCCGAAGACCAAGATCCATGAGGTATACTCCTAAATTGGATCGACCCTTGCATGGAGGCACCTGGCTATGGTTACCTAGCGCTAAAGGGACCATCGTGAAAACAAGTGTCGATTGCATGTTCCCCCTTCACTCTCCTGGGCCGGGGGAGGGGTAGGGAACACGGTGGCTCACGAGGGGCGAGAACCTGAGCAGACATTTCTCACCCTCCTTGAAATCGGGTGTGGCCCGCCCGGGACGGAGGGAGGGAAATACCCGTCTAGGTTCTCCAGGGCAAGGCATCACGACTCGGCCCTGGCTGAGACGAAGATGGAAGGTTAGGGTTATCCTAAAGTGAGGTGACCTTTGGTCTCCTTGCGATAGTGTGGCCGAGCTTGCCCGCATTGGTCTTTGACGATGATCGAGTAACCTGAAGAGAAGAAACGGGGGCTGCCCCCAAGCACCTAAAAAGCCTTGTGCACCGGCTAGGTCCCATAGCACAAGCAATGTATCCAGAAGCAATCCCATGGATGAAAATGAATGAGTTGATATTTTTCACTCATTTTGGTTATCATTCATCTATGATGCTTCATAATGGATAATACCGTTTGGAAAGGTCATGTTTCCTTCTCGGCGTCTCCTGAGGAAAGGGGCGTAAATCCAACTCGGAGCCCACCTACTTCTTCCCGGATGCGATCCGGGAAGCTGTCCCTCGTAAACTGAGGGAGTGGGCGAGAGGCTCAACAGATGGACTCAACCTTGACAATTGCAACAAGATAAGTTTTTATTTTTTAGAGTGTGTTGTCCCGAGCATGACCTTTTTCTGCCGAGAGAGCCTTTCCCCCAAGAGTGTCCTAGAGGCAATCACAGAGATGATTATATTTCATATGTATCCATGAGTTATTGTAATGTTCCTTGTATATCCATATCAGGCAACTTGTATTGATTGGAAATTATGTGAATTGTTTGTGAAACTCTTTACTTTTATGGTTATCTAATAGTTTTCCCTAGTCAGAGTTCATGTGAGGATACATGTGAACATTAGACTAGCACATCGATTGGTTGATGACTATGTTTCGCAAGTCAATAGACATGGAGATGTCAAACCAATCATGTGGACACATGTTATGAGCATGGGGTTGGACTGACCCAACTTGAAACTGGCAATTAGACCTGCAGCTCTCTCGACACATCGTGTATGCTTTGTCCTTATACCTGAGATTATTGCATGTTCTTGAGATGTGGATCGACCTAGTTTGGGGCTATCAACCACTACTCCATAACTGGGTAGTCATAAAGGTAGCTTTCGGGTTTTCCTGAAGCATGCTGCAAGGCATTGGTCAATCAAGATGGGATTTTCCCCTCTCTACTTGAGAGATAGATCTATGGGCCCCTCGAGTGATCGGATCCAGAAATGCATGGCCGTGCTACATAAGGTTAAGAGTTAACCTAGTAAAGGGATTCGGAATCACAGTATCGAGAAAGAGAGGTCAGCTTGGATCTAGACCAAATATCGTGAGGCAAAGGTAAAGTCATGTACTAAACCTTGTGATGGTTTGTCCGTATGATCTTTGTATGCGTTTAGGAGTTGGCATGTCTTGCTAGAGGCCGCTACCAACTATTGACAGAATAAGTGTATTCGTGTCATGTCTATACATATATGAACCTATAGGGTCACACACTTAAGGGGCTGGAAGCCTAATGAGGATTAGATCCGAATTAGAACAGGATTAGGCTACTAATGGGATGCTAATGTAGAAGCCCACTAGGGACGCCTATATAAGAGAGGGTGGGGCGAGCTGACCAAGATTGAGCATTCCACCCAGCCGCCACTCCTCACGCCTGTGTTGCATGCGCGGACCTAGCAGTCCGGCGTCTGACGCTTCCACCCCGCACGTGTGGATACCTCGGAGGTGCTGCATCTGTAGCACTTGGACGAGCCGCGCAAGGGGAGGTGCTCGTGGGACAAGGAAAAGGAGAAGACGTAGAACGTCTACACTGCCTCGACACGCTTCATCAAGTTCCGCAACTACGCGTCTAGTGGTAATCCCATGATCTAAGACAACAGCAATCCTGGTTTACGCGGTAGAAATTTTTGATTTGCGCTAGTGTAGCCTACCCGTATCCCTTCATTGGTATCAGAGCCGATGTTGTTCAGTTATAGGTTCGGGATGTTTGCATATGGTGATATGCAGATTGATATGAATGATGTGATCATTTATATTGCGGTGGTTCAGGATTGATCTATGATCTTGCTTTCCGTGATCGTGATTTTGAGGTCGTCGAACAACTTACCCCTACCAGTCGGTTTCCGCCATCGGGGTAGACAGTGACACATAAATCCTGTTGAATCACGCAAAGATCAATATGATTGATCGAATCGGAACCTAGATCTAAAATTGATGTACCATGATCAAAGGAGTTTGATTGAATCGGAATGATAGTCGGTTTATGGTAAATTTGATTTGCCGATCAAAATCCTTAAAGAAAATTTGATTTGCCAATGAAGATACCGCGAGGGGCGCTGCCCCTTCGAACCCTGCAAGGGGAGACCCCCTAGACACCCCTTAATCGTAGCCTCTTTCGTATCTCGTTAAGGTAACTAGGTGCTGCGATTTCACATGATCCGGTAGAATGTGATTCTATGCATAACTTGTTTTTGCAGGATGTATGTGATCAGTATGGCCCATATATGTATGTGATGCATGTATGAAATTTTTCATGACCTGCGTGTCGTGAGTAGGGCAACACGGTTGGAGCCATATGTGTTGTCATTTATTGTAATGGCCTGCGTGCCAACTTGTGATGATCCCTATACTATGTAATTTTGATTACTAGTTGTTAGGAGTAATAGCTTGTATTAGTTCTTGGAGGACTCATCACTTGGAGGATGGCTCACATGGAACATGAATATGGAGATCATCATGGTGGACAAGTTCTATGGCGATGGAGATCACCATGAGAAAATGGGTCATACTGTGTCACATCATATGTGAATGTTATTCTTATGTGTTTTACTACTATGCATGCTTAGATGATAGAAGTAGAACGATACCTCACAAAGTTTTAAGTTAAACCATTCCCTCCCAACCAAACCTTGCAGCATCCTATGCCATGTACAATTTGGTGGGCCTATGAAATTAGGGTGCCGCGGTTTTCCTTGGTTGGATGGGTTTGTATCGGATACCTACACACATAAGGGTTGGTGAGCTTGACAAGGTCATCTTAACAGTTAAGGACCTTGGAGCATAAAGGTTGGGCGCCTAGTTTAGACATAGAGATGTCACCCAATAACAAGAGTCATATGTGATATGATTAGCAAGAGTTGCTTACCGATTTACCTTGTCTTTTAGCAGTGATGCTAAAGCTCACTAGTCAACTTGTTAATTGTGGATCTTGAATCACTTAGTATCAATAGAGGGATATTTATTTAAGTGGGAGTATATGCTATTAAATTGTTTAATATGTTTTACTCTTTCATGGTTACATGACTTAGTATTTTTGCATATTTTCTATTGTAGATCAATGGCACCGAACACTGTATCACCTTTTTCTTTGCGTTCGATTCTTGACAAAGATAAACTAAATGGAACAAAATATTCGAACTGGGTCTGTAACTTGAGAATTGTTCTCAGGTCTGATAAAAAGGAAACAGTTCTAGATACCCCAGTCCCTGATGAACCTGTTGATAATGCATCTGTTGCCCTCAAGAATGCCTACAAGAGAGCATGTGACGATTCTCTTGAGGTTAGCTGTCTTATGATTGCATGCATGGAACCTGAACTCCAAAAGAAGTTTGAGGATCAGGAAGCGTACGATATGATCGTCGCGCTTAGGGACATGTTCCAGACTCAGGCCAGGACTGAGAGGTACAATGTTGCCAAGTCCTTTATAGAATGCAAGCTGGCAGAGGGAGCAGGTGTAGGACCCCATGTGATCAAAATGGTTGGTTATAGTCAGACTTTGGAAAAGCTTGGTTTTCCACTTCGGAAAAGCTTGGGTTTCCACTAGGCCAAGAGTTGGCTACTGATTTCATTTTGGCGTCTCTTCCATCTAGCTATGGGCAGTTCATTTCGAACTACCATATGCATGGGGTGGATAAGGGCCTTAATGAGTTATGTGGGATGCTAAAAACAACAGAAAAGTGACATGAAGAAGTGTGTAGGGCATAGCCATGTGATGGTTGTGCAAAACAAGCCTAGCTTTAAGAAAAAGGGTACTTCTTGATCGAAGAATAAGGGCAAGGCTAAGGATACGATCCCTAAGCCTGCACCCAAGCAAACGGCTAGACCTGCAGATGACATTGAGTGCTTATTTTGTCATGAACATGGCCACTGGAAGAGAAAATGCAGCAAGTACCAGGCTTCTTTGAAGAAGAGTGGAAGTAAGAGTACTTCCCACTCAGGTACGCTTGTTGTAAATGTTGTGGACATTCTTCTCGTTGATTCTTATGTTAACTCTTGGGTATTTGATACCGGATCGGTTGCTCATATTTGCAATTCGATGCAGGGGATAATAAGGACTAGAGAAGTGCAGAAAGGTGAAGTGGATTTTCGCGTCGGAAATAAAGCAAGGGTTGCTGCATTGTTCGTCGGCGTCATGCAACTTCACCTTCCGTCAGGATTTATTATGGAGTTGAATAATTGTTATTACATCCCTAGTATGGGTCGAAACATTTTATCACCTTCATGTTTGATGAGGGATGGTTATTCATTCGCGAGGGCAAACAATGTTTGTGTAATCTCTTTATGGATGATGCTCCCATTGTGAATGGGTTATTTATTTTAAATCTTGATGATGCATCGGTTTACAATGTTAGTGATAAAAGGCTTCGGCCTAATGATTTGAGTCCTACCTATTTATGGCATTGTCGTTTGGGGCATATAAGTGAAAAGCGCATGAAGAAGCTCCATGGTGATGGTCTTCTAACTTTGTTTGATTTTGAATCATACGAGACATGTCAGGCTTGTTTACTTGGAAAGATGACCAAGTCGCCTTTTCGGGTTTACCCGAGAGAGCGACAGACTTGTTGGAACTCATACATACCGATGTATGTGGACCAATGAGCATGACTGCTAGAGGAGGATATCACTACTTCATTACTTTCACTGATGATTTCAGTAGATATGGTTATGTCTACTTGATGAAGCATAAGTCTAGAACTTTTGAAAATTTCAAGGAGTTTAATTTTAGAGTGAGGTAGAGAATCAACGTGGCAAGAAAATAAAGGCCTTGCGATCTGATCGTGGAGGTGGATATTTGAGTCACAAATTTAGCAATCATCTTAAGAGTTGCGGAATTGTTCCACAACTCACGCCTCCCGGAACGCCTCAAAGGAACGGGGTATCCAAATGAAGCAATCGAACTTTGTTGGACATGGTTCGATTGATGATGAGCCAGTCGGATTTACCATTATCATTTTGGGGTTACGCTCTAGAAACGACATATTTCACACTTAATAGGGTACCATCTAAATCCGTAGTTAAGACATCATATGAGATATGGACTGGAAAGAATCCCAGTTTGTCTTTTCTAAAGATTTGGGGTTGTGATGCATTTGTCAAGCGACTTCAGTCGGACAAGCTAACACCCAAATCGAATAAGTGCATTTTCATGGGATATCCGAGGGAAACCTTAGGGTATTACTTCTACAACCGAGAAGAGGGCAAAGTGTTTGTCGCTCGTAGCGGTGTTTTCCTAGAGAAAGAGTTTCTCACAAAGGGAATGAGTGGAAGGTCAACGCGACTTGAAGAAGTTTAAGATGAGCCAGTCGGGGATGCTTCTATGAGTGATGCTATTGTAGCAGAACAAGTGGAGGAACCTGTGGCAATAGAAGCACCACAACCACGAAGGTCAGCGAGGCTCCGCGAAGCGCGGAAATTATTATTGTTAGACAATGATGAGCCTGCGACCTATGCAGAAGCGATGATGGACCCAAACTCTGAGAAATGGCTGATTGCCATGAGATCCGAGATAGAGTCCATGGGAGACAATCAAGTTTCAAACTTGGTTGACCTGCCTGATGGTTTTAAATCCATCGAGTGCAAATGGATCTATAAGAAGAAGATTGATATGGATGGAAATGTTCACATCCATAAATCTCGACTTGTTGCAAAAGGTTTTCGACAAGTTCAAGGAGTTGACTACGATGAGACTTTCTCGCCCGTAGCGATGCTTAAATCTATACAGGTCATTCTAGCCATTGCTGCACATTTCGACTATGAAATATGGCAGGTGGATGTCAAGACGGCTTTCCTAAATGGAATCCTTACTGAGGACAT
Source organism: Avena longiglumis (assembly GCA_030063025.1). Lineage (NCBI taxonomy): Eukaryota > Viridiplantae > Streptophyta > Magnoliopsida > Poales > Poaceae > Avena > Avena longiglumis. The sequence continues at coordinate 172,688,181 of CP125978.1, forward strand.
GTATATGATGCAGCCCGAAGGTTTTGTCGATCCAAACAATGCTAGAAAGGTATGGAAACTTCTAAAGTCCATTTATGGGCTGAAGCAAGCATCTCGGAGTTGGAACATTCGATTTGATGAAGTTGTAAAGGAGTTTGGCTTCATAAAAAACGAACAAGAACCTTGTGTTTACAAGAAGGAAAGTGGGAGAGCACTTGTATTTCTAATCTTATATGTAGATGACATATTGTTGATTGGAAATGACACTCCTATGCTCGAGTCTGCTAAGACCTCATTGAAAAATAGTTTTTCGATGAAGGACTTAGGAGAAACGACATATATTCAGGGCATCAAGATCTATAGAGATAGATCAAGGAGGCTAATTGGATTAAGCCAGAGTACATACATTGACAAAGTGTTGAAACGGTTCAGCATGGAAGAGGCTAAGAAGGGGTTCTTGCCCATGTCTCACGGCATTAAACTTAGCAAGACTCAGTGTCCTTCGACTACTGATGAGCGTGAGCGCATGAGCAGGGTTCCATATGCTTCGGCTATTGGATCCATCATGTATGCAATGATATGTACTCGCCTAGATGTTTCCTATGATCTAAGTGTTACGAGCAGATACCAGGCTAATCCAGGTGAAGGTCACTGGACAGCGGTAAAGAACATCCTTAAGTACTTGAAAAGGACTAAGGATGTGTTCCTAGTTTATGGAGGTGAGGATGAACTCAGTGTAAAGGGTTACACAGATGTGAGTTACCTTAACGACTCAGATGACTCCAAATCGCAATTGGGTTATGTGTTTGTCATGAATGGTGGTGTTGTGAGCTAGAAAAGTTCCAAGCAAGATACGGTGACCTCCTCTTCAATAGAAGCTGAATATATTGCTGCCTTGGAGGCTGTAAAGGAAGCTGTTTCGATTAGGAATTTCCTTATCGCTCTTAGTGTGGTTCAGGGCGCGTCCAATCCCTTGGACGTTTATTGTGATAACAATGGTGCTATTGCACAAGCCAAGTGAAAGTACCGACTTGATACGACTAGAGGGGGGGTGAATAGGCGTCTACCCAATTTTAATTTGTTTCTCACTTTTAGGCTCAACGAGAAAGAAAGTTATCTAGATGTGCAACTAAATGAACAACCTAAATGCAAGATAACTTACAACAACCACAAGAACGGTAAATAGCAAGGAGTAAAGGAAGGGAACAAAGTAATCGGAGCGGGGACACGGAGATATGATTCCCGTAGTTCACTCCCAAGGAGCTACGTCTACGTTGGAGAGGTGTCGGGGCCACACAAGGTCACCCGAGCGCCACAAAGGCCTCACCTTCTTCTCCGGTGAGCTCCCCCACAAAGGAGGCCTCACAATCCACTAACCGGTGACCTTGAAGGCGCCAACCAAAACCTTTACACCAAGGTTGAGGGGAGGCTCCACAACTCAATTGGAGGCCCTAAACGACACCTCGAAGCTTTACAACACAAGGCTTAGCTCTGAGGATGCCCTACACCGTCTAGGGTTTCAAGAAACCCAAGAGCAACAAGATCCACAAAGGATGGGTGGGGGAAACCAAATCTTCTTTGGTGGAAGTGTAGATCTAGGTCACCTCCCTCACCTCTCAAAAGATCAAGTCAATTGAGTGGCTAGAGAGAGAGATCTAGTGAGGTGAAGCTCAAGCATTTATGGAGGAGAGAGAAAAATTCGAGAGAGGTGGGAGGAAGAAGAGGGGTGCCTTAAATAGCCCTCCCCCCCGCACTGAACCGTTTCAGCCCCCGCGACCTCATCGGAAGTTCCGCCCAGCCTGGCTCCAATGGTCATCAGACCGTTGACGCCCGCTCCAAAAGCTCAACCGGAAGTTCCGGTCAAAACAGACCGAAAGTTCCGGTGAACTTCCGATGCAAGTTCGGACCCAAGTTCCGGAAAATATAACACTTCAAACAGAAGGTTACTGACCCTTCAGCGGAACTTGGAACGAAACTAGGGCGGAAGTTCTGGTCATGAGCGAATCAATTTAAGTTCCGGCTCGGAAGTTCCGCCAGACTTTTGTCGAGGCAGTTCGATGCAAGTTCCGCCCAAGTTCCGGAAAATAGAACACTACATACGAGGGTTACCGATTCACCAATGAACTTGGGGCGAACTACGATCGAACAAGGCTCGATCAACCCGGAAAAGGATCGGCGGAACTTCCGGCGCCAGGCCGGAAGTTCCGGTGAGACACAGAAGGCTCCAATGGAACAGAAACTCACTCTCACGGAATAGTAGGATGGCTGTGGCGGTGCATATAAGTTTGTGCAAGAACAAGTGATTTCCCACGGCCTTCCGAGATGGACCCCCTCTTAATAGTACGGTGACCTAAAACAACAACCAGAGAAAAACTAGGAGAAAACTAAAGGCCACTGTCTTCATGATATCCCAAGAGAGCATCCACACAGATTGAAGGAGACATCAACAACGTTTACCCTGAAACTCAAGCGCACAATTAAAACACAAATGGGATTATCATTAACACCAAAAATAGCATGGGAAGATATAGTCTTTTCAATCTCCCCTTTTTGGTGTTAGATGACAATCCCAAAGATTTGCATAGTATAGAAGCAATCTTTGCAATGGACGGGACAAGCTCCCCCTGTATGTGTGCAAGGTAGAGAAAAAACTCTAAGGACAAGACTGGCACACATACAAGGAGGCTCCCCCTTCCAGTTGCAAAGATAGCACAAGTGCAAGGTATAAGAAAGGATAGAGATCATACCAGACACCAACCAAATGTGGTGGAGACAAAAGGAGTAATAATAACAATAAGAGTTATGAGGCTCCACCACCATATGCATATGCCCATAAGATGACAACAAGAGTACCACAAGCACGGCATTTCATAAGATACCACAAAGATACCACATAGTCTCAAACATAACATGGTCCACAAGCACACATAAGTTCACAGACATAAAAGGTCCACAAGCACACAAATAAACTAGAGAGTTCGCGAGTAAGAAAAGATCAAAGGAAAGAACAGGCTCGCGACTCAACCCATGCAAATCCCGTAGACAACCTAATAGACATCTTTCTCCCCCTTTGGCATCAAGACACCAAAAAGGAAGAAAAGATCAATCTAATCGTCCCAGCCATGAAAGGGAGGAGGAGCAGACTCAGGGACCCAAGGACCCCACTTAGGCGACGGACCAGTGACCTCCTCCTCAGACTCATCCTCAGACCATCGGCAGTTGTCGCGAATCCAATCATCCTTGGGAGCAGTGACAGAGCTAGTGACCGGTGAGCTAGGAATGTTGAGAGTTGTCATGATGGCCTTCAGGCGCTGAACATTGTGACGCTGATCTACATACACCTGATACTCGTGGTCTTGGAGAAAGCAAAAAGTCTTCTTCACCTTCCCAAGCAGCTTCTTTGCCCAAGACGGCTGCCTCTGGAGAGAAGGACCACCAGCACTAGAGCCACCAGGAGCAGAGGAGGGACCACCAGCTTCATCTCGAGCCTTCTGGGGTTCAGCTTCCTTTTCTTCTTGAGAACGAGGCTTTTAGTGCTTACTCACACGCAGCTTCTTCCCCTCATGTATGGTGATGTTGTCTTTAGGAAAGCGAGTGCCAGTCGTCTCAAGCCACTTGTGATTGATGAGAGTCTGAATGTAGGGAGCATAGATGCAGGAGCGCTTTTCGATAATAGACTGCCACATCTCTGTGTAGATGAAGTGCATAACATCCATTGACCTGACAGAGTCACGGCGGAGATAAGTCTGATGCATGAGGTTAACCTGATAGCCATGAAACTGATCAAAGTTGCCAGCCTTGGGAGAGATGGTGTTCAAGTACACCCTGCGCATGATGTCATAAACTGGCAGCAGATGATTCACATATCCAACAGAGCCCCACCCTTCAATGTAGAGAGGCTCCAGGACCTTAGGATCAGCACCTTCGGGGCCGTGAACACGCCAACCATTTGCCCCATTGTCAGGCTGAAGGGGATAGCCAAGAAGCTCAGCAAACTCAGACCAAGTGGCGGTAAGAAACACTCCCCTATTCATCCACTTCAACACACCTTCAGTATAGGACTGCATGTGAATAAACAGAGTTGAGAGCAATAGTATTCACATCAAAGTTCTGATGGTGCTCCATGAGGGGAATCAGCCCAAAATTCTGGCAAATATCAAGAGCCTCGCCAAAGTATGCATGCTTCTCTTCCATGTGAGTCACATTGATGTACTTTTGAGGAGCAACCACGAACTTCTTCTTTGTTGCATAGATTTCAGCAAATATTTGTTCCTGACGGCAGTTGTGGAAGTGAGGATCCAAGAAAAGACGGTCACGAGCCAAGAGGTAGGGATCCGTACGCCTGAATGCAGAGTAAGCTTTCTGAGACCATTTGGAGATTTTGGCTTTGGTCATGTCTGGCCCAGCAGCAGTGGCCTTCTGAGAAAGAGCAGGCCTCTTTCCTTCAGCAGCAGCAGCACGGCGAGCAGCAGCAGCCCTCTGACGACTAGTCTGAGTAGTTGGACGCACAACCTCAACATCTTCTTCATCAATCTCAGGAGGAATGTCAGAGGATGGTCGACGGGTACGCTTGCCTTGGCGGGTACCACCTTGCCCTGAGAAGAAAGCACAAGAATAGGGAGGGAAGGTGGGGTAAGTGCACAAGTTCGGAAGAGGAAACAAAAGAAATAGATTGGAAAAATACAATCAGGAAAAAGTTGCATTGTCGCCGGAACTTCCGCTGAATCACCGAAACTTCCGGTAAAAATGGTCCACCGAAAGTTCCGGTCGTGGCTCACCGGAAGTTCCGGTGAGACCATGAACTGAAGGTTCCAAACATCAGTTCACTAGATCTAGATCTAAAAGCCACAAGTGCAAAGATTTTCAAGAGTGTATTGGACCAATCTACTCTAGCATGATACCCTAGGCCTACCAAGATCTCCCAACAAGTTCTAGCCAAAGAACTAGCCTAGACATGGTGTGCACTAACTCAAGCCATGGTGAGAGAGCAAGATCTCCATTAATGGAGGGAGTTGAGGGCAAATACTAGAGTCCATGGCGGTAGATCGAGGTGGGGAAGGTTCCCACGGAGCAGATCTGCGGAGGAGTGGCCGGAGACGAAGGGGTCGGAGCACCTTCGCGAAGAGGTCTTGGCCGCCGGCTGCTCCAAATAGAAGATGGGTCTTGGGGGAAAAAGGAAGAAGATCCCGTTTTCCCCCAGGGCCCACCTTATATATGACAGGGAGCACCACCGGAAGTTCCGGTCAGGGGCCGGAAGTTCCGGGTCAGGCTGAACACGTTCAGTCGCAGGTGGTTCGGTGAACGACACGGTGACGGAAGTTCCAAGAATGACCTAAGTTCCGGTGACGCCAGAAAGACCTTCTCAGGTTTGGAAGATAACAAGGAAGAACTTGTGTAGGGAATAGAGAGGGCTTGAGGAAAGGAAAGGCTTAGGATAGAGAGCTCAAACTGTGAAGAACCAAAGCCAACAAAAACCAAGAAAAACACAAAAAAGGTCAAAGACACAAATAAAAACGGGTCGGTGGCCGAGGCCACCTTATATAAGAGTAAATGTCTTGACCCCGCAAAGATATATCTTGGGTTCATTACCAACACTCATCATGAAGCTCAAATGGTCTCCTTTAGAGACTATAGAGTATGAAAACTTTAATGTGCGCATAATAGGGATAACGTTTGTTCATAAGAGGAACTACACTCCCCCTAAATCCATGCCTACATCCAAACAAGATACACATTGAGACGCGGGTAGGTGTCCAAGGTACTCAAGCAACATTGCTCGAATCAATGATATTTAGCTCATGCCTTAACTCCCGGAACCTTGCTTCATTAAGAGGCTTCATGAAAAGATCCGCAAGATTTGCCTTGGTGGGAACATACTCCAAAGAAATGTCTCCTCTAGCAACATGGTCCCGAATGAAATGATGACGAATCTCAATGTGCTTGGTCCGGTTGTGTTGCACGGGATTGTGAGCAATAGCAATGGCACTCTCATTGTCACAAAGAAGAGGCACCTTGTCAAAAGATAGTCCAAGATCCTTCAAAGTTTGCTTCATCCATAGCAATTGAGCACAATTATGCAGAGATGTACTCAGCTTCGGCAGTGGACATAGACACACAGTTCTGCTTCTTCGAGGACCAACAAACCAAAGATCTTCCGAGAAACTGACAAGCTCCAGAGGTTGACTTTCTTCCCACTTTGTCACCAGCCCAGTCCGAGTCCGTGTAACCAATAAGATCAAAACTGGCTCCCTTGGGGTACCACAACCCAAAGTTTGGGGTATGAACTAAATATCGAAAGATTCTCTTGACCGCCACCATGTGACTTTCCTTTGGTGCAGCTTGAAATCTTGCACACATACCCACACTCAACATAATATCCGGTCGGGATGCACAAAGATAGAGCAAAGAACCAACCATAGAACGATAGAGTTTTTGATCCACCTCCTTACCCTTGGGATCGAGATCAAGATTAACCTTAGTTGGCATGGGAGTCTTGGCACCTTTGACTTGATCAAACTTGAACTTCTTGAGCATGTCTTGGATGTACTTGGCTTGGTTGATGAAAGTCCCTTTCCTCAATTGCTTGACTTCAAACCCAAGGAAAAACTTCAACTCCCCCATCATGGACATCTCGAAGCGATCGGTCATGAGCTTGGCAAAATCCTCTTTAAAAGTTTTGTTAATAGACCCAAAGATAATGTCATCAACATAGATTTGGCATACGAACAAGTGGCCTCCAACTTTCTTAGTAAAAAGAGTGGGATCAATGAGGCCCACTTTGAAGCCACGGTCTAACAAGAGCTCCCTAAGGCAATCATACCACGCACGTGGGGCTTGCTTGAGACCATAGAGTGCCTTATTGAGCTTGTAGACATGGTTCAGAAAAAGTGGATCCTCAAAGCCCGGAGGTTGCTTGACGTATACCAACTCTTTCAAAGGACCATTAAGAAAATCACTCTTAACATCCATTTGATGCAACTTAAAGTTATGATGGGTAGCAAAAGCAAGAAGCATACGAATGGATTCAAGGCGAGCAACGGGGGCATAAGTCTCACCGTAGTCGATGCCCTCAACTTGTGAGTATCCTTGGTCAACTAACCTTGCCTTGTTGCGCACGATAATTCCATTCGCATCACACTTGTTTTTGAAGACCCACTTGGTTCCAATTACATTTTGACAATCTTTGGGCCGCTCAACCAATGTCCAAACATTGTTCCTCTTGAAGTTGTGAAGTTCTTCGTTCATAGCATCAAGCCAATCATCATCTTCAAGAGATTCGAAGACTTTCTGTGGTTCCACAAGAGAGATAAACGCATGGTGAGAGCTAAAGGAAGCTAGTTGCCTCCTAGTAGTGGAACCTTTATTGAAATCTCCATATACATTATCAAGGATATGGCCATCTCGAACAAGCTTGGCGAGATGATAGGCTTGACGGCGGGCTTCTGCTTCAACACGAGATTCTTGAGCTACCACTTGGTCATTGCCACCAATTGAGTCGCCGCCTTGACTATAAGCACGAACACAAGGGTCATCTTCATCAATTTCCACTTCGGGGGAGTCATCATTTGGAGTGGATCCTTGAGGATCATTGACTTGCTCTTGATCTTGACGAGCTTGACCTTGGGGAGAGCCGTGACCTTGAGGAGGATCCCCATCTAGGGGAGGTTGATGAAGAGCTTGCCCGTGGGAGGTGCCTTGAGGAGGAGCCCCATCATGGGGAGGTTGATGTTGTTGATGAAGAGCTTGATATTTGGAGCTTGGAGAGTCATGAGCATGGGAATCTTCGGAAGAGCTTGAGGGAGCTTGTGCCAAAAATGTAGGTCCTTGAGGGGCAAGATGATCTTGTGAAAGTGAGGGCTCCACTTGAGTAGAGCTTGGTCCTTCTCCTTCGTCCATAATGGAATCCTCAATGGGGAGGCGGAAACCCACACCCATTCTTCTTATGGCCTTAGGAGGAGTTTTATCACTTAGATCACAAACACCATCTTGCCTAACAAGAGACTCATGATTTTCATCAAACTTCACATTGCTCGTCTCTTCAACTCTTCCATTGGATTTGTTGTAGACTCTATAAGCATGGGACTGATTTGAGTAACCAACAAAAATTCCTTATTGAGCCTTGGATTCAAACTTGGACAAACAAACTCATTTCTTGAGAATGTAGCACTTGCAACCAAACACCCGAAAGTAGCTAACATTTGGATTTTTCCCGGTGAGGAGTTCATAGGGGGTCTTGTTCTTTTTCTTGCGGAGATAAAGCCAGTTGGTTGCATGGAAAGCAGTGGAGATGGCCTCGGCCCAAAAGTTGTATGGAGACTTGAACTCAGCTAGCATAGATCGAGCCGCATCCATCAAAGTGCGATTCTTCCTTTCGGCAACTCCGTTTTGTTGAGGGGTATAGGGAGTGGAGTATTGATGCTTGATTCCTTCATCACTAAGAAACTCATCCAAGGTATAGTTTTTGAACTCGGTGCCATTGTCACTTTGAATTGAGAGAATAGTTGCATTGTGCTTCCGTTGAACCTCATTAGCAAAATCGATGACGGTTTGTTGAGTCTCACTCTTGTACTTGAAAAAGAACACCCAAGTGTATCTTGAGAAATCATCCACAATAACCAAGCAATACTTCTTGCCTCCAAGGCTATCATGAGAGGGTGGACCAAAAAGGTCCATATGCAAGAGCTCCAAACACCTCTCGGTGGTGATTTGATTGAGTGCTTTGTGAGGAGTTTCATGCATCTTCCCTTCAATACAAGCCCTACAAACACGATCTTTGGCAAAAGAAACATCGTTAATTCCAATGATGTGGCCCTCGGAGTGAAGTCTTTGCAAAGTACTCATGTTAACATGGGCTAGGTGGCGATGCCACAACCAGCCCTTGTCAGCTTTAGCATAGAGACATAGAGCATGAGGAGTAGTGGTCCCTGAAAAGTCCATCACATACAAGTCATGTTCTACATATCCTACAAAATCCACCTTGAGAGACTTGCTCCACATGAGGACCACGGTATGAGCATTAAAGAATGAAGAAAGACCCATAAGAGCAAGAGCACGAACTGAGAGTAAGTTGTAACCAAGAGTTTTGACAAGCATGACGTCAACCAAGGATACATACGGGGTTACCACCACTTTGCCAAAACCCAAAACCTGAGAGCTTGTTTTGTCACCGTAGGAGACCATGGTGTTAGCAATATTGGGCCTCATATCGGTCATGATAGACTTGCTTCCGGTCATATGACTCGTGGCACCACTATCAAGCACCCATTTTGATCCACCAGAAGCATAGTCCTACAAGAAAATCAAGCTTTGGTTTTAGGTACCCATTTTGCAATGGGTCCCCTTTTGTTAGTGACAAGAGCCTTTGGCACCCAAATGGCCCAATGATAATCATGCGTGTAAGAAGTTCCCACATATCTAGTGTATACATGACCATCATATGATTTGCAAAGAATATAAGAGGGATTGTTCTTTCCGGCAAAGTTGTCACTTTGCAAGAGGGCTAGGCCATTAGGAGCCCCTTGAGCCATGCCCTTGTTCTTTTTCTTCTTCTTGTTCTTCCTCTTCTTATTCTTAGTCTTGGCAAGTTGATCCTTCAACACCTTGACTTCCTCTATGAGATGCTCATGCTTGCAATAAGGGTTAGGAGTGCTAGACAAGTCTATAATTTGCACAGCGGAAGACTTAGCAAGATCACAAGTTAATTGAGTTTGAAGTTGTTCATGGGCTTCAAAAAGATTTCAGAATTTACTCTCCAAGGCTTTGTGTTCCTCTTTGAGTTTCTCAAGATCCTTTTGAGTCCTATCATGACCACCCACAAACTCAAATTTTTCTTTCTTGAGAACCTTAACCAAAGCAAGAGCATGATCACGTTCTTTAATTATAGAGAACAAGGTGTTGTTATGATCATCTACAAGCTTAGACACATTTTCTTCAAGATTAATTCTCATATTTTGTTCATCCTCAAGACTTTGAGTGAGATAAGCAATTTCATCTGCGGCATCTCTTTCATTTTTACTTAGCAATTCAAGAAGTTCTTCCTTTTCATCTAAGGCATCCCTAGCATTGTCAAGTTGTGCAAGCAAGGACTCAAAGCAAGTTTTAGTTTCTTCATCCAAAGTAGCAACAAATTCACACATGTCAATCATCTCTTTCTTCACCTCTAGACCAACAATATCAAGAGAGGAAGGCTCACTAGAGATAGGTTGAGGAGTGGGTTTCGGTGTTACCTCGGTGGCCTTGGCCATGAAGCACTTTTGGTTGGAGGAGATGGCATTTTCATTTGGTGAGTCGAAGAGGGATAGACGTGGAGTTGAGGTAGTGGCAATAGCAGCAACTCCCACAATCTCTCCACCGTGAACTTCATCATCATCATCATCTTCATCCGTGCCTGAAATGTATTCTTCATGGACCACTATTGCTCGTTCCTTGTTGGCGACGTTCTTGACGGCATAGTTCTTGTTCAAGGGATGAGGAGGTATTGACTTGATCTTGCGAATGAGACGACCACCATTGTCTTAATGGTTCTCAAAGGTACACTTGGCCACGAAGTGACTCTTGTCGTTGCAATTGTAGCATGACCTTGCCTTGGGAGACTTGTTGGGTGAGTTGAATCTTGAGTTGTCCCTTGATCTTGACTTCAACCCGGACTTGTTCCAAAAGTCCCTTGAAGCGAGAGCAAGATGTTCGTTGAAGGCACACTTGAGATCCTCTTGATACCCCTCACTTGATGTATCATCATCATCATCAACTTCAATAGCCTTGGCCTTCAAAGCAAGATTCACTTTGGTTGACCCAATGACCCTAGAACGAGAGGACTCCGCATTCTTCCTGGCAATAGTCATGGCAATTACTTCGCTCGAGACTTCTTGGGAGGTCATGAGGTGAAAGTTGGTTCTTCCCTTGATTGAGTTGAGCTTTTGTTCTTCAAACGGAAGGATAGCTTGAATGAACTTCCTCTTCATAAACTTGTCATCAACATAGTGGGCCCCAAGGTCCCTCATAGTGGAACAAAGGACTTTGAGGCGCCTATACATGTCTTCGGGGGTCTCATCATCTTGCATTGCGAAACCATCGCACTCGTTGTTGATTTCATCAAACTTGGAGCTTTGGATGCTTGCATTCCCAACAAAGAGCTCGGTGACTTGATCCCAAGCTCCCTTGGCAGTGTCGAATTGGCAAATGTGAGCAAAGTCCTTTGGAGTCAAAGCCTTTTGAATCATCCCCAAAGTTGTGGCATTGAGTTGCTTGTCCACCACTTCACCTCGTGTCAACTTCTTTGGGTCATATGGAGAGAATCCATCCTCCACAATCCTCATTAACTCACTAGAAGAGCTGGAAATATGTGAGCGCATTAGATATTGCCAATTGGCGAAATTAGAAGTATCTAGCATGGGTGGTGCTCCTTGAGGAATGATGTGTGGCATGGGAATGGGTGGATCCGGAGAGTACTTAGGCGGTGGTGGTACCGCCTAGTAGTCCTTTACTCCATTTTCCTCTTTGGAAGTTGGGTTCTCGGGATCCTCGGTGTTCTCACTTGGAGCCTTGGTAGAGTTTTGAGAAACAAAACCAAGTCCCAAGCGAGTGGTGATGGCCGCGGGAGTCACCCCGGGGGCGGTCACCGTAACGGTGGGAGGAAGATCGGTGGTTTGGGGTGTGTCAAGAGCAACCATGGGGTTTGGATTGAGAGACTGCAAGATAGTCATCATTTCCTCGAACTTGGACATCATGGATGACTCCAATTGCTTGAGGTCATCCATAGTGGCTAAGTTCTTGGATTTTTCGGTTTCACTACCCCCTTCGTCGGCCATAGTCTCTTAGGCGGTAAAGCCCGAAATAAGAGCCTTGGCTCTGATACCAATTGCAAGTACCGACTTGATACGACTAGAGGGGGGTGAATAGGCGTCTACCCAATTTTAATTTGTTTCTCACTTTTAGGCTCAACGAGAAAGAAAGTTATCTAGATGTGCAACTAAATGAACAACCTAAATGCAAGATAACTTACAACAACCACAAGAACGGTAAATAGCAAGTAGTAAAGGAAGGTAACAAAGTAACTGGAGCAGGGACACGGAGATATGATTCCCGTAGTTCACTCCCAAGGAGATACGTCTACGTTGGAGAGGTGTCGGGGCCACACAAGGTCACCCGAGCGCCACAAAGGCCTCACCTTCTTCTCCGATGAGCCCCCCCACAAAGGAGGCCTCACAATCCACTAAACGGTGACCTTGAAGGCGCCAACCGAAACCTTTACACCAAGGTTGAGGGGGAGGCTCCACAACTCAATTGGAGGCCCTCAACGACACCTCGAAGCTTTACAACACAAGCCTTAGCTCCGAGGATGCCCTACACCGTCTAGGGTTTCAAGAAACCCAAGAGCAACAAGATCCACAAAGGATGGGTGGGGGAAATCAAATCTTCTTTGGTGGAAGTGTAGATCTAGGTCACCTCCCTCACCTCTCAAAAGATCAAGTCAATTGAGTGGCTAGAGAGAGAGATCTAGTGAGGTGAAGCTCAAGCATTTATGGAGGAGAGAGAAAAATTCGAGAGAGGTGGGAGGAAGAACAGGGGTGCCTTAAATAGCCCCCCCGCATTAAACAGTTTTAGCCCCCGCGACCTCACCGGAAGTTCTGGTGAGAGGCCGGAAGTTCCACCCAGCCTGGCTCCAACGGTCATAAGACCGTTGACGCCCGCTCCAAAAGCTCAACCAGAAGTTCCGGTGAACTTCCGATGCAAGTTCCGACCCAAGTTCCGGCGAATAGAACACTTCAAACAGAAGGTTACTGACCCTTCAGCGGAACTTGGAGCGGAACTAGGGCGGAAGTTCTGGGTCGCGAGCCGAATCTGACCGGAAGTTTCGGCGTCTGGGCGGAAGTTCCGCTCAGGACTTTCTGTCAGGGCAAGTTCCGATGCAAGTTCCAGCCCAAGTTTCGGCAAATAGAACACTACATATAGTAGGTTACTGATTCACCAACGTAACTTGGGGCGGAACTACGATCGGAACAAGGCTCAGATCAACCCGCAGAAAAAGGCCTGAGCGGAACTTCCGGCGCCAGGCCGGAAGTTTCGGTGAGACACAGAAGGCTCCAAAGGAACAGAAACTCACTCTCTCACGGAATAGTAGGATGGCTGCGGCAGTGCATATAAGTTTGTGCAAGAACAAGTGATTTCCCACAGCCTTCCGAGATGGACCCCCTCTTAATAGTACGGTGACCTAAAACAACAACCGGAGAAAAACTAGGAGAAAACTAAAGGCCACCGTCTTCATGAGATCCCAAGAGAGCATCCACACAGATTGAAGGAGACATCAACAACGTTTACCCTGAAACTCAAGCGCACAATTAAAACACAAATGGGATTATCATTAACACCAAAAACAACATGGGAAGATATAGTCCTTTCACCAAGGAACCTAGACAGCACCATAAAAACAAACATATTCGCATGCATTATCATCAGATTCGTGAGTTCGTTGAGGTGGTAGTGTCATGATATGGAAAATACATACAAACTCAAATATTGCTGATCCCTTGACTAAGCCTCTCCCGCAGCCCGCGCATGAAGTGCACACAAGAGCAATTCGTATTAGATACATTTTAGATTGACTCTAGTGCAAGTGGGAGACTGAAGGAAATATGCCCTAGAGGCAATCATGGAGATGATTATATTTCATATGTATCCATGAGTTATTGTAATGTTCCTTATATATCCATATCACGCAACTTGTATTGATTGACAATTACATGAATTGTTTGTGAAACTCTTTACTTGTATGGTTATCTAATAGTTGTCCCTATTCGGAGTTCATGTGAGGACACATGTGAATATTAGACTAGCACATCGATTGGTTGATGACTATGTTTCACAAGTCATAAACATGGAGATGTCAAACCAATAATGTGGACACATGTTATGAACATGGGGTTGTACTGACCCAACCTGAGACTGGCAATTATACTTGCAGCTCTCTCTACACATCGTGTACATTTTGTCCTTAGACCTGAGATTGTCGCATGTTCTTGAGATGTGGATCGACCTACTTTGGGGCTATCAACCACTGCTCCGTAACTGGGTAGTCATAAAGTTAACTTTCGGGTTTGTCCTGACGCATGCTGCAAGGCATTGGTCAATCAAGATGGGATTTGCTCCTCTCTACTTGAGAGAGATATCTCTGGACCCCTCGAGTGATCGGATCCAGAAATACATGGCCGTGCTACATAAGGTTAAGAGTTAACCTAGTAAAGGGATTCCGAATCACAGTATCAAGAAAGAGAGGTCAGCTTGGAGCTAGACCAAATATCGTGAGGCAAAGGGAAAGACATGTACTAAACCTTGTGATGGTTTATCCGTATAATCTTTGTATGCGTTTAGGAGTTGGCACATCTTGCTAAAGGCCGCTACCAACTATTGACAGAATAAGTGTATTCGTGTCATGTATATACGTATATGAACCTATAGGGTCACACACTTAAGGGGATGGAAGCCTAATGAGGATTAGATCCGAATTAGACCAGGCTTAGGCTACTAATGGGATGCTAATGTAGAAGCCCACTAGGGACGCCTATATAAGAGAGGGTGGGGCAAGCTGACCAAGGTTGAGCATTCCACCCAGCCGCCACTCCTCACGCCTATGTTGCATGCGCGAATCTAGCAGTCCGATGTCTGACGCTTCCACCCCACACGTGTGGATACCTTGGAAGTGCTGCATCTGTAGCACTTGGACGAGTCGCGCAAAGGGAGCTGCTTGTGGGACTAGGACAAGGAGGATACATAGAACGTCTACACCGCCTCGACGCGCTTCATCAAGTTCCGTAACTGCGCATCTAGTGGTAATCCCGTGATCTATGACAATAGTAATCCTGGTTTACGCGATAGAAATTTTTGATTTGCGCTAGTGCAGTCTACCCTTATCCCTTCATATGAATGAGTTGATATTTTTCACTCATTTTGGTTATCATTCATCCGTGCTGCTTCATAATGGATAGTACCGTTTGGAAATGTCGTGTTTCCTTTCCAGCGTCTCTTGAGGAAAGGGGCGCAAATCCAACTCGGAGCCCACCTGATTCTTCCCGGATGCGAACCGGGAAGCTGTCCCTCGTAAACTGAGGGAATGGGCGAGAGGCTCAACAGATGGACTCAACCTTGACCATTGCAACAAGATAAGTTTTTATTTTCTAGACCGCGTTGTCCCGAGCATGACCTTTTTCTGCCGAGAGAGGCTTTTCCCCCAAGAGTGTCCCATTAGGGTCATTACTAAGAGAAAAGATAAAAAAGAGAAGAAGCCAAAGGGGTAGTTGATTAAATAGTTCCTTGTTTTTCATACCCTAGCCTCCCTAGAAAGGGATGCTTTGGTTACACAAGGGAGAAGATTCAAGATGATGAAAGAAATAGGCAGTTCAGGTTTAGAAACTGCCAACACCTTCAAGCCTGAATTTCACACACCCTTGGCAGAGGTCAAAAGCTTTGACTTTGAATTCGCCGTTACCGTCGAAGGAGAAGAAGATGAGATCTCCAAGCTCCAAGCAGTGGGATGACGCGAAGCAGCCCCCCTCCCAAAGCATAGCTTCCTGTGAGCGTCAAGGAAGATCTTCACCGACATCGCCCTACAATTGCATCCCTCGGCCATCAACCATACCAAGCAAGGGAAGAGTCACTATCGAAGGCCTCAACCACCGCCTTGGGATGTTCTAGAACCTTCTCAGGGTCATGGACCAACATCGGGAATAACTGGAAGTAGACAAGACGAGGCCATCTCATGGAAGGATGGCCGCTTGAAGAGCCGTCGCCCCTCAGGGTGCGCGAGACTCAAAATCTCGTGCTGAAGAGCGTGGAGGTTCGAGTCCTCTTCAAGGCATAATATGGAGAATGCTCATTCAATCAGCATTCCCTGTAGAAGTATTCCGAAAATCTGCGCCCGCCGCTCGGATGCCCCCGCCTAAATGGCGAGGTTCACCTCCAAGGAGCAGGATGGCAGATCTGGCGGGAGAGCGACACATCTTGGAGGAAGATTAAGTAGTGCAATCGCCACACTCTGAAACAAAAAGGAAGGGGCAGCTATGCAAGGAACAAGGTCATATAAAGAGAAACATGCTCCTTTAACCAGGAGCAATACTCGAGGCGACTCCCAACCTCCATCCCCTTGTAACTCGGCCAACTCGCCCGGGTCACGATCCCTGCCTATAAGTCACGACATGACCCTAGCCTCTCCCACCTATACTGAGGCGTGTCCGGGGGCTACTGTCATGTTCGCGGGAATTGGGGTGTCCTGGGACCCGCGGGCGATGCGCGACCCGAGATCGGTGCCCGCGCGGGAGGATAGGGAAGGACTCCTCACGGGATCCCGACAGCACTCCCGGTGGCAGATCGACCCCGGGAAACCGCTGGGGACAAGAGCGGGATTTTGTCCATCCGCATAACAAAAGATACTCTGGACCCACTCAGATGAGTTATATCCATAAGCTGCGCAACGTGTGACTAGGTCACGGTAATATCACTTATCAAATCGAGTAAAGAAGCTATTGTCGCTAACGAGGTTGAACCTGACATGGAGATGTCATTGTTCAAGCACCAGACAATACAAGTATCTCGGAGACAAAAGGAATAAGACTCAACGTTTATGATTCAAACGACATTGTCATTGTGGAATATACAGGGATCAATATGGGCATCCCGGTCCCGCTATTGATCATTGATGGAGGTCATGTCTATGCTATTCCCGAGCCATGGGGAAATACACTTAAGGGTATGATGAGCTAGAGATCCTCTGTAAGTTGGAACCACGGTAGAGAAAGAGAAAGGCAGAATTGTTCCATGGAGAGAGATCCGAATTTGTTCGAAAAAGAAAAGGAGACCGGAAAAGTTCCATGAGAGAACCGGAATCGTTTCGGGAAGTTCCGAAGTCGTTCGAAGGAAATCGAAAAGGGACCGGAAGGTGTTTCGGGTCAAATCAGATTTTGTAATATGTATTTACATATTAATTAATGTAATTAATATTAAAATCTAATTTGAAAGGGTGTGCCACTAATGGGCCAAACTTCTTAGAGAAAAAGCACCATGAGGGAAACCAAAAGAGGGAGGGCCCATGCTCCTAGGGTTTTGGGGCGCCTAGGGCTGCCCCCTTGGCCACCGGCTAGGGTTAGGGTCCCTCCCTCCCTAGGGCGGCTCCCTCCCTCCCTTGGCCACCGCTAGGATCCTTGGGGGAGGGGAAAGCCTGCCCCCTTCCCCTATATAAAGGCCCCCCTTGGAGGAGGAGCACACACACCAAAAGCCACGAGTTGGGATCTCTCCTCCCTCCTCTATACGCCTCCTCCCTCCCTCTCCCATCTCTCTCTATAGTTGTCTCCTTGCAGTAGTATGATCCCATGATAGGACGGCTCGCGCAAGGGACGATGGACTAGCAGCACGTTGTTGCACTGCAATGATTCCAAGCCAGAGATCTACTTCTGCACTCCCGGCAGGGATCAAGGAGCCAGAGGTCGTCATCGTACATCATATGTGTACGAAACCATGAGGGGACACACTTGGGGCACCTTGGATGTCGTGAGCCAGACTGTTGCACGATGACGAAGCAAGGGGTGACCCGCGAGGAGCTTTGCGACCTTGAGGTCAGCTACGAGCACGACTACATCAACCACGTTCCCCTCGGAACGAACTGCTTTCAGACTACAAGGATATGTATCCAAAACCTCGGCCGTTATTGCATTACTCCTAGATAGATCTTGGGCAGTTAGGGCGTTCCATCGTAGAATTTTTTGTTTTCTGCACCAGAACCCCTACAATAAGACCGAAAAGTAAAATTCAGTTCATACTAGGCTGATTTTGCTAAAAAATAGAACTAGACTAATCTATTTTGACTACGAAACAGAGAAGATCGGGTGCCGCTTTGCAACCATAGTTTTTCTTTTTTTCGATGGCCAATTTTATTAGAAATTAGGGGTTGAAGCCACAAAATCTCAGGTTTGTTTCAACATTTAGGAAACCAAAGGGGACAACCCCCTTCGCCTGAAGAATAACCAGAAAAGAAGGCTTTGCAACCATAGTAGTATTCAAATACTTTTGTATTTTTGACGATGAGTCTTTTATTGTGATCTATCATTATGCATGTACAAAAGTTTGAGCTCTGCCTTTAACAAAAGTTGCAAATGGTGACTCTCAATGTAATACTTCTCTAGGGCAACTCTAGCAGATTCTAAATAAATATTATACTTCTAGAAACTGCACACATTAGGAATTGGAGCACTCTAGCAGATTCTCTAAACTAGCTTTACTTTTCAAAGATTTTAGGAGACTCCAAAACACACACCCATACTCGTAAAGGTAGGAAATATATACTCAATTTCAAAACCAATGCAACCAATAGAACTTTTGGCGTGTGAAAATTCACCACACCCAAGCACCGCCGCCTCACCGATGGAGCCGCCCGCCTCTTCCTCCCCCACCCTCGAGCGGTGGCCATGGAGCCTCCGCCTCTAGGCCCCGCGCCACAAAGGATTGTTGTAGCCACCCAACTTGATAGTTGTTGCGCAAAGTTGCCTACACTATGCCCTCACCTAGGGTGGCCCCACGTGCTGTCCACCTTTGGCTCTGGCGTCCTAGGAACAATTGAGACGAGCGCCTTCGGCTCCAACATCTCTCCCATGTGTCGTCGGCGACAAGAAGAATTGCCTCGTGGCGCAGTAGGTTCTGACCACTGTGTTGTCGACAACAAGAAGAGGCACCTCATGGCACAATTGGGTCCAGTTGGGAGAAGAAACCTCAACCCCCTCTCTCGTGCCTCCGCCATCCCCTTCGCTTCCCTCTCCTTACCGGCAGTCGCGCCCCAGACGCTCCACCAAAGTTACAAATTGTGACAGTTGATACAAGACAAAATGTGGTATTTATGTACTAGTGAATATCATTGTGCTTTAGCTAATGAATATTTCTCCTTTTCCATTTCGAAGTAACAAAAGACTACCAGTCAACCCCGGGAAGAGTACACAAGCTAGCAGTGGAACGGTAAAAAACAGTGGAGCGTAACGTTGGAGCGCCAGCTAGCGGGTCAAGCGCCGGCGCTGCCCACGCATCGAGGAGAGGAGGAATCGTCGGAAGAAAAACCTTTTTCTCCTCCCATCTTCCGTGCAAAACCACCGCCGCAACGAAGAGGCAGACAGAACCCACAGATTTCCACCTTTCCTCTCCGCCCCTTCTCAAGCTCATCACACCACCACCTCCTTCTCGCCCGTGCGGCATGGCGCTGCACCGAGCGGCCTCCGCGATCCGGCGGCGCGGGCCCCTGCCCCTGCTGGCGGGCGCGCCGGCGAGGGCGATGGCGTCGCTCTTCGGGCACGTCGAGCCGGCGCCCAAGGACCCCATCCTCGGCGTCACCGAGGCCTTCCTCGCCGACCCGTCCCCCGACAAAGTGAACGTCGGCGTCGTACGTGTTTCACCTCTCATAGCTTGCTTGTTCGATCCGAATCCCGGCTTCTTCTGTTTCTGAACATTTGGCGTGATGGTCTCTGATTGGACGAAACTGCAGGGCGCCTACCGGGACGACAACGGCAAGCCCGTCGTGCTCGACTGCGTGCGCGAGGCGGAGCGCCGGATCGCCGGCAACCTCAACATGTGAGATCCCCTCTTTGGCTCCTTGCTCCTTGCTGCCCCCATCATCCGCAAACTTGGTGATGCCGTGCTTGAGTGGATCGCGGATTCGCGGGTGGCTAGTTGTACGAATCTTAGCTACTTGCTTGCTCTGCATCTGCGGATTGAGAAGTTCAGTGGCAAGAACCCTGTTCATTTTCCTGGGGTTTAGGGAGATATATTTGGTATGTTTGGTCGATTAGTCATCCAGTGTCGCCTTCATCTTAATATGGGCCCAAAATTTGCCTCAACGCATTTGTTGTTTTCAGCCTAGCAGGACATCGATTTTGGATCTATATACGTCTAAATGATCTGTACTGAGGATGATCTTCAGATCCTTTTCTTGGCTGCTTTATCATGAAAATGTTTTTTCACCCTAGGCATTTTTGCCTTGTGGTTGATACTGCACCGTATCAGTGTTAAATACTTACTATTTTTGGACATTCCCAATTTTCCATGAATCTCGAACTTATGATGACTATCTTTGCACAACAGGGAGTACCTTCCAATGGGAGGAAGTATCAAGATGATTGAAGAGTCGCTAAAGCTGGCATACGGAGAGGACTCCGAGTTCATCAAAGATAAGAGAATTGCAGCAGTGCAGGCCCTTTCAGGTACTGGTGCATGCCGGCTCTTCGCTGATTTCCAGAAGCGTTTCTTGCCGGATTCACAGATCTACATACCTACACCAACATGGTCCAAGTGAGTTAAATTTCTGCCATGACACCAAATGTTCTTTTATTCACTTCTCAGAGTATTTTGAGAAAAAAAGAAAAGGAAAAGGATCTTCAGTAAACCCAAGTGTAGTTTGTATGAGAAATAGTTCAGCTTACCTTATGCTTCTACCGTAGCCAGACAGGATTCTTTAAGCAGCTGTCTTCCCACTTGCATTACAGCGGTAGTAGCTAATATCAATGTCGGAAATTTCCCCAGCTAATATCAATACCTACACCAACATGGTCCAAGTGAGTTTAATTTCTGCCATGACACCAAATGTTCTTTTATTCACTTCTCAGAGTATTTTGAGAAAAAAAGAAAAGGAAAAGGATCTTCAGTAAACCCAAGTGTAGTTTGTATGAGAAATAGTTCAGCTTACCTTATGCTTCTACCGTAGCCAGACAGGATTCTTTAAGCAGCTGTCTTCCCACTTGCATTACAGCGGTAGTAGCTAATATCAATGTCGGAAATTTCCCCAGCCACCATAATATTTGGAGGGATGCTCAAGTGCCACAAAGGACATTC
This sequence comes from Avena longiglumis, assembly GCA_030063025.1. NCBI lineage: Eukaryota > Viridiplantae > Streptophyta > Magnoliopsida > Poales > Poaceae > Avena > Avena longiglumis. The sequence goes on from CP125978.1 coordinate 172,709,013, forward strand.
TCATATTACCATCCAGAATCGAGAGGGCTTGATTTTGCAGGATTAATGGATGATATCAAGGTATCCATTTCTCAAGTATCATTTTTATAACATATTGCTCTTGTTGACATCTTGCACTGTTGCCCCTTTCTGTATCAAACTTTTTATGGATTTTCAAAACCATGTAGCTATAGAATCAACTTCTTGTCATCTTATCTGCCTCCCTTTATGCTGTTATATACATATATGTATATAGTTTCTGCGATATAATTCCTAGGTTGTTAGATTTTTGGAACTTAAAACAGAGAAATATTCATCATCTCCCAAGTGATTCTGGCATGATGACAATTTAAATTTGTCTATAATTGCTTCTGTTTTATGTTTTCTTCTGATTTTCATTGTCAACCTGCAGAATGCTCCAAATGGTTCGTTCTTTTTGCTTCATGCATGTGCCCATAATCCTACAGGGGTAGATCCTACAGAGGAACAATGGAGAGAGATATCCTATCAGTTCAAGGTAAGGAGAAAGAAGAAATCACAGACAATGGTGTTACTTGTATATTGGCTTCCTGTCAGTTACAAGATATACTTTATATATCCGACTCTTGTTTTTCTATAGTTGAAGAACCATTTCCCGTTCTTTGACATGGCATACCAAGGATTTGCTAGCGGTGACCCAGAGAGAGATGCCAAGGCAATCCGTATATTCCTTGAAGATGGACACCAAATTGGATGTGCTCAGTCATATGCAAAGAACATGGGTCTTTATGGACAGAGAGCAGGATGCCTGAGGTATTCACTCGACCACCACTAGTGACTGTTGAAAAATGTATCATAGTGCTATCATCATAGCTATTAGTTTGAGTAATAGTGTATGTTCCTGACCAAATATAACATCCATGGTCTTGTAAAATTAAATATGGCTTTCTAATAAAAAAAATGACTTGTCAGAATTTGTTAGATTCCTCAACACATACAACATTTCAAAACAAAACAATAACTAGAAGTTTTTCACTTCAGAATGCTCCCCATGTATTATCTGTAGTAAAGTTCACGACTAAAGAAAATATGCCGTGTTTTCTTTTAATAATGATCATATCATGGTCGTTGCTGTCGTTTAATTTGCTACTATTGCAGTATTCTATGTGAGGATGAGATGCAAGCAGTTGCTGTTAAGAGCCAATTACAACAGATTGCGAGACCAATGTACAGCAACCCACCTGTTCATGGTGCGTTGGTTGTTTCTATTATCCTTAATGATCCAGAATTGAAGAGCTTATGGTTGACAGAGGTCAAGGTAAACTGTTGATTAGCTGTCTAAACTATCTAAAGCTCCCAAATGAAATCTATGAGGTATGTATAGAAAGTTGTTTATTAACAAGTCTGGTTATCTCTAGGGTATGGCTGATCGTATCATTGGGATGCGGAAGGCACTTCGAGAGAATCTTGAAAGCTTAGGTTCACCTTTATCTTGGGAGCATGTTACCAATCAGGTAAATAGTACTCCATATCGTAAATTTCATTATGGAATTTCTGAATATCATATTATCATGCAAATTGTACCAATGCTAGCAATCCTAACGTCCCATCCAAGGTCATTGTAAGAATATTTGTGTTGTACCATAATCTTGTAGTCATGGAGAATTTGGTTCATCAGGGACTACATTTTAATGCATTTAAGGACCTGCTTTGTTTTTTAGTACATTGCCATAACTAAGTTTAAGCAAGTGTGGCTCACTTTTTGTGGAAACTCAGATGTGACTAATGATTCTACAGTGTGTGGGCTATGTTGCTAATAAAGTCTGGCAAGCCACAGTCGTGTCAAAGGGGATGGTGGGCCGTGGGGTTTAGATGATATACTACTCCCTCCGTCCCAAGGCTTAAGGCCTATAACTTTTTTGAAAAGTGAAGACATGTAAAGTTTGACCAAACTTGTAGAAAAAAACTATCAAGAACTATTATATTATATATATACAATGTGAAAATATATTTCATGATGTATGAAAGGGTATGGATTACATATTGTACATATTAATATTTTCTCTAAAAACTTGGTCAAACTTTAGGTAGTTTGACTTTTGAAAAAGTTACAGGCCTTAAGCCTTGGGACGGAGGTAGTATATATTATTTACGAAAGTCAAGGTCCTTTTGATCTGGCTTTTCTTGAGCAGTTTGTCAAATCAACTAGAAGCATGAATACCGTATTACTCCCTCCGTTCCAAAGCTTAAGGCTTATATTTTTTTTCAAAAGTTAAACTATGTAAAGTTTGACCATGTTTTTAGAAGAATATATTAATATTTACAACATGAAATCCATGCTGTTTGGTACATCATGAAACATAGTTTCACATGGTATCTATATAATATCATAGTTCTTTATTTTTTTTTCTAAAATTTTGGTCAAACTTTTCGTAGTTTGACTTTAAAAAAAAATATAAGCCTTAAGCTTTGGAACGGAGGTAGTAGTTACTTTATGTCTGGGTATAATTAATATGAAGGTGCACTTGAGCTTTCAGTATCAAAACTGGGAGAAGTCGGTTAAATTCAGTTTCTTATACACCAAGCTTAGAGGCATAGTAGGGCTCACCTTAGAGGCAGTGCTTGCTTTTACACATTACTGATGTCCTAAGTACCGGTGCAGACCAATCTTCTTTTGTATGGTGCTGATTTCTTTACCTGGACAAGAATGCTCTGCCACAACAACTACTCCCGCGTTTATTTTGTAGAACTGCATTCATTTTGACTTTTTTGCCAATTTGATCATCATATAAATAACTGCTTTGTATATTTGTGCAGATTGGAATGTTCTGCTACAGTGGGATGACACCTGAACAAGTTGATCGGTTGACAAACGAATACCATATTTACATGACCCGCAATGGGAGAATAAGGTATAAGAACAACTAGTACTACATTCAGTATGATTTATTCTTTTTTTTTGCAGGGATCAGTTTATTCCGCTGTGCCTTGGTGTGTATATCCGAGTATTAACTTTGTACGTATTGTCTCTTTCAGCATGGCTGGTGTAACAACAGGAAACGTTGTCTACTTGGCTAATGCTATTCATGATGTCACTAAATCAAACTGAGGCTCCTTAATTCTCACCTTCTTCAGCCAGTGAAACAAGAGGGTTTTTCCTTTCCTTCTGGCTATTCACTCTATACTGTCATACTAGAGGAATAAGTTGTAGCAAACCTGTTGCGGCTGTCTAAACGGAGAATTGTGTCTGGATATTTTTAAGAGAGCTGTAGTCGGGATCCTATTTTTGACTGTTCCTCTCGTGGTAAATGTAACGCCAGTGAAAAATGGCCGTCCTTTATTTTAACGAGCACTTGCGGATTTTTTTTCGAGAGTAGGCAACTGCATAACTTACTTTCATAGAAGGTCCCTCGGTTTCATAATATAATGTTTTAGCTCTGTGAAAGAAGTGTATCTAGACCTTTCTTTAGTGTGTAGATTCACTCATAGTCACTCCGAACCTACATACTAAAAAGGTCTAAATACAATTCTTTCATAAAGTCAAAACATCTGAGTAGAATGGAGTAAATTACAAAAAACCATCACAATTGGGGCCGGGCCAGGGTAACAAACACCCACCAAAATGCATGTTTTTCGGTGGTTTTTTTGTGAAGGTTTGTTACCCTTGTTCCAATTGTGATGATTTTTTGTAATTTACTCGAGTAGAATGTTATACACAAGATTGGCCTTCCCTGCGCAGAGAAAAAGGCCAAGGAACTTCAAAAAAAGACTACTCTCTTTATGATCTTGAACTCCCGCTCACTCCCTCCAAAGGCTTCTCGGCTGTTTGAATTCATCCAGCACTAGCACTGCCAGATCGCCCGCCTGTTTCCTGTGTTTCCACAGCGCAAACCAATGTGTCGAACCAAATTCTTTCTTTTCTCCAGGATCTGTACGATCCCTTGTCCACCAATCTTGCACAGAATCGGTGCTCGTAGGTATAGAATAGCTGACTCCAAGTGCCTGCATATGACACATTACATAAGGATGTGATCTGCAGTGTCTTCCTCCTGGAGGCACACAAAGCAAGCCTAAGCACGGATGACACCCGCAGCTGTTGGGTGTGGATGAAATTTAACCAAACCTACACCCGTGTTGTGAGATCTTCCCACCACCTGTACCTACACTTGCACCTGGGTATAGATTCTGTCCCATATCCAAACCCGTCAGGGTAAAAAAACGTGGGTAAAACTCAGCCATTAGTCATGTGTGAAAGAAAAAAATATTATAACCCAACATAAGTTGCATAAGAACATAACCGTATATATAGTTCAAACTTCAAAGTCTCAACACAAGTGCAAAACAACCACATGGCATCTCGCAATCAACCACATATCCACCGATTCGTCAACTCCAGAAGAACCTAAACGAGATTTTCGGGATTTTATTGAGGCAGAGAGGAGGTGGTTAATATTAGGCATTGTTTTTCTTTTTGGAATATCCTATGATACTCAGGCCCATATGCCATGTACTCAGATGTCAGGTAGTTGGGTATACGAGTGTGGATTTTATATTACTATACCCGCACCCGCAATATCCAACGGGTAGAATTTTTCTATCATACCCTTACCCTAATGGGTAATGACCTGCAGGGTAAACGAGTAATGAGTACCCATTGGCATCCTTAAGCCGAAGTGTGGTCTTGTAACCCATGCTTGATCCGACAAACAGATGTCTAGATCCTGTATTTGCCTGCTAACCACAAGAAAAGTTTGCTCGTTGGCATCGCTATGCTTTTCCATATTGCATCAACTAGCTGGAATCTGGTTGCACCCTAAGCTAGCATCTCATGGGTGGACTTGGCTGAATACTCCCCCGACACCTCGAAACAGCCTTTCACCCCGTATATTAATATAGCAACCACACACACTATACAAGAGTTTGAAGCCAAGAAAATGTTGGGGCAACAACACACACCCAAAAGGAAAACAAATGAAGGTAACGGCGAATCGACTAAACGAGGAAGACCTGAAACCGTTGTGCCCTCCTACTTTATCCCACCCCGCACCAAGCACCCAATACCAAGAAGGGCCTTCAAGAAGGAAAGCACCGTCAACACGACGTTGTTGCCCGGACCAGCACATTGGACACCTAGGGTTTCCCCTGGAACTCGGGATAAAGTGGAATGAGGATACCGGTGTCGCCCTCTAGGAAGGAATGGCGCCACTCGACAAGGATTTCTCCTGATACCCTCCCACACAATAAATCCGGGCGCAAGAGAGCACCACCACCAATCTCGTTGCCCACTAGTATGGGCCACCAAAATGGCGAGATGAAACGATCCTCTATGGTAGTGTCCCCATAATGAAAGCGATGTATTCGGTTTCTCCTCTGTATGCAAGGTTTCCTAAGAAATCCGTGATCCAAGCGTTGTTGTGTAAATATTAGGATAATATATGATGGAGTGTTTTGGTGATGGAAATATTGGAATAATATGATAGCGTGTGTCTTCTTCTTGATGTCGCTCGTTCTCAATTATCATATTGTACACAAACACACATGCTATCATGATCTCCCACATCATTCTACCCCAGAATCATCATCATCGCCAAGCTTTGACACATGAACACACATGCTATCATGATCTCCCACGTCCTTCTATCCTAGAATCATTATCATCGCCAAGCTTTGACACACGAACACACATGCTATCATGATCTCCCACGTCCTTCTATCCCATAATCATCATCATCGTCGCCAAGCTTTGACACACGAACACACATGCTATCATGATCTCCCACGTCCTTCTGTCCCAGAGTCATCATCATCGCCAAGCTTTGACGTGCAGCTTTGAGGTCGAGCTCTGCCATTGTGCGACAAGGCCAAATGAGTCAATGTGGGTGGCATGGTGTTCATGGCCCTCGTGGAGGTGTGAAGCGGCCTGCAAGAGGTCGACGGACTGCTGGCATCAGATTTTTTTAGGGTGGCATCAGATTATTAGAGTATGGGTCGGTTAGGGTTAGGCCTGGCCGGTTCGGCCTCCCTCCCTCTTTGACTTGTAATCTATCTCTATTAGTCCTTGGAGGCCAAGTCTTGTAATCTATATAAACAGCCCTTTGAGGCCTCAATCAATACAATTGTTATTCTCTCAATATTTCAAAATATCATGGTATTAGACGCCTAGATTTTCTGCACCTGGCATGGCACCACCGCCAACGCCGTCGCCCCTGCCAACTCGGCCCCTCTTCTCCCTGGCCGAGTTCCACGCCGCCGGTGCCCCTCCTTCTTCCCCTTCCTCTACAACTACCCAAACAACCCCTCCCCAAATCCCAATGATCTCCCTAGCCGACACCATTGCCTAGATTTTCTGCACCTGGCATGGCACCGCCGCCAGCGCTGCCGCCCTTGCCAACTCGGCCCTTCTTCTCCCTAGCCGAGTTCCACGCCGTTGGTGCCCCTCCTTTTTTCCCTTCCTCTACAACTACCCAAACAACCCCTCCCCAAATCCCAATGATCTCCCTAGCCGACACCATTGCCGACGTCTCCCCCTTCATCCCGATCTCGTTAGATATCGGCGCCCACAACTATTACCATTGGCGCCACCTCTTCACCATCCACCTCGACCGCTGCGGCCTCCGCTACCACATAGATCCATCCTATCCTCTGTAGCTCGCCGATCCTCGTTGGGTGAAATATGATCTCGCCATCATCTAGTGGATTTACACACGCATCTCTATGGAGCTCTTCAATCTGGTCTCCGACGACGAAGCCACCGCCGCCGAGCTCCGGGCCTCCCTTCAACAGCTGTTCCAGGACAACTCCGACGCGCGCATCAACGCTCTCAACACCGAGCTACGCACCACCACCCAGGGAGATGCCCCGATCACCGTCTTCTTCCAGCGGATCAACGCCATCGGCGACGAACTTCGTGAACTCGGCGATCACATCGAGGACCGCACCCTCATCAACGCCCTCCTCGTCTGCCTTGGTGATCAGTTCGAGAAGCAGCAGTCCTTCATTCCCATGCTCAAGCCCTACCCTACCTTCAAGGAGGTCCGCTCCCTCCTCCAGCAAGAAGAGAAGAATCAGGCTCGCAAGGCGCAACGGGCGCCGCAGGTGTTTCACGCTGCCGCTCCCTCTACCGCGACAGCGATTCACGTCCCTGGGCTGCCGCGGCAGCCTGTCGCACCTCCACCTCTTGCCACGGCAGATGCAGTTCTCCAACCGCCCCCAAGCTGGCGCCCGAGCCCCAACTACACGGGCAAGAACCTGATCTACCGACCTCCTCAACCTTGCCCTGCCGGCTTTGCACCTGCTTCGTCATCGACCGCTCCGCCTCCCCCAACTCCAGCATCGTGGCCTCCTAAGCACAACCCCTGGACCATCCTCGTGCAGGCTTGGTCGATGCCCTAGTCGCCCCCTTCGCCGTACAACGCCCCTCCTGCATACATGGGCACGTGGAGCCCCAGTCTTCGTCCAGCCACTGGATTCCCTGGCCTCCTCGGACCCCGACCATCGGCGCACTTCTACATCGCCACCGCTACACCACCTCCCGGTGCACCGGGACTCCTACCAAACTACTACAACATGCAGGCCCCGTACGCGTACAACCATCTCCTACGTCAACATGCAAGATCCTGGCCCCTCTGCTCCTCCATAGCAGCCGGCATGGGACCAAGCCGCCTTCATCAAAGCCATAAACAATTTTACCCTAAATAACGAAGGTACGGATTGGATTTTCGATTCTGGTGCATCCTCGCATATGTCTTCAAATATGAATTTTCTATCAGCTTGACCTCTACTTTCTCTACAATCACCATTGGTGACGGCTCCACAATTCATGTTTCTTGCACTGGCAATTCTTACATATCTTCCTCTTATGCCAATTTTCTTCTACGCAATATTCTTGTTGTCCCTTCCTTAATCAAGAATCTGATTTCTGTTCGACAATTCTGCATTGGCAATAAAGTTATCCTGACTTTTGACCCTTTTGGTTTGTCTATGAAGGATCTGAAAACGGGGGAGGTTCTCGCTCGGTACAATAGCATGGGCAACCTTTATCCGCTTCATGGCACGCCTACATCCACCCCTCGCGCCATGCTTGCATCAGTTGATTTGTGGCATCGTCGTCTAGGATACCCCAATAAAACCACTCTGCCATCCTTGCTTCAAGATTTTTGTATCCCTAGTTCTGGTGCTCCTCACAATCCCTCTCTCTGTAATGCATGTCAATGCGGTAAACATGTTAGATTACCCTTTGGGACCTCTACTATCATTAGCACTTTTCCATTTGAGCTACTTCATTGTGATTTATGGACCTCTCCAGTCCCTAGTGTTTCTGGTTATAAATATTATCTTGTGATCTTGGATGATTATTCTCAGACTTTTCCTATTCGTGCTAAATCCTATGTGCATGCAGTTTTTACCAATTTTCGGTAATATGTTCTTACCCACTTTGGCTGGCCAATTCAATTTATTCAATGTGATAATGGTCGTGAAGTTGTTAACACTCAAAATCGTAACTTCTTTCTCTCCCAAGGCATTCTTCTTCGTTTTTCATGTCCTTATACTTCTTCTCAAAACGATAAAGTTGAACGTTCTCTTTGTTCCATTAATGACATTCTTTGCACACTGTTTTTACAAGCTTCTCTTCCTTCTTGTTTTTGGGATGAAGCTCTTCGCACCGCCACGCTACTTATAAACATCCGACCAACCAAATCCTGCCCTCTTTACTCGCCTTTTCAATATGTTTTTCTTTCTCACCCCGACTACTATTTTTTGCGTGTTTTTGGTTGCCTATGTTTTCCCAACACTACCTTTACCGCCTCCAACAAAATAGAACCTCGCTCACTACCTTGCATTCACCTTGGTCTTTCTGATGATCACAAATGATATCGTTGTTTTGATCCATCTTCTAGTTGTGTTCTTGTGTCTCGCCATGTTACATTCGATGAAAATACTTTTCCTTACGCTGCCACCAAAACCACCCAACCAACCCAACCAACCAACCCCACCAACATAACCTCTCCCATAGTTCATCTTGTCGTCATCTCTGTCGCGGTAGAATTTTGCCCTATTTCTCTGCCGCGGCAGAATTTTCCCCCGTTTCTCTGCCATGGCAGCCCTCCGACGCACCCTAGTATCCTGCCGCGACAGACTTTTCTGCCGATTTGCTGTCGCGGCAGCCTGCCGCAACCCACCCCTGCCGTGAAAGACTTTAGTGCCACCTCTCTTTCGTGGTAGAACCCCGAGCACCCCATTCCTTCCTCCTCTGTGTCAACCACCGAAACAACTACCCCTACCATCGAGCCCTCTTCCACATCACCTCTACCACCTAATGTTGTACCTATCCAACCACCTACCAATGATCATGTCATGTGCACCCATGGCAAACGAGGGTTTCTTGATCCTCTTTGGCTTTCAGCTATGCGTGATTTCAGCTAAACGCCTAAATCTCATAGCCACCCCCACAACTTCCCCTATACTCACATCCTAAAAACGCGCTCTTCTTGATCCTCATTGGCTTTCAGCTATGCATGATGAATTTGATGCTCTTCGGAAAAATAATACATGGACTCTTGTTCCAAAACCATCTGGTGTTAATGTTGTTTCAGGCAAATGGGTTTTTCGACATAAATTTCACGCTGACGGTACTCTTGCTCGTTACGAAGCTCGATGGGTTTGTCGTGGTTTTTCGCAGCAACATGGCATTGATTTTGATGAGACTTTCTCTCTCATTGTCAAACCAAGCACTATTCATGTTGTTCTTAGTCTTGTTGTTTCCTCCTCTTGCCTATTCATCAACTTGACGTTTTTCTTCATGGAACTCTTAATGAAACAGACTATTGTCAGCAACCCTCTGGTTTTGAGCATCCCTCTTCTCCCAATCTTGTTTGTTTACTAAAAAAATCTCTTTATGGTATTAAACAGGCTTCTCGTGCCTTGTTTCAACATTTTGCCACCTACATTCAAACCATTGGTTTTATTTTCTCCAAATCTGATTCCTCTCTCTTTATTTTTTGATCTTCTGAATACACTGCCTATCTTTTGCTTTATGTTGATGATATAATTCTCACTGCTAGTTTTGATTCTTTTCTTAACCATATATTTTTTTCTCTTAATCGTGAATTTTCCATGATTGGTCTTGGTCCTCTTCATCATTTTCTTGGAATTAATGTTTCTCGTACCAAGTCTAGACTCTTTCTTTCTCAACGTCAATATCTTTTAGATTTGCTTTCTTGTTCTGGAATGTCTGATTGTCAACCCTTTCGTACTCCGGCCGACATGGGTGCTAAATTGTTGGCTAATGGTGATCATGTTTCTGAACCCACTTTCTATCGGACCATCACTGGTGCTCTCTAATATGCCACCCTTACTCGCCCCGACATCTCTTACTAGGTTTAGCAAGCCTGTCGTTTTATGCATGATCTTCGTGCTTTTCATCTTGCTCACTTCAAACGCATTCTTCACTATTTAAAAGGCACTCTTGATCATGATCTTCTTCTTAATTCTTTCTCTCCAACAAGCTTGACAGTTTATTCTAATGCAGAATGGGTAGGTTGTCCAGATACTCGAAGGTCCACATCTGGATTTTGTGTTTATTTGGGTGATAATCTTGTTTCTTGGTGTTCTAAAAGGTAGGTAACAGTTTCCAGGTCTTCTGATGAGACTGAGTATAGGTCGGTTGCTCATGTTGTGGCCGAGGTGGTGTGGCTGCGACAGCTTCTCGTTGAGCTTCATCGACCGCTTGAGCGTGCCACAATTATTTATTGTGATAATATTTCTGCAGTTTATATGGCCTCCAATCCAGTTCAGCATCGTCGCACAAAGCATATTGAGATTGACATACGCTTCATTCGTGAGAAGGTGGCTCTTGGCAAAGTTCATGTTCTTCATGTTCCTACAAGTGCTCAATTTGCTGATATTTTTACCAAAGAGCTTCTGACTACATCGTTTACCGACATACGCTCCAGTCTCAACATCGTTACTCCTGACGTTGAGACTGCGTGGAGATATTAGAGTATGGGTCGGTTAAGGTTAGGCCTGACCGGTTCGGCCTCCCTTTTTGAATTGTAATCTATCTTTATTAGTATTTGGAGGCCAAGTCTTGTAATCTATATAAACAGCCCTTCAAGGCTTCAATCAATACAATTGTTATTCTGTCAATATCCAAAAATATCACAGATGGTATCGCAACGAGACGATGCACGAGTAAAGGCTGGTGGAACCAAAATTTTAGCCCACAAAAGAGAACTATTGGTAGAGTGGGTTGTTCTTTCAGGCAGAGCAAGTTTTGAGGGTTCTTTTGGGCAATTTTAAGGATTTGTTGTGGGATAAAATGGTGCAATGTCACCGTGGCGTTTTTCTTCTGTCTGCGCCACTTCCATAGTTGCAGAGACAACATTGTCTTGTGAGTTTTACCTACTCCTAGTCCTAGATAAGAGTACAAAGATAATGCCACTATCTCAGGCAACCTCTACAGTCGAGCTATTCGTACAGTTGAACGTCCCGCATGTTGTTCACATGTTACCATTCACTGAGGGTGTGTTTGGTAGACCGTATGCACCCAGAATCCCCATCTCTACTCATACATGCTACCTCTAGACTAGCCCAGCTCAGATTTTCACCTATGTTTGGTGGCCCGGGTCTGATGGAACAAGCTAGACTGAGATGTTGTTTGGTGGCTCATGTGAGTTCAAACATGGTAATGTCGAAAATTTTACACAAAGGTCCTCGTACAGAAAAGAAAAAAGCAATCGGGCCCTTAGACAGAAAAATAAGAAAGCAATCGGGTCCTCGTGTCATGGCGTCGCTGGTGCTCTGCTGAGGCCTCGCGCCGGCATCTCTGGTGCTCAGCCGTGAGGCCTCGCGCTGCCGGGAGCTCAGCATGTCAGCTGGTGCTCTGCCAGTGAGGCCTCATGCTGCAGCGATTCGGCCGGTGGAGCGCAGCCACGCGCGCTGCTTCCAGTAGCTCGGCCTTCTGCAGGAGAGGAGGAGGACGGCCGGCGGGAGATTGGGAGGCACTGACGGTAGCTCGCCGGCCAGGAGCTCATGAGGGTGCATATAGGAGGTCGCGCCGCCATGAGTTGGCGTCCGCAGCAAGTCGCGCGTCGGGAGCTGTAACACCCTCAGAATCGGCCCTATGCAAGTTTTAGCGAAACCCGCCAAACCCGCATAGAAACGATTCAAAGGTGCCCACCAGGCACTTTCGTGCGGGTGGAAAACGAAGTAATAACATTACACAACAGTCCTCGATGGGACCCACAGAACAGATATATGTAACAGCGACTCGATGAGTCAAGAATACAAATATAATATACAAAGATCCAAATCACCTTGAAAACGATAGAGCGTCCAGCTACGGACAAGATGCAAATGGGGCTAAGAGCCCTGAAGAATAACCAATGGCGTCCATAACCACCGAGGCCAAGCCGGAAGGGTAACCACGCTAACGGCCGATCTCAAAACCTGCTTAAACAAAAGGGTGCCGACAAAGGGCAAAGGAAAAAGAGGCGTCGATCGAGGCCAAGACACGGCGAGACTAGAATTCGGCGGTCCTCGCCTACATAGGTATGGTGGACTGAGCGGCAGCGGCAACATGCACTAAACAACCTATAGAGACTCGATACAGCGGGCGGTTATCAGAGAGGGATCAGAATGACCTATTCGGATCCAACCGAAACTAACACCAAACAAACCCATCTGGTGTTTCCTCGATACCAAACGAGGAAGTCAACCGAGGAACTCACACAGTTGGCAGTTTTATTTATTCAGTTATCGTTGCAGCAATTACTAGTCAGGTATAGATAATCATCCTGATAAAATAAGCAGTGGGTTATTTTAGTTAACCATTCTGTGATAGTTGCAACGATTACTAATCAGATACAATTAGCATGAGATAACCCAAAACCCAACAGTTGTTGGTACTTTTATTCAGCCATTCCGTTGTAGTTGCAATACTTACTAGTCAGGTACAATGGTCGCAAGCGACACTCCAAACAAGCACTTGTGGGCAGTATTAATTAGCCATTCCATTATAGTGAAGCTGATTACTAGTCATTATAAAGTCAACTTTATAGCAATAAACTTTAGTTATAGTTGTCTATGGTCGAGATACTGTGCTCCAAGTCGTCCATATCCGCGGACACGGCTTTCAGAAAGTTTTACCCGGCCGGGGTGCACCAATAGCAACACACGCTCGATCAACCTCGGAAAAACCAAATCAAAACCCAACGAGGCTTTCACGACTAAGCAATCACAGGATTCAGAAATATTTCAGGGGCCACCCATTGAGTAGACCAACGAAATAAGCAAGCTCGAGACGGACTCAAGGTTTGCGTCAATGGTTGTAAGCGATCGGGAACCCGAAAACTCGGGTGTCGATACGCGAAACACTCCGCTTACCTAAACGATGCAGGTGCTATCTGTCGCACAATTTAAATACAGAAGTAGCATGGCATAAGTACAGGATAGTAAATAAAACCTCAAACTAGTTTGTGGCCCCAAGAAATAAGACTGAATCAAGGTCTGGCTCAGGGGGGTCCCATATACCTCCCGGATGTGGATAGCGCGATAAATCAAGGAACAGGTATCAATTACTCGGGGTCCTACGGGACACAAGTGGGCGTTCGGAAACCAAATATTATCTATCACCCACCGATGCCTCTCCTTACTTCAATTTTAGTTGTTAAACAGGAATTAAAGTGAACGATAAGTAAAACTATGATCATCTCCAACATCATCAGGCGGCAATTCTCCAACAACTGTGGCACTTGGCAACACGCATCAGCACTTGAGCAAGCGACTACGACGTGCAGGGACAACTATCTACCAAACAACAGGTAATAGGAGGTGTCCAAGGCTATATATGGCTGCAAGGGATATCACGGGTACGAAAACTATAGCATCGCAACACAGATAGCAAAGATCAACAGGAGGGAATAAATACTAGAAAAGTAAGATAGGTAGAAAGGGGGGATGCTCGCCTGAAAACATTGTCGAAGGTTCAACCGAAGATCGGGGCGAAGCTCACATCAACTCAACGGCCTTATCCGCGAAGAAGCAAAACACTAGAAGAAACACCGGATGCAATATTTAAGATCGGCAGAAGATCGGGCATGATGCATGTATGATGCATGACATAGCAAAGGTGCGATGCAATTAGGCCGAATTAAGCGGAACCGGGGTCCCGACAATTAATTAAATGGTTCAAGTTGTTTAGAACCCCCGCAATTTAAATGTTGTCTTAACATGGCAAAAGATAGCACCGGTTCGCTACACAAATTTAAATAAGGCCAATATGAGACTAGATTTGCCCGCATATGGGCCCCATATTTAATTATAAGGTGAATCGGCATAAGGCCCCCAAACCAATGATATGCATGCGAAATGAACAATTATTATGCGACAAGTTGTATTATGTTATAAAATAGGGTTTCGGGAAGGGGTTCACACATTAGGGGTCTCGACGAACTTGGGGTTCCGGGGTTCGGGGTTGGTATCAGGGTTCAGGGTTCGACGGGATCGGTCTCGGCAGGAACATTCTCGTACGACGGGGCAGATCTTGTCGCATCCGGGATCTCGGCGGACTCGGCGTCCGGAAAAGGGTACTTGGTTCGGTGTCGGGGCGCATCGGATACTTCCGGGTCGGTGCCGTTCTCGTCGTTGCGAAGGTCTTGGCGCTCCAGATCGGTCTTCAGGGTCTCGACCATCGGATCCTCGAAGGAGGTCATGGCGTCCGGGAAGGAGTACTTGTCGCATCTACCGTCTTCGGGTCATGTCGACGGCCGTGGCGTTCGGGATGAAGTACTAGTCGCCCCGGGGTCTCGGGTCGAAGAACTTAGCGCGCCCGTCGTCTTCGGGTCGGGGGGTCTCGACGTCTTTGGGTCCGGGAACCGCTTCGGAAACCATGAGGCGATCTTGGCGCTCGATGTCCGGGAGGCAGATCTTGGAGTCCAGGACGGAGGTCTTGTCGGTGGTCTTCGGGTCCGTCCTGGTCATCAATCGGACAGATCCACACATATGTTCTTAGAGCATATTTCGTCTTGTCAGCATCAGGGCGAAGGCAGTCGATGTACGTGTCCAAACTCCTGAAATCACCACACCCACAGGAACACCGTGGTTCTGCTCCTAGTACCTCATCACCAGGTCACATACCAGCACCAGCACGTACATACTCGAATCGTTGTGGCCACGCGGTGTCGATAGCAGAGAGCGACAGGAGGGCTCGGGCGCGCGGTACCGTCTGAGAGCTCGGCGAGGGTGGCGGCGCGCCCGCCGTAAGCGCGGCCGGAAGACTGGGGGTCCGGGCGTGGCGAACGGCGCCTCGGCAGCTGAGCAGGCCTTGAGAGGAGAGGGTCGAGGCGGCTCGGCGGCCGCTGGTTCTCTCGAGCGGGCGGCCTCTCGGCAGCGGCGGCACTGTGGACGCCGACGCCAGCGAGTTAGCGGCCGCCGGAGGAGGCTTAGCGAAGCGGGGTCGGCGGCCAGCGTCATGCCGAGCGGCAGCGAGGCGAGCTTCGGGTCTGGCGGCAGCAGCGAAGCGCCCGACGGAGGCGCCAAGGAGGCGGAGGGCGGATGGGCGGTGGCGAGGGCGCCGGGGAGGCGAGGGCGCGGCGTGAAGCGGAGGCGCGTAGGCCCGGCGGCAAGCGACAGGAGGACAGTGAGGCGGGAGGCGGAGAGGCTGCAGCGCAGGTGGTGGTTCTTTGAGGAGGAGAGGTTGGGGAAGGGCGCGGGGCAGGGGCGCGTCGCGCGTGGGGCTGGGTGGGGCCAGGGGAGGTTGTCGGGCGTGTGTGGGTGTGGGCGTGAGTGTGTGCGTGGTGTTCTGGGGTGGGGTGGGTCCGACGGTGAGTGGAGGAGAGGTGGCCAGGCGCGGGTGGGCTGCTGCGGGTGGGTCCCAGGGAGAGAGAGGGGGAGAGAGAGAGAGGGAGGGAAAAGGCTGGTGAGGTGGCAGCTGCTGATTGGAGGGGTGAGGGAGAGAGGTGAGGTGGCAGCGTGGGACTGGTCCGGGTGAGGTGGCCGGATGGTGTGGGTAGATAGGATTGGTAGCTTTAGGATTTAGAGGGGGCTGATTAGGTGGACCGTTTTTGGTTCTGGGGGTGGTCGTTCGGGCGGGTCGGCCCGTTCGACTGCCCCCACTAAAATAAATAAATATTTTTATTTACTTCAAACAAGGCCTTTGCAAACCGATATCAGACAAAACAAAATATTCCGGCGACCCGGATTTTGCGTGTTGAACAAAGACGGGGCGTTTAGAAAACAAAGAGTTTTTCCATAATAATTTTATGCAAGCAAATGCAAGATGATGACGATGCTCAAATGCAATGTGGCATGATGACATGAGCATGCGGTCATGATGATGCAATGCACAAAAACAACGCGATTTTCTTGTAGTGGTTTTGCGGGATGCCACAATTCGACACCACTAACAATGGATCTCGCCCTCGAGATCTGCCTCATGGTACCGGAAAGAAGGTCGGCGATCTGCATCTTCTCGCGTCATATTGATCCTCGCAACACCACTAACAATGGTTCATCCTCCATCTTGAAATCGGCGACACCACCAACAAAGGTCGTTGTTCCTGATCGTCGAGAGAACACTCCGGGAACAAAAGGTCGAAGGTAGAGGTTTCAACAAATAAAGCCACCTCTAGCTTCCGTGGACGGAGTAAAACTGCTGGATCCACTGATTCGACGTACAAGAGCGAATGATAAGAGTAGTGGTATGGTAGCTACTCCATCCCGCACTCAAACCATTACTCTGCACCCGAATAGGCGGATTATGCAACCAACTCTCGGAATCAGACTGAAGATCTCTACAAGCGAGGTTCGGAAACAAAGAAGTGATGCGGACTCTGCATCGGATCTGGCGTAGATGATGTCGTCGCGTCGGAAAACACCGGAAGGCACAAACAAGGAACAAAGGATGGTACCACAGATAAAGGATTCCTCGGATAGCATGAAGACCAGATGTAGCAACACCGTTACCAAAGGAGGAAGCGAAACCCTGAAGGTACGACGGAACCCAACCACGGGAAATCCGGGACTCGAAGAAAGAGACGAGAGCGGATTCAAAACACGTAGAGGTAAGAGGAGATTAATAGAGGGGTAAGGAGTAAAATCAGACCTAATCAGAACTATCCAACCGATTTTCAAAAATAGTTTTGACACTCTACTTCGGCCGTTAGCTAGGTTATCCTACATGCTGGACTTGTGGGGTATCGTAACTGCTAAGCTCTGATACCACTCTGTAACACCCTCAGAATCGGCCCTATGCAAGTTTTAGCGAAACCCGCCAAACCCGCATAGAAACGATTCAAAGGTGCCCACCAGGCACTTTCGTGCGGGTGGAAAACGAAGTAATAACATTACACAACAGTCCTCGATGGGACCCATGAGCAGATATATATAGCGACTCGATGAGTCAAGAATACAAATATAATATACAAAGATCCAAATCACCTTGAAAACGATAGGCGTCCGACTACGGACAAGATGCAAATGGGGCTAAGAGCCACGAAGAATAACCAATGGCGTCCATAACCCTGCCCGCCAAGCGGAAGGGTAACCACTAACGGCGTCGATCTCAAAACCTGCTTAAACAAAGGGTGCCGACAAAGGGCAAAGGAAAAGAGGAGCGTCGATTAAGGCCGATGCAGCGAGACTAGAATTCGGCGGTCCTCGCCTACATAGGTATGGTGGACTGAGCGGCAGCGGCAACATGCACTAAACAACCTATAGAGACTCGATACAACTGGCGGTTATCAGAGAGGGATCAGAATGACCTATTCGGATCCAACCTGAAACTAACACCAAACAAACCCATCCTGGTGTTTCCCCCTCGATACCAAACGAGGAAGTCAACCGAGGAACTCACACAGTTGGCAGTTTTATTTATTCAGTTATCGTTGCAGCAATTACTAGTCAGGTATAGATAATCATCCTGATAAAATAAGCAGTGGGTTATTTTAGTTAACCATTCCGTGATAGTTGCAACGATTACTATTCAGATACAATTAGCATGAGATAACCCAAAACCCAACAGTTGTTGGTACTTTTATTCAGCCATTCCGTTGTAGTTGCAATACTTACTAGTCAGGTACAATGGTCGCAAGCGACACTCCAAACAAGCACTTGTGGGCAGTATTAATTAGCCATTCTATTATAGTGAAGCTGATTACTAGTCATTATAAAGTCAACTTTATAGCAATAAACTTTAGTTATAGTTGTCTATGGTTAGAATCGTGCTCCAAGTCGTCCATATCCATGACACGGCTTTGAAAGTTTTACCCGGCGGTGCACCAATAGCAACACACGCTCGATCAACCTCGGAAAAACCAAATCAAAACCCAACGAGGCTTTCACGACTAAGCAATCACAGGATTCAGAAATATTTGGGGCCACCCATTGAGTAGACCATAGCAAGTAAGCAAGCTCGAGACGGACTCAAGGTTTGCGTCAATGAAATGGCGGGAACCCGAAAACTCGGGTGTCGATACCGCGAAAACACTCCGCTAATCTAAAGACAATGTGCTATCGTCGCAATTTAAATACTGAGTAGCATGGCATAAGTACAAGATAGTAAATAAAACCTCAAACTAGTTTGTGGCCCCAAGAAATAAGATGAATCAAGGTCAGCTCGGGGGTCCCATATACCTCCGGATGTGGATAGCGATAAATCAAGGAACAGTATCAATTACGGGGTCCCACGGGACACAAGTGGGCTCGAAACCAAATATTATCTATCACCCACCGATGCCTCTCCTTACTTCAATTTTAGTTGTTAAACAGGAATTAAAGTGAACGATAAGTAAAACTATGATCATCTCCAACATCATCAGGCGGCAATTCTCCAACAACTGTGGCACTTGGCAACACGCATCAGCACTTGAGCAAGCGACTACGACGTGCAGGGCCAACTATCTACCAAACAACAGGTAATAGGAGGTGTCCAAGGCTATATATGGCTGCAAGGGATATCACGGGTACGAAAACTATAGCATCGCAACACAGATAGCAAAGATCAACAGGAGGGAATAAATACTAGAAAAGTAAGATAGGTAGAAAGGGGGGATGCTCGCCTGGAAACATTGTCGAAGGTTCAACCGAAGATCGGGGCGAAGCTCACATCAACTCAAAACGGCCTTATCCGCGAAAAAGCAAAACACTAGAAGAAACACCGGATGCAATATTTAAGATCGGCAGAAGATCGGGCATGATGCATGTATGATGCATGACATAGCAAAGGTGCGATGCAATTAGGCCGAATTAAGCGGAACCGGGGTCCCAACAATTAATTAAATGGTTCAAGTTGTTTAGAACCCCCGCAATTTAAATGTTGTCTTAACATGGCAAAAGATAGCACCGGTTCGCTACACAAATTTAAATGAGGCAAATATGAGACTAGATTTGCCCGCATATGGGCCCCATATTTAATTATAAGGTGAATCGGCATAAGGCCCCCAAACCAATGATATGCATGCGAAATGAACAATTATTATGCGACAAGTTGTATTATGTTATAAAATAGGGTTTCGGGAAGGGGTTCACACATTAGGGGTCTCGATGAACTTGGGGTTCCGGGGTTCGGGGTCGGTATCAGGGTTCAGGGTTCGACGGGATCGGTCTCGGCAGGAACATTCTCGTACGACGGGGCAGATCTTGTCGCATCCGGGATCTCGGCGGACTCGGCGTCTGGAAAAGGGTACTTGGTTCGGTGTCGGGGCGCATCGGATACTTCCGGGTCGGTGCCGTTCTCGTCGTTGCGAAGGTCTTGGCGCTCCAGATCGGTCTTCAGGGTCTCGACCATCGGATCCTCGAAGGAGGTCATGGCGTCCGGGAAGGAGTACTTGTCGCATCTACCGTCTTCGGGTCATGTCGACGGCCGTGGCGTTCGGGATGAAGTACTAGTCGCCCCGGGGTCTCGGGTCGAAGAACTTAGCGCGCCCGCCGTCTTCGGGTCGGGGGTCTCGACGTCTTTGGGTCCGGGAACCGCTTCGGAAACCAAGAGGCGATCTTGGCGCTTGATGTCCGGAGGCGATCTTGGAGTCGGTGACGGAGGTCTTGTCGGTGGTCTTGGTCCGCCTGGTCATCAATCGGACGATCCACACATCATTCTTAGAGCATATTTCGTCTTGTCGATCGTATGGCGATCGATGTCGTGTCAAACTCTGAAATCACCACACCCAGGGAACACCGTGGTTACGCTCCTAGTACCTCATCACCGGGTCACATACCGGCCAAAGACGTACATACTCGAATCGTTGTGGCCGCGGTGTCGATAGTAGAGAGCGACAGGGAGGCTCGGGCGGCGCATCGTCTCTGAGCTCGGCGAGGGTGGGGCACGCCACCGCCGTAAGCGGCGCGGAAAGACGGGGTCCGGGAGCGTGGCGAACCGGCACCGAAGGCTGGCGGCCGGAAGAAAGAGCGGCTGGTTCTCTCCGAGCAGCGGCCTCGACGGCAGTGCGCCGAGCGACGCAGACGGGTTACGGCCACGCCTGTGAGGCTTAATGGCGGGCGGTCGGCGGCAGCGGCGAAGCCGGCGAGGGCGGGCGGCTTCGAGTCTCTGGCGGCGCCTGAAGCGCCTTGACGGAGCAGCCGGAGAAAGAAGGCGGGCAGCGTGGCGAGATGGCGCCGGAGGCGGCCTTGGCGGCCAGAGCGAAGCGGAAGGCGGGCGTGGCGGCAAGGCGACGGGAGGACCGGCGGGGAGGCGGTGGAGGCTGCGGCGCAGGTGGTGGCTTTGAGGAGGAGAGAGGTTGGGGAAGGCGGCAGGCGGGCGTGGCGTGGGGCGGGGGGGGGCCAGGGGAGGTTGTCGGGCGTGTGTGGGTGTGGGCGTGAGTGCGTGCGTGGTGTGCTGGGGTGGGGTGGGTCCGACGGTGAGTGGAGGAGAGGTGGCCAGGCGCGGGTGGGCTGCTGCGGGTGGGTCCCAGGGAGAGAGAGAGGGGGAGAGAGAGAGAGGAGGAAAAGGGTGGTGGTGGCTGCGATTGGAGGTGAGGAGAGAGGTGAGGTGGCAGCGTGGGACTGGTCCGGGTGAGGTGGCCGGATGGTGTGGGTAGATAGGATTGGTAGCTTTAGGATTTAGAGGGGGCTGATTAGGTGGACCGTTTTGGTTACAGGGTGGTCGTTGGGCGGGTCGGCCCGCTGACCGCCACTAAAATAAATAAATATTTTTATTTACTTCAAACAAGGCCTTTGCAAACCGATATCAGACAAAACAAAATATTCCGGCGACCCGGATTTTGCGTGTTGAACAAAGACGGGGCGTTTAGAAAACAAAGACAAGTTTTTCCGCAATAATTTTTATGCAAGCAAATGCAAGATGATGACGATGCTCAAATGCAATGTGGCATGATGACATGAGCATGCGGTCATGATGATGCAATGCACAAAAACAACGCGATTTTCTAGTAGTGGTTTTGCGGGATGCCACAGGAGCTCGCGTCTGCAGGAGGTCACGCGCCAGGAGCTTGAGCGGAAGGAAGGCGGCCTACGGGAGAGGAGGAGGACGGCCGGCGGGAGACGAGGAGGGTGACTGACGCTCGGTCGCCGACGCAACGCCCGGGGAGAGGTCGGCCCTAGGGCGGTGGCGAGGGAGTTGACAAGGGAGAGAGCTGCTAGGAGATGGGGCTGCAGGGGGGAAATGGAAAGGACGGATGCGTGCGGGGGGTGACCCCTGACGGGCCGGACCGTTTTTCGGGATGGACTCAGCAGTGCCCAGTTGTAAAGCTCGATTTGAGGCATGGCTGAGGGGCTGTTTTTGCACGAGGTGGGCATTGCCGAAGGTAGCCGACCCGACCTACCAAACAACGAAAGGTGGGATAGGATGAGATTTTCTGGGTTGCCCCGGTCTACCAAACACACTCTGACATTCCAAGTTTATGATTACCAAGCAAAAGTAGTTGTCACTGTTGTGGTGCTGAACAAATTCAAAAGTTCATCACAAGGAAAGCACATAGCGCGAGCTGACATTTACAAGACGAGTTGTGTTTATTGCCTGCGGAAGATAGCAAGAATGCCAAAAAAAATCCCATTTAGCTACCATGTGTTTCCATCGCTGTACTGATGTGATAGATCTAAAACTACCTCCCGTTTTATAGATGACGCTCAACAAGGACCACTTTATGTTTTGACGGATTTGAATCACCAGCAGGTTTCTTCAGAATTCCAGTAGGCTGTTCTGGTTGACCAAGCGTCCCCTAAACGAAATGCAACGTTAAACATCTTAGCGTCTTCCACCAGAAATTTGTGGAAACACGAAACTGTTATTAGGAAACAACAAATATCTTCACAAAAAAAAAAAGATAACAACATTTGTGTTCATACCTACCCTCTACCAAAATTTACTACCATTTCTAACAAATCAAAATGAATGAAAACCCAAACATGCTTATTCACGGGGTACTAGAATATAGAACGTGCCGGATATTCATGTATATATATTTTTTATCAACCCGCACCATTAATAAAAGTGGCACTTACTGCAGCTTTTTGACTGACTAATCTCCGATAAGACGGAGCCCTTAAAACTGCTGACGCGGCAACTGCAGCCGCCACTCGAATCCTGTGAGGGAGAAAATTAGGTTGCATAGAGTATATAATTGGCAGAAGTTGAAGAATGCCAGGCGCATGTAGTTCCTGTAAGGATGAGACATACCTTTTATGAACATCAACATATTCATCCGTCTCATCAACTATCTCCTCCTGTAAAATCCCAAAGTAAAATGGTGAGAAACTGAAGAAGTTCAAACCGATACTAGGAACTTCACAAATACACCACTTACAGTTGGAATAATTTATCACATCGGCATAGATTTATAATACCATGCCTAGGCTTCTTAAAGATAATGAAAAAACAAACATGACAACCTGGGGTATAGATGTGGTTAGAGGTAAGGTGGTCATTTATCAGCTTAGTGGGTAGATTATAATACCAATTGTAGGACTTCTGAAAACAATTAAAAACAGTCCTGGCAATCCGAGTAGAGATGTGGTTAGAGATGATTAGGTTGTGCTGGGCAAACACCAAAGGAAATGAAGAGTATGCACATACCAAAATCGATTTATACAAATACTTTTTCCAACCGGTGGGATGTCGTGGGCAACAGAATTAACTCCATTATAATGGAAGAGGGAGTTCATGTCTTGAGGAAAGGACAAAGCTTGATTGATATTTACTTGTGTTATGTGCACAACCTTGGCCATATGTAAACCATACAAGCAACAGACAAAAATAATGATTAAACTGAATTATGTAGATTATCATGAAACCACATATCTCTTTGTGAGGGGAAAAAATCGTTGCTCAATGTACAATATAATTGAAGATAAATTGGCAGTTGCAAGACAAAGCCAAAATTTATGCAGCTCAATTTTACTGTTCCATTTACACCATATGTTTTGTGCTTTTCTGCTCCTAAACTGCATATGCAGTTGTCCACCACAAACCAGGAAAATGGCAACACTGTGTTCCAAAAATAGCAATTTAGTCTGTTACAGCTTACCTGCAAGAGTTCTTCAAATACGTCTTCGAGTGTGATGATACCAATGACTGGACTATCCTCCATATCTTCTGGTATACTAGCCACTGTGTTTGATGGTGTATCATTTGGCTGCATTGAGTAGGCTTTGTTTCTATCAACCTGCACGTTATGTTGACTTTCAGTATCAACAATCACAATATCTGCCCTGTCATCTCTATTGGATAGCAAGGGTGCAGTCAGGTCTGTTGCCACAGCTGCCTCCATATATGGTTCAGTTTTATCAGGAACTGGTGCATTCTTGGGTTTTGCCTTCACAACAGCAGCCATATGGCTACTTCCTTTCTGAAACTCGTTCAGTATATCATACAAAGGCATGTCTGCAGGAACCCTGGAAAAGATTAATGTTGACCAACTGCTTGTCAGAATAATTTATACCAGTATTAATACAGCAATGAAGACACTTATGCTATCAAACAATTGCATGGCATTTTGAAACAAAAATATTCCCCAGTATATATTACAGCATAATTGGGGTGTACCTTGGAATCCTTCTGATGGAAACAGCACTGACTGGCGTCTCTATTTCAGCACGAACTGTCAGAAGACTTTTCACCTGATTAAGTTTTAAATAGTGCTAAGTTAGTGAAGTCATAAACAACAGATCACCGAGCAATACTCCATGGCATCATTTTAACCTACCAAAAGGAGACCAATAACATTTCTAGAATTCCCTGAATACACAGGCACACGGCTGTGGCCCCGGGCAAGAATTTTGCCAATTGCTTCCCTGTAAATACAAGTACATAAGAATTTTAGCAATTGCTTTCCTGAATACTCAGGCTATATACTATTCACAATTTTTTATTAAATATCTAGGTCAAACCATAAAAGATGACATCACCTAAGTTCAGATCCACAGATAAAGAAAACAGAAATAAACTTCAGTCAGGAGCTATGCAATGGGCTTGCAATAGGCAACAACAAAATCCCAAGAAAAAGATGGCACAGCCAGACAATAAGAACTGCTCACTGCAACCTTTCAGCTGAGCGCAATCCCCCTCCACCAGCTTCTCGTCATCACGCCATCAAAGAAAACATTGAAGCAAATCGAGAGGATCCAGCGGGGCTTCCTATGGGCTGGCCGTGCTGATGCCAAAGGCAGGCATTGCCACGTCAACTGGCAGCAGGTGAGCAGACCTGTTGAGCATGGTGGCCTAGGTGTCTGCAACCTCGAGCGCACTGGGCTATCGCTAAGGATACGATGGATGTCGCTCGCTCGCACCGATGACAACAGAGCCTGGAGCGGACTGGACCTACACTTCTCGCCCGAAGAGCGCCAGCTCTTCTTTGCCTCAACTTCTATGATGCTAGGCAATGGCCAGAAGGCGCTATTTTGGGAAGATCGTTGGATCAGCGGCCGTGCGATCAGCGAGATCGCACCGCTCCTGTACAACTGCATACCTAAGAGGCGCCGGCAAACAAGAACAGTCGCTCAAGCCCTACAAGGTAACAGCTGGGCAAGAGATATCCGAGGCGTGCTCGGCATGCAGGAGATTGGCCAGTATCTCATAATCTGGAGCCTAATTGAGGGCACAATCCTCACCGAAGAACCAGATATACTACAATGGAAATGGACAACCCGACGGCACATACACTGCTAGCTCATGCTACCTAGCCACCTTCCATGGATCAACCACTTGTTACTCCTGGAAGTTGATTTGGAAGACATGGGCGCCGCCGCGCGTCAAATTCTTCCACTGGTTAGCCAACCAAGAAAGATGCTGGACCTCCGAGCGCCTGGCAAGGCATGGCCTTCAACACCATCCCCGCTGCCTGCTATGCGATCAAGAACCAGAGACCACATGGCACCTGCTGCTGACATGCCCCTTCGCCAAGCAAACCTGGCATGAGATCCTGGCCTGGCTACGTATGACATCAGCAGCGCCTGATCAAGAGGAATCGCTCATGGATTGGTGGAGCAAAGCCAAGCTCCACACCCCCAAGCAGATCCAGGGCGCGCTCGCGTGTACAGCCCTCCTAGTGCCTTGGATGATTTGGAAGCATCGAAACGATAGCGTCTTCAATGGCACCCAGCCGTCAGTACCCTCCCTAACTGCAAAGATCAAGGAGGAGAGGCCAGGGCAGGGGCAAAAGGACTACGGGTTGTGCTGCCATCCACTTGGGATGTGCACTGATTTTCAGTTTGTACCTTGTAATCGGCCTCCTAGTAAGGATGTAAACCAAACTCTACCTATTCAATGAAATGAAACGCAAAGGTCCTTTGCGTTTTCTCAAAAACCTTTCAGCTGAAGGAACCAAACACTTCAACGAACCTGAAACTAACATGCTTCAACTTTGTTACCTGCAGTCAATCGGCTTACACATGCTGACCAAAATCCACAAAAGCACAAGAGTACTCGAGTCAAAGCACAACAGCTACAAAGTATCTAAGCATGTAAAGGTTTTAATCAGTGATGGTCCATTTTCCTCCATCACCCCTCAGTGACAGAAACTGATATTCAACAAAGTGCTTAGGTGACAGAAACTGATATTCAACAAAGTGCTTAGGTGACAGAAACTGATATTCAACAAAGTGCTTAGGTGACAGAAACTGATATTCAACAAAGTGCTTAGGTGGAGGCACAACCCAACCTTAATTGTTTGCCTCCAAGATGAATGTAGTCTACAAGGGGTTTCCTACATATTTTTTACCACACATGTAGGTGTATATATTTTGGTGCACAGATCGTAATGAATACATGTGCTAGTGAAAACATGCATGTCCTAGTTTCCCTGGGATTAGGAATGTATATTGAGCGATGCTTCAATACGCACGTTGGTTGCTCCATGGAAACTCACGTGTATTTATTTATTAAGAGGACAACAAAGATTTAAGAAAAGATTAACAAGGTGTCACAAGACGTAGGATCGATGGTAACAAGGAACACCGGTAAGAATATGGTGTATAAAATGGAATTGCAATTTTACCAATCCAACTTTTTTTCCGAGGAAACTTTACCAATCCAACTTGGAGTCCACATCTAACGAGAAAGTTGATTCTATAGGTGTCATAGCTTCTTCGGCGGTCTGCATACACAATACAGCGAGAGCTCAGCGGAATTCGAATAAATAAAATTCAAGCTTTCTGAATCTCAGTGACCACTAAGCTAATGTGCCTTGGAGGATCTGTCCTGCTTTACACTTGAATTCAACCTTAATGATTCTCAGCGAGGATCTGTCTTTCATTTCATCAAAATATATCATCAATTCAGATTCACCCTATAGTTGATGTGCCTTGGAGGGTCTGTCCTTCTTTACATTGATATTCAATCTTATGCATGCCCAAAGTTACTATCCAGATAGAGGATTGTCCACCAAGTTCATTATTAAACTCAATTTTAATCCTTCCCTGCCTTTAAACCGCTCAAAGAGAACATTCTACCCCCATTTCCCAAAGTTTAGATTGATTCGGTACAACCAGGATTAAAAGTGGGTATAAAGGACATAGGGAAAATCTAACATGGCACAGGAACTTTAGGGGTATAGGATCAACCATGACATAAAGGAGGGCAGATCCACAAAGGAACCTCAACTATGGGGCAAATCCACAATTTCCATCATAAAAAGAAAGATTAGAAACCAAACAATGAAGATGTTGCACACCTTTTCAGTCAAGTCCAATGCTCCACTTATGATTGTAGTCTCATCGTGGGTAAGCTCTCCACCCTTACCAGCCTGCCATGAGGGAAACAATTGACTAAGAAACATTGGTAAGTGTGCATACTTTTTAAGAATTTACATGTTACAACCATATTACCTCTTTGCTATGGATAGAAACAAGAGCTTTTAATTGAGCTCGCCTGAAATACGCAGAATCATCATGCCCAAGAGCAAAGTCTAGGAGCTGTGAGATAACATAAAATTTCGATCACTTTTTAGATAAAAGGCACAAAGAGCCCGGCTTTAAATTAATAGAGCCAACAGATGGAAGCTCAAATTTCGATCACTTCAATCACCAATACATAAATCAGATTAAGTATAATAAACTCTGAACAAAAGGTATCAAAACAGATGAAGTTACATACTATTCCATGTGATTAACTAAAAGGTAAAAACATGTTAAATTAATCAACAACATTTACACTGATTTACTGTTCTAAACTATGTAAGATATTTGAACAATTTTCAATTACATGAACATTACATGTTCTTTTTTATTGAAAAAGACAAAAAGGTACCAAAAATTCTGCATGGCTCTTATCCATAGAAGCATTGACAGTTAATACCAGCTAGGCAGCTAAAGCAAACGGTTCATTAAATATGCATGGCAGAAGTAAATTGTTAACTGTTCCATAAACCATAAATAGTACTCCCTCCGTCCTAAAATAACTGACTTCACATTGTCTAGATACACATCTAGGCACATTTTAGTACTTAGATACATGTGTATCTAGACAAAGTGAAATCAGTTAATTTGGGATGGAGGGAGTATGTCAATCATCTAGGAGTAAAATCGCTTGTCTGTTGAACCAATGGCCAGTCATTAAGAAAGAACTAAAGTATAAGAATACACGGACTACAGAACAAGTCGTTTTTTTCCAACTGGAAACAAATGTATGGAAATATTAAGATGATCTTTAAACCCACCAATAACTGCCTACCTAGTATAGAACCATGACTAACAAGCACTTTCTTTCAAAATCATTTTATTATTCTGTTGCAGACAAACCCATCAAGACATGTCAGTCAAATTCCTAATAACCGTTTTTTCTTGCTCGAGACATCCATCGGCACTAGGGTTAAGTTACAACACACAACAAAGAATACATAAACAGAATTATATGTTCTTCCGTAAAACTAATTATACAAACTAACAAGGTTGCTGAAAATAGAAGGTAAAGTAATGATGGATATTTAAGCTAACTCCAGCTATGAGGGGCAGGACTAATAAGAATAGAAACAAGAAACAGCTAGCAGACAAGATATCATAATCTCAATTAGCAATCATGTCCATCGACTATCGCACCAAACTGAACAAAGAGATGACTTGGGAGCTGTGAGCACAGGCCATATTATAGTCTAATCATTGGAATTCAAAATTCATGCAGTAGAGAAGTTTCAAAGGATTTTAACAGTATGAACTAGGAAATTTTGAATTGAGTGAAGTAATTTTGCTGATTTTACCTTCCCAATAGGGTAAGAAATAGGATAGGTGATGACCATGAGGATGCGTACAAGCCATACAAAGCTAGCACCCACCGCCAGCCCATACCTAGTACATATTGCTTGTGGTATAACCTGGTTGTCCAAATAGAATGATCAATCAGACTATGCATGGGCCAGAAATATTAATTTTTGCACATATAATGCAGTACCTCTCCAAAAGCAAGAACAAATGTCACTGACAAGACAACAGCAAGAACAGGATTGAAAATCCTGTCAAGGAATATAGGGAGAGCCTGCAAAGACCCAAAGAAGCAAGTGGAAGAGCCACTGGTTAAAAAACAGCATGAAAAATATACGGAAGAAGAATATATTATCAGTCTACAAACAGCTCAACAGTTCAGAAATAATGTAGGGGAAAAGGAAAAAACATGTGCATGTCAACTAAACTAGGATAAGGAAGACATGCAAGAAGTGGGGAGAAGTTTACAGATATTGACGTTGAAGATCCTTAAAGCGTAGATGACATAGTATACCCACAGGACGAGAATAGGTACTAGGACATGAATGTTATGAAGCTACTTAACACTTCAGTTATGTCAGACTTTCTTGGTGTTTGATGTTCAGGTCGTAGCCTCATATATTCATTCCCCTTTATTATATCAATTGCCATGTAAAATATCGAGATATTGCATGTTACACAGCTTGACATGACTGAGCCATTCAGACAAGTGCACATTCATATTAGCAACTTAATCCACGGAGAAGACTGAACGCATGCTTGATTAACTCAATGAGTTAATTATATAGCATAACAAGTCTAATAGAACTCTACAAGAAAAGGACTTTGCTTAAAAACAAATTAGGGGGTAATTTGTTAACTTAGCTAGGACTTTTTGGTAGATTCTCAAATAGTTCACTTTGCATTATAATTACAAAAATCCTGTGTTTTTTATCAGTTATCAAAAACCAAGAAAACAAACAGTATCAGCTGCATGAATAAATTTATAATGATGCAAGCATTAGTCTATCTTATCTAAACTTCTTAAGGCACTAACACAGAACTAAAATTGTTGAACAATGCAGCAATTCAAAGACACTTAGCTAGAAGCCTAGAACGATCATGTATAAGAAAACATGGAACAATGTGCTCTGATACAGATAATCTGAACCAATAGAGGCAAATAAAACAGTAGCGTTTTTCTATCTGAACACGTTATGGACCTTATGGTTATGACAAGGAAAAGGATACATCTCCCCCGGGGGATCGCGCGACGCGATCCTCCGCATCCCGCGCACGACACGTGTCCCCCGCGTGGCTGGAGCCGGGAGAAAACGACGCCCCGACGGGCCCACCCTGCTGCTTATCTCTTCCTTCCACAGCCTTTCTTCTCGCAACCTCCTTTTTCTCCCAGCTCGGTTCTCCTGCTCCTGTATCACGACGGATGCCGGCGTACCAGACCACCACCCAAGCGCCGCCCTGTGCCACCACCACGCCGGCACCGCCCTGCTCGTCCACAACACCGGCACCTCCCAGCATCTCCTTTCCCCCACGCTCAATGACGCCCGCTGCTGCTCCCCGTCTCTCTCATGCGGGAATCAGCGAAGACGGCAGGGCGGCTATCCTTGCTACACGAGGCTGCTGGACTTGCTACATGGAGCTAGCGACGTTGCTATTGGAGGCGGCAAGACTTGCTACATGGAGTTGGCGGCGTTGCTACCGGAGGTGGCCGGACTTGCTACATGGAGCTAGCGGCGTTGCTACAAGAGACAACACGGCTTGCTACATGGAGCACGCGGTGTTGCTACCGGAGGCGGGTGGCGTTGCTATCGGAGGTGGCCGAACTTGCTACATGGAGCTAGTGGCGTTGCTACCGGAGACGGCAAGACTTGCTACATAGAGTTGGCGGCGTTGCTACCGGAGGCGGCCGGACTTGCTACATGGAGCTAGCAACGCGGCCATGGCGGCGGTTACTCTGACGCCTTTTTTGCTACATGCGGCGAGTGTCTTTGCTATCTGCATCGGTTAGTTTTGCTACAAGTGGTGGATGGCGTT
This sequence comes from Avena longiglumis, assembly GCA_030063025.1. Classification (NCBI taxonomy): domain Eukaryota; kingdom Viridiplantae; phylum Streptophyta; class Magnoliopsida; order Poales; family Poaceae; genus Avena; species Avena longiglumis. The sequence goes on from CP125978.1 coordinate 172,739,643, forward strand.
GATATGAGCGATGGCGCCGCCGCCTTGGCAAAGCTGCGACCCATCTTCTCCATTTTTATTGTTGCGGACGGAGAAGCCATGGCGCAGTTGCATCGAAGGGAGGGAGAGAGAGAGAGGTGGGGATGAGGGAGTGAGACGCGGAAGCCATGGATAGGTAGTTACAGGGGAGGGAGAAAGAGATGGGAACAAGGGATACATGCGATTGACCAAGTAAGTAGGATCTGACGGCCTAAGACGATTCGATCCTACGGTCCCGGACCCGGGGGAACGGGGGATCAAATCCCCCGAGGGACGCGTAGTACCGTCCTTATGACAAGCTCAGTTATTTTTAGAGCACCTGAATTAGCAAGTTGAAAGAAAGTGAACATTGTTTCAAACATATCCTTACGGCGCAAAGCAGTGTGATATAGAATAAAAATCTAATCAAATCATCTACCTCCATGGCACAAGCATTGCACAGCAGCAGAGTGACAAGAAGCTGGTGCTGCTTCTGAACAACTGGAAAGATAGCAGCTGCAGCAAACAGAACACATAAGCAAATATCAGTTGAGCTGCGGAAAGAGGTACATGGTAAAAATTGATAAGCAACATCATTTCTACCGTTTACACTAAATTAACTTCCGTAGGTCCTAGCGCATGAAGTTTGTGATGTCAGATAGAGATATGTGCTCATCTACGGAATGATATTCCTCTTCTCAGACTATTCCCTCTTACTTTTTTTTACCATTTAAGCTTAGTTACTGATATTTAATAAGGACGCTAATACCCGGCAACCGTTCTATAAGTGATGGAATATGGCAGACGTTTAGAGAAGAGCAGCCATCAGGATCGGCATGAATGCCAAACATGCATGAAGAGATGTGTACGATGCATGAGGTTGTCTATTTAGTTGTTAATCACAAAATGACTTGTAGGTCAAACCGTATATCCGATTTTAGATCTGTTTTCGTCATTGGGATAGTCGCGATAAGGGCTTCGAAACTAGATCCCATATTGATATGTTTTGAAAACTTTTTTTTCGGACCTAAAAGTTATCCACCTGTAACACAAAAATTATCCATGTTGAACAACGTATTTTACCCACCTTGTATTATGTAAGTTATCCACCCTATGTACAAATCGTGTGTTTTGAGTTTTTTTATGCATGCGTAAACACAAATGTAAACTCCTACGACTTAAGGTTTCGCCGTGTCGAAGACTCGGTATCCTGAAACCTAGGCTAACCTATCCAAATCAAGTAAATCTATCGCATGTATAATTAACTAAGATGGAGGTAACCAAGTCTTCAACGTTATGGTGGCTATAAAGAGAACTAAAGTTATCCTGAAATTTGTATAAAGTTATCTATAGAGATAAACAAAAAATTATCCATGACATTGTACAATAATTATCCACCAGTAACACAAGAGTTATCCATATTTTAATATTTAAGTTATCCAACCAATAACATATAAGTTATCCACAACTATAAAAATTAACTAGAGATAGAATATAAAAGTTACTCTAGCGGCTCCGCTTCGTCGTTCGTCAACACGAGAGGCACGGACGACTCAACCTCAAAAGACTATCGCGTAAAACATCAAGCATACTTTTTTGAAGAAATTAAATCTAAATATTTTTTTACATGATATAACAAATGAGACCTTATGCCCCATCCACCTAAGTTATAGTGGACAGACGTAACGGGCAATCGATAGTCTAGCAGCTCGCTTTGCACATCGTCGCTACCGTGGCGTACGAGTGACAAAGCCTCAAAGGGTGTTAGGTACCGAACCTCATCGCTCGTCGATGGGTTAATCAAAGTTTCACGAGACGAAAACATGTAAAAGTTACCCACATTGGAAATATGAGAACGTCTCGACCTAACCTATGGGTAACTTATATGATATAGGGTGGATAACTTATATATTATGATATGGATAACTCAAGTGTTAGGGGTGGATAACTTTTTGGTCTGAATTTTTTTTCATCAAAACATACTAACATGGGATCTAGTTTCGAAGATCTCGTCGCAACTAACTCACCAGTGAAAACGGATCCTAAATCGGATAAACAGATTGATCTATAAAACATTTTAAATTTTCGATTTGATTCTTTGCTGGCTTTGATTCGTTTTGTCTTTGGAAAACGATACGTATCAGCCGGGGGATCGTGACTCGCGACCCCCGGATCGCGGGTGCGACGCGTGTCACCAGGGCCCACGTCCCACTGCCCCCGAAGCCTTATCTCTTCGCCGTTGCTCTTCGTTTCTCTCGCTTCTCATCCCTGTACGCCATGAGTCCGCGACCTCATCATCGGAAGTCGCTTGCCGGACTATGCCACCCTTTTACGGATCGAGCCCTCGGCAAGCAGCGCAGCGACAAGCGGCAGCTCCTATCCATGATGCATGGCCCCTCCCTGCTGTGCGCTGCCCATCTCTGCTGTGCGCCGCCGCCATCTCTCTCCGCCGTCAGACGCAGCGCAGATGGCGGGCGAGCTCCGCGGTGGAAGGTGTTGGGTGAAGACCGCGACGACCGCATGTGGCGAGGGCGATCGGCTTTACTACTGCAGGTTGCAGGAGAGGTTCCCGACGGCGGAAGGAGATCCTCCCGAGGTGGGAGGAGAACTCCGGCGAGTTTCCGGCAGAGCTGCGTGTAAGGAAAGCTGACGAGAGGGCAAGCAGATGGTCAGAAGAGTGCGGAGAGGCGGGGAGGAGCGCGAGACTGGAGCCGCGCCAAGGAGCCGGCGGGATCCGATGGTGCTGCTGGTGTTCTATCTTTTTTCCATAGAGGATTTTTTGCTACAATAGCTCTGTAAACTTGTGACATAGAAGAATTTTTTTTCTACATGTTTTTCTGGATTTTGCATAATATGAATAAATTTTTGCTAATTCAACATATTATTTTTGCTATGTATTTATATATTTTTTGCTACTTTCGCATAATTTTTTTGCTACAACCAATCTCTACGGTTTTGCTACGAGATCTCCGGCGAGAGTCTCCAGTGATGTCTCCGGCGACGTGCGTTTTGCTACATTAGAAAAAAATATTTTGCTACACCCGTTTTATGGTTTTGCTACAATAATGTAAATTTTTTGCTACGAGGTCTCTGGCGAGGTCGGGTTTGCTACATTAGTACAACTTTTTTGCTACACGGTCGCCGGCGAGGTCTCCGGCAAAATCTCCGGCGGGGCTCAGTCTGTTTTTCTATTTTTTGGGCTGAACCTTTTTTGCTACGTGTAGCAAAAGCGGGACTGGTTGTAGCAAAAACAGGACTTTCTGTAGCAAAAGCAGAATTTTAATCCAAAAAAAGTACACGTGGTTGGCTAGAGACCCGGGATAAAAAACACAAATCCCCGGGAGACGCGTAGGGCTGGACTTGGACAGACAACAACGCAGCCTATCAGATTTTTACTTCCACCAACCGGTCGCTACCTAGATTTTCCATTTAATAATTATATAACATAATATGTTCATCTACTACTGCTCTGGTGACGGGTCCCTACGACAATTCGGCAAACTTATACCCTCCGAGCACCCATTTCAGTCGCCGCCACTGGGGAGTTTGTGTCATGGTGTGGGGTTTAGATAGAACCGAAAGAGGGAGGGCAGAAGACTGGAGGCCGAGGCGCCCGGGAGAAGGAGCAGTGGGGGCGCAGGCGGGGACGAAGGGTATGTGAGATATGACCCGTTCGATCTTGACCCGATGGCTCATAAGTTCGCGCGTAGGCGAATTAGAAAACACAATTTGACGACACACATATCCAAGCACGATTTCTTCTCCTCCAGGCACGACACCATCTCAAAAAAAAAGAAGGAAAGGCACGACACGAGCACGTCGCCTTCAGCACGTTGTCCCGTCCCCATCCATTCCCCACACCACACCGCCCCTCGCGTATCAGCGAGCCGAACGGCGGCGATGACCGCATTTATCCTCAAGATCGATCGGTCCCTGCCAAGCGCCGCCGCCGTCGACCACCCTTCGACGGCGGCGCTCCTTAATTCTCACGGACGGAGAGAGGGTTAATTACTCAATTTGTTCGGATCGTACTACTAACCAGCCTGGGCCTTCTCGACATTCGTGCCGCTGCGCAGGAGGATCTCCAGATCCACGATGCCCAGCGACATGAGCCCTAGGGTGAGCCCCGACATGATCCCCGCGAACAGCACCAGGAAGCAGGACACGCCCGCGTACGCCCACCACGACGCCGTCCCGAACGCCGTGTCCTCCCCCCGCACCATCACCGCTGGCGCCGCGCTCGACAGCGGCCGCGCCGTCGCCGCCACCATCCGCACCGCCACCGCCGCCAGGCTCGCCGCCCTCACCCTCCCAGCCGACGCCATCTATATGTGTGCCAGAATTGGATGTGGGTCTCTCTCTCAGAGGAACATAGATGGAGACACGAGGCAAATGCTTCTGCTATATGTGTGCCACACGAGAGGAACGCAAGCAATCGAATGGAACCGAAAGGCAGAGGGGTCTGCCTTCTTCGATAGGCTAGTCATTAGTCAACCAACCGTAGCTAAATTGAAGGCTTTTCCGAAAGAATTTTCTTTTTTTTGAAAAGTTTTCCGAAAGAATATTGTAAGATCTCAATGTGTACCAAAGTTCCGCCCAAAGTTTTCCGAAAAATCGCGTCTACACTCTACGTCTAGACATTTCATGTTCACACACAAAGTTCCGCCCAATTTTTTTATAGCATGCATAAAAAAATATTAAATAGTCATATTTTAGCATCAGAAATTGTCTGTTTATATAGACCATAAAAGTGAACATGGTGTTTTGGCTCATGAGCCTAGATGCACTCATTATTAATGCATTTTTAATAAAATATTATTAATGCATTTCTAAAAACAAATTAGATAGAGTATACATTTCAGACATTCTATATTCTCAGACAAATTTTCGTGAAAAAAAAATTATGTGGCGTGTGTAAAAAGGACAAAAAAATGTCTAATGAAAAGGCACTCTTTGGAGCATTGAAATTTTTTTTACATGACACAAAAATTGTTTATTTTTCTGAAAACCTGTGTGCAAACATATAATTTTTGGATGCGCGTGCAATTTTTTCTGGTTTTTTGAAATTTTGAAATATGTTTTCAAATAATAGGTTCATATGCAGCCGAATTGGATTTCCACATAAAAATGCCTTTTTTGTGAAATTTTGTATACGAACATGGAATGTCTGGATGTAGACGTGTTTTTTAGATATTTTTCAAATTTTGAAATGTGTTTTGTATGCATTCTTTATAACTGATTGAAAGGATAGAGATGTCGCCTAGAGGGGGTGAATAGGCAATTTCAAAACTATTACGGTTTTGGTTTGATAGAATGCGGAATTAAACTAACGTTTATTTTATAAGCACAAAAAAATACACTAGGCTTAACTAAGTGTACCAACAACAAATTAAGCTAAGCAAGATATCACAAGATAAATATACCACAAGTGATAAGCAAGATATAAGTACTTCAAGCTCGATGGCTATCACAAGGAAAGTAAGCTCGAATATAGAGATAACCGAGGCACGCGGAGACGAAGATGTATTCCCGTATTCACCACCTTTGGAAAGGGGCTACGTCACGTTGGAGAGGTGTGAGGTTCCACGAAGGATTCCTCACGCGCCACAAAGGCTCACCTTCTTCTCCTAGTCTATCCCACGAAGGAATTGGCCCTTTCCTTATGGCTAGCTTTTTCTCCACTCAGGAGATGGCAAACTCCACAACCACTTCACAAGCTCCACGAAGGAGAAGCCCGGGTCTCTTCACAATCTTCCACGAAGAGAACACCGCGGCACCAACCGCCAGGCCAACTAGGAGGTCACCCTCCAAGAGTAACAAGCTCACGGTCTCTCACTCGAACAAATCGTAATGAAGAGCTCAACACTTATACAAGAATGCAAAGCAAGAACACTAAGGGTGCTCAAATCCTTCACTCTCAAATCCCACCAAAGCAACAAGTTCTAGGAAGGAATTAGAGAGGAAGAACACTGGTGGAAATCAACAAATGACTCCAAGATCTAGATCCAATGGGTTCTCCTCACTTAGAGGAGGAATTGATTGGTGGGGATTGTAGATCTAGATCTCCTCTTCCAAAGCCCTCAAAAAGATGCAAGAATCATAGGAGGGAAGGGAGAGGAAGAAATCTCAAAGGGGTCAACAATGGAGGTCAAAAACGTTCTCAAGAGCCTTAGAACTTTGGGGAAGAAGACCCCCTTTTATACCCCTTCAAGGGGATGACCGTTGGAGGCAAAACATGCTGGACGAACACGTTCCAGCGGCGAAAACGGCGCCGCCGGATCAGCCGCCGAAATTTCCGGTCAAAACCGAAAGTTCCGGAAAAAACCGAAACAACATACTGGACCGTTTTTCGGCGATTTGCCGGAAATTTTCGGCGGTCGCCAGAAATTCCGGCCACAGGCTCGGTCCCGCCGGAACAAAACATGGCACACGAAAACGGCGATAACTTTTGCGTCCGGACTCCGACTTCGATGATATTGGGCTTGTTTTGACGAGGACAACAAGCCCTTCAAGATGGTGCAGAGAAACATCGTAGTACAGTAGCAGAGGATAGAAAAAAATGAAGAAAGTTAAGAATCCTCCCCATAAGAAGAACCGATAAAACCTTCAAACTCGAAAACGCCATAGAAGATGCATACGAAATCCGTTTTCGATGAACTTGGACTTGTTGAAGAGCTAGAAACAAGCTAAAGAACCTCACATGGATAAACACCAAGAAGAAACAAAATAGGAAGATGCAAAGAATGCAAAGGATTGAGTTCCCTATGACGATGTGATCAATGTTGGAGATATGCCCAAGAGGCAATAATAAAGTGGTTATTATCATATCTTCACACTTATGATAAATGTTTACATACCATGCTATAATTGTATTAACCGGAAACATTAATACTTGTGTGATTTGTAAACTAAAATAAGAATCCCTAGTAAAGCCTCTTGTTAAACTAGCTTGTTGGTTAATATATGATCATGGTTTCCTGATCATGAACATAGAGATGTTATTAACAACAGGATCATATCATTAGGAGAATGATGTGATGGACATACTCCTATAGATAAGCGTAGCATAAAGATCAAGTCATTTCAATAGTTCAATTGCTATATGCTTTCTGATACATAGTAACATAATTCCTTCGACCATGAGATCATGCATATCACCTTTGCCGGATGGATGCTTTGATGACATCAAACACCACACCGTAACTGGGTGGCTATAAAGGTGGCATTGAGTGTTCGGAAAGTATTGGTTGAAACACATGGATCAAGAGTGGGATTTGTCCATCCATATGACGGATAGATATACTCTGGGCCCTCTCGGTGGAATGTCTTCCAATTAGCTTGCAAGCATGTGACTGGCTCACAAGGGATCACATATCACGGGAACTAGAAAAGAGTACTTATCAGTAACGAGGTTGAACTAGGTATGCAGAGATACCGATGATCATAACCTCGGATAAGTAAACTATCGTGAGACAAAGGGAAATTGGTATCGTATGTAAGTGTTTCATTCGATCACAAAGTAATCGTAGAAATATGTGGGAGCCATATGAATTTCCAGATTCCTCTATTGGTTATTTTTCGGAGAAGTGTCTCGATCATGTCCGCATAATTCACGAACCGTAGGGAGACACACTTAAGGATTCGACGTTGTTTGAGTAGTTAGTATTATGAGAAAGAGACCGGATGTTGTTAGGAGTCTCGGATGGGATCCGGGATATCACGAGGTGATCCGGAATGGTTCGGAGAATAAGATTCATATAAGGAAAGTCCCGTTTCGGAGTTCGGGAATGATTCCGGTGTTTTCATCGGGAATGTTCTAGAAGGTTCCTAATGTCCCAAGACTCGGGGAAGGGGTACATGAATGTGCCATTACATATTGGAATGATTGCATCATGTACTAAGTGTTCTTGCTGTTCCAAATAAATAATTAAATTGAATCCTAAAACAGAAAAGTCAAATGGCCAGTTTGAAAGTCAAACGGCTAAAACAGGAAACTGGGAAACAAGCAAGAGGAGGCAAACCGACTTGGGAGGAGTCCTCTCCAAGCCGGCGTGCCACCAAGGCCGACTTGGGGGAGGACTCCTCCCTTGGCCCTCCCACCTATAAAAAGGAGGCGGGGCCTCCTCTACACACACAAGTTCTTATCTTCTAATCTAAACCCTAGCCAAAGCCTCCGGTTTAGAGCCGTTTTGGTTTAGAGCTTCTAATTGCCCTAGCCTGCGGTTTAGAGCCTTCTAATTGGTGTGTCTAATCTCTAGACCACTAATATCTCTCTCTCTCATACTCCACCATACTCGCTCCGGCTTAAGGCGAAGCCCTGCGGGATCTCCCCTCTACTTCCGGTACCACGCCAGTCTTAGGAATCGCGGAGAGTGCTACAACCTCCGCCCTCTTGGAATAAGGGAGAGGAAGGTCTTCGTCGAAAATTTAACGCAGACGATCATGAGCGCCGCCGAACGTTAGCAGGAAGGATCGTCTACACGATCTTGAGATCGGAAAGAGTACGACTACATCACCCACGAGAATCCGCTCTCGTTAAACACTTTGGAATCTTAGAGGGTAAGTTATTCCATCGACTCGTTGCTACAATCTAGTAGATAGATCTTGGCTTGTTTGTTTGTATGATAGAAAATTTTTGTTTTCCATGCTACGAACCCCTACAAAGGGTATCGAGCCGTGTCTATATGTAGATCTGTTGCACGAGTAGAACACAATGGTCATTGTGGGCGTTGATGCTTTTATTGTCGATTGCTTGTTGTGTACTTTGCATCTTGCGGTATGTTGGGATGAAGCGGCCCGGGCTAACCTTACATGACATTGTTCATGAGACTTGCTCCACGCTTGACATGCAACTTGTCTTGCATAAGTGGCTTTATGGGTGCTGTTTCTCCTAGCATAGTTAAGATCCGATTTACAACGGGTGATTGACAATACTAGTATCAATGTTGTGGTTCTTGTTCGTAAGTTAGAACGACACTTATTGAAAGCCCCAAACCACGTAAAATATGCAAAGAAAGTAGAGGTGTCTAACTTTGTTTTGCAGGGTGTCTGATGATGTGATATGGCCATGATTGTGATTATATTTGATGTATGCAATGTTCCTTATTGTAAGTTGGCAACCGGCAGGAGCCATATGGTTGTCTTTAATTTATGTTAAGACCCGCGTGTCTATTCAAAGTAGTTGTAATAGTTGAAGCCGGTGGACGACAACCATGGAGCAGCGTCATTGACCTTGATGCAATGCCGGTAATGATGGAGATCATATTCGTGCTTGAAGATGGAGATCGGAAGCACAAAGAAGAAAGGCCATATCATATCACATATTATGAATTGCATGTGATGTTAATCCTTTATGCATCTGTCACATCCCAAAATTTTCCTAATTTTGGAATGTGAAACAAATAAATAAGATTGATTGAATGTTTGACTATGTTGAAAATTCTCAAAGAGAAGAAACTTTTTGGAATAGAAAATCCTCTCAACCTTGAATTCAAAATCTTATATTCTTTGGTTAAGACCTAAGTAGCCATATAGGCAAAAGGGCGTGGATTGATTATGGATTGTAGAATTGGTGTGCAAGATTTCAAAATGAAAATCATGAAGCATTCATATGCATTTCATCCATGCAAAGTTCTCACAAACTAAATCCAGATCCTCGTATCTAAATCCTATAGTTGATTCGCCCAAATGTTCCTAAGGGTAACTAAATTGACTTTTTAAAACCCACTGTTGCTAAGGCATAAATTATTGGTAAATCATAGCCTAAAGAGATCCAATTAATACTACAAAATTTTAGAAACAAAATTGAGCTCATTTGGAGCTAGTATGAAAAAGTTATGGAATAAATACAAACACATAGAGATATAAATAAAATGAGATATACAAGGATTTGTAAACCAACTACTTCCAAACTAGTAAAAATATTACAAATTTGATCCTATAATGATCTATTCGATTTTAGAAAAATTTAGAAACAAGAATCATGTCATTTGGAGTTCGTATGCAAAAGATATGAGGAAAACAACTCAAAAAAAAAACGGAACGGGCCGGCCCACCGGACCGAGCCGGCGACCAGGAGCAGCACGCGCGCTGTACGTGCCCAGTTTGCTCCAAAAAACGTGCGAAATCTGTTTTCTAAAACCTATCTCTACTCAAACTCTTATAACTTTTTATCTACAACTCCGAATCGACTTCCGTTTGTTTCTACTTGTTCCTTACTCCAAGGCCTATCTCTAAACCATCTCAAACCTCCATATAAACTCATGGAGCCACGGCTGTACGAGTTTCTATTCTCGAAATCCCGAATCTACCTATTCCCGAATCTTGTTTCGCTTTTTAACCCATCTAGACTTCGTCGTTTGCTTTCGGTCAAAAAACGAAAGTTGAAGATCGCGTCGAAATCTTTCAATCCCGACAAACCTCACCTCTTTTCATCCACCACAGCCGGAGAATTTCGTATCGCAATATTTCAGATCTTACGGTGTAAATCCAAGATGTACTCGCGCTCGTTTCTTCAAATACAAATTCCTTTGGTGAGAAGGTAGAAATAATGATTCCCACAACTTTCATGTTCTGAGTTTTTCGATTTGACCTACGGATTTGTCTCTAACAGATCTATTTTTGTCTATTCGAGCCAAAATCGGTCAATCTCTTCTTCTACTTGCGGATCATATCCAGCATTTGCCGAGATTCAATCAAACCGATGTGTGCCATGTCGTCATCCGGTCATCTTCCTCATCAACGCCACGTCAACGTAAGGTCAACATCTAGTCCCACAAGATGCAAAGTCAACTGTCAGGTCGGAATATTCTCGGAATATTCCGTCGGATTTAAAATTGCATATTATAGATCTAACTTGTAAAATTCATTAGAAATTCATACCATGTCCAAAAATTGCGTATAATATATCAAATTGAAGATAATTTCACGTAGAATCATCTTATTGGAATAGATCCAACTTTTACTGTACGTGGTTACTGCAGTAATTTAATTAGTTTTAATGGTCTTTTAGGTTAATAAATTCATAAGAAATTATCTGTAACTCCGAAAAATATGAATAATATATCAATTTGAAGCTACTGTAATGTACTTTAATAATATCTGGTTGGATCTAGCCTTTGCAGATTATTTAACCCGTAGAAATTTAATTAGTTTTAATGCCTTTATAAATCATTAAATTCATAGTAAGTTAATTGCTTGTCACAAAAATACAAATGATATACCGATGGAAAGCTGGTTCCATGTAGATCATCAATCTGCAATTAGTTCGGCATTTTACTGTAAGGTTTTGACGTGAAAATCTAAATAGTTTAATGGCTTATTTAGAGTAATAAATTCATAAGAAAATAAATACTATTCAGAAAATTACAAATAATATGTCCTGAAATCACAATTCCGTGGAGATTACAGATATAATTTTTGTTTGATTTTTAGGAAACATAAACTGTATGAATCATTTAAAACCCATTAAACACTATTTAAATCATATAAAAGATCTATAACTTCGATTAGGTTGAATCCAACGCCTTTGGTTCGTATTAACGTCCTCTATCCAAGAAACCCAAGAAACAAATTTAATTCTACCGTTAGAACAGGCGTTACAACAGAACTATCAAAACCCTTATATTGGCAAGTAATCATTAATCACAAGTACCCTATTGCATTAAATGAATTCATACATGCATCATATGATATATTAATGTTCATATAACTAATTATAACCATTGTGTTATGTTAAATCATCATGCATGTTTTCGATCATCCTTGTCGTGTTTGTTATGTTTGCAATTGTTTTGATTGGAACTACCTTGTCCTCGTATTAGATTGTTCGGAGAGTGCAATTGCATGAGAAATACAATCAACACCCATATTATCAACATAAGGCAAGTTACACCACTTGTTCATAAATTTCGTCCCGTTTTGATTCTATGCATGTGATCTTCAAAATTCTGTAGTATGCATGTGTAGGATGTTCTAGTAGAATTTTTCCTTAGTATTATTTTGCAAGTGCGATGATTTTGTAGAATGCCATGAGTAGCTCTATACTTAGGATTTCCCATCCTAATAGGTTACCCCTGTTTTTGCTAAGTATTGCTTGCTATGTTGTATATATATACAAAGTACCGTTGGGGGGTTTCGAAAGACAAAGAATTTTTCTAAGTATAAAGGCTCTCTAGAGCAAACTTTTCTTCTAAAATCCACTTCAAAATAAAACTAAGTTTTCTTCTGGGCGGAATGGTTGTCGGGTCAACGAGTGTGATTTTTGGTGGAGGACGGCCGCCCAGGAATCAAAGAAGTCTGCCATGTTTCAGAATTCAGAAGCTTCCAGTGCAACCACAATACATTATGGGGAGTTGATAGCATAAAACTACCACTTTGTATGTCAAATTTACCATTTAGTACCAGTCGCTCTTGATTTCGCAAAACAATACCACATTTGATTCTGATTGTAGCAATGTGCACCGATTTCACTCTAATAGCGAATTGACACTGCCTAAGACGCGCGGGCCCACATGTCAGGCTGACGTGGCAGCGTGAGACAGCGTACCGTCTGCCGTTTTGCATGCAGGTCCTCAAGTTTTGACAGAAAATTGCAGAAGTCCTGGCACTATTAAAACCTTCATAACTTTTGAATACAATTCAAATCGAAAAAGTTTAAATCTGAAAAGTGCTCGAATTGTTTGAATCTTTTTACAAACTTTATTTATTATTTTATATAATTAAAAATATAAAATATAAAAATATTTTATTAATTATAAGAAATTATTTTATTAATTATACAAAACTTTGGAAATTCATAACTTTAACTATATAACTCCAAATAATATAAATAATATGTCTAAATTTATTAGAAAAATTCAAGGAATCCATTTCTTATATTTATAATGCATGAATCATAACCGTTCCTCTCGGATATTTTGATTATGCAAGTAATCATAATAATAAATGCGTGCTTTTATTTATTTTTGAACTCACTGACTAGCTAAACTGTGAGTTTTGGAGCCTCGCCTCGCTTCGTCTTGGGAACTCGCGATTTGGAGCTTCCCAGCCGATCGAGGAAAGTGGCCACACCCGCCTTTGCCGCCGATCGATCGATTCTGCCAGCGAGCCAAGATTCGTTTCTTCACCTCAGACGCTGCGACACGCCGCCATGCCGCCCATCGCCGCATGGCGAGCTCGCCGGGCGCGCCTTCGCCCTTGTCTCGACGCTACGAGCCATTATTCAGGTCTTCTACCGGGCGGCGTCGAGGCGAAGCCGCTGCTTCGGCGGCACTCGGCGCGCCACGCAAGCTCGTCGAACTCCCGTCGCCGAGGCGGCCGCCATGGAGCGGCATCACGCGCCACCGATCGTGGGACGACGTCATTGTCCGCCGACCGTGTCGTCAGGAGAGCGTCGCCACCGTGTTGAAGCGAGCGCAGTGATAGCCGCCATGGCCAGAAGTCCACCGAGGACGGCGCGGCTCGCCGGGCGTGGTGACGCCGCCGTGCAAGGAGTACGCCAAGACATTCTACCTCGGTAATTAAGCCACTCAAACATCTTACGACGCAGTACTTATTAATACACCGAATAATCCATGTTACTAATAAAAATGTCAATTTTCCTCCAGCGACGCAGCTGATGACGCCGGAGAGGAGGCGGGCGATCTGGACCATCTACGGTAAGATCAATCGATGACATCATGTATTGAGACGCCACTGATCGGCATCGAGCTGACGGCGATCACGACGACGAGCAGTATGGTGCAGGAGGACAGACGAGCTGGTGGACGACCCGAACACGGCGCACACCTCCGCGGTGGCGCTGGACCGGTGGGAGTCGCGGCTCGAGGACGTCTTTGCCGGCAGGCCCTACGACATGCTCGACGCTGGCCGGGCCGACGCCGGCAAATTATGATTACGCCCCTCCGGTGACACATTTATTATTATGATTACTTGCATAATCAAAATATCTGAGAGGAACCATTATGATTCATGCATTATAAATATAAGAAATGGATTCCTTGAATTTTTCTAATAAATTTAGACATATTATTTATATTATTTGGAGTTATATAGTTAAAGTTATGAATTTCCAAAGTTTTTGTATAATTAATAAAATAATTTCTTACAATTAATAAAATATTTTTTATATTTTTATATTTTAATTATATAAAATAATAAATAAAGTTTGTAAAAAAGATTCAAACAATTCGAGCACTTTTCAGATTTAAACTTTTCGATTTGAATTGTATTCAAAAGTTATGAAGGTTTTAATAGTGCTGTGGACTTCATGCAATTTCATCAAAACTTGAGGACTGCATGCAAAACGCAGACGGTCCATTGTCACGCTGCCACGTCAGCCTGACAGGTGGGCCCGCGCGTCTTAGGCAGTGTCAATTCGCTATTAGAGTGGAATCGGTGCACATTGTTACAATCAAATTCAAATGTGGTATCGTTTTGCGAAATCGAGAGCGACTGGTACTAAATGGTAAATTTGACATACAAAGTGGTAGTTTTATGCTATCAACTCCATTATGGGCTCTGTCTTGGCCTAGTACTTAGTGGGAAACCTCACCTGGGTACCAACATTTGGAGGATTCTTGGCACGGTTGGATCCGGAAGGTAGAGGGGCTACTAAGGGAAAGCCTCGCCATGGTCTTGTCTGTAAAAGGGCTTGATCGTGGATTGTGGGTAAAGTGCACAAACTCTCGAGAGTATTGCAATCTGATCGATCAGCCGTGTTCACGGTAACAGAACAACAATGAGCGTCTGAAGGATGGAGCCTCTGAAGGATCTTCCTCTCTCTTTTCTAAAACAAAGTTTTGAAACCCCATGGCGTGCGTAATATCGCTAATGGGTGGGATTTTGGGAAACTTGGTGTGTAATATCCAAGTGACGCTTGGTGCGTAATATCCAAGTGTTTGGTTGTTTGGACACTTGGTGCGTAATATCCTCGTGTGCCACTCGACCTTATTTTATCTAAGCAAATGTTTACAAAGTAGGACAATCCTCTCTTCTTCTCTCTACTTAAGAAAACTAGCTTTGAGCAAATGAACTGGGGGGGCTATACCAGCCTTGCATGTAGAGATAGTCTTTTCTCTCCTTGGTGTAATTTGCCAATACATTCAAAGTATTGACCCAACTTGTTGGTACGACGTTTCATGCGTAATTTGAGATCGTTGAAAGGTGCGCTAGGATCGCGGGTCTTCACTCAACCTGCCTGTGGCATTGATGGGACTCCAAGTTGTATTTATATCACTTCTGTTGTAATAATGTAAACTCTGGATTACTCGATTCATGTAATAAAGACTTGTGTTTTACATGATATTTCATCGACTGTGAGTGCTAGCTATTGATCCAGGGACTAGCATGTTATTCACAGGGACCTAGGATCCTACTTGATCCGAGGTCACTACAGATGGTATCAGAGCATAAGTTGACTGTAGATCGTGACCCTAGACATGGAAAAACCTTAGGACAAATATTTTCTAAGTTATTTCAGAAAACTCTCATACTTCCCATCATCTACCTTGGGGTTTTAAAATTTTCTTAAGTCTCTTCTTTTCAACATTAGAAAATGACCACTACACACTTCAAGAAGAAACTTTTCTCAAGATTACCTTTTCAAAGAAGATCATCTCAATGTTTCGATTAAGTTGGTACTTGAAGACCTCCATGAAAGATGTTCCAAGACTGAAGCTACGAGATTAAAGACTTCAAAGGCCTTAAGTCAATGTTATTAACTAAAGAACTCGAAAGATTGAAGATTATGAAGAACATGAAGACTATCAAGAGCACGAATACTTTTGGAGGCTCGAAGCCTCGAAGATTCCAAGTGACCTATTAGGAACCAAACCCGAATAAGATTTCGCTAAATATCGATACGACAAATTGTTTGCTATCTTGTATGGTTTATTACCATAGCTAATGAAAACCTATTTTCTAAACAAGATTTCTTGTATGGGTTATTCTTCTTCTTTCCATACTCCATTCGTTCCTACTCTAAACCTTGGTCAACTCGACGGATGGACCATATCAATAAGGAGGACAAGGGACTCAACTCCACCAAGCGTAAGAGCCACGCCGATGCAAAGAAGTGGATGCTCCAGGTTGAAGAAAGAATGAAGGATGACAACATTGAAGTCAACAGAATGCTTCATTACGCCACCCAATTCCTAAAGGACGACGCTCCAACTTGGTGGGAGATGCAACACACCATTGATGATCATCAAGGGGGATATCTCAGGAAGAATTTAAAGTGGTTCCACTTCAATCTCGTCTCTTATACCAAAAATCCAAGAGGTTGAAGTCCCGAAACATTTAGCTTGCACGATCTATGGAGAAATAGGACATATCACCAAGGAGCATCATGATCAGCGCCCCTACTGTGAAGGAAGGCACCCATCAGAAGAATGTCCCACCTCTCAAGTTACATTCTTCCTGTGCGAAGGGACCAATCACAACCCTCTCAATGCACCTCTACCCGTGGTATATCAACTAAATCAACAAGTCGAGATGAATGCGCCAAGACCTCATGAAGCTCATGAGGACACGACGAATACAAGGGATGGATTCAAGACTCTAGACACCACACCCAAAGTCATCACTTTGCAATACTCGACATATGAAAGGAATGCCCATTTTCCCCAAACCGCACAAGGAAACGATCAAGGCTTCCAAATGTTGAGGTAGAGCATGAAGAACCACAAGACGGGATGTCCTTGCCAAAAGGAGGAAGGGTATAAGCAAAAGTCCTATGCTTCCAAAGGTCACAATCCTAGGCATTATCGATAATTGTCCAAAACATGTGAATGTAGTGGAAAGGATAAAAGCACGATGGTAATAGAAATAGAAGACCTCTATTAGGAGAACTATCATATTCTATACTTATTAGATGTTCTTATATTTCCTGTCTATCTTTTCTATAACCTATTCTTGTTCTAATTTGTGGTTGTCCATTCATTTGATTAGTAGAAGAAGTGATCTACCATAAAACTACAAGAATTGGAAAATGTTATTAGTAGTTTTCCGTAAAGCAAATCACTATATGAGAGTTGGCCTACAAGTAAAGAACAAATAACATGGCATAAATGAACATCTCACCAAGTTTGTTTAGGTCTGGACCACCATATCTTATCTCTTTAGGAGATCATCGCTATCGTGTTAGCATATTGTTCTTACCAACTTATGTGGTATGACAATACAGGTTGCTTGCTTGGTTGTATTGAGCTATTTTGTGTGATGCCTTGTTTAGGATATGTTGTTTTGAAACTCTAAAGTTGCTGGAGTTTTGGTGGTTTTAAAATTATTTTAATGGTATGAATTGATTGAAATTCGGGATTACTGCTGTAGTTTTCTGCCTGACCTGTTGTACCGTGCGATTTTACATATTTTATTGGTATCTCAGAAAAATCTACAAAAATAGGATCTGGAGCGTAATTACATGTAGTACACGCACAAAAATTGGTTAAAATTCGTGACGAGTTTAAGTCGGTCAGAAAAATTCGTGAAGTCTACTCTTGCTTTTTTAGATTTTGTGTATTGCGTATATGTTGCGCTATTTTACTCTAGTATTGTTCCCAATGATTTCAAACTATTTTGTGGTTATATACTACTAAGTTTATACACATGTAATGTTATTATATAGGTGCTTGCTTGTGTGTTGATTTCTTATGATTGTTTCCTTGTTTGTGACCTTGATTGCTTCATATGGTTATGGGTAGGATTATTTTCTTAGTCGTTTCGCTTTTCCTATAGAATCTATCCTTTCCTATCTTGAACCCTTGGAGATATAATGATGTGTTAAGTGGAAGGTTTGACAACACAATGCATTTAGGAAGGGAGTGCTCCACCTAATAGAAAAAAAGGATGTGGAAGTATGAAGTGTTGCACATGATGTTATGTAGTAGATTACCCAACCTGAAAGTTGAAGTATCGATAGCTTAGTTTTAGTAGTAGCTTTGTTGATTGAATACATGGGAGTATACATAGAGCATTAGTTCGTGCCCATGGAAACATTCTTCAAGGCAAGTAAGAATGCCCGAGTGATAGAAAAACGTGATTCACCTATCCTCATACAGGGTAATGAATTGGGTGCAGGATGGATTGATCACCATTCCTACTACTCTTATTATTCGCTCTTGTACTGTTGGATTTGCGAATCTTGAGTGCCCTTTTCAACCTTAGCAGAGAGTCGACGTTGAGCCTAAACCCTAGAATGGTATATTGTTACACCTTCTAAAAAGCATCCATTGCTAAGCATAGGATGTACGGTAAGGATGAACCCCAACCGTGAATTATGGGCACCGTGAAGCAAACGCTCCCTATTTGCCCACCATGAGAAGTTTTGCTAGTTTAAGAAGTGCTTCTCGGAAACTATCAATCATGATGTTTAGAATGTGCTAGAGACATTGTGCCAATAAAAGTCTAAAAGAGAACCAATCGAGCTAAGTGAATCCTAGAAGTGACCTAGTCAATTTCTTTTAAGGGTGGTAGCATCCTAAAGGATCCCGAACCTTTCTTTCTTTCTAGCCTTCCCAAATCTCGGGACGAGATTTCTTTTAAGGGTGGTAGTCTGTCACATCCCAAAATTTTCCTAATTTTGGAATGTGAAACAAATAAATAAGATTGATTGAATGTTTGACTATGTTGAAAATTATCAAAGAGAAGAAACTTTTGAATAGAAAATCCTCTCAACCTTGAATTCAAAATCTTATATTCTTTGGTTAAGACCTAAGTAGCCATATAGGCAAAAGGGCGTGGATTGATTATGGATTGTAGAATTGGTGTGCAAGATTTCAAAATGAAAATCATGAAGCATTCATATGCATTTCATCCATGCAAAGTTCTCACAAACTAAATCCAGATCCTCGTATCTAAATCCTATAGTTGATTACCAAATGTTCCTAAGGGTAACTAAATTGACTTTTAAAACCCACTGTTGCTAAGGCATAAATTATTGGTAAATCATAGCCTAAAGAGATCCAATTAATACTACAAAATTTTAGAAACAAAATTGAGCTCATTTGGAGCTAGTATGAAAAAGTTATGGAATAAATACAAACACATAGAGATATAAATAAAATGAGATATACAAGGATTTGTAAACCAACTACTTCCAAACTAGTAAAAATATTACAAATTTGATCCTATAATGATCTATTCGATTTTAGAAAAATTTAGAAACAAGAATCATGTCATTTGGAGTTCAGATGCAAAAGATATGAGGAAAACAACTCAAAAAAACGAACGGGCCCACCGGACCGAAAGCGATCAGGAGCAAGACGCTACCTTGTAGGTGCCAGCTTGCTCCAAAACGTCTGAAATCTGTTTTCTAAAACCTATCTCTACTCAAACTCTTATAACTTTTTATCTACAACTCCGAATCGACTTCCTTGTTTCTACTTGTTCCTTACTCCAAGGCCTATCTCTAAACCATCTCAAACCTCCATATAAACTCATGGAGGCACGGTATCTGAGTTTCTATTCTCGAAATCCCGAATCTACCTATTCAATCTTGTTTCGCTTTTAACCCATCTAGACTTCGTCGTTTGCTTTCGGTCAAAAACGAAAGTTGAAGATCGCGAAATATTTCAATCCCGACAAACCTCACCTCTTTTCATCCACCACAGCCGGAGAATTTCGTATCGCAATATTTCAGATCTTACGGTGTAAATCCAAGATGTACTCGCGCTCGTTTCTTCAAATACAAATTCCTTTGGTGAGAAGGTAGAAATAATGATTCCCCACAACTTTCATGTTCTGAGTTTTTCGATTTGACCTACGGATTTGTCTCTCTAACACAGATCTATTTTTTGTCTATTCTGAGCCAAAATCGGGTCAATCTCTTCTTCTAGCCACCGGATCATATCCATCGGTCGAGATTCAATCAAACCGATCGTGCCATGTCGTCATCCCGGTCATCTTCCTCATCAACGCCACGTCAACGTAAGGTCAACATCTAGTCCCAAGCATGCAAAGTCAACTGTCAGTCAATGAATATTCTGGAATATTCCGTTCGGATTTAAAATTGCATATTATAGATCTAACTTGTAAAATTCATTAGAAATTCATACCATGTCCAAAAATTGCGTATAATATATCAAATTGAAGATAATTTCACGTAGAATCATCTTATTGGAATAGATCCAACTTTTACTGTACGTGGTTACTGCAGTAATTTAATTAGTTTTAATGGTCTTTTAGGTTAATAAATTCATAAGAAATTATCTGTAACTCCGAAAAATATGAATAATATATCAATTTGAAGCTACTGTAATGTACTTTAATAATATCTGGTTGGATCTAGCCTTTGCAGATTATTTAACCTGTAGAAATTTAATTAGTTTTAATGCCTTTATAAATCATTAAATTCATAGTAAGTTAATTGCTTGTCACAAAAATACAAATGATATACCGATGGAAAGCTGGTTCCATGTAGATCATCAATCTGCAATTAGTTCGGCATTTTACTGTAAGGTTTTGACGTGAAAATCTAAATAGTTTAATGGCTTATTTAGAGTAATAAATTCATAAGAAAATAAATACTATTCAGAAAATTACAAATAATATGTCCCTGAAATCACAATTCCGTGGAGATTACAGATATAATTTTTGTTTGATTTTTAGGAAACATAAACTGTATGAATCATTTAAAACCCATTAAACACTATTTAAATCATATAAAAAGATCTATAACTTCGATTAGGTTGAATCCAACGCCTACTGGTTCGTATTAACGTCCTCTATCCAGTAAACCCAAGAAACAAATTTAATTCTACCGTTAGAACAGGCGTTACAACAGAACTATCAAAACCCTTATATTGGCAAGTAATCATTAATCACAAGTATCCTATTGCATTAAATGAATTCATACATGCATCATATGATATATTAATGTTCATATAACTAATTATAACCATTGTGTTATGTTAAATCATCATGCATGTTTTCGATCATCCTTGTCGTGTTTGTTATGTTTGCAATTGTTTTGATTGGAACTACCTTGTCCTCGTATTAGATTGTTCGGAGAGTGCAATTGCTGCGGAGAAATACAATCAACACCCATATTATCAACATAAGGCAAGTTACACCACTTGTTCATAAATTTCGTCCCAGTTTTGATTCTATGCATGTGATCTTCAAAATTCTGTAGTATGCATGTGTAGGATGTTCTAGTAGAATTTTTCCTTAGTATTATTTTGCAAGTGCGATGATTTTGTAGAATGCCATGAGTAGCTCTATACTTAGGATTTCCCATCCTAATAGGTTACCCCTGTTTTTGCTAAGTATTGCTTGCTATGTTGTATATATATACAAAGTACCGTTGGGGGGTTTCGAAAGACAAAGAATTTTTCTAAGTATAAAGGCTCTCTAGAGCAAACTTTTCTTCTAAAATCCACTTCAAAATAAAACTAAGTTTTCTTCTGGGCGGAATGGTTGTCGTCAACGAGTGTGATTTTTGGTGGAGGGCCGCCAGAATCAAAGAAGTCGCCATGTTTCGAATTCAGAAACTTCCAAGGCAACCACAATACATTATGGGCTCGGTCTTGGCCTAGTACTTAGTGGGAAACCTCACCGGTACCAACATTTGGAGGATTCTTGGCACGGTTGGATCCGGAAGGTAGAGGGCTACTAAGGAAAGCCTCGCCATGGTCTTGTCGTAAAAGGGCTTGATCGTGGATTGTGGGTAAAGTGCACAAACTCGAGAGTATTGCAATCGATCGATCACCGTGTTCACTGAATGTAACAACAATGAGCGTCTGAAGGATGGAGCCTCTGAAGGATCTTCCTCTCTCTTTTCTAAAACAAAGTTTTGAAACCCCATGGCGTGCGTAATATCGCTAATGGGTGGGATTTTGGGAAACTTGGTGTGTAATATCCAAGTGACGCTTGGTGCGTAATATCCAAGTGTTTGGTTGTTTGGACACTTGGTGCGTAATATCCTCGTGTGCCACTCGACCTTATTTTATCTAAGCAAATGTTTACAAAGTAGGACAATCCTCTCTTCTTCTCTCTACTTAAGAAAACTAGCTTTGAGCAAATGAACTCTACAGCCTATACCAGCCTTGCATGTAGAGATAGTCTTTTCTCTCCTTGGTGTAATTTGCCAATACATTCAAAGTATTGACCCAACTTGTTGGTCGACGTTTCATGTGCGTAATTTGAGATCGTTGAAAGGTGCGCTAGGATCGCGGATCTTCACTCAACCTGCCTGTGGCATTGATGGGACTCCAAGTTGTATTTATATCACTTCTGTTGTAATAATGTAAACTCTGGATTACTCGATTCATGTAATAAAGACTTGTGTTTTACATGATATTTCATCGACTGTGAGTGCTAGCTATTGATCCAGGGACTAGCATGTTATTCACAGGGACCTAGGATCCTACTTGATCCGAGGTCACTACAGCATCTTGTATTGCTTAGTATTTTAAAGATTAAAAGCTTTAGAGATTACCGTTTTTCCACTGAAAAGAGCTTCATCATAATCCGTTGAAATGAAACCATATGTTATGGTTTGGGATAAAACCCAAGTTGTCCTTTCTTAAACATTGGTATGCTATGCATAAGAAAGATGTTTGCAACCAAAGTCGGATGAACCTGTCTTTGTATGTTATTTCGAATAACTGTTAAGTATTCCTCCATAAACACCGGAGACAAAAGTGTTTGTCGCTTAAAACGTCAAGTTTCTTTGAGAAGGAATTTTTCATGAAAAGATAAGTGGGAGGACAATAGAACTTTGATAAAGGTTAAAAGAACCTTAGCTATATGTGCAGAGTTGCGCAGTGCCGAAAAAGTGTTCCGGAGGCAGCAACAATGCTCATGGCTCACGTGCCTCAAAGGTTGTGGTCACGAAGATCTAAGTTCCTATTGAAACAAGTAGGTCGAGTAAACAATCAAATACCAAGATTTGAGGGTTGAATCATTATTTGAGAATAATGAACGGACTACATGCAAAGAAGTGATGATGGGCCCTGACTCCGTAAAATGGCTTGAAGCCATAAAATCCGTGATAGTTCCATACACGAGAAATCAAGTTTTGAACTTGAAGGACCCTCGAGAAAGGTGTAAGACCTTACAGTTGTGTCTGGATCTATAAAGAAATAGACATGGATGTTTTACATCTATGAAATGGTCGACATGTTGGGAAATAGTTCACAAAATGTTCAAAGGTTGACTATGACAAGATTTGATCTCTCATAGTGATATTTAGTCTAGACGGATTAATGTAGCAACCACTACATATAATTTGTTATATGGTAGTTGAATAAACAAAACAAGTTCTTCTAATAGAATCGTTACCTAGGACATGTGCATAACACGGTCTATAGGGTTTTGTTAATTCGAAGGATGCTAAAAGCATATGCAAACTTCAATGGTTAAAGTGAGCATCGCGGAGTTGGAATCTTCACTGTGATGAAACTGTTAAAGGAGTTTAAAAGTTCATCAGAGACGATGGAGATGCTTGCATTTGCAAGAAATTAAGTGGAAGCGCTAAGACATATTTCTAATACATTATGTGGAGGACATATTGTTGATTAGAAAAGATGTATCTTTTATTAAAACATATTAAGAATTTCATCCCGATGAAAGACTTAGGCAAAACCCAAATATTTGGCATCAATAGACGCTAATATGGTTGTGCCAGAAGTGCATAGACAAGATATTGAATGAGTTCAATATAGAAACTACAAGAGAGGTTCTTGTCGCACAGAAAGGATTGAATGAGTTCAATGTTGATGATATATATTCAAGTGTATTGACATTTGGTAAAGTGAAACAAATAATCAAGTATAGATTGATACTTGATGTATGAAATCACAAAGAGTATTTATATCAATCATACTATGATATGTACAAATCCAGATATGTCCTATGCTCTAAATGTTGTGAGCATATACCAGAATGATTCGTAAGATGATCATTGGACAATAGTAAGGATATTCTTATGATCTTTTGGAAGAACTAAGAGTATATTATTTGTAGAAGTGACAAATAGATGGTTAGTTCATTGTAAAGTACTACATTGATACTAGCTTTGTCACAAAGTACAAATTAAGTTTATCTCAATCTAAACTAAGGGTGGCACAATATAATGGAAAGTGAGTTCCATAATGGATTTGGATGAGTTCCAAAGTTAAGACATTGTGAGATACTACAACAAAAGGCTAAGTATATGACTGCTATTTTAGCAGAAAAGAGGGCATTTGTGTCAAGTAGTTTGTTATCAAACTAGGTGTAGTTCACAAGGATAATACTATGAAGATATATTGTGCGACAATATTATCAACATGTTTTAACCCCAAAGAGCTAAAGGTCACACCGAAAGACCAAATTTGTACAAAGCCATCTCATTAGAGAATGAGTGATGCGTAGAGACGCAAAGACATGCAATTACACACGGACCTGGAAGTGTCAGATCCGGAGATCAGTTGACCACTAGCAATCGTGTACATACAACACCGGAAAGCCATAGGTGTTGAATACACAAAGGTTTAAAACTAGATTATTGACTCTAGTGCAATTGGGAGACTGTTGGAGATATGCCCAAGAGGCAATAATAAAGTGGTTATTATCATATCTTCACACTTATGATAAATGTTTACATACCATGCTATAATTTTATTAACCGGAAACATTAATACTTGTGTGATTTGTAAACTAAAATAAGAGTCCCTAGTAAAGCCTCTTGTTAAACTAGCTTGTTGGTTAATATATGATCATGGTTTCCTGATCATGAACATAGAGATGTTATTAACAATGGATCATATCATTAGGAGAATGATGTGATGGACATACTCCTATAGATAAGCGTAGCATAAAGATCAAGTCATTTCAATAGTTCAATTGCTATATGCTTTCTGATACATAGTAACCTAATTCCTTCGACCATGAGATCATGCATATCACCTTTGCGGATGGATGCTTTGATGACATCAAACACCACACCGTAATCGGGTGGCTATAAAGGTGGCATTGAGTGTTCTAAAGTATTGGTTGAAACACATGGATCAAGAGTGGGATTTGTCCATCCATATGACGGATAGATATACTGGGCCCTCTCGGTGGAATGTCTTCCAATTATCTTGCAAGCATGTGACTGGCTCACAAGGGATCACATATCACGGAACGAGAAAAGAGTACTTATCGAACGAGGTTGAACTAGGTATGCAGATACCGATGATCATAACCTCGGATAAGTAAACTATCGTGAGACAAAGGGAAATTGGTATCGTATGTAAGTGGTTCATTCGATCACAAAGTAATCGTAGAAATATGTGGGAGCCATATGAATTTCCAGATTCCTCTATTGGTTATTGTTAGAAGTGTCTCGATCATGTCCGCATAATTCACGAACCGTAGGGAGACACACTTAAGGATTCGACGTTGTTTGAGTAGTTATGGTATTATGAGAAAGAGACCGAATGTTGTTAGGAGTCTCGGATGGGATCCGGGATATCACGAGGTGATCCGGAATGGTCCAGAATAAGATTCATATAAGGAAAGTCCCGTTTGAGTTCGGGAATGATTAGGTGTTTTCATCGGGAATGTTCTAGAAGGTTCTAATGTCCAGACCGGGGAAGGGTACATGAATGTGCCATTACATATTGGAATGATTGCATCATGTACTAAGTGTTCTTGCTGTTCCAAATAAAGAATTAAATTGAATCCTAAAACAGAAAAGTCAAATGGCGGTTTGAAAGTCAAACGGCTAAACAGAAGCAGTGGGAAACAAGCAAGAGGAGGCAAACCGACTTGGGGAGGAGTCCTCCTCTCCAAGCCGGCCACGCCACCAAGGCCGACTTGGGAGGGACTCCTCCCTTGGCCGCCTCCCACCTATAAAAGGAGGCAGGGCCTCCTCTACACACACAAGTTCCTATCCTCTAATCTAAACCCTAGCCAAAGCCTCCGGTTTAGAGCCGTTTTGGTTTAGAGCTTCTAATTGCCCTAGCCTGCGGTTTAGAGCCTTCTAATTGGCGTGTCTAATCTCTAGACCACTAATAGCTCTCTCTCTCATACTCCACCATACTCGCTCCGCTTAAGCGAAGCCTGGGATCTCCCTCTACTTCCAAGACCACGCCAGGTCTTTGCGGAATCGCGAGGAGAGTGCTACAACCTCCGTCTTTGGAACAAGGAGAGGAAGGTCTTCGTCGAGTACCGAACGTGTGACCGATCATGAAGCGCCAGCGAACGCAATAGGAAGGATCGCTTACACGATCTTGAGATCGGAAAGAGTACGGCTACATCACCCACGAGAATCCGCTCTCGTTAAACACTTTGGAATCTTCGAGGGTAAGTTATTCCATCGACTCGTTGCTACAATCTAGTAGATAGATCTTGGCTTGTTTGTTTGTATGCGATAGAAAATTTTTGTTTTCCATGCTACGAACCCCTACAATCAAGTTACCCAACCGAAAGCCCCTCTTAATAGTGCGGCAATGTATCCTATAACCAAGTCTCCCAACAACCACCTTGAGACCGGTAAAAGGAAAACCTAGCAAGGCCATATCTTTGCCTTGCACATCCTGCTTGATCTTGATGACAACACTTCTATATCCATCCAAGCCGGAATGCATCACTTGATCATTGTTGCTTCGTGAAGACTCCTAATTTGCTCCCCCATACACCACTATTGGATAGCTTCATTAATACATGACTTCACATGTCCATTATCACCAATATGGACGGCAAGCTTCAAGCAAATGATATTATCGAGATGCTTATCTTGAACTTGCCCTTCTTAACCTTGATGGCGATCACCACTTGATGTCATCCTCTCATGTGCTATATAAGATCTTCACTTTTGAAGCATGCCCATGGAAAAATACCTATCCCATATAGAAAATGCAAAGGCACATATATAATGAGTTAGTTCATGATGCATAATTGACAAGGCTTACCATACCACAAGATCCATGTGGTACATTTTTTATGCTTCATGTGTTGACCAACTTGAAATCACTCTTCACTCTTTGTATAGGTCAACCGTGTATCTTCTCATGCTCCATCTCAATATCTTGAGGTACATAAAGAAACCTTAATTTGATTACATGCTCTAAATCTTAGTCAATCATAGCTCAACTAATGAGGCTATCATGACACCGTCTTAGAGCCATATCTCGAATTCTTCTATTGAGATCACACTCTCAAGATATTGATCATATCATATTATTCTCTTCAACTCGATGATCTTGATGCCAATAATCAAGGTATATCTTTATCTTCATGGCATCCATACTTGAATCCAACACATAGACTACAAGCATGACCTGTGGAATATTCCTTCATATAAAACTCAGTGAAAGCATTAGTCCATAGGGATTATCATTAATCACCAAAACCACACATAGTGGCAATTACTCTTTCAATCTCTCCCATTTTGGTAATTAATGACAATCACAACAAGAGGGTTTATATAATGAATATTAGAAACAAGTACGCAGCTTATCCGAGAATAAGTTGTGTACAAGAGGTTGCATTTGATATGGTCAAGTAACACAAAGCTACTAGCACATATCAAAACCAATTCTACTTACACAAACTACAACTAATGTAAGTGATGTGAGTAGAACCAACATATATAGAGCAAACTCCCCCATAATATATGCATGTGTGATGAACTTGAATTTCATTGCATAATTTTCAAGAATAAACTTTAGGAGACTTTACACTATATATACAACCATGCAAAACATAATAAAGATGAAATGCATGAAAGGCAAACACTTAAGAACAAACCAATCTTAAGTATAAAACCATTTCCCTTAAACCCTCTAAACTTCTCCCCCATTGATAATAAGTGCCAAAATGGATGACAAAGATAGAAGGACAATATAGTATGAGTTCCTCCCCAAGGTGTGCATTTCTAATATTCACATATCCAATGACAAATATTTGGAGGAAATCAAGCTATATTGAGGATCAAAAATTGCTACAATGATAAAATGGTGAAGAAACTTCAACGGATGAAGCAATCAATCCAATGGTCCAAAAAATCGAATGGACAAATAGTGCTCTGAATGAAATAAGGAAGCTCCCCAAGGTTCGTGCATAAATTTTAATTATTGTATTTGAATACAATATGCACAAACATGGAATCCTCACTCCCTCTATAATATTTAGAAGACAAACAAGATACAAGGAGTAGGTAAATAAATACACTTATTAAGACAAGCTTAAGTGCATATATAGCCCATGGCTCTATTTTCTCTTAGGGTATATCAATGAACTTCACCAAAGAAAAAAGAAAAACCTCAAAAACATCACAACTAACACTAAGGGAACAAATGCTAGTTGGGATACTTTGAGAAATGCAACAAGTAGCAAAAGGAAGGATTCAAAGCAATTTCAACAATATTGCACATGAGAGTACCTTGAGGAATTGATATGCAATAAATTGCTAGAAGGCATATTTGGAATTGGTGAATCATGAACATGATTTTATATACTCCCCATTATATGCATCATCTCAAATTACTCACATAAGCAATAAGGATAAAGACATCTTTCAAAGATCCTTGCAAGAACTGCAACATTTACAAACAGATAAATTCATGCCAAGATGCAACCTACAAGAGATTGGATGAAAGAATAGTGTGCATGAATAAGATATTTGTTACCGAGATAGCAATGGTATGATGTAGTAGAAAAGAATTTTTCGATCATCCTAGCTTGGCTCCAATTATTATGTGGTGACAACACTTTTCTTATAGATGAGACAATCATCCATTGCATCTCCAATGTACCTAAAACAACATTCAAGTACATCTTGGTCCCCAAAATTATTGGGTCCAAAGTGGTTAGACTAACCAAAACACATAGGACACACTCCATAAAAATATGTGCATATTTAGATATGAATTTTGAATTTCATGCACATCTTAGTTGTTTAAGGATTTGATGGAGTATGCCCTATATATTGGATCAAAGAAAGCAAAAATGATATGAGATATACATTTAGTAAGCATGCATGCGTGAGACTTTCAAGATCCAACAAAGATATAATTTGGAAAAATCACCCAAATATTCAATAAGGCATACAAGGTGTGACCAAACACATTTGTTGCCCAAACTATATCAAAGAATCAAATCAACACACGATTTGTTCAATGAAGTTCAACAAATTAACTAAGCAAAAACTATTAAGCAAAAAGATGAAATAAAAACACAAATACTCAAAGATTTATCTCATTCAAGCAAATAAATATAGAAGAAGGAATGAGATAACAAACTCCCAAAAGAGCAAGGTTTCAACAAATAAACCAAACCCTTAACACTTTTCACAATGGCACAAGGTTCCGAGAAGAAGAGGTTTGTATTCCACTAAAACACATTTGATAATAATCAAAAACATCATCAAAGAGATGTTCAAAAGCCAAGGAAGACAATGGGAGCCACACCAAAATTTTGGAAAAGAAAATAAGTCAATAATAGGTGAAATCCAAGGTGAAGATGATCCATAAATGCTACCACACACAAGTATCTCAATTGTCGAAGAGAATGAGTGTATTGGAATTGATTTCTGGTGGTATATTGCATGGGTATTAAAGATAAATCTTCACAACAAAAAGCATAGGATAGGAATAAAAAGATTAAGCACTATGCAAAGATAGAGATTCTTGATAGCTTCAACTAGTCACACAATCATGCAATGCAACAATTAGAATAACTTGAAGCAAATGGTCTCCCAAACAAGATATAGATATATGTATTTGAGGAAGACCGCACCAAGAATTTCTTACTGAAACAAGGACCAAAAATATGAGCAATAAAATCTTCTAACAAAAATAGGACCTTGTTTGAGTCAACATGCCGCCTAGAAACAAGATAATCAACAATATCAACTCTAAGTGGCACTACCTCATATTTTCACATTTCCTAGGATTGTGATATGCAAAAGAAGAATATTACTCCCCCATAATGTGATATTTAATTTTTCTTAATAAGAGGCAAAGCAACCTCAACTAGAGAGAATTAATGGATATTTAGAATTTGAATTTCTCATGAGTATGACACACCACATAGTGACTAGATAAGCTTGGAATATCAATACTAAGTGGTAGTACTCACATACACACATTTTAAGGTTTGAGAAATGCGCAAGTCATATTACTCCCCCAAAATGGGATGTTCCATTAACCACTCAAAAAGAGCCAAATAAGATATCATCAAGGTGCATTAGAGGCTCAAAACGAGACACACGGGTAAATGATGTGCCAAACACCTAGACATACTTGAATACACAAAATAAGCAAGCATGAGGAACACCAAATACAAACACATACTTGGTACAAAACCAAAACATGTAAAGGGGCAAGTAACTTACAATATAAATGAGTTAAGTACAAGTTACCGTGAAGAGGCCATTGGATATAAGATACGGATAAGATAATCCTAATGACTTGGCTTGATCAAATATAATATATGAAGATCCCTTAATTCTTCATGAGTTATCCAAGTCTCCAATGCCCTCCATAAACACCTATTGATCAAGTTTGAGCTTGTTGGTCTCCAACCAAGTTGGCTCCTAAGAGGTTAGTCACAATAGGCTTGGCAACCCAAATGGTTATTTTCTTGACACCACTTTGAGTTCCAACAAACTTGGCAAACACATTGCCATCCTTATCCTTCCTAAGAGAATAATCATCATCAACGATGATAGGGTTAGATAAGGTATCGTTTGAACATGAAGAGGCAAAGTGCCCCTTCACACGACATATGTAGCAACAAGTGCTCCCCTTTCTCTTCTTTATTGATTTATTGGCTTGGGGAGAATTATCTTGATTCTTCTTCGGAAGTGGCCTAATTTCAACTTGGGCTTTACCTTGTACTTGTGGCCGCTTCCCTTGTTGCTTCTCACTCAAGTTATTTTTCTTCAATGGACAAGATCTTACATGATGTCCTTCAACCCTGCACTTGAAGCAAATAATCTTGGACAAATTCTTGACTTGGTTTTGGCCCTTCTTCTTGTTTCTCTTGGACTTGTTATTGTTATTGGAGTTGAGTCCAAGTCCACTTTTATCATTAGGGGATTTTTGCACACTCAAAATATTATCGAGTGTCTATTTCCCTTCATGACTCTTTTCTAAGTCATTCCTCAAGAAAGTGACTTGGGCCTTGAGCTCTTTGATTTCCTCTACATGGTTAGTAGAAATACAAGTACTAGAGGAAGTAGAAGCTTCATTGTTAGAGCAAAAAGGCAAATCAAGTAATCCAACACAAGGTTTATCAATAGTATGGCTAGATGGATTACTAGGACTAGCACACGGCAAAATAGCATTTTGAGTAGAAGTTGTGCTAATGTCCAAAAGAGGCTCAAAAGATGTTACCTTGGTAATACTTGTCTCACGAGCTAACATTAGCCCATCATGGGAGATTATAAGACCATTATGAGAGCCTGAGAGCTTTTCATGACTTTCTTCCAATTTCCTATACTTGCTAGTTAGCAACTCAAGTTGAGCCCTTAGCTCAACATTCTCCTTTAGGGTAGATGCTTCACAAGAAGTAGAGTTAGTAGCACAAGCATCATTAATGGAATTTTTCTTTTCAAGCTCATAAGATTCATTTTTTTGTGTGAGGAGACAATTAGTGTGCTTCTCCTCGGCAAGCTCTTGCTTAAGGAGATTGAATCTCCGACTCCCATCATCAAGTTGGAAATCCAACTCCTCTATGGTTCCCGTTTGTCTAGTTATGGTGTCCATAACATGTTTGAGACAAGTAACGGCCTTATTATTACCACGAAGAGAGGTACACAAAAAATTCAACTCAAGCAAGAGAGCACTAGTATCCTCATCAATGTCATCATCACTATCATTATTATCATTGCTATTAAATTTAGAAGATATATTGGGATCCAAAGTAGGAGATACCTTTGATCCTCTTGCCATAAGGCACATGTGAGCACGGGAGGATGAAGATGAGGATATTCTTGAATCTTCATTCATGATCATGTCTTGCTCCATAGAATGTTTGATTTCCTCTACGTTGTTAGATAAAAAACTAGAGGAAATAGAAGCATTTTGTTCATGGGAACAAGGAAAATAAAGCATATCATCTACACTAGTACTTAAATAATTTCTAGATGATATATAAGGACTAGCAACACAAGGGGATATAGCATTATTGTTGCAAGAAGTGCTTAAGTCCAAACTCTCTACACCATTATCATTTGTAGAACAAGAATCATTGGTGTAAAGAGAAACACTACCATCATCACATATGATTTTTCCACTCACCATGCCATTACCTTGTGACTTGTCACATGTAAGTGAAGTGGAAAGAATTGAAATTTCATCGCGGCCGGAGGAGGAAGCAACTTGGATCTGTTCATGATGTGAGGGAGAAGAGTTCTCCTTGGAGATACCACCGACCCTATGAGAAATGGACCCACCAAATATTTCTTTAAGCTTGGTCCACATCTCATGAGACGACTTGCGCTTTACAATTTTCAAGAACAAATTAACTATGGGGCTCAAGGAGAAAATAATCTCATTAGATACTTGAGCTTCGAGATGTAAATTTTTCTCATCCTCTAAAGATAGATTTTGAGGATCCATAGGAGGAGAAAAACCTACATCTAGAAATCGCTCAATCTTTGGACACAAGGTCCGAAGATTACAAAGCAAGCAATTTCTCCACAAAGCATAATTTGTGGCATCAAAGATAATTGTGTCATTGTGCACTATACTACTAGCCGACATCTTTACACTCTAGGCGGTGAAGCCTAAACAAGGAGAGACCTTGCTCTGATACCAATTGAAAGGATAGAGATGTCGCCTAGAGGGGGGTGAATATGATATTTCAAAGCTATTATGGTTTTGGTTTGATAGAATGCGGAATTAAACTAACGTTTATTTTACAAGCACAAAACCTAAATACACTAGGATCAACTAAGTGCATCAACAACAAATTAAGCTAAGCAAGATATCACAAGATAAATATACCACAAGTGATAAGCAAGATATAAGTACTTCAAGCTCGATGGCTATCACAAGGAAAGTAAGCTCGGATATAGAGATAACCGAGGCACACGAAGACGAAGATGTATTCCCGTGTTCACCACCTTTGGGAAGGGGTCTACGTCACGTTGGAGAGGTGTGAGGTTCCACGAAGGATTCCCCACGCGCCACAAAGGCTCACCTTCTTCTCCTAGTCTATCCCACAAAGGAATAGGCCCTTTTTTTATGGCTAGCTTTTCCTCCACTCCGGAGATGGCAAGCACTACAACCACTTCACAAGCTCCATGAAGGAGAAGCCCGGGTCTCTTCACAATCTTCCACGAAGAGAACACCGCGGCACCAACCGCCAGGCCAACTAGGAGGTCACACTCCAAGAATAACAAGCTCACGGTCTCTCACTCGAACAAATCATAATGGAGAGCTCAACACTTATGCAAGAATGCAAAGCAAGAACACCAAGGGTGCTCAAATCCTTCACTCTCAAATCCCACCAAAGCAACAAGTTCTAGGGAATAATTAGAGAGGAAGAACAATAGTAGAAACCAACAAATGACTCCAAGATCTAGATCCAATGGGTTCCCCTCACTTAGAGGAGGAATTGATGGGTGGGGATTGTAGATCTAAATCTCCTCTTCCAAAGCCCTCAAAAAGATGCAAGAATCATAGGAGGGAAGAGAGAGGCAGAAAGCTCAAAGGGGTCAACAATGGAGGTCAAAAACGTTCTCAAGAGCCTTAGAACTTTAGGGAAGAAGCCCCCCTTTTATACCCTTTCAAGGGGGATGACCGTTGGAGGCAAAACATGCTGGACGGACACGTTCCGGCGGCGAAACCGGCGCCGCCGGATCAGCAGTGGCTTCTTCTTCGTGGACCGTTTTTCGGCAGTGGCTTCTCCTTCGTGGTCCTTACCAAATCGGAAGTTCCGGGAAAAACCGAAACAACATACTGGACCGTTTTTCGGCGATTTGCCGAAAATTGCCGGCGGTCGCCAGAAATTCCGGCCACAGGCTCGGTCCCGCCGGAACAAAACACGGCACGCGAAAACGGCGATAACTTTTGCGTCCGGACTCCTATTTCAATGATATTGGGATTGTTTTGACGAGGACAACAAGCCCTTCAAGATGGTTCAGAGAAACATCATAGTACAATAGCGGAGGATAGAACAAAATGAAGAAAGTTAAGAAGCCTCCCCATAAGAAGAACCGATAAAATTTTCAAACTCGAAAACGCCATAGAAGATGCATACGAATTTCGTTTTCGATGAACTTGGACTTGTTGAAGAGATAGCAACAAGATAAAGAACCTCACATGGATAAACAACAAGAAGAAACCAAATAGAAAGATGGAAATAATGCAAAGGATTGAGTTCCCTATGATGATGTGATCAAGTTACCCAACCGAAAGCCCCTCTTAATAGTGCGCTATGTATCCTATAACCCGGTCTCCCAACAACCACCTTGAGACCGGTAAAAGGAAAACCTAGCAAGGCCATATCTTTGCCTTGCACATACCGCTTGATCTTGATGACAACACTTCAATCTCCATCCAAGCCGGAATGCATCACTTGATCATTGTTGCTTCGTGAAGACTTCTAATTTTCTCCCCCATACACCACTATTGGATAGCTTCATTAATACATGTATTCACATGTCCATTATCACCAATATGGACAGCAAGCTTCAATCAAATGATCTTCTCGAGATGCTTATCTTGAATTTGCCCTTCTCAACCTTGATGACGATCACCACTTGATGTCATCCGCTCATGTGCTATATAAGATCTTCACTTTTGAAGCATGCCCATGGAATGATACCTATCCCATATAGAAAATGCAAAGGCACATATATAGTGAGTTAGTTCATGATGCATAATTGACAAGGCTTACCATACCACAAGATCCATGTGGTACATTCTTTATGCTTCATGTGTTGACCAACTTGAAATCACTATTCACTCTTTGTATAGGTCAACCATGTATCTTCTCATGCTCCATCTCAATATCTTGAGGTACATAAAGAAACCTTAATTTGATTACATGCTCTAAATCTTAGTCAATCATAGCTCAACTAATAAGGCTATCATGACACCGTCTTAGAGCCATATCTCGAATTCTTCTATTGAGATCACACTCTCAAGATATTGATCATATCATATTATTCTCTTCAACTCGATGATCTTGATGCCAATAATCAAGGTATATCTTTATCTTCATGACATCCATACTTGAATCCAACACATAGACTACAAGCATGACCTATGGAATATTCCTTCATATAAAACTCAGTAAAAACATTAGTCCATAGAGATTGTCATTAATCACCAAAACCACACATAGTGGCAATTACTCTTTCACTGATGCATCTATACCTATGTCCCAAAACGCCGCCTATGTATTGTAAGCACCTTCTCTCGTGAAAGTCATGTAGACATACTCCACAATGTGGAAGAAGTGTCACTTCGAAGTTATGTATATTGTCTTTCCTTTTTACATAAAACATTAGTATTTTGCAATCCGAATTTGATAATCTTAGAATATTCGAAACCATCAAAATTGGTGAAAGTCGGTTGTATCTTTCTCAGTAGATATCTTTAAATGCCCATAGCTAATATATGTCAAGTATTCTAATCCTTAGACCATAAAATTATGGTATTCACTAGTATCAAAGGAATTTTTTGGGAGCATCAACCGCCACACTATAATAGGGTAATTACAAAAGTGTTTTTCAGATACTTCGGAAAGTGCTTATTAATTTGCATGAATCAAGAGTAGGATTTTGTCCCTCCAAAAAGTTTTTGTAGGTAATTATCTTATATAATTTTGTTTTCAACTTGTTTTGTAGGTTTAATCTAGGATTAAAATATTACAATATAGAGTTTAAATAAAATAAAATTGTAGCTTTGGAAAAACCTGCAGAAAAGTGGGTGATTGGAGCTATAAATCCAGAACCGTCCTAAATATTTTTTTTAATAAAAATGTATGTAAAAAGCTTCAGAGAATAAATTTCTTACAAATAGGGTCATGTTTTGGTATATTTTCTTGTCAAAAATAAGAAGCAGCAGTATACAAAACTAAAATGACAGTTTATTCATTAGCTAGACCATCGAGCAAGAAAATCTATAACCTAGAGAATGTGAACCCTAAGAACCATTTGCTCTTTTGTTTGTTTGTGTTTCGTCTACCGCTATTCCCGTCCACCTGCCTTCAGCCAAAAGGTTTTGTATGAAATACACAAATGCTGCCCGGGAGCCTCCACACGCAAATAAGTTATATAGTGATGTTTGGAACCTACTCCAATTCCACAATGTAAGCTTTTTTATCAGATGTTTTAGTTTGCTAAAAAGTCTTATATTATAAAACGGAGAGAGTATATAGTAGTAAGGTATTATTCATTTTTAGATCGTGGCTACCTAATAGTTCCATTAATTGTTTAACATGACAGAGTATGTACACCGAGCTATACCGTAGGAGCATCTCTAGCGGATATTGCATATCAATCCGTCCGCAAAATTTTATACCGATATGCAATATCGCAGCCAAAAAATGGTCATTCTAGATACCGTAATGGGCCACCAAAGCTCGCAAAATAAAATGTGGTTTTCCGTATTTGGGCATGTCCGTGCGGGCATATATTCAATGCGGAGGGTGGGGGCTGAAATGTGGCACCCCCATCGCCTTTTCCCTCCCTCCCCCTCCCCGCGTAGAAACCCTAGACGTCGCCTCTGGCCGCTCTGATTCTGGTCCACTCCGCCAGAGAAAACAACATCGCCGCCGTCCACTGTCAACACCCGGATTTTTAATCCCAGATGCCTGTTATGCCATACATCGCAATCCCATGATTACCATTTTTGCGAGACATAAAAGATTTGGATATCATAGTACATCATCCATTACAAACCATACATAAGGTCTTACACAAATAAGGATCTCATGATCCAGTTTTTAATACAATTCAAGCAGCGGAATAACGTAATAGTAACGATAGCGTAGGCGAAGCTCCATCTTTGGGGTCACAGGCAATGCTGATGATGGGATATGATCCTAGTTGTCGTAACCTTCCTGCGGTCCATCATCCTGATACTCCTCTTCATAGTATGGCCACGGGAATAGCCAGGGACAAAGCCATGAGTACTCTTTAAGTACTTGCAAACTAATACTAACAGTTAAGGGGGTTTTTATAATAGGATACTAAGCTCTAGGGTTGTTTTACAAAAAGCCAGATTTACCTCTACTAAGTTCAGAAGCAAGAAAGCTAGATGAAGTTTTATAACACCTAAGTGGGAACTTGAATTTCATATCACAACCCTGTTGTGGTCAAGTCAAAGTCTCACTCCATTTCACAAGTCATTTTGAAAACATCTGACGGGGGAACAATATGGCCACTCCAACTGTCTATAACCGCGGACGCGGCTATTCGAATAGTTTGACACTCTGCAGAGACTGTACACTTTCACCACAACATATGATACATCCGTCAGGAACAAATCCTGAATTCACCATACTCAGTATGCGGATAATCAATCCTAACCTTTCCATTACACGCCCTAGTATAGGCACCTCTCTTGTGAGTTTGGCCTCCCAACCATGACCAACTGTCATCTTCGGTACTGCACAGGTGGACAATCTTCACAAGGTATCCTCAGCTCAGACCTTGGCCGTGCGGGAACCCATACTAAGGTATATAAGTGTCCAGTCAAGCCCTACCCAATTTTCGGGTATTGTGGTTGTACAGTAAAATTGGAATGGTATCGCATCCAGACAACCATCAGTGTGTAAAAGGGCTAAGGCTCATGCCTCAACATTTTCATCATCAAAATCATCTGGTGTTCGAGAACACATGTCAAAACATTTTAGTAGAATGACTCATCATTCTAAGGTTTTCATAACCATTTTCACCAAGTATTCCCATCTAAAGTTGATCAAGTTTTATGCTTAGCACTAGCATCTACAAGTGGTGGTAAATACTAATGAGGGGTGGGGTATATTAACTAAGTTCAATCTCATGCCTTAGGATGATATCCAGATTATCTAACTTAGGCTAGATTTTATGCTCTTTATGCTACCTTCAAATATCTTTCTAGTATCTACAATTATCTAAATGAACTCTAATAGAGAGCTTTGATAAAGAAATAAGGTGATCAGCTTGCAATTAAAACTAGGATGGGGTATCAAGTGGTGTAAGCTTGTAAGTAAACCTTGCATGGTTTGGCCTGCTAAGGTAGTGGTACAAACTTGCTAAGTTGAAAGTGTTAGCTTGCTAAATCAACCAGTGGTATTAGGCTTGCCTTGAGCAGAGCAGTGGTTGAAGTTCTCCTCGGCTTCTTCCTCGTAGTATTCTCCTTCCTCCTCGTATGCTTTGTCGGTACTAGCGTCTATAAATAAATACGAGGTACACAATCACCAAACAACACTTGACTACTTTCAATCATCACACAAAGGTGTACTATAGATGATCTAGCATCATCACCTAACATTACAAGATTAAGGAATTTGTCTTATTCATTTTAATTTGAGAAAATTAATTTCTACTCATTGAAAAACTAATTAAGATTTAATATTCTCCAAACCAAACATGGGATCATGTTGACACATGTAATCACCACATATTTCAGTTCATGGGAATGTGATTTAAAGTGGTGTCACAATTTAATAAGGTTTAACCTTTTAATTTTAAATAAATAAAATGACTAGAAATGCCTATGTGGCATTCTTTTGTTATTGGAACATTATTTCTATAAGTAAACCTATATATTTTTATATATTCTGAAAGGTATGATCAGATGTGATTTTTGAGAGTTGGAATCAACTCAAAAGCTCTTATGGTTGAAATTTGAAAAATGTTTGAATGCAGAAAAGCTTCTGCCTTGTTATTTTTACCAAGGTTGATCTACAGATCAAAATGATTTAAATCCAACGGGCTTGGATTAAGCTTTTCAGTACCTTTAAAAAAAATGGTTTCATGCAATTTGGTTCATTAAATCGAGCTAGGTTGATTTTTGAAACTAGGTACAAAACTGGTTTTGAAATAAAAAGGAAAAGTCTAAATTCAAACTGTTGGGTTGCGCGGGAGAGGTTAATGGGCCGGCCCAGTGTCACTCCGCAGCGCGGGGCTCAGCTTATAGGGGGTTCCACCCGTCAGTCGCTCGTAACACGCGAAGCGGTACGGGGCAGTGTGGTGCGTTGGATTAGAAGGAAGATCTATGGCTGAGGGTCGTCGTCGTCGATGAATATGTCACCGGCGAGCTCGAACCCTAGCGGATCGGTGGGGGTGCATAGGGGGCATACCAGGGCTCCAGTGACGACGGTGAAGCGGGCAAACGAACAATTGGTCGACGGCGAGCTCAGGACGGTCGAGGTAGCTTCGGGGGTGGTCGCAATCAACGGCCCCCTTCTCCTCCAGAGGCGGCTTGCTCCGGCGCAATTCCGGCGAGCTGCTGCTCCTCGTGCTCTGGCTAGAGGGTGGAACGATCAGTGAGGTGAGGGGAGTGGGATGGTGTGCTTCAAATGGCTTGGGGTGGCCTCCTTTTATAGGGTCGACAGCGAGACCGAGAGGGATGGGCAGGGGACGGTGGTGACATGGCTACGGGCTGCTAGCGGCATGGCTGAGGTTGGCGATCGACGGGCGGTCTCCTGGCGATGCTCTAGAACTTAAATGCGTGCGTAGGGGCTGTGGCAATCAGTCGGGAACATGCGGTGCTCCGCGAGGCAGAGGCGGCGAACTCCGCGGCGAGTGGTGGCTACAGGGTACGGGCGAGGAAACGATCATGTCTGGTGGTCTCCTGGGACGGTGGGATTCATGCTGGCGGGCGGCAAGGGCTCGAGGTGGTCGGGTTGAGTTGGAACGGTGCGTGCACGGTGGTGCACGTTGGCATGGTCGACAGCGGCGCGGGCACGGCGTTCCTGGCGGTTCTTGTCTCTGTCTTTGAGCTAGGGCTGGTCGAGAGGGGGCGGTGAGGCATGGGCTACCTCCCAGACAAGGTTGGCACAGCTAGTTCTTCCTCTAGCTTGCTGTCCACACTAGGGTGGCATGGTGAGGCTCGGCCTGCTCACCATTGATGGCAAGGCAAGCTCACAGTGGTGCTAGATGTTTACAACTGAGCTAGATGATCTACTAAAGACTAGTTGCAACCAGAGAGGGAACAAGTTAGGCCAAAATCACTACACACTATAGTGTTTAGGATTTGTTTTATTTGAATCTGCAAGGTGTTTGATGAAATGGCCGCAAGAAACTTTCTTTTGAATTTTGAAAAGATTTTTGGTGGGTGTGCTAGGCATGTACTGAGGATTCTGTGGATGCTTGGGTTTTGAAAATTGAGTTAGTTTGAGTGGTTTTTGAAATAGTGGGATCTTCTCCTATGAGATAGATTCAATTTTAAACTGTCATTTAAACTTGGCATTTGAATGTTTTTGGAAGATCACAAGGTGGGCCTTGGTACCTCATTATGAGTACTATCAAGGGGTGCAAAGATCCATAATTGTTTCTGTTAAGTTTTGAGTGCTTGGAATAGCCAAAGTAGGCATGAGAGTTAATTTGGCCAAAATGACCATTCACTTCATTTGTTTATTTTGAGTTGTTTATCTTTGGGAAAAGTTTGGGGATTGTCTAGATGATGTTTATTTCACCTAAGAATCCTTTTACAAGCAAAGAAACACAGAATCATGGTAATTCAAAAGAATCCAAATTCCAATACACATACATATGAATGCTTTCATAATTTTAGTTGGGACAGTTTTTGTAAACCCTAATTTTGATGTCGGCGTAACTCTTCTGTCTTGACTGGGCGGTCTTGAGGTGCTCACGAATCTTGTAAACTTTCTCTTTTGCTTCTCGTAGGATGTCGGGTGCAAAAATCTGACTCTCTCCTACTTCCGACCAGTTCAAAGGGGTGCGGCACTTCCTTCCATACATGAATTCAAATGGGGCCATTTTGCAGACTAGCTTGATAACTGTTGTTGTAAGAAAATTCTGTGAAAGGCAAACAGTCTTCCCATTTAGATCCATACTCTAACACACATGCTCTCAACATGTCTTCGAGTATTTGATTTACTCGCTCCGTTTGTCCATCGGTCTGAGGGGGATAAGTGTGCTGAAATCTAGTTGGGTTCCTAAACCTTCTTGGACTTTCTTCCAGATCTTGAGGTAAACTGAGTTCCTCGATCAGATACAATGTTCTTGGGGACTCCGTGCAAACTGACAATTCTAGCGATGTATAACTCTGCTAGCTTCGAGATCTGATATGTGGTCTTGACTGGTAAGAAATGGGCTACTTTGGACAATCTGTCAACTATGACCCGCATAGAGTCATTTCCCCTACTAGAAGTAGGCAATCCGATGATAAAGTCCATTCCAACTGAATCCCATTTCCATTCCGGAATTGGCAGGGGTTGCAACAATCTTGCGGGTCTTTGATGTCCCGCCTTGACTCGCTGACATATATCACACTTGGCGATATAGCTTCCGATTTCTCTCTTCATCTTATGCCACCAAAATTGCTCTTTCAAATCTTGATACATCTTTGTTCCTCCAGGGTGGATAGAATAAAGAGTATCATGAGATTCCTTCAGAATAACTTTTTTCAACTCTGAATCTGCTGGTACACAAAGGCGTCATTTGTACCACAGATCTCATTCTTCGTCTTCGGTGAATCTGGGTACTTTGCCTGTACCGATGCGACGCTTGATTCTGTCGATACTAGCATTTCCTTTCTGCGCATCTTTGATCTGTCTGATCAAAGTGGGTTTAAGTTCTATGCTAGCCAAAAATCCTTCACTTACTAATTCCATTCGGAAATCTTCCATCTCCTTGTGCAAACTTGGTTGCTCCTTCAAAATCATGGAGTTCAAACGGCACGGCAATCTGCTAAGGGCATCTGCTACCACATTGGCTTTACCGGGGTGATAGTGGATGTCCAGGTCGTAATCCTTGATTAGCTCAATCCATCTTCTCTGCCTCATATTCAGCTCCTTCTGAGTGAATATATACTTCAGGTTCTTGTGATCCGAATAGATCTCACAACAGTTTCCCATGAGATAATGCCTCCATGTCTTCAGGGCTAGAACTATGGCTGCGAGCTCGAGGTCATGGGTTGGGTAGTTTTGTTCATGCTGTTTCAGTTGTCGAGATAGATAGGATATAACTTTTCCTCCTTGCATTAGCACACATCCGAGACCGATCTTAGATGCGTCACAATATACGTCAAAGGACTTCGTGATATCCAGCATGACTAAGATTGGGGCTGAAATCAACCTTCTCTTGAGTTCTTGAAAACTCGCTTCACATTTGTCTGTCCATTCGAACTTCTTGTCCTTCTTCTGCAATTGGGTCATGGGTCTAGCGATACTCGAGAATCCTTCTACGAACTTGCGGTAGTATCCCGCCAATCCGAGAAATGCTTGAACTTGGGTTTGAGTGGTTGGGGCTTGCCAATCTTTGACATCTTTCACCTTTGCAGGGTCAACGGCAATTCCTCCGGCTGATACAATGTGGCCGAGGAATCCTACCTCCTGTAACCAGAATTCACATTTGCTGAACTTGGCATACAACTGATGCTCTCTAAGGGTTCCAAGAATGGTCCTTAGGTGTATCTCATGTTCTTCTTCTGATTTGGAATAAATCAGAATGTCGTCGATGAAAACAACGACAAACTTATCCAGGAAGTCCATAAAAATCTTATTCATGAGATTCATGAAATAAGCGGGGGCATTAGTTAATCCAAAAGACATGACAGTATACTCGTATAAGCCATATCTGGTGGTAAAGGCAGTCTTTGGAATATCTTCTGCGCGAATCTTGAGTTGATGATAGCTAGTTCTAAGATCAATCTTAGAAAATACCTTGGCACCGGTCAACTGGTCAAACATGTCTTCTATCTTGGGCAACGGGTACTTGTTTTTTATGGAGACATCATTCAACTTCCGATAATCCGTACATAGACGGTTACCTCCATATTTCTTGTCCACAAACAAAACAGGTGATCTCCATGGTGACGCACTTGGTTTAATCAATCCAATTTCCAGCATGGCATCCAGTTGCTTCTTCA
Organism: Avena longiglumis; assembly: GCA_030063025.1. Classification (NCBI taxonomy): domain Eukaryota; kingdom Viridiplantae; phylum Streptophyta; class Magnoliopsida; order Poales; family Poaceae; genus Avena; species Avena longiglumis. The sequence goes on from CP125978.1 coordinate 172,782,614, forward strand.
GTTCTGCTAGTTCAGATGGGTTCATATTATAAGGTCTCTGGGCTATGGTTCATGTTCCAGGGATTAGTTCAATGATGAAATCGATATCCCGATCTGGGGGCATACCGGGCAAAACATCTGGAAATACATCGGGGTATTCACAGACTATCCGGACTTGGTCAATGGTAGGTTGGGCTATACTCTTGTTGCACTTGAATTGACGAGGTAAGGTTTTAGATACATGCTCGACTGATATTCCGGCTGTACTGGTCATGGTTATGGCTTTCTTGGCACAGTAGATCAATCCTTTATGTTTGGACATCCAATCCATTCCTAGTACTACTTCCAAACCTTTAGTTCCGAGTACTATCAGATTAGCATAAAATCTATGCCATGGATTCGGATAGGGATGGCTTTGCAAATTTTCCTAGCTTTGGTGGTTGAACCGGGGATTTGAACAATCATAACATGCTTTAGTTTGGTTGGTTGAATCTTACTAGTGCATGCAAATTCTTCGGTGACAAATGAATGCGATGCACCAGAATCAAACAACACTCTAGCAAGTATTGAATTAATAGAAAACATACCCAGCATGACATCCGGTGCTTCCTGGGCTTCTTCAGCATGCATGAGAAAAAGACGGCTGTTGCGGTTGAGTGAGTTCCCTGGGGAAAACCTCCTTCCAGGCTGAACACGATGCTGCTGCTGAGCTGGGGCATTTGCATTGGGGGATGCGGCATTCTTCTTGGGTCACTCATTGGAATAGTGACCCTTATTTCCATAGTCATAACAAGTCACTTGCGACTTGTCTTTTGCTGCAACAGGCACAACATTGCTTCCAGTCCTCGGGGCAGTGTTGGTGTTGGTGGCAGCATTGTTGTTGTTGAACTTGGGTGGTGCACGGTTGAAATTGCCAGAATTGCCGGGGTTGTCGTGATTTCCTCCGGGCATTGGGTTTCCATGGTTGGGATAGGTCGGACGGTTCATAGGGGGTCTGTTGGTTCTCGGGGTAAATCCTGGAGATGGGTTAGGGCGATACTTTGGTGTCTGGTGGTTTCCTGGCTAATGCATCATGCGGCGCTTGCGATTCTCATTGGCTTGGTTAATCTTTCCTTCCATTTGAATGGCAGAGTCGACAAGGGCTTCAATATCAGCAAAGGCGATATTGACCAACACAGTCTGCATCTCATCATGCAAACCATTCAGGAATCTTTCTTTCTTCTTGGCTTCAGTGTCGATCTCATCCGGGGCATACCTAGCTAATGACAAGAATTTGTCACGGTATTCCACTACGGTCATCCTTTGTTGCTTTAGTTCTCTGAATTCATCTCTCGTCCTTTTGATCAAACCCGATGGCACATGGGTTCTACTGAACTTGACCTTGAATTCCTCCTAGGTCATCATCTGTCCTCCGGTCATTGCACGAACGTTGTTCCACCATGCTCTTGCATCTCCTGCTAGATAGTGGGTGGCGAACAGAACTTTCTCGTTGGCTTCCACTCTGGCGACTTCCAGGTTGTTTTCCATGGTTTGCAGCCAATCATCTGCATCTAGGGGCTCTTCTGACTTAGTGAAAACAGGTGGGTTGGTGTTCTGGAAATTCTTGAGCTTAGATCCATGGTTGTCCTGATTTCCTTGGCCTTGATTGTTGTGGGCCAGTTGAGCTATCTGCTGAAGGGTGTCTAAGTTGGCTTGACGTTCTGCTCTTTCAGCTTCGCGGTCAGAAACCAACATTTGCAGGATCTGCAACATCGGGTCCGGGGATGAACCACTTCCTCCGCGAGGCATTTGAAGATTGAGATAGATCATGAGAAAAGAGGGAAATTTTTAAGGTTCAGGGACTTTGAAAAGTTTTTAAAGTTTGACTCGGATTTTCTAGCAACTTGCTTTTCATTCATTCATAACACACAATACAACACACACCACAACAAAGGAAAACAGATGGTTTTAAGAACCATTCTAGAAACTACAATACAGTGGGACCGAATACAGCTCACTAATGCTAGTGCTCAAGTGCTACTACTCCTTGGAGTCAGTGTAATCGTCATCCTCATCATCATCATCGATGAAGGCGAAGTCATCCTCATCGGTGAAGAAGTCCATGGCCTGGTCCTCCAGAAAGTCACCATCATCGCTGAGATAGGAGTAGGGATCTCCACGAAGATCTTCTCCGACATTCTCCCTTTCCTCCAACTGCATGTCTCTCTCGTGGATGGTCTCCTCCAAATCCGAGATACGGTGGCGAAGACGGGCAATGATGTGCTCCTTCTTGTCGAGCTGACGGCGACGATACTTGCGATCCTTCACTAGCATGGCAATGGTCTGATCCTTTGTCTTGACGATGGCGGACTTGTGGTTGGAGTAATCACGGGCATTGTCCAGCTCCTGCTGACGATCATACATCATGAAGCTAAGGTGGTACAACTGAGTCTTCAGCTCGGGGTGATGTGGGGCTTCCAGTGGTTGTCCCATAGCATCACGCCTTGGGTAAAACTCAAAGTGGGTACCCTTGATCTGATTGATACTCTGCCCACACAGACGGGAAAGAGCTTCCTGCATGGCCCTGGCAAGTCCATCTAGCCAGTTGTTCTCTCTTAAGGTGAACTGAATTCCCTCTGCAGTGGGAGGTTCAACCTTTCCTCGAAGACTTGCAACAATTAGCCACTGCAGATCTTCTCCTCCTTGACCATTGAGCTGAGCTCTGAAGAACTCGGGGTGCGGATGCTCCAGAAGTTCCGAAAGCTGGTCCAAGTCACGCTCAAAGATGAGTTCTCCTCCATTCCCCAACTGATAAAACTTGTTGTACTTCACGTCTGAAAGGACTATATCTTCCCATGTTGTCTTTGGTGTTAATGATAATCCCAAATGTGTTTTTAATTGTGCGCTTGAGTTTCAGGGGAAACGTTGTTGTTGTCTCCTTCTATTGTGGTGGATGCTCTCTTGGGATCTCATGAAGACGGTGGCATTTTAGTCTTCTCCAAGTTTCTCTCCTGTTGTTGTTTGTAGGTCACCGTACTATTAAGAGGGGGTCCACTTTGGAAGGCTATGGGAAATCACTTGTTCTTGCACAAACCTATATGCACCGCCACAGCCATCCCATTATCCCGTGAGAGAGCGTATTCCTATTCTGTTGGAGCCTTTTGTGTCTCACCGGAACTTCCGGCCTAGGTTGGAAGTTCCGAGATTTTTTCTGCGGGCTGTTCTACACTTTGTTCCGACGCTAGTTCCGCCCCAAGTTCCGATGGTGAATCATTAACCTTCTATATGAAGTGTTCTATTTGCCAGAACTTGCACCAGAACTTGCATCGGAACTTGTCCTGCCAAAAGATCTTGAGCAGAACTTCCGCCCAGACGCCGGAACTTCCGGCCAGACTCGGTTCGCGACCCAGAAGTTCCGCCCCTTGTTCCGCTCCAAGTTCCGGTGGTGGCTCAGTAATCTTCTGTTTTGAAGTGTTCTATTTGCCGGAACTTGGTCGGAACTAGCATCGGAAGTTTACCGGAACTTCCGGTCTGTTTTGACCAGAACTTCCGGTTGCGCTTCTGGAGCGGGCGTCAACGGTCTGATGACCGTTGAGCGGCCAGGCGGAACTTCCGCCTCACCGAACTTCCAAGGAGGTCGCGGGTCAGAATCGTCTTGAGGGGCCTATTTAAGTCACCCCTCTTCTTCCTCCCACTCTCTCTCGAATTTTTCTCTCTCCTCCATTAATGCTTGAGCTCCACCTCACTAGATCTCTCTCTCTAGCCACTCAAATGACTTGATATTTTGAGAGGTGAGGGAGGTGACCTAGATCTACACTTCCACCAAAGAAGATTTGATTTCCCCCACCCATCCTTTGTGGATCTTGTTGCTCTTGGGTTTCTTGGAACCCTAGATTGTAGGCATCCTCGGAGCTAAGGCGTGCGTTGTAAAGCTTCGAGGTGTCGTTGAGGGCCTCCAATTGAGTTGTGGAGCCTCCCCCTCAACCTTGCTGTAAAGGTTTCGGTTGGCGCCTTCAAGGTCACTGGTTAGTGGATTGTGAGGCCTCCTTTGTGGGGGAGCTCACCAGAGAAGAAGGTGAGGCCTTTGTGGCGCTCGGGTGACCTTGTATGGCCCCGACACGTCTCCAACGTAGACGTAGCTCCTTGGGAGTGAACTACGGGAATTACATCTCCTTGTCCCCTCTCCGGTTACTTCGTTCCCCTCCTTTACTCCTTGCTATTTACTGTTTTTGTTGTTGGTGTTTGTTTTCTTGAATTTAGGTTGTTCACTTAGTTGCATCTCTAGATAACTTCCTTTCTCGTTGAGCCTAAAAGTGAGAAACAAATTAAAATTGGGTAGACGCCTATTCACCCCCCTCTAGTCGTATCAAGTCGGTACTTTCAATTGGTATCAGAGCCAAGGCTCTTATTTCGGGATTTACCGCCTAAGAGAGTATGGCCGACGAAGGGGCTAGTGAAACCTAAAAATCCAAGAACTTGGACACTATGGATGACCTCAAGCAATTGGAGTCATCCATGATGTCCAAGTTCGAGGAAATGATGACTCTCTTGCAGTCTCTCAAGCCAAACCCCATGGTTGCTATTGACACACCCCAATCCAACGAGGTTCCTCCCACCGTTATGGTGTCCGCCCCCGGGGTAACTCCCGCGACTGCCACTACTCACTTGGGACTTTGTTTTGTTGCTCAAACCTCTACCAAGGTTCCAAGTGAGAACATCGAGGAGCCCGAGAACCCAACTTCCAAAGAGGAAAATGGAGGAAAGGACTACTCGGCGGTACCCCCACCGCCGAAGTATACTCCGGATCCACCCATCCCCATGCCACACATTATACCTCAAGGAGAACCACCCATGCTAGATACTTCTAATTTCGCCAATTGGCAATATCTAATGCGCTCACATATTTCCAGCTCGTCTATTGAGTTAATGAGGATTGTGGAGGATGGATTCTCTCCATATGACCCAAAGAAGTTGACACGAGGTGAAGTGGTGGACAAGCAACTCAATGCCACAGCTTTGGGAATGATTCAAAAGGCCTTGACTCCAAAGGATTTTGCTCACATTCGCCAATTTGACACCGCCAAGTAAGCTTGGGATCAACTCACCGAGCTCTTTGTTGGGAATGCAAGCATCCAAAGCTCCAAGTTTGATGAGATCAACAACGAGTGTGATGGTTTCGCAATGCAAGATGATGAGACCCCCGAAGACATGTATAGGCGCCTTAAGGTCCTTTGTTCCACTATGAGGGACCTTGGGGATCACTATGTTGATGACAAGTTTATGAAGAGGAAGTTCATTCAAGCTCTCCTCCCATTTGAAGAACAAAAGCTCAACTCTATCAAGGTAAGAACCAACTTTCACCTAATGACCTCCCAAGAAGTCTTGAGTGAAGTAATTGCCATGACTATTGCCAAGAAGAATGCGGAGTCCGCTCGAGCTAGAGCCATTGGGTCAACCAAAGTGAATCTTGCCTTGAAGGCTAAGGCTATTGAAGTTGATGATGATGATACATCAAGTGAGTGGTCTCAAGAGGACCTCAAATGTGCCTTCAACAAACATCTTGCTCTCGCTTCAAGGGCCTTTTGGAACAAGTCCGGATTCAAGTCAAGATCAAGGGACAACTCAAGATTCAAATCACCCAACAAATCTCCCAAGGCAAGGTCGTGCTACGATTGCAACGACAAGAGTCACTTCTTGGCCAAGTGTCCCTTTGAGAACCGTGAAGACAACGGTGGTCGTATCATTCGCAAGATCAAGTCAAGACCTCCTCATCCCTTGAACAAGAACTACGCAATCAAGAACGCCACTAACAAGGAACGAGCAATTGTGGTCCATGAAGAATATCTTTCGGGCACGGATGAAGATGATGATGATGAAGTTCATGGTGGAGAGATTGTGGGAGTTGCTGCTATTGCCACTACCTCAACTCCACGTCTATCCCTCTTCGACTCGCCAAATAAAAATGTCATCTTCTCCAACCAAAAGTGCTTCATGGCCAAGGCCACCGAGGTAACACCGAAACCCACTCCTCAACCTATCTCTAGTGAGCCTTCCTCTCTTGATCTTGTTGGTCTAGAGGTGAAGAAAGAGATGATCGACATGTGTGAATTTGTTTCTACCTTAGATGAAGAAACTAAAAACTGCTTTGAGTCCTTACTTGCACAACTTGACAATGCTAGAGATGCCTTAGATGAAAAGGAAGAACTTCTTGACTTGCTAAGTAAAAATGAAAGATATGTCGCCGATGAAATTGCCTCTCTCACTCAAAGTCTTAAGGATGAACAAAATATGAGAATTAATCTTGAAGAAAATGTGTCTAAGATTATAGATGATCATAACAACACTTTGTGCTCTACAATTAAAGAACGTGACCATGCTCTTGCTTTGGTTAAGGTTCTCAAGAAATAAAATGCTGAGTTTGTGGGTGGTCATGATAGGACTCAAAAGGATCTTGAGAAACTCAAAGAGGAACACAAATCCTTGGAGAGTAAATTCTCAAATCTTTTTGAAGCCCATGAACAGCTTCAAACTCAATTAACTTGTGATCTCTCTAAGTCTTCCGCTGTGCAAATTATAGATTTGTCTAGCTCTCCTAACCCTTGTTGCAAGCATGAGCATCTCATAGAGGAAGTCAAGGTGTTGAAGGATCAACTTGCCAAGACTAAGAAGAAGAAGAAGAAGAAAAAGAACAAGGGCATGGCCCAAGGGGTACCAAATGGCCTAACCCTCTTGCAAAGTGACAACTTTGCCGAAAATAACAATCCCTCTTATATTCTTTGCAAATCTTATGATGGTCATGTATATTCTAGATACGTGGGAACGTCTTACACGCATGATTATCATTGGGCCATTTGGGTGCCAAAATCTCTTGTCACTAACAAAAGGGGACCCATTGCAAAATGGGTACCTAAAACCAAGGCTTGATTTTCTTGTAGGACTATGCTTCCGGTGGATCAAAATGGGTGCTTGATATTGGTGCCACGAGTCATATGACCGGAAGCAAGTCTATCATGACCGAATTGAGGCCCAATATTGCCAACACCATGGTCTCCTACGGTGACAAAACAAGCTCTCAGGTTTTGGGTTTTGGCAAAGTGGTGGTAACCCTGGATGTAAGAATGGCAATGGGCAGGGTATGGGCAGGGTATGGGCAGGGTAGAGCAATACCATACCCATACCCGTGTAGCCAATGGGTATAAAAGCTTACCCATACCCGTACCCATGGGTATAAAACTTTACCCATACCCATACCCCGCGGATACCCGTACCCATTGGGTACCCGACGGGTATATCCAATAGTATACAAGTTATTCAAAATATTACTTTAATCAAAAGCATATTTTAAAAATACAATAATTTCTACTTATTAATAGTAGAAGAGTACGTGAAAGTATCAAATTAAAGTTTAGAAGTCGCAATCTCATACTCGTCCCTACGCTTCTCAGCCGCAGAGGTTCAAACTCTATAGGTAAGTTTGACATGTCAGTTTAAACGGGCAGGGTTTGGGTATACCCATGGGTACAAGTCTATACCCGTGCCCGTACCCGTGACTTAACGGGTAGGGTATGAGTATTACCCATGGGTATAAAAGTATGCCCATACCCTACCCATGCGGGTACGGTACCCGTACCCATGGGTAAAATTGCCATCCTTACCTGGATGTATCCTTGGTTGACATCATGCTTGTCAAAACTCTTGGTTACAACTTACTCTCAGTTCGTGCTCTTGATCTTATGGGTCTTTCTTCTTTCTTTAATTCTCATATTGTGGTCCTCATGTGGAGCAAGTCTCTCAAGGTGGCTTTTGTAGGATATGTAGAACATGACTTGTATGTGGTGGACTTTTCAGGGACCACTACTCCTCATGCTCTATGTCTCTATGCTAAATCCGACAAGGTCTGGTTGTGGCATCGTCGCCTAGCCCATGTTAACATGAGAACTTTGCAAAGACTTCACTCCGAGGTCCACATCCTTGGAATTAACGATGTTTCTTTTGCCAAAGATCGTGTTTGCAGGGCTTGTATTGAAGGGAAGATGCATGAAACTCCTCACAAAGCACTCAATCAGATCACTACCGAGAGGTGTTTGGAGCTCTTGCATATGGATCTCTTTGGTCCTACCTCTCATGATATCCTTGGAGGCAAGAAGTATTGCTTGGTTATTGTGGATGATTTCTCAAGATACACTTGGGTGTTCTTTTTCAAGTTCAAGAGTGAGACTCAACAAACCGTCATTGACTTTGCTAATGAGGTTCAACGGAAGCACAATGCAACTATTCTCTCAATTTGAAGTGACAATGGCACCGAGTTCAAAAACTATACCTTGGATGAGTTTCTTAGTGATGAAGGAATCAAGCATCAATACTCCACTCCATACACCCCTCAACAAAACGGAGTTGCCGAAAGGAAGAATCGCACATTGATGGATGCGGTTCGGTCTATGCTAGCTGAGTTCAAGTCTCCATACAACTTTTGGGCCGAGGCCATCTCCACCGCTTTCCATGCAACCAACCGGCTTTATCTCCGCAAGAAAAAGAATAAGACCCCCTATGAACTTCTCATCGAGAAAAATCCTAATGTTAGCTACTTTCGGGTGTTTGGTTGCAAGTGCTACATTCTCAAGAAAGGAGTTCGTTTTTCCAAGTTTGAATCCAAGGCTCAAGAAGGAATTTTCGTTGGCTACTCAAATCAGTCCCATGCTTATAGAGTATACAACAAAGCCAATGGAAGAGTTGAAGAAACGAGCAACGTGAAGTTTGATGAAAATCATGAGTCTCTTGTTAGGCAAGATGGTGTTTGTGATCCAAGTGATGAAATTCCTCCCAATGCCATAAGAATAATGGGTGTGGGCTTCCACCTCCCCATTGAGGATCCCCTTATGGACGAAGGAGAAGGACCAGGCTCTACTAAAGTGGAGCCCTCACTTTCACAAGATCATCTTGCCCCTTAAGAACCTACTTTCTTGGCACAAGATCCCTCAAGATCTTCCGAAGCTTCCCATGCTCATGACTCTCCAAGCTCCAAAGAACAAGCTCTTCATCAACAACATCAACCTCCCCACGATGGGGCTCCTCCTCAAGGCACCTCCCACGGACAAGCTCTTCATCAACCTCCCCAAGATGGGGCTCCTCCTCAAGGTCACGGCTCTCCCCAAGGTCAAGCTCGTCGATATCAAGAGCAAGTCAATGATCCTCAAGGATCCTCTCCAAGTGATGACTCCCCCGAAGTGGAAATTGATGAAGATGACCCTCGCGTTCGTGCTTATAGTCAAGGCGGCAGCTCAATTGGTGGCAATGACCAAGTGGTAGCTCAAGAATCTCGAGTTGAAGCACAAGCCCGCCGTCAAGCCTATCGTCTCGCCAAGCTTGTTAGAGATGGCCATATCCTTGATAATGTGTATGGAGATTTCAATAAAGGTTCCACTACTAGGAGGCAAATAGCTTCCTTTAGCTCTCACCATGCGTTTATCTCTCTTGTGGAACCACAGAAAGTCTTCGAAGCTCTTGAAGATGATGATTGGCTTGATGCTATGAATGAGGAACTTCACAACTTCAAGAGGAACAATGTTTGGACATTGGTTGAGCGGCCCAAAGACTGTCAAAACGTCATTGGAACCAAGTGGGTCTTCAAGAACAAGTGCGATGCGAATGGAATTTTCGTGCGCAACAAGGCAAGGTTAGTTGCCCAAGGATACTCACAAGTTGAGGGCATCGACTACGGTGAGACTTACGCCCCCGTTTCTCGCCTTGAATCCATTCGTATGCTTCTTGCCTTCGCTACCCATCATAACTTTAAGTTGCATCAAATGGATGTTAATAGTGCTTTTCTTAATGGTCCTTTGAAAGAGTTGGTATACGTCAAGCAACCTCCGGGTTTTGAGGATCCAATTTTTCCGAACCATGTCTACAAGCTCAATAAGGCACTCTATGGCCTCAAGCAAGCCCCACGTGCGTGGTATGATTGCCTTAGGGAGCTCTTGTTAGACCGTGGCTTCGAAGTGGGCCTCATTGATCCCACTCTTTTTACTAAGAAAGTTGGAGGCCACTTGTTCGTATGCCAAATCTATGTTGATGACGTTATCTTTGGGTCTATTAACAAAAAAATTAATGAGGATTTTGCCAAGCTCATGACCGATCGCTTCGAGATGTCCATGATGGGGGAGTTGAAGTTTTTCCTTGGGTTTGAAGTCAAGCAATTAAGGAAACGGACTTTCATCAACGAAGCCAAGTACATCCAAGACATGCTCAAGAAGTTCAAGTTTTATCAAGTCAAAGGTGCCAAGACTCCCATGCCAACTAAGGTTAATCTTGATCTTGATCCCAAGGGTAAGGAGGTGGATCAAAAACTCTATCGATCTATGATTGGTTCTTTTCTCTATCTTTGTGCATCCCGACCGGATATTATGTTGAGTGTGGGTATGTGTGCAAGATTTCAAGCCGCACAAAAGGAAAGTCACATGGTGGCGGTCAAGAGAATCTTTCGATATTTAGTTCATACCCCAAACTTTGGGTTGTGGTACCCCAAGGGAGCCAGCTTTGATCTCATTGGTTACACGGACTCGGACTGGGCTGGCGACAAAGTGGGAAGAAAGTCAACCTCCGGAGCTTGTTAGTTTCTCGGAAGATCTTTGGTTTGTTGGTCCTCGAAGAAGCAGAACTGTGTGTCTATGTCCACTGCCGAAGGTGAGTACATCTCTGCCGCAAGCTGCTGTGCTCAATTGCTATGGATGAAGCAAACTTTGAAGGATCTTGGACTATCTTTTGACAAGGTGCCTCTTCTTTGCGACAATGAGAGTTCCATTGCTATTTCTCACAATCCCTTGCAACACAACCGGACCAAGCACATTGATATTCGTCATCATTTCATTCGGGACCATGTTGCTAGAGGAGACATTTCTTTGGAGTATGTTCCCACCAAGGCAAATCTTGCGGATCTTTTCACGAAGCCTCTTGATGAAGCAAGGTTCCGGGAGTTAAGGCATGAGCTAAATATCATTGATTCAAGCAATGTTGCTTGAGTACCTTGCACACCTACCCGCGTCTCAATGTGTATCTTGTTTGGATGTAGGCATGGATTTAGGGGGAGTGTAGTTCCTCTTATGAACAAACACTATCCCTATTATGCGCACATTAAAGTTTTCATACTCTATAGTCTCTAAAGGAGACCATTTGAGCTTCATGATGAGTGTTGGTAATGAACCCAAGATATATCTTCGCGGTGCCAAGCCATTTACTCTTATATAAGGTGGCCTCGGCCACCGACCCGTTTTTATTTGTGTCTTTGAACTTTTTGTTTTTCTTGGTTTTTGTTGGCTTTGGTTCTTCACAGTTTGTGCCCTCTATCCTAAGCCTTTCCTTACCTCAAGCCCTCTCTATTCCCTGCACAAGTTATTCCTTGTTATCTTCCTAACCTGAGATGGTCTTCCTAGCGTCAGCGGAACTTCCGGTCAGTTTGACCCGGAAGTTCCGGTCCACCGGAACTTCCGGTGGTGGTCCCCGTCCTATATAAGGTGGGCCCTGGGGGAAAACGGGATCTTCCTTTTTCCCCCAAGACCCATCCTCTATTTGGAGCAGCCGCCGGCCAGGACCTCTCCACGAAGGTGCTCCGGCCCCTTCGTCTCCAACCACTCCTCCGCAAATATGCTCCGTGGGATCCTTCCCCACCTCGATCTCCCGCCATGGACTCCGGTATTTGCCCTCAACTCCCTCCATTAATGGAGATCTTGCTCTCACCATGGCTTGAGTTAGGGTACACCTTGTCTAGGCTAGTTATTTGGCTAGAACTTGTTGGAAGATCTTGGTAGGCCTAGGGTATCATGCTAGAGTAGATTGGTCCAATACATTCTTGAAAATCTTTGCACTTGTGGCTTTTAGATCTAGATCTAGTGAACTGCTATTTGGAACCGTCAGTTCGTGGTCTCACCGGAACTTCCGGTGAGCCACGACCGGAACTTCCGGTGTACTATTTTCACCGGAAGTTCCGGCGATTCCGCGGAAGTTCCGGCAACAATGCAATTTGTTTTCCTGATTGTATTTTTCCAATCTATCTCTTTTGTTTCCTCTTCCGAACTTGTGCACTTACCCCACCTTCCCTCCCTATTCTTCTGCTTTCCTCTCAGCGCAAGGAGATACCCGCCAAGGCAAGCGTGCCCGCCGACCATCCTCTGACATTCCTCCTGAGATTGATGAAGAAGATGTTGAGGTTGTGCGTCCGACCACTCAGACTACTCGTCAGAAGGCTGCCCGTCTTTCGCGCTGCCATGGAAAAGGCCTGCTCTTGCTCGGAAGGCCACTTCTTTGGGCTGGACATGACCAGAGCCAAGATTTCCAAGTGGTCTCAGAAAGCTTACTCTGTATTCAGGGCTACAGATCCCTACCTCGTGCCTCGTGATCGTCTTTGCTTGGACCCTCACTTCCACACCTGCCGCCAGGAACAGATATATGAAGAAATTTATGCATCGAAGAAGAAGTTTGCTCCTCAAAAGTACATCAATGTGGCTCACATGGAAGAGAAGCAAGTTTTCTTTGGCGAGGATCTTGATATTTGCCAGAAGTTTGGGCTGGTTCCCCTCATGGAGCACCGTCAGAACTTTGATGTGACTGCTATTGCTCAGTTTTACTCAACTCTGTTTATTCACATGCAGTCCTCTACTGAAGGTGTGTTGAAGTGGATGACCAGGGACGTGTTTCTTACCGCCACTTGGTCTGAGTTTGCTGAGCTTCTTGGCTATCCCATTCAGCCTGGCTGCGGGGTAAATGGTTGGCGTGTTCATGGTCCTGAAGCTGCTGATCCTGAGGTCCTGGAGCCTCTCTACATTGAAGGGTGGGGAACTGTTGGGTTTGTGAATCATCTGCTGCCAGTTTTTGACATCATGCGCAGGGTGTACTTGAACACCATCTCTCCCAAGGCTGGCAACTTTGATCAGTTTCATGGCTATCAGGTTGACCTCATGCATCAAACTTATCTTCGTCGTGACTCTGACAGGTCAATGGATATTATGCACTTCATCTACTCAGAGATGTGGGTGGCTCTCATTGAAAAGCGCTCCTGCATCTATGCTCCCTACATACAGACTCTCATCAATCACAAGTGGCTTGAGACAACTGGCACCCGCTTTCCTCAAGACAACATCACCATTCATGAAGAGAAGAAGCTACGTGTGAGTAAGCACCAAAAGCCTCGTTCTCAAGAAGAAAAGGAAGCTGCACTCAAGAAGGCTCGAGATGTTGCTGGTGGTCCCTCCTCTGCTCCTGGTGGCTCTAGTGCTGGTGGTCCTTCTCTCCAGAGGCAGACGTCTTAGGGCAAAGAAGCTGCTTGGGAAGGTGAAGAAAACTTTCTGCTTTCTGCAGGACCGCGAGTATCAGGCCTATGTTGATCAACGTCACAATGTTCAGCGCCAGAAGGCCATCATGACCGCTCTCAACATTCCTAGCTCACCGGTCACTAGCTCTGTCACTGTTCCCAAGGATGATTGGATTCGCGACAACTGCCACTAGTCCGAGGATGAGTCTGAGGAGGAGGTCACTGGTCCACCTGAGTGGGGTCCTTGGGTCCCTAAGTCTGCTCCTTCTCCCTCTCGTGGCTGGGACGATTAGCTTGATCTTCTCTTCCTTTTTGGTGTCTCGATGCCAAAGGGGGAGAAAGATGTCTATTAGGTTGTCTACGGGATTTGCATGGGTTGAGTCGCGAGCCTGTTCTTGCCTTTGATCTTTTCTTGCTCGCGAACTCTCTAGTTTATTTGTGTGCTTGTGGTTTTATGTCCGTGAACTTATGTGATGTGTGCTTGTGGACCTTGTGGTATGTTATGTTTGAGACTATGTGGTATGTTTGTGGTATCTTATACATTGCCGTGAGTGTGGTATCTTGTTGTCATCTTATGAGATCATGCATATGGTGGTGGAGCCTCATTGCTCTTATTGTTATTATTACTCCTTTTGTCTCCACCACATTTGGTTGGTTCTGGTATGATCTCTATCCTTTCTTGTACCTTGCACTTGTGCTATCTTTGCAATTGGTAGGGGGAGCATCCATGTATGTGTGCCAGTCTAGTCTCTTCTTTACCTTGCACACATACAGGGGGATCTTGTCCCTTCCATTGCAAAGATTGCTTTGATTCTATGCAAATCTTTGGGATTGTCATCTAACACCAAAAAGGGGGAGATTGAAAGGACTATATTTTCCCATGATGTTTTTGGTGTTAATGATAATCCCAACTGTGTTTTTAATTGTACGCTTGAGTTTCAGGGGAAACGCTGTTGTTGTCTCCTTCTATTGTGGTGGATGCACTCTTGGGATCTCATGAAGACGGTGGCCTTTTAGTCTTCTCCTAGTTTCTCTCCGGTTGTTGTTTGTAGGTCACCGTACTATTAAGAGGGGGTCCACTTTGGAAGGCTGTGGGAAATCACTTGTTCTTGCACAAACCTATATGCACCGCCACAGCCATCCCATTATCCCGTGAGAGAGCGTATTCTGTTACATTGGAGCCTTTTGTGTCTCATCGAACTTCGGCCTAGGCGGAAGTTCCACTCAGATTCTCATGCTGTTCTACACTTTGTTCCACGCTAGTTCCCCCAAGTTCGATGGTGAATCAAGAACCTTCAGATGAAGTGTTCTATTTGCGAACTTGGGAACTTGCATCGAACTTGTCTCGCTAAAGATCTGGCCGGAACTTCCAGACGCCGGAACTTCCACCAGACTCGTCGCGACCGAAGTTCCGCCCTTGTTCCGCTCAAGTTCGGTGGTGGCTCAAGAACCTTCATTTTGAAGCGTTCTATTTGCGAACTTGGTGAACTAGCATCGAAGTTCACCGAACTTCCGGTTTGTTGACCGAACTTCCTGCGCTTACGAGCGGGCGTCAGCGGTCCGATGACCGTTGGAGCAAGCTGGCGGAACTTCCGCCTCTCACCGGAACTTCCGGTGAGGTCGCTGGCAGATTCAGCGAGAGGGCCTATTTAAGGCACCCCTCTTCTTCCTCCCACTCTCTCTCGAATTTTTCTCTCTCCTCCATTAATGCTTGAGCTTCACCTCACTAGATCTCTCTCTCTAGCCACTCAAATGACTTGATCTTTTGAGAGGTGAGGGAGTTGACCTAGATCTACACTTCCACCAAAGAAGATTTGATTTCCCCCACCCATCCTTTGTGGATCTTGTTGATCTTGGGTTTCTTGGAACCCTAGACGGTGCAGGGCATCCTCGGAGCTAAGGCGTGCGTTGTAAAGCTTCGAGGTGTCATTGAGGGCCTCCAATTGAGCTGTGGAGCCTCCCCCTCAACCTTGGTGTAAAGGTTTCGGTTCGCGCCTTGAAGGTCACCGGTTAGTGGATTGTGAGGCCTCCTTTGTGGGGGAGCTCACCGGAGAAGAAGGCGAGGCCTTTGTGGCGCTCGGGTGACCTTGTGTGGCCCCGACACCTCTCCAACATAGACGTAGCTCCTTGGGAGTAAACTACAGGAATTACATCTCCGTGTCCCCTCTCCGGTTACTTCGTTCCCCTCCTTTACTCCTTGCTATTTACTGTTTTTGTTGTTGGTGTTTGTTTTCTTGCATTTAGGTTGTTCACTTAGTTGCATCTCTAGATAACTTCCTTTCTCGTTGAGCCTAAAAGTGAGAAACAAATTAAAATTGGGTAGACGCCTATTCACCCCCCTCTAGTCGTATCAAGTCGGTACTTTCAACGTCCATCTATAAGAATATAGGATGAGTAAGTTAGTAGAGTGATCAAGTGTGTCAAATTTTATGTATTTTTGCAGGAGTTTTTGAGGAACATGATTTTTTTTGAAAGAATCAAGTGATAAGAATGGGAATAAGTTTTTGTAAATACTCACTTCCTTTGGTTTTGAAACTAAGTTTTTAATTCAACGTCCAGTCTAACTAGGGTCTCCTATGGTCAGGATGGCTCTGATTCCAACTTGTCAACACCCGGATTTTTAATCCCAGATGCCTGTTATGCCATACATCGCAATCCCAGGATTACCATTTTTGCGAGACATAACAGATTTGGATATCACAGTACATCATCCATTACAAACCATACATAAGATCTTACACAAATAAGGATCTCATGATCCAGTTCTTAATACAATTTAAGCAGCGGAATAACGTAATAGTAACGATAGAGTAGGCGAAGCTCCATCTTCGGGGTCACAGGCAATGCTGACGATGGGAGATGATCCTAGTTGTCGTAACCTTCCTGCGGTCCATCATCCTGATACTCCTCTTCATAGTCTGGCCACAGGAATAGCCAGGGACAAAGCCATGAGTACTCTTTAAGTACTCGCAAACTAATACTAACAGTTAAGGGTTTTTTTATAATAGGATACTAAGCTCTAGGGTTGTTTTGCAAAAAGCCAGATTTACCTCTACTAAGTTCAGAAGCAAGAAATCTAGATGAAGTTTTATAACACCTAAGTGGGAACTTGAATTTCATATCACAACCCTGTTGTGGTCAAGTCAAAGTCTCACTCCATTTCACAAGTCATTTTGAAAACATCTGACGGGGAAGATAATACTCAATCTGTCCATAACCATGACACGGCTATTCGAATAGTTTGACACTCTGCAGAGACTGTACACTTTCACCACAACATTTGATACATCCGTCAGGAAAAAATCCTGAATTCACCATACTCAGTATGCGGATAATCAATCCTAACCTTTCCATTACACGCCCTAGTATAGGCACCTCTCCTGTGAGTTTGGCCTCCCAACCATGAACAACTGTCATCTTGGGTACTGCACAGGTGGACAATCTTCACAAGGTAGCCTCAGCTCAGACCTTGGCCGTGCGGGAACCCATACTAAGGTATATAAGTTTCCAGTCAAGCCCTACCCAATTTTCGGGTATTGTGGTTGTACGGTAAAATTGGAATGGTATCGCATCCAGACAACCATCAGTTTGTAAAAGGGCTAAGGCTCATGCCTCAACATTTTCATCATCAAAATCATCTGGTGTTCGAGAACACATGTCAAAACATTTCAGTAGAATGACTCATCATTCTAAGGTTTTCATAACCATTTTCACCAAGTATTCCCATCCAAAGTTGATCAAGTTTTATGCTTAGCACTAGCATCTACAAGTGGTGGTAAATACTAATGAGGGGTGGTAAACAAGGGTATATTAACTAAGTTCAATCTCATGCCTTAGGATGATATCCAGATTATCTAACTTAGGCCAGATTTTATGCTCTTTATGCTACCTTCAAATATCTTTCTAGTATCTACAATTATCTAAATGAACTCTAATAGAGAGCTTTGATAAAGAAATAAGGTGATAAGCTTGCAATTAAAACAAAGATGGGGTATCAAGTGGTGTAAGCTTGTAAGTAAAACTTGCATGGTTTGGCCTGCTAAGGTAGTGGTACAAACTTGCTAAGTTGCAAGTGTTAGCTCGCTAAATCAACCAGTGGTATTAGGCTTGCCTTGAGCAGAGCAGTGGTTGAAGTTCTCCTCGGCTTCTTCCTCGTAGTATCCTCCTTCCTCCTCGTATCCTTGGTCGGTACTAGCGTCTATAAATAAATACGAGGTACACAATCACCAAACAACACTTAACTACTTTCAATCATCACACAAAGGTGTACTATAGATGATCTAGCATCATCACCTAACATTACAAGATTAAGGCATTTGTCTTATTCATTTTAATTTGAGAAAAGTAATTTCTACTCATTGAAAAACTAATTAAGATTTAATATTCTCCAAACCAAACATGGGATCATGTTGACACATGTCACCACCACATATTTTAGTTCATGGGAATGTGGTTTAAAGTGGTGTCACAATTTAATAAGGTTTAACCTTTTTATTTTAAATAAATAAAATGACTAGAAATGCCTATGTGGCATTATTTTGTTATTGGAACATTATTTCTGTAAGTAAACCTATATATTTTTATATATTCTGAAAGGTATGATCAAATGTGATTTTTGAGAGTTGT
The DNA here is from genome assembly GCA_030063025.1 of Avena longiglumis. NCBI lineage: Eukaryota > Viridiplantae > Streptophyta > Magnoliopsida > Poales > Poaceae > Avena > Avena longiglumis. The sequence continues at coordinate 172,800,498 of CP125978.1, forward strand.
AATCAACTCAAAAGCTCTTATGGTTGAAATTTGAAAAATGTTTGAATGCAGAAAAGCTTCTGCCTTGTTATTTTTACCAAGGTTGATCTACAGATCCAAATGATTTAAATCCAACGGGCTTGGATTAAGCTTTCCAGTACCTTTTTAAAAAAATTGGTTTCAGGCAATTTGGTTCATTAAATCGAGCTGGGTTGATTTTTGAAACTAGGTACAGAACTGGTTTTGAAATAAAAAGGAAAAGTCTAAATTCAGACTGTTGGGTTGCGTGGGAGAGGTTAATGGGCCGGCCCAGTGTCACTCCGCAGCGTGGGGCTCAGCTGACAGGGGGGTTCCACCAGTCAGTCGCTCATAACACGCAAAGCGGTACGGGGCGGTGTGGTGCGTTGGATTAGAAGGAAGATCTATGGCTGAGGGTCGTCGTCGACGATGAATATGTCACCGGCGAGCTCGAACCCTAGCGGCTCGGTGGGGGTGCATAGGGGGCATACCAGGGCTCCAGTGACGACGGCGAGGAGGGCAAACAAACAAGTGGTCGACGGCGAGCTCAGGGACGGTCGAGGCAGCTCTGGGGGTGGTCGCAATCAACGCCCCCCTTCTCCTACAGAGGCGGCTTGCTCCGGCGCAATTTTGGTGAGCTGCTGCTCCTCGTGCTCCGGCTAGAGGGTGGAACGATCAGTGAGGTGAGGGGAGTGGGATGGTGTGCTTCCAATGGCTTGGGGTGGCCTCCTTTTATAGGCTCGACGGCGAGACCGAGAGGGATGGGCAGGCGACGGTGGTGACATGGCTACGAGCTGCTAGCGGCATGGCTAAGGTTGGCGATCGACGGGCGGTCTCCTGGCGATGCTCTAGAACTTAAATGCGTGCGTAGGGGCGGTGGCAATCGGTCGGGAACGTGCGGTGCTCCGCGAGGCAGAGGCGGCAAACTCCGCAGCGAGCGGTGGATACGGGGTACGGGCTAGGAAATGATCATGTCTGGTGGTCTCCTGGGACAGTGGGATTCATGCTGGCGGGCGGCAAGGGCTCGAGGTGTTCGGGTTGAGTGGGAACGGTGCGTGCACGGTGGTGCGCATTGGCATGGTCGACGGCGGCACGTGGACGGCGTTCCTGGCGGTTCTTGTCTCTGTCTTTGAGCTAGGGCTGGTCGAGAGGGGGCGGTGAGGCATGGGCTACCTCCCAGGCAAGGTTGGCACGACTAGTTCTTCCTCTAGCTTGCTGTCCACACTGGGATGGCATGGTGAGGCTCGGCCTGCTCACCATTGATGGCAAGGCAAGCTCACAGTGGTGCTAGATGTTTACAATTGAGATAGATGATCTACTAAAGACTAGTTGCAACCAGAGAGGGAACAAGTTAGGCCAAAATCACTGCACACTATAGTGTTTAGGATTTTTTGATTTGAATCTGCAAGGTGTTTGATGAAATGGCCGCAACAAATTTTCTTTTGAATTTTGAAAAGATTTTTGGTGGGTGTGTTAGGCATGTACTGAGGATTCTATGGATGCTTGGGTTTTGAAAATTGAGTTGGTTTGAGTGGTTTTTGAAATAGTGGGATCTTCTCCTATGAGATAGATTCAATTTTAAACTGTCATTTAAACCTGGCATTTGAATGTTTTTGGAAGATCACAAGGTGGGCCTTGGTACCTCATTATGAGTACTATCAAGGGGTGCAAAGATCCATAATTGTTTCTGTTAAGTTTTGAGTGCTTGGAATAGCCAAAGTAATCATGAGAGTTAATTTGGCCAAAATGACCATTCACTTCATTTGTTTATTTTGAGTTGTTTGTCTTTGGGAAAAGTTTGGGGATTGTCTAGATGATGTTTATTTTACCTAAGAATCCTTTTACAAGCAAAGAAACACAGAATCATGGAAATTGAAAAGAATCCAAATTCCAATACACATACATATGAATGCTTTCATAATTTTAGTTGGGACAGTTTTTGCTAACTCCTAATTTTGATGACTAGAGTTTGATGATCCAACCTTAATATTTTTGGGATGTTACACCCACCGCGACACAAACGCTTCATCTCCCTATGGCCAGTCAATCTCTGAGCAATTTGGGGTGATGCGGCGGCGTTTCCCCGCGACGCGGCAATAGCTCTGGGTCTCTTCCTCGCACGCTGCCGTCGGAGGAGGAGCTCCATCGTCGTCGCTCCGAGTAGGCACGCGTGCGCAGCGCCCTCTCTCGCACCCGCGTCACCTCACCTACGTGGGCTCGAGTGTGGCGACGCGCGCTAGCCCGGTGCTCCGCACGCCCGCTCCGCCTCCTGCCGTGCCCATGATCACGATGGCCTCGACAGTGATGACGGCAACGTCTGTGAGGCCAAGTTCAACTCGCTCGGAACCCTCGTCTCCGACATATGGGATCACGTGAAGCGCCACCACGTCGAGTGCATGGATGAGCAGCGGGACCTTCACCGCGTCCTGCTGTAACATCCTCAAAATCATGTTTTAAACCTATGCATAGCATCCATGCATCCATGAGCATATGATTTTCATTTCAAACAAATCAATTCAAAACAGAAGCATTTGTGCTTATTATTTTATGTAAAGTTTACTCAAGCCTTGTGCTACTTGTTTTGAGAAAAGTATTGTTAACCATTCAATATTGTTTAGAATCCAAACTCAAATGATTTAAAAAACTTGAGCAAAGTCTCAAAGCAAAATATGAAATAAAACCAAGTCTATGCCTATTATCACACCTCATAAAGGCATGGTTTTATTTTTATTTTCAAAGGACCCAAATGTGTTTGAGTGAACACAAGTGTTTGGCACTTATTTGAGTACAAGATTTATTGTACAAAAACCCTAAAAATCTTTGGATTCAAATGGATTTGAATTGAGGTTTGAAAACCATTTCAGAAAAACAAACAGAAAAAGAAAAAGCCTAAAGAGAGAAAAAATATCACCCAGCCGAATCTGGCCCAACCAGCCCAGCTAAGCCCAACACCCCACCCCGTGAACCGTTTTCTTTCACTCATCTCCACACCCGCTGAGTGACTGACAGGCAGGACCAATTCCCTCTCCTTTCCTCTCGCTGACAGCCACGGCCCACACAAGCATCGTCGTCTCCACCCAGCGACTGGTTCATCCCCAAATCACGCAGGCGTTCCCTATATTGATTCGCGGCGTCAATTCACGTTGAATGCTGGAGTAAATCTCTCTCGCGGCCATGCTACTTAAACCCCCTCTCCATTTCCCCCCAAACTCCAAGCACAGCCTTGCCCGCATTCAACCTCGCACCGCCGCAGTCAGAGAGCACTCCGGCGATCGATTCCGGTGAGTCCCGTACGCCCCTCGCCCTCTGGTTCTTGCAGAAAGCCTCGCCACTTTCTTGCGCAACTACTGACACCACTGGTTCCCTTTATACTGCCCCAAGTCGTCGATTCCGTTCAACACCGCAAGCTCCCGACGACAACCTCGACTTCGGCGACCAAATTCCGTAAGCCCTTTGCGCCCCTTCGCCTCTGACTCACACGAAGTTGTTTGCCACTGTCTTGTGCATCATCTGGTGCCGCTTGTTTGTGCTAGGGAGACCAGGAGCGTCGCCAACGTCGCCGTTTACTCGAACTCGACGCCGCCCGCAACTCCGACGAGCTCCAGCAGCCCACTCTGTGTGCCTCTTGCCAAGCCGCCGCCAGGTTGAGCATCAGCACATCGCCATGGTACTGGTAAGCCCCTCCGACGACCCTAATACGACCTATAGCGCCGCTCAGTTTTGGTCGCTTGATTCGTAGTCGTCAAATCTAGATCCAGCGCGTAGGATTAGTTCACTTAACGAACCGTTACGAATAGATCTGAGCCGTGCAGGTTAAGTAGATCCAACGGCCCAGAAGCGCGATCCAACGCGAAACGGTATGGGCCAATTAGAAACAGACGCGTGGCAGCAGTTAGATTTAAAAGACAGAATTTGAATCTATTAGATATTCAAAATTGTTTTGGCTATAACTTTTGATCCCCACGTTAGAATTTGACAAATTTTATATCATTGGAATCAGGAGAGCAAGCTCTTTCTAAATATGCAATGTGTTTAATGTTTTGCTTCTATTAAAAAGGTTTTATTTGCAGAAACTTGTGTAGGACTAAATTAAGTATATGAAATGTTTAGGAAATAATTTAGGGTTTAAATAATGGTTGTTTGGCAAGTTTTTAACTTGTTAGTGAATCAGTACTGTATACTTGCTTTGTTGAGTTTTTAAAAATCATCACATATCATCTTGCATGCATGCATATATTTTTGATTGTATATGTTTTGTGTGTAATTTGTTGCTACAATTCTTTGTGTAGATTTTGGTGCTAGTGATTGTGATTGTGAAGAGTGTAACTACTCTCCAAACTACCAAGGCAAGTGGTACTTCATGAATATATCTATCCCTATGTTTTATACTAAGCATTAGAAATATTTTGCTAAGACTTGCATGTTATTATTTTGCTTATGCCATGTTGGGAAATTTTAATAGTTGTAGAATTGCTAGGGAATCTCTAAGTTAAGTTACTATCTATGCCATGCTTAGCCTAGCTAGTAGCAAACAAGGGCTGGTGAAATATACATGCTATGATGAAAATATTTCTAAGTCTTTGGACTTGTGTTTTTGCCTAAATAAAACAACTAAGTTAATGAAACACCTGGGTGGAATGGAAGGATTGGTTTATGTTGAGTGGTTACACAAGGCCCATTTTTATGGTTTACCTTGTGTATCTCACTTGTGGTAAGCCACCCAGGAACAAAGAGATTTTAGAGGCCAAGTGTTAAGAAGCTTCTAGTGCAGCCACTTGGCAATATGGGCTCTGCCACGATCACATAGGTTGCTAGAACTTAGCCATTTGGACGGTTGGTGGTAGAGGGATGATAGGTTGGGACGCGTCCATTTGGTCTAAGGAAGGCTTCGAAGGTCCTGTCTTGGTGAAAATCAAGGCTTGTGGGAAAAGTGCATAACCTCTGCAGATGGAAAAATCTAAGTACTTAGCCAAGTCCATGGTAATGGACAACTTGAGCATCAGGACATGGAAGCTATCAAGAATCTCCTCGTCCCAATTTCTAAGTAAAAATTTGTGGGTGAACAAGGGTGAAGGACCTCAATGTCTATTGGTGGTTCCTTGGGAAAAGTTTTGGACAAAGAAAAACTTAGTGATTTCAACTAATAGGCAAAACCTATTTTGAGCAAAGCAAGCCAAGCTACACTTAGCCAAAATTGCATATAGTATCTAGTCCACCTAAATTATACTAAGGTATCACTTGCCAATACTATTCCAAAGTATTGACCCACTGGTCAGTAACTTGTGATGTTGCAGGTTACTCTGATGAGGATTAGGTGTCATGAGTCTACACTCAACATGTTTGCCTGTGGCACATGAAGATGAAGACTTTTATTTATTTACTTATTCCAAACTCTTGTACTAGGCATGTGGCCTTGGAGTTGTAAAGACTATGTTTATATCTGGAATGGCTGTAATAATGACCTTTGTATCTGTGTACTTCATCTTAAACTGTGGATGCTAGCATTGATCCAGGGACTAGCATTGCAATAACAGGGATTCCTTTTCCTTTATAAAGGAGGGATCTTACAGATGGTATCAGAGAACTGTGTTGCCTGTAGGATTATGGCCCTAGGATTGGAAACCACTAAGGAAAAATTTTCAGCAACTTCTACACTTGTCTATTCTTCTCGTAAACTTTTCTAATCTTCTTTCTCATCTCTATTTGTAGATGAACTCCATCAACGAAGCCGTAAGGAAAGGACCACTCATGACAATGACTTTGGAGTGTGAGACAGAATTCCCCAAGGCTCTCAAGGACCTCATGGTTGCATTAGAGATACAAGGTGCAACTGTGTACAAAGGTTTTCCTGTGATGGATGAAGGAGTGGAATACTGGTGGGTGCAACTTCACTTGTATAAAAACAAGGAAGACAACCACCAGGAAAAAGGATTCTGCATGTTCACCAATTCAGTGGTACACACTACATTATTTGAATCAGCAAGGGATGCAGCTTGGAAGACCATCAAAGAACTTGGTGATAGAGTCAAGTGCAGAATGCTCAACCTCCAAAATGATCTAAAGGAAGAGAAGAAACATACCCAAGAGTTGGAAGCTACCAACCAAACCTTAAGAGGAGACATTATAGACTTAGTAATGGAGTCATGTGAGCAAGATAGGCTGATTGCTTCTAGAAACATTCTGTTAGCCAACAGATCCAGTGAGATAGGATAAACGTGATCGTTAGTTGGACCACCACTTATCACCTTATTTTCCAAATGTTGCTTTAAAATAAGATTAAACCTTGGTTGTTGTAATGGATCCATGTATGCCATGACTTGTGTGTTTGAATTTCAAGGATTTATGTGTGATGTTTTGCCTTGTATTTTATCTTGAATTGTGTAGTTCTAACTTTTTCTATCTTATAAATAGATGCCTACTATTACCTTGACTGTTGAGGAGTTCAGGAACTCGCTTTGGACCTCGTATTGTTGAGCTTACTACTTTGCTCAATCTCCCTCTTCCTACCATCATGGTGCTTCCCCTCACCAAGTTTGAGAGGAAAGACCTTTGGGGCTTCAAGGTCAACCAGCCCGGACGCCAGACAGAGCCTACCACAGAGGCCACCGTCTTCAACCTCATGCATGATGACAAGGAGAGAGGTCTTGAGGTAGTTATGCAAGATCTGATAGGACGCCCTGCTGGGAGACACTCCCGAAAGTTAGAGGTACTCACTTCCACGTCTTCGGTAGACGTGATGAGGATGGAGAGTCCATTGACTTCGAGGACGATTCGAGGGACACAACAGAGCCGATTCGTCTATACCTCCAGGACTTAGAGTCTCTCATTAGGCACGTGGACACTGATAGGACCAACGTCATGCTCAACAATGACGAACTCCAGGTGCAGCTTCGCGAGAAGGACAAGCTCTTCGCGGAGCAAGATGAGATAGTCAAGGAGATGGATGCGAAGTTCGAGAGCCAGGACAGGAAGTTCAAGAGTCATGAGAAGCGAGTCCAGGATAGGAACAAGAAGATCTGGGACATGACTGAAGAACTGCAGGCCAAGGACTTCGAGCTCGAGCATCAGCAGACGGTGATTGAGAGGCTTCGTTCCCAGAAGAGGGCTCTCGAAGCCAAGATAGAGACCTTAACCACTAGTGTCAAGGAATACAAGACCGCGATGGAGAACGCATGTCTTACCTTTGGCGAGGAGGAGGTTGATGCCGAGGAGTAGATTTGACAACTCATCTATCATATATTATCGTACTTGTTGATTGAGAACTTGTTATTTGACCATCCGACATGTGGATGTCTTGTTATTTGTGTGTGTTTTACCTTGCAAACTTGTTATCTGGTTGTTGAACCTTTATCATTATGTTGCATGCTTTGTGTTTGTTTATGTGATGTAATGTGCATGAAAGCATCTATGGGTATCTCATTCTTATCTCTATTGAACCAACCACAGATGCCTCCTCGTCGTGCAAACCCCAACCCCAACAACAACAACACTCTAGAAATGCAGCAAATGATGACCGCTCAAACTCAGCTGATGCAGATGATGACGACGTTCATCCAGAACCAAAACAATAACAATAACAACAATAACAACAACAACAATAACAACAACAACAACAACAACAACAACAACAACAACACACCAGGTTTTGACATGCTTACCAGGTTCTTGAGATTGAGGCCAGCAAATTTCTCAGGAACAACTGATCCCATGGTGGCCAATGATTGGCTATGCTCTGTGAACAAGGACTTGGTAACCGTGGGGTATCTTGATCTTTGAAAAGGTCGATTTGTAGCACATTTTTTGGAAGGACCAGCCGCCACTTGGTGGGATAACTTCCATCACCACCCATAGAAGATGTGACATGGGCTATCTTTGAGGATGGTTTTATCGCTCATATCTCATCCGGAGTGATGAGTCCGAAAAGAAGGAGTTTCATAACTTCGAAGCACCGCGTGGCTGAATATATTGAGGAGTTCAACAATCTGGCGCGATATGCACCGGATGAAGTTGACACTGATGCTAAGAGGAAAGAAAAGTTCCTCGAAGGGTTGAATGATGAGCTGAACCTGCAGTTGGCTATGGCCTATGTTCCCACTTATCAGTCTCTCTGTGACAAGGCTGCTATTTTGGAGAACAAAATAAAGCAAGTTGAAAGCAGGAAGAGGAAGCACTCTGACAAGCACAGCTCGGGATCGTCACACAAACGATCCCATTATGATGACAGTGGAAGCTCAGGATCCCATGGGGCATTATGCAAATGAATGCCCAGAAAAGAAAGTTGAAGGACCCAACAAGCCCAACCCTTTTCAGAAGGGACAGGTGAACCACATCAATGTGGAGGAAATCTATGAGGAGCACGATCTTATTCTTTGGTAAGTTCAAACTCAATTCTTTCCAAAGATTTGTTCTCTTTGATATGGTGCATCTCATTCATTCATATCAAGAGCATTTGTTGAAAGAAATGAACTGCGGTAGAAACTATTGGGTGTCCTATAAAAGTAAGTTCTCTGGTGGATAAATGATAGTGAATTCAGGATGTCATGATCTAGTCATAGAGTTTGGGAAGTATAAGTTTCCGTTAACTTGATAATTGTAAACTCCCAAGGATTGGATGTCATTTTGGGAATGGACCTGGATGACTAAGCACAAGGAGTGATAGATCGTGCCAACCATACTTGTCTCACTCACAACTCCGAAAATAAAAGGATCGATTCAAGACCATCTTTGAAGCAAGAAGGAGTATGCTAAATTCTCTTAAGGGGTTAGCATAGACAAGCAGCCAATTGTGAGTGAGTATCCGTATGTGTTTCCGGAATAATTGCCGGGAATGCCACCAGATAGAGATGTGGAGTTTCTTATAGATTTGGTACCAGGGTCTGGACCAATAGCTAAGAGACCGTATAAGATGTCAGTTGATGAACTGAAAGAACTCAAGAAACAACTTGGAGAACAGCTACAGAAAGTATTTATTCAACCAAGTTCTTCATCTTGGGGAGCCCCAGTTTTGTTCGTGGAAAAGAAAGATAGAAGTCAAAGGTTATGCATAGATTACCGTTCACTTAATGAGGTGACTATTAAGAACAAATATCCTTTGCCTAGAATCAATGACTTGTTTGATCAGCTAGAAGGAGCTTGTGTGTTCTCAAAGATTGATCTTGATCAAAGTTATTTTCAACTCAAGATAAGAGAACAAGACATACCTAAGACAACTTTCACCACAAGGTATGGATTATATGAGTATACCGTGATGCCATTTGGTTTGACCAATGCTCCAGCATACTTCATGAATATGATGAACAGGGTGTTCATGGAATTCCTTGACAAGTTTGTTGTCATTTTCATCGATGACATTTTAGTCTACTCCAAGAGCAAAGAAGAGCATGAAGGACATTTACGTTTAATACTTGAGAAGTTAAGAGAGCATAAACTTTATGCCAAATTCAGCAAGTGTGAATTCTGGTTGAATGAAGTTGGATTTCTTGGACATGTTATGACAAAGGATGGTGTAGCAGTTGATCCTGCTAAAGTTTCAGCTGTAACGGAATGGGAATCTCCCAAGTCAGTAAAAGAAGTTCGTAGTTTCCTTGGCTTAGTAGGTTACTACAGAAGGTTCATTGAAAATTTCTCCAAGGTAGCTAAGCCTATGACTGAATTGCTAAAGAAAGACAAGAAATTTGCTTGGACGGAAGGTTGTGAACTCAGCTTTCAGGAATTGAAGAAGAGACTTGTGACAGCACCAGTCTTGTGTCTGCCAGATTTGGAAAAAGATTTCCAAGTATATTGTGATGCATCTCATCAGGGTTTGGGTGCAGTACTTATGCAAGAAGGAAAAGTTGTGGCGTATGCCTCGAGACAACTCAAAACTCATGAAGTGAACTATCCTACTCATGATTTAGAGTTAGCCTCTGTTGTCCATGCACTCAAAACATGGAGACACTATCTTTGGGAAAGTTGTGAAGTGTTCACAGATCACAAGAGTTTGAAGTATATCTTCACCCAGAAGGAAATTAATATGAGACAAAGAAGATGGCTAGAACTCATTAAGGACTATGACTTAAGTTTGCAATACCACCCCGGTAAAGCAAATGTTGTAGCAGATGCTTTAAGTCGTAAGGTTTTTGTCAATGGCCTTACCAAAGGAGAATTGCCAGATGATTTGTGTGCTCAATTCAGAAAACTCAGATTGGAGATTGTGCCTGAAGGACATCCCATGTCTTTGGATGTTCAACCCACTTTGTTGTACAAGATCAAATAAGCCCAGAAGATTGATAAAGAAATCGAAGAGATTAAAGAAAAGATTGGAAAAGGAAAAGCCAAAGGGTTCCATGAAGACGAACAGGGTACTTTATGGCATGGGAAACGTATCTGTGTTCCCCAAGATCCGGTGCTGCGAAAACTGATTTTGCAAGAAGCACAACTCTCCGTATTCCATTCATCCGGGTAACACCAAAATGTACATGGACATAAAGGAAAGATTTTGGTGGAACAATCTCAAGAAGGACATCAACAAACATATTGCTTTGTGTGATGTGTGTTGTAGAGTGAAAGCGAAACATCAGAAACCGGCAGGTTTGCTTCAACCACTACCTATTCCTGATTGGAAGTGGTACAAGATTGGTATGGATTTCATTACCGGATTACCAAGGACCAGGTCAGGATATGATTCTATTTGGGTAGTAGTGGATCGCCTAACTAAAGTGGCTCATTTCATACCCGTGAAGACAACGTACACAAGTGCTAAGTTAGCCAAAATCTATATGAGCATAATTGTATGTCTACATGGAGTGCCCAAGAGTATTGTGTCTGATAGGGGAACTCAATTCACTTCTCATTTTTGGAGACAGCTACATGAGTCATTGGGAACGAGGTTGGAATTCAGTACTGCTTTTCATCCTCAAACTGATGGACAAACCGAAAGAACTAATCAGATTCTCGAAGACATGTTGAGGGCATGTGACCTAGACTATGGAGCCAGTTGGGATGAAAGTCTGCCCTACGCAGAATTTTCTTATAACAACAGTTATCAAGCCAGCATTGAGATGGCACCATTTGAGTTTCTCTACGGAAGAAAGTGTACCACCCCATTGTTATGGAATGGTGTGGGAGAAAGAAGTTTGTTCGGACCAGAACTTATCAAAGAAGCCGAAGAGAAGGTCAAGTTGGTTAAGGATAGATTGAAGATAGCACAATCCCGACAGAAAAGCTACGCGGATCCTAAGCGTAGAGAAGTCACCTACGAAGTTGGTGATAGAGCGTATCTTAGAGTGTCACCACTTCCTGGAGTGAAGAGGTTCGGAGTCAAAGGAAAATTGGCACCAAGATATGTTGGGCCATTCAAGATTCTGAGTCGTAAAGGAGAAGTTGCCTATGAAATTGAACTGCCAGAATCTCACCGTCCATAATGTGTTTCATGTGAGTCAACTTAAGAAATGTCATCCAGAAATGGAAGAAACTTCTTTGAAGGATACTATACCTTTGGAGGAGGTTCAGTTGGAGAGTGATCTCACCTATGAAGAGAAACCTATCAAGATTCTTGAGACTGCAGAAAGAGTCACACGGACCAAGACTATCAAGTTTTGTAAAGTCCAGTGGAACCATCATTCCGAAGAATAAGCAACATGGGAAAGAGAAGATGATCTTCGGAAAGACCACCCTCACCTATTTGCTAGCCAATCCGAATCTCGAGGGCGAGATTCACCTTAAGGGGGTTAGATTTGTAACATCCTCAAAATCATGTTTTAAACCTATGCATAGCATCCATGCATCCATGAGCATATGATTTTCATTTCAAACAAATCAATTCAAAACAGAAGCATTTGTGCTTATTATTTTATGTAAAGTTTACTCAAGCCTTGTGCTACTTGTTTTGAGAAAAGTATTGTTAACCATTCAGTATTGTTTAGAATCCAAACTCAAATGATTTCAAAAACTTGAGCAAAGTCTCAAAGCAAAATATGAAATAAAACCAAGTCTATGCCTATTATCACACCTCATAAAGGCATGGTTTTATTTTTATTTTCAAAGGACCCAAATGTGTTTGAGTGAACACAAGTGTTTGGCACTTATTTGAGTACAATATCTATTGTACAAAAACCCTGAAAAGCTTTGGATTCAAACAGATTTGAATTGAGGTTTGAAAACCATTTCAGAAAAAACAAACAGAAAAAGAAAAAGCCTAAAGAGAGAAAAAAATATCACCCAGCCGAATCTGTCCCAACTAGCCCAGCTAAGCCCAACACCCCACCCCGCGAACCGTTTTCTTTCACTCACCTCCACACCCGCTGAGTAATTGACAGGCAGGACCCACTCCCTCTCGCTGACAGCCACGGCCCACACAACCATCGTCGTCTCCACCCAGGGACTGGTTCATCCCCAAATCACGCAGGCGTTCCCTGTATTGATTCGTGGCGTCAATTCACGTTGAATGCTGGAGTAAATCTCGCCCGCGACCATGCTACTTAAAACCCCTCTGCCCCCTCTCCATTTCCCCCCAAACTCCGAGCACAAAGCGCCCCCAGGCTGCCCGCATTCAACCTCGCACCGCCGCAGTCAGAGAGCACTCCTGCGATCAATTCCGGTGAGTCCCGTGCGCCCCTCGCCCTCTGGTTCTTGCAGAAAGCCTCGCCACTTTCTTGCGCAACTACTGACACCACTGGTTCCCTTTATACTGCCCCAGGTCGTCGATTCCGTTCAACACCGCAAGCTCCCGACGACAACCTCGACTCCGGCGACCAAATTCCGTAAGCCCTTTGCGCCCCTTCGCCTCTGACTCACATGAAGTTGTTCGCCACTGTCTTGTGCATCATCTGGTGCCGCTTGTTTGTGCTAGGGAGACCAGGAGCGTCGCCAACGTCGCCGTTTACTCGAACCCGACGCCGCCCGCAACTCCGACGAGCTCCAGCAGCCCACTCCGTGCGCCCCTTGCCAAGCCGCCGCCAGGTTGAGCATCAGCACATCGCCACAGTTCTGGTAAGCCCCTCCGACGACCCTAATACGAGCTGTAGCGCCGCTCAGTTTTGGTCGCTTGATTCGTAGTCGTCAGATCTAGATCCAGCGCGTAGGATTAGTTCACTTAACGAACCGTTACGAATAGATCTGAGCCGTGCAGGTTAAGTAGATCCAATGGCCCAGAAGCGCGATCCAACGCAAAACGGTATGGGCCAATTAGAAACAGACGCGTGGCAACAGTTAGATTTAAAAGACAGAATTTGAATCTATTAGATATTCAAAATTGTTTTGGCTATAACTTTTGATCCCCACGTTAGAATTTGACAAATTTTATATCGTTGGAATCAGGAGAGCAAGCTCTTTCTAAATATGCAATGTGTTTAATGTTTTGCTTCTGTTAAAAAGGTTTTATTTGCAGAAACTTGTGTAGGACTAAATTAAGTATATGAAATGTTTAGGAAATAATTTAGGGTTTAAATAATGGTTGTTTGGCAAGTTTTTAACTTGTTAGTGAATCAGTACTGTATACTTGCTTTGTTGAGTTTTTAAAAATCATCACATATCATCTTGCATGCATGCATATATTTTTGATTGTATATGTTTTGTGTGTAATTTGTTGCTACAATTCTTTGTGTAGATTTTGGTGCTAGTGATTGTGATTGTGAAGAGTGTAACTACTCTCCAAACTACCAAGGCAAGTGGTACTTCATGAATATATCTATCCCTATGTTTTATACTAAGCATTAGAAATATTTTGCTAAGACTTGCATGTTATTATTTTGCTTATGCCATGTTGGGAAATTTTAATAGTTGTAGAATTGCTAGGGAATCTCTAAGTTAAGTTACTATCTATGCCATGCTTAGCCTAGCTAGTAGCAAACAAGGGCTGGTGAAATATACATGCTATGATGAAAATATTTCTAAGTCTTTGGACTTGTGTTTTTGCCTAAATAAAACAACTAAGTTAATGAAACACCTGGGTGGAATGGAAGGATTGGTTTATGTTGAGTGGTTACACAAGGCCCATTTTTATGGTTTACCTTGTGTATCTCACTTGTGGTAAGCCACCCAGGAACAAAGAGATTTTAGAGGCCAAGTGTTAAGAAGCTTCTAGTGCAGCCACTTGGCAATATGGGCTCTGCCACGATCACATAGGTTGCTAGAACTTAGCCATTTGGACGGTTGGTGGTAGAGGGATGATAGGTTGGGACGCGTCCATTTGGTCTAAGGGAAGGCTTCTGAAAGGTCCTGTCTTGGTGAAAATCAAGGCTTGTGGGAAAAGTGCATAACCTCTGCAGATGGAAAAATCTAAGTACTTAGCCAAGTCCATGGTAATGGACAACTTGAGCATCAAGACATGGAAGCTATCAAGAATCTCCTCGTCCCAATTTCTAAGTAAAAATTTGTGGGTGAACAAGGGTGAAGGACCTCAATGTCTATTGGTGGTTCCTTGGGAAAAGTTTTGGACAAAGAAAAACTTAGTGATTTCAACTAATAGGCAAAACCTATTTTGAGCAAAGCAAGCCAAGCTACACTTATCCAAAATTGCATATAGTATCTAGTCCACCTAAATTATACTAAGGTATCACTTGCCAATACTATTCCAAAGTATTGACCCACTGTGGCTGTAACTTGTGATGTTGCAGGTTACTCTGATGAGGATTAGGTGTCATGAGTCTACACTCAACATGTTTGCCTGTGGCACATGAAGATGAAGACTTTTATTTATTTACTTATTCCAAACTCTTGTACTAGGCATGTGGCCTTGGAGTTGTAAAGACTATGTTTATATCTGGAATGGCTGTAATAATGACCTTTGTATCTGTGTACTTCATCTTAAACTGTGGATGCTAGCATTGATCCAGGGACTAGCATTGCAATAACAGGGATTCCTTTTCCTTTATAAAGGAGGGATCTTACATATGGTATCAGAGCACTGTGTTGCCTGTAGGATTATGGCCCTAGGATTGGGAACCACTAAGGAAAAATTTTCAGCAACTTCTACACTTGTCTATTCTTCTCGTAAACTTTTCTAATCTTCTTTCTCATCTCTATTTGTAGATGAACTCCATCAACGAAGCCGTAAGGAAAGGACCACTCATGACAATGACTTTGGAGTGAGATGTAATTCCCCAAGGCTCTCAAGGACCTCATGGTTGCATTAGAGATACAAGGTGCAGCTGTGTACAAAGGTTTTCCTGTGATGGATGAAGGAGTGGAATACTGGTGGGTGCAACTTCACTTGTATAAAAACAAGGAAGACAACCACCAGGAAAAAGGATTCTGCATGTTCACCAATTCAGTGGTACACACTACATTATTTGAATCAGCAAGGGATGCAGCTTGGAAGACCATCAAAGAACTTGGTGATAGAGTCAAGTGCAGAATGCTCAACCTCCAAAATGATCTAAAGGAAGAGAAGAAACATACCCAAGAGTTGGAAGCTACCAACCAAACCTTAAGAGGAGACATTATAGACTTAGTAATGGAGTCATGTGAGCAAGATAGGCTGATTGCTTCTAGAAACATTCTGTTAGCCAACAGATCCAGTGAGATAGGATTGTAAACGTACTTCGTTAGTTGGACCACCACTTATCACCTTATTTTCCAAATGTTGCTTTAAAATAAGATTAAACCTTGGTTGTTGTAATGGATCCATGTATGCCATGACTTGTGTGTTTGAATTTCAAGGATTTATGTGTGATGTTTTGCCTTGTATTTTATCTTGAATTGTGTAGTTCTAACTTTTTCTATCTTATAAATAGATGCCTACTATTACCTTCAGCACTGTTGAGGAGTTCCAGGGAACTCGCTTTGGACCTCGTATTGTTGAGCTTACTACTTTGCTCAATCTCCCTCTTCCTACCATCATGGTGCTTCCCCTCACCAAGTTTGAGAGGAAAGACCTTTGGGGCTTCAAGGTCAACCAGCCCGGACGCCAGACAGAGCCTACCACAGAGGCCACCGTCTTCAACCTCATGCATGATGACAAGGAGAGAGGTCTTGAGGTAGTTATGCAAGATCTGATAGGACGTCTGCTAGGGAGACACTCCCGACAGGTTAGAGGTACTCACTTCCACGTCTTCGGTAGACGTGATGAGGATGGAGAGTCCATTGACTTCGAGGACGATTCGAGGGACACAACAGAGCCGATTCGTCTATACCTCCAGGACTTAGAGTCTCTCATTAGGCACGTGGACACTGATAGGACCAACGTCATGCTCAACAATAACGAACTCCAGGTGCAGCTTCGCGAGAAGGACAAGCTCTTCGCGGAGCAAGATGAGATAGTCAAGGAGATGGATGCGAAGTTCGAGAGCCAGGACAGGAAGTTCAAGAGTCATGAGAAGCGAGTCCAGGATAGGAACAAGAAGATCTGGGACATGACTGAAGAACTACAGGCCAAGGACTTCGAGCTCGAGCATCAGCAGACGGTGATTGAGAGGATTCGTTCCCAGAAGAGGGCTCTCAAAGCCAAGATAGAGACCTTGACCACTAGTGTCAAGGAATACAAGACCGCGATGGAGAACGCATGTCTTACCTTTGGCGAGGAGGAGGTTGATGCCGAGGAGTAGATTTGACAACTCATTTATCATATATTATCGTACTTGTTGATTGAGAACTTGTTATTTGACCATCCGACATGTGGATGTCTTGTTATTTGTGTGTGTTTTACCTTGCAAACTTGTTATCTGGTTGTTGAACCTTTATCATTATGTTGCATGCTTTGTGTTTGTTTATGTGATGTAATGTGCATGAAAGCATCTATGGGTATCTCATTCTTATCTCTATTGAACCAACCACAGATGCCTCCTCATCGTGCAAACCCCAACCCCAACAACAATAACAACAACATCACTCTAGAAATGCAGCAAATGATGACCGCTCAAACTCAGCTGATGCAGATGATGACGACGTTCATCCAGAACCAAAACAATAACAATAACAACAATAACAACAATAACAACAACAACAACAACAACAACAACAACAACCCACCGGGTTTTGACATGCTTACCAGGTTCTTGAGATTGAGGCCAGCAAATTTCTCAGGAACAACTGATCCCATGGTGGCCAATGATTGGCTATGCTCTGTGAACAAGGACTTGGTAACCGTGGGTCGATCTTTGAAAAGGTCAGATTTGCAGCACATTTGCTGGAAGGACCAGCCGCCACTTGGTGGGATAACTTCCAGATCACCACTCCCATAGAAGATGTGACATGGGCTATCTTTGAGGATGGTTTTCGTACTGCTCATATCTCATCTGGAGTGATGAGTCTGAAAAAGAAGGAGTTTCATAACCCGAAGCAGCGCCACCGCAGTGTGGATGAATATATTGAGGAGTTCAACAATCTGGCGCGATATGCACCGGGTGAAGTTGACACTGATGCTAAGAGGAAAGAAAAGTTCCTCGAAGGGTTGAATGATGAGCTGAACCTGCAGTTGGCTATGGCCTATGTTCCCACTTATCAGTCTCTCTGTGACAAGGCTGCTATTTTGGAGAACAAAATAAAGCAAGTTGAAAGCAGGAAGAGGAAGCACTCTGACAAGCACAGCTCGGGATCATCACACAAACGATCCCATTATGATGACAGTGGAAGCTCAGGATCCCATGGGGCATTATGCAAATGAATGCCCAGAAAAGAAAGTTGAAGGACCCAACAAGCCCAACCCTTTTCAGAAGGGACAGGTGAACCACATCAATGTGGAGGAAATCTATGAGGAGCCTGATGCTGTTGCTGGTAAGTTCAAACTCAATTCTTTTCCAGCATTTGTTCTCTTTGATATTGGTGCATCTCATTCATTCATATCAAGAGCATTTGTTGAAAGAAATGAACTGCCGGTAGAAACTATTGGGTGTCCTATAAAAGTAAGTTCTCCTGGTGGATAAATGATAGTGAATTCAGGATGTCATGATCTAGTCATAGAGTTTGGGAAGTATAAGTTTCCCGTTAACTTGATAATTGTAAACTCCCAAGGATTGGATGTCATTTTGGGAATGGACTGGATGACTAAGCACAAGGGAGTGATAGACTGTGCCAACCATACTGTCTCACTCACAACTCCAGAAAATAAAAGGATCAGATTCAAGACCAACTTTGAAGCAAGAAGGAGTATGCTAAATTCTATTAAGGGGGTTAGCATAGACCGTGTGCCAATTGTGAGTGAGTATCCGTATGTGTTTCCGGAAGAATTGCCGGGAATGCCACCAGATAGAGATGTGGAGTTTCTTATAGATTTGGTACCAGGGTCTGGACCAATAGCTAAGAGACCGTATAAGATGTCAGTTGATGAACTGAAAGAACTCAAGAAACAACTTGGAGAATAGCTACAGAAAGTATTTATTCAACCAAGTTCTTCATCTTGGGGAGCCCCAGTTTTGTTCGTGGAAAAGAAAGATAGAAGTCAAAGGTTATGCATAGATTACCGTTCACTTAATGAGGTGACTATTAAGAACAAATATCCTTTGCCTAGAATCAATGACTTGTTTGATCAGCTAGAAGGAGCTTGTGTGTTCTCAAAGATTGATCTTCGGTCAGGTTATTTTCAACTCAAGATAAGAGAACAAGACATACCTAAGACAACTTTCACCACAAGGTATGGATTATATGAGTATACCGTGATGCCATTTGGTTTGACCAATGCTCCAGCATACTTCATGAATATGATGAACAAGGTGTTCACGGAATTCCTTGACAAGTTTGTTGTTGTTTTCATCGATGACATTTTAGTCTACTCCAAGAGCAAAGAAGAGCATGAAGGACATTTACGTTTAATACTTGAGAAGTTAAGAGAGCATAAACTTTATGCCAAATTCAGCAAGTGTGAATTCTGGTTGAATGAAGTTGGATTTCTTGGACATGTTATGACAAAGGATGGTGTAGCAGTTGATCCTGCTAAAGTTTCAGTTGTAACGGAATGGGAATCTCCCAAGTCAGTAAAAGAACTTCGTAGTTTCCTTGGCTTAGCAGGTTACTACAGAAGGTTCATTGAAAATTTCTCCAAGGTAGCTAAGCCTATGACTGAATTGCTAAAGAAAGACAAGAAATTTGCTTGGACGGAAGGTTGTGAACTCAGCTTTCAGGAATTGAAGAAGAGACTTGTGACAGCACCAGTCTTGTGTTTGCCAGACTTGGAAAAAGATTTCCAAGTATATTGTGATGCATCTCATCATGGTTTGGGTGCGGTACTTATGCAAGAAGGAAAAGTTGTGGCGTATGCCTCGAGACAACTCAAAACTCATGAAGTGAACTATCCTACTCATGATTTAGAGTTAGCCTCTGTTGTCCATGCACTCAAAACATGGAGGCACTATCTTTTGGGAAAGCGTTGTGAAGTGTTCACAGATCACAAGAGTTTGAAGTATATCTTCACCCAGAAGGAAATTAATATGAGACAAAGAAGATGGCTAGAACTCATTAAGGACTATGACTTAAGTTTGCAATACCACCCCGGTAAAGCAAATGTTGTAGCAGATGCTTTAACTCGTAAGGTTTTTGTCAATGGCCTTACCAAAGGAGAATTGCCAGATGATTTGTGTGCTCAATTCAGAAAACTCAGATTGGAGATTGTGCCTGAAGGACATCCCATGTCTTTGGATGTTCAACCCACTTTGTTGTACAAGATCAAATAAGCCCAGAAGATTGATAAAGAAATCGAAGAGATTAAAGAAAAGATTGGAAAAGGAAAAGCCAAAGGGTTCCATGAAGACGAACAGGGTACTTTATGGCATGGGAAACGTATCTGTGTTCCCCAAGATCCGGAGCTGCGAAAACTGATTTTGCAAGAAGCACAACTCTCCGTATTCCATTCATCCGGGTAACACCAAAATGTACATGGACATAAAGGAAAGATTTTGGTGGAACAATCTCAAGAAGGACATCGCCAAACATATTGCTTTGTGTGATGTGTGTTGTAGAGTGAAAGCGGAACATCAGAAACCGGCAGGTTTGCTTCAACCACTACCTATTCCTGATTGGAAGTGGTACAAGATTGGTATGGATTTCATTACCGGATTACCAAGGACCAGGTCAGGATATGATTCTATTTGGGTAGTAGTGGATCGCCTAACTAAAGTGGCTCATTTCATACCCGTGAAGACAACCTACACAAGTGCTAAGTTAGCCAAAATCTATATGAGCATAATTGTATGTCTACATGGAGTGCCCAAGATTATTGTGTCTGATAGGGGAACTCAATTCACTTCTCATTTTTGGAGACAGCTACATGAGTCATTGGGAACGAGGTTGGAATTCAGTACTGCTTTTCATCCTCAAACTGATGGACAAACCGAAAGAACTAATCAGATTCTCGAAGACATGTTGAGGGCATGTGCCCTAGACTATGGAGCCAGTTGGGATGAAAGTCTGCCCTACGCAGAATTTTCTTATAACAACAGTTATCAAGCCAGCATTGAGATGGCACCATTTGAGTTTCTCTACGGAAGAAAGTGTACCACCCCATTGTTATGGAATGG
This sequence comes from Avena longiglumis, assembly GCA_030063025.1. Classification (NCBI taxonomy): domain Eukaryota; kingdom Viridiplantae; phylum Streptophyta; class Magnoliopsida; order Poales; family Poaceae; genus Avena; species Avena longiglumis. The sequence continues at coordinate 172,820,921 of CP125978.1, forward strand.
TGTGGGAGAAAGAAGTTTGTTCGGACCAGAACTTATCAAAGAAGCCGAAGAGAAGGTCAAGTTGGTTAAGGACAGATTGAAGATAGCACAATCCCGACAGAAAAGCTACGCGGATCCTAAGCGTAGAGAAGTCACCTACGAAGTTGGTGATAGAGCGTATCTTAGAGTGTCACCACTTCCTGGAGTGAAGAGGTTCGGAGTCAAAGGAAAATTGGCACCAAGATATGTTGGGCCATTCAAGATTCTGAGTCGTAAAGGAGAAGTTGCCTATGAAATTGAACTGCCAGAATCTCTGTCAGCTGTCCATAATGTGTTTCATGTGAGTCAACTTAAGAAATGTCATCCAGAAATGGAAGAAACTTCTTTGAAGGATACTATACCTTTGGAGGAGGTTCAGTTGGAGAGTGATCTCACCTATGAAGAGAAACCTATCAAGATTCTTGAGACTGCAGAAAGAGTCACACGGACCAAGACTATCAAGTTTTGTAAAGTCCAGTGGAACCATCATTCCGAAGAAGAAGCAACATGGGAAAGAGAAGATGATCTTCGGAAAGACCACCCTCACCTATTTGCTAGCCAATCCGAATCTCGAGGGCGAGATTCACCTTAAGGGGGTTAGATTTGTAACATCCTCAAAATCATGTTTTAAACCTATGCATAGCATCCATGCATCCATGAGCATATGATTTTCATTTCAAACAAATCAATTCAAAACAGAAGCATTTGTGCTTATTATTTTATGTAAAGTTTACTCAAGCCTTGTGCTACTTGTTTTGAGAAAAGTATTGTTAACCATTCAGTATTGTTTAGAATCCAAACTCAAATGATTTCAAAAACTTGAGCAAAGTCTCAAAGCAAAATATGAAATAAAACCAAGTCTATGCCTATTATCACACCTCATAAAGGCATGGTTTTATTTTTATTTTCAAAGGACCCAAATGTGTTTGAGTGAACACAAGTGTTTGGCACTTATTCGAGTACAAGATCTATTGTACAAAAACCCTGAAAAGCTTTGGATTCAAACAGATTTGAATTGAGGTTTGAAAACCATTTCAGAAAAACAAACAGAAAAAGAAAAAGCCTAAAGAGAGAAAAAAATATCACCCAGCCGAATCTGTCCCAACTAGCCCAGCTAAGCCCAACACCCCACCCCGCGAACCGTTTTCTTTCACTCACCTCCACACCCGCTGAGTAATTGACAGGCAGGACCCACTCCCTCTCCTTTCCTCTCGCTGACAGCCACGGCCCACACAACCATCGTCGTCTCCACCCAGCGACTGGTTCATCCCCAAATCACGCAGGCGTTCCCTGTATTGATTCGTGGCGTCAATTCACGTTGAATGCTGGAGTAAATCTCGCCCGGGACCATGCTACTTAAAACCCCTCTGCCCCCTCTCCATTTCCCCCCAAACTCCGAGCACAAAGCGCCTGCCGCATTCAACCTCGCACCGCATGCCGAGAGCACTCCTGCGATCAATTCCGGTGAGTCCGTCGCCTCGCCTCGGTTCTTGCGAAAGCCTCGCCACTTTCTTGCGCAACTATCGACACCACCGGTTCCCTTTATACTGCCCAGTCGTCGATTCCGTTCAACACCGCAAGCTCCGACGACAACCTCGACCGCGACCAAATTCCGTAAGCCCTTTGCGCCTTCGCCTCGACTCACACGAAGTTGTTCGCCATGTCTTGTGCATCATCTGGTGCCGCTTGTTTGTGCTAGGGAGGCCAGGAGCGTCGCCAACGTCGCCGTTTACTCGAACCCGACGCCGCCCGCAACTCCGACGAGCTCCAGCAGCCCACTCCGTGCGCCCCTTGCCAAGCCGCCAAAGTTGAGCATCAAGACATCGCCACGGTTCGGTAAGCCCTCCGACGACCTAATACGAGTAAGCGCCGCTCAGTTTTGGTCGCTTGATTCGTAGTCGTCAGATCTAGATCCAGCGCGTAGGATTAGTTCACTTAACGAACCGTTACGAATAGATCTAAGCCGTGCAGGTTAAGTAGATCCAATGGCCCAGAAGCGCGATCCAACGCAAAACGGTATGGGCCAATTAGAAACAGACGCGTGGCAGCAGTTAGATTTAAAAGACAGAATTTGAATCTATTAGATATTCAAAATTGTTTTGGCTATAACTTTTGATCCCCACGTTAGAATTTGACAAATTTTATATCGTTGGAATCAGGAGAGCAAGCTCTTTCTAAATATGCAATGTGTTTATGTTTTGCTTCTGTTAAAAAGGTTTTATTTGCAGAAACTTGTGTAGGACTAAATTAAGTATATGAAATGTTTAGGAAATAATTTAGGGTTTAAATAATGGTTGTTTGGCAAGTTTTTAACTTGTTAGTGAATCAGTACTGTATACTTGCTTTGTTGAGTTTTTAAAAATCATCACATATCATCTTACATGCATGCATATTTTTTTGATTGTATATGTTTTGTGTGTAATTTGTTGCTACAATTCTTTGTGTAGATTTTGGTGCTAGTGATTGTGATTGTGAAGAGTGTAACTACTCTCCAAACTACCAAGGCAAGTGGTACTTCATGAATATATCTATCCCTATGTTTTATACTAAGCATTAGAAATATTTTGCTAAGACTTGCATGTTATTATTTTGCTTATGCCATGTTGGGAAATTTTAATAGTTGTAGAATTGCTAGGGAATCTCTAAGTTAAGTTACTATCTATGCCATGCTTAGCCTAGCTAGTATCAAACAAGGGCTGGTGAAATATACATGCTATGATGAAAATATTTCTAAGTCTTTGGACTTGTGTTTTTGCCTAAATAAAACAACTAAGTTAATGAAACACCTGGGTGGAATGGAAGGATTGGTTTATGTTGAGTGGTTACACAAGGCCCATTTTTATGGTTTACCTTGTGTATCTCACTTGTGGTAAGCCACCCAGGAACAAAGAGATTTTAGAGGCCAAGTGTTAAGAAGCTTCTAGTGCAGCCACTTGGCAATATGGGCTCTGCCAGGATCACATAGGTTGCTAGAACTTAGCCATTTGGACAGTTGGTGGTAGAGGGATGATAGGTTGGAACGCGTCCATTTGGTCTAAGGGAAGGCTTCTGAAAGGTCCTGTCTTGGTGAAAATCAAGGCTTGTGGGAAAAGTGCATAACCTCTGCAGATGGAAACATCTAAGTACTTAGCCAAGTCCATGGTAATGGACAACTTGAGCATCAAGACATGGAAGCTATCAAGAATCTCCTCATCCCAATTTCTAAGTAAAAATTTATGGGTGAACAAGGGTGAAGGACCTCAATGTCTATTGGTGGTTCCTTGGGAAAAGTTTTGGACAAAGAAAAACTTAGTGATTTCAACTAATAGGCAAAACCTATTTTGAGCAAAGCAAGCCAAGCTACACTTAGCCAAAATTGCATATAGTATCTAGTCCACCTAAATTATACTAAGGTATCACTTGCCAATACTATTCCAAAGTATTGACCCACTGTGGCTGTAACTTGTGATGTTGCAGGTTACTCTGATGAGGATTAGGTGTCATGAGTCTACACTCAACATGTTTGTCTGTGACACATGAAGATGAAGACTTTTATTTATTTACTTATTCCAAACTCTTGTACTAGGCCTGTGGCCTTGGAGTTGTAAAGACTATGTTTATCTCTGGAATGGCTGTAATGATGATCTTTATATCTGTGTACTTCATCTTAAACTGTGGATGCTAGCATTGATTCAGAGACTAGCATTGCAATCACAGGGATCCCTTTTCCTTTATAAAGGAGGGATCTTACACCTGCGCCTTCAGTAGTAAGCACCAGGCGCGGCTCGGCCTCCTCGTCGTCGTCTACTCCGACGACGAGTGAGGAATAGGCACACGACGTGGTGAGTAGTTAGAACGTGCTAGGGTTTGTTTGGATATCACAACGGCATCAATTTTGCTTGTAAATTTGTTGATCCCGATGATAAAAATACTCTTCCTTATGTATGAACTACTGTGGATCTAGCGCCAATAATGTTTTTAAATTATACAGTTGCGACTACTATATCTGATCTGGCGCAGGAATTTCTTATTGCAAATGTGATTTGCATTTAAACCATGTTTGCAAATAATGTTTTTAAATTATGCAGTTGCGACTACTATATCTGATCTGGCGCAGGAATTTCTTATTGCAAATGTGATTTGCATTTAAACCATGTTTGCAGTACGTGTGGCATGCAGTATCCGCTAGAGATTCTCTAAGCAAGTTCTAAAAAATAAAAATGTAAGGTGCGCTGAGAGATAAACCATAGCAAGTGTTTTTACAGAAGCTACCAGATGTAAATTTGTTACTTCCTCATACTAATGGCCATAACTTTATCTAGATTCGAAAGCCATTAATATAAACCGGAGAGAGTATAGTAAATTAACACAGAAATAAGACCGTCTTTTCGTCAATGTTTCAGATGGCGTATAAAACACACGCACAAAAAACTAACACCAGCTTCGGGATGGCAGATAAAAACCGAAGCTAGTGCTTGACATACATGGGCACTGGAAACTGCATCCGGTATGATTGTCCTAATTCTAAGTTGAAAACAATTTGTGAGATAGGGAACTCCTAAGTTGGACAACATCCAGTCTATACATGTTTTGTACAATTGTCATCGCTCCAATCTATTTCTCTCATGATGAAGCCAGCACCTGTCATCATCTAGGACCAGATAGCTCAATTGGCTCTATTATGAAGGAGGACGAGTCATGAGGATCCTCATGTCTGACAGAGAAACTGCAAGAGCCTCCATAAGGCACCACTTCTCTATTCAAGTCTACTACGTTCTCTGCCAGCGTGACATGAGACTCAAGGGCCTGGAGAACTTCTGACATCTTGGGCCGCAGAATGGGATTGGTAAGCGTGCATTGGAGGATCACGTCGACTGAACACTCTAGCTCGGCTACGTCGAACAAATCTTTGAGATCCCTGTCAACTAGTTTATCCATTTTCTTTTCCTCCTTGAGTTCTCTAACCTGCAGAGGATTAAGATTTTACATTAGGTGGTAAACAGAATGCCACGAACATTTTTCCAAGCAAATAGCAAACGACATGTTGTTGACAGTCAGACTTTGGCAAGAAAATCTGAGGCAATAATAGATCTTCCCTAACTATATTATCTACTACTGGCAACACCTAGACTTTTTTGTTGGATATGGGCATCAAGCTACTCTAGCTTTGGAGCTAATTAATCATAGTATGTAAGATTGAGCCGAAGAAGTTACCCAATCTAGAATCATCCCTTTCTGGGACTGACCATGTCCATTGCTCAAGGTTTTAGGTCCAGTAATCAGTTCCAACAGTAGAATTCCAAACCCATAAACGTCGGTCTTTTCTGAAGACTGTCCTGTTGAGAGATACTCTGGAGCAATATGACCAATAGTGCCCCGAACCGCAGTAGTAACATGTGAATCTTGTCGGTCAAGTAGTTTTGCCAATCCGAAATCCCCAACAACCGCTTCAAAACTTTCATCAAGCAATATGTTTGCTGCTTTGACATCCCTGTGAATGATCTTAGGATTGCATTGTTCATGAAGATATAGTAGTCCCCTGGCAGCCCCAATAGCAATACGCATACGTTTGCTCCAATCAAGAGAAGGTTTTCCATGATGATACTCTGCAAAAGAAAAACAACTTTACATTACATAGAGAACGAGATATAGAAACAAAAAAAAAGGTTAGCAAAAAACAGGGCTCCGACAGCAACTTTCAATAAAGAAAACATAGACTACTAACTATAGCAAGAAATCCCAAACATCAAAATTTTATGGGCAATTGAAGATACCTCTCAGGCGGTCAGCAACACTGCCATTGGGCATATATGGGTATACAAGCAACCTCTCTTTCGAGGTCATGCAAAACCCATACAAGCGCAAAAGGTTCCTGTGCACAGCTAGGCCAATCAACTCAACCTCTGTCTGGAATTGGACTTCACCAGTAGCATCGGGATCTTTTAACCTCTTGACTGCTACTAATGTTCCATTTCTAAGACAGCCTTTATAAACAACACCAAAGCCGCCTTGGCCTAGTATATTCTTTGAATTAAAATTGTCTGTTGCACTTTGCAGCTCGTGAAACGGAAAATGCTTCAGATGACCCAGTTCCATTTCAAAATCTTGATCTATAGTTAAATAAAAAATGTTCATCAAATCAAATATTTCGTTGGTAAGGTTATAGATGATAAGATAATTACCAGCAGAAGAAAAAGGCAATCGCCATCTGCAATATCTTAGCCAGCATACAAAGAATAGGACAAAGATTATGGCAAATGTGACACTTAAAGAAATTGCCAGTGCTAATTGATGATGGTTCTTCACTTTACTCGAAGGTTTAGGCGCTGTTTCTGTAGTAAAAGGTAACTTAGTTCCAAAGAATACACTTGTAATAAGAACAGATGATGTCAGGTAAAACAGTTACCGTTGGTTCCTCCTTTAAGATCATTGCAACCATGCAGAATTGACGAATTGCAAAGGAACTTGTTTCCCACAAGACTGGAAAGCATAGCTAAGTAACATTCAGTTAAGCATTCAACAGGAGAGAATGATATGTGTATGACCAGTTTAGCATATGAAGAATGAAACAAGAATTTAGATGTGCAAAATGAAGGAGCGAAATAACAAAAGGAAAAGCAGATCTTATTGGACATACTCCCCCACCCACTTACCTATAGTCATGTGCATAGATTTTTGGAACTGGACCGCTTAAATTGTTGAATGATATGTCACTGAAACATATTTCCCATGTCAGTTTGAACACCAAGAATTACATTTAACCACATTATTTGTCAGAAAAGAAATAAACATGTAATATGAGACATACAGGAATGTGAGACCTTGAAGATGTGCAACATCTAGAGGGATTTGTCCAGACAAGTTGTTCTTATCAAGACGCCTGAAGCATTTGCAAAGAATGTTCATCACAAAACTAGTCGTTCAACCCATGTGTCTACTCGGGCAAGCAACTTTACGAAAAAGTAGTAAAACATACTTAATAACATTAATTTCATATAAAACATATACGAATATTAAAAAGGAAAACCATCCAAAGAGTTAACTGAAATATTACTACTCCCTCCGATCCAAATTAATTGACTAGTTTTTTTAGATTCGGATGTATCTAGCACTAAAACATGTCTAGATACATCCGAATCTAGACAAATCTGAGTCAATTAAATTGGATCGGAGGGAATAATACAGACATACTCCCTTCATCCCAAGGCTTAAGGCATATAACTTTTTTGAAAAGTCAAGCCATGTAAAGTTTGACCAAACTTTTAGAAAAAACTATCAAGAACTATTATATTATATAGATACCATGTGAAAATATGTTTCATAATGTATGAAAGGGTATGGATTACGTATTGTAAATATTAATATTTTTCTCTAAAAACTTGGTCAAACCGTAGTTGTTTTGACTTTTGAAAAAAGTTATATGCCTTAAGCCTTGGAATGGAGGTAGTATAACATTACTTGGCTGATGTAGCTCATAGGGAAAAAAATATCTATACTTCCCAGATAAAGTTTGTTATTAGGTTTACGTTTACGTGAATGTATGATTCTTAGTGCTAAAATTGTATGCGTGTTTTTCCCACACTATCATACAGCTCGGCGAATTTATACTTGTAAGCAGTCATCAAGCTTGTATGAGTTCACTAGCTTTTGTAGTTGGAATTGGTTCGGTAGATTAGTGTTCCAGTGGATATGGCTTAATTTTACACGATTTAGCTTGATTCAATTGTACAAACAGACTTAATCAAAAGTTCATTCATGAGTTGTATTAATAATACAGAAAGAGTTTTTGGTCTCTTGGGTAGGCATACATGAAAATTTTAATCAGAATCAACACAATTTTACCCGTAAAACATATGTATGCGAAACCCAACATATATAATGACGTGCTAGAGAACCAAGAGGTAAATAATCCAAATAGATAGAGCATCAGGCACACAATTTGGAGTAATAGATGTGCATAAACTCACAGATAATTTAACTGAGTCAGCTGGCCCAACGAATTCGGGATTTCACCAACAAACTGGTTACCAGAAAGATCAAGAGCTTTCAGCTTCGCTAGTTTCCCTACCTCTGGAGGAATGTCACCTGATATTCTGTTATTCTGTAGTAACCTGAAGGAGCAATTACAAAAAAGAGAGCAATGAAGCATGTAGTTAATTTCATTTTACCAGGACAGACGGGAGTTACTGAAACAAGATATACAGGCAGCAGAAAGAATATAATCTTGACCGAGAAAAGAAAGAAGTCACAATCAATACGATGCGAAAATGGACAAAATCTTAGTCAAAACATACTGTGCCCATATTGTTTTGGACTAGTTTGAATGTTCTTGCACAGGGTATGGCTCAACTGACTTGCTGAATGAAATTCAGATCAAATCTCTGCTCCAGTTGGTCGATTTCGGATATCCGCCTATATTATGGTCTAGATAGTAATGAACTTTGTCCTAATATAAAACACAATGAATCATTCTAATTTAGTTGAGCTAACATAATATATGTATATTTACCCGCAAAAAAAAAACATAATATATGTATATTAGTCTCGACAAAAAAAAATGGACCAAAAAACATATTCACATCAATATTAATTTTTGTTCCAAAATTCATTTAGTCAAAAAATATCAATCAGATAGGAATGTTTAACCAATCCAGATCCTATTCATATTGAACATCATAATCCAATAATACAGATAGTTTATAAAAATTCCACACCCCTGTTTCCAACCCACAATACAGCACAAGATATAAGCTAACACTTATAGTAAGGTGCTCTATTAAAAGCATCTTAAATAACCACAATTGTAACCAACACTCTCTTTCCAAGTTTCATTTGAGTCATTCCCATAAAACTGTACGAAATTTACCTATCATTTTCATGATTGGGTGCGAAGACAGCATTGGTCGATATTCGATTTTGGCAAGGTTAAGAAAATCAGTACAACAAAAAGGGGAAATTTTCCAGAACTCCAATTTTTGTATCTATTACGATGGTGCTCAGACCAGAATCAGGTGCTGACAGTTGATTATAGTTAAATCTTGAGTTCTGAAGCAGGCAATCTAAGGTTCGAGCTACATAATATTGCAACAAGTTATAAATTCGATACTCAGATGTTATAACAAGTTACTTAATGAAGCAGAAAGTTTCATGAAGCCCACTATTCCATGAAGACTGTTTTCTCTTCGCGACTCATTCCAAATTATTGTGAATTTTGACCCACGCCACTTAATGTTTGGCCAAATGAGAATATGTAGCCTACCCGCAACATCAATTTTTTGGACATGTAAGAAATCTCTGACAAATAAAAGAAAGACTTTTCTGAATAGTACGATACAGCAGCGATATGTGTTCACAAATGTGAAGTGCATGTTCAAGAAGATACAAAGGTGTAAAATAATGAACAGGAAGTCTAGCTGTACTTTGCTGTCAATCGTACAAAGCAAGCTTGATTTAGCGGTGTTAAGTTCTCAAAGAATACAGGACTCCCAGTGCTGTATTTTTTGTAGTGCCCCACCTTCCGCTCTCTAACTAACCCCATACCAGGTCCCTGTACTGAACAGCTGATTAGTCACTGATGGAACCGCCTAAACAGCAACTTTGCATTATTTGGTGGGTGTGAGGGGGAAAAGGAGCTTTATTACTCCCTGGCATCTACACCTAAACAGCAGTTGGGCAAATTAACCAAACCAAAGCAAAACTTCAAATGTTGCTCTGCTAACTACCATGCTTGAAATTTTCGTGCTACCAGATACACTAGTATGGACCTTCTCAACCTGAAGCAATTCAGCTCGAAATTAAGCTTCAAAATCTAGTGTCAGCGGAGCTAAGGAAACAAAACAGTGATCGGGTAGGTGAGCAGTGAGCTCCCTTACATTGTCTGCAGGTAGCTGAGGTTCCCGATGCTCGGCGACAGCGACCCTGACAATCCGTTGTTGGCCATCTGCCTGCAGCTCCAGAAGCCAGACAAAGGCACAAAACATCACCACCACATGGAGCATAATCCGACAGCAAGAGAACAAATCAGAGAGACGGAGCGAGATCTCACAAGGAGACGACGAACGCGTCGGGGGAGCAGGTGACCATGGACCAGGTGCAGGGGTCCACGGAGTTGATGTCCCACCCGGCCATCACCCCCTTCTCGTCCCGCATCCGGCTCTTCACCGCCATCAGCGCCGCCACTGCGACAGACACCACGCGAAAGCAAAGCACACACCCAGCACCGTCAGCTCAGCACCAAACCCAAATCCCCTAAACCCTAGCCTCGGCCCGAAACAGGCCCCGCCGCGAGCGGCGCACCCACCTTCGTAGTTGAGCCCTTTGGGCGACAGCGGCGGGTCCCCGGCCGATACGCCGGCGGCGGCGAGGAGCGACGCGGCGCCTGCCACCACCAGCAGCACCACGGAGCCAGCGCCGCCGGCAAAGGGTAGTGGTCTCGCCATGGCAGAGTGGGGCAAGAGTGAGACCGACTCTGCTCGGGCTCGGTGGCCATGGGGGTCAGTATAATACTGCTCTACTCGAGCGCAGCGACGCTGCGTGCGCGGGGGATTAGATTAGGCACGGCTTAAAATCTTAATTGCGGCGATATGGTTCGGGAATCGGGAATCTTGATTAAGAAAGGGCAGGTCTAACTGGGCCTTAATTGCTGGGCCCGTGGAGCGGAGTGGAGACGGGTGGCTCTCGAGGCTCGGGAATTTGTGCCGGGTGTCTGTCTGTTTTTTCCCTTTGTTTCATCTTCCTGTGGGAGGGAGGTTTTTGATTTGTGGAGACGGGAATCCCCCTCGAGATGCAAGAGAGGGCCAGGGGATTGGCGCTTCCGGTCTGCCGGTTGCGCATTTTCTGATGCTTTGATCTTCGCTTCCTGTTTTGATCTATCGAAACGATTCAAGGCTGGTTTTAGACGGTTCTTTATGTTGTTTAAAACAAGTCATAGTGAAAGTAGTCTAGATACATCAGCTTTACAAAGCTAAAACATCTTATATTTTAAAACAGAGTCGGTAATTCTTAGAGGTATATCCTAGGCATTTTGTCTATGTGGCACCATAGTGAATGAGGAAAGATATTGAGGTTGTATCTTACTCCCTCCATCCCGGTCTAAAGGACACAATTTGCAATTCTCTGAGCCCTACTGTTAGAGATATGCCCAAGAGGCAATAATAAAAGTAGTTATTATTATATTTTTGTGTTTATGATAGATATTTACGTTTATGCTATAATTGTATTAAACAGAAACATTAATACTTGTGTGATTTGTAAACAGAAAAGAGTCTCTAGTAAAGCCTCTTTGTGATACTAGCTTGTTGGTTAATAGATGATCATGGTTTCCTGATCATGAATATTGAGATATTATTAACAATAAGATCATATCATTAGGAGAATGATGTGATGGACATACTCCTATAGTTAAGTGTAACATAAAATCAAACTATTTCAATAGTTCGTTTGCTATAAGCTTTCAGGTACATAGTAACCTAAATCCTTCGACCATGAGATCATGTTAATCACCATCACCGGATGGATGCTTTGATGACATCAAACACCACTTCGTAACTCGGTGGTTATAATGGTGGCATTGAGTGTTCAGAAAGTATGTATTGAGACCAGGGCCGGGCCGGCAAAATCCGTGGCCCTGTGCGAAAATTTAAAATGGGGCCCTATCTCACACAAAAATATGAACAAATAAATAATTCTAAAGTATATGACAGGATATTTTTTTGAATGTATCTCACACAAACAAATAAGAATATTTTGCGTAACAATTGCCTTTCCGATGACCTTTTGTAAATAATTTACAACCAAAGCAAAAGACTTTATCAAGTTCCTTAGAATAGACAAGCCAATCCCTATCACAATGCTCCCCATTTGACAGAGATCTTGTATAGAACTTTGCAGTAAACCTTTTACGATACATATCCTTAGAACCTTTCTTAATTGATAAGTCTTTTTTTGGACCCTTTTGTGCTAAAATATCAATCTGTTTAGAATCAAGAGAATCCAAATTTCTTGGATCAAATATATCTGACTGAAAAGAACCATCAACATCCGCACTAGGTGAATTATTCAAACTAACATCAATGTGTTCTTCCTCTACCTTAATATTATCCTCAGTCTGGCCATCTCTAGAATGATTGTAAGGAACAATTGCAAGCGCAAGGTTAGAAGGATCAACAGATTGATTACCAGATGACACTGATGCTTCCTTTCTAATAAACTTGTCCATAGCACCTTTTTGAGATTTAATTAAATTATGTTCCTTTTCTTTTCTCTTGCGCTTCTGAGAACCAGACTGATGTTTCCGCATGTCGAATCTGTATTATTGGAAGAGAAGATATAAGAGATAAATAAAATAAAAATATAAATATGATCAGAAATTAGAAGTGTTTTATTTTTGGGATCAGACGATAAGGATTGAGGCGATAAAGAGTTGAAGAAACTGAGGCCAGCCAGTCACGTACCACGGTATCCCTTGTCGCCGACTCGTCGTGGCCTGTGGACACGATCGATTCGATTGTGTGCCACAATGTCGCTGATTTGATGTGTATTTTTCTGTTCGCTGATTTGCTGTGTATTCGGCAGGGCAGCGAATCATCACGACTTGCTGTCCGTCTCCTTCCAAAAGCAGGGCAGCGCAGCTTTGCCTTGCAGCCCAGTAGCCGCGATGCAGCCCAGCGGCCGCGTGCTCGTTCCGATTTCTTGCCTTGCAGCCCAGTAGCCGCGATGCAGCCCAGCAGCCGCGTGCTCGTTCCGATTTCTTCCGATACGTATTCTATACAAGTATACGTAGTTAAGTACATATAAAAAAATTGGGCCCTCTAAAATTATAGGCCCTGTGCTGCTGGCACACTTAGCACAACTGTAGGCCCGGGCCTGATTGAGACACATGGATCAAGAGTGGGATTTGTCCATCCATATGACGGATAGATATAATCTGGGCCCTCTCGATGGAATATCATCCAATTAGCTTGCAAGCATGTGAATGGCTCACAAGGGATCACATATCACAGGAACAAGTAAAGAGTACTTATCGATAATGAGGCCGAACTAGGTATGCAGAGATACCGACGATCAAACCTCGAATAAGTAAAGTATCGCGAGACAAAGGGAAATTGGTATCGTATGTAAATGGTTCATTCAATCACGAAGTAATCATAAAAATATGTGGGAGCCATATGAATTTCCAGATTCCTCTATTGGTTATTGATCGGAGAAGAGTCCCGGTCATGTCTGCATAATTCACGAACCGCAGGGAGACAAACTTAAGGATTCGATGTTGTTTAGTAGATATGGAAAGTAAGTAAAGAGACCGAATGTTGTTCGGAGTCTCGGATGGGATCCGGGATATCACGAGGAGATCTGTAATGGTACGGAGAATAAGATTCATATAAGGAAAGTCCAATTCTGGAGTTCGGAAATGGTTTCGGTGTTTTCACCGAAATGTTCTAGAAGGGTCTAGAAGGTTCACCGATCCGGAGTGGGAAGGGTACATGGATGTGTCATAACAAAGTGGAATGGTTGCATTATGTCCTAGGTCACTTGGCTAGGCAATTAAAAGTGAGAAATCAAACTCTAGTTTGAAAGTCAAAAAGCTAGTTTGAAAAAAGTCAAACGCCAACATTGGTAGACAAGTGGAGGGAGGGAAGGAATCCTACCTAAGGGAGGATTCCTCCATCTCCCTTGCGCCGGCCTAGTAAAGGAGTTGGGGGAGGACTCTCCTCCCCCAAACCTCCTCTCCCATCTATATAATGAGGGGTAGGGCGCCCCTAACCCTCACACCCAAACCCTAGCCGGCCGCCGCCCCCCTCTCTTGAAGCCGCCGCCTAGGGATCTCCTCTAGTCGCCGACTTGGGGCTAACCCTAGCCCTAGCCGCCGGCCACTACCCCCCTATAACATCCCAGCATTAGAGCTTAGAAATAAGCTGAACCCAAATGAGTGCATTGCATTCATGCATAGAAAATCCGAATAATTTTCGCGCTTTTAAACAAAACTTGTCAAAGTGATTAAAGCTTATCCTAGCTTGATGGAATTGAAGTAGATCATCAAGTTGACTGCGATAAGTTTCAATAGGACCTTTGCTAAAACCTTATTTGGGTAAACATGATTTGATCTAAGGGTAGATCAAATGTACTATAAGTTAAACCTTAATACAATGTTAATTATATTTGATCATTAGGTGATCATATTATAGTATTCCTTATAATCACTCATAAGTACCAAGTTAAGGATATAACACAAATAATAAGAATGTAACCACTATATCTTAATCTCATATGCATACATCCTGAGTATCATAGTAACACCTAACCTTAAAAACTCTTTTAATGAGTTTGAGTGGGAAAGAGATTAAGTCAAGATCATCCACTATATATATATATTGTAGGGGTTCGTAGCATGGAAAACAAAAAATTTCTATCGCATACAAACAAACAAGCCAAGATCTATCTACTAGATTGTAGCAACGAGTCGATGGAATAACTTACCCTCGAAGATTCCAAAGCGGTTAACGAGAGCAGATTCTCGTGGGTGATGTAGTCGTACTCTTTCCGATCTCAAGATCGTGTAGACGATCCTTCCGGCGCCACGTTCCTAGAGCTCCCGCAATCGGTCACATCGTTCGGTTTACGAAGACCTTCCTCTCCCTTGTTCCAAAGAAATGGAGGTTGTAGCACTCTCTCGCGATTCCTAAAGACAACGTGGTACCTAAGTAGAGGGAAATCCGCAGGCTTCGTCTTAAGCGGTGCGGTATGGTGGAGCTTATGAGAGAGGCTATTAGTGGTCTAGTAATTAGACACACCAATTAGAAGGCTCTAAACCAATTAGAAGGCTCTAAACCATGGCTAAAGCAATTAGAAGCTCTAAACCAAAACGGCTCTAAACCGGAGATTTAGAGGTAGAAAGTTGTGTGACTAGGAGGAGCCCTGCCTCCTTTTATGGAGGGGAGGCGCGGGGGGAAGTCCCTCCCAAGTCGGCCTTGGTGGCTACGGCTTGGGAGGAGACTCCTCCTCAAGTCGTTTCAACTCCTCTTTCTTGTTTCCCACGGTTTCTTGTTTTAGCGCTTGACTTTCAAACCGGACATTTGACTTTTCTGTTTTAGGATTCAATTTAATCCTTTATTTGGGACAGCAAGAACACTTAGTACATGATGCAATCATTCCAATATGTAATGACACATCCATGTACCCCTCCTGAGTCTTGGGACAATCCGAACCTTCGAACATTCCGATGAAAACACGGAATCATTCGAACTCAAAACAGGACTTTCCTTATATGAATCTTATTCTCCGGACCATTCGGATCACCTTGTGATATCCGGATCCCATCCGAGACTCCGAACAACATTCGGTCTCTTTCTCATAATACCATAACTACTCAAACAACGTCGAATCCTTAAGTGTGTCTCCCTACGGTTCGTGAATTATGCGGACATGATCGAGACACTTCTCCGAACAATAACCAATAGAGGAATCTGGAAATTCATATGGCTCCCACATATTTCTACGATTACTTTGATCGAATGAACCACTTACATACGATACCAATTTCCCTTTGTCTCACGATATGTTACTTATCCGAGGTTATGATCGTCGGTATCTCTGCATACCTAGTTCAACCTCGTTCTTGATAAGTACTCTTTATCGCTCCGTGATATGTGATCCCTTGTGACCAAGTCACATGCTTGCAAGCTAATTGGATGACATTCCACCGAGAGGGCCCAGTATATCTATCCGTCATGTGGATGGACAAATCCCACTCTTGATCCATGTGTCTCAACCAATACTTTCCGAACACTCAATGCCACCTTTATAACCACCCAGTTACGGTGTGGTGTTTGATGTCATCAAAGCATCCATCCGGTAAAGGTGATATGCATGATCTCATGGTCGAAGGAATTAGGTTACTATGTATCAGAAAGCATATAGCAATTGAACTATTGAAATGACTTGATCTTTATGCTACGCTTATTTATAGGAGTATGTCCATCACATCATTCTCCTAATGATATGATCCTGTTGTTAATAACATCTCTATGTTCATGATCAGGAAACCATGATCATATATTAACCAACAAGCTAGTTTAACAAGAGGCTATACTAGGGACTCTTATTTTAGTTTACAAATCACACAAGTATTAATGTTTCCGGTTAATACAATTATAGCATGGTATGTAAACATTTATCATAAGTGTGAAGATATGATAATAACCACTTTATTATTGCCTCTTGGGCATATCTCCAACAGTCTCCCACTTGCACTAGAGTCAATAATCTAGTTTCAAACCTTTGTGTATTCAACACCTATGGCTTTCCGGTGTTGTATGTACACGATTGCTAGTGGTCAACTGATCTTCGGATCTTGACACTTCCAGGTCCGTGTGTAATTGCATGTCTTTGCGTCTCTACGCATCACTCATTCTCTAATGAGATGGCTTTGTATGAATTTGGTCATTCGGTGTGACCTTTAGTTCTTTGGGGTTAAAACATGTTGATAATATTGTCGCACAATATATCTTCATAGTATTATCCCTCTGTGAACTACACCTAGTTTGATAACAAACTACTTGACACAAATGCCCTCTTTTGCTGCTATAATAGAAGTCATATACTTAGCCTTTTGTTGTAGTATCTGTCACAATGTCTTAACTTTGGAACTCATCTAAATCCATTATGGAACTCACATTCCATTATATTGTGCCACCCTTAGTTTAGATTGAGATAAACTTAATTTGTACTTTGTGACAAAGCTAGTATCAATGTAGTACTTTTACAATGAACTAACCATCTATTTGTCACTTCTACAAATATTATACTCTTAGTTCTTCCAAAAGATCATAAGAATATCCTTACTATTGTCCAATGATCATCTTATGAATCATTCTGGTATATGCTCACAACATTTAGAGCATAGGACATATCTGGATTTGTACATATCACGATGATTGATATAAGTACTCTTTGTGATTTCATACATCAAGTATCAATCTATACTTGATTATTTGTTTCACTTTACCAAATGTCAATACACTTGAATATATCATCAACATTGAACTTATTCAATCCTTTACGTGTGACAAGAACCTCTCTTGTAGTTTCTATATTGAACTCATTCAATATCTTGTCTATGTACTCGCACAACCATATTAGCGTCTATTGATGCCAAATATTTGGGTTTTGACTAAGTCTTTCATCGGGATGAAATTCTTAATATGTGTTAATAAAGATACATCTTTTCTAATCAACAATATGTCCTCCACATAATGTATTAGAAATATGTCTTAGCGCCCCACTTAATTTCTTGCAAATGCAAGCATCTTCATTGTCTCTAATGAACTTTTAAAACTCCTTTAACAGTTTCATCATAGTGAAGATTCCAACTCCTTCGTTTACTTCAACCATTGAAGTTTGCATATGTTTTAGCATCCCTTGAATTTAACAAAACCCTTTGGACGCGTCATGCACACGTCCTAGGTAACAATTCTATTAGAAGAACTTGTTTTGTTTATTCAACTACCATATAACAAAATTTATATGTAGTGGTTGCTACATTAATCCGTCTAGACTAAACATCACTATGAAAGATCAAATCTTGTCATATACAACCTTTGAACATTGTTGTGAACTCTTTCCCAACATGTCGACTATTTCATAGATGTGAAACATCCATGTCTATTTCTTTATAGATCCAAAACACAACTGTAAGGTCTTACACCTTTCTCGAGGGTCCTTCAAGTTCAAAACTTGATTTCTCGTGTATGGAACTATCACGGATTTTATGGCTTCAAGCCATTTGACGGAGTCAGGGCCCATCATCGCTTCTTTGCATGTAGTCGGTTCATTATTCTCAAATAATGATTCAACCCTCAAATCTTGGTATTTGATTGTTTACCCGATCTACTTGTTTCAATAGGAACTTAGATCTTCGTGACCACAACCTTTGAGGTACGTGAGCCATGAGCTTTGTTGTCGCCTTCTAACACTTTTTGTACCGCAACTCTGCACATATAGCTAAGGTTCTTTTAACCTTATCAAAGTTCTATTGTCCTCCCACTTAACTTTTCACGAAAAATTCCTTCTCAAAGAAACTTGACGCTTTTAAGTGACAAACACTTTTGTCTCGGTGTTATGGAGGAATACTTACAGTTATTGAAATAACATACAAAGACAGGTTTATCCGACTTTGGTTGCAAAACATCTTTCTTATGCAAAGCATACCAATGTTTAAGAAAGGACAACTTGGGTTTTATCCCAAACCATAACTTTATATGGTGTCATTTCAACGGATTATGATGGAGCTCTTTTCAGTGGAAAAACGGTAATCTCTAAAGCTTTTAATCTTTAAAATATAATGGCAGTTTTTATGAATTATACCTTTGATCTTACCATGTCAAACAAGGTTTAATTACATACCTCGAACGCCCCATACCCTTATGGTGTTTCGGGAAATGCAAATCCACGGAACGATTCCATAAATCTTAGGTATTATGCTAAACTTTGTAACTCAAATATCTTCCTTTATGATCTTATCATAAATTATTTATATTCTTGTTACAATGATTTTGCACTTCATCTTGAAAGTCTTTGAACTTTTCAAATGTTTCATACTTCATCCTTATTAAGTAAATATTCATATATTCACTCAAATTTTCGGAGAAAGCATATGAAGTTGAAATCCATCGCTCTTGACTACACATAATGGACTTCGTACAACAACATGTACAAATTCCAATAAGCTAGTCTTTCGTTCCCTTTTGGCCTATGAACGAAGTTTTAATTATCTCTAGGAAAGCTTCACAAGCGTCATTTGATCAAAATCAAAAGACTCCAAAATTCCATACATATGGAGTTTCTTCATGTTTTCTTTCCAATATAATTTAAACGGCGATGTCACTTCCTAAGTGATCTTTCAATCAATTTGTCTTTCGACATTTTTAGCACTAGTTTTATGGACGTGATTTCTCCAACGAGATTTTGTGAATCATCCATCTTTTATGGATTACGGCAATTATTTGAACAACCCTTTTGTTCTCATAATACCTGATAAAACAAATCTTGAAGGCAAGCTTTGATGTTTAACGAGCAACACAATAACCCTTTATTTGTTCTCGATGAACATCATCACATATTCTTTTGCTAGTTACTTAGGCCATTGTAGTTCATGAATTCTGTTGTTTCGTATGACGATTCATACCAACAAATTCAGATTAAATACTTAAGAACCACATTGTTTAATAAGCAAAGAATATAGCCATAACATGTATATCATCTATATACTTAAACTGAACAATTCTAGTCTTTTCCTTTCTACGCCATATATTTATGAGATTCTCTTCAAGGTATTTCCTATACATTTGAAAGAATCTATCAACATCAACAGTGGAGTCATACATATGACATATAGTCCAAAGCGTGTATAGTTAAATACCAATGTCTTTGGACTTGCACTTTGAAGTAGATCACCATCATCAAATGTTTGGTGTTCTTTCAAATTCCTTTCTTTAGTAATCTCTTGGTGTAGTAAACATTTTACCTACATCAAATATTCACCCTTAACATGGAATCGTCCATGATCAAGCTACTTTTAGCTTATAACGATGAATTATGAGTATAATGTTGCTATCCAAAACCTTTTGGAGGATCAGGACAACAAGTGTCTCCAACCTTTTGCAAAATTCTCATCAAAATATGAGAACATGAACTTTGCCATATTATACTCTATCATGTTGCAACCAAAATTTCGTTTCGGATATCACAATATCTTCCACACATCATGGTTTCTGAAACAACTCTTTCAGATCCTAGATAACCTTGATATTAAGACAATCCTTTGAATATCAAGAATCATGGAGACAAACGTGATACTTATACACTAACACTTGGAATTGTCACTCTTGTTTTAATACCAATTATTAAACTTCATGGAGTAACCGGAACTTACTGAAAGTTTGCAATAGGACTTTTAAACTTTATATTAACACTTCAAAACAATACGATACCAGTTCGTAAAGTAAATTAACCAGAATTATATAGTTCTATCATCTCAATTATAACTAAGCGTACGGTGGTAAACGGATGCCAATGACTACAACAACTATGCAAATTCACTTTAATTTAGTTTATGATAAATTGAGTTCTAATTAATAATCAAATTAATCTAGGTGAACTCCCACTCAAAACAATATCCCTCACATTGTTTTAGTGATCACACGAACCAAATCCACCACATCAAAACCGATCATCACGAGAGTTGATATAGCTTCAATGGCGAACAATCGACATGTTCATCATATCTACTATATGACTCATGCTCTACCTTTCGGTAATCCGTGTTTCTGAGGCCATGTCTGTACATGCTAGGCTCGTCAAGATCAAACCTTAGTTTCTGCATGAGCAAATCTGGCTTGCTCACGTTGTATACACTTGCAGAATCTAGCACACCCGATCATCACGTGGTGTTTTAAAACAACAAGCTTTAGCAATGGTGCTAACTAAGGGTGAACACTTTATGATTTGAAATTCATGTGCATGAGGGATCATCTTATAATGCTACCGTCGTCTACTAAGCAATACAAGATGCATAAAGGATTAACATCACATGCAATTCATAATATGTGATATGATATGGCCTTTTCTTCTTTGTGCTTCCGATCTCCATCTTCTAGCACGAACATGATCTCCATCATCATCGGCATTGCATCAAGGTCAATGACGCTTCTCCATGGTTGTCGTCCACCGGCTTCAACTATTACAACTACTTTGAATAGACACGCGGGTCTTAACATAAATTAAAGACAACCATATGGCTCACGGTTGCCAACTTACAATAAGGAACATTGCATACATCAAATATAATCACAATCATGGCCATATCACATCACTGCACACCCCTGCAAAACAAAGTTAGACGCCTCTACTTTCTTTGCATGTTTTACGTGGTTTGGGGCTTTCTATAAGTGTCGTTCTAACTTACGAACATGAACCACAACATTGATACTAGCATTGTTGATTACCCGTTGTAAATTGGATCTTAACTATGCTAGGAAAGCAGGCACCATAAAGCCACTTATGCAATACAAGTTGCATGTCAAGCGTGGAGCAAGTCTCATGAACGATGTCATGTAAGGTTAGCCCGGGCCGCTTCATCCCAACATACCGCAAGATGCAAAGTACACAAGAAGCAATCGACAATAAAAGCATCAACGCCCCAATGACCATTGTGTTCTACTCGTGCAAGATCTACATATAGACACGGCTCGATACCCTTGTGAGGGTTCGTAGCATGGAAAACAAAAATTTCTATCGCATACAAACAAACAAGCCAAGATCTATCTACTAGATTGTAGCAACGAGTCGATGGAATAACTTACCCTCGAAGATTCCAAAGCGGTTAACGAGGCGATTCTCGTGGGTGATGTAGTCGTACTCTTTCCGATCTCAAGATCGTGTGACGATCCTTAGGCGCCACGTTCCGGCAGCGCTCCATGATCGGTCACACGTTCGATACTCGGGAAGACCTTCCTCTCCCTTGTTCCAAAGAAAGCGGAGGTTGTAGCACTCTCCTCGCGATTCCTGGCGGCACTGGCGGTACCTAAGTAGAGGGAAATCCATGAGCTTCGTCTTAAGCCGGTGCGAGTATGGTGGAGCTTATGATAGATGCTATTAGTGGTCTAGTAATTAGACACACCAATTAGAAGGCTCTAAACCGCTGGCTAAAGAAATTAGAAGCTCTAAACCAAAACGGCTCTAAACCGGAGATTTAGAGGTAGAAAGTTGTGTGTCTAGGAGGGGAGCCCTCCTTTTTATGGGTGGGAGGCGGCCAGGGAGGAGTCCCTCCCAAGTCGGCCTTGGGTGGCCGGCTTGGGAGGAGACTCCTCCCTCAAGTCGGTTTCAACTCCTCTTTCTTGTTTCCCAGTTTCTTGTTTTAGCCGTTTGACTTTCAAATGGACATTTGACTTTTCTGTTTTAGGATTCAATTTAATCCTTTATTTGGGACAGCAAGAACACTTAGTACATGATGCAATCATTCTAATATGTAATGACACATCCATGTACCCCTCCCGGTGCTTGGGACAATCCGAACCTTCGAACATTCCCGATGAAAACAGGAATCATTCCCGAACTCAAGCAGGACTTTCCTTATATGAATCTTATTCTCGGACCATTCCGGATCACCTCGTGATATCCGGATCCCATCCGAGACTCGAACAACATTCGGTCTCTTTCTCATAATACCATAACTACTCAAACAACGTCGAATCCTTAAGTGTGTCTCCCTACGGTTCGTGAATTATGCGGACATGATCGAGACACTTCTCGAACAATAACCAATAGAGGAATCTGGAAATTCATATGGCTCCCACATATTTCTCTCGATTACTTTGCGATCGAATGAACCACTTACATACGATACCAATTTCCCTTTGTCTCACGATATGTTACTTATCCGAGGTTATGATCGTCGGTATCTCGCATACCTAGTTCAACCTCGTTCTTGATAAGTACTCTTTTCTCGTTCGTGATATGTGATCCCTTGTGACCAAGTCACATGCTTGCAAGCTAATTGGATGACATTCCACCGAGAGGGCCCAGAGTATATCTATCCGTCATGTGGATGGACAAATCCACTCTTGATCCATGTGTCTCAACCAATACTTTCCGAACACTCAATGCCACCTTTATAACCACCCGATTACGGTGTGGTGTTTGATGTCATCAAAGCATCCATCCGTAAAGGTGATATGCATGATCTCATGGTCGAAGGAATTAGGTTACTATGTATCGAAAGCATATAGCAATTGAACTATTGAAATGACTTGATCTTTATGCTACGCTTATTTATAGGAGTATGTCCATCACATCATTCTCCTAATGATATGATCCTGTTGTTAATAACATCTCTATGTTCATGATCAGGAAACCATGATCATATATTAACCAACAAGCTAGTTTAACAAGAGGCTATACTAGGGACTCTTATTTTAGTTTACAAATCACACAAGTATTAATGTTTCCGGTTAATACAATTATAGCATGGTATGTAAACATTTATCATAAGTGTATAGATATGATAATAACCACTTTATTATTGCCTCTTGGGCATATCTCCAACATATATATATATATCTTTCTTTCTATAGTAATCTTTATGGAACTTATCCTAATATTTGTTGTTCATCAATGTTGAGTAATCAACCATTGATTTACAAACTCTTAAACTATCAATCCTTGATCTACTATTTCTTGATATTATCATGATATCTATTTAAATCTT
Organism: Avena longiglumis; assembly: GCA_030063025.1. NCBI lineage: Eukaryota > Viridiplantae > Streptophyta > Magnoliopsida > Poales > Poaceae > Avena > Avena longiglumis. The sequence goes on from CP125978.1 coordinate 172,844,178, forward strand.
TTAAAGAGGGCATAGACCATAAATAACCTTAGTCCAATATGAGATACTAAGAAAATAATTTCAAGACAATGAAAAGTAGGATTGATAAAGCTTTGCTGAGTCAACAAAGAACTTAAGTAATAAATGATTTAAGGATTATAATGGTGATGCTTTAGCCACCAACATTGAATGCTTATATTAGTATAAGTAATACTGGTGGGTAGAACATGATTAGAACCTTAGTAGAGATAAGTTATGTGATAGTAGTCATTACAAGCCACATAAATATAATTAGGGTTGGAGTAAAGTGCATATAGATGATATTATTCAATTAAAGCTAGTATAACATAGAGTTATAGAAGTAGTGTTATTCATCTTAAAGGATAGTCAACTTTAGAGAAGGGTAGTTGGATGCATACAACTATGAGAGGAAGATTAGTGATGGATGATTAAGGAAGGCCATGAATGGAGTTGGAAAGAACTACTTGTTGGATTGAAGATTTTCAATAGTAGGATAGTGGGTATAATCAAGCAAGGATATAAGAAAACTATGAAATGCTTTAATATCAAACTCATTGGATTCATACACGAGTTTAGAAGAATGATATATGAATAAGAAGAATTAAATAAGTAAAGCTCATCATGTTAATCATGATGATGGATAGGAAGAGGTAGTATATCTAGGAAAGGAATTCCTTATTCAAAGATCCAGAATTATGAATTAGGGAAAATAGACATTATTGGTAACAGCCAACTCTAAATCCCAGATCAACATAATATCCATCTCATGTTGTTGATCTATCATCTTATGTCCATATCACTTCATAGGAATATTTTCCTATAGCAAATCCTATAAGCATATTTTTACCAATTCCTTTCTATAAAACATTATAATTATAACTTTCTATTATAAAAGGTGATGTCATCAAATATCACAAACAGAAGACAATATGCTTAGTTATTAAATTCCTTACTCATATCCATAAAGGAATCTAAGTATATTAAAAACCCTAAAACCTAGGGTAAATATTCATAATCCAAAACCTTCAACTTCCTTGTTTATCATAAAAGAATAGATACAATTGCCATTTTCCAAATCAATGGAAGTAGTAATGAACATATTCATTTCTTTTATATTTCATGCATCAAATAATGATCTAGAATCATTATACATATAAAATTTTTTATTCAAACTCTGAGCCAACTAGAGTTAAGAGTTATAAATAAATAAAAATATATCATTCAAGCATACCCTAATTAAAATAAGAGAGAAAAATAATAAGAAAAGTTTCTATAAACTATTAACAAGGGGGTTCATATTGAGTAAATAAAAGAAATACAAAAAGATGATATAACAAAAATTCACAAATGATACAAAATATATTTTAGTATTGTTGCAAATATCCAACAAATAAATCATACAAAGAAAGGTTCAAAATATAAATCAAATTCAAATCTAAATAAGAAAACAGAAAATAGAAAAAGGATAAAACAAACAAAAAACACTACCTGGCCGTGGCCCAACACCCCTACACCTGTCTGACGCCCCTGTGCAGCCCACAACAGCCCAGTAACCAGCCCAGTTCATTTCTATCTGTGACTGACAAGTGGGGTCAGGAGAGGACCGCGGGTTGAGCTGAAGAAATCACCAGGGGGTTATCCGCAAAACAGTCATCATCGTCATCGTCACGCACACAGACAGCTCGCTGGCGGAGTTCGCCGCTGCTCGATGTCGTCGTCGTCAGCCATGCGCCAAGGTACTCGTCGTCGTTCCAGAGAGGGATAAGAAGGCCACCGCGACGCCCTGCCTCAATCCCTATCTCCAATTCCTCCTTATCCTCTCAGATGCGAACGAGACCAAAACCCTAGATCACTGGAGCCACCCCTCACGGTCGAATCACATATCCCCACACCATCCTAAGAAGCCATGGAGAAGCTCCTTCCTCCGTAGATCCTCGGGGTAGAATCTTGCATCAAGGGGAGCACTAGAGCGGGTGAATTTTGCCGTTCCTCTTTGCAGTAGTTCGTCGGAATCCTTGTCGGGGAGCTCGTTTCCGATCGTGCCTGTCCTCGCTGACCACTCTATCATCATCAGGGTGAGTTCCTGAATCTTCCAGCATCCTTGAATCGTCTGATCTCGTTATAAATCGCCGTTTCCCCGTATGCCACCGTCGGCCACCGTCGGAGCTGAGGCTCCGATGACCATTTCCGAGTGGCGACGCCCCTTTTAGGTTCAATAGGTTGTGCTGATTCGAACTAGGTCCATTTCGTTTGCTAGGACGTCGTAGATCGTCGTCGGTGACCACTCACCGACAGCGGTGGTGGTGCTGACGCCATGTTGCGTCATGCTCACCTCATGGTTGAACCACGTCAGTTAGTTTGACTGGTCTTTGCCCATGTGTCTTATGGTATGACCTAGGGCCCATATGTCATTGACTAGGGGTAAAGACTGGGTCGGTAACAAATGCATTTCTTACACCTGAGTGATGAGGTGGACAATGGCCCACTAGTCAGTGACTGGGGCTAGCTCTAGGTGTGGTGTAAAAAGTATTTTCCGTTAAGAAATAAATAAAATGTTATAATTCAATTAATAATATTCCAGAAATCTAATAAATGATTAAATCTTGTTTAATTAATAACTTTTGATTTATAATTCAGAAAAATATGTATAATATATGAAAATTTTCAGACAAATAAAATCTACAGCTTAAAACTATTATCAAATATTATTATGATGATTATTTAAATAAATGTTATTTAATAAAGGTTTTATAACTAATAAAACTTTGATAATTCATATTCTTATAATGATAAATATTAATAATATAAATAAAATACCAAAAATCTTAAAAAAATAAGAATTCTAATTTAAAACTATAATCATGTATTATTAGTTCACCTAATTAAATATTTATTATTAATTAAGTAATTATAAAGTAATAAGAAATATAAAAATCATATCCTATTATTTATAAATCACAAAAATAAATGTGATATACCAAAATGATCACAAAAATAATATCTGCATGTTAAAAATCTAATATTCTACTGTTGAGTTAAATAAAAATTCAAATATTTTAACAACTCAAATTTAAACTTATTTACTTCATTAATAATTAAAATAAGGATAAATAAAATTTGTTAATATTCCTAAGATGAGTAAATTAAGTTTAATAAATAGTATTAATCTTAAATATTAATAAATGAAGCTTTAATGGTTTAAAACTGTAGAGGGAGTGTCCCAACCTTACAACAATATAAGGTGGAGTCCCCTGTGTTTACAATGCTAGTCCCTGGATCAATAGCTAGCATCCACAGTTTAGATGTAATATCAAGAAACAAATGTCATAATATAACTTTATAACTAGGAAGAACATAATTTTATTACATCATATATAGCTCATTTGGCTATTACATTACATTGCAGCGGAATAACTATAGTCATGGGGTCCTTCATCTTCAAAGTGCCACAGTCAGACATGTTGGTTGTAGACTTTGTAATCCTAATCAATCAATCTTCACTAAAATCAATCAAACCTGCAACATACAAGTTACAGCCACAAAGGGTCAATACATTTGAATTGTATTGGCAAGTGATACTATGGTAGTATAGTGGAATCTATCATCTATATGCACTTGGCTAAGTGGAGTTGAGGCTTGCATTGCTCAAAATAGATTTTCCTTATCATTTTGAAAATACTAAGTTTTTGTTTTGACAAAATCTTTTCCAAGGCTTCTCTCAATCAAAGATTGAAGATTTCAAATAACCCTTGTTCAAACCACAAGTTTTTAACTTAGAAATTTGAATGATGAGATTCTTGATTGCTTCCATGTCTTGATGCTCAAATTGTCCTTTACCAGGGACATGGCTAAGTACTTAGATTTTACACTCTGCAGAGGTGGTGCACTTTCCCCACAAGACTTGGTTTCCCAAGACAAGATCTTTTAGAAGCCTTCCCTTAGACCAAAATGGACGCGTTCCAACCTATCAAACTCTACCACCCTCTGTCCATATGGCTAAGTTCTTGCAACCTATATGATCATGGCAGAGCCCATATTGCCAAGTGGTTGCACTTGAAGCTTCTCAACATTTGACATCTCAAATCTCTTTGTTCCTGGGTGGCAATCCACAAGTGAGATACACAAGGTCAACCATAGACATGGGCCTTGTGAACCACTCAACCAAATCCACCAAGCAAGTCCCATTCCACCCAGGTGATTCATTAACTTAGTTGTTTTATTAATCAAAACACAAGTCCTCAGACTTAGAATATTTTTCCATAGTGTGAATATATACTCCACCCATGTTTTCTATTAGCTAGGCTAAGCTTGATAGTAGTAGGAATCTTAACTTAGGAAGATTTCCACTAAGGTTTCATCTACTAGGTTTTCCTATAGCAAGGTTTATACTTAGCAAAATTCCATGCAAGTTTTACTTAGCAAAATCACTAATGCATAGTGAAAGTAATAGGACAAAAGTATGAAGCATCACTTGCCTTTTTGGTAGAGGGTATAGGTTCACTCCTTGTCCTTGCAACAATCACACTCTTCAAGTCACTACAATTCAATCAAGCAAGGCAAAAACTCAATCTACCAATCAAGCAAAACAACACATAAAATAACAAAGTCAAAGTAATGCATGAAAACATGCCAAGCTTTGTTTTGTTTTAAAAAAGTGGTTCCTAATGGGTCATAAACATTTGAAAACACCTAATGGTCATTTTGTAAGGTGGCAAAGTCATTTGCAAAAAGGTTTCTCTTCATAAGCCATTTTCAAAACAAAGTATCATTTTATGTGGTGTAGAAATATTTTTGCTAAGGCATTAATCTATAGGGTTTACCCAATATGTTTTCAAACTATAAAACTTGGTGTTTGGGGTCAGAGAGTTTAAAACAAAACATTTTCCAAAGGTTTTCCTTCAAAATCACTTTTAATAAATAAAACACATTTCTATTTGACTAGAAATGGTTTTAAATCAAAGAATCACTATTTTGTTTCACCAAATACATTTTTGAATCCACAAAGTGTTTCCTAATGTTAGTAGGTTCAAATCAATCCAATTACAAAAGATTTTAACCCCAAATCCATTTTTAAACAATTTTTACATCCTTAACAAGCAATCAAAAGTTTCTACAAAAACCAACAAGCTAACAGATACTATTTGCTAAACTAAAGGCATTGTTGGCTAGGGTTTGTTCCACTGATTCCAATGATACCAAAATTGCAATTTTTGGACGTGTGGTTTAAAATTTACAGTGATTTCAAAATGGCACTTAAATCTGATTTCAAAATCTGTTTTAAACAGAAACTGTCCACGCGTCGCGCCGTGATTGGTCGGTACCGGTTCGTGTGGATCGCACAGCTGCAGCCGTTGGATCTAAACTGATCGCGTGGCCCAGAACACGTACCCCTTCGCTGTTAAGTAGTTCTATCCTATCCACCAGATCAAGATCGGACGGCTGCAGTGAGCTCGACCTTAAACGAGCGTCGCTGCGGCGGCCATCGGCGACTGCACGATGGCGCCCGGTGAAATAGGAAGCGAGGAGGGAAGGTGCTCACCAGATTCGGGGCTGTGGTGATGCTCAAGGTCGCTGGCTTGACAAGGGGCGCTCGGGGTCTGCTGCAATTCTTCGCCGGAGTTTGCAACGACGTCTGGCGGCTCTGGTTGTTGCCGAGGCGACGCTGCTCATCACCCTAAGGCAGGACAAGGGTCTGGTCAGATGCAGCAGGACACGGTGTAGGTGTGTGCGTGAACGAGAGGGGAAGAGGCGGTCGGAATCTACAGGCACTTGCGGAGTTGAAGATGGCGACGGCGCTTGGAGGCTTGTCGTAGTCGACGCTCTGGGACGCCCGCGGTCGAACGGAGGGTACTGGGAGATGCGTCTGGGAGTGGGGAGTCTCCTAGTGTGCTCAGGGAGGCACGAGGCGGTGTTGAGTCGCCGGAATCGGCACCGGAGTGTCGTCGGAACAGAGGGAGTGCCAAGCCAAATTGAGGCAGCCTCGGGGCAGAGAGGGAGTGGCGACAGAGGGGAAGTGGAGAGGAGAGGGAGACGATTTATCCTGCGTGGTCAAGGGGCTGATTCAATGCGTGATTAAGACGTATTACGCCGGAGTTATTCCGTCTGCAACGACCGGCGAGGGGTGGGCGTAGTCTGCGGGTGGGGAAGAAGAGGGACGTGGCGGTGGGGTCCTCTAGTCAGTGAGAAAGGGAGAGGGAACGGGGTCCACTTGTCATCGTCTGTGTGGGTCAGCTAGTTGGTGCCAACCGTTTTCCTCGGGAGGGAGAGAAACTGGGCTGGTTTGCTGGGCTTGTGGGCTTGGCCGGCTGGGCTAGGTCCAAATCCATTTTTTTCTTCCTGGAACCTTTTTCCTTTTCTAATTCTTTTTCTGTTTTTGAAATTCAAACAATCAAACAACATTCAAACATTCAAACAATCACCACACTTGCAATGAGTTTTTGGTTCTGTTTATCTACATAAACCAAATCCCAAAATAAAATAATATTTTTATTTTTTTTAGGATCCATTCATTAATTAAATAAAATGGATCTTTAGTTATTTAATAAAATAGGGTTTGATTTATTTAATAAAAACTCCATTTGAAAACCAAATATTTTCAAAACCAAATCAGTAGGTTTTATTTGAAAATAAAATATATTTGGAAATCTTGTTTAAAACAAAATAACCTTTTATTTTAGGGTCCATTAATAATTAAATACAATAGACCCTCATTATTAAATCAAATAGGATTTGTTTTATTAAAATATTTATTTTGAAATCTAAAATAAAACCAAAACACTTCAGTAGGTTTTAGTTGAGAATATAAAATACTTGGAAAACTTATTTAAAATAAATAAGTTTTAGTGTTTGTTTAAAATAGGAAAAGCCTTTACTTAAATAAAATTGGATACTAAATCCTTAAACCTTTACTATTTTTATCAAAACAAAACATTTTATTTCAAAAGCTTGGCCAAGGTTTAATTTGGCTTTATAAAATAATCTTTATTCATAAAACTTCTATTTCTTTTGAAATCCAAAACCTTTCATTTAAAAGTTCCAAATTAGTAATTCCAAAATCTTTTATTTTCCTTTATCAAATGTTTATCTTTTTAAATCCCTTTAGGATTTTATTTGATCCAAATTGGTTTGAAGATTTCCAATTGGATACAAAAAGTTTCTTCTGGCCCTGAAAATCAACAAAGTTTTATTTTATTCATTTATTTTTCACATTACAAGATTTGGAAAATCTTGGGATGTGACAAAAACATTATAAACATCTTTTTATTAAATTATCTTCAACATTAAATGAAGATTTTATTCTAAAAAGATTTCCATTTATAATACAAACCTTAAAGAACAACTTATGAATCCACCAAACCTTTTCTATCTATATTAACTACCAAATTACAAGAACTACCACAACATTATATAAATCCTTCAGTAGTTAAGTAATAGTATGTTTTTTGGATTATAAACTATACTCACTCATCTATAAAAAAATGATATTACTCCATTATAGAATCAAGCAACCATTACACCAAGTAAAAGGATAACCAATCTTAAGTAACCTAAAGGAAAAATTTCAGATAAACAATATACAAATGTTATAAGTATGATACTTTCAAAGCTATCCATATTTTAAAGTTAACTTTACTCTCCCAGAATCTAAGTATAATACAATAAACATTACTATATGTTTTATAGTTAACTTTGGTCTGAAGTAATTAAATTATGAAGCAACTCAAGCCAAACCATTTGAGCAATCAAATAACATCAACCACCACTAACCAACCATGAAGTTTGTTTAGACCTTGGAAGAGAAACCTTTTCTTCGAAGGTTATTCTTTTTGCCACTTCAAACAAGAACTCTTGTATAAGCAATCTTGACTAGCATTTCATAAGTGTATGTTTTATTGCTACATAAATATGTGTTGCTCGCACGCACTTATAAGCTCTAATAAAAACACAAATGTGAAACTCATTCAAAAGAACCACACATTCCAAAGTAACCATTTCCGAGATCCCAAACCCTAGGACAACGTTATCCCTGGGATTCACGTTCAGAACGTGCATCACATTACTTATGCATAAAAGCATATTGCTTCTTTAAACATTAGTCCTTATCGGACCAATGATGCTGATTTCAGATTTTGGATCTTATACTGACTTGAAGACCGTGAGTGCATAATCTTGCAATCACAAAAGGCAAGTTCACACTTGCTCATGTCCTTTGTTTATTTTCTGTAAAGTATTTTACAAATCCAGTGTTGTTTTCACCTGCATTTGAAAAAGATCTAAAAACACTATTTTTAATAATAATGTGAAATATTGGTTACTGATCTAGGGTGATCAGCTAATCTATTAAATATGACAGTTGGAATACCACTGTTCAAAACTATATCACCCAGGACTTAACAACCAATGTCGCCAGTGATTCTTGCGCCGTATATTACACGTTGACCATGAGATTTGGAATGGGACGGAGAAGTCAGCTATATCTTCTTCCTCTCGCATGAAGCCGGATGTGTAGGTCGTGGCTGTTATCCTCGAAGCGTGCATATTAATTGGTAATTCATAGAGGATATGCAGCATATGGGTGGGAACCCTCAACATCCCACGATAGTTCTGACATCTAACGGTTTGTACAAACCATTGCCGTAATTCTTAATGTGGGCATGGTGTACACCAAGGAGGCATGCGAGGTCGCGAAGGAGGCAGTGATTGGCTTGGATCATCTTCTGGGCCCCACGTCATGGAATTGTGGATGGGAATAAGCTGCCCGGTTGTGCAACAAAGAGTTGATATCTCATGGGTAAAGTGACGCACCTCTGCAGAGTGTAAGAACTGTAACTTGTTACTCCCTATTCCGGGAAGGAGCTGCGAACGCGGCGGCAAAGGAACTCCATTAAAGTTCCGGTAAACCCGTGAAGGCTGACGGACATAGCTTTTCAGAATAAAATCAACCTTTGAAGAAATGTTTATGAAAACTTGCATTGCCTACGACCTACGGTCTGTGGCTGTAGTTATAATGCATCAAACACTCCTTTTTTAGTGAATTTGCTGAGTACGCTCGTACTCAAAGTATCTTCTTAACCCTTGCTAGATTCTGAAGCCATTAAGACGATGTCCACACCGAGTTATGCTCCAGGAATCATCAAAAGCTAAGGCTTTTCAATAAATTCAAGGAAGTCAACATATTCATCAACTCAAGAGAAGATGAAGTTACATATTAGATAGGAATATAATCTCTAGCCAAAGAACCTATTTCTGTAGCACATTGCAATAGCAGCAATGCAAACCTCTTAGCCAGAATACTAGACTTAATAGTATAATTGTTCTTGCGTTATTTATCTTTGATTCTTATCCGTAAGAAGTTCTTTCTCTCTCTTTAACCTAGAGTGTTCTCTATATCTGATGTAAAGAGTGAGTTGTAACCTTTAGCCATGTATTGGACCCGCTATGTTTCTGTTGTGCCATTCTGAGGGATGTAATGCTAGTGAACGGTGTTTCATTGGTGTTATGTCAACGACTATAGTATACTACATCATGCAGTGGTATGCTGGGTCACCGCACCCCCTTGGCCCTCTAAAACCTAGATCGCCAAGGCCTCTCTTTTACTCCACCATACCCACTCCAGCTTAGGCGAAGCCCTACGGGATTTACCCTCTAAACTCCAACACCACGTCGTTGTTCTCCCGGAATCGCGAGGAGAGATCTATAACCTCCGCTGCCTGCTGGAACAAGAGAGAGGAAGGTCTTCATCAAGTACCGAACGTGTGACCGACTGCGGGAGCGCTGCCAGAACGTGAGGCCGGAAGGATCATCTACGCGATCTTGAGATCGACAAGTGAACGACTACATCACCCACGAGAATCCGATCTCGTTAACCGCTTTGGAATCTTCGAGGGTGAGTACTCTATCGACTCGTTGCTACAATCTAGTAGATAGATCTTAGCTTGTATGTGTTCATGCGATAGAATTTTTTTGTTTTCCATGCTACGAACCCCTATAGTGGTATCAGAGTCGTGTCTATATGTGGATCTATTGCACGAGTAGAACACAATGGTCATTGTGGGCGGTGGTGCTTTTATTATCAATTGCTCCTTGTCTACTTTTCATCTTGCGGGATGGTGGGGTGAAGCGGCCCGGGCTAACCTTACACGACATTGCTCATGAGACTTGCTCCACGCTCGACATGCAACTTGTATTGCATATGTGGCTTTGCGGGTGTTTTTCTCTCCCATCATAGTGAAGATTCAATTTATAATGGGCACTTGATAGTTCTTGCATCAACGTTGTGGTTCTAGTTTGTAAGTTAGAACGGTACTTATTGAAATCCCCAAACCACGTAAAATATGTAGAGAAAATTAGAGGCATCTAACTTTGTTTTGCAGGGGTGTGTTGTGATGTGATATGGCCATGATTGTGATTATATATGATGTATGCAACGATTCTTATTGTAAGTCGGCAATCGGCAGGAGCATTATGGTTGTATTTTAATTTCGTTAAGACATGTGTGTCTATTATTCAAAGTAGTTGTAATAGTTGATGCTGGTGGATGACAACCATGTAGCAGTGCCATTGACCTTGGCGCCACGTCGGTAATGGTGGAGATCATGTTCGTACTTGAAGATGGAGGTCGGAAACATAAGAAGAAAGGCCATATCATATCACATATTACGAATTGCATGTGATGTTAATCCTTTTATGAATCTTGTATTGCTTAGATTGCGACGGTAGCATTATAAGATGATACCTCTCACAAAATATCAAGTAATAAAGTGTTCGTCCTTAGTTAACACTATTGCCAAGACTCGTTGTTTTGAAGCACCACGTGATGATCGGGTGTGTTAAATTCTGCGTGTTCATACAACGGGAGCAGGCCAGATTTTCTCATGCGGAATACTAAGGTTAACCTTGACGAGCCTAGCATGTACAGACATGGTCTCAGAATACGGAATACCAAAAGGTAAAGCATGAGTTATATAGTAGATATGATGAACATGTTGATTGTTCGCCTTTGAAACTACATCATCTCTCGTGATGATCGGACTTGATGTAGTGGATTTGGTTCGTGTGATCACTAAAACAATGTGAGGGATATTGTTTTGAGTGGGAGTTCACCTAGATTAATTTAAGTATTAATTAGAACTCAATTTGTCATAAACTTAGTCTAAACTATTGCAAATATGTTGTAGATCATGGTGGCCCCTACCATCAATTTTAATGTGTTCTTAGAGAAAGAAAAGTTGAAAAACATTGGAAGCAACTTCGCGGATTGGTTCCGCAATTTGAGGATTTTCCTCAATGCTGGTCATTTGACCTATGTGCTGGATGCATCGTTGGGTGACCCACTTGCAGATGATGCTATCGATGAGGTGAAGAATGTTTTCCTCGTTCGGAATAATCAGTACTCCATAGTTCAGTGTGCTATCTTGTATGGTTTAGAATCAGAGCTTCAGAAAAGGTTTGAGAACTTTGACCCACATGATATTGTCCGTGAACTCGAAATGATATTTGAGGCTCATGGGACAGTTGAGAGTTATGAATCTTCTGAAAAGTTTTTTAACTATAAGATGGAAGACGGCAGCTCCGTTGTAACATCCCAAAAATCATAGTTTCAAAACTCATTCATATCATCTTTGCATCATTCATCCATTTAGGGTTTTCTTAAAAATCATTTAGAAACAGAAGTTGGAGCTATGATTTCATGTGGACAATTTATCCCAAATGACCATCACCCTTTGAAATTTGAAAGTTTAAATACTTGTTTGCTTGCCTCCATTGATGGAAAGATTAGGTGAAACTTTTAAACCAAGATTCCAAATTTAGAAATAGATTCAAAATCCTTTTTCAAATATTTACAAATTAGAGCAAAACTCTGTTTACTTTGAAACTCAAGCTTGACCAAGTCTTGCTAGGTAACCACTTAGTTAAAATGACTGTTTTTTTTGAACCCACAAAACCCTGCAAAAATTCCCAAAACAGTTTGGATTCAAAAGGATTTGAATTCATATCAAAAATCATTCCAGAAAATAGAAATAGAAAAAGAAAAGACTTAAACAAAAGGAAAAGGCCGCGCGGCCAGAATCTGGCCCAGCAACAAATCAAACCCAACAAGCCCACCCGGGATCTTTTATTTCTTCTCTCACGCGCGAGTGCACGCTACCGAGCCGACTGCACCACCCCACTCAGACCTCGCTGACAAGCGGGCCATCTCCACGCCAGTGTCGTCTCCACCCGCACGACCTGTTCGTCCCCAATCAACGCAGCCGTTTCCTGTGTGTTAATCGCGGCGTCAATTCGAATCAATGGCCGAGTGATTCTCGCTTGACCGGGCTATATAAACCCTCCGTCTCTCTTTTCCCCAAACCCCAAGCACAACGCCCCAGTCAGCGCATTTCTCTCTCAGAACCCCGCCTCCGGACGATCACCGGCGATTCCGGTGAGCCTCGAGTTCCCCTCGGTCTCGCATTCACGCTATCTTGTTCGGAACCTCGGCATCTTCTGACACTCTCTGTTTGCCTTCGCATGACCCATAGCGTCGGCAACGTCGACGACTGGACCGCCACCGTCTTCTGCACGAACTCCGGCGACCTCCCTTCGTAAGTAGCCACCGCCCCTTGCCCTCTGACTGATACGCATAGAATCCTCATCGTCTTGCGCATCTGACAGTATCCCTATTTTGGCTTAGCGCGACGAGGAACCTCGCCAACGTCGACGACTGACCGTGGCTTATGCATTTGCGAACTCCGGCGAGAAATCCCCGACGACCCCGTGCGCCCCTTCCCAAGCCATTGCCACCTTGAGCATCAGCAGCCTCCTGCGGTTCTGGTAAGCATCTCCTCCCTTCTCTGGGCGACCTAGAACGCCGGCACCGCCACTGACTGACGCGCCGCCGCCTGTCACCGCCGGTAGCACCGCTCGATTTTGGTTAGGAGATTTTGAGCCGTTAGATCTGAATCCTACGCGTAGAAACACTTCACTTAACGAAGGGGTATGGACAGATCTGAGCCGTGCAGCGTTAGTTAGATCCAACGGCACAGAAGGGTGATCCGGTGCGAACCGGTACGCGCCAGTAATAACGCGACGCGTGGCAGGGTTTAAACTAAAAACAGAATTTAAAACCTGATTTAGATTCAAACTTCAAATGCTCATAACTTTCAAATGCCACGTTAGATTTTTGCAAACTTTATACCGTTGGATTTAGTGAAACAAGGCCTTTATGAATATCCCATTTGTTTAGCATATAGTAACAGTTAAAAATGATTTTATTTGTAGAACAAGTTTAGGGTTATTTTAGATATGGTTTTATTTTTGTATATTGTTTTGGGGCCAAATAAGTTTAGTGAGCAAACTTGTGACATGTTAAGTTTCTGTAGTCATGAACATACTTGGTAGAATTATCAAAATTCAACACTTGGTAAACTCTTGCATGCATGCATTCATATTATTTTTGATTGTATTTAATTGTGTGTAATTGTATGCTTTGATTTCTTGTGTAGATTTTGCTAGTGATTGTGATTGTGAAGAGTGCTACTCTCCACACTACCAAGGCAAGTGATATTTTCATGAATATTCCTATCCTAAGTTTTATACTAGCATTAGTTATTTTTGCTAAAGTAATGCATGATATTTTGCTTAGTGCTAAGTTGGGAAATCCTAAGTAGAGTGAAATAGTAGAATTGCTAGGGAAATTTTCCTAAGTTAAGTTACCATATTTTGCCTAGCCTAGCTTATAGCAAACAAGGGTGGTGAACATCTACATAGTTTATGATAAAAATATTCCAAGTCAAGAGACTTGTATTTTCTTAATAAAACAACTAAGACAAATGTACCTCCTGGGTGGAATGGGAAGATTGGGTTATGTTGAGTGGTTACACAAGGCCATGGACTTGGGTTGTGTATCTCACTTGTGGTATGCCACCCAGACACAAAGGGATTTGGAGGCCAAGTGTTGAGAAAGCTTACAGTGCAACCACTTGGCAATATGGGCTCTGCCTTGATCATATAGGTAGCTAGAACTTAGTCATTTGGACAGTTGGTGGTAGATGGGATGATAGGATGGAGCGCGTCCATTTGACTAAGGAAAGGCTTCTGAAAGGTCCTGTCTTGGGAAACCAAGTCTGGTGGGAGAAGTGCACAACCTCTGCAGATGGAAAACCTAAGTACTTAGCCTTGTCCAAGGAAATGGACACTTTTGAGCATCAAGACATGGAAGCTACAAGAATCTCATCACTCCAACTTATAAATAAAAATTTGTGGGTGAACAAGGGTGAAGTACCTCAATGTCTATTGGTGGTTTCCTTGGGATTGTTTTTGACAAAGAAAAACTTAGTGATTTCAACTAATAGGAAAAACTTATTTACAAAGCAAGCCAAGCTACACTTAGCCAAGAAGCATATAGTATTGTAGTCCACTTAAAATATACTAAGGTATCAGTTGCCAATACTATTCCAAAGTATTGACCCTCTGTGGCTGTAACTTGTGATGTTGTAGGTTACTCCGATGATGAATAGGAGTCATGAGTCTACACTCAACATGCTTGCCTGTGGCACATGAAGATGAAGACTTGTGTTTATTTACTTATTCCATAAAACTCTTGTATTAGGCCTATGGCCCTGAGTTGTAAAATACTATGTTTAATCTCTGGAATGAATGTAATAAACGACCTTTGTATCTGTGTACTTCATCTTAAACTGTGGATGCTAGTATTGATCCAGGGACTAGCATTGCAATCACAAGGATCCTTTCCTTTACAAAGGAGGGGTTTAACAGATGGTATCAGAGCACTGTGTTGCCTGTAGGATTGTGACCCTAGGATTGGAAAACCACTAAGGAAAAAGTTTTTCAACTACTTCTACACTTGTCTATTTCTTCTCGTAAAACTTTTCTAATCTCTTTCAACTTCCTTGTAGATGAATTCCATCAACGAAGCCGTGAAGAAGGGACCACTCATGACCATGAACTTGGAATGTGAAACTGAGTTTCCCAATATTCTCAAGGACCTCATGGAGGCAATGGATGCACATGGTGAAGCCGTGTACAAAGGCTTTCCAGTGATGGATGAAGGTGTGGAGTATTGGTGGGTACAACTTCACTTGTACAAAAACAAGGAAGACAACCACAAAGAAAAGGGATTCTGCATGTATACCAACACTACAATGCACACCACATTCTTTGAGTCAGCTAGGGATGCAGCTTGGAGGACTATCAAAGAACTAAGTGCTAGAGTCAAGTGCAGAATGCTCAACCTCCAAAAGGACTTAGAGAAAGAGAAGGAACTTACTCAAGAGTTGGAAGACACCAACCAAGAAATAAGAGGAGATGTTATAGACTTGGTGATAGAGTCAAGAGAGCAAGATTGGTGGATTGCCTCTAGGAACATTGTGTTCAATAATAGATCCCGTGAGATTGGATTGTAAGGACACTTCGTTAGTTGGACCACCACTTATCACCTTGTTTTCAAAATATATATTAAATAAGTATGGACCTTGAATGATGTGATGAACTTATGTATGCATGACTTGTGTGACAATTATGTTTCATGGATATGTATGAATGTAAGTCTTGATTTACCTTGAATTGAAATGTTCTAACTTTTCAATCTTATAAAATAAATGTCTGTTGCCGTCAGCACTGTTGAGGAGTTTCGGGTTACTCGTTTTGGTCCCTGTATCATTGAGCTTACCACTCTACTTGATCTCCCTCTTCCTACCATCACGGTGTATCCAC
Organism: Avena longiglumis; assembly: GCA_030063025.1. Classification (NCBI taxonomy): domain Eukaryota; kingdom Viridiplantae; phylum Streptophyta; class Magnoliopsida; order Poales; family Poaceae; genus Avena; species Avena longiglumis. The sequence continues at coordinate 172,859,892 of CP125978.1, forward strand.
TCACCAAGTTCGAGAGGAAGGACCTCTGGGGCTTCAAGGTGACCCAGCCAGGACGCCAGGCTGAGCCTACTACAGAGACCATCGTCTTCAAGTTGATGCACGATGACAGGGAGAGAGGCATGGAGGTAGTCATGCAGACTGATAGAGACGTTAGCCGTCACTCCCCGGCAAAGTTAGAGGTACTCACTTTCACGCCTTCTAAGACGTGATGTTGATGGAGAGTCCATCGACTTGAGGACGACTCGAGGAGCACCGCAGCCGATACGCCTTTATCTTCGTGACTTAGAGACTCTTCTCGTGCACGTAGATACGACGTGACGGAACGTCATGCTAGGTAATGACGAGCTTGAGTGCAGCTTTGAGAAGGACAAGCTTTTTGCGCAGCAGGATGAGATGATCAAGGAAATGGAGACAAAGTTCGAGGCCCAGGACCGCAAGTTCAAGAGTCAAGAGAAACGCATCCAGGATAGGAACAAGAAGATCCGGGACATGACCGAGGAACTGAAGTCCAAGGACTTCGAGCTTGAGCAGCAGCAGATGGTTATTGAGAGACTTCGCTCCCAGAAGAGGGCTCTCAAGACCAAGGTTGATTCTTTGACCACTACGATAGAGGAGAACAAGACCGCGATGGAGAACGCAGGTCTTACCTTCGTCGAGGAGGAGATAGATGCTGACGAGTAGACTTGTTACTCGTTTTTACTTTCATATTCATACTTGTTATTGCGAACTTATTATTGGACCATCCGACATGTGGATGGCTTGCCACTTGTGTGTTTTATTTCATGTGTTTGTTATGTGGATGTTGAACTTATATTCTTATGTTGCTTGTTATGTGTTGCTTGTGATGTATTGTGCATGAAACATCTATGGGTATCTCATTCTTATCTATTTGAACAACCACAGATGCCTCCCCGTCGCTCAAACCCCAACCCCAATAACATCACCCCGGAAATGCAACAGATGATGAATGCGCAAACACAACTTATGCAAATGATGACGACATTCATCCAGAATCAGAATAACAACAACAATAACAACCCCAACAACAATAATAACAACAACAACAACAACAACAACAACAACAACCCTCCGGGTTTTGATATGCTCACCAGATTCGCGACTAAGGCCAAGAAAATTTTCGGGACAATTGATCCCATGGCAGCCAATGACCTGGCTATGTTACGTGAACAAAGACTTAGTGACAATGCTGCACTAATGCTGAAAAAGTCGATTCGCATCACATCCGTTGGAAGGACCACCGCCACATGGTGGGATAACTTCAAATCACCACTCCCATTGATGAAGTGACATGGGACATATTTGAGGATGGGTTTCGCCGCTCATATCTCATCCGGATAATGAGTCGAAAAAGAAGGAGTTTCACAACCTGAAATAGCGCCACGCGTGTGGCGTAATACATAGAAGAGTTCAACAATCAAGCGCTATGCACCGGATGAGGTTGATATCGATGCCAAGAGAAAGGAAAAGTTCTTGGAAGGCTTGAATGATGAGCTGAACCCTACGGTTATGCATGGCATATGTTCCAACTTATCAGTCTCTGTGTGACAAGGCTGCTATTTTGGAAAGTAAAATGAAGCAAGTCGAGAGTAGGAAGAGGAAACACTCCGACAAACACAGCTCGGGATCGTCTCACAAACGATCTCATTATGATGACAGTGGCAGCTCAGGATCCCATAAACATGGGAAATTCAACAAGCACCACAACCACAACCGTCATGACAACAAGCATCACCGTAGTCATGACAATGATAAGTACAAGAACCACAAGAGTGGACATAAGATCCACCACAGTGGAAATGGTAGTGGAAGTGGAAGTCAGCATGTTAAAAAGGACATCAGTCAGGTTGAGTGCTTCAAATGCAAGAAGCTGGGGCATTATGCTAATGAGTGCCCTGAAAAGAAAGTTGAAGGACCTAACAAGCCAAATCCTTTCCAGAAAGGACAGGTTAACCACATTAATGTGGAGGAGGTCTATGAGGAGCCTGATGCCGTGGCTGGTAAGTTCGCACTCAATTCAATTTCAGCATTTGTACTCTTTGATCTTGGTGCATCTCATTCATTCATATCGAAGGCATTTGTTGATAGAAATGGGTTTGCATCGAGAAAACATTGGGTGTCCAATAAAGGTTAACTCTCCGGGAGATATAATAGCAAGCCTTGGATGCCGGATCTTATCATAGAGTTTGGTAAGCATAAGTTTCCGAGAAGCTGATAATCCTAGATTCCCAAGGACTAGATGTAATTTTGGGAATGGATTGGATGGCTAAGTATGAAGGAGTATTAGATTGTGCCAATCGTGCAGCTACACTCACAACCCGAAGGAAAAAGAATAAAATTTAAGTCAAACTTTGAATCCAAAGGAAGTAAGCTAAATTATCTTAAGGGGTTAGCATGGACGAGGTGCCAATTGTGTGTGAGTATCCGGATGTATTTAGGAGAATTACCAGAATGCCACCAGATAGAGATGTGGAGTTTTGATAGATTTGGTACCGTGTTCGGACCAATAGCTAAGAGACCATACAAAATGTCGGTTGATGAACTGAAAGAACTCAAGAAGCGACTAGGAGAAGCGATTCTGAAAGGGTTTATTCAACCAAGCTCTTCATCTTGGGGGGGCCCCAGTATTGTTTGTGGAGAAGAAGGATAGAACACAAAGATTATGTATTGACTACCGTTCTCTCACCGAGGTTACTATCAAGAACAAATATCCTTTGCCAAGAATCAACGACTTGTTTGATCAATTGGAAGGAGCATGTGTATTCTCGAAGATTGATCTTCGGTCAGGCTATTTTCAACTTAAGATAAGAGAGCAAGACATACCTAAGACAGCATTCACCACAAGGTATGGATTGTATGAGTACACTGTGATGCCTTTTGGTTTAACCAACGCTCCAGCATACTTCATGAATATGATGAACAAGGTGTTCATGGAATTCCTTGACAAGTTCGTTGTCGTTTTTATCGACGATATCCTAGTCTACTCCAAGAGCAAGGAAGAACATGAAAGACACTTGCGCTTGATACTTGAAAAGTTAAGAGAGCATAAACTTTATGCCAAATTCAGTAAGTGTGAGTTCTGGTTAGAGAAAGTTGGATTTCTTGGTCATGTTATGACAAAGGATGGTGTTGCAGTGGATCCTGCTAAAGTTTCAGCTGTGACAGATTGGGAATCACCCAAGAATGTGAAAGAAGTTCGTAGTTTCCTTGGCTTAGCAGGTTACTACAGAAGGTTCATTGAAAATTTCTCGAAAGTTGCTAAGCCTATGACAGAATTGCTAAAGAAGGACAAGAAGTTTGCTTGGTATGAAGGTTGCGAAGTCAGTTTTCAAGAATTGAAGAAGAGACTTGTAACAGCACTAGTTCTATGTCTGCCAGATTTGGAAAAGGATTTCCAAGTGTATTGTGATGCTTCTCATCAAGGTTTGGGTGCTGTACTTATGCAAGATGGTAAAGTCGTAGCCTATGCTTCGAGACAACTCAAAACTCATGAAGTAAACTATCCTACTCATGATTTGGAGTTAGCCTCTGTCGTTCATGCACTCAAAACATGGAGACATTACCTTTTGGGAAAGCGTTGTGAAGTGTTCACCGATCATAAGAGTTTGAAGTATATCTTCACCCAGAAGGAGATCAACATGAGACAAAGAAGATGGCTAGAACTTATCAAGGATTATGACTTAAGTTTGCAATACCACCCCGGTAAAGCAAATGTAGTAGCCGATGCTTTAAGTCGTAAGACGTTTGTAAATGGTCTTACCAAAAGGGAATTGCCAGATGATCTATGTAAGCAATTCAAGGAACTCAGATTGGAGATTGTACCAGAAGGACATCTCATGTCATTAGATGTTCAACCCACTCTTTTGGACAAGATCCAAGAAGCTCAGAAGACCGATAAGGAAATTGAAAAGATCAAGGAAAATATTAGTCTAGGGAAGGCTAAGAGTTTTCCATATTGATGAACAAGGAACCTTATGGCACGGGAAACGTATATGTGTTCCACAAGACCCAGAGTTGCGGAAACTGATCTTACAAGAGGGTCACAACTCTCCGTACTCTATTCACCCGGGAAATACCAAGATGTGCATGGACATGAAGGAAAGGTTTTGGTGGAACAATCTCAAAAGAGACATCACCGAACATATTGCTTTGTGTGATGTGTGTAGCAGAGTCAAAGCGAACCGTAAACCAAAGGTTTGCTTCAACCACTGCCGATTCCTGAATGGAAGTGGGAAAATATTGGTATGGATTTCATTACCGGATTACCAAGGACCAGGTCAGGGTATGATTCCATATGGGTAGTAGTGGATCGCCTAACTAAAGTGGCTCATTTTATACCAGTGAAGACAACCTATACAAGTGCCAAGTTAGCTAAAATTTACATGAGCAGGATTGTATGCCTTCACGGTGTGCCAAAGAGTATTGTGTCAGATAGAGGAACCCAGTTCACATCTCACTTTTGGAGACAACTTCATGAATCCTTAGGAACGAGATTGGAGTTTAGCACTGCTTTTCATCCTCAAACGGATGGACAAACAGAAAGGACCAACCAAATTCTTGAGGACATGTTGAGGGCATGTGCCCTAGACTATGGAGCAAGTTGGGATGAAAGTTTGCCTTACGCAGAGTTCTCTTACAACAATAGTCATCAATCTAGTATTGGAATGGCACCGTTTGAGTTACTCTACGGAAGGAAGTGTACCACCCATTGTTATGGAATGGTGTGGGCGAAAGGAGCTTATTTGGACGGATCTTATCAAAGACGCCAAGAAAAAGTCAAATTGGTTAAGGACAGGTTGAAGATAGCAGTCCGACGGAAAAGCTACGCGGATTCTAAGCGTAGAGAAGTCACCTCTGAAGTTGGGGATAGAGCTTATCTCGGTATCACCACTCGTGGAGTGAAAAGATTTGGAGTCAAAGGAAAGTTGGCACCAAGATATGTTGGGCCATTCAAGATTCTAAGTCACAAAGGAGAAGTTGCATATGAAGTTGAATTGCCGTAATCTCTATCGTGATCCATAACGTATTTCATGTGAGTCAGCTTAAGTAATGTCACCCAGAAATGGAAGAGTCCTCTTTGAAGGATACCATACCTTTGGAAGAGGTTCAACTAGAAAGTGATCTCACTTATGAAGAAAAGCCTGTCAAGATTCTAGAGACCGCAGAAAGAGTCACCAGGACCAAGACTATCAAATTTTGTAAAGTGCAATGGAACCATCACTCCGAAGAGGAAGCAACATGGGAAAGAGAAGATGAATGTAATAAACGACCTTTGTATCTGTGTACTTCATCTTAAACTGTGGATGCTAGTATTGATCCAGGGACTAGCATTGCAATCACATGGATCCTTTCCTTTACAAAGGAGGGGTTTAACATCCGTCAATGAGCATGTGCCTAAGATGTCTGGGCATGGCAATAAGCTCCAGAGCTTGGGTATAGTGATTCCAAATGCTTCGGGATTCACCGTGTCCTCCAATCACTACCACCAAGTTATAAGAACTTTGTGATGAACTACAACATGTAGCACATGGATAAGTCGTTACCAGAACTCTTCTTTATGTTGAAGTCTGCAGAAGTGGAGATCAAGAAAGAGAACCAAGTGTTGATGGTCAATAAGACCACCAATTTCAAGAAGCAAGGCAAGTCTAAGAAAAAAGGTAACTTCAAGAAGGGAGGTAAGAAAGCTATCGCGCCGACGAAGAAGACCAAGGCTAGGCCTAAGGCTGATACTGAGTGCTTTTACTACAAGGGAGAAGGTCACTGGAAGAGGAATTGCCCCAAGTACTTGGCAGATCTGAAGAACGACAACATCAAGAAGAAACGTATATCCGATATACATGTTATTGATGTGTATCTTACTAGTAGTCGTAGTAGTGCCTGGGTATTTGATACTGGTTCGGTTTCTCATATTTGTAACTCGAAACAGGTGCCGCGGAATAAACAGAGACTAGCAAAGAACGAGGTGACGGTGCACATTGGAAATGGATCAAAGGTTGATGTGATCAGGGTCGGCACACTACCTCTTCATCTACCATCGGGATTAGTTTTATACTTAAATAATTATTATTTGTGCCTGCGTTGAGCATGAACATTATATCAGGATCTTGTTTATTGCGAGACGATTACTTGTTTAAGTCCAAGAATAATGGTTGTTCGATTTATATGAGTAATATCTTTTATGGTCATGCATCGTTGATAGATGGTCTATTCTTAATGAATCTCGATAGTAGTGATACACATGTTCATAATATAGATGCTAAACGTTTGAAATTGAATGATAATTCGACATACATGTGGCACTATCATGTTGGTCACATTGGAGTGAAGCGTATGAAGAAACTCCATTCTGATGGACTTCTTGAATCACTTGATTTCGAATCACTTGAAAGATGCGAAGCATGTCTGATGGGAAAAATGACTAAGACTCCATTTTCTGGTATGATGGAGCGAGCTACAGACTTATTGGAAATTATACATACCGATGTATGTGGCCCGATGAGTGTATCATAGTGAGGTGGTTATCATTATGTTCTTACTTTCACAAATGACTTGAGTAGATATGGGTATATCTATTTCATGAAACATAAGTCCGAAACTTTCGAGAAGTTTAAGTAATTTCAAAGTGAAGTAGAGAATCAACGTAACAAGAAGATTAAATTTCTATGATCTGATCATGGATATGAATATCTAAGTTACAAGTTTGGCGAGAATTTGAAGAAATGCGGAATACTTTCACAATTGACACCGCCGGGAACACCACAACGTAATGGTGTGTCTGAACGTCGTAATCAAACTCTCTTAGATATGGTTCGTTCTATGATTTTGTTGGAGATATTCCCAAGAGGCAATAATAAAGTGGTTATTATCATATCTTCACACTTATGATAAATGTTTACATACCATGCTATAATTGTATTAACCGGAAACATTAATACTTGTGTGATTTGTAAACATAAAAGAGTCCCTAGTAAAGCCTCTTGTTAAACTAGCTTGTTGGTTAATATATGATCATGGTTTCCTGATCATGAACATAGAGATGTTATTAACAACATGATCATATCATTAGGAGAAGGATGTGATGGACATACTCCTATAGATAAGCGTAGCATAAAGATCAAGTCATTTCAATAGTTCAATTGCTATATGCTTTCTGATACATAGTAACCTAATTACTTCGACCATGAGATCATGCTAAACACCATCACCGGAAGGATGCTTTGATGACATCAAACACCACACCGTAACTGGGTGGCTATAAAGGTGGCATTGAGTGTTCGGAAAGTATGTGTTGAGGCACATGGATCAAGAGTGGGATTTGTCCATCCATATGACGGATAGATATACTCTGGGCCCTCTCGGTGGAATGTCATCCAATTGGCTTGCAAGCATGTGACTGGCTCACAAGGGATCACATATCACGGGAACGAGAAAAGAGTACTTATCGGTAACGAGGTTGAACTAGGTATGCAGAGATACCAACGATCATAACCTCGGATAAGTAAACTATCGTGAGACAAAGGGAAATTGGTATCGTATGTAAGTGGTTCATTCGATCGCAAAGTAATCGTAGAAATATGTGGGAGCCATATGAATTTCCAGATTCCTCTATTGGTTATTGATCGGAGAAGTGTCTCGATTATGTCCGCATAATTCACGAACCGTAGGGAGACACACTTAAGGATTCGACGTTGTTTTGAGTAGTTATGGTATTATGAGAAAGAGACCGAATGTTATTCGGAGTCTCAGATGGGATACGGGATATCACGAGGTGATCTGGAATGGTCCGGAGAATAAGATTCATATAAGGAAAGTCCCGTTTCGGAGTTCGGGAATGATTCCGGTGTTTTCATCGGGAATGTTCTAGAAGGTTCCGGATTGTCCGGCACTCCGGGGGGGAGGGTACATGAATGTGTCATTGAATGATTGCATCATGTACTAAGTGTTCTTGCTGTTCCAAAACTGAAAAGTCAAACCGGTTTGAAAGTCAAAGCTAAACAGAAAGCTGGGAAACAGGAAACTGTGGGAAACAAGCAAGAGGAGGTTGAAACCAACTTGGAGGAGGAGTCCCTCTCCTCCAAGCCGGCGGCCAGCCTAGGCCGAGTTGGGGAGGGACTCCCCTCCCTCCCCTGGCGCGCCAGCCCCTCCACCTATAAAAGGAGGGGCAGGGCCTCCTCCTCTAGACACACAAGTTCCTATCCTCTAATCTCCGGTTTAGAGCCGTTCTGGTTTAGAGCTTCTAATTGCTTTAGCCTGCGGTTTAGAGCCTTCTAATTGGTGTATCTAATCTCTAGACCACTAATAGCTCTCTCTCTCTCATACTCCACCATACTCGCTCCGGCTTAAGGCGAAGCCCTGCGGGATCTCCCCTCTACTTCCGGTACCACGCCGTTGTCTTCTTGGAATCGCGAGGAGAGTGCTACAACCTCCATTTTCTTTGGAACAAGGGAGAGGAAGGTCTTCACGAGTACCGAACGTGTGACCGATCATGCGAGCATAACGCCTTGGAAGGATCGTCTACGCGATCTTGAGATCGGAAAGAGTACGACTACATCACCCACGAGAATCTGCTCTCGTTAACCGCTTTGGAATCTTCGTGGGTAACTTATTCCATCGACTCGTCGCTACAATCTAGTAGATAGATCTTGGCTTGTTTGTTTGTATGCGATAGAAAATTTTTGTTTTCCATGCTACGAACCCCTACAGATTTTACTTACAGATTTATCGTTATCGTTTTGGGGTTATGCATTAGAAATAGCCGCATTCACTTTAAATAGGGCACCATCTAAATCCGCTGAAATGACACCGTATGAATTTTGGTTTGGGAAGAAACCTAAATTGTTGTTCCTTAAAGTTTGGGGTTGTGAAGCTTATGTAAAGAAGTTACAGCCCGAAAAGCTTGAACCCAAAGCGGAAAAATGCGTCTTCATAGGATACCCAAAGGAAACTATTGGGTATACCTTCTATCTTAGATCTGAAGGCAAAATCTTTGTTGCCAAGAATGGATCCTTTGTAGAGATGGAGTTTCTCTCGAAAGAAGTGATTGGAAGGAAAGTAGAACTCGACAAAGTTGTCGAACCTTCTCTCGGATTTGAGAGTAGCACAACACCGAAAGTAGTTCCTATGGTGCCTACATCAATAGGAGAGGAAGCTAATGATGGTGATCATGAAACCTCGGTCGAAGTTACTACGGAACCTCACAGGTCGACGAGGACTCATACCACTCCCGATTGGTATGATCCCATTATGAGTGTCATGTTGGTGGACAACACCGACGACCCCGCGACATATGAGGAAGCGATGATGAGCCCAGATTACAATAAATGGCAAGAAGCCATGAAATCCGAGATTATATCCATGTACGAAAACCAAGTATGGACTTTGGTGGACTTACCGGATAGCAGGAAGGCTGTCGAGAAAAAATGGATTTTCAAGAAGAAAACAAATGTTAATGGTAATGTAACCATCTATAAAGCTCGACTTGTCACAAAAGGGTTTCGACAAATTCAAGGAGTTTACTACGATGAGACTTTCTCACCGGTAGCAAAGCTAAAGTCTGTGAGGATTTTGTTAGCAATCGCTGCATATTATGATTTTGAGATATGGCAGATGGATGTCGAAACGACGTTCCTCAATGGAGACATTGATGAAGAGTTGTATATCATACAACCCAAAGGTTTTGTCGATCCTAAAGATGCTAACAAGGTATGCAAACTTCAACGGTCCATTTATGGATTGAAGCAAGCATCCCGAAGTTGGAATCAACGTTTTGATAAGGTGATCAAAAGTTTTGGATCTATACAAACTTATGGAGAAGCTTGTATTTACAAGAAAGTGAGTGGGAGTTTTGTAGCATTCCTAGTACTATATGTGGATGACATATTGTTGATTGGGAATGATATAGACCTTCTTAAAAGTGTTAAAGATTATTTGAATAATAGTTTTTCAATGAAGGATCTTGGCGAAGCTGCTTACATATTAGGCATAAATATTTATAGAGATAGATCGAGACGCCTAATAGTGCTTTCGCAGAGTACATATTTGGACAAAGTTCTAAAGATGTTTGGAATGGAAGATAGCAAGAAAGGGTTCTTGCCCATATTTCCCAATACGACCTTGAGTAAAACTCAAAGTCCCGCTACAGCAGAAGATAGAGAGAGGGTGAGTAAGCCCCCTATGCTTCAGCCATAGGATCTATCATGTATGCCATTCTATGTACTAGACCGGACATTGCATATGCAATTAGTTTGACTAGCAGATATCAAAGTGATCTAGGATTTGATCATTGGACAACGGTCAAAAACATCCTTAAGTACTTGAGAAGAACTAAGGATATGGTTCTTTATTATGGAGGTGATGAACAACTCGTTGTTAATGGTTACACCGATGCTAGTTGAAACACCGATACGGATGATTCTAAATCTCAATCTGGATATGTATTTACATTGAATGGGGCAGCATTGAGCTAGAGGAGTGCAAAGAAAAGTGTTGTGGCAAGATCTTCAACTAAATCGGAATACATAGCTGCTTGGAAGGCTTCACAAGAGGAGATATGGATGAAGGAGTTTATTACAGAGCTTGGTGTGGTTCCCAGTGCGCTGGACCCAATGGCTATCTACTTTGATAACATGGGTGCCATAGCCAATGCGCAGGAGCCAAGGTTACACAAGAAGCTGAAGCATATCAAACTAAGTTTTAACGCTATTCGAGAGCATGTCCAAGATGGTGACATAAAGATTTGCAAAGTATACACATATCTGAATGTGACGGATCCGTTGACTAAACCTCTCCCGAGTGCAAAACATGACCAACACCAAACCGCCATGGGTGTTCGGTATATTACCATGTAATCTAGATTATTAACTCTAGTGCAAGTGGAAGACTGTTGGAGATATTCCCAAGAGGCAATAATAAAAGTAGTTATTATTATATCTTTGTGTTTATGATAAATGTTTACATTCGTGCTATAATTGTATTAAACAAAAACATTAATACTTGTGTGATTTGTAAACAAAAAAGAGTACCTAGTAAAGCCTCGTTGTAATACTAGCTTGTTGGTTAATAGATGATCATGGCTTCCTGATCATGAACATTGAGATGTTATTAACAACAAGATCATATCAATAGGAGAATGATGTGATGGACATACTCCTATAGTTAAGTGTAGCATAAGATCAAATCATTTCAATAGCTCGTTTGCTATAAGCTTTTAGATACATAGTAACCTAAATCCTTCGACCATGAGATCATGTTAATCACCATCACCGGATGGATGATTTGATGACATCAAACACCACTTCGTCACTGGGTGGTTATAAATGTGGCATTGAGTGTTCGGAAAGTATTTGTTGAGGCACATGGATCAAGAGTGGGATTTGTCTATCCATATGATGGATAGATATAATCTAGTACCTCTCGGTGGAATGCCATCCACTTAGCTTGGAAGCATGTGACTGGCTCACAAGGGATCACATATCATAGGAACGAGTAAAGAGTACGTATCGGTAAGGAGGTTGAACTAGGTATGCAAAGATATCGACGATCAATCCTCAGATAACTAAAGTATCGTGAGATAAAGGGAAATTGGTGTCTTATGTAAATGGTTCATTCGATCACGAAGTAATTGTAGAAATATGTGTGATCCATATGAATTTCCAGATTCCTCTATTGGTTATTGGTCGAAGAAGAGTCTCGGTCATGTCTGCATAATTCACGAAACATAGGGAGACACACTTAAGAATTCGATGTTGATTAGTAGATATGGAAAGTAAGTAAAGAGACTGAATGTTGTTTGGAGTCTTGAATGGGATCCGGGGTATCACAAGTAGATCCAAAATGGTCCAAAGAATAAGATTCATATAAGGAAAGTCCAATTCCGGAGTTCGGGAATGGTTTCGGTGTTTTCACCAGAATGTTCTAGAAGGGTCTAGAAGGTTCACCGATCTGGAGTGGTAAGGGTACATGGATGTGTCATAACAAAGTGAATGGTCACATAATGTCCTAGGTCACTTGGCTGGGCAATTAGAAGAGAGAAATCAAACTCTAGTTTGAAAGTCAAAAAGCCAGTTTAAAAAAGTCAAACGCCAATATTGGTAGCCAAGTGGAGGGAGGGAAGGAATCCTACCTAAGGGAGGATTCCTCCCTCTACCTTGCGCTAGCCTAGTAGAGGAGTTGGGGGAGGACTCCCCTCCCCCCAAACTGCCTCTCCCACCTATATAAGGAGGGGTAGGGCGCCCCTACCCATCACACCCAAACCCTAGCCGGCTGTCGCCCCCTCTCTTGAAGACGCCGCCTAGGGTTCTCCTCTAGTCACCGACTTGGGGCAAACCCTAGCCCTAGCCGCCGGCCACCACCCTCTTGGACCAATAATCCCTAGATCGCCAAGGCCTCTCTTCTACTCCACCATACCCACTCCGGCTTAGGGGAAGCCCTGTGGGATTTCCCCTCTAAACTCTGACACCACGCCGTTGTCCTACCGGAATCACGAGGAGAGATCTACAACCTCCGCTGCATGCTGGAACAAGGGAGAGGAAGGTCTTCATCGAGTACCGAACGTGTGACCGACTGCGGGAACGCTGCCGGAATACAGCGACGGAAGGATCGTCTACGCGATCTTGAGATCGGCAAGTGAACGACTACATCACCCACGAGAATACGTTCTCGTTAACCGCTTTGGAATCTTCGAGGGTGAGTACTCTATCGACTCGTTGCTACAATCTAGTAGATAGATCTTGGATTGTATGTGTTCATGCTATAGAATTTTTTTGTTTTCCATGCTACGAACCCCTACACCTAGGTGTTCTCTAATTGGTCCATTTAATAGTGTGGAGAAGAACATGCATGAGGATAAGAAAAGCCAGCAAAGAGTTCACATTTGTTCACACATGTGCATACAACCATTTTGTTCTTTTCACACAGGAGTAATTATAGAGATTGAATGCTTTTGTGCCTAAATATTTTGGAATTTCATGGTTTTCAAATTGTGTCCTTTAAACCGGGACGGAGGGAGTAGCTAAGAAACATATCTTGCCCAAAACCATAGGCAAAAAAGCATGGTTAGACCAATCAAATACATGCATGTCATCTAAATCATTAAGGCTAGTCATAGTGGGAGTAACATCACTAGTAATATAGAATTACATGTAGTTCCAACTAGGCATTTTGATGACATGGCATGCAATTAAATGAGGAGAGAGATGGTTATGGTAACTAGCTACGTTAGAGCAATTCCAATAGTACAGCTGGTTTGCTGGCTATAAGGTCATCTATAGTCAGCTTATAGTCAAGTAGCACAATAGTTACTTTTAAAGAGTACTACTTTATAATTGAATGGCCCATTCACATACTCACAAGGTTCCTAGGAGCATGCGCAAGAGCTGGCTATTGCATGAGAGCCCACCTCTATTCTCTCAACTCTTATCTCTCATCCAACTAAGCAAAATAATACTAGTTTAATTCTTATAGCCAGCTGAATAGGACTTATTATACTTGATCTTACCATAACATCACACTTTTCTAGACAAAATGAGTCTATGGGCTATTTAATATAGTCATGTATGACACTACCTATTAGTTATTATGCACTATGAAGGTGGTAACTTAGACTAGTATCATATGCATGACACTAGTCCAAGTTACTCACCACTATGACAAACCTAAATGTAGATACACCACTTAAAAACAATGCATTGGAGAAGTTGTTTCTTAACAATTTATTTCTCCTAGGATAATATGCTAAAATAGACCCCATTGTGGGTGGTTCTTAGCGGTGTATCCTAGACACTTTGTTTATGTGGCACCATAGTTAATGAGGAAAGATATTGAGGTTGTATCTTAGCTAAAAAATATCTCTTGCAAAAACCATAGGCAAAAAGCATGGTTAGACTAATCAAATGCATGCATGTAATCTAAATCATTAAATGTAGATATATCACTTAAGAAACAATGCATTGGAAAAATTGTCTCTTAACAATTTATTTCTCCTAGATCTGCATGCATATGATACTAGTCTAAGTTTTCATGCTATTCAGGAGCATGTACAAGATGGTGACATAAAGATTTGCGAAGTACACATAGATCTGAATATGGCGGATCCGTTGAGTAAACCTCTCCTTAGGGCAAAACATGACCAGCACCAAACCGCCATGGGTATTCGGTATATTACCATGTAATCTAGATTATTGACTCTAGTGCAAGTGGGAGATTGTTGGAGATATTCCCAAGAGGCAATAATAAAAGTAGTTATTATTATATATTTGTGTTTATGATAAATGTTTACATTAATGTTATAATTTTATTAAACAGTTACATTAATACTTGTGTTATTTGTAAACAGAAAAGAGTCTCTAGTAAAACCTCTTTGTGATACTAGCTTGTTGGTTAATAGATGATCATGGTTTCCTGATCATGAACATTGAGATGTTATTAGCAACAAGATCATATCATTAGGAGAATGATGTGATGGACATACTCCTATAGTTAAGCGTAGCATAAGATCAAGTCATTTCAATAGTTTGTTTGCTATAAGCTTTTAGATACATAGTAACCTAAATCCTTCGACCATGAGATCATGTTAATCACCATCATCAGATGGATGCTTTGATGATATTAAACACCACTTCATAACTAGGTGGTTATAAAGGTGGCATTGAGTGTTCAGAAAGTATGTGTTGAGGCACGTGGATCAAGAGTGGGATTTGTCCATCCATACGACAGATAGATATACTCTGGGCCCTCTCGGTGGAATGTCATACAATTAGCTTGAAAGTATGTGATTGGCTCACAAGGGATCACATATCACAGGAACGAGTAAAGAGTACTTATTGGTAACGAGGTTGAACTAGGGATGCAGAGATACCGGCGATCAAACCTCAGATAAGTAAAGTATCACGAGACAAAGGGAAATTGGTATCATATGTAAATGGTTCATTTGATCACGAAGTAATTGTAGACATATGTGGGAGCCATATGAATTTCCATATTCCTCTATTGGTTATTGATCGTATAAGAGTCTCGGTCATGTCTGCATAATTCACGAACCGTAGGGAGACACACTTAAGGATTCGATGTTGTTTAGTAGATATGGAAAGTAAGTAAAGAGACTGAATGTTGTTTGTAGTCTCGGATGGGATCCAGGATATCACGAGGAGATCCAGAATGGCCTGGAGAATAAGATTCATATAAGGAAAGTCCAATTCTGGAGTTCGGGAATGGTTTCGGTGTTTTCACCAGAATGTTCTAGAAGGGTCTAGAAGGTTCATCGATCCGGCGTGGGAAGGGTACATGGATGTGTCATAACAAAGTGAAATGGTTGCATCATGTCCTAGGTCACTTGTCTGGGCAATTAGAAGAGAGAAATCAAACTCTAGTTTGAAATTCAAAAGGCCAGTTTGAAAAAGTCAAATGCCAACATTGGTAGCCAAGTGGAGGGAGGGAAGGAATCCTACCTAAGGGAGGATTTCTCCCTCTCCCTTGCGCCGGCCTAGTAGAGCAGTTGGGGGAGGACTCCCCTCCCCCCAAACCGCCTCCCCCACATATATAAGGAGGGGTAGGGCGCCCCCTACCCCTCACACCCAAACCCTAGCCGGCCGCCGGCCCCCTCTCTTGAAGCCGCCGCCTAGGGATCTCCTCTAGTCACCGACTTGGGGCTAACCCTAGCCCTAGCCGCCGGCCACCACCCTCCTTGGCCCTCTAAACCCTAGATCGCCAAGGCCTCTCTTATAGTCCACCATACCCGCTTCGACTTAGGCAAAGCCATGTGGGATTTCCCCTCTAAACTCTGACACCACGCCGTTGTGCTATCGGAATCGCGAGGAGAGATCTACAACATCCGCTGCCTATTGTAACAAGGGAGAGGAAGGTCTTCATCAAGTACCAAACGTGTGACCGACTACGGGAGCGCTTCCAGAACACGGCGCTGGAAGGATCGTCTACGCGATCTTGAGATCGGCAAGTGAATGACTACATCACCCACGATAATTTGCTCTCGATAACCGCTTTGGAATCTTTGAGGGTGAGTACTCTATCGACTCGTTCCTACAATCTAGTAGATAAATCTTGGCTTGTATGTGTTCATGCAGTAGAATTTTTTCCATGCTACGAACCCCCACACCTAGGTGTTCTCTAATTTGTCCATTTAATAGTGTGGAGAAGAACATGCATGAGGAGAAGAAAAGCCAGCAAAGCGTTCACATTTGTTCACACATGTGCATGCAACCATTTTGTTCTTTTCACACGGGAGTCACTGCAGATATTAAATGCTTTTATGCCTAAATATTTTGGAATTTCATAGTTTGCAAATTGTGTCCTTTAAATCGGGACATAGGTAGTAGCTAAGAAACATCTCTTGCACAAAACCATAGGCAAAAAACAAGGTTAGACCAATCAAATACATGCATGTCATCTAAATCATAAGGCTAGTCATAGTGGGAGTAACATCACTAGTAATATAGAACTACATGCAGTGCCAACTAGGCATTTTTATGACATGGCATGCAATTAAATGAGGAGAGAGATGGTTGTGGTAACTAGCTATGTTAGAGCAATTCCAATAATACAGCTGGTTTGGTGGCTATAAGGTCATCTATAATCAGCTTATAGTCAAGTAGTACAATGGTTACTTTTAAAGAGTACTACTTTATAAGTGAATGGCCCACTCACATACTCACAAGGTGCCTAGGAGCACGCGCAAGAGCTGGCTATTGCATGAGAGCCCACCTCTCTTCTCTCACCTCTTCTCTCTCATCAAACTAAGCAAAATAATACTAGCTTAATTTTTATAGCCAGCTGACTAGGACTTATTGTACTTGCTCTTACCATAACATCATACTTTTCTAGACAAAATGAGTCTATGGGCTATTTAATATAGTCATGCATGACACTACTTATTAATTATTATGCACTATGAAGGTGGTAACTTAGACTAGTATCATATGCATGACAGTAGTCTAAGTTACTCACCACTATGACCAGCTTAAATGTAGATACACCACTTAAAAACAATACATTGTAGAAGTTGTTTCTTAATAATTTATTTCTCCTAGGATAATATGCTAAGATAGACCCCATTGTGGGTGGTTCTTAGCTGTGTATCCTAGACACTTTGTTTATGTGGCACCATAGTTAATAAGGAAAGAGATTGAGGTTGTATCTTAGCTAAAAATATCTCTTGCACAAAACCATAGGCAAAAAGCATGGTTAGACTAATCAAATTCATGCATGTCATCTAAGTCATTAAATGTAGATACATCACTTAAGAAACAATGCATTGGAAAAATTGTCTCTTAACAATTTAAGTAACATAGATCTACATGCATATGATACTAGTCTAAGTTTTCACGCTATTCGAGAGAATGTTCAAGATGGTGACATAAAGATTTGCAAAGTACACACAGATCTGAATGTGGCGGATCCGTTGACTAAACCTATCCCGAGGGCAAAACATGACCAGCACCAAACCACCATCTGTGTTCGGTATATTACCATGTAATCTAGATTATTGACTCTAGTGCAAGTGGGAGACTGTTGGAGATATGCCCAAGAGGCAATAATAAAAGTAGTTATTATTATATCTTTGTGTTTATGATAAATGTTTACATTCATGCTATAATTGTATTAAACAGAAACATTAATACTCCTCGGCTCCGAATCCTGCAGCGTGACGACGCTCCGCGGTGAAGCACTCCTCGCTCGCACGGCCCTGACAAAGGGGCCACGATCGCAATAGAGAGAGAGAGAAGCGACAGGCAAAACAAGAGGTGACAATTGGTGTGTTTTAATCCTTATATGGGCACCCCTTTATATAGGCAAAGGGAGGGGATCCCTCCATCTTAGGTATCCCATGTGAGACAAAAAAAACAATAAGAAAAAGAAGGCAAAACCGCAGCTAGTCAGGTGGGCCACCTGCCCACCTGCGCGTGACCCAACAGAGAAGCAAAACAGCTACGAGGCATCGGCAGGGCGTGCTAGCCTTGTAGCCCAACACGCAGGCGTGCGCGGGGCCCAACGGGCCCGTGTGGGCCGGCCTTCTCCTGCGGCTTGCCAGGCGCGCGCGGCAGCGAGCTGCCCGTGGCCCGTGTAACATCCCAGCATTAGAGCTTAGAAATAAGCTGAACCCAGATGCGTGCATTGTATTCATGCATAGAAAATCTAAATAATTTTCGCGCTTTTGAACAAAATTTGTCAAAATGACTGAAGCTTCTCTCAACTTGATGGAATTGGAGTAGATCATCAAGTTGACTGCGATAAGTTTCAATATGACCTTTGCTAAAACCTTATTTTGGTAGACATGATTTGATCTAAGGGTAGATCAAATGCAAGGAAACTAAACCATTACACCTTGATTAATGATTATAATTTGATACTTAAGTGATCACATCCTAGTATTCATCACAACAACGCATGAGTACCAAATTAAGAATATAACCCAAATAATAAGAGTATAATAACTAACTCTTGATCTATTTTATCCTTATTTATTTCTACCATGTGGATCATGGTAATACTTAACCCTAACTCTTTAGTTGTATTAAGTAGTAATGAAAGCAATTCAAGACCATTCACCACATATCCTTCTTTCCATATCAATCCTTATGGAATCCTATCTCAATATCTGTTGTTCATCAATATTGAGTAATCAACTATTGATTCACCAATTCTTAATCTATCAATTCTTGATCTATCAACTCTTGTCCTTATCATAGCATCCACTATAAAACCTTTAGAGAAAGAAGTAAAAAGAGATAGGTGGTAATGTTAGATTTAAATATCATCTATATGATGGGAGTGTTGGAAGAGAATTAAATCAATATGATAATTGATGGAGTTAACTCACTCCTGAATGGATAGAAGAGTTATTTGAAATAAAGATATATGTGGTAACAATGAGGATTACAAGGATGAATATTGAAGATAGTTACCAAGGAGTAATACTATTGGATTAAGTAGGCATAGTCAATAAAAATATTTTCTTCTCAGTAATAGATACTGAGAAGATAATTACAATACAACTATAATGTTGTATTGTTGAAGCCTTGATTAGCCAACTGGAAACCTAAACCATAAAGGGTCAAAGGATTATAATGATCATGCTTTAGTCACCAAGATTGAATGCTTATATCATGTATAAGTGACATTGGTGGATAGAACATGATTAAACCCTAGTATAGATAAGTTATCCTAGAGTAGTCATTACAAGTCACATTAATATAATGTGAGGTTGGATTATGGGTTACTAGAGTAAAGTAAATATAAGATAGTATGATTAAGCTAAAGCTAGTGTAGTATGGAGTTATTGAAGTAGTGTTATTCCTCTTGAAGAATAGTAAGCTTTTGAGGAGAGTAGTTTGATGTATACATATATTGAAGGAATATTAGAGAAGGATGATTATGGAAGGGTATGAATGTAGTTAGAAGTAACTACTTATTGGATTGGAGGTTATCAGTAGTAGAGTAGTTGATATAACCAAGTATGGATATGAGATGGTTATAAAAAGCTTTATTGTCAAGCTCATTGCATTTATAAATGGATTTAGAAGAATTAAAGGTGAATAAGGAGATTCTTGTAAAGTAAACCTCATCATGTTAACACATGATGATGGATATGAAGTAGTATATCTAGGAAAGGAATTTCTTAAATAGAAGTCTAGAATTATGAAGTTTGGAAGAGAGGGATTCTTGGTAAACAGTAAACCCTAAATCATTAACCAAACATAATACCCATTTCATATTATTATTACCCTATCCTCTTATCTCCATAAAACTTTATAGGAATATTTTCCTATAGTAAATCACTTAAGCATATCTTTATCCTTTTCACTTATCATAACCATATGTGTTTAGGAGTATCTTTATCAATTCTTTTCCATAAGACTTCTAGGAAATAACTTTCTTTTCTAAAAGGTGAAATCATTTTTTGAATACCAACATAAGGACATTCTGTCTTAACCAATAATCTTTATTCATATAAATAAAAGGATAAACAAAAACATTAAAACTCCTAAAACTCATGGTAAACAATTACAATTTAAAACCCTACTTCCTATTTTAATCCTAAATATCACTGAATATTTAATGTCATATCAAAAAGTATTAAAACATTATTCCCCTATTAGTGGAATTAGAATAATAGAAATTATCATTTTAAGAACTTTAATAATCAAATCATCTTATCTAATGATTGCTATATTTGAATAAATATGGATATATTTTATGCATATCCTTAGTCATCTTAAACCATTACCATTACATTTATCATGTGGAAATCAAAAATCATTTTATAAGATCTTATTAGATAAAATAAAATAATAAATAAATCTCTCAAAACCTAAGTGGTAAATTGTTACAACCAATAAAGATGCTTTCCAAATAGTTTAATCTTTTAAAATAATAAATAAATATTGGAACAATTAGTTTCATAAGTTCCTGTAGTAAATTTTGTAATTTTATAAAGTTTCTGAATATTTGAATCATTGTAGAAATTCAAACTGAAAAAGAAAAGAGGAAACAGAATTAGAAAAGAACAAATAAAAGGAATAACCCAACCTAGTTTTGTCCGAGGCCCATTTCTCCTCATTGCTATCTGACGCTCGCGTGCAACAGCAGCCATTCTCTGCTCACTTCACCACGGCCCAACAGAAGCCCGACCCAGGTACCGTTTTGTCAACCAACCTGTCGTCTTCTACCTTTAGAAAAGCAGCTCGGTGGCAGCTCCGCCGACGCTTGCCAGCGATGCTCTAACGCGCCACATGCCAAGATGAGCGCCACCGCTCTACGTCGTCTATATAATCCCAGCACCGCCACCGAAGAACCCTAACTGCAGGATTTAAACCATCTTCCTCGACACCAACGCTGTTCGCCGACGTCAATCGCCGCTGTCTCCAGCTGTACCTCGCCCCTACGACCGCTCCTCTGTGTTCCGGGTGAGCTATTGAACACGCTGCTGCCCTCCTTTACTTTGTTCTCTTCCAGTACCGAGCCACCGTCGTGCGTCGCCGTGCACAGCCGCCAGTCGCCGTTGTGCTCCACTCGCTAGTGACCAAAAACCAGCGGCACCGCCTCTAGCTTTCTCCCCTCACTATACTGATTCGAACGAACATGCACGCATACTCTCCCGTACCCTCTATCGCCGTCCTCTCCGCTCCTCTGATGCTCCCCGGTGGTGTGATGTCAGCGTGAGCCACTACACGTCGGTCAGATGAGTCAAACATGCGGCAGGCCCCACTTCGCTGAGGTGGTAACCAACGTGGCAGCGACCCCACATGTTTGTGACCGTGGACTAGCTTCTAAGTCTGTACCAAAAGTTTAATTCAAGTGAGTTGTGTCATGCTGATGTCATAGTGACGCAGTAATTCTTTTTAATATTTTCAAAAATTGATTAAACATTAGAAATTCAATATCTTTTATTGTTTAATTCAAAAAAATACTTATAATATATCAAGAATTTTAGAAAAATAAAATCTATAACATTAAATTATTATCAAACATTATTATGCCAACAATTTAAATAATTATTATATAATAAAGTTTATAAGTTTTAATACTTTGAAAATTCATATCTTAATATTTATAAATGTTAAAAAATATAAATAAAATACCAAAAATCTTAGAAAAATAAAAACAATACTTTAAAACTATAATCATACATTATTATTTCAATTAATAAAAATATTTATTATTTATTACGTATTTATAAAGTAATAAATCTTATAAAAATCATATCTTATTATTTATAAATCACAAAAATAAATATAATATACCAAAATGATCACAAAAATAATATCTACATGTTAAAAATATAATATTCCACTTTTGAGTTAAATAAAAAGTTAAACACTTTAATAACTTGAATTTAAACCTATTTCTTTAATTAATAATTCATATGAGGGTAAATAAAATTTGCTAATATTCTAAAATTAACTAATTAAAGTCTAATAAATAGTATTAGTCTTGAATATTGATAATATGAAGTCAAAATGGTTTAACAGATTTTAAATAAAATTTTATTGAATTACCCTTCAACCATAAGTGTAGGTTATTTTATAAAAGGATCCTTATCCAATATAAAATCTCCAAGAATAATTTGTAATGAAATAAAACCTATTCCTTTACTTTAACCACAAGTTTATAAACAAATCAAAACCCTGTAGTGAACCATAAGTAATTAAGTAATGTCATTTCCCTGATTACCAATTATAACCATTCATTCACAAAAAGATAAATGATTCTATTCCATTATAAAATCAAGAAACCACTACACCAAATGAAAGTATAACTATTCTTAAGTGGCTTTAAGGAAACATTATAAAGTACACAAGGTACAAATAACATAAGCAATATACTCTAAGTCCATATATATCTTTAAAGTTAACTTTAATCTATAATACTTTAAATACTATGCTAAAGACGTATGTGTTTTATAGTTAACTTTGGTCTGTTATAATTAAGTTATAAAGCATCTTAATACCAAACTAACCAAGTTAAAAACCAAGATAGATAAGTCTCAAATACTACTAATATCATTATTCAAATAAAGCAATTCTTTCTTACTTAAAGACTATAACTTGAAAGAACACCTAATAAGGTTAACTTAAAATTTAAATACTTCTCCTTAGCTAAGTAAGATTTTCTTCAAAAGTTATTCTTTTAAGGTACATTATAAAGCAAGACATAAGCATTTTTATGAAAGCTCTAAATGATGAACAAACCTTATATACATAGTCTACAGATACATTTCCCACTTGAGTATTCCATTATTGTGTGTGCTTTATTGTACTTACATGTTGTTTCACACACACACAAGCCTTAATAAGAAGCACAAATATGAAACTTATCTAAAAGGAAAACACATTCTAAAGTAATCATTTCCAGTTTCCAAACCCTAGATCAACGTTTATTCCGGGATTCGAGTTATCAAATTGCATTACATTACTTATGCATAAGAGCATCTTGCTTCTTTAAACATTAGTCCTTACCGGACCAATGATGCTGATTTCAGATATTGGATCTTTTATATTGTCTCGAAGACCATGAGTGCATAATATTGCAATCACAAAAGGCAAGTTTACACTTGCTCATGTCCTTTGATTATTTTTTGTAAAGTATTTTGCAAATCCAGTGTTGTCATCACCTGCATTTGAAAAAGGTCGGAAAACACTATTTTCATAATAAATGATTATAGGTCATTACCATGAGGTAATAACCTACTATGAAAGTTTCGGTGGTAAAGGAACATATTATCTAGGACTTAACAACCAATGTCGCCAGTAATTCTTGCGCCGTATATAACGCGTTAACCATGAGATTTGGAATGGGACGGAGAAGTCAGTTGTATCCTTTTCCTCTCGTATGGACGACCTTAACATGACGTTGTGATTCCTTGTGCGGATCCAACATATGGGTGAGCACCCTTACACCCCCAAACTTTTGGTGTCTAGATTATCTAAGAATGGTGTTTAGGGATATAGTCCATTTAAATGGTACTCGTCCGGGCATCACCAGGTCATAGAGTCTTCGGGAACTCATCAGGGTTTTCGCCTGCCCGAAAGTAGGCTTAATGGAGGTGAGCTGGCCTCGAAGGATCGTGCAGACATATGAGGTCGCAGAGAGGGCAATGATTGGCTTGGATCTTAGTCTGGGCCTCATACCAAGGAAGTATGAACGGGTTGGCCACTCGGATGTGCAACAAAGCTAAGATCTCTCATGGGTAAAGTAACGCACCTCTGCAGAGTGTAAGAACTGTAACTTGTTACTCCCTGTTTCGGAAAGGAGCTGCGAACGCTGCAGGAAAGGAACTCCATGAAAGTTCTGGTAAACCCGTGAAGGCTGGCGGACATAGCTTTTCAGAATAAAAGCAACCTATGAAGAAATATTTACGAAAACCTGCATTGCCTACGACCTATGGTCTATGGTTGTAGAGATAGTGCATCAAACACTCCTTTTCTTGTGAACTTGCTAAGTACGCTCGTACTCAACGTATCTTCTTAACCCTTGCTAGGTTCTAAAGTCGGTACAGACGATGTCTACATCAAGTTATGCTCCAGGAATCTTCATCAACAGCTCAAGTATTAAATGAAGTCAAGGAAGTCAACATATACATCAAATCAAGTGAAGACGAAGTTACTAATTAGTTAGGAATATAATCTCTAGCCATAGAACCTATTTCTGTAGTGTATTGCAATAGCAGCAATGCCAGACCAATAGTTCAAATACTAGTCTTATTAGTATGATAGTCTTTGAGTTGTTTATTTCTGATTCTTCTTTCTAAGAAGTTTGTTTCTCTCTCTTTAACCTAGAGTGTTCTCTAGATCTTATGTAAAGAGTTGAGTTGTAACCTATAGCCATGTCTTGGACCTGCTGTGTTTCTGCTATACCACTCTGAGGGATGTAATACTAGTGAACGGTGTGCCATTGGTGTTATGTCAACGACTATAGTGTACTACATCATGCAGTGGTATGATGGGTCACCGCAGTTGGTATCAGAGCATATGCTCTGACCTTAGGATTAAAACCCTTTTATGAAGATCTGTAGGTTGGATAGTGACTATAGAAGCCATCTTACCTAAAGCAAATATTCTTATGACTTGTGATGAGCATCCACTTGAGGATAAATTTATCAAAAGATACTTAAGTCATTCTCTCTTAGGAGTAATTATTTTATCTTTTCTCAGTATAGTTCTATTTAGTGTCTTCCGAAGGAGACATAAACCACCAAGATACCGTAGGAAAATGTAAGACATCAATGGAAGTAGTCTTAATGATGTATCCTAACTCTAGAATTCCAGTAGACAGTGGAATCTTATGGTTAGTTAATAAACAAAGACAACATGATGAATATCTTTAGGATAAATGTTGAGGTAATGAGTAGTAATCATGTGGGATTCACTTGAGGATTCTATGTGATGAAGTGAAATTATGTTAAGACTTAATGATAGTGTAGTGAGAAACAAAGTCATCATGGTTAGATTAGCTCTTAAATCACTATGTATAGGTAAAACATAACAAAATCATGGTGAGATTAGCTCCAAAACAATGATGCGAATATAATTATGACAAAGAATTAGTAAATTAGCCTGAAGTAGAAGTAATGAAATAGCAAGGTAGAACTATGATAGAAGTCATAGGTGTCATAGAATAGTGATAACCTTCAATTTTGGGGGTTCGATAGAAACTTATTAGTCTTTTTGTGAGATCATGTGAGGTTAGTTACTAATAATAAAGGTTGGTCATAGTTAATCATTACAAAAGGTGAGACAAAAGGCTAGTCAAAACCAAATTTAGACCACTTTGCTTAAGATTATCCTGTTGCACTTGAGCAATTTGGGTAAATATTGAGATAAAGAATAGTTTGACTCTATGTGCTAAGTATCACAATGTAAACCTATATGAGGAGGTGTCATATACTACACAACTAAGCCTGAATTATAGAGATACTATACTCAACTACTATGTTCTGTGTTTAGAATATTGTGTATTATATGTACCACATTTGGATTTATTGGTTTTTCTTGAATCTTCTTGATTGACTAGATCTGTACATGAAGTATGACTTGGTGTGCAAATGTGTGTTGCAACATCCAGTTATTACTTAATGTTATAGACCTAGATAGAGTAAGGGAATTCGTGTAAGGGAGTGACGAGTTTCAAAGACCAAGATGAAGACTTACATGAAGGATGAAGCAAAATATAAGGAGTTTTAGCGCAGTTTGAAGGATAGATCAAGCTCAGGTTATTATTAGCCAGAGATAAGAAGGAAGTCTAGTTTAGAAAATACTTGGAGCAATAAGGAGTCATGAACTTAGAGTTCACCTAAAATAGGTGATGTTGATAGGAAGTTAATGAAGTAATTGTACCAAGTTCATGGAAGTATCATGAATAAGTACAAAGAATTAGCTTTGGAACCAAAATGGTATTCAATATTTGACAGTTCAGAGAGAATGCCATAAGGATGTCGGAAGCCGCAGGGTAATACCTACAACCTAGGATGAACCGCAGCTGGTATTTGATCCATAGTCGGTATTCTGATCCACAGTTGGTATTTTGTCCGCAGCCGATGTTGGTTGACATAGTTAACCAGATCATCTTAATGGTTGCATAAAGAGCATAAAATTTGGCCTAAGTTAATTAAGACATAAATGAGTATAAAATTTATGCGATCGTCTTTCGAGACTCTTCACGAAGTCAGATATATCAAAGCGAAAATGACCAAGTAGTAAGTAAAACTAATAATGATGAAAGATTCGCTTTGGAGATCCATAATTGTGTGGATACACCGTACAATCTTTCATAAGACCCTAACTAGGTAGAGTATAAGCTGGATAGAGACCAATATTCTAATTATAAAGCCAATAAATACTATATAGACAGTTTGAAGAGTATTAGTAAACCCTAAGGGGGAGAGTAAACATTAGAAATTAAAGTAACATTATCTGACTTTTTGAATAAAGGTTGGAGAAGAAATACTAACCTATAACAACATTAAGCACTATTTTCATAAGGTTAAAAGAAGCCATTAATATAAAATTACTTTCAGAAGTATGTCTGGATGAAAGATTGAAGTTTAATTCAAGGTAGTAGTCCTCAAACCTTAAGGTAACTAATAAATGAAAGTTGAAGAAGTACTATAGGTAATAACAAAAGATTGTCTAAAAGCTTGATAAGGTAAAAGCTTGAAGGTGGCAGAATAGACTAATTCCAATAGACCATTCTAATAAAAACAACTCTTAAATGATACTTAAGAGGGAACAAAGCACATCCAGTTGGAAAAGTATAGAGGAAAAAGAAATTCCAATGGGTATGGACTAAATGAGTTCAAATCTAATCTTGGAAGGATCACCAATACAACTCATATAGTGATAAATCAAATATTAGCCTTTTAGCCTCAACTATTGTCTAATAGAATTTTCAAAAATCATGTTTTAAGTGAGACTTCCTAGACACTATATAGAATAATAAGGAAGATTAATGATCAAGTAAAGGAGTTGGATTAGGATACCTAATTAGAAAAATGAACTAAAGAAAAGACCCATATTTAAGGAATTAATAATAAGGACATATCCCTAAAGAAGGATAGTAAAAGAAATATTGGAGTATTAAAGACAACAAGATGGAGATTAACAAGAATGATAAGAATTCAAGGAAAAGATATGGATATGGAATGCTACAAGTATTCCCATTAAGGTTACCATGGAGTTGAGAAATGCCGTAACCAACACAAGTCAATTCCTTACTCCGAAACGTGAGAGTTTACGAACTTCGGGGACAAAGTTTATTTTAAGGGGGAGAGTCTATAACATCCCAGCATTAGAGCTTAGAAATAAGCTGAACCCAGATGCGTGCATTGTATTCATGCATAGAAAATCTAAATAATTTTCGCGCTTTTGAACAAAATTTGTCAAAATGACTGAAGCTTCTCTCAACTTGATGGAATTGGAGTAGATCATCAAGTTGACTGCGATAAGTTTCAATATGACCTTTGCTAAAACCTTATTTTGGTAGACATGATTTGATCTAAGGGTAGATCAAATGCAAGGAAACTAAACCATTACACCTTGATTAATGATTATAATTTGATACTTAAGTGATCACATCCTAGTATTCATCACAACAACGCATGAGTACCAAATTAAGAATATAACCCAAATAATAAGAGTATAATAACTAACTCTTGATCTATTTTATCCTTATTTATTTCTACCATGTGGATCATGGTAATACTTAACCCTAACTCTTTAGTTGTATTAAGTAGTAATGAAAGCAATTCAAGACCATTCACCACATATCCTTCTTTCCATATCAATCCTTATGGAATCCTATCTCAATATCTGTTGTTCATCAATATTGAGTAATCAACTATTGATTCACCAATTCTTAATCTATCAATTCTTGATCTATCAACTCTTGTCCTTATCATAGCATCCACTATAAAACCTTTAGAGAAAGAAGTAAAAAGAGATAGGTGGTAATGTTAGATTTAAATATCATCTATATGATGGGAGTGTTGGAAGAGAATTAAATCAATATGATAATTGATGGAGTTAACTCACTCCTGAATGGATAGAAGAGTTATTTGAAATAAAGATATATGTGGTAACAATGAGGATTACAAGGATGAATATTGAAGATAGTTACCAAGGAGTAATACTATTGGATTAAGTAGGCATAGTCAATAAAAATATTTTCTTCTCAGTAATAGATACTGAGAAGATAATTACAATACAACTGTAATGTTGTATTGATGAAGCCTTGATTAGCCAACTGGAAACCTAAACCATAAAGGGTCAAAGGATTATAATGATCATGCTTTAGTCACCAAGATTGAATGCTTATATCATGTATAAGTGACATTGGTGGATAGAACATGATTAAACCCTAGTATAGATAAGTTATCCTAGAGTAGTCATTACAAGTCACATTAATATAATGTGAGGTTGGAGTATGGGTTACTAGAGTAAAGTAAATATAAGATAGTATGATTAAGCTAAAGCTAGTGTAGTATGGAGTTATTGAAGTAGTGTTATTCCTCTTGAAGAATAGTAAGCTTTTGAGGAGAGTAGTTTGATGTATACATATATTGAAGGAATATTAGAGAAGGATGATTATGGAAGGGTATGAATGTAGTTAGAAGTAACTACTTATTGGATTGGAGGTTATCAGTAGTAGAGTAGTTGATATAACCAAGTATGGATATGAGATGGTTATAAAAAGCTTTATTGTCAAGCTCATTGCATTTATAAATGGATTTAGAAGAATTAAAGGTGAATAAGGAGATTCTTGTAAAGTAAACCTCATCATGTTAACACATGATGATGGATATGAAGAAGTAGTATATCTAGGAAAGGAATTTCTTAAATAGAAGTCTAGAATTATGAAGTTTGGAAGAGAGGGATTCTTGGTAAACACTAAACCCTAAATCATTAACCAAACATAATACCCATTTCATATTATTATTACCCTATCCTCTTATCTCCATAAAACTTTATAGGAATATTTTCCTATAGTAAATCACTTAAGCATATCTTTATCCTTTTCACTTATCATAACCATATGTGTTTAGGAGTATCTTTATCAATTCTTTTCCATAAGACTTCTAGGAAATAACTTTCTTTTCTAAAAGGTGAAATCATTTTTTGAATACCAACATAAGGACATTCTGTCTTAACCAATAATCTTTATTCATATAAATAAAAGGATAAACAAAAATATTAAAACTCCTAAAACTCATGGTAAACAATTACAATTTAAAACCCTACTTCCTATTTTAATCCTAAATATCACTAATATTTAATGTCATATCAAAAAGTATTAAAACATTATTCCCCTATTAGTGGAATTAGAATAATAGAAATTATCGTTTTAAGAACTTTAATAATCAAATCATCTTATCTAATGATTGCTATATTTGAATAAATATGGATATATTTTATGCATATCCTTAGTCATCTTAAACCATTACCATTACATTTATCATGTGGAAATCAAAAATCATTTTATAAGATCTTATTAGATAAAAATAAAATAATAAATAAATCTCTCAAAACCTAAGTGGTAAATTGTTACAATCAATAAAGATGCTTTCCAAATAGTTTAATCTTTTAAAATAATAAATAAATATTGGAACAATTAGTTTCATAAGTTCCTGTAGTAAATTTTGTAATTTTATAAAGTTTCTGAATATTTGAATCATTGTAGAAATTCAAACTGAAAAAGAAAAGAGGAAATAGAATTAGAAAAGAACAAATAAAAGGAATAACCCAACCTAGTTTTGTCCGAGGCCCATTTCTCCTCATTGTTATCTGATGCTCGCGTGCAAAAGCAGTCGTTCTCTGCTCACTTCACCACGGCCCAGCAGAAGCCCGCCCAGGTACCGTTTTGTCAACCAATCCATCGTCTTATACCTTGAGCAAAGCAGCTCGGTGGCATCTCCGCCGCCACTCGCCGGCGGTGCGCCAACGTGCCGCACGCCAATATGAGTGCCACCGCTCTACGTCGTCTATTTAATCACAGCGTCGCCGCCTAAGAACCCTAATCCCCTTCCTCCTCTCAAATTCCCCTTCTGCCAAAACCCTAACCCGCCATGGCTCGAGCTAGAGCTCGCTTGTGGCCTCCCCTTGCCATTCTGAGGCTACCACGGAGACCGCGATGCTCGAATTCGTGATTTGCCCCAAAGCGTGCTAGTCAGGGAGTTCCCTAACTACAGGATTTAAACTATCTTCCCGACACCAACGTCGTTCGCCGACGTCAATCGCCACTGTCTCCAGCTGCACCTCGCCTCTACGACCGCTCCTCTGCGTTCCGGGTGATCTATTGAACATGTCGTTGTCCTCCTTTACTTTGTTCTCTTCCGGTACCGAGCCACCATCGTGCGTCGCCGTGCACAGCCGCCAGTCGCCGTTGTGCTCCACTCTCTAGTGACCAAAAACCAGCGGCGCCGCCTCTAGCTTGCTCCCCTCGCTATACTGATTCGAACGAACATGAACGCGTCCTCTCCCGAACCCTCTGTCGCCGTCCTCTCCGCTCCTCTGATGATCCCCGCCACTGTGATGTCAGCGTGACGCCACTACGCGTCGATCAGATGAGTCAAACATGCGGCAGACCCCACTTCGCTGAGGTGGTAACCATAGTGGCAGCGACCACACATGTCTGTGACCGTGGACTAGGTTCTAAGTCTATACCAAAAGTTTAATTCAAGTGAGTTGTGTCATGCTGGTGTCATAGTGACGCAGTAATTCTTTTTAATATTTTCAAAAATTGATTAAACATTAGAAATTCAATATCTTTTGTTGTTTAATTCAAAAAATACATATAATATATCAAGAATTTAAGAAAAATAAAATCTATAACATTAAATTATTATCAAACATTATTATGCCAACAATTTAAATAATTATTAAATAATAAAGTTTATAAGTTTTAATACTTTGAAAATCTCATATCTTAATATTTATAAATGTTAAAAAATATAAATAAAATACCAAAAATCTTAGAAAAATAAAAATACTTTAAAACTATATTCATACATTATTATTTCAATTAATAAAATATTTATTATTTCTTAAGTATTTATGAAGTAATAAATCTTATAAAAATCATATCTTATTATTTATAAATCACAAAAATAAATGTAATGTACCAAAAGGATCACAAAAATAATATCTACATGTTAAAAATATAATATTCCACTTTTGAGTTAAATAAAAAGTTAAACACTTTAATAACTTGAATTTAAACCTATTTCTTTAATTAATAATTCATATAAGGGTAAATAAAATTTGCTAATATTCTAAAATTAACTAATTAAAGTCTAATAAATAGTATTAGTCTTGAATATTGATAATATGAAGTCAAAATGGTTTAACACATTTTAAATACAATTTTATTGAATTACCCTCCAACCATAAGTGTAGGTTATTTTATAAAAGGATCCTTATCCAATATAAAATCTCCAAGAATAATTTGTAATAAAATAAAACCTATTCCTTTACTTTAACCACAAGTTTATAAAAAAATAAAAACCCTGTAGTGAACCAGTAGTTAAGTAATGTCATTTCCCAGATTACCAATTATAACCATTCATTCACAAAAAGATAAATGATTCTATTCCATTATAAAATCAGGAAACCACTACACCAAATGAAAGTATAACTATTCTTAAGTGACTTTAATGAAACATTATAAAGTACACAAGGAACAAATAACATAAGCAATATACTCTAAGTCCATTTATGTCTTTAAAGTTAACTTTAATCTATAATATTTTAAATACTATGCTAAAGACTTTGTTATGTGTTTATAGTTAACTTTGGTCTGTTATAATTAAGTTATAAAGCATCTTAATACCAAACTAACCAAGTTAAAAACCAAGATAGATAAGTCTCAAATACTACTAATATCATTATTCAAATAAAGCAATTCTTTCTTACTTAAAGAATATAACTTGAATGAACGCCTAATAAGGTTAACTTAAAATTTAAATACTTCTCCTTAGCTAAGTAAGATTTTCTTCAAAAGTTATTCATTTAAGGTACATTATAAAGCAAGACATAATCATTTTTATGAAAGCTCTAAATGATGAACAAACCTTATATACATAGTCTACAGATACATTTCCCACTTGAGTATTCCATTATCGTGTGTGCTTTATTGTACTTACATGTTGGTTCACACACACAAGCCTTAATAAGAAGCACAAATATGAAACTTATCTAAAAGGACAACACATTCTAAAGTAACCATTGCCAGTTTCCAAACCCTAGATCAACGTTTATTCCGGGATTCTAGTTTATCAAATTGCATTACATTACTTATGCATAAGATCATCTTGCTTCTTTAAACATTAGTCCTTATCGGACCAATGAGGCTGATTTCAGATATTGGATCTTTTATATTGTCTCGAAGACCGTGAGTTCATAATCTTGCAATCACAAAAGGCAAGTTCACACTTGCTCATGTCCTTTGATTATTTTATGTAAAGTATTTTGCAAATCCAGTGTTGTCATCACCTGCATTTGAAAAAGGTCGGAAAACACTATTTTCATAATAAATGATTATAGGTCATTTACCATGAGGTAATAACCTACTATGAAAGTTCCGGTGGTAAAGGAAAATATTATCTAGGACTTAACAACCAATGTCGCCAGTAATTCTTGCGCCGTATATAACGCGTTAACCATGAGATTTGAAATGGGACGGAGAAGTCAGTTGTATCCTTTTCCTCTCGTATGGAGGAAAGACGGCCTTAACGTGACGTTGTGATTCCTTGTGCGGATCCAACATATGGGTGGGCACCCTTACGCCCCACACTTTTGGTGTCTAGCTTATCTATGAATGGTGTTTAGGGATATATCCATTTAAATGGTACTCGTCCAGGCATCGCCAGGTCATAGAGTCTTCGGGAACTCATCAGGGTTTTAGCCTGCCCGAAAGGGGGCTTAACGGAGGTGAGCTGGCCCCGAAGGATCGTGCAGACATATGAGGTCGCAGAGAGGACAGTGATTGGCTTGGATCTTAGTCTGGGCCTCATACCAAGGAAGTATGAACGGGTTGGCCGCTCGGATGTGCAACAAAGCTAAGATCTCTCATGGGTAAAGTAACGCACATCTGCAGAGTGTAAGAACTGTAACTTGTTACTCCCTATTCCGGGAAGGAGCTGCGAACGCTGCAGGAAAGGAACTCCATGAAAGTTCTGGTAAACCCGTGAAGGCCGACGGACATAGCTTTTCAGAATAAAAGCAACCTATGAAGAAATATTTACGAAAACCTGCATTTCCTACGACCTATGGTCTATGGTTGTAGAGATAGTGCATCAAACACTCCTTTTCTAGTGAACTTCCTAAGTACGCTCATACTCAACGTATCTTCTTAACCCTTTCTAGGTTCTAAAGTCGGTACAGACGAATTCTACATCAAGTTATGCTCCAGGAATCTTCATCAACACCTCAAGTATTAAATGAAGTCAACATATACATCAACTCAAGTGAAGACGAAGTTACAAATTAGTTAGGAATATAATATCTAGCCATAGAACCTATTTATGTAGTGTATTGCAATAGCAGCAATGCCAGGCCAATAGTTCAAATACTAGTCTTTTTAGTATGATAGTCTTTGAGTTGTTTATTTCTGATTCTTCTTTCTAAGAAGTTTATTTCTCTCTCTTTAACCTAGATTGTTCTCTAGATCTTATGTAAAGAGTTGAGTGGTAACCTATAGTAATGTCTTGGACCTGCTGTGTTTCTGTTGTACCACTCTGAGGGATGTAATACTAGTGAACGGTGTTTCGTTGGTGTTATGTCAACGACTATAGTGTACTACATCATGAAGTGGTATGTTGGGTCACCGCAGCCCGACGCGGCAGCCAGCGGTCAAGCCAATCGCCTGTCCAGGTGGGCCAGCGCGGCGGCCGTGGCCCAGCGGCACGAGCTACAGAGCTTAGTGCTCTGCCACCCTGGGCGTCGCACATTATCCGCTGCTCACCTGGTCTATTCAAAACAACCCTTTTTCTTTGTCTTTTTCTACTGTTTGTTTTTGCCTTTTTCGTCCGTTTATTTTTAGATACAACCCATGTAACATCCCAAAAATACTAAACTTGGATCATCAAACTCTAATCACCAAAATTACGGTTAACAAAAACTTTTCTAAAATAAAAATATGAAAGCATGCATGGTGTATGCATTTCATTTGGAATTCTTTTGAACCACCTCGTTTGTGTGTTCCTTTGCTTGTAAATGGATTCTTAGGTGAAATAAACATTATCTAAACAATTCCCAAACTTTTCTCAAAGACAAGCAAATCAAAACAAATAAAATAAGGGAATGGTCATTTTGACCAATTTAACTCCCATGCCTACTTTGGCTGTCCCAAAATTTCAGAACTTAACAGAAACTTTTCTGGATCTTTGCACCCCTTGATTGTACTCATAACAAGGTATCAAGGCTCACTTTGTGATCATCCAGAAACTTTCAAGTGCATAGTTTAAATGACAGTTCAAATTTGAATCTTTATCATATGGGAAGATCCCACTTTTTCAAAAACCACTCAAACAAGCTCAATTTTCAAAACCCAAGCATCTTCAGACTCACCAGCACCAACCTAGCACACCCACCCAAAATATTTTCAAAATTCAAAACTTGAATTCTTGTGGCCATTTCATCAAACACTTTGCAGACACAAATCATCAAAATCTTAAACACTATTGTAAGCAGTGATTGAAGCCTAACTTGTCCCCTCTCTAGCTCAGAACCATCTCAGTAGATCATCTAGCAAGTTAAACCAAGCACTAGCCTCACTGTAAGCTGGGCAATGACATCAATGGTGAACAGCCGAAGCTCACCATGCCACCCCACTGGAGACAGCAAGCTAGAAGGAGATTTAGCCGTGCCAACCTTGTCCGGGAGGGAGCCCACCATCCACCGCCACTCCCTGTCCCAGCCGCGAGCGTTGCCAAACCCTGGACAACACGCACGGACCGCGCCCAGCTCGCCAGCAACCATGCCGAGCATGCACCAGAGCACTACGCTCGACCGACGCCCACAGACCGCACGCCGCCCTCGTCGCGTGCATACATGATCGCCACCAACCCAGGATACTGCCAGACATCCCCGTTCTCCGCCCCATGCCGCACAGCCACCGCTCGCCATCGAAGACGCCGCCTCTGCCACGCAGAGAATCGCGCGTTCCAGACCAAACCGCACCGCCCCTACGCGCGCATTAAAGCCGTAGAGCATCGCCAGGAGACCACCAAGCGATCGCCACCGTCGGCCATGCCTCTAGCCGCCCGTAGCCATGTCACCACCGTCGTCTGCCCATCCCGTTCGGTCTCGTCGTCGCGACTATATATAGAGGCTACCCCTAGCCGAATTGAGCACACCATCTCACTCCCCTCTCCTCACTGACCGTGCCATCTCGTTCCCGGAGCAAGGCGAGCAGCACTTCACCGGAATTTCACCGGAGCCTGCCGCTGCTGGAGAAGAAGGGGGCCAGCGATTGGAGCCGCCCCAGGAGAAGCTGCGGGTACCAGGAGGTTCGCCGTCGTCGACTTCGTCGTTCGCCCGCCTCGCCGACCCTCTCCTGAGCCCCGGTGAGCCCCCAACGACCCCCACCTGCCGCGCTAGGTTTCTGTCTCGCCGGCGTTGCCAACGTCGACGATGACCCTCAGCCGTTGGATTAGAACCAGATCAAACGCACCACATCGCCCCATACCGCTTCGCACCCCCTTGTCTCACTGATGCGTGGGGACAACGACTTAACCAGCCCGCGTAAGCGTTGTGCTTAGCAGGCCGACCCAGTATCGTTTCCCGCGCAGCCCAGTTATTTGAATTTAACCTTTTCCATTTTATTTCAAACACACTTCTGTACCCAGTTTCAAAAATCAACCCAGGTCGATTCAGTGAACGAAATTGAATGAAACCAATTTTTTTAGAAAGGTCTGGGAATGCTGAATCCAAGCCCGTTGGATTCAAGTCATTTGGATCTGTAGATCATCCATGGTAAAAATAACAAGGCAGAAGCTTTTCTGCATTCAAACATTTTTCAAATTTAAACCATAATAGCTTTTGAGTTAATTCCAACTCTCAAAAATCACATTTAATGACCAAGTAATAAAAATATATAGGTTTACTTACAGAAATAATGACCAAGTAATAAAAGAATGCCACATAGGCATTTCTAGTCACTTTATTTATTTAATTAAAATAAAGGGTTAAACCTTATTAAATTGTGACACCACTTTAAATCACATTCCCATGTACTGAAATATGTGGTGATGACATGTGTCAACATGATCCCATGTTTGGTTTGGAGAATATTAAATCTTTAAGTAGTTTTTCAATGAGTAGAAATTACTTTTCTAAAAATAAAAGGAATTAAACCAAGCTTTAATCTTGTAATATTAGTGATGATGCTAGATCATCTATAGGACCCTTGTGTGTGATGATTGCAAGTAGTTAAGTATTGTTTGGTGATTGTGTACCTCGTATTTATTTATAGACGCTAGTACCGACCAAGGATACGAGGAAGAAGGAGGATACTACGGAGAAGAAGCTGAGGAGAACTTCAACCACTGCTCTGCACAAGGCAAGCTAACACTTGCAAGATACTCTACTTTAGCAAGCTTTACTAATCAAGTTGACCTATGCAAGCTAATACTTGCAAGCTAATATTTGCTTGCCACCATGCCAACTTTATGTCTTAAGCATATGTGATCCTACCCACTTGATAAACCAATCCTAGTTTTACTTACAAGTTTTATACTTTATTTATTTATAAAAGCTAGTACTTAGAGCTTACTTAAGTGAATTGTAGATATTAGAAAGATAATTGAAGGTTGCATAAAGAGCATAAAATTTGGCCTAAGCTAGATAATATTTATGTCACCCTAAGGCATGAGATTGAACTTGGTTCAAACTCCACTTAGTTACCACCCCTCATTAGTGCTTACCCCCACTTGTAGATGCTAGTGCTAAGCATAAAACTTGATCAACATTAGATGAGAATAATTGGTGAAAATGGTTATGAAAACCTTGGAATGATGGATCATTCTATTGAAATGTTTTGGACATGTGTTTCTGAACACCTTATGATTTTGGTGATGAAAATGTTGAGGCATGAGCCTTAGCCCTTTATAAAACTGATGGTTGTCTAGATGCGATACCATTCCAATTTTATCGTATAACCATAATACCCGAAGATTGGGTAGGGATTGACTGGAAACTTATATACCTTAGTATTAGTTCCCTCACGGCCAAGGTCTGAGCTGAGGCTACCTTGTGAAGATTGTTCACCTGTGCAGTACCCAAGATGACAGTTGGTCATGGTTGGGAGGCCAAACTCACAGGAGAGGTGCTTATACTAGGGCGTGTAATTGAAAGGTTAGGATTGATTATCCGCATACTGAGTATGGTGAATTCAGGATTTGTTCCTGATGGATGTATCGAATGTTGTGGTGAAAGTGTACAATCTCTGCAGAGTGTCAAACTATTCGAATAGCCGTGTCCGCGGTTATGGACAGTTGGAGTGGCCATACTGTTCCCCCATCAGATGTTTTCAAAAGACTTGTGAAATGAATTGAGACTTTGACTTGACCACAACAGGGTTATGATATGAGATACAAGTTCCTTCTTAGGAGTTATAAAATTGTGACTAGCTTATCTTGCTTCTCAGTTTAGTAGAGATAAATATGGCTTTTGCAAAATAACCCTAGAGCCTAGTGTCCTATTATCAAAAAAAACTTTCACTTGTTAGTATTAGTTTGCGAGTACTTAAAGAGTACTCATGGCTTTGTCCCTGGATATTCCCATGGCCAGACTATGAAGAGGAGTACCTGGAGGATGGACCCTAGGAAGGTTACGACAACTAGGATCATCTCCCATCGTCAGTATTGCCTGTGACCCCGAAGATGGAGCTTCGCCTACGCTACCGTTATTATTACGTATTACGCTGCTTGAAGTTGTATTAAGAACTGGATCATGAGATCCCTATTTGTGTAAGACCTTATGTATGGTTTGTAATGGATGATGTACTGTGGTATCCAATTCTGTTATGTCTCGCAAAAATGGTAATCCTAGGATTGCGATGTATGGCATAACAGGCATCTGGGATTAAAAATCCGGGTGTTGACAACCCCTCTGGGATTTTTCCTAATAAATAAGACGCCCCTTTATAAATATTTATTTATAATATATTAATTCAGAATTAACATATAATAAATATGTGTAAATCATAATTTATCCGAAAAACCTTTTCGGTCCTTTTTCTTTATCCTTTTTTCGAATACCTTCAGATCTCTCGAGAACTTTTCTGATCTCTCTTCTCATTTATTTAGTAATTCCGAACAAGCCATTAATGATCTCTAAGCTTTGCCAAGCCCTTAAGCGTGCTACCCAACATTTGGAGAATACTGTGACCAATGGTCAACAGCCGGACCTGGATGCCCCTGATGACCACATGTGCATAACACAAAATTTGTTGTTGAACCGTAAACATTATGTCTTATTCCTTTTTTCTATGCAATAATGTATTGTGCGAGGCTTGATAAAATGGCATCTCCATGTCAGGGTTTAACCTCGTTACCGACAATACATCTTTACTCGAACCAATAAGTGATATCCCTCGTGACCTAGTCACACGCTGCGCAACTTATGGATATGACTTATCCGAGTGGGCCCAGAGTATTGATACGTTGGAAACATATCAATAATTTTTGATGCTCCATGCTTGTTTTGTATCTAATTTGCTTTGCTTGTCTACACTTTGAGGTGCTTTTTACATGTTTTCTGGTACTAACCAATTAACAAGTTGCAACCGTGCCAGATGCCTATTTTCTGATATTTTTGGTTTCAGAAAAGTTAGTAAAGAAATATTCTCGAAATTGGACGGGACAAAAAACAAAGTCAATTACTTTCCGTGGGGAACAAGAAGTCCAGATGAGAGCCGGAGGGGCCATCCAGGGGGGGCAGACCCACCCTAGGCGCGGGTGGGCCTATTCCCGCGCCTCGCTAGGGTTTGCAGCCCCTGGCCGCCGCCTCGGTCTTCCCATTTGCCAATAAGAAGCCCCTGATGCATAAACCCTGGGTACTTGATCAAATATCCACGAAACCGTCTGTAGCCGCCGCCAGCATCGTCCCTAGATCAGGGGGATCTGAAGTTCTTCTCGGCACCCTGCCGGAGGGGAGATCATCCCGGAGGCCTTCTCTCCGGTATGATGCGTGAATAGTTCCACCTTGGACTATGGGTCCATGTAGTAGCTAGATGGTTGTATCTCCTCCTTTATGCTTTCATGTATAGATGTTGTGAGATCCGTTCATGATGAAGATCTAATCTATTTATAATCATGCATGTTGTGTTTGCGGGGATCCGATGGATATTGAGATTATTGTGTTGGTTTGATTAATGGTTTTGTCTTTATGATTCTATCATGTCTATGTTGTTTGTGATCTCGCATGCTCTCCATTGTTAGTAGCTATCTTGGCCAAGTAGTTGCTAGTGACTCCAAGAGGAGGTATTTATGCTCGATAGTGGGTTCATGCCTCTAGTTTCCAAGGGAAGTGACAGAAATCTCTTCGGTTGTAGATGTGCTGTTGCTACTAGGAACAAAACAACATTCTCTTGTTCATGGAACATGTGGACTGTTTAGCTTACACACTTTGCTTAAAGAAGTTGTATGTTGCTTGCAACTTAATACTGGAGGGGGTTCGAATGATAACATGAAGGTGGAATTCTAGTCATAGATGCAGTTGGATGGCGGTCTATGTATCTTGTTGTATTGCCCAATCGAATCTCATAGGATCTTTCTGACTAGTAATTGCATTGTTATGCCTTGCTCAGTTCATGTCCATTGCCCCGCTGTAATTTATTTACCCTTCATCCATGTTGTTTATCTAAGGAGAGCACCTCTAGTGAACTATGTACCCCGGTCCAATCTTTACCATTGATACATATACCACTGTTACTTGTTTACTTGCTGCAAACCATTACCTTCCACACCATACGTTTAATCCTTTGTTACAGCAAACCGGTGAGCTTGACAACCTTATTGTTTGTTGGGGCAAAGTCTTGAGTTTGTTTTGTGCAGGTATCGGTGCTGCTTGCAACACCTCTGTGACGTTTCCTTCCTCCTTCTGGTTCGATAACCCTCAGTCTCAACTGAGGGAAAACTTGCTGCTTGCTGCTTCACACCTTGCTCTTGGGGTTCCCAACAGGCTGTGCGTAGACAGCTGTCAAGCTTTTCTGGCGCTGTTGCCAGGGAGGCTAAGGACGTATTCACAAGGGGAGTCCTTCACTTACTTTCTCTTTACTTTGTTTTTAGTTTGCTTTGTTTCTTTTGCTTGGTTTTGTTTGCCTCTTTTCAAAAAACCCAAAAAAAATAGTCTAGTTTGGTTTGCTTGATTTATTCAAAAACACACAAAAATTAGTTCTTGCTCTAGCTACTGCTGTTTTTGTCTTGCCCACCTTTACCAAAATGAAATCTGCTGAGAACACCAAGTTTTGTGACTTCACTAGCACCAACAACAATGATTTCCTAAGCACTCCTATTGATCCACATGCTCCTGCTGCTACCTTTTATGAAATTAAGCTTGCTTTGTTGAATCTTGTGATGAGAGAGCAATTTTCTGGTGCTGGTTCTAATGATCCTACTGCCCATCTTAATAGCTTTGTTGAACTTTGTGAGATGCAGAAGTATAAGGATGTAGATGGAGATATTATTAAGCTCAAGCTTTTTCCTTTCTCCTTGAGGGGAAAAGCTAAAGAATGGTTGCTTTCTTTGCCTAAAATTAGTATTGATTATTGGACTAAGTGCAAAGATGCTTTTATTGGAAAGTACTATCCTCCTGCTAAGATTATATCTATGAAAAGTGATATCATGAAATTTAAACAACTTGATAGTGAACATGTTGCTCCAGCTTGGGAAAGAATGAAGTATTTGGTTAAAAATTTCCCTACTCATGGACTCACTGCCTGGATGATTATCTAGACTTTTTATGCAGGTTTGAACTTCTCCTCAAGAAATATGTTGGATTCATAAGTTGGAGGTACCTTTATGGGCCTCACTTTGGGTGCTACAACAAGGCTCCTTGATAATATGATGGTTACTACTCTGAATGGCATGTTGAGAGAGCTCCACATGATAAGAACGTAAATTCTGTTGAGAAAACTTCCTCTTTGAGTGAAAAGATTGATGTTATTATGGCTATGCTTGTTAATGGGAAAGCTCCTCTAGATCCTAATACTGTTCCCTTAGCCTCTTTGGTTGCTCAAGAAGAGCAAGTTGATGTGAACTTCATTAGAAACAACAATTTCAATAACAATGCCTATAGGAACAATTTTGGTAGCAACAACATTATAGGCCTTATCCTCATAATAATGACAATTCCTATGGAAGCTCTTACAATAATGCTAGAAGTTCCCCCTCTGAACTTGAAGTCATGATCAAGGACTTTATTAGTAAACAAACCAATTTCAATAAGACTATAGAGGAAAAGCTTTTAACTGTTGAGAAAAATATATCCTCTTTGTCTGATGCTCAGTCTTCCTTGATTAATAAAGTGGCTGCTAAACCTGAAACTATGGAAAACACCTTTGCTATTGCTCATGCCATATAAGTTGCTATTGATGAAAATATTAGGCTGTTAGCTCAACTTCATGCTAAGTGGGAAAGGGAAGCCGAAATTGATAGAAACAATAGTGTGTGCACTATCACCACTAAACCACAAGTAGTCCCTATTCCTACTCCTACTATACCTAAGCCTATTGAGCCTACTACTAGTGATGCCAAGTTTGACTTTGATATTGATGGTTGCAATATTTCTGAAGTGATTATGTTCTTGCAAAAGCTTGCTAGAAGTCCTGATGCTAGTGATATGCATGTTGCCTTTACCAAACATATTAAAGATGCTCTTGTGAAAATTAAGGAAGAGAAGCTAAAACACAAGGCTTCTATTCCTAGGAAAGTAGAAGATAGTTGGGAACCCATTATTAATATGCAAGTGAATGACTTTGACCTCAAAGCTTCATGTGATCTTGGTTCTAGTGTCTCTATTATGCCTAGGAAGATTTATGAAATGCTTGATTTGCCACCTTTGGAAGATTGTTATTTGGATGTCCCACTCAATGATAATGCTCAGAAGAAACTCATGGGGACTATTAATGATGTTCTCATCATGGTTAACAATGATTATGTCACTGTTGATTTCTATGTTTTGGATGTTGAATACAATGCTTCTTGTCCTATTACTTTGAGAAGACCTTTTCTTAGAATAGTTGGTGCCATCATTGATATGAAAGAAGGCACCATTAAATATCATTTTCCATTCAAGAAAGGTATTGAACACTTCCCTATGAGGAGAGAGAAGGTACTTTTTTCTCCTCCTTTGAAAGCAAGATTTGATGTTAATGCTTCTTCATTTGAAAATACTTGATTCTTCTTGCTTCTTGTGCCTAACTTAAAGGCGTTAAAGAAAAGTACTTGTTGGGAGATAAACCAAGAGTTTCCTTGAGTCTTGGAAGATATTACTTCAGTAATGACCTCTCCTTATCCTTTTTGTTTGCTTTTTGTGCCAAGAATGACCTCTAATGAGAGGGAAGTAAGATTTGGGGAGTTGCTGCCCCAAAACATATTTCTGTCCTCCACCAAAGAAATTCGTGAGGAGGCTCTGTAACTCATATTGAGCTCAAAATTTACGAATACATCCCCCAGTATGTTAGCTAACTTTCGTTAGTTCAACACTTTTTGATTTTATCAACACAAGATGTTCGAAAAAATCAGTTTCTACCTGCTGGTCTGTTTTGACAAATTTCTGCCATTATTTGCATTTGCTTCTTATTGATTCCTTTTTGAGTTCTCTTTAGGTGAATTGAGATTTTTGAAGGAGTTACTACCGTATATTGTGTTTTTAGTATAAATCCTTGCTGGTCCAAAGCTTTGCCAGCGGTCAAATATCTTTTGAATACACTAATGTTGTTAATGAAGATTGTGTGTAGTTTTGTATGAAGGAAAAAATTTAGGTGTAGAGAGAGAATGATGCAATGATATGAAGAATGGACAAAATCTCAAGATTGGTGATGCCACAATGGTGTCACCCCAAGAAATATCCAAGAGGTACAAGCGTCAAAGCTTGGGGATGCCCAAGGCATCCCCTTCTTCATCAATAAAAAGCTCAGGTCTGTCTAGACACTTCGTTTTTATTGTTTCATGCATAGTTGTGTTGTTATTGGAGCGTCTTAGTTTTTGTTTGCTTTGCTTAGTTTGTTTAGTTTTCTTAAGTAGTTTGGACCCTCGTTCTCGCTGTGTTTTTTTTCAAATAAGTTTGCTTGGTGTTTGGAAAGGAGTAGTAAGTTCTTGCTTGAAGTGCAGGAGGAGGTTGCATTGACTGTGACTTAGACTTTAGCATGAAATGCTAGGTGTTGTTTTAGCATTATGCTTAGTGATTATTGATGTAGCATGTCTTGTTCCAAACAATTGGGATTGCTTAGTGTGCCTTGAAGAAATTATGTGTTGTTTTAGCATGCAAAAGCATAGTATTGTGGTATTCTCATTTGATGTTTTGATTGGGTTGACTTGGCACATGCTCACACCATGTTATGACTCTCACAAGTTACCATTAGCCTCTATGATCTTTTACTCCTTGACTTTTAGTACCAC
The DNA here is from genome assembly GCA_030063025.1 of Avena longiglumis. NCBI lineage: Eukaryota > Viridiplantae > Streptophyta > Magnoliopsida > Poales > Poaceae > Avena > Avena longiglumis. The sequence continues at coordinate 172,903,534 of CP125978.1, forward strand.
TCTTTGCTTTTATTAGTATGCTTTGTTGCATTGCATGATTTTGTCCATTATTGCTCTCTTAGTTGGTTGCTCCCAGTCTTTTGCTAGCCTCCACTTGTATGAGTAAGCTCTACTCATGCTTCCAACTCCCAAGAAACCAAGTTATTCCAAAGTGTCCACTATAAACTCCTATGCATGGTGTATTACACCATTCCAAGTATACTCTTGTTTTCATCTATCTTTCAATTAAAAACTATTTTGTTATGTGAAAACTTAGTGATTAAATCCCTCACGAACTTGATGGCACACTTTATTCTTGCCCCTGATAAACTTGAACCATTGTGACAACTCTATTGTATATGCTTGCACTTATAAGTTGGAATTAGCAGAATCGTGATGTCACGGGGAACGTTTTCAACATTGCACTTGTACTTTGTACTAAGTTGATATCATGTTCTTTTGTCTACGGATGTCACCGGTCTGAAATAAAGAGGGAACTTGTAAGTCCATGGAGTTTGTATCCTGTGTTAGAGAAATGCCTGGGCCGCTAGTCTAAGACATGCCTAATCATGGTGGAAACTTGCAGCATCACCATAGTGACATCTATGAAGCATTCTTCTTATAAAAAAAGAGACACACTGAGAAAAGAGGAAATAGAGAAAAAGCACCATATTCCCATGGCACATAAGAAGATTGTTGAGATGCTCATTGTCTGCTTGCCTTGTCATTTTTGTTATGGTAAAGCTCCTGTACCATGTGCAAGGGGTACCCCGTTGGCGGTTCTCAATGATATGCAAATACTTACAGTGACAAGAACTTACCTGGACCCAAAGTTGAGTATGCATGAGATGTGGCCCTCGTATTCAAGGGACTTGAGATTGCCAACTTATACTTTGTTAAGCATATACTCCAGCTTTTCCACTTTAACCTTAACCACTTCAAGATGCTTATGATAGGGGCAATGAGGGCTGAAAGCTAACAAGTACCATAATTTTTGGAAGCTCTTTTTGAAACTTGTAATCCATGCTTCCTTTATGAAAAGGCCTTTCTTCCACCATTATTGAGTCTCCACCTTCTACCTTTAGGCACCATTAATAAAGCATAGTTGTCATTCTGTGTGCAGTGTTCCAAAGCTTATTAATTGATGCATATTGTGTTATTACTTTCTCATGTGCTACTTGTTTCTAGTCACCCTTGTGAACTTTGCAGGTGTCCTATGCATCTATATTTCTAGTCACCCTTGTGAAATTTCCATGTTTTCTGCATGTGAAACAAACAAACGTTTTTCAATGCATGTTATTCATGATCTTTGTTTGTAACTTGTCATGTTGCATGCATAGTTACTATGTCCTATTGTTAGAACTCCATCTTTCATGCACATGTTTAGAGTTCTTTGACCCAGCTTTCAATGCTTGCAAATGGTTGGATCTTTATTGTGAGGGTGCATGTCACCTCAAAAATTATTCTGTTTATAACTTACCTACTCGAGGATGAGCAGGAGTTAAGCTTGGGGATGTTGATACGTTGGAAACGTATCTATAATTTTTGATGCTCCATGCTTGTTTTGTATCTACTTTGCTTTGCTTGTCTACACTTTGAGGTGCTTTTTACATGTTTTCTAGTACTAACCTATTAACAAGTTGCAACAGTGTGAGATGCCTGTTTTCTGCTGTTTTTGGTTTCAGAAAAGTTAGTAAAGAAATATTCTCGGAATTGGACGGGACAAAGGACAAAGTCAATTACTTTCCGTGGGGAACAAGAAGTCCAGAGGAGAGCCGGAGGGGCCAGCCAGGGGGGCCAGACCCACCCTAGGCGCGGATGGGCCCATCCCCGCGCCTGGATAGGGTCTGTAGCCCCTGGCCGCCGCCTCGATCTCCCACTTCGCCTATAAGAAGACCCCGATGCAGAAACCCTGGGTACCCGATCAAATATCCACGAAACCGTCTGTATCCGTCGCCACCATCGTTCCTAGATCGGGGGGATCTGAATTTCTTCCCGGCACCCTGTCGAAGGGGAGATCATCCCGGAGGCCTTCTCTCCGGTATGATGCGTGAGTAGTTCCACCTTAGACGATGGGTCCATGTAGTAGCTAGATGGTTGTATCTCCTCCTTTGTGCTTTCATGTATAGATCTTGTGAGCTCCGTTCATGATCAAGATCTAATCTATTTGTAATCATGCATGTTGTGTTTGCGGGGATCCGATGGATATTGAGATTATTATGTTGTTTTGATTAATGGTTTTGTCTTTATGATTCTATCATGTCTGTGTTGTTTGTGATCTTGCATGCTCTCTGTTGTTAGTAGCTATATTGGCCAAGTATTTGCTAGTGAATCCAAGAGCGGGTATTTATGCTCGATAGTGGGTTCATGCCTCTAGTTTCCAAGGGAAGTGACAGAAATCTCTTCGGTTGTAGATGTGTTGTTGCTACTAGGGAGAAAACAACGGTCTCTTGTTCATGGAACATGTGGACTGTTTACCTTACACACTTTGCTTAAAGCAGTTATCTGTTGATTGCAACTTAATACTGGAGGGGGTTCCGATGATAACCTGAAGGTGGACTTCTAGTCATAGATGCAGTTGGATGGCGGTCTATGTATCTTGTTGTATTGCCAATCGAATCTCATAGGATCTTTCTGACTAGTAATTGCATTGTTATGCCTTGCTCAGTTCTTGTCCATTGCCCCGATGTAATTTGTTTACCCTTCATGCCATGTTGTTTATCTAAGGAGAGCACCTCTAGTAAACTATGGACCCAGGTCCAATCTTTACCATTGATACATCTTCCACTATTACTTGTTTACTTGCTGCAGACCATTACCTTCCACACCATACGTTTAATCCTTTGTTACAGCAAACCGATGAGCTTGACAACCTCACTGTTCGTTGGGGCAAAGTTGTGAGTTTGTATTGTGCAGGTCTCCGCGTTGCTTGTAACACCTTTATGACGTTTCCTTCCTCCTTCTGGTTCAATAACCTCGGTCTCAACTGAGGGAAAACTTGCTGCTTGCTGCTTCACACCTTGCTCTTGGGGTTTCCAACAGGCTGTGCGTAGACAGCCGTCAAGTATCTTCCATCACGCGGATGGAAAAATCCCACTCTTGACGCATACATCTGAACATATTCCTATGGATGCCCAATGACATCCTTATGACCACTATTCCACCGAGTGACGTTAAGTGGCATTAAAGTAACTTGGGAGACGGTGATTAGATATGGTCTCACGGTCTAAGTAAAGAGTCACTATGTTTCCTAATTATCATAATTTGAACTCTGTGATATGATTGCGATAAGATGCTATAGGTAGGGTATGTTCACCATCTTATTCTCTAATGAAATGAATCCATTGTCAAATGGGGCCGAGACACCGACAGGATCAAGAAACCTTTGATCATCCCTTGACCAATGAACCAGTGACTAGAGTTCTACTAGGAACTACTGGTTGTTTGTATATCACACGTGTATTGACGTTTCCTAATCAACATAGTTATAGCATGATATAAAAATTAATCATAAAATTTATGAAATATGATAGTTATCATTTGTCTCTAGGGCATTATTCCCTTCACTGGTAACATATGCATGTTACCGCTCTAAGTTACTCTCCACTATGACTAGCCTGGGGATGAGGACTGGTAGTACGAGAGGAAAAAACTGCCGGATGGGGCAAAAGAATGGATAGCCTCCATTGCTTCCCGGACACAAGTAGCCTCCAAAGTGTGGAATACAACTAGCAAGCCACCACCAACACTATTTTTTCGATAAGGGACGCTTTATTACTTAAGTGTTTAAGTATTACACACGGTCTCTACAAAACTAGTATGCACAGAGTCGACACAGTTCACAGATCCAAACCGAGAAAATATAAAATACGAAATACATATCAAATTGATAAATTGTAAAACGCCTAGGGTGCTAAAGGAGGGTTGATACAGATATTATGCTAACATCCATGTTGGGTAAAAAATCTCACGCCGTATTCTTCAGGCGTGTACACACCTCCATAAAAAAGGTTGTGAAAATTGCTGGCACTATGAGGGGGAATTTCCATATCAGTGCCCAAGCGATCGATTAGAAAACATTTGAAAACAAACTTTACTTAAATTTAGGGTTTTTTTACAAAGTTTGAACTGAATTTAATCTAAAACTAACTAACTACCGGAAGTGGTAGCGCCATAATACGGTGGCAAAGATAGGGTTTGCACTGCTATAGCCTACTCGTCGTCATCGCTGTCAAGGTCGATCCAGGAGGGATGTGGAGGAGGCAACCCTTGGGCCAGCGCGGTCTCGTGCAGGGCCTCGAACATGCTCCTCCACTATGCCTCCTCCTCGGACTGCACGATGACCAGGCGAGTGGCATCTTTGAGGTACAACTCTAACGGTCGGAGGGGCATCTCCTCCTCTTTCTTGATATCAACCATGCAGGCACGATAAACCTCTCATAGTTCGTCGTGTCGTCGCGGGGCTCCTCACCAGGAATGTCATCGCCACCTGTGGCGGAGAGGGCTCCAAGTCCACCACAGTGGCGTGCGGTGCGCCGGTGAGAGAGGGGCGCTCCCTTTGTATGAGAGTCGAGGTGTTAGGAGTGGTGCGCTAGAGGCTTCACTTTTCTCCTTGTATTCATATTTGTAGTCCTTGTGCAAACCTGAATGTACGTGTCATTAGTTGTGATCCAATCATGAAACTTGTACTTGGTTCGGTTATGCATGGTTTGTCCTTAGTCATTTAAAGTTGTGTTGGACACACGTTGTTGAGACTAATGTGCAAGACTGTTGTAACACCCCGTCCACTGGTCCCGGGGGGTGTCACTTCTGGTAGCTTAATAGGATATCCAAACTGGCCCCACAGACCAACACTAGTCTTTTCAGCGCACTTTGGTCCCGGGGGGTGTCACTTCTGGTAGCTTAATAGGATATCCAAACTGGCCCCACAAACCAACACTAGTCTTTTCTGCGCACTTTGTCCTCACTCATGCGCACCCGGTTACCCACTTCCCGGTCGGTCACCCATCCTAGAATTGCTCTAGGCCAAGCACGCTTAACCTTAGAGTTCTTTTCGAATGAGCTTCCGGAAAAGAAGTTGCAACTTATTGGTATGAGTATCTTATCAATCCTATTAATCCATGTGCTGGATCTCACATACACCCACCCTTTAGAAGATCGATGCCCTCATCGATCAAGCACACCCCAGGAACGTTCCCTCTTGGCACGCGTATGTGTGTATAGTGCCGGCACATGTGCCATGCCGTGTCCACTCTGGGCCACACGCGCCATGCTCCACATGTCCCGCCACTAACCCACACACACCCGACACACGTATGTGCGTCCAGTGCCGGCACATGTGCCATGTCGTGTCCACTCCGGGCCACACGCACCATGCTCCACATGTCTTGCCACTGACTCGCACACACCCGTTTAACCGTGAGGGTCGGCTCTGATACCAATTTGTAACACCCCCGGTCACTTCGGACCGACGGCTGTCACTTCTGGCAGCTCAATAGGATCTCTAGACTGGCCCCACAGACCAACACTAGTCTTTTCTGCGCACTTTGTCCTTACTCATGCGCACCCGGTTACCCACTTCCCGGTCGGTCACCCATCCTAGAATTGCTCTAGGCCAAGCACGCTTAACCTTAGAGTTCTTTTTGAATGAGCTTCCGAAAAAGAAGTTGCAACTTATTGGTATGAGTATCCTATCAATCCTATTAATCCATGTGCTGGATCTCACAACTGTTGATGTCCGGGTTCCACATGAGATGAGCAAGGAGATGCTATTCTAAAATGCACTTACTACGTAAAAGAGGTACATTGGTCGAACTGACCAAAAGTCTAGCCGACGTGAGTATAACATCATACTATTTGACTAGATGCAATGACTTCCATAGACATAAGGTGTTCGCATGATCCAAGTTATGGACTATTTGGATTTGAGTTCACGTAACACTATCCATAACTAGTAGCCATAAGGGTGACGCTTTGTCTGCCTAGGAAGTAAGTTGCGTGACATGGTTCTACCAAGACTGAATTTGCCTCTCTGCCATGGAGAGATATTCTCTAGGACCGCTCGTGTGATATGATTCGGAAGCATGATCATGCGCTACTCGATCAAGTTGATCGAGGTGGACCAACTAGGCTAGACGGATGACGATCCGGTTAGCGCTAGGAGAAAAGGAATCGCACATCACTAGAATGAGAAAAGAGAGTCAAGCCGTCACTAGAGTTCATTCCCTTGCGTCCAGCCACCGATATCGTGAGGCAAAATAAATTGGACATATCGTCACTTCGAGAACAGTTGTGCAATTATAAAGTTGGCAGGTCTTGCTAGAGGCCTTAACCGACCAATGACTCTAGGAGAAAACCTACTAAGTTGTGTCCAGCTTACCACAAGCCTACAAGGTCACATACTTAAAAGAGTGCAGCTAAGCGGATAGAGATCCGACTAACACAAGCGGGCAAGTTAGACTTAGTCGGATAGGAGGCAAGTGTCAATGGGTTGGACCCACTTTGACTAGGCTTAGGGTTGTTGAATGGGTGACACAAGTGTTGTGTGCCCTCGGCTACTCCCTATATAATGGTGGATGGGGAGGTAGCAGATGTCAAGCACTGGTGCAACACCTGACTTGGGCCTCACTCCCTCCACCTTGTCCCGCGGTGGAGGAGTCAAGGCTAGCACCTCCCCTATCTTCCCCACCTTATATGTGTGAGAGCCATCAGAGACATTGCATTTGTGGTGTTAAGCGGCGGTAGGCGACGGCGACGAAGATTCTCACCGGAGCCGGAGACGGAGTGGTTCACCGAAGCTGGTGCAAAAGGCTGCCACGCCGAGCGACATCACCTTCCGCACTTGCGCATCCTGGGGTAAGAACCATGGGCTCTAACCTTAGCCAGATCTTGGGAGGAACCTCGTCGGAATCTCGCCACAAAATTTTATTTTGCTGTGTTGCTCCGAGGGTGGCCCAATAGGAAGAAGGTAGGCAGAATCACCGGCATACCATTACTTCGGCACGTTGGGAGTTGAGTTGTTGGCATGTGGTACGATGCCACAAATGGGGTGTGAAACCATCGAAATGGGCAGTCTCACGGGTCTTTAATTCCTAGACATGGCCGTTGTATGTATATCAAGGGGGCCCACACGGCCAGTCTGTTGTGGCTCGTGTAGCCGGTACCCCTGCTCACCCTTTGTGTGTCGGGGACTGCAGGGTAGTGCCAGATAGGTTTTTGGATCGTCCACGTTGACGACACAGTTTTAGGGCTGCCGGTGTGGGCGTTTTTTTGGCCGCAACCCCCAAAGCTTGTTGGAGGCTACTTTGGGGGTTCCGGTAGAGATGCTCTAACAGTGAGTGGTACATAAGTGAAAAAGTAATTTTCAGATTTAGTCCTCCTAAATCTTGTGTTACCAGCGAGAGAAGGACACCGAAACCGAACATGCGACAAATATCAAAATGTGTCATAAGATTGTGCACCCTGGATCACACAATCTGTAGAGGCCACATATTTCTTCCATTTTTGAGAAAAAATTACACAAGTTTGGAAAATTTTTAGAAAATTATACAATATAAAATTGGGGTGGTATAATGCTTACATAGAAAATTGTCTTTGTGAAAAGGGTTTTGTTACACAAAGGGGTAGAATGCATTTAGCACTTTGGTTCATATATGTCCTGGTGTAAGATGTTCACTGATCCTAAGAAAGGCAACGGTGTGATGCTATAAGAAGCCTAGGACCTGAATCTACCTCTTTTTGAATGGAGTATTGAACCTACTTTTTGAACGAAATACCCCACCCCCACCCAATGTCATGAATATGTGTGGTGTTACAAAAAGACAAGCAAATAGACGAAGTAGATCAAAAACCAAAACGCAGGAGACACAATGATTTTAACATAGAAAATCGCTCGAACAAGAAGGGAAAAACATGGAAGTTAGCCAGTGAAACTTCACTATATGGATAGTATTTACACAATACCAGGATTTACACAGATTCAACTTATTCAAACTGACGGCTTACAAGAGGTACATATAAGGGTGATGAGCTATGTTGATGACAATCCATACCGCTGGGGGCTTCAACCCCTCCCCCTAATCCCCCAAGCATCCATTGCACGGGGCAAGGCAAAGTGTACTAAGCCTTTATTTGAATTTGGATCACAACTCAACATGTTGTGGAGCTTCTTTTACAAAAGCACGACAAAAAATTGATGTTGGGGGATATAATGTTTGCTGGTCCATTTTGTCCTTGTGTTTACTAGCTGTCTATAACCTATGCAAGCTCTAGGATTCGATTATAGAATCTGAATCTGCACATCAACGATATTTGTCTTTACTATTAAAACCGAGTTGGTGACTCACTTCGGGGTCAAACATTAGGGCAATCACCACCGTTAAACACAACCATCAAACACTAGGAGAACCATAGCCCTTAGATCGCCCACTGCCATGCGTGTGGTTTTAATTGGTAACCAAAAAATAGGAAAGCCTATAAATGTCCAACAATTAAGGGATCGCCACAATCACAAAAACTAAAAGAAAATGAAGGAATAATTAAAGGAGTATTATGTTGTTTTTGGAAAGCAATCACGCATGTTCGTGGCTTGCTTTTGTCCATGCCGTGCGCCCATCTATTTTTTGTGAATAAGTCGTGCACCCATCTATACTATCAGTACACATGAAATTCATCCGACGCTTTCCCAAATTAAGGCTGACTTTTGGTATTCAGTTGGAAAAAAATTCCAAATACTCCATGTAACACTCACATCTAAATATGAATACCAAAGTAATTCTCGTGCTGCAACAGCCTTGTCAACGCCTTGAGTACTGGTGTACTCCGGCGAAGTGGCCACGCCATCTTCCACCATGCTCTACAGCTTGGGCCTCAAGGCCATGAACGCCAAAGGAAAATGACGCTGTCGAGATGACCAGCGTCGTCATGCTGACTGTAGACGATGTTTTATCGTCCCTATGTTGAAAGACAACAACACAGAAGAGTCCTATCGATGAGGAGGGTGATAAGCATGTCGAGTCCCTGGTGAGAATCTTATTGTGGAATGAAGGGGATAAATATCAATGAATTACTGTCTGTCTTGGCAAGAATAATGCCAGAGATAACTTATGCAGACCGATGCCATTGTGACATGTTCGTCCATGGCAAAAAGGCAACGACACCTCTAGGTAGATAAAGTTCCTTTTCTTTTTTCATCGAACTATGGTTTCCGCCGACAGTGACTTGGGTAGTGAGCTAGATCACCGGTCATGTCTTCGGTGATAGCAGTCAAAGCATGTAAACTCCATGGCTATGGGCATGAGGTGGTGGATGTTGTGAAGGATGATTTGGTTGGAGTTGCGCCGGTCGGGAAAGCACACATTTTTTGGCCACGTCCTTACACGAACAACGGAGAAAATATTGAACATGTATGGAAAGGAACTCAGCATTTTCTCGGGTTCTGTATTTGCCAGTAATTCTTTTTTATACAACATAAAAGCACGAGCGCAAACAAAAGAAGGCTGGGAAGCTCCAGATGGACGCCATGTGAAGAGGTCACACATATGGTGGGTTGCGCACATTCAAGCCGCATCCCCGCACGCTCTCGCCCCGCACTTTAAAAATAACCTTGATTTTGATTGGATTAGAGAGATACGGAAATTACGTAAGCCGGATGGCTCGGTCGACACATTCACATACACAAATCAATGTGGCTCGAGATTTTCTGATTCATGACCTATTCAAACTTAGGATCACTACCGAGTAGTACTTCTTGCGTGGGAAGAACAAAAATAAAAGGTTAATTCTGCATCCTTTATTCTATCGAATGCGGCTGACAAACATTCTGATATGCTCCTCTCATACATCATGTTTAGAATAGCATGGATACCTTCCCATCTCATGATATACTCAATGTAATGCCATGGAAAAGACGTCTTTAGTTGCATGCCATCCAACATGTTTGCAACATACTGTTAAAAAAAAGTTTGCAACATTGGCTCATTTTGTTTTTGCATACAATAGAATAGACATACTTTGACATGTATACTTATTGGAGGCTTTATCATGATCTGATATGTGTTTCTTACTTTTCCTTCATGGTAACATGTATTATGTATAGTATATTAAAAGTGACATCCATAACATAACTATATTACTACTTGGTGTTTAGCCATATCAAGTTTGCATGTCACATATTTAGTATTATCTATTGAACTATCACATGAAATCGTTATGGTCACAACATGTATTATTCGTGCTCAAGCACCATCCACTTGTTATTCCATCAATTTATATGCATCATGCGATCACTATTAGCCCGATCTAAGAGAAAACAACCGTCAAGTGAGAGTTGATGCATTTCCAAAATATACTGAAGATAGTTGTATTTATACATCCGTAGCGACGCACGGATAGTTTTTTAATATACGGAAATAGTAAACAAGCTCTGTAATTAAGCATGTCCTCGAATCCATGGTTGTCTAGACCTCATGTATCCCTGATTTGGAGGGACCAAGTCCGATCAAATAACCCTCTTGTCTTGCTTACAGACTTGTAACTGAATGACCAACTTGTAAAGAAACCTTCATAAATTAGAACCTAATTGTGTATCAAGCAATGCATAGGCCCGAGGTATATCCTCATTTTTGGAAGGAAAGAAAAATAAATTCATAGATTTTGTACAAACTACGCCAAATTGGTATGATGTACTCCCTCCATTCCAAAATAAGTAAGTTGAGTTGTCTAGATTTACATATATCTAAATATATACTAAAATATAGATACATATAAATATAGACAAATTTAAAACACTTATTTTGAGACGGAGGGAACGATAGTACTATTTGGGATGCCAAAATAAATGCCCGTTCAACCGCCAGTGGTCACTGGATAGTGCACCTTCCTTAGGCATCTTTACCGGGCCGACTTATTCGGTCCGAGCGTGTTCGAACTTGTTCGTGCAGACGCTCGCGGCGGTGCACGGCGTCCTAGCGGGACGACCCATTGGGCAAGCGCGTTCGGCTTGACCCATCCATGCATGTAATCAGGGCTCGATTGCATCGGCCCGAACGCACGCGGACTCGTCCACTGGCCGACCCGTCAGCCACCGCTTACCGGCGGCATTGATTCAGACGGTCAGCGTCACCGATTCAGATGCAACCGCGGCACCGATTCAGAGGGAAGGCTGACCGACGACAGCATGCGCGCACCAATGGCGACGAGACAGCACGCTGACGCCGCATGTGTTCCCGTGCCGGCATTGATGGCGAAGGAGCGGGAAGCTGCGCGCTTTCACGGACGGCTAGGCTATTTAACCTTGCGCATGTCGGTGTTGTCATCCTCACCTCCCATCATCGCAAAACCTAACCTCCGCCGCCACCACCACCAGCATCAACGATGAAGACCCCGTCGTGGTTGAAGTGGAGCAAGAATGAGGACGTCGCCGCGAACCTGCCTCCGGAATACCGCGAGGTGCTGGCTCGGGGCTACGACGAGGACGTCTTCACCGAGCAGGCCATTGCGGCCAGCGCGCATGAGGAGGATGCACAGTGGCGCGGCTACGAGGAGGCCCTCCAGCTCACCCGCATGGTGGCGGAGACGAACACCCAGCTGCCTCCATCGCCGCAGATGCCGGGTTGGGCGCCTACGATCGCGCCGCAGGTGGGATGGAGCTGGCGCACCTCTAGCACGGTTGGGAGCTGTGGCTGGGCAGGTGGTCAACCCGCCTGCTCCCGCTCCCGCTCCGGCCCTGCCGCCGCCCAACCTCTGGACGTCGCCGGAGTACATCGACCTTGAACCATAGATGGATGAGGCGGCGCCGGTGCGCGAAGATCGATACCTAGGGCTAGTAGTAGTTTAAATTCCGTTTTATATATTTTAAATGTAAATTAAGTTTGAATCTTGCCTACTTTTAGCGCGAACTGTTTGTGTTTGAATCTGAAGAAAAAAGTTGCCTCGCCCAGCGCGGACAAATAGGTTGCGCCGTTGGGCGCGGCTGGCCGGATAGGCCGGACCTTCTACCAATTCGACCAGGGCCCGATCCAACCGGACAGAAACGGACCGTTTGGGTCGGCCCGGTAGAGATGCCTTTACTTCGATTTGTGGTCGATATTGTCCACATGGCAGTGTCCGATTTAGACATAGACAAATGGAGGGGCAAGATGTGAATTTTGAATTTTGGATGTTTTGATGTCCACATGGCAGTTTCCCATCTAAGCTCTTTTCTATAAAAAAAAAAATCTTCACGTGTTGCTTGAAAGCTGATGAGGAGCAGGACGAGAGATAAAATCCACCCGCTTTTTGAAAGGACACAAAGATAACTGTATACAGTTCAAATGTTTGGATTGCTGCCCAACCGGAGGTTTTTGGAATTTAAACTTTCCGGTTAGAAAAAGAACAAGTCTCGTGTTGAACGTCCTGAATATTCTGTATATTTCACTTCTAGTTGAAAATTTTCAGCAAGATTCCGGATCAGCTGTCCATTGTTTGAGTGCCGTTCCCACATGATGATGACAGCACCGTTCCCCGCATGATCACGACAGCTTTAGTTTAAAAAAAAAAAACGGAAACAAAAGCTTTGCTCCTATCCATTAATAAAGGAGAAGTTTTACAGAAAATTAAGACAAGTATTCTTATTACAAACCACTACTCTCGCGACATCATTTCGTCCCAACGCTTAGCGCCCGTCATAACCCACAATCTGGTTTCCCTCTTAATCTTCTCAAGCACCACTAATGGTGGGGCAAACTTGTTTCTAAAGACCCGAGCACAGCTTTAGTCTTTAGACTGGTCCTTGCAAGATCTTCCTCTTCACCAACTAGCTTAGAAAGCTGCAACGCATCTGATCTTAATTTCAACTTGTCAGATCATGACTATTGACCCATGAAGCACAGAAATGAATGAGACAAATGAATCAAGCAGTGTGAAACCAAGAAGCGTTCAAAGTAGCAACAACAACAGTGGAGTCGCATTTGACACATTGTTTACGGACTTCCAAACTTTCGAGTTCCAATAGTCAAACCGTCGCAATGAGGTGTAAGTTAGAAAATGTCGTTCGTTGCGACTGAAATGGTGGTCGTCGGTGATGTATTTTCAAACTACGCTATCTTTGCAATATCGGTCATCATGATAAAGAAATAGAGCGCTAACTACTCAACCACACTAACAGACAGCATCTATTGCAAGAGGACCACGGCATTGCCGACAAGGCGACAACCGAGGCTTTTATTCTCTCCATTATATGATTGTACCATCCTTCGCACATAGCTAATCCATCACCCATGGTCAGTTCATCCCTTGAGGAATATTAGTACTCTCCGATCCAAAGGGAATGTCACAAACTTAGGCAAAATGATGCCTAAAACTGTTTAGGTTCAATGGACCTGCGACAACTAATTTGGATAAGAGGTGTTGTCGTACCAATTCTGACTTATTATGGATCGGATCGGGGGGGCGGGGGGGGGGGGGGGGTACAGATTTCAGAACAGTCACACTGCCATGTTAAATGCTCAGGGAGACACATACTGATAATGATACGAGTACATGGCTCCAGATTTAAATGGCTACTTAAGCCTACATATTTAATTAAGAGGGAGGCTAAAAAGTTTTGAGCAAGACCATCATGACCGAGACATCCCATCTGGAACATTCACACAACTACATTCACGGTAGAACATGTGAAACACTTACAATACATGGTTTTCCTCTGGTCCCACCAATTGCTTAACAATACACCATCCCAATTCTCTCCAGCCATGCGCACAGTTCTTGGCTAATCTTCAGCTGCTGGCATCCATTGCCTCCTCATAATGGAGTTGGAGCATTAAAGGTTACATCAGGGGCTGGCTTGACAAATACAGACCCCCTCATACAAACGTAATGGCACCAGCTCGTCTTCAGCTTCCAATAATGGTTGTCAGATTCTAAATTTGTGAGAACGTGCAGGTTGCCCTTTGGCATGAACAAGATAATATCGTACAGCCTTCCCTACTGCCCCGTCAAAGGCAAGAAATTCAACCCAGAATGGCGCCTAGCATGTTCTGGTATCAACCTGCTGATGAGCTCTGGTGAAGCATTTGCTACCTGCAGATGAATAAGCAAACAAAAAAAATCGTCAACAGCTGAAAATGCCCTGGCTTGTGTGCCTAGAATAGCTTTCCTGGAAGGACAGGAACAGCAGTAACAAACGGCAGATGCTAGATAGATAGGAGTAACAAGGTATATCTAGCTTTAAATAACTTACTTCCTGTTTGAAGTTGAACAGTGGAGGGAATGGGCGACCATTTGGCAACTTTGCATGGGGCTCTCTTAATTCATCAAAGAATGGATGTGTACACGCTTCGAGCTGCAATAACGATCAAGTCAGCAATGAACTCAACATTGAGGGGCAGTTGAACAATGACCATACACTAACTTTTTAAGAGTGAGGGCAATGGAAATATGGGAATCACAACACAGACACCCGCAGCTGAGAATAGAAGCATTTCAGTGAAAGTAGTACATGCATAGCAAGTCCACAACAGACTGCCAGTTTTTTTTTCAAACATGTCCAAACCATTCTAAAAGAAGCTCATATAGTACTTATTCTTTTAAGGGATCCAAATATACCCACCTTTGTAAGGACATTGGGAAAAATATTATCTTTCCTTTGTGTGGATATAATGTGAAACATTGTACGCCCTTAAGTAAATAAGGGACCTAAACTCATAATTGTGCTATCTAATTCAAATGCAATCATCGGCGCTTGCTTTATGCAATAGAACATGTGTGGCTGAATAAAATAATAACAAAACATCTGGCCAACAAAAATAGAAAGCAACACATAGAACATGACTGGTCAAGTTGAGAGAAATAATCAATGCCATTATTAGACAGGGGCAATCATTAATGGGCGGTTGGCTTCTTTAGTTGACTTGGACAAGTCAAACTGGAGACGAGAAACTCACAGCAGTGCATCGTAGATTTGGTGAATACTGAAGAAGACGTGACGCTAGGTCTATTGCTTCTGGCGGCATTCGTTTGTGGAAAATCTGCAACGAGATTTTACAAGTTAGTTGTGATGTGTCATAACATAAATTAATGAACTATTGTGGTAAATAAAGACAACATACCTTGTGCCATGGATGAGCTTTTATCTGAGGAAATCTAAACTCGGTGTAGTTGGGATTCATACAGCGGATTTCCTCACGTGTTGGAGTACCAAGAACCTAGAAGCAAAGCAATCTCATTCAGTTCATGAAATACAGCAGAAATAAGAATATTTCTTTGTAATAAAAGTACTGCAGAGTAGATAAAATAAAGTACCTTAATTATCTCAACAAGTTGGTCCACTGCACTTTCACCAGGAAATAGAGGCTGATAAATTGGATAAAATAGGTTTAGTCATATGTTTGCCATTCAAGTGGATATATAACCAGAAAGTGCAGAAAAGAAATCCAACCAAACAGAAGCAAACCTGGCCAAGAAGCAACTCGGCAAGAACACATCCAGCTGACCATATATCAATTGATGTTGTGTACTCGGTTGCGCCAAATATCAGCTCAGGAGCACGGTAATAGCGCGAGCATATGTACGATATGTTCGCTTCGCCTTTAACCTGATGGGCAGGAGAAGAAATTAGAATTGCATTTACACTTTAGGAAACTCCAGAGCATAATGCCCTTTTCTCCAAATAAAAATAACTAAAACTCAAACAAAATATGAAAATAAGCAAAACACACTGTTAAAAATCCTCTAAAATTGCTAATATTTTTTTAAGCAATCGTTTGCACCAGAGCAAAAAAGAGAGAAAAGCATCATAGCAATATGAGCATTATCATGGAATGCATCATAGCAAGTTCTAAGTAGTGCACAATAAAGTAGCAATGAAAAGAATGTAGCTTCCTTAATCTTAGCCACTTAGCCTTTTCCTTTACTTCTACAATCAAAACCATGCAAATTATAATCAAACTTTTGAATTACATAATCTTACAATGCCTAAAGAACAAAATTACTACAAGATCAACCAATGTGTTCACTTACCAACATTTTGGCACTCCCAAAATCACATATTTTGACTGTGTGAGTCAGAGGATCCACCTATCAACACCAGTGACATGAGAGTCAGCACATATTCAGATAATGCAAACCAAAGTTGATTAAAAAATTCAAACATACAAAACATACCAAAAGATTCTGAGGCTTGATATCCCTGTGGCAAACTCCAGGCACACTGTGTATGTAAGCTAAACCCCGGAATATCTGCATGAAAAGACCAAGCTATCAATATCATAGCATGAGACTATGGAAACTCTATTGGAAATTTTGTCTTGACAGCTTTTTACCTGGTACACATACAGTTTGACATAAATAAGTGGCATTCTTTGGTTCATATTGCTATAATGCTTCAGAACAAGATACAACGACTCGGGAACGAACTCCATAACCAAGTTGAGGAAAAGTTCATCTCTGCTCGTTGTAGAGAAGAAGCAATGCTTCAAACAAACGACATTGCAATGGTCCATTGATCGCATTATTTGCAGCTCTCTATTCTTGTAACGCTTGTCCTGTAAAACCTTCTTAATAGCAACAGTCTCACCTGTCTCCAGACATTTTGCCTGCATGCACACACCAAACACAACTCCAAAATAAGAAGCAGAATTAACCAAGGAAATTCACAGTGAAGCAACTAGAGTGTACCTGGAAGACAATTCCAAATGATCCAGTCCCGACAACTCGCTCTGCCATGTAGCTAATAGTCTAAGAAGCACAAAATAGTAAACAATCCAATTAGGGAAAGTTATTACATGATTCAACAATGCACTGTGTCTTGTGTGTCTCTGCAAAATTACCCTTTTAGGCTCTCCATTCTTCCCTCCGATTGTTGTGGAGATTATGTGACCAGTGACTGGATCGCTCCCTTGGATAATAGAAGCTACATGCTGTCATGTGACAATCCATAAGGTAAGTCAGCACATATAAAAGAAGCAAACAAACTTGCCAAAAAAAAACATGAATCAACAATGAACAATCGAATGATTCATCTGTCTAGAATGGCTGCAAGCCTGCGACTTGGTAGAACTACTGGATACAATACAACTGTGATAATATCGCTAGCCCTCATAATTGGTCAAACAGACTTAAATAGTAACTGATAAAATCGCCCCCATGTAGAACATCTAAGCCATGATAATTAACTAGTGGTACTACTAGAAGAAACTCCTAAAGACACACAAGGCGACTTCCTTGAGCCAAGTAACTTGGCAGCAGCCAGCGGGAGATGTGATGCTTGCAAAGCGCGCACGCAAAGAGACCAGCCCCGAAGCAAAGCGACGCATTCCCTCCCAGCCAAGCAAAGCTACGCTCCGCGGCCCGCACCGCCCCTAACCAGGTGCCAATCCACTCCCAAGCACGGAGCAAAAGCCTGGGGAAAATCCCGCAGATCTACGAGTGGATCGAACGCGGCGGAACTACCAACCCAAGCTACAAACAGGAGAGGAACACCGAGACGGCAGAAGCGACAGGGGAGCAGGCAGATCTGGGGCCCCGGAAAACGCTCCGCCCGGCCGCCGGGAAACCCCAGGATCCAGCAGGGGGCAGACGGGTCACGCGCTCACCTTCTCGACCACGGGAGCCGCCGCCGCGGCGTGCGGCTCGTCGACCTGCATCGGGTCAGCTGCCGCGCCGGCGGGGTGGGCCCCGCCCGGCAGCGTCGCCATGTGGGGGAGGGGACCGGACGGGACGCCGAAATGGAGCTCCTCCCTCCCTCTCCTTGCTTCCGCTCTGGCTTTCTCTCTCCTGCCTTGGCTTGTGTTCTCTCTCCTCCTGGGTGAGGGGGTTGGGGGGCTGGCTTGGCTAGAGAAGGGAACCGTGAGTCAGCAGCCTCCTTGCCTTTTTCCGCTTGTAGTTTATTCCCTTCTACTTCCACCCGCCACTACGGCGCGCTGGTTTTTATTCGGACAAGGACGGGGTGGCTCCGCGAATAGCCGCCGGGTCGTGCTGTCTGACTGTCTCCGTGAGATTATTTTACAGCCGGCTCCCTGGAAGC
This sequence comes from Avena longiglumis, assembly GCA_030063025.1. Taxonomy (NCBI): domain Eukaryota; kingdom Viridiplantae; phylum Streptophyta; class Magnoliopsida; order Poales; family Poaceae; genus Avena; species Avena longiglumis. Next base: position 172,921,514 of record CP125978.1, read on the forward strand.
GCTAGTTTCTGATTCGGAAGAAGGATTGGGGGAGTTATGTCAATATGGTCGCGGGCGGACATGGTCAATCTGTCAGTCTGGCAATCGGGAAGTTTGGAATAGAATGGAATCTCCCTTGCCGAATGCGTTTTTCTTTCCTTTTGCATGTGGAACAGCCTCGCAGAGTCGGCCTGGTTGTACCTGCTTGCTTCGTTTGGGATTACAAGTCCCGCGCGGATAACTAGGTTCTCAATTTGAACAATAAAATATAAATAATATAGCATAAAAATTATACTATTAGAAATTTTAGAGGTTATATTTTCTAATGGTATAATTTTTGTGATATATAAATTATATTTTGTTGATCAAATTAACAACTTAGATATACGCGTGGACCTATAATTCCGAACGGAGGAGTACATACATGACATACTCTATTTCCTGAAATGTAATCCTATACTCATATTATGATTTGAGAGTGGAGAATTTTTTTCTCCGAAGCACTAAAAAATCGAAAATCATATTTATATAAGTTTTAAAAATTTGAAAAAATTATATGTATGTAGGTGATAATTTTTTCCATAAACATGCAAAACATTTATTCAAATACTTCATATTTTGAGTTCCATAAAAATGAAAAAAGTGTGGATCTGTGCATGCATTTTTTGTGTGTCTAATTCAACTAAGAATTAACTTAGTTTCTAGAGAGGTGATGTCATGCAAGTCCACTTGTATCTAATATATTTTAATGGTATAACTTGCAACTATAAAATCTTAGTTGCAACGCCACTTGCAAACTCATAGGATGAATGAATCGCGGTGCAAATCTAGTGGAGTAGGATCTGACTAAGCTATAACTTAATTCTTAAATCTCTTTTTCAAATCCCTAAATTTTATAAGATTTTTATGTAGCCCACAATACAAAGAATTTCTTGTTGCAATTTTGCACACTTATGGGATACAACATTGACTATGTACAGAATTATTTTTATCTTTTTCAAACTGATAAATATGTTTTTAATTTTTAAAATTAAAGGGAGCATTGTAGCTCGGGAACTAAAGACACTTTCCGATGATTTGATTGTTATAAAGAAGCGGCTCCTGAGCTCCAGCCCTACCTTTATTGAAAAAATAAAATTATAGTTACATGTTTCAAACAATTCTAAAAGTTAATTGTGGGCATAGTCAATGTTGTATCCTATAAGCATGCAAAATCACAACCCTCTTTTCTTTATATTATGGAATACATGAAAAAAACCAAAATAAAATAAAATTTGCAGATTTAAAACTATGCCTACTCAGATCCACATTTTTCTATATAGCTCATAATACAGAGTATTATTTAAATTGACATTTTTCTGTGATGCTGGAGTATAGTGTGGTTTTGAAGAAAAAGTAATATGAAATAAAAAAACTCACTAAAACAAATCAAAATATCTTCAATTTTGAAGTTCCCTCACACAAAATGTGATGATAAACACACTTGTTAATTTTGTTGCTCCATTGAAAGTTACACAATTCTATATTTGACGTGGAATCGCCACGCAGATGCTACACGGGGTAGTTTACAAAGAGTGAAGTAAATGACTAAGACATTATTCACAATTGAGTTTATGAATTTGGGCAAGCAAGATTATTGAAGTTAACAAATACATATTGATGTATGGTTCAATAAACTTACATGCAAGTGGCAAAGAATTACTTAGGGATTTTTACTAATGATTAAATGGATATGTACATGTCAATTTATGAAGTGGAAATCTAGAATAATTTGAAAGTGTTTAAATGAATTCATAAACTAAGTAATAATAACCATTATAGAGTTATTAAATCTATGCAACTGAGTTGCTATGAATTAATAAGGAACTTGGTAAAGAATCATAATAATTATGTAAAATATTTTGATAATTATGCATTGTTGAAATATAAGAGTTATGAACATCCAATGTACTCCCTCAGTTAGGGATTACAAGGCCCAAGAGCTTTTTAAAAATGTTAGAAATTGTAAATCCTCTTCCATTTATTAGTCGTTATCCTCTAATGCATGTTCTCCTTTTTCTCTACTACCTCCGTCTCGGTTTATAAGACTTATGCATATTTCTAGGTTGACAAATTAACCAACTTAGCATGAGGAACATAAGATAAAAACTATATTATTAGAAACTTTAAATGTTGTATTTTCTAATGATATAATTTTTATATTATAAAATTTATATTATATAGCTCATGCGGACGACCTAGGTATACGCGTAAGTCTTATAAACTGGGATAGAGGGAGTATCTTCTCTCATACATGTGTAACAATTGGTGCATGAAGTAATTAAGAGAGGTAGTTATTGACTTTCTTAATCCTAGCAAAGTGTCCCATAGGCTTTGCAAACCCTAACAGAGGGAGTATGTAATAGAATCATGCAAGAGACATCATGATTTCTATGATATAAGTAGATGTTGTTATTGTTTTTTGTCTTAAAATAGGATGTATTATTCTACACTTTCAAGAAGTTAAGCAATATCTAATTCTATAGAAACAAATTCATACGAGTTATGACATTAAAGAAATTCAGTGAGTTGTTTTCTATGAATATTTTGATTTAATACTTGTGTAAAAGATTTTACAAAATACAAGGTCAAATTAAATACCAGACGAATTTATTTTTGTAAGACATTCAAGGTGAATATTTTCTCTTACTCCTGATATGAAGAGTTTGTCACCTAGAGAAATGTTTTTCACTAAAGCAAGTGGGATAATAGAATATCCAAGAAATAATTGTTATTATAAGGGATACTTGTGACACCCACGGGATCAAGATGAACAAATCCTAGACCTTAGCCTGACATAAGCTTAACCTTGAGCTCGAGAATATCCACTGAAGAATCGGAAAACTAGCAGTGACCCTACGACACGAAAATTATTACAAGCAGGGGTCACTGACCACAAACATCAAACAGCAAAAGGTAAATTATGCTATTAAGTATAACAAACTTAACAAAAGGCCTAAGAGGCCTGAAGCATAACGATGACGTCTCAACCCGTAGATTCCAGGTTGTCGGCCGGGACCCCCAAGCTACTCGTCGATATTGGTATCATACAAAACTCATCTTCAGGGAACACCTACTCTGCTACAAAAGTATCAATGAAGTAAGGGTGAGTACAAGGTGTACTCCTCAAGACTTATGGCTGGTGGAGCTATTTTACATAAAGCTATCTTTGTTTCTAAACAATAGGAAGAAGAAGCTTATCAATTCAAAAAAAATTAAAAGGGGATAAGAGAGCGTCATCTCCAAAGTATTGATCCTTATCTTTTGATATCCGCCAAATCATCATCACCACCTCTCAACTAGAATCACCCCCTCGTACCCATAAGGAAGTATCTTTAAAAACACATTGATCTGCCAAGTGTTACGATTAGGTTAATGTTCTCTATGATCTTAGAATTTGGTCACCAAGCGTTTATAATCGTGAACACGGCTTTTCGAAAAGATTTAAACCTATATGGGTGTACAACTTTACCCACACGTACCAACCTTCTCTTAATGCTACAATGATTAGCTTTTTTTCTTGGAAGGTCGGCAAAGGGTAGTTGGACACGACCTTTACCTTGCTTTCGTGGAGACCATGAGTCACGTCCTAAGGAGGTTCCGCCATAAAGGGTAAATCCCGAAGTCGGTCCCTAGAGATGTGAGGCGAGGTTGGTTCACCAGGGGCTCCATCGACCCCAGGCAACATGGTCCATGCTTCCCTGCCTATTATGATGCACCTCCTTCACTGCCTTCAAGAACAACCAAAATGCATATATTGAATGGAATGCCCAAACCATGCGACTCATGGAATCTACTAGACAACTTAGTTAATCAAGGGGTTCCCAAGCCCCGTGTGGTTGTACGCGCGTCTCAGTTCCAAAGGCAAGAACTCGGTTCCTAGTAGTGGTGAGCATGGGAGTACAAAACAACATCCCACTATGGCCTCCGATACAAGCCTTAGCATGCTTATCTCACTTCACCACTGATCTCAACAAATCACGTTCTCCTGTCATACTAGATTCATTTGTATCTGATACATCATTAGGATGAACCAGCACCAACGGCTAAGAATGGCTAAGCAGGACACAGTTATAAGCTCTAGCAGTGCACACAAGTCACGCCTAGTTATGCTATGAGCAGTGGATCAAGAAATACAAGCTCAAAGAGAGTAATGGAATAGATAGGATACTCTATCTATCGATAAAAGACCAAAGTTGAATTGTATGCATCATGGCAAGAATTAAAATACTTTGAAAGCATGGGATTATATAATGGTGGGGCTATGATTGCCTTTGCTTGTTGATAACCAATAAATAGATCTTTGGAAGCCTTATACTTGACTTGATTAAAGTTGGTCAAGTATTGATCTTCAAGATTCGATGGTGTTGATATCTGTCTTCGATCTCGGTCTCAATATCGTATTCTACCGCAAAGAACCAAACAACGGAAAGAAAGGGACAGAATCAACACATGACATCGGTGCAATGCTCAATCAAGGATGATGATATGGCAATTTAAATAGTACTAAGATTAAGCCCTAGTGCATGCTTGTTCTTTTTAAACAAGGTCCGAGGGGTCAAAACCCTGAAACAGGGAAACCTCGGAATCACCTGTGGGGTTCATTTCGTTCTTCTAATTAAACTTGCAATTAAAGTTTCTTAATGCATGATTTTGATGCTAAAGTATAGATCCGATTTTCATGAACACTTTAATATAATATACATATTTTGACTTAATATTAATTAGTTATGAATTTTACAAGGTTATATCTTTTTTAGAAAATATTAAACCAATTTAATTGGATTATTGCGTCAAGCTGACATCAGAGCGGGAATTTAAACTTTTTACACCACCATGGGGTCTAGCCATAGTCACTCGTAGAGGCCCAGGCCACCACAGCTGCCACGCGAGCAAAATGGGGCTCGTGGCCTGTTTGACTAGGGTTAACCCGCGCGCGGACGTCATGGTGACGTTGGTGTGACATCACCGTGGCGGTGCTCCTCCCAAGTCGCCAGCGGAATGGCGAAGGATGGCGAGCGGGGCTATGGGAGCATGTTGTTGGGGTTCGCAGCAGAAAACAAAAAAATCTAACTACATGAACATGATAACCAAGATCTATTCTATGTAGACATAAGTAACAGAGAAGGAGACGGTATTCATACCCTTGAATACCGTGTCATGCCTTATGCAGGTAGGCGTATGTTTATGAAGACAAGCATCTCCTAGCGCCCCAACTATAGCACCTCCGAAGTTCTACACACGTTTAGTGTAGGCAATGTCTCCCGGACTCCGATCCAGCCGAGCAGCGGAAGAAGAAAGAAGTCGGACCGTACAACGCACGTCGGTAGTGTGGAGGTGGAGAAAATAGATCCCTCAAATTCCTCTCCAATATTGCGGAAAAAACTTCTAAGGAATAAGAGATAGAGGAGAGAATGTTGTGTCAAAAGGGGAGGGGTGCCCCTCTATTTATAGTAGGAAAGGGAGAGGGGAAAACCCTATGGCGGGTGGTGCGGGACTATCCCACAGTCTCTGTCAACACCCGGATTTTTAATCCCAGATACTTATTATGCCGTACATCGCAATTCCAGGATTACCATTTTGTACCATAGTTCATCATCCATTACAAACCATAATAGTCTTACAAATAGTTGATCTCACGATCAAATCTGATTACAATCAAAGCAGCGGAATAATAATAAGGGTAGCTTGGTCAAGGCTCCATCTCGAGGGTCACAGACAATGCTGACGATGGGAGATGATCCTAGTTATCATAAGCGTCCTGCTGTCCTTCTTCCTCGTAGTCTCCTTCATAGTCTGGCCATGGGAATAGCCAGGGATAAAGCCATGAGTACTTCGAAGTACTCGCAAACTTGCACTAAAGCAGTAAGGCCATTCTATGGGATTCTTAAGCTCTAGGTTTGTTTGCGATAAGCCAATTTTATTTCAACCAGTGTATAGTAGTAAAAGTCTAACTTTAGTTGTCTAGGTTACTTAGACGGGAACCTAACTTCATTTCCACAACTTGTGGGGTCAATTCAAAGTCATCTTTCAAGTCATGGGTCATTTGGAAAACATCTGACAACGGAACAGTATGGCCATCCTGTAGGGGTTCGTAGCATGGAAAACAAAAAAAAATCTACCGCATGCACACAAACAAGCCAAGATCTATCTACTAGATTGTAGCAACGAGTCGATAGAGGAACTCACCCTCGAAGATTTCAAAGCGGTTAACGAGAGCAGATTCACGTGGGTGATGTAGTCGTACTCTTGCCGATCTCAAGATCGCGTAGACGATCCTTCCGGCGCTGCGTTCTGACAGCGCTTCCGCAGTCGGTCACACGTTAATTTTCGATGAAGACCTTCCTCTCCTTGTTCCAAAGAAAACGGAGGTTGTAGCACTCTCCTCGCGATTCCGGCAGCACGACGGTGTGGTGTCGGAAGTAGAGGGGAGATCTCGCAGGGCTTCTCCTTAAGCCGGAGCGAGTATGGTGGAGTATGAGAGAAGCCTTGGTGATCTACAGTTTAGAGGCACCAAGGGGGGTGGCTTGGCCGGCGGCTAGGGTTTGGGGAAACCCCAATGTGACACCCTCAGAATCGGCCCTATGCAACTTTTAGCGAAACCCGCCAAACCCGCATAGAAACGATTCAAAGGTTCCCACCAGGCACTTTCGTGCGGGTGGAAAACGAAGTAATAACATTACACAACAGTCCTCGATGGGACCCACGGATCGATATATATAACATGACTCAATGAGTCAAGAATACGATATATAAAGACAAAGACCCAAATCACCTTGAGAACGATATAGCGTCCGACTACGGACAAGATGCAAATGGGGCTAAGAGCCTGAAGAATAACCAATGGCGTCAAGAACGCCTGTGCCAAGCCGGAAGGGTAACCCGCTAACGACGCCGATCTCAAACCTGCTTAAACAAAAGGGTGCCGACAAAGGGCAAAGGAAAAGAGGAGCGTCGATCGAGGCCAGTACACGGCGAGACTAGAATTCGGCGGTCCTCGCCTACATAGGTATGGTGGACTGAAGCGGCAGCGGTAGCATGCACTAAACAACCTATAGAGACTCGATACAACTGTCGGCAATCAGAGAGGGGTAAGAAGGACCTATTCGGATCCAACCTGATACTACCATCAAACAAACCCATCCTGGCGTTTCCCCCTCGAGACCAAACGAGGAAGTCAACCGAGGAACTCACACCGTTGGCAGTTTTATTTATTTAGTTATCGTTGCAGCAATTACTAGTCAGGTTTAGATAATCATCCTGATGAAATAAGCAGTGGGCACTTTTAGTTAACCATTCCGTTATAGTTGCAACACTTACTAATCATATACAATTAGCATGAGATAACCCAAAAACCCAGCAGTTGTTGGTACTTTTATTCAGCCATTCCGTTGTAGTTGCCATACTTACTAGTCAGGTACAATGGTCGCAAGCGACACTCCAAACAAGCAATTGTGGGCAGTATTATTTAGCCATTCCATTATAGTGAAGCTGATTACTAGTCATTATAAAGTCAAATTTATAATACTACTTTAGTTATGCTTGTCTATGGTCGAGATACTGTGCTCCAAGTCGTCCATAACCGCGGACACGGCTTTCAGAAAGTTTTAACCCGGCCGGGGTGCACAAATAGCAACACACACTCGATCAGCCTCGGAAAAACCAAATCAAAACCCAACGAGGCCTTCACGACAAAGCAATCACAGGATTCAGAAATATTTCAGGGGGCCACCCCATTGAGTAGACCATAACGAAGTTAGCGACTCAGACGGACTCAAGGTTTGCGACAATGGTCAAAACGAGGAACCCAAAGTGTGGTGGCTTGTCGATACCTGAAAACACCGCTTACCTAAACAAAGATGTGCTCCTCGCACAAGCGTAAATAAAGCAGTAAAGCATGGCATAAGTACAGGATCGTAGATAAAACCTCAAACTACTTTGGGGCCCCAAGAAATAAGACTGAATCAAGCTCTAGCTCAGGGGGGTCCCATAATCCTCCGATGTGGATAGCGCGATAAATCAAGGAACAGTATCAAGTACTCGGGGTCCCACGGACACAAGTGGGCGTCGAAACCAAATATTATCTATCACCCACCGATGCCTCGCTTACTTCAATTTTAGTTGTTAAACAGAATTAAAGTGAGCGATAAGTAAAACTATGATCATCTCCAACATCAACATGCGGCAATACATCAACAATCGTGGCAATCGACGACACGCAAAGACTTGAGCAAGCGACTACGACGCGCAAGTCCAACTATCTACCAAACAATGTAATAAGATGTGTCCAAGGCAATATAGGCTGCACGGTATATCAGTGTACGGAAACTAAAGCATCGCAACACGATAACAATAGATCAACATGAGGGAATAAATACTATAAAAGTAAGATAGGTAGAAAGGGGAGATGCTGCTTTGAAAACATTGCCAAGGTTCAACCAAGATCGGGTCGACACTGCATCAACTCAACGGCCTTATCCGCGAAGAAGCAAAACACTAGAATAAACACCGGATGCAATATTTAATACAACGGCAGAAGATCGGCATGATGCATGCATGGTGCATGGCATGGCAAAGATGCGATGCAATTAGGTCAATATTAAGTGGAACCGGGGTCCCGACAATTATTTAGATGGTTCAAGTTATTTAGAACCCCCGCAATTAAATGTTGCATTAGCAAGACAAAAGATGGCACCGGTTCGCTACACAAGTTTAAATGAGGCCAATATAAGGCTAGATTTGCTCGCATATGGGCCCCATATTTAATTAGAGGTGAATCGGCATAAGGCCCCCAAACCACAAATATGCATGCAAGATGAATGATTAATATGCGACAAGTTGTATTATGTTATAAAATAGGGTTTCGGGAAGGGGTTCACACATCAGGGTTCGGCAGATCTTGGGTTCCGGGGTTCGGGGTCGGTCTCAGGGTTCGGATCTGGGGTTCGGTCTCGGCGGGGCCATTCTCGGATAACGGAGGTAGGTCTTGTCGCATCCGGGAAGCAGGACTTGGTTCGGCCGAGGCGATCGGACTAAATCCGATCATTGTCGTTCTTGTCGCATTCGCGGTCTTCGAGTCATGTCGACGGTCCTGGTGTCCTCGATGGAGAACTCGGTGTTCCGTGGAGGCGATATCATCGGCTCCTCCTCAAGGCCTTGGGGTTCGCGCGTCGGGGGTCGCTGACGAGCTTGTGCGGTACCAGGTACCTCATAGCCCTCCTTCGGTTCCTTGATGTCGATGGGGCTCTTGGACCTTGACGTCGTGGTGACGGCGTGCTTAGGGGCCTTGGCCACAAGGAAGTAGAACTTGGCGATGGGATCTTCGGGTCCGGACTTTGCCTTGAGGAGCGGTCTTGCGTCGTCCTCTTTGGTTGGGTTCTCAAGGTAGATCTTGGCGTACCACCAGCTCGAGTAGCCCTGAACACGCATACACGCAGGGAAGGACGCGAGCTCGGGCGGACGGTGATGGCTGCCAGGAGAGGGCGCCATGGTCGACGGTACGCACCCATCCGAGGCGGCGCGGATGGCTTGGCAGGCCGAGCTGGCGTGCAGGCTCAGAGGCTAGCTCCAGCAGGAGAACGCATCGGCCCGGCCATGAGCGAGCGGGCTAGAGAGAGGTGGCCGCCAGGTGCACGAGGCAAGAGAGCGTCGAGGGAACCGTGGCATGAGGACGCTGGCGGCGGCGGCAGCAGAGACGGGCGACGGAGGTGGTCGGCGCAGAGGAGCGCCGGCGAAGGCGGTGGCGGACGGCGGGCGAGGCGATGGAGAGGTGCGCAGGAGGCGCGGCGACGGCGGGCCAGGCGAGGTGGCAGCGACGACGGGAAAGGGGAAGGCCGAGCTGGAGCGGAGCGGCAGGGCGCGAGCGGCCGGAGCGGGCATGAACGTCGTGGAGGAGGGTCCCGAGGAAGGCCTGGGGAGCGGAGGCGGCCGGCGCCGAGGGAGGCGGAGGAGCGGGCGAGGCTCGAGGCGCCGAGCGAGGCGGGCAGAGCAAGCGGGGGAGGTGAGAGCGCGCGGCGGGGGAGGGAACGCCGGCGGTGGCAGGAGGGGCGCCGGGGAGAGGGGAGCAGGCGGCGGGGCCAGGCGGTGGAGCGGAGGCGCGGTGGGCGAGGTGGTAGGCCGACGGAGGCGGGGAGAGAGGCATCGGGGAAGGAGAGAGGTAGGTGTCGGTGGGGGGGCGTCGTGTGTGGTGCGTGTGTGTGTCTTCTGGGTGGGCCCAAAGTGGTTAGGGGCAGTGGGGGGTGGGGGTCCAGGGCCAGTGGGGGAGGGCCCGGGGGGAACAGGGAGAGAGGGTAGGATGGTGAGGGTGAGAAAAGGAGAGAGGGTGGGCTGGTGGATCGGTGAGGTGGCGTGTGGGTAGGAAAAGGGTGAGAGGGTGAGGTGGCGGCCTGCGGTTGGTGGGTAGGTTAGATTTGGGTGGGGATAGGATTTAGAGGGGGCTGATTTAAATGTGTGTTTGTTTTGTCTTGTCTATTTTAAAACAAAGCCACTTTGCAAACAATTTTTTTAGGTAAATAAAATCTCCGATGCGATCGGGGTTTTGTATTTGAAAAATAAAGAGGGGTATTTGTACAAAGCAAAACTAGGTTTTCGAAATAGTTCAGTCAAACAATGCATGATGATGGCGATGCAATGCACAAAAACAACGCGATTTTCTAGTAGTGGTTTTGCGGGATGCCACAATTCGACACCACTAACAATGGATCTCGCCCTCGAGATCCGCCTCATGGTACCGGAAGGAAGGTCGGCGATCTGCGTCTTCTCGCTTCGTGTAGATCCTCGCGACAACACTGACAAGAGGTCGTTGTCCGTGATCGTCGAGGGAACACTCCGGGAACAAAAGGTCGAAGGTAGAGGTATCAACAAATAAAGCCACCTCTAGCTATAGTGGAAGGAGTAAAACTGCTGGGTCCACTGATTCGATGTACAGGAGCGAATGATAAGAGTAGTGGTATGGTAGCTACTCCATCCCGCACTCAAACCATTACTCTGCACACGAATAGGCGGATTATGCAACCAACTCTCGGAATCAGACTGAAGATCTCGACAATCGAGGTTCGGAACAAAGGAGTGATGCGCATCAGATCGGATCTGGCGTAGATGATGTCGTCGCGTCGGAAAACACCGGAAGGCACGAGAAGGAACAAGGAGAAGTCCACCAGACGAAGGATTCCTCGGATAGCATGAAGACCAGATGTAGCAACACCGTTACCAAAGGAGGAAGCGAAAACCCTGAAGGTACGACGGAAACCCAACCGCGAGAAACCCTGGACTCGAAGAAAGAGAAGAGAGCGGAATCAAAAAGCGTAAAGGTAAGAGGAGAATAGCAGAGAGGTAAGGAGTAAAATCAGACCTAATCAGAACTATCCAACCGATTTTGCAAAAATAGTTTTGACACTCTACTTCGGCCGTTAGCTAGGTTATCCTACAGGCTGGACTTGTGGGGTATCGCAACTGCTGAGCTCTGATACCACTTTGTGACACCCTCAGAATCGGCCCTATGCAAGTTTTAGCGAAACCCGCCAAACCCGCATAGAAACGATTCAAAGGTGCCCACCAGGCACTTTCGTGCGGCTGGAAAACGAAGTAATAACATTACACAACATTCCTCGATGGGACCCACAGATCAGATATATATAACAGCGACTCAATGAGTCAAGAATACAGATATACAGTACAAAGACCCAAATCACCTTGAGAACGATATAGCGTCCAGCTACGGACAAGATGCAAATGGGGCTAAGAGCCCTGAAGAATAACCAATGGCGTCCGTAACCCTGCCCAGGCCAAGCCGGAAGGGTAACCCTGCTAACGACGTCGATCTCAAACCTGCTTAAACAAAAGGGGTGCCGACAAAGGGCAAAGGAAAAAGAGGAGCATCAGTACTGAGGCCAGTACACGGCGAGACTAGAATTCGGCGGTCCTCGCCTACATAGGTATGGTGGACTGAAGCGGCAGCGGCAGCATGCACTAAACAACCTATAGAGACTCGATACAACTGTCGGCAATCAGAGAGGGGTAAGAAGGACCTATTCGGATCCAACCTGATACTACCATCAAACAAACCCATCCTGGCGTTTCCCCCTCGAGACCAAACGAGGAAGTCAACCGAGGAACTCACACCGTTGGCAGTTTTATTTATTTAGTTATCGTTGCAGCAATTACTAGTCAGGTTTAGATAATCATCCTGATGAAATAAGCAGTGGGCACTTTTAGTTAACCATTCCGTTATAGTTGCAACACTTACTAATCAGATACAATTAGCACGAGATAACCCAAAAACCCAGCAGTTGTTGGTACTTTTATTCAGCCATTCCGTTGTAGTTGCCATACTTACTAGTCAGGTACAATGGTCGCAAGCGACACTCCAAACAAGCAATTGTGGGCAGTATTATTTAGCCATTCCATTATAGTGAAGCTGATTACTAGTCATTATAAAGTCAAATTTATAATACTACTTTAGTTATGCTTGTCTATGGTCGAGATATCAGTGCTCCAGTCGTCCATAACCATGACACGGCTTTGAAAGTTTTAACCCGCCGGGTGCACAAATAGCAACACACACTCGATTAGCCTCGAAAACCAAATCAAAACCCAACGAGGCCTTCACGACAAAGCAATCACAGGATTCAGAAATATTTGGGGCCACCCCATTGAGTAGACCCGCGAACGGTTAATGACTCGAGACGGACTCAAGGTTTGCGACAATGGTCAAACGATCGGGAACCCGAAAGTGTGGTGGGCTTGTCGACATCACAAAACACTCGCTTACCTAAGCGATGCAGTGTGCCTCGCACAATCGTAAAAGAAAGCGATAAAGCATGGCATAAGTACAGATCGTAAATAAAACCTCAAACTAGTTTGTGGCCCCAAGAAATACCTGAATCAAGCTATGGCTCGGGGTCCCATAATCCTCCGGATGTGGATAGCGATAAATCAAGGAACAGTATCAAGTACTCGGGGTCCCTCAGGACACAAGTGGGCGTCGAAACCAAATATTATCTATCACCCACGATGCCTCGCTTACTTCAATTTTAGTTGTTAAACAGAATTAAAGTGAACGATAAGTAAAACTATGATCATCTCCAACATCAACATGCGGCATTACATCAACAATCGTGGCAATCGACGACACGCAACAAGACTTGAGCAAGCTCACGACGCGCAAGTCCAACTATCTACCAAACAACGGGTAATAAGATGTGTCCAAGGCAATATAGGGTTGCACGGTATATCACGTACGGAAACTAAAGCATCGCAACACGATAGCAATAGATCAACAGGAGGAATAAATACTATAAAAGTAAGATAGGTAGAAAAGGGGGAGATGCTGCTTTGAAAACATTGCCGAAGGTTCAACCGAAGATCGGGTCGACACTCGCATCAACTCAACGGCCTTATCCGCGAAGAAGCAAAACACTAGAATAAACACCGGATGCAATATTTAATACAACGGCAGAAGATCGGCATGATGCATGCATGGTGCATGGCATGGCAAAGATGCGATGCAATTAGGTCAATATTAAGTGGAACCGGGGTCCCGACAATTATTTAGATGGTTCAAGTTATTTAGAACCCCCACAATTAAATGTTGCATTAGCAAGACAAAAGATGGCACCGGTTCGCTACACAAGTTTAAATGAGGCCAATATAAGGCTAGATTTGCTCGCATATGGGCCCCATATTTAATTAGAGGTGAATCGGCATAAGGCCCCCAAACCACAAATATGCATGCAAGATGAATGATTAATATGCGACAAGTTGTATTAGGTTATAAAATAGGGTTTCGGGAAGGGGTTCACACATTAGGGTTCGGCAGATCTTGGGTTCCGGGGTTCGGGGTCGGTCTCAGGGTTCGGATCTGGGGTTCGGTCTCGGTGGGAGCGTTCTCGGATTACTGGGGTAGATCTTGTCGCATCCGGGAAGCAGGACTTGGTTCGGCAAAGAGCGATCGGACTCGTCTGATTTGTCGTTCTTGTCGCATTCGCGGTCTTCGGGTCATGTCGACGGTCCTGGTGTCCTCGATGGAGAACTCGGTGTTCCGTGGAGGCGATATCATCGGCTCCTCCTCAAGGCCTTGGGGTTCGCGCGTCGGGGGTCGCTGACGAGCTTGTGCGGTACCAGGTACCTCATAGCCCTCCTTCGGTTCCTTGATGTCGATGGGGCTCTTGGACCTTGACGTCGTGGTGACGGCGTGCTTAGGGGCCTTGGCCACAAGGAAGTAGAACTTGGCGATGGGGTCTTCGGGTCCGGACTTTGCCTTCGGGAACAGGGTCTTGCGTTCCGGTCCTCTTTGGGTTGGGGTTCTCAGTGCCGGTAGATCTTGGCGTACCACCAGCTCGAGCTGGCCCTGAACACGCATACACGCACGGGGAAGGACGCGGAGTCGGGGCCGGACGGTGGCTGCCTTGAGGCGCCCGCGGTCGACGGCGGACGCACCATCCAGGCGGGCGGATGGGCTTGGCGGGCAGCGGCTGGCGTGCAGGCTCGAGGCGAGCTCCAGCGGAGACGCATCGGCCCTTCATGGCGAGGCGGCCGAGAGAGGTGGCGCCGGTAGGTGCACGAGCAAGAGGATCGTCGAGGAACCGTGTGGCGCGGAGGGCCAGCGCAGAGGCGGGCGGCGGACGGAGGTGGTCGGCAGCCGGGCGCCAATGCGAAGTGGCGACGGGCGAGGCAGCGAGGTGCGGAGGCGCGGGCAGGCTGAGGCCGCGACAAGGTCGGGCAGCCGACGGGAAGGGCGACGTCGAGGCGGACGGTGGAGCCGGCAGGCGGAGGCCGGCGGAGGCAGACAGAACGTCATGGAGGGTCCCATGAGGAAGGCCTGGGCGGAGGCGTCTGTTGAGGAAGGTGGTGAGGCGGGCGAGGCTCGGAGGCGGGCCGGAGAGAGGTGGGCGGAGCAAGCGGGGAGGTGAGGAGAGCATGGCGGTGGCGGGAGGCGCCGGGAGAGGAGCAGTGGCGGCAGGCGGTGGAGTGGACGCGCGGTGGGCGAGGCGATAGGCCGACAGAGGCAGGGAAGAGAGGCATCGGGGAAGGAGAGAGGTAGGTGTCGGTGGGGGTGGGGCAGGCGTGCGTGTGTGGCTGCGTGTGTGTGTGCTGCCGGGTGGGCCCAGGCGGGTTGGGGCAGTGGGGCCCGGGGGTCAGGGGTTGACCGGTCCAGGTGGGGAGAGGAGGGAGCAGGAGAGAGGGTAGGATGGTGAGGGTGAGAAAAGGAGAGAGGGTGGGCTGGTGGATCGATGAGGTGGCGTGTGGGTAGGAAAAGGGTGAGAGGGTGAGGTGGCGGCCTGCGGTTGGTGGGTAGGTTAGATTTGGGTGGGGATAGGATTTAGAGGGGGCTGATTTGAATGTGTGTTTGTTTTGTCTTGTCTATTTTAAAACAAAGCCACTTTGCAAACAGTTTTTTTAGGTAAATAAAATCTCCGATGCGATCGGGGTTTTGTATTCGAAAAATAAAGAGGGGTATTTGTACAAAGCAAAACTAGGTTTTCGAAATAGTTCAGTCAAACAATGCATGATGATGGCGATGCAATGCACAAAAACAACGCGATTTTCTAGTAGTGGTTTTGCGGGATGCCACACCCAAGTCATCGAGTTGGAGGGGAAACCCTAGGCGGCGGCTGCACTTGGAGGTGGAGGCGCCAGAGCTAGGGTTTGAGGTGTAAGGGTAGGGGGCAGCCCTACCCCTCCTTATATACGTGGGAGGGGCCGGTTGGGAGGAGGGAGTCCTCCTCCAACTCCTCCTACTTGGCCGGTGGGTGGAGGGAGGGGACTTCCTCCCCAAGTAGGTTTCCTACTCTCCCTCCACCAAGCAAACTTGAGATTTGACTTTTCAAATTGGCGTTTGACTTTCAAACTTCGATTTGATTTCTCTCTTTATTTTGCCCATCCAAGTGACCTAGTACATGATGCAACCATTCCATATTGTCAAGACACATCCATGTACCCTTCCCCTCCTGAGTGTCGGACCTTCCGGACCCTTCTAGAACATTCCTGGTGAAAACACCGGAATCATTCCCGAACTCCGAAACAGGACTTTCCTTATATGAATCTTATTCTCCGGACCATTCCGGATCTCCTCGTGATATCCCGGATCCCATACGAGACTCCGAACAACATTCGGTCTCTTACTCATCATTCCATAACTACACAACAACATCGAATCCTTAAGTGTTTCTCCTACGGTTCGTGAATTATGCGGACATGACCGAGACACTTCTCCGATCAATAACCAATAGAGGAATCTGGAAATTCATATGGCTACCACATATTTCTATGATTACTTTGCGATCGAATGAACCACTTACATACGATACCAATTTCCCTTTGTCTCACGATAGTTTACTTATCCGAGGTTTTGATCGTCGGTATCTCTGCATACCTAGTTCAACCTCATTACTAATAAGTACTCTTTTCTCGTTCCCGTGATATGTGATCCCTTGTGAGCCAGTCACATGCTTGTAAGCCAATTGGATGCCATTCCACCGAGAGGGCCCAGAGTATATCTATCCGTCATATGGATGGACAAATCCCTCTTTTGATCCATGTGCCTCAACACATACTTTCCGAACACTCAATGCCACCTTTATAGCCACCCAGTTACGGTGTGGTGTTTGATGTCATCAAAGCATCCTTCCGGTGATGGTGATTAGCATGATCTCATGGTCGAAGGAATTAGGTTACTATGTATCAGAAAGCTTATAGCAAATGAACTATTTGAATGACTTGATCTTATGCTACGCTTAACTATAGGAGTATGTCCATCACATAATTCTTCTAATGATATGACCCTGTTATTAATAACATCTCTATGTTCATGATCAGGAAACCATGATCATATATTAACCAACAAGATAGTTTAACAAGAGGCTTTACTAGGGACTCTTTTATGTTTACAACTCACACAAGTATTAATGTTTCCGGTTAATACAATTATAGCATGGTATGTAAACATTTATCATAAGCATGAAGATATGATAATAACCACTTTATTATTGCCTCTTGGGCATATCTCCAACAGTGTCCCACTTGCACTAGAGTCAATAATCTAGTTTCAAACCTTTGTGTATTCAACACCTATGGCTTTCCGGTGTTGTATGTACACGAATGCTAGTGGTCAACTGATCTCCAGATCTGACACTTCCAGGTCCGTGTGTAATTGCATGTCTTTGCGTCTCTACGCATCACTCATTCTCTGATGAGATGGCTTTGTATAAATTTGGTCCTTTGGTGAGACCTTTAGTTCTTTGGGGTTAAAACATGTTGATAATATTGTCATACAATATATCTTCATAGTAATATCCCATTGTGAACTACGCCTAGTTTGATAACAAACCACTTGACACAAATGCCCTCTTTTGCTGCTATAATAGCAGTCATATACTTAGCCTTTTGTTGTAGTATCTGTCACAATGTCTTAACTTTGGAACTCATCCAAATTCATTATGGAACTTACTTTCCATTATATTGTGCCACCCTTAGTTTGGATTGAGATAAATTTAATTTGTACTTTGTGACAAAACTAGTATCAATGTAGTACTTTTACAATGAACTAACCATCTATTTGTCACTTCTACAAAAATAATATACTCTTAGTTTTTCCAAAAGATCATAAGAATATCCTTATTATCGTCCAACGATCATCTTATGAATTATTCTGGTATATGCTCATAACATTTAGAGCATAGGATATATCTGGATTTGTACATATCATAGTATGATTGATATAAATACTCTTTGTGATTTTATACATCAATTATCAATTTATACTTGAATCTTTGTTTCACTTACCAAGTGTCAATACACTTAAATATATCATCAATATTGAACTCATTCAATCCTTTCTGTGCGACAAGAACCTTTCTTGTAGTTTCTATATTGAACTCATTTATATATCATTTATGTACTTTCGGCATAACCATATTAGCGTCTATTGATGCCAAATTTTTGGGTTTTGCCTAAGTCTTTCAGCGGGATGAAATTCTTAATATGTGTTTAATAAAAGATACATCATTTCCAATCAACAATATGTCTTCCACATAATGTATTAGAAATATGTCTTAGCGCTCCCACTTAATTTCTTGCAAATGCAAGCATCTTCATCGTCTCTGATGAATTAAAACTCTTTTAACAATTTTATCATGGTGAAGATTCCAATTTCGCGATGCTTACTTCAACCATTGAAGTTTGCATATGCTTTTAGAATCCTTTGAATTAAAAAAAAACTATGGACCGTGTTATGCACACGTCCTAGGTTACAATTCTATTAGAAGAACTTGTTTTGTTTATTCAACTATCACATAACAAATTATATGTAGTGGTTGCTACATTAATCCGTCTAGACTAAATATCGCTATGAAAGATCAAATCTTGCCATAGTCAACCTTTGAACATTGTTGTCGACTATTTCATAGATGTGAAACATCCATGTATATTTCTTTATAGATCCAAACACGACTGTAAGGTCTTACACCTTTATCGAGGGTCCTTCAAGTTCAAAGCTTGATTTCTCGTGTATGAAACTATCACGAATTTTATGGCTTCAAGCCATTTGCGGAGTTAGGGCTCATCATTACTTCTCTGTATGTAGTCCATTCATTATTCTCAAATAATGATTCAACCCTCAAATCCTGGTATTTGATTGTTTACCCGACCTACTTGGTTCAATAGCAACTTTGACCTCTGTAACCACAACCTTTGAGGCACGTGAGCAATGAGCATTGTTGCTGCCTCCGGAACACTTTTCGGTGCTGCGCAACTTTGCACATACAGCTAAGGTTCTTTTAACCTTATCAAAGTTCTATTGTCCTCCCACTTATCTTTTCACGAAAAATTCCTTCTCAAAGAAACTTGACGTTCTAAGCGACAAACACTTTTGTCTCCGGTGTTATGGAGGAATACTTAACAGTTATTCGAAATAACATACAAAGACAGGTTCATTCGACTTTGGTTGCAAACATCTTTCTTATGCATAGCATACCAATGTTTAAGAAAGGACAACTTGGGTTTTATCCCAAACCATAACTTTATATGGTGCCATTTCAACAGATTATGATGGAGATCTTTTTAGTGAGAAACCGGTAGTCTCTAAAGCTTTTAATATTTAAAATATGATGGCAGTTTTATGAATTACACCTTTGATCTTTACATGTCAAACAATGTTTAATTACATATCTCGAACGCTCCATACTCTTATGGTGTTTCAGGAAATGCAAATCCACGGAACGATTCCTTAAATCTTAGGTATTATGCTAAACTTGTAACTCAAATATCTTCCTTTATGATCTTATCATAAACTATTTATATTCTTGTTACAATGATTTTGCACTTCATCTTGAAAGTCTTTGAACTTTTCAAATGTTTCATACTTCATCCTTATTAAGTAAATATTCATATATTCACTCAAATTTTCGGAGAAAGCATATGAAGTTGAAATCCATCGCTCTTGACTACACATAATGAACTTCATACAACAATATGTACAAGTTTCAATAAGCTAGTCATTCGTTCCCTTTTGGTCTCTAGGAAAGTTTCACAAGCGTCATTTGATCAAAAAATCAAAAGACTCCAAAATTCCATCCACATGGAGTTCCTTCATGTTTTCTTTCTAATATAATTTAAACGGTGATGTCACTTCCTAAGTGATCTTTCAATCAATTTGTCTTTCAACATTTTTAGCACTAGTTTTATGGATGTGATTTCTCCAACGAGATTTGTAAATCATCCATCTTTTATGGATTACGGCAATTATTTGAACAACCCTTTTGTTCTCATAATACCTGATAAAACAAATCTTGAAGGCAAGCTTTGATGTTTAACGAACAACACAATAACCCTTTATTTGTCCTCGATGAACATCATCACATATTCTTTTGCTAGTTACATAGGCCATTGTAGTTCATGAATTCTGTTGTTTCGTATGACGATTCATACCAACAAATTCAGTATCCAATACTTAAGAACCACATTATTTAACAAGCAAAGAATACAACCATAACGCGTATATCCTCTATATACCTAAGCTGAACAATTATAGTCTTTTATTTTCTGCCATATATTTATGAGATTCTCTTTCAGTATTTCTTTTTCTGTTTGAAAGAATCTATCAACATCAATAGTGGAGCCATATACATGACACATATTCCAAAGCATGCATAGTTAAATACCAATGTCTTTGGACTTGCACTTTGAAGTAGATCACCATCATCAAATGTTTGGTGTTATTTCAAATTCCTTTCTTTAGTAATCTCTTGGTGTAGTAAACATTTTACCTACATCAAATATTCACCCTTATCATGGAATTATTCATGATCAAGCTACTTTTAGCTTATAACGGTGAATCGCGAGTATAATGTTGCTCCCCAAAACCTTTTGGAGGATTAGGACAACTAGTGTCTCCAACCTTTTGTAAATTTTCATCAAATATGAGAACATAAACTTTGCCATATTATACTCTATCATGTTGTAAACAAAATATTGTTTCAGATATCGCAATATCTCCCATACATGATGGTTTCTGAAACAACTCTTTCAACTCCTAGATTACCTTGATATTGAAACTATCTTTCGAATATCAAGAATCATGGAGATAAACATGATACTTATATACTAACACTGGAATTGTTACTCTTGATTTAATACCAACTATTAAACTTCACGGAGTAATCGAAACTTACTGAAAGTTTGCAATGGGACTTTTAAACTTTAGATTAACACATCAAAACAATACGATACCAGTTCGTAAAGTTACTAACCAGAATTCTATAGTTCTATCATCTCAATTATAACTAAGCGCAAGGTGGTAAACAGATGCCAATCACTACGACAACTATGCAAATTCACTTTGATTTAATTTATGATAAATAGTGTTCAACCTTTAATCATATTGTTGTTGAACTCCCACTCAAAACAATATCCCTCACATTTCTTTAGATATCACACGAACCAAATCCACCACATCAAAACCGATCATCACGAGAGTTGATGTAGCTTCAATGGCGAACAATCAACATGTTCATCATATCTACTATATGACTCATGCTTCACCTTTGGTGATCCGTGTTTCGAGACCATGTATGTACATGCTAGGCCCGTCAATGTCAAACCTTAGCATCCGCATGAGCAAATCTGGCTTTCTCACGTTGTATACACTTGCAGAATCTAACACACCCGATCATCACGTGGTGCTTCGAAACAACGAGCTTTAGCAATGGTGCTTACTAAGGATGAACACTTTAAAACTTGAAATTTGTGTGCTTGAGGGATCATGTTATAATGCTACCGTCGCAAACTAAGCAATACAAGATGCATAAAGGATTAACATCACATGCAATTCATAATATGTGATATGATATGGACTTTCTTCTTGTGCTTCCGATCTCCATCTTCAAGAACGAACATGATCTCCATCATCACCGGTATGGCGTCAAGGTCAATGGCGTCGTTTCATGGTTGTCGTCCACCAGCTTCAAATGTAACAACATGCAGGTCTTAACGGAATTTAAAGACAACCATATGGCTCTTGTCGGTTGCCAACTTACAATAAGGGATATTGCATATATCATATATAATCACAATCATGTCCATATCACATCACAACACACCCCTGCAAAACAAAGTTAGACGCCTCTAATTTTCTTTGCATGTTTTACGTGGTTTGGGGCTTTCAATAAGTGTCGTTCTAACTTACGAACAAGAACCACAACGTTGATGTTTGAACTATCAAGTGCCCGTTGTAAATTGAATCTTTACTATGATGGGAGAGACAGACACCCGCAAAGCCACTTATGCAATACAAGTTGCATGTTGAGCGTGGAGCAAGTCTCATGAACGATGTCATGTAAGGTTAGCCCGGGCCGCTTCATCCCATCATACCGCAAGATGAAAAGTACACAAAAATCAATTGATAGTAAAAGCACCACCGCCCACAATGACCATTGTGTTCTACTCGTGCAACAGATCTACATATAGACACGACTCTGATACCACTATAGGGGTTCGTAGCATGGAAAACAAAAATAATTCTACCGCATGCACACAAACAAGCCAAGATCTATCTACTATATTGTAGCAAAGAGTCGATAGAGGAACTCACCCTCGAAGATTTAAAAGCGGTTAACGAGAGCAGATTCTCGTGGGTGATGTAGTTGTACTCTTGCCAATCTCAAGATCGTGAAGCGATCCTTCCAGGCTGCGTTTTTGGCGCTTCCTTGATCACACGTTTGGTACTCGATGAATACCTTCCTCTCCCTTGTTCCAGCAGGCAACGGAGGTTGTAGCACTCTCCTCGCGATTCCGGCAGCACGACAGCATGGTGTCGGAAGTAGAGGGGTGATCTCGCAGGGCTTCTCCTTAAGCCGGAGCGAGTATGGTAGAGTATGAGAGAGGCCTTGGAGATCTACGGTTTAGAGGCACCAAGGGGGGTGGCTTGTCCGGAGGCTAGGGTTTGGGGAAACCCCAAGTCGCCGAGTTGGAGGGGAAACCCTAGGCGGCGGCTGCACTTGGAGGTGGAGGCGCCAGAGCTAGGGTTTGAGGTGTAAGGGTAGGGGGCAGCCCTACCCCTCCTTATATAGGTGGGAGGTGCCAGTTGGGAGGAGGGAGTCCTCCTACAACTCCTCCTCCTTGGCCGGCGGGTGGAGGGAGGGGACTTCCTCCCCAAGTAGGTTTCCTACTCTCCCTCCACCAAGCAAACTTGAGATTTGACTTTTCAAATTGGAGTTTGACTTTCGAACTTCGATTTGATTTCTCTCTTTATTTTGCCCAGCCAAGTGACCTAGTACATGATGAAACCATTCCATATTGTCATGACACATCCATGTACCCTTCCCCTCCGGAATGCCGGACCTTCCGGACCCTTCTAGAACATTCCTGGTGAACACACCGGAATCATTCCCGAACTCCGAAACATGACTTTCCTTTTATGAATCTTATTATCCGGACCATTTTGGATCTCCTCGTGATATCCTGGATCCCATCCGAGACTCCGAACAACCTTCGGTCTCTTACTCATCATTCCATAACTACACAACAACATCGAATCCTTAAGTGTGTCTCCCTACGGTTCGTGAATTATGCGGACATGACCGAGACACTTCTCCGATCAATAACCAATAAAGGAATCTGGAAATTCATATGGATCCCACATATTTCTATGATTACTTTGCGATCAAATATACCACTTACATACGATACCAATTTCCCTTTGTCTCGCGATGGTTTACTTATCCGAGGTTTTGATTGTCGGTATCTCTGCATACCTAGTTCAACCTCGTTACTGATAAGTACTATTTTCTTGTTCCCGTGATATGTGATCCCTTGTGAGACAGTCACATGCTTACAAGCCAATTGGATGACATTCCACCGAGAGGGCCAGAGTATATCTATCCGTCATATGGATGGACAAATCCCACTCTTGATCCATGTGCCTCAACACATACTTTCTGAACACTCAGTGCCACCTTTATAGCCACCCAGTTACGGTGTGGTATTTGATGTCATCAAAGCATCCTTCCGGTGATGGTGATTAGCATGATCTCATGGTCAAAGGAATTAGGTTACTATGTATCAGAAAGCTTATAGCAAATGAACTATTTGAATGACTTGATCTTATGCTACGCTTAACTATAGGAGTATGTCCATCACATCATTCTTCTAATGATATGACCCTGTTATTAATAACATCTCTATGTTCATGATCAGGAAACCATGATCATATATTAACCAACAAGCTAGTTTAATAAGAGGCTTTACTAGGTACTCTTTTATGTTTGCAACCCACACAAGTATTAATGTTTCCGGTTAATAAAATTATAGCATGGTATGTAAACATTTATCACCAGCATGAAGATATGATAATAACCACTTTATTATTGCCTCTTGGGAATATCTCCAGCACATGCCACTGTCCATAACCGTGGACACGGTTATTGGAATAGTTTGACACTCTGCATAGGTGGTACACTTTCACCACGACATTCGATACACCCGTCAAGAACAATGCTGAATCATCATACTTAGTATGTGGATAACCAATCTTAACCTTTTAATTACACAACCTAGTATAGGCACCTACCCTAGGAGTTTGGCCTCCCAACCATGACCATATGTCATCTTGGGCACTGCATAGGTGGATGATGGCGCTCTGTCAACTTCGGAGAGCTTCGTCGGGAAACCCCAAGAGCAAGGTGTGAAGAGCACAACAAAAATTCTTCCCTTAGTAAGAAACCGGGGTTATTGAACCAGTAGGAGGAAGGAAACGTCTCAAAGGTGTTGCAAGCAACTTGGAGAACTTCACAACACAAACTCAAGACCTTTCCCCAACAAACAGTGAGGTTGTCAATCTCACCGGTTGCTGTAACAAAGGATTAACTGTATGGTGTGGAAGGTAATAGTGGTTTGTAGCAAGTAAGCAGTAACAGTGGAAGATGTATCAATGGTAAATATTGGACCGGGGTTCATAGTTCACTAGAGGTGTTCTCCGATAAACAAACATGGCATGCTGGGTAAACAAATTACAACAAGGCAATTGATAGGACCGGGCAAGGCAAAACAATGCAATACTAGATATCATGATCCTATGAGATTCGATTGGGCAATACAACAAGATACATAGACCGCCATCCAACTGCATCTATGACTAGAAGTCCACCTTTGGGTTATCATCCGAACCCCCTCCAGTATTAAGTTGCAAGCAACAGACAACTTCTTTAATCAAAGTGTGTAAGGTAAACAATCCACTTGTTCCATGAATAAGAGACCGTTGTTTTCTCCATAGTAGCAATAGCACATCTACAACCTTAGAGATTTCTCTCACTTCCCTTAGATTAAATAGAGGCATGAACCCACTATCGAGCATTAATACCCCCTCTTGGAGTCACTAGCAACTACTTGTCCAAGATAGATACTAACAACGGAGAGCATGCAAGATCACAAACAACACAAACATGATAGAATCAATAAGACAAAACCATTAATCAATCTGACATAGTAATCCCAATATCCATCGGATCCCTGCAAACACAACATGCATGATTACAAATAGATGAGATCTTGATCATGAACGGAGCTCACAAGATCTAGACATGAAAGCACAAAGGAGGAGATACAACCATCTAGCTACTACATGGACCCGTAGTCCAAGGTGGAACTACTCATGCTTCATTCCGGAGGCTGGCATGATGAAGAAGAAGGCCTCCGGGATGATCTCCCCTCCGACAGGGTGTCGGGAAGAGCTTTGGATCCCCCCGATCTAGGGAAAATGGTGGCGGTGGCTATAGACGGTTTAATGGAATGTTGATTGGGTACTTAGGGTTTAGGCATCGGGGGCTTCTTATAGGCGAAGAGGCGATGTAGGAGGGCGGCCAGGGGGCCCACACCCTGCCCAGGTGTGACCTAGGGTAGGCCCGCGCCTGGGGGTGCAGCCGCCCTGTGGCTCCCCTCCGTCTCTCCTCTAGACTCCGTGTTCTCCTCGGTGAAATATTGACTTTGGCTTTTGTCCCGTCCAATTCCGAGAATATTTCCTTACCAACTTTTCTGGAACCAAAAATAGAAGAAACAAGCAACTAACACTATGGCATCTTGCTAATAGGTTAGTACCAGAAAACATATAAAAACACCTCAAATTGTAGACAAAGCAAAGCAAATTAGATACTAAACAAGCATGGAACATAAAAAATTATAGATACATTTCTGACGTATCAAGCATCCCCAAGCTTAACTCCTGCTCGTCCTCGAGTAGGTAAGTGATAATAGAATATTTTTTTAGGTGACATGCACCATCAAAATCAAGACAAACCATTTGCAAGCATTGAAAGCTGGGATCAAAGAACTCTAAACATGAGCATGAAAGATGGAGTTCTAATAGTAAGACAGAGTAACTATGCATGCAACATGAAAGGCTACAAGCAAAGATCATGAATAACATGCATTGAAAAATGTTTGTTTGTTTCACATACAGAAAACATGGCATAGTGGCATTCAGCTTGTCCCTCATTGAGTAGCAAATAGATGCATAGGACACCTTCAAAGTTCATAAGAGTGACTAGATACAAATAGCACAAGAACAAGTAATATCAAAAATATGCATCAATCAATAAGTTTTGGGACAATGCACATAGAACTAAGAATGGCAACTATGTTCTCTTTACTAGTGCCTATAGGTAGAAGGTGGAGACTGATACGTCAGAAACGTATTATAATTTTTGATGTTCCATGCTTGTTTAGTATCTACTTTGCTTTGCTTTGTCCACACTTTGAGGTGTTTTTATATGTTTTCTGGTACTAACCTATTAACAAGTTGCCATAGTGCCAGTTGCCTGTTTTCTGCTGTTTTTGGTTCTAGAAAATATAGTAAGTAAATATTCACGAAATTGGACGGGACAAAAGCCAAAGTCAATATTTCATCGAGGAGAACACGGAGTCGAAGAGGAGACGGAGGGAGCCAGATGAAGCGTGAGATCATGTTCCTGCAGTTTGTGAGGTGTGCATAGATATCTTCGATCTGTCAATTTCCTGTTGTAATTTGTTTGCCCAAGATGCCATGTTTGTTTATCTAAGGAGAGCTCTAGTGAACTATGGACCCAATCTATTGATCTCTTTCATTGATATCTTTCACTGTCTCGCTTTACTTGTCGCACTTCTACACCATACAATTAATCCATTGTTACAACAAACCGGTGAGATTGACAACCTCACTGTTCATTGGGGCAAAGTCTTGAGTTTGTGTTGTGCGGGTCTCCAAGTTGCTTGCAACACCTTTGAGTCGTTTCCTTCCTCCTACTGGTTCAATAACCTTGGTTTCTTAGTGAGGGAAAACTTGCTATTGTGCTGCATCACACCTTGCTCTTGGGGTTTCCCGAAGAAGCGCTTCACGTTGATACATCGCCGCCATCAAGCTCTTTCTGGCGCCGTTGTCGGGGAGGCTAAGGACGTCTTCACAAGGGGAGTCGTTCTCAACCTTTCTCTTTACTTTGTTTTTGGTTTGCTTAGTTTCTTTTGCTTGGTTTTGTTTGCCTCTTTTTATCAAAAACTCCAAAAAAAACAGTTTAGTTTGGTTTGCTTTCTCTTATCAAAAACACAAAAAAATAGTCCCTTCTCTAGTTGATGTTGCTGTTGTTTGCTCCACTTTTGCCAAAATGAACTCTGCTAAGAACACCAAGTTGTGTGACTTCACTAGCAAAAATAACAATGATTTCCTAAGCACTCCTATCGCTCCACCTGTTCCTGATGCTACCTTTTATGAAATTAAGCCTGCTTTGTTGAATCTTGTGATGAGAGAGCAATTTTCTGGTGCTAGTTCTGATGATGCTGCTGCCCATCTCAATAACTTTGTTGAACTTTGTGAGATGCAAAAGTATAAGGATTTAGATGGAGATATTATTAAGCTCAAGTTGTTTCCTTTATGCTTGAGAGGAAAAGATAAATAATGGTTGCTATCCTTTCCTAGAAATAGTATTGATTCTTGGATTAAGTGCAAAGATGCTTTTATTGGAAAGTATTACCCTCCTGCTAAGATTATATCTATGAGAAGTGATATTATGAAATTTAAACAACTTGATAATGAACATGTTGCTCAAGCTTGAGAAAGAATGAAATCTTTGGTTAAGAATTATCCCACTCATGGACTTACTGCTTGGATGATTATCCAGACTTTTTATGCAGGTTTGAACTTCTCTTCAAGAAACCTGTTGGATTCAACCGCTAGAGGTACCTTTATGACCATCACCTTGGGTGTTGCAACAAAACTCCTTGATAATATGATGGTTAATTATTCTGAATGACACACTGAGAGAGCTCCACATGGTAAGAAGGTAAACTCCGTTGAAGAAACCTCCTCTTTGAGTGATAAGATAGATGTTATTATGGCTATGCTTGTTAATGTGAAAGCTCCTCTAGATCCAAATAATGTTCCCTTATCCTCTTTGGTTGCTCAAGAAGAGCATGTTGATGTGAACTTCATTAGAAACAACAATTTCAACAACAATGCGTATAGGAATAATTTTGGTAGTAACAACAAATATAGGCCTTATCCTCCTAATAATGGCAATACCTATGCAAACTCCTACAACAATGCTAGAAGTGCCCCCTCTGAACTTGAAGTCATGCTCAAAGACTTTACTAGTAAACAAACAACTTCCAACAAGAATGTGGAGGAAAAGCTTTTGAATGTAGAGAAAAATATTTCCTATTTGTCTGAAGCATAATCCTCTTTGATTAATAAAATGGCTGCTAGACCTGAAACCATGGAAAGTTCCTTTGCTGCTACTCATGGAATACAAGTTACTATTGATGAAAATGTTAGACTGTTAGACCAACTTCATGCTTAGTGGGAAAGGGAAGCTGAAATTGCTAGATACAATAGTGTGTGCACCATCACCACCAATATGGTTGTCACTAAACCACAAGAAGTCCCTATTCCTCCTCCAACAATGCCTAAGTCCAATGAGTCTACTACTAGTGATGCTAAGTTTTATTTTTATCTTGATGGTTGCAATATTTCTGAAGTGATTATGTTCCTGCAAAAGCTTGCTAGAAGTCCTGATGCTAGTGATATGCATGTTGCTTTCACCAAACACATTACATATGCTCTTGTTAAAATTAAGGAAGAGAAGCTAAAACACAAAGCTTCTATTCCTAGGAAAGTAGAAGATAGTTGGGAACACATTATTAATATTCAATTGAATGAATTTAATCTCGAAGCTTCATGTGATCTTGGTTCTAGTTTCTCTATTATGCCTAGGAAGATTTATGAAATGCTTGATTTGCCACCTATGGAAGATTGTTATTTGGATGTCCCACTTAAAGATAATGCTAAGAAGAAACTCACGGGGAGTGTTAATGATGTTCTAATTATGGTTAACAATGCTTATGTCCCTGTTGATTTCTATGTTTTGGATGTTGAATACAATGCTTCTTGTCCTATTACTTTGGGAAGACCTTTTCTTAGAACTGTTGGTGACATCATTGATATGAAAGAAGGCACCATTAAATATCAATTTCCATTCAAGAAAGGTATTGAACACTTTCCTATGAGGAGAGAGAGGTTGCTTTTTTCTCCTCCTTTGAAAGCAAGGTTTGATGTTAATGCTTCTTCATTTGAAAATACTTGATTTCTTGCTTCTTGTGCCTAACTTAAAGGCATTAAAGAAAAGTACTTGTTGGGAGATAACCCAAGAGTTTTTTTAGTCTTGGAAGTTATTATTTCTGTAATGACCTCTCCTTATCCATTTTATTTGATTTTTGTGCCAATAATGACCTCTAATGAGAGGGAAGTAAGATTTGGGAGTTGCTGTCCCGAAATAAATTTTTGTGCTCCACCATAAAAATTCATGAGGAGTCTCTGTAAGTCGGGTTGAGCTGAAAATTTATGAATAAATCCCACAGTATGTTAGATAACTTTGGTTAGTTCAACATGTTTTTATTTGAGCAACATAAGGTCTTCGAAAAAATCGGTTTCTACCAGCTGGTCTGTTTTGATAGATTTCTGCCATTATTTGCATTTGCTTCTTATTGGTTCCTTTTTGGGTCCTTTTTGGGAAATTGAGCTTTTTGAGAGAATTAATACAGTAGCTTGTGTTTCTAGTGAATTTTTTTATGTTCTAAATCTAAACCCAAGGGTCTATTATATTTTGAATACACTAATGTTGCTAATGAAGATTGTGTGAAGTTTTGTATGAAGGAAAAATTTCAGGTGTAGAGAGAGAATGATGTAATGAGATGAAGAATGGACAAAAGCTCAAGCTTGAGGATGCCACCCTGGTGTCACCCCAAGAATATCCAAGAGGTACAAGCGTCAAAGCTTGGGGATCTCCAAGGCATCCCCTTCTTCATCAATAAAAAGCTCAGGTCTTTCTAGACACTTCGTTTTTATTGTTTCATGCACTGTTGTGTTGTTCTTGGAGCGTCTTAGTTTTTGTTTGATTTGCTTAGTTTATTTAGTTTGCTTGAATAAAGTAGTTTGGACACCCGTTCTCATTGTGTTGTTTCAAATAAGTTGATTGGTGTTGGAAAGGAGTAGAAAGTTCTTGCTTGAATGGTGCAAAAGGAGCTTGCTTTGACTGTGACTTAGACTTTAGAATGTCATGCTAGGTGTTGTTTTTACCTTATGCTTAGTGATTATTGCTGTAGCATGACTTGTTCCAAACAATTGGGATTGCTTAGTGTGCCTTGAAAAAAAATCATGCGTTGTTTTAGCATGCAAAAGCATAGTATTGTGGTATTCTCCTTTGATGCTTTGTTTGGGTTGACTTGGCACATGCTCACGCCATGTTATGACTATGAACAAGTCACCATATCCTCTATGATCATTTAGTCCTTGACTTGTAGTACCACTCTATGCTTTGATTAGTAATGTTTTGTCGCTCTGCATGATTATGGCCATTATTGCTCTGTTAGTTGGTCGCTCCCAATCTTTTGCTAGCCTCCACTTGTATGAGTAAGCTCTACTGATGCTTCCAACTCCCAAGTGACGAGGTTCGATCTCGTCAATGACCATTGTTATGGACTTGGGTTTTGGAGAAGATGGGGATGCTAGAGATCGCGGAACGGTTAACAGACAAGCAACACGGGGATACGAGGTTTACCTAGGTTCTGGCCCCTGCAGGGAAAACCCTACTCCTGCTTGTGTGCTCTTGATTATGGCGGAACCGAGGGTTACATGGGTGCGTAGATGCAATCTAGCGTGAGGTGTGTATGAGGTGAGTATGATCCTCCTCACCGTGCCCTCCTAGCCTTTATATAGATAGGCATGTCCCTGGCGCAGGTCGAGTCGATTACAAATTAGGCTTTGTACCCTGTGAAATTCTATCCACTCTAGTCTTGTTCTCCAAGGATCCGAAGACGTCATGGGCTTGGGCCATCCGAAATCCCCACAGGCCGCGTATCTTGTCGTGGACCTTCCTTGGGTTGGACTAGGTATGCCAATGTTGTGTACCCGTGGGGTATAACCATGTCAGTAGCCCCCGAGTGTTCAGTCAAATCGTAGATTCGGCTGAGGACTCTTCAATCTTTCTGGTGCAGTCGAACACGTTTTAAGAAAAAATGTTTTAGTTCATAGGGATTATTGATACGTGTGTCTGACTCTCCCGACGAATCAGGGCCAGTTAACTATCATAGGACAAAACAAACACGATCTTCTTTAGACTCGAGTCCCTATACTCAAATCCGGAACGGATGCTGGCGTAATTCGACTCAGGCTGTTGAGGTCTTATAGGAGTCGAATACCAGTGGTTTTCAAGTGGTATACCCAACACGTCCGTCAGGATTTTCGTCATGCCTGCTGACACGGAAGTTTTACTGGCAGAGCGCAGTCAGGTACGTTACTAGGCCATCAGATGATATCTGTAGGGCTTATCTTTGCGTCACAGACACAACATCCGAAATTTTATCACCGCGGAGGTGTTTCAGGTGGCCAAGGAGGTTGCTTCTCACTTAGCATTGGTTTGGGAAAATTTGCCAAAAAGATTTTGTCATATTTGATCTGAAATATCACAGTCGAAGAATTCATGGGGTGCGCGGCCAGCGCTCCCTATGGGAGTAGCCCCGAGTGTCTGTTCGAGTCGTAGACTCAAGCAGAAACTTTAACTCAGTTGTTTTCAGCTTATGTCCGTAGGACACAATTCCTTCGGATGCTCAACCAATCCTCCCTATGGGAGTATCCCCCGAGTCCGTAGTGGAGTCGTAGACTCGAGATAGGACTCGAAGAAAGTTGCGAGGTGTAATACCTTAATCATTTCTTCAGGTGCGCGGCCAACGCTCCTGATAGGAGTAGCCCCCAAGTTGTTGTTCAAATCATAGATTCGAGTAAGTACTTGATTGATCAGCCAAAAACTTCCAGCCGTTGCTGGCTTGGCCATGATGACGTCAGTGCTGACGATTGGTGATCTCAACCGTCTGCGGCGGCAGATATGATGCGACGAAACGATCGTGGGTCCCACCTTCTGACTTGAAGTTTACTAGTCATGCGCAGACGTGGCGAAAAGTACGATGTCTCCTTGGTTTCCGTGCATAGTGGACGGCATGCTAGCGACGATTCGTTGCTGTTCTGACACGTGTAGGGTTAGATCTTGAGTGCTCTCTAGGGCTTCTGGATCAATGGCTCGTGTGCGTCATCTTTCTCCTTTTATACCGTAGGTAAACATTAGTTTTATTTTACCCTTCGTCATTTGCTCATTGCCATTGCCTTCATTTTCGCGAGCTTTGCTTCTCTTCCTGCGCACTGGAAGTTCTTCGCTCATTTCCCTCTTGTTTTCTCCGTGCACACTTCCACTCTCGATGCCGTGCGATGGGCAAGTCGAAGAAGACCACCGCCGGAGCGGGTTCGAGCGCCACCGGTGGCGGCAAGAAGGCCGCCGCGACCACCCGCATCACGGACGGTGGGTGGAGGCGCACAGAGGTGCGACGTGGATCTGCGCAAGCTGCGCAATTCTGGGTTGATCCCCCAGAACAAGGATGACGTCAGGATTCCTGGTGATGAGGTAATCCCCCGCCCACCCATAGGGTTTCGGGTGATGTTTGTTGCCTTTATCCTTCGCGGTCTTTTGCTTCCTGTCCATGATTTTCTTCGTGGACTCCTGTTTCTCTATGGGATTTAGTTACATCATCTGTCTCCCAATTCTCTTCTCCATGTCGCTTGCTTCATAACCCTTTGCGAGTGCTGGCTCGGTATCGAGCCACAATTTGGCCTCTTCCGAAAGCTCTATTCAATGAAGAGGCAGTCCAGCACCGGCGAAGTCTATCCGCTTGGCGGCTGCATCATTTTTGTCCGCCCCTTTGTCCAATTCTTCTCCTTTTCTATCTGCGAGTCTGTCTAGCAATGGCACCGGAAGTGGTTCTACATCCGCGATGCTAAGCTGGACGGTCAACAATATGGGCTTGCCCCCTTTGATTCCGATTAGAAGATCGTCCCGAAGAGATCGTGGAAGAACCACATCTTGGAGGGTGAAGCTGCGGAGGTGGAGAGACTCTACCAGTGGGTGGAGGCTCTTCAGCTGGTGCCAGGTAAAGAGGTCAACGGTGTCAACATCATCCGCACCTTCCTCAAGCGCCAGGTACAGCCGCTCCAGGCTAGGGCGCATTCAATGTTCCTCTATGCCGGCTCCAATGATCCAACAATGGTCTCATTAGAAGAGTTGTCTTCGGGTGACCTGCATAGGGCCCTTCGTCCCCTGTTGAAGGCCAAGGCTGATGAGGACCTCCCGAGGAAATCGTTGACCCCCCTCTTAGCGCCAATAAAGGGGTTTCTCAGGTGATGCTTGTTCGTGCGCGTAGCGCTTTTTTGGGTGTTTGCTGTTTGCTGTTGTTACTTATCTTGTTTCTCTTTTTCTTTTTGCTTGCAGCGCCTCCAGGTTACGGGGTCTATGCCTCCTCTGCCTGAGAAGTTTAGGGAAGCACCAGACAATGAGGAGGTGGACTCCGAGTCTGAGCTCCCTCCAGCTCAGTCGCCCACTGCGGATGCTCCCGAGGCGAGTGAAGGACATACCCGAAAGCGCTCCCGGAGCGAGTCTTCGGATGCGTCTAACCCGCCAACTCCAAGGGGTCTGTCCTTCCTTGACCAGCATGGCGAGGTTGAAGGTGCATCTTCCACACCTTTTCCTGTTGTGCCTCTTCGGGCGGTGGCACCGCAGCCGCCGGCCAAGAAGAAAAAGAAGGAGAAGGCGCTCCCGTCTCCAACTTGTCGGATATCGCGTCGTAAGTAGCTTCACCCACATATTTTTTTCATGTTGACCGTCTGAGTAGTGTCAGTTGTTGTTTTGATTGAATCTTTATTGTGTAGCCATTCTTCCGAGGGGTCCCTTGACGGGGACACTCAGGAGGGTATAGCGGAGTCGAAGACGACAACTCCTCCCCCTCAGGTGGTGTCCGACTCTAAGGATGATGGACCGAACCTCTCCAAGCGAGAAGCTCGGGCAGTCGTAGCTCAAAAGATCGCATGCAGAACTTTGGAGTCTCCGCCTGAACACATAAGTATTTTATACTTTATCCCTTGGGGGAGCCCCCGAGCCCTTTCGGGTGACCTGTTGGTCATTTTGCTCTTGCGGGGCGTAGCCCCCGAGCCCTTTCTGATGGTTTCTTTTGTTTATGTTTCTTTTGCAGCCCTTTGTGCACAGTGCCAACCTCCTTATCCAGCAGCACCTGGCGCTGGAGGCTAAAATGCAGCAGCTCCAAGGCATGTGATTTTGCACCCTGTTTTTCTTTGTCTGCTCCAATGTTTTCCTGGTATTTATCAGTTGTCTTATCATTTTGAAGATGAAAATAATGATGCGCTTCGAAGGTTGAATGCTCTCAAAAAGATCCTTGTCCAGGCGGAGAAGAGGGCAACTAATGATGCTAAAGCCAAGGAGCGCCTGCAGAAGGAGGTTGCTGATGTTGTTGAAGCCAAGGAGCACCTGCGGAAGGAGGTTGCTGATCGCGAGGAGCAGCTCGCTGCGGCGGCGGCCGCTCGCGAGAAGGAGATGACAGATAGGCTTATGGCTGCTGTCAAAGCCTTCTCTGGTGAGTTTCCCTTGACTTTTTTGGGTCTTGTGTTTTTCAACTAAGTCTTGTCTTGCTCTTATTCAGGTACTTTTTCTTCTTTGGTTCAGATGCTTCAGGCATCACATTTTATCATGGTGCACTAGAGCATGGAGATGCGCTGGCCGATGCCACCGCGGTGGCCGAAGATCGCTGCGGCACTGCTGCTGACTCCTTGGCTAAGGCCAAAGAAGTGCTCAGGCGCTTTTACAAGGAGGTTGTCCCCAAGGGCGTTGCCCTTGAGGATGTCGATGCCCTTGCGGATGCTCTGTCGGAAGACGCTCCGGCGGTGTATAAGCGCAAGCAGAAGAACATCAGTGCCTCCAAGGGGTTAGCGATGGCGATCGCGTCCGTAGCTGAGCTGGACCTGCCGCACATAACGTCCCAGATGCCGACGACTGCAAATGGCTTAGAGGTAGCATTCATCCTCTTTGCCTCTCGCTGTAAGCGCTACGGGCCTGAGCTTATTGATCTTTTGGCTGAGTACGCCATGAAGCAGTAGGAGGAGGCCAAGAGCAGACAGTCTGGCTCCGAGGCCACTCCGGATGCGGGTGCTTAGGACCATATGTTGTAGCTACTGTAGTTTCTTCTTTGGTTTCCTATTGTAACCTTTTGCTGATGAACAAACCCAACTTATGCCACGAGGTGGCCTTAATGTATATAAATTTATGTTTCGAGCTATTGCCAGAGATGCTTGTGATGTTCATGTCTTGATTTGTTTGCCTTTAGGGTCCTTCGGGTGAGGTTCCTGTTGTCACTCCGAATGCTCCTGAGCCGCGACCATCCTTGGATGATGCGTCACAGCTAGCTTTTCTTCACGACTGTGTCCGCAGCTTGGAAAATGACGTCCTTTGCATTCGAAGCTACACAGATGTATGGAGGTCAAAGGCTAAGCGAGCCATTGCCAGGGAGGATTTCTTGATGCGGGAGTTGCGGCAGATGAGCGAGCAACTGCAACGTGAGTCTTTGTGAACTGCTGTTCTTTCAGGTGAAGCTCTGCATGTTTGCTCATTATGTGCTTTTTGCAGGTGTGTATCTCGTTCCGAAGGAAGAGAAATATCATGTCGTTGTTCGGATGAATTGCCTGATGCAACAGGACCTGGAGGCTGGTGGCTTCTTTTGGATGGACCGCGATCGGGCCATCGTCCTTGCGACGGTGCAAGATCGCGTGCACCAGGTTTCTCGGGTGCTGAAGCAGGCGAGGACTTCTCTGGCATCCATTTGGGCCGTCATGTTTCCCTTGGATAAGGCACCTTCCACCCTTTGGGGCCTTCTTGCGAAATTTCGGAACATGGGCCACGTCAAAGAATTGGTGCAGCGTCAGCTGATCGCTGGGGTGAAAGCTGCATTGTCCCTTGTTCGGCTGCATCGTCATGATGTCAACCTTGCGGAGGTGGCGATTGGGCCACCCCTTCGGCCTGATGGCACCCTTTGGGACATGCGCCCGCATTATGCGTTTGTGGCGCAACATGCTGAGGAGATAGTAGATCTGTTCGAGCAGCGGGCGACTGTGATTCTCCAGAATAGGTACATCCTGTAAAGAAAAACTTGATGTAAAATTTGTATTTTTCGAGTTGTAGTGCCCTTTGTAAAGTTTGTATATAGTAGCACGTGGTGCTTTGTTATGTGCATATCCTTTTCGTTAGCCTGACATGGTCAGCTACTCAGGTTGTATGCGTTGTTCTCAGTCGACGAGGTCGTGAGGTGAGACGTAGCCCCCGAGCGTATTTTATCGATAAGTAACGCAAAAGAAAAAGATATTTTGGCCAAGAGACTTAGATTTTATTCATAGCATAACGAGGAGATACATTGTTTGGCTGAGTAGCCTTATTGAAAGTAAAGAGGTAGCTAGGGGTAGAAGCGTCACAGTCGTGCTATGTTCCAGGGGTCGAAGACTCCTGACGCGATGTCCATGAGGCGGTAGGCGCCACCTGGGATGACTTCTATGACGATGTAGGGTCCTTCCCAGGGTGACTCGAGCTTTTTCAGACGCTCTTGCTTGAGTCGTAGGACGAGGTCTCCTTCGACGAAGGACCTTGGGCGTAGCCGGCGGCTGTGATAGTTGCGGAGACTCTGCTGGTAGACCATTGAGCATGCCATGATGATGTCGCGTGCTTCGTCGAGTGTATCGACGACGTCTTCGAGTGCGGCCTATGATTCGGCTTCGCTGTAGGCGACGACCCGTGGGGCCTTGTGGCATACCTCGGCAGGTAGCACGACTTCGGCTCCGTGCATCATGAAGAAAGGTGTGTAGCCAGTTGAGCTGTTCGGCATTGTATGCAGGCTCCAAATGATGGAGGGTAGCTCTTCCGCTCAGGCTCCCGCAAGCCTTTAGAGTGGGCATAGCAGGCGTTTCTTGATGCCGTTGCCTATGAGGCCGTTGGCCTTTTCGACCTATCTGTTGGTCTACAGGTGCGCCTAGGGCTGTCAAAAAAGTTTGGGCTCGTCAAATAGTTTGAGCTTGACTTGTTAAAGGCTCGGCTCGCGCTCGTCTCGATGCCTTAACAAGCCGAACTCAAGCTTTTATTGTAGCTCGCGATTTCTTTGGCTCGAGCTCGAATAGTTCGAAAAAAGGGCAGCAGGAGGATTAGTAGTGAAAGTATATTTTTTAGCGATAGTATGCAGCCGAGCGCATTTGATTTTATGGATGCATGTGCAGCTCGTTTCTCGTGGAAATATGCACCTTAGATGGTCCTCACGATTAAAGCCCAATGTAGTTTAAGAAAAATAGTAGCATACGTTCCTATCGATATTGTAGCTTAGCACAGCCCATCAAATTGAACAGCCCAACACCTTGAGTTCTTGGCGGTGGCCAGAAATATAGCCGACGCTTTTAGTACCACCTCGCTGACGTAACAAGAGTGAATGCTCACTTGAGTCTATAAAGCAAAGGCTGGAGAGTGAGAGAGCAGTACCATGAATTTAAAGCTCTGGGCCAACGCGTATGCACCGGTCATGCTTTTAAGAGATTAATTTAACAAGGCTCGTTAGCTCATTAAGTGTTGGACGAACCAAGCTCGAGCCCAAAACAAAGTTCGTGAGCTGATCTCGAGCAAAATTTTAGGCTCGTAGGGTTAGTCGAGCTTGAGCCGGTCTGTTGTATATTCGCTCGAGTTTGGCTCGTTGACACCCCTAGGTGCGCCACAGAGGCGTACGATATGTTGATGCCAAGTCCCTCGCAGAAGTCTTAGAATTCCTTCGAGATTAAGTTCGAGCCGTTGTCCGTGATGATGCTATGTGGCACACCAAACCTGTAGGCTATGGATTCGAAGAACTTGACGGCAGTTTTGTCGCTTTGGTTGGTGACGGGCATGGCCTCGATCCACTTGGTGAACTTGTCAACTACGACCTCCTTTCGAGGATTTGGGCAGTTTGCTGATCATGTCGAGGCCCCATTGGGCAAAGGTCCCGTCCAGTGGTATGGGCCTTAGCTCCGATCTTGGTGCGTGCGGCTTGTCCGCATACCTCTGACAGGCGCTGCACCTTCGGACGATGTCCTTAGCGTCGTTCATGGCCGTTGGCCAGTAGAATCCAGCTCGTAGAGCTTTGGCGACTAGGGCGCGACTGCCTGCGTGATGGCCGCAGATGTCCTCGTGGATGTCTTGGAGGATGGTTTTGCCATCATCGATGGTGACGCACCTTTGGAGCACACCCAAAATACTGCGCTTGTACATCTCGCCATTGTGGATGGTGAAGGCTTTAGACCGGCGAGATATGCGCTGGGCATCTGTCGGGTCATCAGACAGTTCGTTGTTTATCAGGTAACGAAGGTACGACTGCGTCCATGTCTCTTCGACTGCCATGACCTGCATCAGGCTGACAAGCTCGGCCACTGTGTCGAACTTTTTAGGTCATTCCTGTCCTTCGGGTGGCGTAGCCCCCCGAGTGCTCTGCTTCTTTGGTTGAGCCCTTTGGGAATTTTCTTTTGATAGAGGGTACACATATTTGTTTGAGGAACACACTTGGTGGCACCCATAGGCAAGTAGAGTCGATGTTGGCGAGCCTATCGGCTTCTTCATTGCTTTCCCTTCTGACGTGCCAAAGCTCGCAGCCGTCAAAGTCCCCTTTGAGTGAGTTGTAGAGCGCGCAGTACGCGATCATATTGGTGCTGTGAGCGTCGCACTCGTTCATCATCTGCTGGACGACAAGGTTCGAGTCACCGTAGATGACTAGGCGCGCTGCGCCACAGATCTTGGCCATCCGCATGCCGTGGATGAGGGCCTCGTATTCGGCCTCGTTGTTAGAGGCGCGAAATTTTATCCGAAGGACGTATTTCATTTTGTCGCCCTAAGAGGACGTCAGTATGATGCTAGCTCTTGATCCAACCTCACGCTTGGAGCCGTCGAAGTGCATAGTCCACGATTGCGTCATGTCCTAAGTGTCTGGCAGCTGGAGTTCCATCCAATGGACGGGGAAGTTAGAGAGGACCTGAGATTTGATGGCCTTGTGCCGCTCGTAGATTATGTCTAGAGGGGACAACTCGATTCCCCACAGGGATACGCGTCCCGTGGCTTCGGGGTTGTTCAGGATGTTGGACAGTGGGGCCTCGTTGACGACCATGATCTGGTGCTCCTGGAAGTAGTGGCTCGGTCGACGAGCCGTCATGAATACGCCGTAGGCCAGCTTCTGGTAGTGAGGGTACCTCTTCTTTGTTAGGGTCAGTACCTCGCTGAGGTAGTAGATTGGGCGTTGGACCCCATGGGTCTTGCCATCTTTGGGTCGTTCGACCACGAGTACGGTGCTTACCACTTGG
The DNA here is from genome assembly GCA_030063025.1 of Avena longiglumis. Taxonomy (NCBI): domain Eukaryota; kingdom Viridiplantae; phylum Streptophyta; class Magnoliopsida; order Poales; family Poaceae; genus Avena; species Avena longiglumis. Next base: position 172,960,782 of record CP125978.1, read on the forward strand.
TGCGTTACTGCGATGTATAGCAGCAAAGGCTCTCGCTCCTTTGGTGTGACCAGGACAGTCGAGGTGGAGAGCAGCCGCTTGAGGTCCTCGAATGCGTCGTCTGCTTTGGGTGTCCACTCAAACATGTCTGCCTTGCACAACAGCTAGTAAAAAGGCAGGACCTTCTCGCCCATTGTAACACCCTCAGAATCGGACCTATGCAAGTTTGAGCAAAATTCGCCAAACCCGCATAGAAACGATTCAAAGGTGCCCACCAGGCACTTTCGTGCGGGTGGAAAACGAAGTAATAACATTACACAACAGTCCTCGATGGGACCCACAGAACAGATATATATAACAACGACTCAAAGAGTCAAGAATACAGATATAAGATACAAGATCCAAATCACCTTGAAAACGATAGAGCGTCCAGCTACGGACAAGATGGAACATAGCACGACTGTGACGCTAGAGTGATAATTGGTTTTCAAAGATACTCACTTTCTTGGTTTTGGAAACTAAGTTTTTCTGACTTCCATGCTAACTGGGGTCTCCTATGGTCAGGATGGCTCTGATACCAACTTGTCAACACCCGGATTTTTAATCCCGGATGCCTGTTATGCCGTACATCACAATCCTAGGATTACCATTTTTGCGAGACATAACAGATTGGTACCATAGTTCATCATCCATTACAAACCATAATAGTCTTACAAATAGTTGATCTCATGACCAAGTCTGATTACAATCAAAGCAGCGGAATAATAATAGTGGTAGCATGGTCGAGGCTCCATCTTCAGGGTCACAGGAAATGCTGATGATGGGAGATGATCCTAGTTATCGTAAGCGTCCTGCTGTCCATGCTCTCGTAGTCTCCTTCATAGTGTGGCCATGGGAATAGCCAGAGACAAAGCCATGAGTACGTTGAAGTACTTGCAAACTTTCACTGAAGCAGTAAGGCCATTCTAATGGGATTCTTAAGCTCTACCTTTGTTTGCCACAAGCCAATTTTATTTCAACCTGTATCTAGTAATAAAAGTCTAACTTTAGTTGTCTAAGTTGCTTAGGTGGGAACCTAGCTTCATCTCCATAACTTGTGGGGTCCAGTCAAAGTCATCATTCAAGTCGCAGGTCATTTTGGAAAACTTCTGACAAAGGAACAATATCGCCATCCAACTGTCCATAATCGTGGACGCGGCTATTCGAATAGTTTGACACTCTGCAGAGGTGGTACACTTTCACCAAAACATTCGATACATCCGTCAGGAACAATCCTGAATCATCATAGCTGGTATGCGGATAATCAATCCTAAACTTTTAATTACACACCCTAGTATAGGCACCTCCCCTACGAGTTTGGACCATCTGTCATCTTGGGCACTGCATAGGTGGACAGTCACATTCACAAGGTAGCCTCAGCTCTCCTCGTTCCGTGAGGGAACCCATACTAAGCATATAAACTTCCAGTCAAGCCCTACCCAAATTCGGGTATTGTGGTTGTATGGTAAACATTGGAACGGTATCGCATCCGAACCTAACCATCAGTTTTTATCAAAGTCAAGTCACATACTTCCTTCACCATCATCTTCAAGTCATTGTGTCCATAACACATGTCAAAACATTTCAATAGAATGACTCATCATTCTAAGGTTTTCAGAATCATTTGTTCCCATATAGTGATCAATCAACTAGGGTTTCTAACTACATCAAGCTCTAAGCTCCTGATGGCACTTTCCTAAATTTTCACTAATCATCCATTAATTAACTATGGAAAAACTTTGCGAAAAGTAAAGCTTGCAAGTAAAACTGGGATTTGGTATACTCAAAAGGGGTAGCACAAAGGCTTGCAAGTGTGACTTGCATAGAATAGCATGCATAATGTAGCTTGCATGGTTTATCTTAGCTTGCCTTGGTTGGTAAGGGTGGTCGAAGTTCTCGTCCTCGTCTTCATAGAATTCCTCCTCGTCGTAGCCTGGATTGATACTAGCGTCTATAAATAAATACGAGGTACACAATCACCAAACAATACTTAACTACTTCTATTTATCACACAAGGATCACACTAGATGATCTAGCATCATCCCTATTATTACAAGAAAAGGGGGTGATAAGATTTGATTTATCTTATTTTTAGAAAAGTAATTTCTACTCATTGAAAATTTACTTAAGATTTAATATTCTCCAATTCAAAATATGGGATCATATTGACACATGTCATCACCACATATTTTACTTCTTGAGAATGTGATTTAAAGTGGTTGGCCTTATTTATAAAGCTTAACACTATTATTTAATACTATTTAAGTGGCTACAAATGACTATAAAGCCATTGTTTCAGTTTTGGTCCAGGACTACTGTGTGTAAGTATGTAGATTTTTACATATTCAGAAAGGTCTTATCAAATGTGATTTTTGAGAGTTGGAATCAACTCAAAATCACTTATGGTTGATTTTAGAAAAATGTTTGAAGTGCTAAAAGCTACTGTCTTGTTATTTTTACCAAGGGTGATCCATAGTTTCAAACTGTTTAAATCCAATGGGAGTGATTAGAGATTTTCATCTCCTTTCCAACAAAATTGGATTCATTGAATTTGGTGCAGTGGATCTCTCTCAATTGATTTTTAAAGGTCACTATAGAATGAGATTTTCAAATAAAAGATAAAACTAAGTTTGAACTGACGGACTGTGCGCGGGAACGCTAATGGGCTGGCCCAACTACGTAATGCGCGCGCAGCGCGCTTCTCCTGGGTTGGTCCTACCTATCAACGGCTAAGCAAATGCGAAGCAATATCACCTATTCCGAGCCTTATGATTAGAGCGCGATCAACGATTGAGCATCGTCGTCTCCGTCGGAGGGCACACACGAGGCAGAACCCTAGCGCTATGGCGGGGGTCGTCAGGGGCTTACTAGGGCTCCAGCTAGGTCAGGTGATGGGGGCAAACAAACGAGTCGACGACGGCGGTTTGAACGATGGTCGGGCAGCTCATGGGGTGGCTCCTAGCTTTGGCTCCTTCCTTCCTCTGCAGCGGCGAACTCCGGTGAAATTCTGGAGCGGTGGTGTTCGCCTTGCTCCAAGGTTGGGTCAGAGAGGTTCCTAGGTGAGAGAGGAATGGAATGGTGTGCGTTTTGGGGTCAGGGAAGGGCTCTATTTATCTTTGCGCGAAGGGGCATGACTTCATGGCTCGGGCCACGCAGATCTGATGAGATATAGGCATTTCCAAGGGCATAGGTCGACGCGGTGCTTCAGGGCGAACGTCATACACAGTGGCACGATGATACGTTGGAAACATATCTATAATTTTTGATGCCCCATGCTTGTTTAGTATCTACTCTGCTTTACTTGTTCACACTTTGAGGTGCTTTTTACATGTTTTCTGGTACTAACCTATTAACATATTGCAATAGTGCCAGATGCATGTTTTCTATTGTTTTTGGTTTCAGAAAAGTTAGTAAAGAAATATTCTCGGAATTAGATGGGACAAAGGACAAAGTCAATTACTTTCCGTGGGGAAGAAGAAGTCCAAAGCAGAGCCGGAGGGGCCAGCCAGGGGGCCAGACCCACCCCAGGCACGAGTGGGCCCAGCCCCACGCCTGGCTAGGGTTTGGTGACCCTGGACGCCTCCTCGGTCTCCCCCTTCGCCTATAAGAATCCCCCGATGCAAAAACCCTGAGTACCCGATCAAATATCCACGAAACCCTCTATAGCCGCCGCCACCATCGTCCCTAGATCGGGGGGATCTGAAGTTCTTCCTGGCACCCTGTCGGAGGGGAGATCATCCCGGAGGCCTTCTCCCCGGTATCATGCGTGAGTAGTTCCACCTTGGACTATGGGTCCATGTAGTAGCTAGATGGTTGTATCTCCTCCTTTGTGCTTTCATGTATAGATCTCGTGAGCTCTGTTCATGATCAATATATAATCTATTTGTAATCATGCATGTTGTGTTTGCGGGGATCCGATGTATATTGATATTATTATGTTGGTTTGATTAATGGTTTTGTCTTTATGGTTCTATCATGTCTGTGTTGGTTGTGATCTTGCATGCTCTCTGTTGTTAGTAGCTATCTTGACCAAGTAGTTGCTAGTGACTCTAAGAGAGGGTATCTATGCTCGATAGTGGGTTCATGTCTCTAGTTTCCAAGGGAAGTGACAATAATCTCTTCAGTTGTAGATGTGTTGTTGCTACTAGGGGTAAAACAATGGTCTCTTGTTCATGGAACATGTGGACTGTTTACCTTACACACTTTGCTTAAAGCAGTTGTCTGTTGCTTGCAACTTAATACTGGAGGGGGTTCGGATGATAACCTGAAGGTGGACTTCTATTCATAGATGCAATTGGATGGCGGTTTATGTATCTTGTTGTATTGCCCAATCAACCTCATATGATATTTCTGACTAGTAATTGCATTGTTATGCCTTGCTCAGTTACTGTCAATTGCCCTACTGTAATTTGTTTACCCTTCATGCCATGTTGTTTATCTAAGGAGAGAACCTCTAGTGAACTATGGACCCCGGTCCAATCTTTACCATTGATACATCTTCCACTGTTACTTGTTTACTTGCTGCAAACCATTACCTTCCACACAATACGTTAAATCCTTTGTTACAGCAAACCGGTGAGCTTGACAACCTCATTGTTCGTTGGGGCAAAGTCTTGAGTTTGTGTTGTGCAGGTCTTCGCGTTGCTTGCAACACCTATGTGATGTTTCCTTCCTCCTTATGATTCGATAACCTCGGTCTAAACTGAGGGAAAACTTGCTGCTTGCTGCTTCACACCTTGCTCTTGGGGTTCCCAACAGGCTCTGCGTAGACAGTCGTCACACGGTGAGGCGCGGTCTAAATCATTCTAAATCATCCATGCCCTGCGGCTATACCAGCGGCATTCATCACGGCGTACGATGGTCACGATGATCGCGCAGTTAAACGATCATGTCTGGGTGCTTGTTGGAGTCATGGGGGACGTAGTGCCACAAGGTGAGGGCGAGGCGCAACGTGTATGCGCAGGATTGCTTGGCTCTCTGTCTCGGCGACCAGCATGGTTTGGTGTTAAATGGGCACGACTTTGTTGGTGTTTCCTCGATCTGTATTTGGTCGGGGCGTGCATGGGCTGAGGCGGTGAGGTCAGAGCTACTTCGTAGACATCATGGGAGAGGGCAGGGCGGTGTATGGCTTGTTGTCCATGTCGGGGTGGCAAGGTGAGCTCGTGTACCATTTTGCATGGGTCAAACAACGAGTGAGAGGAGCTCAATTGTACAGGCCATTAATGGGTGAGTTAAGGGCACGACGTGTGAGCTTGGTGAGGTCACAATGATGAGCAAAGGATTGATCAAAACATTAGATAGTTCGTAGATGTGTACTGTGATCACCAAGTATTCGATCAAATGGCCACAAGAACTCAACCATCATCAAATTCGGTGATTTTTGGTGGGTGTTCTGATACTAATCTTGGTAGTCTCTGGGTGGAATGGTTTGATAAGTGGTGAATGTTTGAGTGGTTTTCCAAAAATGGCTATCTTGATACATAAGATAGATTCAAATTTGAATTGCCTCTCAAAAGAGTTTGAAAATGTTTCTGAACAGTTGGAAAGCTCCATTGGGTTTAGTGTCACTGGGTCTAGCAAGGGGAGAAAAGAAATGGGAAAGTTTCTATTTGAGATTAGTTGCTAGAGATGCTCAAAGTGAGCTAATTGTTAACTTGGGCAGAAATGACCATTAGGTCTTAGGCTTCATATTTCCATTTTCTTTTGTTTTGATCTGGTTTGATAGTGACCTAGATGATATGGTTTTGATCTTTAAACCATTTCTCATCATTTACAACAATCAAACATGGCATTACAATCATTCATACACACAAGCATTAAGATTTGAATTTAATTAGTAAAAGCTTTTGTTAACCCTAATCTTGATTAATTAGGGAATGATCCTCATTAATATTTTTGGGGTGTTACACTACGATAGTAACTGCATGCCCATTGTGTAGATCACCGCGAATTCTGGGCCACCCAATGTCTCTTGCATTCCAGGATAAATGACTTCTTCCATATATATTTGTTGAAATGACCTGGCCAGTTTATATTTGCTAAAATTCTAAGAAACACTTTGATTGACTGCTCATTTCATTGTATGCACACTTTTCTAATGCTTGCCTGTCCTCTTCTACAGGTTCGCAAGAGATGCCATCATATTTCTAATCTGGTGCTAGTTCATCCTAAGCAACGACATAACTATACTCTACTATGTAATTCATTCGTGGTTTGTGTTACTGCTCTACAAGTTCTGGCATAATGCCATTATAATTTATGTTTCGTTCATTCTTAGGTATGAAAGTAAATGCATGCCCATTGTGTAGCTCACCGCAAATTCTGAGTCACCCAACGTCTCTTGCATTCTAGGATATACTACTTATTCCATATATATTTGTTGTAATGACCTAGATAGATTTGCTAAAATTCTAGGAAACACTATGTTCGATTGCTGAATTAATTTGTAGGCACACTTGTGTAATGCTTGTGTGTCCTGTTCTATAGGTTCACAAGCAATGCCATTATATTTCATATCTAATGGTTTGTCCTAAGCAGCGACATAGCTATCCTCTATATGTAGTTCAATCGTGGTTTGCATTCTTGCTCTACACGTTCTCTTATGATGCCATTCGGTTCCTAGCTACGATAGTAACTGCATGCCCATTGTGTAGCTCACCGCAAATTCTGGGTCACCCAACGTCTCTTGCATTCCAGGATAAATGACTGCTTCCATATATATTTGTTAAAATGACCTGGTTGGTTTATATTTGCTGAAATTCTAAGAAACAATTTGATTGATTGCTCATTTAATTGTAGGCACACTTGTCTAATGCTTGCTTGTACTCTTCTATAGGTTCACCAGAGATGCCATTATATTTATAATCTGGTTCTGGTTCATCGTAAAGCAACAACATAACTATCCTCTACTGTGTAGTTCATTCGTAGTTTGCGTTCCTGCTCTGCACGTTCTGGTATGATGTCATTATAATTTCTACTTGGTTCATTCTTAGGTACGACAGTAACTATATGCCATTGTGTAGTTCGCCGCGAATTCTGAATCAACCAACGTCTCTTGCTTTCCAGGATATACAACTGCTTCCATATATATTTGTTGCAATAACCTAGCTAGTTTATATTTGCTGAAATTCTAAGAAACACTTTGTTTGACTGCTCATTTTATTGTAGGCACACTTGCCTAATGCTTGCCTGTCCTGTTCTACAGATTCACAAGCGACGCCATTATATTTCGTATCTGGTTCTGGTTCGTCCTAAGCAACGACCTAACTATCCTCTACCATATAGTTCATTTATGGTTTACATTCCTGCTCTACAAGTTCTCGCATGATGCCATTATAATTTCTGTCTCGTTCATTCTTAGCTATGACAGTAGCTGCATGCCATTGTCTGGTTTATTCTTCTGGTTTATTGTTCTATATATATTTGTTTAAATGACCTGGCTAGTTTATATTTGCTGAAATTCTAAGCCACACACATTGTTATATTTCTCGTTTCACGGTAGGCACACTTGTTTAATGCTTGCTTGTCCTTTTTGTTTGACGTGATGGTCAATATATTTGAACCATTGGCCAGTAGTAAACTCCAGTTCATAAATCCTGTCATATCAGTAAAATGAGTAGTTTGCCTTGTTTGACATATTAACTTGTTATTACTTAGTTTTAGACTGCAATTATTGTTATCGCCACCAAAGAGGGGGCTGTAAGATCATGTCTCAAATTTGTTTTCCAATGTAGATGTCACACTCAAAAGGGAGATGCAGGTGATAGATGGAGAAAGCAAATTGAGGATTGCTATCAACTCGATTGTCAACTAAAATGCCGATTTTTCTTTCCCTTGAGTTGATAATATGGAATAATTTTAAGTAGTTTGCATTTGATGTAATATCTAGACTAATTGCATAGGCCATGTAGGCATTTAGTTGATTTCGTCCACACATAACGGTAGGCAGTACCATACCTGCACTAGCCAGATCGATTAGGGTACATTATCGTGCTCTGTATTTGCCCGTCTTGTATTAGGCCGACGATGAATAGTAAAAATGCTCACACGTTGTACACATTTTATGATACCGAAATGTGCTCCAAAAATGCAGAAACTGTAAAAGACCGTAAAAGTAACAGAGCCGATCCATAGGTGAGATTAGTGACAGTAACGTGCCATAACAGTGGCAGGCCGAAACAGTAACAGGACGAAACCATAACATGTGGAAACAGTAATATGCCGAAACCATAACATGCCAAAATAGTAACTGGCCAAAACCATAACAGCCAAAACAATAACACACGAAACAGTAGGGACCAGAACCTTAAATTACTAAAAGAGTAACGGGCCAGAATAGTAGCAGGCCAGAACAGTAACAGGCCGAATTTACACCAGCCTGTAATAGTAACATGCCCGGGGAACTTACCAGTTAGAACAGTAATGGGTAAAAACATGGCCGGAAATTTACGGGCCTGAACAGTAACAAGCCCAAATTATATGGGCCCGTTTCAAACAGTGCATAGCTATATAGTAACGGTTCAGAAAGGTTACGGTCCAAAGCGGGGTTGTAACATCCCTAAAATCATGTTTTCAAACTTTGCATATCATCCATGCATTCATAATCATTTAGGGATCATTTTCAAAGTCATTACAAAAACAGAAGCATTTGTATGCTTATTATTTTATGTAAGCAAAGCATTGATCCAATGATACTCTCTAGTGAGAGAATATTTGTTTTAAACCATTGATGTTTGTTCATAGGATTGTTTGATAACTTCCAAAGTTGTTCAAGGTTTTCAAAAACAAATTATGAATTATAAACCATTCATATACTAATTATAAACATTTCAATAAGGCATGGTTTAAATTTCATTTTTCAAACCCATTTTGAATTTGAGTGTGAATAGATGTTTTACACACCCCAGGATGCAAGAATCAATAAACAAATGTTTGGAGAAAATTTCATTTGAAACAGATTTGATTTGAGCATTTGAATTCAAACCAAAAATTCAATCAGAAAAAGAAAAGAGAAAGGGAGAAAAAAATAAAGCAAACTAACTAATCTATCCCCAACCCAGCCCAGCAGCTTCTCCCCGCAGAAAACGGTTCGCACCGCAGGGCTAACCCGCGCAGTCGCTGACGACTAGACCCCACCCCAGGTATCTCTCTCTCACTGAACGCCAGGCCCCACACACCAGTCGTCGTCTCCACCCCACGACCCCTTCTTCCCCCAAATTACGCCGGCTGTTTCCGGTGATTAAACCTCGCATTAATTTGATTGATTGCGTCAGTAATTCTCTCCCCCGACCTTGCGTACTTATTCGCCCGCATCCCCCCCTCCTTTTCCTCAGTCGTCTCCCTCTCTCTGCCCCTAGGCTGCTCAGAATCGGCCCCGAACCACGCACTGCTCCGACGAGCTCCAGCTCAAATTCCGGCCAACCATCATCGCCCCTTGCCTTCCAGACAACGCGAGTGAGTTCCCCATCTCCCTCTGCACCTGCCAGTATCAGCCACTCACCCCCGCGCGCTCCCATTCATCGGCAACTTCAACAAACAGCAAGCGCCGCCATCTGTCTCCACTCCGGTGACACCCTCTAGTAGTTCCCGACCGCCCCTTTCTCTCTATTGGATACTCGCATGTTCACCTGGCTTGTGCGCATCTAACGGCACCCCTGATATGTCTTAGCGCGCACCACAACCTCTCCCCCGACGACGCTAGAGCTTGCCCGACGATAGGCTTCACTCCGACGAGCAATAGCAGCCGAGTTCGTGCGCCCCCCGAGAATCCGACCCCACCTTGAGCTTCACTGCAGTCTCACGAGCACGGTAAGCATCTCCGCTGCTCCCCGCGCGATCTAAATCGCCGGCAATCTCTCTGACAGAGCTCGCCGCCGCCACTTGCCGCCGCCAGTGCCGCCCGTCTTTGACCAGTTGCTAGGAACTGTAGGATTTAGATCGATCGGCTATGATAGATCCACTAGACGAAGGGGTAAGTTTGTTTCTGTACTGTGTGATGTACTTTAGATCTGACGACTAGCATCTGTCGATCCACACGAAACGGTCCCGGCGAATAGGAAACAACCACGTGGCCTGAGTCTAGATTTAAAACAGAAATTTGATCTATTAGTTGTTCAAACTTGTAAAATTCATAACTTTTGATCCACACGTTCAAATTTTACAAATTTTATATCATTGGAATCAGGAGAAAGAATTCTATATGTTTATGCAATGTGTGTAAGGTTTTGATTCTGTAAAATTGGTTATTTTTGCATAGACATTTATAGTCTTAATTTGAGTATAGAAATTATTTGAAAAATGATTTAAAGATCAAATAAAGTTTATTTAGTGTATCTTGGTCTTGTTTATGATTCAGTACTATAAACTTGTCTTGTTTCGTGTAGAAAATCATCACATGGCATTTGCATGCATTCATATATTTTTGTTTGTATAATTTTGATATATGAATTTGGTGCCATCATTTTATGTGTAGATTTTGGTGCTAATAGTGATTGTGATTGTGAAGGTTGTTGCTACTCCCCAAACTACCAAGGCAAGTGGTGCTTCATGTTTTTATTCCTATATTTATACCTATGCATTCGAAATATTTTGTATAGGATTTGCATGGTTATTTTGCTAAAGTATCTATATGCTATGATTGGGAAATCCTAGTAGTTGTAGAAATGTTAGAATTTTCTCTAAGTAAGATACATGCTATTGCCATGCTTAGCCTAGCTAGTAGCAAACAAGGGTGGATTATATATTAAGGCTATGAGAAATATTTCTAAGTCATTGACTTGTGTTTTTGCTTAATAAAACAACTAAGTGAATGAAACACCTGGGTGGAATGGAAAGAATGGTTTGTGTTTAGTGGTTACACAAGGCTCATTTATATGGTTTACCTTGTGTATCTCACTTGTGGAAAGCCACCCAGGAACAAAGGGATTTGAGATGCCAAATGTTAAGAAGCTTCTAGTGCATCCACATGGCATTATGGGCTCTGCCTGGATCACATAGGTTGCAATAACTTAGCCAATTGGACAGTTGGTGGTAGTGGGATGATAGGTTTGGAGCGCGTCCATTTGTTCTAAGGGAAGGCTTCTGAAAGGTCCTGTCTTGGTGAAAATCAAGTCTTGTGGGGAAAGTGCACAACCTCTGCAGATGGAAGAATCTAAGTACTTAGCCATGTCCCTGGTATTGGACAACTTGAGCATCAAGACATGGAAGCTATCAAGAATCTCCTCATCCCAATTTTCTAAGTTAAAACTTGTGGTTGAACAAGGGTGAAGGTTCACCAATTTCTATTGGTGGTTCCTTGGGAAAGTTTTGTCAAAGAAAAACTTAGTGTTTTCAACTAATAGGTAAAACCTATTTTGAGCAAAGGAAGCCTAAGCTACACTTAGACAAATGCATGTAGTAACTAGATGTTAATATTCTACTAAGGTATCACTTGCCAATACTATTCCAATGTATTAACCCACTGTGGCTGTAACTTGTAATGTTGCAGGTTATTCTGATGATGATTAGGGGTTATGAGTCTACACTCAACATGCTTGCATGTGGCACATGAAGATGAAGACTTATTTATATTGTTATGGTTGAACTATTGTATTAGGCCTATGGCCATGGAGTTGTAAAAGGCTATGTTTGTCTCTGGAATGATATGTAATAATGACCTTTGTTTCTGTGTACTTCATCTTAAACTGTGGATGCTAGCATTGATCCAGGGACTAGCATTGCAATCACAGGGATCCTTACCTTTATAAGGGAGGGATCTTACAGATGGTATCAGAGCACTGTGTTTCCTGTAGGATTATAACCCTAGGATTGGATTAGAAACAACTAAGGAAAAATTTCAACACTTTGAAAATTTTCTCCACTTGTATTTTCTTCTCGTAAACTATTCTAATCTTCTTTCTCATCTCTATTGGTAGAAGGATGCTTTGATAGCCTTTAATCTGGAGAGTGAGAGTTGTAAAGTACTTCGTTAGTTGGACCACCACACTTATCATTTTACTTCCAATTTTTTTGTCTAAGTTATGATGAACCTTGGAATGCTTGTAATGAGTTTGTGTATGCCATGACTTGTGTGTTGGTGCTTTGTCTTGAGATTTTTATTTTCTATTGATGATTGATTCTAACTTTTCTTATCTTATAAAATAGATGCCTAACGTTACTATCAGCACGGCTGAAGAGTTCAAGGGAACTCGTTTTGGCACTCATCTTATTGAGCTCACTAGTGTGCTCAATCTTCCACTCCCTAGCATCATGATGCTTCCCCTCACCAAGTTTGGGAGGAAGGACCTTTGGGGCTTCAAGGTTACCTAGCCAGGACGCCAGACTGAGCCAGCCACGGAGGCCATCACCTTCAAGCTTATGCATGACGATAAGGAGAGAGGCCTAGAGGTAGTCATGCAAGATTTACTTGGGCGTCTATTAGGGAGGCACTCCAGAGAGCTTAGAGGTACTCACTTACACACCTTCGGAAGACGCGACAAGGATGGTGAGGCTATTGAGTTCGAGGATGCTGCTAGAGATACGACAGAGCCAATTCGTTTGTACCTTCAGGACCTAAAGGTTCTACTTAGGCACCTAGATACTGATAGGACCAACGTCATGCTTAGCAATGACGAGCTCCAGGTGCAGCTTCGTGAGAAGGACAAGATCTTTGCGGAGCAAGACAAGATAGTCAAGGAAATGGAGGCCAAGTTTGAGAGCCAGGACAGGAAGTTCAAAAGCCAAGAGAAGAGAGTCCAAGACAGGAACAAGAGGATACGAGAGATGACTGCATAACTAGAGGCCAAGGACTTCGAGCTCGAGCATCAGCAAGGTGTGATAGAGAGGCTTCGTTCACAGAAGAGGGCTCTCAAAGCCAAGGTAGAGGCCTTGACCACCAATGCCGAGGAGTACAAGACCGCTATGGAGAATGCATGTCTTACACTTATCGATGAGGAGGTTAATGCAGAGGAGTAGTGATGACTACTCATTTATTTATCATTTACCATGCTTATGATTATTGAGTCGCAATGACCATCCAACATGTGGATGGCTTGCCATTGGTGTGTTTGCCTTTCAAACTTGTTGTTTATGTCGTTGAACCTTTTGTTATTTTGATGCTTGTTTGGTGATTATTTATGTGATGTATTGTGCATGTTAAGCATCTATGGGTATCTCATTCTTATCCTTATTGAAAACCACTGATGCCTCCTCGACGTGCCAACCCCAACCCGAACAACAATGCCACCCACGAGATGCAGCAGCTGATGACATCACAAACACAGCTGATGCAGATGATGACCACTTTCATGCAGAATCAGAATAACAATAACAACAACAATAACAACAACAACAATCAGAACAATCCACCAGGTTTTGACATGCTCACCAGATTCCTAAGACTAAGGCCTTCAAAGTTCTCAGGAACTACTGACCCCATGGTGGCCAATGATTGGCTACACTCAGTGAACAAGGATTTGGTAACTTTCGGCTGCACCGATGAGGAGAAGGTCAGATTTGCAGCACACTTGTTGAAAGGACCAGCAGCTACTTGGTGGGATAACTTCCAGATAACCACTCCCATTGAGGATGTGACATGGGCTATCTTTGAAGATGGTTTCCATACAGCTCACATCTCATCTAGAATGATGAACTTGAAGAAGACAAAATTTCATAATCTGAAGCAGCGCCACCGCAACGTGGCTGAATATATTGAGGAGTTCAACAATCTGGCGCGTTATGCACCTGATGAAGTTGATACTGATGCCAAGAGGAAAGAGAAGTTCCTCGAAGGACTAAACGATGAACTGAATCTGCAGTTATCTGTGGCCTATGTCCCCACCTACCAATCCCTTTGTGACAAGGCTGCCATCTTGGAGAGCAAGATGAAACAGGTTGAAAGCAGAAAGAGGAAACACAACTCTGACAAGAACAACTCGGGATCGTCTCACAAGCGTTCCCATTATGATGATAGTGGGAATTCTGGATCCCACAAGCATGGAAAGTACAACAACCTCAACCAAAACCGTCATCATGACAACAAGCATCACCGTAGTCATGACAACGACAAGTACAAGAACCATAAGGGTGGATACAAGAGCCACCACAATGGAAGTGGAAGTGGTAGTGGAAGCCAGCCTATCAAGAAGGATCTCAGTCAGGTTGAATGCTTCAAGTGTAAGAAGATGGTGCATTATGCAAATGAATGCACAGAAAAGAAAGTTGAAGGACCCAACAAGCCCAACCCTTTCCAGAAGGGACAAGTGAACCACATCAATGTGGAAGAGATTTATGAGGAGTCTGATGCTGTGGCTGGTAAGTTCAAACTCAATTCTATTCCAGCACTTGTTCTTTTTGATACTGGTTCATCACATTCATTCATATCAAAAGCATTTGTTGATAGAAATGGGTTTCCAACTGAAAATATTGGGTGCCCAATAAAAGTAAGTTCTCCCGGTGGAGATATGATAGTAAGTCTTCGATGTCGTGATCTAGTGATAGAGTTTGGAAAGCATAAGTTTCCAGTGAGTCTGATAATCCTAGATTCCCAAGGACTAGATGTAATTTTGGGAATGGACTGGATGACCAAGTATGAAGGAGTACTAGATTGTGCTAATCGAACTGTCGTACTCACAACCCCAGAAAAGAAGCGGATACGATTCAAGTCTAACTTTGAATTAAAAGGAAGTAAGCTAAATTATCTTAAGGGGGTTAGCATAGACAGTGTGCCAATTGTGAGTGAATATCCGGATGTGTTTCCGGAAGAATTGTCGGGAATGCCACCAGATAGAGATGTGGAATTTCTGATTGACTTGCTACCAGGATCAGGACCAATAGCAAATAGACCTTACAAGATGTCAGTTGATGAGTTGAAAGAACTCAAGAAACAACTTGGAGAACAGTTGCAGAAAGGATTTATTCAACCAAGTTCTTCATCCTGGGGAGAACCAGTCTTGTTTGTGGAAAAGAAGGATAGAAGTCAAAGGTTATGTATAGATTATCGTTCACTCAATGAGGTGACTATCAAGAACAAATATCCTTTGCCTAGAATCAATGACTTGTTTGATCAGCTAGAAGGAGCGTGTGTGTTCTCAAAGATTGATCTCCGTTCAGGTTATTTCCAGCTCAAGATAAGAGAACAAGACATACCTAAGACAGCTTTCACCACTAGGTATGGATTGTATGAGTACACCGTGATGCCATTTGGTTTGACCAATGCACCAGCTTACTTCATGAATATGATGAACAAGGTGTTCATGGAGTTCCTTGACAAGTTTGTTGCCGTTTTCATCGATGACATTTTTATCTACTCCAAGAGCAAAGAAGAGCATGAAGGACATTTGCGTTTGATACTTGAGAAGCTTAGAGAGCCTAAGCTGTATCCCAAATTCAGCAAGTGTGAATTTTGGTTAAATGAAGTTGGATTTCTTGGACACGTTGTGTCAGGAGATGGTGTAGCAGTTGATCCCGCAAAAGTGTCAGCTGTAACTGAGTGGGAATCTCCTAAGTCAGTAAAAGAGGTTCGTAGTTTCCTTGGCTTGGCAAGACACTACAGAAGATTCATCGAAAATTTCTCCAAGATATCTAAGCCAATGACGGATTTACTAAAGAAAGACAAGAAATTTTCCTGGACTGAAGGATGTGAACTCAGTTTCCAAGAGTTGAAGAAGAGACTAGTGACAGCACCAGTCTTATGTCTGCCAGATCTGGAGAAAGATTTCCAAGTGTATTGTGATGCATCTCATCATGGATTAGGTGAAGTTCTAATGCAAGAATGGAAAGTTGTGGCTTATGCCTCGAGACAACTCAAAACTCATGAGGTAAATTACCCTACTCATGATTTGGAGTTAGCCTCTGTTGTCCATGCACTGAAAACATGGAGAGACTATCTTTTGGGAAAACGATGTGAAGTGTTCACAGATCACAAGAGTTTGAAGTATATCTTCACTCAGAAAGAAATCAACATGAGACAAAGAAGATGGTTAGAACTCATCAAGGACTATGACTTGAGTTTGCAATACCACCCCGGTAAAGCAAATGTTGTAGCGGATGCTCTAAGCTGTAAGGTATTTGTGAATGGCCTTACTAAGGGAGAGTTGCCAGATGATCTCTGTGCCCAATTCAGAGATCTTAGATTGGAGATTGTGCCTAAAGGACATCTCATGTCATTGGATGTTCAACCCACATTGTCGGATAAGATCAAAGAAGCCCAAAAGATGTACAAGGAAATAAAAGAGATTAAAGAAAAGATTGGCATGGGAAAAGCCAAAGGATTCCATGAAGACGAACATGGTACTTTATGGTATGGGAAACGTATCTGCGTTCCGCAAGATCCGGAGCTTCGGAATCTGATTTTGCAGGAAGCACACAACTCACCATATTCCATTCATCCGGGTAACACTAAAATGTACATGGATATGAAGGAAAAATTTTGGTGGAATAATCTCAAGAAGGACATCGCCGAACATATTGCTTTGTGTGATGTGTGTAGTAGAGTGAAAGCGGAACATCAGAAACTAGCAGGATTGCTACTACCACTACCTATTCCTGATTGGAAGTGGGACAAGATTGGCATGGATTTCATAACCGGATTGCCAATGACCAGGTCAGGATATGATTCTATTTGGGTAGTAGTTGATCGCCTCACTAAGGTGGCTCATTTCATACCCGTGAAGACAACCTATACAAGTGCTAAGTTAGCCAAAATCTACATGAGTAGGATTGTATGTCTGCATGGAGTACCCAAGAGTATTGTGTCTGATAGGGGAACTCAATTCACTTCTCATTTTTGGAGGCAACTACATGAGTCATTGGGAACGAGATTGGAATTCAGCACTGCTTTTCATCCTCAGACTGATGGACAGACAGAAAGGACCAACCAGATTCTCGAAGATATGTTGAGAGCATGTGCTCTAGACTATGGAGCCAGTTGGGATGAAAGTCTGCCTTACGGAGAATTCTCTTACAATAACAGCTATCAAGCCAGTATTGAGATGGCACCATTTGAGTTTCTCTATGGGAGAAAGTGTACCACCCCATTACTATGGAATGGTGTGGGAGAAAGAAACTTATTCAGACCAGAACTAATCAAAGAGGCCGAAGAGAAAGTCAAACTAGTTAAGGACAGATTGAAGATAGCACAGTCCTGACAGAAGAGCTACGCAGATCCTAAGCGTAGAGAAGTCACCTATGAAGTGGGTGATAGAGCTTATCTTAGAGTGCCACCACTTCGTGGAGTGAAGAGATTTAGATTCAAAGGAAAATTGGCCCCAAGATATGTTGGACCATTCAAGATTTTGAGTCGTTAAGGAGAAGTAGCTTATGAAATTGAATTGCTAGAATCATTGTCTGCAGTTCACAATGTGTTTCATGTGAGTCAGCTAAAGAAATGACATCCAGAGATGGAAGAGACTTCTTTGAAGGATACTATACCTTTGGAGGAGGTTCAGTTGGAAAGTGATCTCACTTATGAAGAAAAACCTATCAAGATTCTTGAGACTGCAGAAAGAGTCACACGGACCAAGACTATCAAGTTTTGTAAAGTCCAGTGGAACCATCATTCCGAAGAAGAAGCAACATGGGAAAGAGAAGATGACCTTCGGAAAGTCCACCCTCACCTATTTGCTAGCCAATCCGAATCTCGAGGGCGAGATTCACCTTAAGGGGGTTAGATTTGTAACATCCCTAAAATCATGTTTTCAAACTTTGCATATCATCCATGCATTCATAATCATTTAGGGATCATTTTCAAAGTCATTACAAAAACATAAGCATTTGTATGCTTATTATTTTATGTAAGCAAAGCATTGATCCAATGCTACTCTCTAGTGAGAGAATATTTGTTTTAAACCATTGATGTTTGTTCATAGGATTGTTTGATAACTTCCAAAGCTTGGTCAAGGTTTTCAAAAACAAATTATGAATTATAAACCATTCATATACTAATTATAAAAATTTAAATAAGGCATGGTTTAAATTTCATTTTTCAAACCCATTTTGAATTTGAGTGTGAATAGATGTTTTACACACCCCAGGATGCAAGAATCAATAAACAAATGTTTGGAGAAAATTTCATTTGAAACAGATTTGATTTGAGCATTTGAATTCAAACCAAAAATTCAATCAGAAAAAGAAAAAGAGAAAGGGAGAAAAAATAAAGCAAACTAACTAATCTAACCCAACCCAGCCCACTCAGCCCATTTAGCCCAGCAGCTTATCCCCGCAGCAAACGGTTCGCACCGCAGGGCTAACTCGCGCAATTGCTGACGACTAGACCCCACCTCGGGTATCTCTCTCTCACTGAACGCCAGGCCCCACACACCAGTCATCGTCTCCACCCCACGACCCCTTCTTCCCCCAAATTACGCCGGCTGTTTCCGGTGATTAAACCTCGCATCAATTCCATTGATTGCGTCAGTAATTCTATCCCCGACCTTGCGTACTTATTCGACCGCGTCCTCCCCTCCTTTTCCCCAGTCGCCGCCCTCTCTCTGCCCCTAGGCTGCTCAGAATCGGCCCCGAACCACCCACTTCTCCGACGAGCTCCAGCTCAAATTCCGGCCAACCATCGTCGCCCCTTGCCTTCCAGACACCGTGAGTGAGTTCCCCATCTCCCTCTGCACCTGCCAGTATCACCCACTCGCCTGCGCGCGCTCCCATTCGTCGGCAACTTCAACAAACAGCAAGCGCCGCCGTCTGTCTCCACTCCGGTGACACCCTCTGGTAGTTCCCGACCGCCCCTTTCTCTCTATTGGATACTCGCGTGTTCACCTGGCTTATGCGCATCTAACGGCACCCCTGGTTTGTCTTAGTGCGCACCACAACCTCGCCCCCAACGACGCCAGAGCTTGCCCGACGATAGGCTTCACTCCGACGAGAAATAGCAGCCAAGTTCGTGCGCCCCCCGAGAATCCGACCCCACCTTGAGCTTCACTGCAGTCTCACGAGCACGGTAAGCATCTCCCCTCCTTCCCGCGTGATCTAAATTGCCGGCAACCTCTCTGACAGAGCTCGCTGCCGCCACTTGCCGCCGCCAGCGCCGCCCGTCTTTGACCAGTTGCTAGGAACCATAGGATTTAGATCGACCATCTATGATAGATCCACTAGACGAAGGGGTAAGTTTGTTTCTGTACCGTGCGATGTACTTTAGATTTGACGACTAGCATCTTTCGATCCACACGAAATGGTATCGGAGAATAGGAAACAACCACGTGGCCTGAGTCTAGATTTAAAACAGAAATTTGATCTATTAGTTATTCAAACTTGTAAAATTCATAACTTTTGATCCACACGTTCAAATTTTACAAATTTGATATCATTGGAATTAGGAGAAATAATGCTATCTGTTTATGCAATGTGTTTAAGGTTTTTCTTCTGTAAAATTGGTTATTTTTGCAGAGACATTTATAGGCTTAATTTGAGTATAGAAATTATTTGAAAAATGATATAAAGATCAAATAAAGTTTATTTAGTGTATCTTGGTCTTGTTTATGATTCAGTACTATAAAATTGTCTTGTTTGGTGTAGAAAATCATCACATGGCATTTGCATGCATTCATATATTTTTGTTTGTATAATTTTGATATGTGAATTTGGTGTCATCATTTTATGTGTAGATTTTGGTGCTAATAGTGATTGTGGTTGTGAAGATTGTTGCTACTCCCCAAACTACCAAGGCAAGTGGTGCTTCATGTTTTATTCCTATATTTCTACCTATGCATTAGGAATATTTTGTATAGGATTTGCATGGTTATTTTGCTAAAGTATCTATATGCTATGCTTGGGAAATCCTAGTAGTTGTAGAAATGTTAGAATTTCCTCTAAGTAAGATACATGCTATTGCCATGCTTAGCCTAGCTAGTAGCAACCAAGGGTGGATTATATATTCATTCTATGAGAAATATTTCTAAGTCATTGACTTGTGTTTTTGCTTAATAAAACAACTAAGTGAATGAAACACCTGGGTGGAATGGAAAGAATGGTTTGTGTTGAGTGGTTACACAAGGCCCATTTCTATGGTTTACCTTGTGTATATCACTTGTGGAAAGACACCCAGGAACAAAGGGATTTAAGATGCCAAATGTTAAGAAGCTTTTAGTGCAGCCACATGGCATTATGGGCTCTACCTGGATCACATAGGTTGCAATAACTTAGCCAATTGGACAGTTGGTGGTAGTGGGATGATAAGTTTGGAGTGCGTCCATTTGGTCTAAGGGAAGGCTTCTGAAAGGTCCTGTCTTGGTGAAAATCAAGTCTTGTGGGGAAAGTGCACAACCTCTGCAGATGGAAGAATCTAAGTACTTAGCCATGTCCCTGGTATTGGACAACTTAGGCATCAAGACATGGAAGCTATCAAGAATCTCCTCATCCCAATTTTCTAAGTTAAAACTTGTGGTTGGACAAGGGTGAAGGTTCACCAATTTCTATTGGTGGTTCCTTGGGAAAATTTTGTCAAAGAAAAACTTAGTGTTTTCATCTAATAGGTAAAACCTATTTTGATCAAAGCAAGCCTAAGGTACACTTAGCAAAATGCATGTACTAACTAGATGTTAATATTCTACTAAGGTATCACTTTCCAATACTTTTCCAATGTGTTGACCCACTATGGCTGTAACTTGTGATGTTGCAGGTTATTCTGATGATGATTGGGGGTTATGAGTCTACACTCAACATGCTTGCATGTGGCACATGAAGATGAAGACTTATTTATATTGTTATGGTTGAACTCTTGTATTAGGCCTATGGCCATGGAGTTGTAAAAGGCTATGTTTGTCTCTGGAATGATATTTAATAATGACCTTTGTTTCCGTGTACTTCATCTTAAACTGTGGATGCTAGCATTGATCCAGGGACTAGCATTGCAATCACAGGGATCCTTACCTTTATAAGGGAGGGATCTTACAGGGTTGATCAAACGGGCCCATTTCAAACAGTGCAGGGTGGAACACAAAGGGGCCGGGATATTTATGGGCTGTGCAAACAGGCCAAATTCAAACAGCGGGCCAGAAAGTTTACGGGGCCGCCCACGGCTGCACCAGTGGGCCCATTTGTAACTGTGCATGGTGAAACAGTAACGGGCCAGAAAGTTTACGGGGCCGCCCACGGCTGCACCAGTGGGCCCATTTGTAACTGTGCATGGTGAAACAGTAACGGGCCATGATCCTGTTGGGATTCCTTAATGTGCCGCCCCCTTAATAATTACCATTCCTTAGATGGGCTTGGCTTCTACCATGGTTCCATTGACATTTAACTACGTTAACTGGCCATTAATGGCACTCACCACATGGCAGTTTGCATGACGTCAGCGGTTAACGCGGCCGGCGAACAGATCTACAATGGAACGACTTTTCGTGGCTAAAGGGTGCGATCCGCCACGGTCAAAAAAACCGTGGTAGAATTATTTATGACGGGTCTTCTACCACGATGGTCATCCCTCGTAGAAGGCTTTTCAACCATGAAAATGGGACCTTCAACCATGAAAAACGGACCTTCAACCACTAAAATTGTCTGTTGTAAAAGGACATTTTTCTTGTAGTGAGATCTAGATCTCCTCTCTCAAATCCCTCAAAAAGATGCAAGAATCATAGGAAGGTAAAGGGGATAGGGAAAGCTCTTTAGGGTCAACAATGGAGGAGAGAGAGAGAAAGCCAAGAACCAAGAAAAGAGCTCTTGCCCACTAAGGGGAAGAGGAGCCCCTTTTAAAGGGATCCTAGATCTGCCCATCATGGGCATTTATGACCCTGGCCGAAACTTCCGATGCGAGGCCGGAATTTCCATTGGCACCTAGCCAACGGTGAGAAAACAATAATTCGAAAGACTAAAAACATGAGCCTGGCCGGAAATTCCGCCGGTCCAACGGAACTTCCGGTGAGTCCGGTACTACCGGCAGAAATTCCGACCGAAGATCCAACAAATAGAGAATATAAAACTGAGAGGTTACAGTACGTGAGTGGAACGAGAGCCGGAATTTCACCCGGTACTACCGGCGGCATTTATGCCCGAGCGGTATTTCCGGTCCTTGGCCGGAACTTCTGGCGGGGACAGTATTACCGCCTTAACTTCTGATCCAAATTCCATAAAATACAACAAACCAGACAGAGAGGATATAGTACGTGAGCGGAAGAAGAACCAGATCTTCCACTAGAACTACCAGCTGCAAAATGCCCTAGCGGTACTACTGGTGGCTAGCCGGAACTTCCGGTTGTCGTGGTATTGCCGACGAGTACGCCATGGAGGGGTCCTCACAGTGCGTGTTTAGAGGCGTGGGGTAAGGCAGACGGTTGACGGGTACGAGGTAACACAACTTACCGAGTTCGATCCCTAGCGGTGGCGAATCCTACTCTGCTATAAATCACTATAAGTGCAATACGAGTTACATGGATTGGTTCATTGTGCGAGTGCGTAATCGACACTAGTTTGTCGAGATTATGCCCTAAAGGCTCCCATAGGCCCGACTTATATAGTCGCAGTCCTAGGGTTCTGAGGAAAAAGTCCTAGCCGGACAGGTTACAGAGTCCTACACCGTCTATTACTAGTCTTGTGTATCTTGCACTCCAAGGCTCCGGGTACGCTGGTGACTCCACCGTAGCCTTCCTTTATCCGGCATGGGCCTCCCTTCTGGATCCATCTAACTGGGCCGCCTAGCAGGCTATAGGCCATGCTACCAACTATGGGCCACCCGGGTTATCCGGATAAGTGACATGCTATGAGGATACCCATATAGCATATCCCCAACAGTAGCCCCCGGAGAACTCCGAGATCTTGCGCCGTCTTGCCTTTTCAGATGAATGCTCCATCTAGTTGGATGTCGGCAAATCGTCAAGCAATATCTTGTAGTCCTCCCAAAGAACCCTGCAAAACTTTCTCCGTCTTCAACTTGTAAGCCGGAGAAATGATGAATCTTCCATCGTACACTTCCGTAGTCGGATTATATCCATCTATGTCGGAATCTTCGATGTGACAGCTCATCTACCCATGTCATCTAGGACGTCGTAGGCTTAGGTCATCGATGCCTCGTAACTCACACATGCAGAGAACGCAATCGTGTCCGATTTTACCCCGCGAGCGATACGAACCATTGGCGGCGACGGTTGGAGACGTGGCGAAATTTCCGCACACGTTCGCGAACACGTTGTCTACGCGGCAACCGTTCGATCAAGCTGCACAAATCTTGACGCCGAGGATGATAAATAGTAACCGTGGGGAAATTTCCACTTTTTACCTCATTCTCCTCGCATCATCTTCTTCCTCCAGTCGCGTGCCTCCTCGAGCTCTCCGCGAGAACTCTCGAAAAAACCCTAGCTTCCAATCTGCACCAGTCGCATCCAATCCTCATTCCATGGCTAGCAGCAGCACTTCTCCATCAATGGCGGCGTCGAGCTAAGCCGTGGCGAAGCCGACGAGCTCCATCGTCGTGCCTCCAGAGGGACTAGTCATTCCCGCATCGGCGGTTATCGAGACCACCGGCGGCGACCTTAATCTGGCAGCGCTGAAGCCATTGGAGGAGGAACCAGACTCGCGCAAGGGCGACTAGCGCGTCTTGGATATCACCGACCGTGACATCCAAGAGATGATCGCCGAGGGCTTCCTCCCCGCGACGGAGGGGCTTGCCTGGCAGGCGGCGTTGGCCGGCGAGGTGACACCTTCTCCCCAAGCCGGAGAAAAGGTGTACCTAAAAGCTCAACTGGTACGCGGCGTCTTCCTGCCCATCTCCAACTTCTTCCTCTCCATCTTGAACCATTATAGGGTCTAGCCCCAGAACCTTTCCCCCAATAGTATCTTAGTTCTTAGCAACTACGCGGCACTTTGCGAGGGGTATCTAGGGATAAGGCCTAGGTTAGACCTTTTTTTTGTACTTCTTCACCGTCAAACGTGAAGCCGGACACATCAAGGAAGAGCTTAGGAACTATGGCACCATAAGCTTCAAGATTCGACCTGGCCGGCGGTTCCCCGACATCTTCGGCCACGAGTCCTGCAAGAATTGGCAATAGACGTACTTTTATGGCCCAGATATCCCTCTGGCTGGCCGACAAGTTATGTACCCGAACTTCGTTGACGGAGCCGCCGCTGAAGCCTCGTCATGGAGATCCCAAGCCTCCCTTCCCTCCGACCTCGACGCTTCTCGGGCCATAAGGCGGATCGAGTGGTTCATAGAGATGGGTCTGACCGGCTTGGACCTAGCCATGTGCTGGTTCATCAGGCGAATCCAACATTTGTAGCACCACGCGAAGCTCATGCACGAGTATACCAACGAAAGAAGGGATAGTCTCCGCATCTCCATGGACAACTTCTCGAGCGACTCCGTCAAGCTCCGCCTTAAGGACATCATCAAGGTGAAGGATAAGAAGCGTGGCTTCACCATCACCTACGACATGTTCGTAGACGGCAAGTGCCCAAAGGTAGGTATTTATTTTCTGTGTGCGACATATACTCCAGTTCTTCTGTATTGCAAACACCATCTTATCTAACACGGTGATTTCTCACTTAACAGCTTAGCGATCTAGAGGAGGGCAACCTGGCTGCCCAAATCTATGATCCAAAGATGAAGGAATCACGGTCGTGTCTGACGATGAGGTTCCGTTGGCGCGGAAGTGGAAGAGCTCCACCTCTGATGCTGCCGACGGATGCAAGAAGAAGAAGATGGAGGGTGGAGCCTCCAAGAAGACTACCGCCACCCTGGAGGCGGAGAAGAGAAAAGTTACTGGGATCCCCTTTGCCAAAGCACCCCCACTTGTGTAAGCTTCTCATTTTCCTACATTGTCTATTTATCTGTCTTGCTTCTGTACTTATGCATTTCGCACGTTTTAGGAAGAAAGCCACGACCAGCCTCAAGAAGACCTCCAAAACATCGGGGGCTTCTCGAAATATCAAGGACATGCTGCATCACGACGCCTCCCCCACTATCGCCCCTGTTACTCCTGCCGTCAAGCCCACGTCTTCCCCGACAAGCTCACAAGCTAAGGAGGCATCAGGCCCTTCCGCCATGGAAGTGGATTCTGGCGCCTCTACCAAACTCGCTGTTGTCGGCGAGCAGGCAATGCAGGAGAGCACCGCTCAACAAATGGCTGAAGCTCTGGATAAGGATGCAATCGGTGGCGGCAAGGCGGTGGTGGAAGATGGTACTTCTGCCGTTGGAGGCGCCCCGCACCCAAGAAAACCATAGTCTATCCGGTACTTACACCTGGTAGCACTGCTTTGGTTCCTGGTGCAACGCCGACATCTCCGACGTGCGGTCTGGAGGAGCTCTGCCGGCAAGCAGAAATCTTGCAAGGAAATAGCGAATCCTTTGCCAAGCTGCTGGACGAGAGTGCTACAAACCTCAAGATCATCACACTTGTAAGTTTTCTTTGCCTTTTGCATTTCATATGAGTATCCCACTGTAGCCCCCGAGGATGTACACGGAAAACCATAGGTTTTGCATCTATATGCTCTAAGAGTGACTAAGTTAGAAAACCTATCACTGTAGCCCCCAAACATTTAGATGGAATGAATTATTCCGACTAGATGCTTTAAGAGTAGCATACGTAGTGTTTATAAATTTCTAACGGGTTTAGCTTCTATCCATTTAGTGAATTTGTCAACTGCTACAAGCAGATGCGTAAACCCACAAGGTGCCGTATGTAACGGTCCCACCATGTCCAGCCCCCAGACTGCAAACGGCCAAGTTATTGGTATTATTCGCAGTTCTTCAGCACGAACATGTGGTTGTCGGGCATAATACCGGCATCCCATGCATGTCTCAACCAGCTTGTCGGCGTCCGCCTTCGCGGTCAGCCAGTAGAATCCTTGCCGGAAGGCTTTCGCGACCAACGATCGAGGAGCAGCGTGATGCCCACAATATCCGAGATGGATTTCACGTAGGATTTCCATACCTTCTAGCTGGGAAACACACTTTAGGTATACACCAGTAGTGCTCCTTTTTTAGAGTTTCCCATTAATTATGGTATAACCCTTTGCTCGTCGTACTATTTGCCGTCTTTCGACTTTTTCGTCGGGAAAAGTTTCGTGTTCGAGATATTCCATGAACGGTTTTGTCTAAGCCGGAGGGACCTTAGTCACCATGTTGACGAAAGAGTCAGCTCTATCCGGGTTATCGATGTCGGCTCCCTTCACAGATGGTGTGCGTAGATGCTCTAGGAAAACTCCTGGCGGAATTTTCTTGCGCCCTGATCCAAGCTTAGATAGTAGATCAGCCGCCTCATTTTGCTCCCTAGGTACATACTTGACTTCGTAGCCCAAGAAGCTCTTGGCTATCTCGTCCACTTCGTCTCGATATGCCACCATCATAGGGTTCCGCGCATTCCAGGTGCCAGCCACCAGCTGGGCAACCAAGTTGGAATCTCCAAAGCAAACTATTTGCTTGATGCCAATATCCTTGGCTACACGTAGTCCGTGAATGAGTGCTTCATACTCCGCCATGTTGTTTGTAGCCTCGAAGTGGATTTGCAGAACGTAGTGTAGCTTGTCTCCTATTGGTGACTGTAGCAATACACCAGCCCCCGAGCCGTTGAGCAGCTTTGATCCGTCAAAGTGCATCACCCAATACTCTGGTTCCGGCAACGGAGTATCATCTGGCATCTCCGTCCAATCTGCAACAAAATCCTCCAAGGCTTGCGATTTGATAGCGTCGCGTCTCTTGTAGGTGATCTCGAAGGCGACAAGTTCAATGCCCCACTTCACGACCCTTCCTGTAGTGTCGCTATTATTGATAATGTCGGACAATGGAGTCTTGCTCACCACTGTGATTGGGTGCTCCTGAAAGTAATGCCTCAACTTCCGAGAAGCGAGGAATACTCCATAAGCTATCTTCTGGTAGTGCGGGTAACGCTGCTTGGACTCTGTCAAGACCTCTCTCACATAGTAAACTGGTCGTTGAACTCCGTGCTCATAGCCTGGTTCCTTCTTCTCTACCACGACGACGATGCTGATTACCCGGTTGGTTGATGCCATGTAGATTAACAGGGGCTCTCCAGGTTCGGGTGCTGCAAGGATGGGCGTTGGGAAAGAATCTCCTTGAGATGCTTCAATGCTGCATCTGCTTCGTCCATCCACGTGAATTTGTCCGCCTTCTTCAGCAACTTGTACAGCGGCAGAGCCTTCTCTCCAAGTCGGCTGACGAACCGACTAACTGCTGCAACACAACCTGTTAGTCGTTGAATTTCCTTTAGACATGTCGGACGGTTTATGTTTATGATGGCCTTGATTTTCTGCGGGTTGACCTTGATTCCGTGTTGGGAAACGATGAAACCCAACAATTTGCTGGTTGGGACCCCGAAGACGCACTTCTTAGGGTTAAGCATCATGTTGTATTTTTGGAGATTATCAAAGGTTTATTTTAAGTCGGAGATTAAGTCGTTTGACTTTTTAGACATCACCGTGATATCGTCCACATAGGCATCAACGTTCCGACCAATTTGATCGTGGAGGCAACGTTGCATTTTCCACTGGTACGTAGCACCTGCGTTTTTTCGGCCCAAAGGGCATCGTGACATAACAAAACGTGCAGTAGGGTGTAGTGAACGAAGTGGCCAATTGATCCGACTTCCTCATCTTGATCTGGTGGTATCCTGAGTATGCATCGAGAAAACACAAAAGCTCCGAGCCAGCCGTCGAGTCAATGACTTGGTCAATGCGAGGCAAAGAAAATGGATCTTTGGGACATGCTTTGTTCAAGCCGGTGTAATCAACGCACATTCTTAATTCATTGGTTCCCTTTTTGGGGACAAGTACAGGATTGGCCACCCATTGGGTGTGAAGGACTTCTCGGATAAATCTATCCTTAAGTAACCTAGCTATCTCTTTGCAAATGGCGCGTATCTTCTCATCTCCAAAGCGTCGTAGAGGTTGTTTCACTGGTTTGGATTTTGGATCAATGTTTAGGCTGTGCTCGGCAAGTTCCCTAGGTACACCTTTCATGTCGGCAGGTTGCCAGGAAAAGATGTCCCTATTCTCATGGAGGAACTTGACGAGCGCGCTTTCCTATTTGGGATCCAGGTTCGTCCCAATGGCGGTGACCTTTTAGGCATCGCCTACCACAAGTTCCACTGGCTTGGTCTCGATGGCGGCCTTGAACGCAGGAGTGGAGTCGGAGATCTGCTTCTTCGACGCGGGCATCTCTAAGTCATCGACCTTGCTCTGGATCTCTTTGAATTCTTCGCTGTAGAGGATAGCTTCTGCAACGACTGCTTCATTGATCTTGCAGTCCCTTGCCTTGGTAAAGCTTCCGGATACGGTGATGACACCATTTGGTCTGGGTATCTTGAGTTTGTTGTAGACGAAGCATGGCTTGGCCATGAACGTGTGGAATATGTCGCGACCGAATATGACATGGTACACGCTCTTTAAGGGGACCACCTCGAAGGTCATGCGCTCTTGGCGGTAATTATTAACATCGCCAAAGGCAACCTGAAGTGTAATGCACCCAAGGGACCGAGCCTCCCGACCAGGAACTACGCCGTGGAAGATGGTGTTGGTCCGCCTTAGGTTTGCCTCCATCAAGTTTATTTTCTGAAGTGTATCCAGGTACATGATGTTGATGCTGCTTCCAGTATCCACCATACACTTGGTGAACTCCACGCCGTCAATCAAGGGGTTGATGACCATGGCGTACTGGTTCTCTGTGGCATCCCGCAAAACCACTACTAGAAAATCGCGTTGATTTTGTGCATTGCATCGTCATCATCATGCATTGTTTGCCAAAACTGTTTTCGCAAAGCCCGTTTTGTTTTATAAAATGCCCCATCGTTATTCAAACGCCACACCCCGGGTGCTGCCGGATATTTTATTTGTCTAAAAACTACTTGCAACAGTTCATCGCAAATTAAATAAAAAGTTAAATTATTTTGGGCGGGGCAGTCGAACGGGCCGATTGACCCGAACGACCGCCCCAGAAATTAAATCGGTCCACCTGCCCCTTATCCTAAAACTACCCAACTTCCTACCCACCCTTGCCTCCACATCACTCCGGCCAATCCCGTCGTGCCACCTCACCCCTCCCTCTCCCTCACCCAATCCCCAACCTCCACATCACCCCACTCCTTCTCTCTCTCCCTCCTCTTCTCTCCCCACACGCAGCACACACCACAGCCCTCTCCTCCCCTGAACCGCGCGGTCAAACCCACCTCCACCACCGACCCACTCTCCTAACCAACCCGCTGACCGCTGGGGCCCCCAACCCCCTCTGGCCCACTCGCCAGCCGCTCCCCACCGCGTCCCCAACCGCGCCAGGCCACACCCCGACCCACCCCGCGCCAACCCCCCCTCCGGTCCCACGCGGCCCCCACGCGGTCGCGCCCGTGCCCCCCTTCTTCCCCTACCTCCCCGCTCTCCTCCTCCCCTCTCTCCTCCCCGGCGGCTCCCTCCCCATCTCCGGTGAGCGCCGCCCGCGCCTGTGTCCCCGCCCCCGAGCCGACCCGCCTCCCCCAGTCGCCCGCTCCGCCGCTCCGCAGCCACCTCTCCTTTCGCCTCGCGGCCGCCCTCGCCCGTCATGGCGTGCCCCGCACTGGCGCCACTTGTCCCGTCGCGGGCTGCGCCCTCGCCTCGCCTCCCGCGCCTCCCGAGCCCTTTCTTCCCGCGTGCTCCCGTCGCTCCGTCGCCAAGCCGCCTCGGCCCGCCACGCTCCGCGCCCGAGGCAGCTCGCGGCCGCCCGCCCGCCTCTGCCTCGCCCGCATCCTCCTCCCCCTCGCCACGCGATCTCCTCGCCGCCCCTCTCGGCTCCGCCTCTGCCCCCGCAACCGCCGGTCCGTCGCCCCGCCGAAACTGCGCCGAAGCTCGCCAGTTCAGCAGCGCCTCCGCGCCCGCGCCAGCGCGGTGCCCGACCGCCTCCGCAGCTCGCACAGACCGACCTACCCTAGCCTCTCTGTCCCTCCGCCGCCTCGAGTCCACCCCGGTGCGCCGCTGCCTGCGACCCCGGTGGTTCCCTGCTCCTTTTCCTCGGTACCGTGCGCCTCCTGGGGTCGATCCAAGCCAGACCGGAACGCGGTGCTGCAACTGTTGTCTTGCAGTGTGTTTTGTGGTGGCGTTGGTGATCAAACCAAGATGTTGCGGTGCCGACGAGGTCTCGTGTTCCTGTGCACACCTCGCCATCAAGTTCCACCTCCCCGAAGAACAAGACCCGATGACCGAGATCAAGTTTGACATCGTTGATCAAGATGGAACCTCGAGGCCTTCTACATGGGACGCCAAGATCTCCTTCCCGGATGTGATGCTCGAGAACCCAGGCGGTAAGGACACCGACGCAGAACGCCAAGCCCCGCCCGACGCCAAGATCGCCCCGAAGCCGAGACCGACCCGACTTGGGAACCCGACAAGACCTTCGCGATAACGAGAACGGCATTGACCCGGAAGAACCCGACGCGCCCCGACACGCGGACCCGGCAAGTTCTTCTCGACGACAAGATCATCGACATAGAACCCGAAGGACACATGTGCGACAAGGACTCCCTCGAGGACGCCGAGTGCTTCACCCCGGACACCGAGACCCCGGATGCGCCAAGACCCTAACCCCGGAATCCGAGAACGCTTTCGCCGAACCCCGAACCCAGATCCGTCGAACCCGGAGACCGACCCCGAACCCCGGAAACCAAGATCGTCGAGCCCCCTCTGATGTGTGAACCCTTTTTCCCGAAACCCTATTTTATAGTATAATAACAACTTGATGCATAATAATTGTCATACTTGCATGCATAATCATGTGGTTTGGGGGCCTTATGCCAATTCACCTAATAATTAAATATGGGGCCCATATGCGGGCAAATCTAGTCTCATATCGGCCTCATTTAAACTTGTGTAGCGAACCGGTATCTCATCTTGCCTTGTTAATACAACATTTAATTGCGGGGGTTCTAAACAACTTGAACCGTTTAATAATTGTCGGGGCCCCGGTTCCGCTTAATATGACCTAATTGCATCGCACCCTTGCCATGTCATCCATCATGCATGCATCATGCCGATCTTCTGTCGTTGTATTAAATAGTGCATCCGGTGTTTCTTCTAGTGTTTTGCTTCTTCGCGGATAAGGCCGTTGAGTTGATGTGAGATTCGCCCCGATCTTCGGTTGAACCTTCGATAATGTTTTCAGGCGAGCATCTCCCCCTTTCTACCTATCTTACTTTTATAGTAATTTACTCCTTCCTGTTGATCTATTGCTATCTGTGTTGCGATGCTCTAGTTTTCGTACCCATGAAATCCCTTGCAGCCCTATACTGCCTGGGACACATCCTATTACCTGTTGTTTGGTAGATAGTTGGACCTGCGCGTCGTAGTTGCTTGCTCAAGTGCTGATGTGTGTCGTCATATGCCACAGTTGTTGATGAATTGCCGCATGTTGATGTTGGAGATGATTCTAGTTTTACTTATCGACACTTTAATTTCTGTTTAACAACTAAAATTGAAATAAGCAGAGGCATCGGTGGGTGATAGAAAATATTTGGTTTCCGAACGCCCACTTGTGTCCCGTAAGACCCCGAGTACTTGATACATGTTCCTTGATTTATCGCGCTATCCACATCCGGAGGTATATGGGACCCCGAGCGAGCTTGATTCATCTTATTTCTTGGGGCCACAAACTAGTTTGAGGTTTTATTTACGATCCTGTACTTATGCCATGCTACTTTACGTATTTAAATTGTGTGAGGAGCACCTTTGTCTTATTTAGGATCGTGGCACGATTCCATGTGTCGACAAGCCCAGCCACACTTCGGGTTCCCATCGTTCACTGGCCGTCCCCACAACCTTAAGCCCGTCTCGGGCCGGCCGGCCGTTGCGGGTTCTACTTAAGGGTGGCCCCAAATATTTCTGAATCTGTGATTGTTCAATCGTGAAAGCCTCGTTGGGTTTTGATTTGGTTTTTAGGTTGATCGGCGTGTGTTGCTATTGGTGCACCGGCGGGTAAAACTTTACGAAGCCGTGTCCGCGGATATGGACGACTTGGAGCACAGTATCTCGATCATAGACAAGCATAACTAAAGTTTACTGCTATAAACTTGACTTTATAATGACTAGTAATCAGCTTCACTATAATGGAATGGCTAATAATACTGCCCACAATTGCTTGTTTGGATTGTCGCTTGCGACCATTGTACCTGACTAGTAAGTATTGCAACTACAACGAAATGGCTGAATAAAAGTACCAACAACTGCTGGGTTTGGGTTTATCTCATGCTATCTGTATCTGATTAGTAAGAGTTACAACTAAAACGGAACGGTTAATTAAAAGTGCCCACTGCTTACTTTATCAGGACGATTATCTAAACCTGACTAGTAATTGCTACAACGACAACTGAATAAGTAAAACTGCCAACTGTGTGAGTTCCTCGGTTGACTTCCTCGATTGGTCTCGAGGGGGAAACGCCAGGATGGGTTTGTTTGATGATAGTATCAGGTTGGATCCGAATAGGTCATTCTTACCCTCCTCGGATAACCGCCAGTTGTATCGAGTCTCTATAGGTTGTTTAGTGCATGCTGCCGCTGCCGCTCAGTCCACCATACCTATGTAGGCGAGGACCGCCGAATTCTAGCCTCGTAGTGTCTTGGCCTCGATCTTGGCTCCTCTTTTCCTTTGCCCTTTGTCGGCACCCTTTTGTTTAAGCGGTTTTGAGATCGGCGCCGTTAGCGAGGTTACCCTTCGGCTTGGCCTGGGCAGTTATGGGCGCCATTGGTTATTCTTGAGGCTCTTAGCCCCATTTGCTTCTTGTCCGTAGCTGGGCCTTTCTCGTTTTCAAGGTGATTTGGATCTTGTATATTGTATCTGTATTCTTGACTCACAGTCGTTGTTATATATATCTTACGTGGGTCCCATCAAGGACCTGTGTAATGTTACTACTTCGTTTTCCACCCGCACGAAAGTGCCTGGTGGGCACCTTTGAATCGTTTCTATGCGGGTTTGGCGAATTTTGCTCAAACTTGCATAGGTCCGATTCTGAGGGTGTTACATTCTCCGTAGGTATAAGGTCTGGGTGGTCCGTCCTGTCTAAAGTAATTGGAACCTCCGACCAGCGCAGGTACTGAGGAACTGGGGGGAGAGTAGCCAACAGGATCCTCAGAGAGGTCTTCTGTTGTCAGACGGTGGGGGTGCCAAGGAAAGTGTGGTAGACTGGCGCCTTCTTCGCAAAGGGGTTCTTGCCCTTGTCGTCGCTTTTGGCGGTGTGCTTGGGGTCAACGTCCTCGTCCATGTCACTTGAATCCTTGGAATCCTCCTCCTTCTTCTTCCCCTTGCCCTTGCCTCACGGTCTGTTCTTCCGACTTCGCTTGTAGCCGAACTCCGGGTCTTCCTTGAGGTCATTGAAGAACTTGCAGTGTTGATTGGTATGGGTGGCCTTGCCGTTGATGTTGAGGTGTACGAGGCACGACATATCGCGGTACTCCTCGTAGTTTTGGGGAACGCGGATCGGCGCTGAGGTAGTTTCACTTCCTCATTGCTTCCCATGACCAGCTCCCCTTCCTCGGTCACGTTGTCCGCCATCACCTTGTCCTGCAAAAGTCATAGCGACCATGTCGGTAGATTGCTTTTCTTTTGGAGCGGTTTTCCGCTTTGTACTATTGTTCCTCCGAGCTTGAGTTGGAACGGCCATTGCCGGCAAGGAGCCGCGAGCATCGTCATCGGCAGCTGCGAACTCACTAGCCAACTGAATCATCTGGTTCAAGTCAAGCTGGTGATTGTCCTGCAAGCGCTTCAGCTTATGTCGGAGCAACATGCTTCTTTCCAACCCGTCGATGAACGCGGCCATGGCGGTCTGAGCGTGCACTCCAGTGCAGGAATTCTTCATATCCAGCCAGCGGGAGAGGTAGGCGCGAGATGTCTCGTCTTTCTCTTGCACGCACCGCTGTAGATCACCCACAGTGCAGGGACGCTTGTATGTACCCTCAAAGTTCTTGGTGAACGCTTCTTTCATGTCCAGCCAGTTGTAGATGGATTTCTCCGGCAAGTCGTCGATCCATTGACGGCCGTGCAACATTAACATTAATGGAGACGACTGACGGACGATTGCTAGTTGCTCCGCCAGTTGTAGATGATTTCTCCTCGTCTCGTCGATCTCCATTGGGGGCCGCCGCCGCCAACATTAATGGGAGGTTGGGCGGACGACGTTGGGTGCCCTCTCCACGTTGTCATAGTCCTGCAACCATGTGGCTGGCTTGGCGGTGCCGTCATAGGGCTTGATGGTCTTGTCAATCCGAAAACCTTTGGGGTAAGTTACGGACCGTATTGCAGGTCCGAAGCAACATGGTCCCAGGTATGGTCCTTCCCGGGCCTCGTGGATCTTATCGATCCGCGAACGTGCGTCGTACGGCTCCGGGTTCTTCTTCTTCTTGTCAACAGGGGATGGGCTGCGTGAATGACGCGAGCCTCCTCCGCCATGGTCACTGCTTGGTGGTGACGGAGGCGGAGGTGGCGGTGGGTTAGACTTCTTGCTGTTACCCTCCTGCGACGCCTCACGCCTGTCACAGTTGCTTGTAGGACGCGGGAGGTCACGGCGAGACCTGCTCTTGTGTCCTTGGTTGCGCTCTCCGTCATGACGGGTCTGATCCGCGTTGTCGCGGATGCTGATGCCACACTACTTTCATGGGGACATATCCGTACGATGGTGAGCCTTGTAATCTTCGCGATGTCGGGGGGATCGGGGTGGTGGCGATGGGAGACGAGGTCGGGCCTTTTCTCCATGGTCGGAGGATATGGGGATAGCATCCTTCCTGTTGCGCTCATCCCTCCGTCTTTGTTCTGATGAACCCGTCTGGGACCCGACATCAAGAGGAGATCTGTCCCTTGGCGGCTTGTACTGGCTAGATTGGCAGAGCGTTGGGTCAGACTCAAGCCTTTGGGAGGTGGCCTTTTCCTGCTGCTTCACCGCCTTGGACACTAGGTCATAGACCTGTTCCACTGCCTCAGGCGTTCTATCCTGCTCCAGAAGGGTCTTGGCGACGGCGAGGTTAAGGAGTGGGGTGGGCATCACCTGCTTGCCTTCACTGTCAATGTAAGGCTTGGCTTGTGCCGGCTTCGAGGGGGCCCATCCTAGGTTACGCCGCACACTAGGATCGTTGATGACGCGAGCCGGAGCTTTCTTAGCCTTCTACTGCTGCAGTAAAGTCTTGTACTCAGCCTCCATTGCTCTAGCTTTCTCTATGGACTTCTGCGCGTTGACCATATCTCGATCTAGCTTAGAGCCTTGCTCCACGATGGCTTGCACTTCCTCCAGCAGCTGCTGGCGCTTCTTGTCAAGCTGGGTCACGTTCCAGATATGAGCAACGGTCAGTGGCTCAACGAGGAGATTGCCGTACATCACTTTATCAGCTGAAGTAACTTGGGCCGCTGCAGACGTGGATGCTGGAGGCGGCAAGTTTGCGGTGTTGTTGTTGCTCGGGCCGGTGCCGAGTTCCTGCGGCTACTGTACTGGGTTAGGCGGAGGAGGCATGACCTTTGCGCGATCATCGTCAGCAGCAATAAGTGGCCCCTTCCCCTTTTCCAGTGCTGTAGGCGGATCTCGTCCGGGTTGATCTTCATCCATCGCCGTCCCAATGGTGACGAACACCCCTCGGGACATGACGGCGTTGTTGGCTTGCTCGTCGTGCGAGTACTCCTCCTCCATCTCCTACATAGTGGAGTCTATCTCTTCTGGACTGAAATCTATCTCCTCTGAATCTGCACTAAAATCAGCATAGAGCGCGTCAATGACAGAGTCGGAGGGTGCCAAGACTTCCTCGATGACGGGCGGTGGAGGTGCAACGGCCTCGACGATGACTGGAGGTGGTGGTGCTGCTGCGACGATGGCGGAGGGAGGCGGTGGTGGCGGTTTCTAAATCAGAGGTTCTCCGTCCCTGAGCTCAAGCGCCATCTGGGCTGCTGCGTCAGCTTCCGCGTAGTTGTTGACGGTGCTCACCATCTCTTCGAGGGTAAGACGCCCTGTTGCCTGCTGCCATCTTAAAGAATGTCGGAGAAGCATGCCACGGTCCAGTCCTTCCACGAAGTGATACAAAGCGTTATCATCGGGGTAGTGGGCCAGATCGGATCGTATACGGAGCCACCTGGCCAGGTAATCACGGGGGTTTTCGCCTTCTCTCTAAATGCAGTGCGCCAGATCAAAGATGGTAACCACGCCGACGAACTTGGATCTCTGCTGTCCAGATGCATGGACGAAGCCGGCGGATTTGTAGTGATCTTCCACCTTTATATCCTGCATAGGGACGGTTTCGGTGGGCCTTGGATTTTTCCGATCTTTGCCGGCAAACTCCGAGGAGAGATCCGACATTGATCCTTCCGCGAACGTATCCTTCCCAGAGGCGGTCCGTGCGGGCCTTGATGCTTTCCGATCTTTGCCGGAAAACTCTGAAGAGAGATCCGACATCGATCCTTCCGCGAACGTATCCAGCCCGTAGGCGGTTTGTGCGGGCCTTGATGCTCCTCCGACTCCCAGGGAACTAGTGCCCGAGTCGGTTTCGCCGATGAAGAGGTGGATGTCTCCGATAGGAACGATCGAACACCGCGTAGGGTTCGTCTTCGCCGGGATCCAGAACTCGTCAGGAGGGACGATCGAAACGTTGTCAGAGAAGAGAAAGCGACCGATGGCTATGATTTCGCCGATTCCCGCGAAGATCTTGGTCCTCGCCTGCTGAAGATCCTGAAGCGCCTCTGGCCCCACGGTGGGCGCCAACTGTCGTGGTATTGCCGACGAGTACGCCATGGAAGGGTCCTCACAGTGCGTGTTTAGAGACGTGGGGTAAGGCGGACGATTGACGGGTATGAGGTAACACACTTACCCAGGTTCAGATCCCACAACGGTGGCAGAATCCTACTCCTGCTATAAATCACTATAAGGGCAATATGCCGAGTTACAGGGATTGGTTCGCTGTGTGAGGTGCGTGGTAGTCGACACTAGTTTGTCTGATATTATGCCCTAAAGGCTCCCATAGGCCCGCCTTATATAGTCGCAAGGTCCTAGGTTTACAGGAAAAAGTCCTAGCCGGACAGGTTACAGAGTCCTACACTGTCTATTACTAGTCTTGTGTATCTTGCACTCCAAGGCTCCGGGTACGCTGGTGACTCCACCGTAGCCTTCCTTTATCCGGCATGGGCCTCCCTTCTGGATCCATCTAACTGGGCCGCCCAGCAGGCCATAGGCCATGCTACCAACTATGGGCCACCCGGGTTATCCGGATAAGTGACATGCTATGAGGATACCCATATAGCATATCCCCAACACCGGTCAAGGAAACTCCAGAAACCAAAACTGTAATAACTTTCGCATCCAAACTCCAAATGAGATAAAACCAATTTTGTTGGAAATATAATGACATGTAGAAATATTGGGTATCACCAAGGGATAAAATACCATGAATATATATGTGATGTATCTCCCAAGGTATGGAGTCAGAAAACCTGCAATACAAAAAGATATGCAAGGGAAATCCTTATTTGATGAACTAGAGCTTGTTATTATGATAACCACAAGCTCTAGATCCTCTCATGGACAAGAACCAACTAACAACCAAGAAATATGATGCTATGAATGCAAAGGTTTGAGATCTCTCTGAACTATGCGATCGAGACACCCGCTTGAGAGCCCCTCTTAATAGTACGACTATCTATCCTAAACACGGTCTCCCAACTAACAACACGAGACCAGAAAAAGAGAAGCCCTATCAAGATCATACATTTATCTTGAGCATTCCACTTGATCTTGATGTAGACTGTCTTGTCCTTATCAAGATGGAACACCTTTCTTGTTTGCTTCTGCTCACACTAGCTTGATGAATACTTGCAAATTGCTCCCCCATACTCCATGGGGAAACCTCTTCTTTGAGCTTGTCTTCATCACTCCATGATCACGAGGATGGCAAGCTTCAAGCATGAGATATTCAAGAGAGGCCTTGAGCTTTCCCTTCTTCATTCCTTCTTGAGGTTAATCCATCTTGATGCAACTCTTTGCACTTGTCTTGATCAACTTTGAAGCTCCTTCTTTCTTCATGATTCCAATGGGCACAAAGCCCTTGGACATTTCTTCTTCTCCTTCTTCATTTCTTAAACTTTCAACCTTGAGACCAACACATGGCCGAAGTGATGCCAATGGACATACCTACAAGTGAAACTCAATTTACACATTACTCCATAGATATTATCATTAATTACCAAAACCACACATTGGGGCATACATGCCCTTTCAGACGGGCGTGGGCATGACTTGCTTTCCATCACTATCAATGTATGGCTTAGCTTATGCCGGCTTTGAAGGTGCCCACCCAAAGTTGTGCCATACGCCAGGGTCGTTGACAACGTGATCCGGACCTTTCTTGGCTTTCTACTGCTTGAGAAGAGTCTTGTACTCAGCCTCCATGGCTCTAGCCGTCTCGATCAATTTCTGCGCCTTGGCTAGATCTCGATTTAACTTTACGCCTTGCTCCAGGATGGCCTGCGCTTCCTCTAGTATTTTCTAGCGCTTCTCGTCGAGCTGGACAATGTTCCGTATATGGTCCACGGTTATAGGATCGACAAGTAGATTTCCGTACATCACTCTATCAACTGGAGTGATTTGGGCAGCCGCAGACGTAGATGCTGGTGGCGGCGGATTTGCGGTGTTGGCGTTGCTTGGACCGGTAGGGAGTTCATGCGGCTATTGCACTAGGATAGCCGTGTAGGGTTTGTTGCATGTAAAACAAAAATTATCTATCGCAAGAATACACAAAATCCAAGATCTAATCTGAGATCGGTGCAATGAGTTTGTAGAGAACTAACCCTCGTAGATCGAAAGCGTTTAACGAGATCGGATTCTCGTGGTTGATGTAGTCGATCACTTGCCGTTCTCAAGATCATGTAGACGATCCTTCCTACGCCACGTTCTGGCAGCGCTTCCACAGTTGGTCACACATACGATAGTTGATGAACACCTTCCTCTCCCTTGTTCCATAAGGGCAGCGGAGGTTGTAGATCTCCTCGGAATCCCAACAGCATGACGACGTGGTGGTGGTGGTGGAGTAAGAGAGATTTCTTCAGGGCTTCGCCTAAGCCGAAGCAGGGTATGGAGGAGAGAGGGGTGGTGCCGGCAGCTAGGGTTGAGGTGAGGGGCTTGTAGGGTTCGCAACATAGAAAACAAAAAAAATTCCTACGATGGGAACAACTATGTACCAAGATCTATCTACTAGATACAAACAATAGGCGGATGTGTATCCGTATAGAACATACCCTTGAAGACCGACAAAGCTTAACGAGTTAAACTCGTGGTTGATGTAGACGATCTCTTGCCGATCTCAAGATCAAGAGGAAGTCCTTAGCACCGCAACTTAGCGGTGCATCCGTGCTCGCACACACGTCCGAGCCACCGAGCAACCTCCGCCTCCTTGCTCCAGCGATGCAGCGGAAGCACAACTCTTTCTTGCCGAGTAGCCACCAGGAACATGTATCTCACTAGTCCGAGACCATGGGGGATAAATACTAGAGGGTTAGAGAGATCCTTCACGAGGAGGTGTGAGTGAGAAGTGAGGAGGGGGGTGCCTTTTATAGGAGAGGGGGGGGACCCCAAGGGGGTGGCCGGCGCATGGGGGATTCCCCCTTGCCCTCCCCTCATTCATGTGAGTGGAGACTCCACTCACAAAAATCCTTTCAATTCCCTCCAATCAAAATCCCACTCAAATTCCCATTAAATTTCCACCAAATTTAATGCAAAATCTCATTAAATAAAACTCCTTTTATTTATTCAGATTTTTTTCAATTACTGTAATGACAAACATTCACATATAACCCCTTGATAGTATTTCATTTCACATGCAAAAACACTTTCTGCAATTTCACTCGAAAACCTGTTTCGGTATCTAGTGAAATAAATTCCTGCGCTTGTTATTCTTTCCGGCATGAAACTTTTGATCCAAATGGATGTCAGTGTCTCTTAAGTGTGTCACCCTACGGTTCGCGAATAATGTGGACATGATCGAGACCCCTCTCCGATCAATAATCAGAAGCGGGATCTGGAGACCCATACTGACTTCCAGACATTCAACGATGACTTTCTTGTGATCGTCAGAACCTTTTATGCTAGTATCTCAATCCTTTTGTTTCACGATATATTACATGTCCGAGATTCAATCATCGGTATCTCCATACCTAGTTTGATCTCATTACTGACATGTAATCTTTTCTTGTTCCCGTGATATAACATTCTAGTGATCAAATCACTTGCTTGCAAGCTAACTGATACGTTGGAAACGTATCTATAATTTTTGATGCTCCATGCTTGTTTAGTATCTACTTTGCTTTACTTGTCCACACTTTGAGGTGCTTTTTACATGTTTTCTGGTACTAACCTATTAACATGTTGCAACAGTGCCAGATGCCTGTTTTCTGCTGTTTTTAATTTTAGAAAAGTTAGTAAAGAAATATTCTTAGGATTGGACAGGACAAAGGACAAAGTCAATTACTTTCCATGGGGAACAAGAAGTCCAGAGGAGATCGGAGGGCCAGGGGGGCCAAACCCACCCACGCGGTGGGCAGACCGCACAACTAGGGTTTGGTGGCCCTGGCCGCCTCCTCGGTCCCCCCCTTCGCCTATAAGAAGCCCCCAATGCAGAAACCCTGAGTACCCGATCAAATATCCACGAAATTGTCTATAGACACCACCACCATCGTCCCTAGATCGGGGGGGGGGGGATCTGAAGTTCTTCTTGGCACCCTGCCGGAGGGGAGATCATCCCGGAGGACTTCTCTCCGGTATGATGCGTGAGTAGTTCCACCTTGGACTATGGGTCCATGTAGTAGCTAGATGGTTGTATCTCCTCCTTTGTGCTTTCATGTATAGATCTTGTGAGCTCCGTTCATGATCAAGATCTAATCTATTTGTAATCATGCATGTTGTGTTTGCGGGGATCCGATGGATATTGAGATTATTATGTTGGTTTGATTAATGGTTTTGTCTTTATGATTCTATCATGTCTGTGTTGTTTGTGATCTTGCATGCTCTTTGTTGTTAGTAGCTATCTTGGCCAAGTAGTTGCTAGTGACTCCAAGAGGGGGTATTTATGCTTGATAGTGGGTTCATGCCTCTAGTTTCCAAGGGAAGTGACAATAATCTCTTTGTTGTAGATGTGTTGTTTCCATTAGGGAGAAAACAACGGTCTCTTGTTCATGGAACATGTGGACTGTTTACCTTACACACTTTGCTTAAAGCAGTTGTCTATTGCTTGCAACTTAATACTGGAGGGGGTTCCGATGATAACCTGAAGGTGGACTTCTAGTCATAGATGCAGTTGTATGGCGCTCTATGTATCTTTTTTTATTGACCAATCAACCTCATAGGATATTTCTGACTAGTAATTACATTGTTATGCCTTGCTTAGTTCCTGTCAATTGCCCTGCTGTAATTTGTTTACCCTTCATGCCATGTTGTTTATCTAAGGAGAGCACCTCTAGTGAACTATGGACCCCGGTCCAATCTTTACCATTGATACATCTTCCATTGTTACTTTTTTACCTGCTACAAACCATTACCTTCGACACAATACGTTTAATCCTTTGTTACAGCAAACCGGTGAGCTTGAGAACCTCTATGTTCGTTGGAGCAAAGTCTTGAGTTTGTGTTGTGCATGTCTTCGCGTTGCTTGCAAAAATTGTGTGACGTTTCCTTCCTCCTTCTAGTTCGATAACCTCGGTCTCAACTGAGGGAAAACTTGCTCCTTGGTGCTTCACACCTTGCTCTTAGGGTTCCCAACAGGCTGTGCGTAGATAGTCGTCAAGCTTTTCTGGCGCTGTTGCCGGGGAGGCTAAAGATGTCTTCACAAGGAGAGTTCTTCATTTCCTTTCTCTTTACTTTGTTTTTAGTTTTCTTTATTTGTTTTGCTTGGTTTTGTTTGCCTCTTTTCAAAAAACACAAAAAAATTAGTTCCTGCTCTAGCTGCTGCTGTTTATGGCTTGCCCACCTTTGCCAAAATGAAATCCGCTTAGAACACCAAGTTGTGTGACTTCACTAGCACCAACAACAATGATTTCCTTAGCACTCCTATTGCTCCACCTGCTCTTGATGCTACCTTTTATGAAATTAAGCTTGCTTTGTTGAATCTTGTGATGAGATATCAATTTTCTGGTGCTGGTTCTGATGATCTTGCTACCCATCTTAATATCGTTGTTGAACTTTGTGAGATGCAGAAGTATAAGGATGTAGATGGAGATATTATTAAGCTCAAGCCTTTTCCTTTCTCCTTGAGGGGAAAAGCTAAAGAGTGGTTGCTTTCTTTGCCTAAAAATAGTATCGATTCTTGGAATAAGTGCAAAGATGCTTTTATTGGAAAGTACTATCCTCCTGCTAAGATTATATCTATGAGAAGTGACATTATGAAATTTAAACAACTTGATAGTGAACATGTTGCTCTAGCTTGGGAAAGAATGAAATCTTTGGTTAAGAATTGCCCTACTCATGGACTCACTGCTTGGATGATTATCCAGACTTTTTATGCAGGTTTGAACTTCTCCTCAAGAAATCTGTTGGATTCAGCTAGTGGAAGTACTTTTATGGGCCTCACCTTGGGTGCTGCAACAAGGCTCCTTGATAATATGATGGTTAACTACTCTGAATGGCATGTTGAGAGAGCTTCACATGGTAAGAAGGTAAATGCTGTTGAGGAAACTTCCTCTTTGAGTGAAAAGATTGATGTTATTATGGCTATGCTTGTTAATGGGAAAGCTCCTCTAGATCCTAATAGTGTCCCCTTAGCCTCTTTGGTTTCTCAAGAAGAGCAAGTTTATGTGAACTTCATTAGAAACAACAATTTCAACAACAATGCCTATAGAAATAATTTTGGTAGCAACAACAATTATAGGCCTTTTCCTCCTAATAATAGCAATTCCTTTGGAAGCTCTTACAATAATGCTAGAAGTTCCCCCTCTGAACTTGAAGTCTTGCTCAAGGACTTTATTAGTAAACAAACCACTTTCAGTAAGACTATAGAGGAAAAGCTTTTGACTGTTGAGAAAAATATATCCTCTTTATCTGAAGCCTAGTCTCCTTGATTAATAAAATGGCTGGTAACTTAAAACTATGCAAAACAACTTTGCTACTAATCATGCCATACAAGTTACTATTGATGAAGATGTTAGTCTGTTAGCTCAACTTCATGCTAAGTGGGAAAGGGAAGCTGAAATTGATAGAAACAATAGTGTGTGCACTATCACCACTAAACCACAAGTAGTCCCTATTCCTACTCCTACTATGCCTAAGCCTATTGAGCCTACTACTAGTGATGCCAAGTTTGACTTTGATATTGATGGTTGCAATATTTATGAAGTGATTATGTTCTTGCAAAAGCTTGCTAGAAGTCCTGATGCTAGTGATATGCATGTTGCCTTTACCAAACATATTAAAGATGCTCTTGTGAAAATTAAGGAAGAGAAGCTAAAACATAAAACTTCTATTCCTATGAAAGTAGAAGATAGTTGGGAACCCATTATTAATATGCAAGTGAATGACTTTGATCTCAAAGCTTCATGTAATCTTGGTTCTAGTGTCTCTATTATGCCTAGGAAGATTTATGAAATGCTTGATTTACCACCTTTGGAAGATTGTTATTTGGATGTCCCACTCACTAATAATGCTAAGAAGAAACTCATGGGGAGTATTAATGATGTTCTCATCATGGTTAATAATGCTTATGTCCCTGTGGATTTCTATGTTTTGGATGTTGAATACAATGCTTCTTGTCCTATTACTTTGGGAAGACCTTTTCTTAGAACAGTTGGTGCCATCATTGATATGAAAGAAGGCACCATTAAATATCATTTTACATTAAATAAAGGTATTGAACACTTCCCTATGAGGAGACATAAGTTGCTTTTTGCTCCTCCTTTGAAAGCAAGATTTGATGTTAATGCTTCTTCTTTTGAAAATACTTGATTCTTCTTGCTTCTTGTGCCTAATTTAAAGACGTTAAAGAAAAGTACTTGTTGGAAGATAACCCAAGAGTTTCCTTGAGTCTTGGAAGTTATTACTTCAGTAATGACCTCTCCTTATCCTTTTTGTTTTCTTTTTGTGCCAAGAATGAGCTCTAATGAGAGGGAAGTAAGATTTGGGGAGTTGCTGTTCCGAAACAGATTTCTGTCCTCCGCCAAAAATATTCGCGAGGAGGCTCTGTAATTCAGATTGATCCCAAAATTTACTAATAAATCCCTTAGTATGTTAGATAACTTTCGTTAGTTCAGCACTTTTTGATTTGAGCAACAGAAGATGTTCGAAAAAATCGGTTTCTACCTACTGGTCTGTTTTGACAGATTTCTGCCATTATTTGCATTTGCTTCTTATTGATTCCTTTTTGAGTTCTCTTTAGGTGAATTGAGATTTTTGAAGGAGTTACTACAGTAGCTTGTGTTTTTAGTGAAAAGCTTTGCTGTTCCAAAGTTTTGCCAGTGGTATAATATCTTTTGAATACACTAATCTTGCTAATGAAGATTGTGTGAAGTTTTGTATGAAGGAAAAATTTCAGGTGTAGAGAGAGAATGATGCAATGAGATTAAAAATGGACAAAGATAAAGTTTGGGGATGCCACCATGGTGTCACCCCAAGAAATATCCAAGAGTTACAAGCGTCAAAGCTCGGGGATGCCCAGGGCATCCC
The DNA here is from genome assembly GCA_030063025.1 of Avena longiglumis. Lineage (NCBI taxonomy): Eukaryota > Viridiplantae > Streptophyta > Magnoliopsida > Poales > Poaceae > Avena > Avena longiglumis. The sequence continues at coordinate 173,005,346 of CP125978.1, forward strand.
CTTCTTCATCAATAAAAAGCTCAGGTCTGTCTAGACACTTCGTTTTTATTGTTTCATGCACAGTTGTGTTGTTCTTGGAGCGTCTTAGTTTTTGTTTGATTTGCTTAGTTTATTTAGTTTGCTAGATTAGTTTGGACCCCCATTCTCGTTGTGTTGTTTTGCAAATAAGTTTGCTTGGTGTTTGGAAAGGAGTAGTAAGTTCTTGCTTGAAGTGCAAGAGGATCTTGCATTGACTGTGACTTAGACTTTAGCATGACATGCTAGGTGTTGTTTTGACCTTATGCTTAGTGATTATTGTTGTATCATGTATTGTTCCATACAATTGGGATTGCTTAGTGTGCCTTGAAGAAATTATGCGTTGTTTTAGCATGCAAAAGCATAGTATTGTGGTATTCTCCTTTGATGTTTTGCTTGGGTTGACTTGGCACATGCTCACACCATGTTATGACTATGACAAGTCACCATTAGCCTCTATGATAATTTAGTCCTTGACTCGTAGTACCACTCTTTGCTTTGATTAGTATGCTTTGTTGCACTGTATGATTTTGTCCATTATTGCTCTCTTAGTTGGTTGCTCCCAGTCTTTTGCTAGCCTCCACTTGTATGAGTAAGTTCTACTCAGGCCTCCAACTCCCAAGAAACCAAGTTATTCCAAAGTGTCCACTATAAATTCCTATGCATGGTGTGTTACACCATTCCAAGTATATTCTTGTTTTCAACTATCTTCCAATTAAAAACTATTTTGTTATGTGAAAACTTAGTGATTAAAGCCGTCACGAACTTTATGGCACACTTTATTCTTTGCCCCTAATAAACTTGAACCATTGTGACAACTTTGTTGTATATGCTTGCACTTAAAAGTTGGAATTAGCATAACCGTGCTGTCACGGGGAACGTTTTCAACATTGCACTTGTACCTTGTTGTACTCAGTTGATATCATGTTATTTTGTCTATGGATGTCACCGGTGTGAAATAAAGAGGGGACTTGTAAGTCCATGGAGTTTGTATCCTGTGTTAGAAAGCACTGGGCTAGCCTAAGCCATGCCTAATCACGGTGGAAACTTGCAACATCACCATAATGAGCTATCTATGAAGCATCCTCAATAAAAAGCTATGCATATGGTAAATAAAAATATTGCTGAGATGCTCATTGTTTGCTTGCCTTGTCATTTTGGTTATGGGAAAGCTCCTGTACCATGTGCAAGGGGTACCCCATTGGCGGTTGTCAATGATATGCAAATACTTACAGTGACAAGAACTTACCTGGACCCAAAGTTGAGTATGCATGAGGTGTGGCCCTCGTATTCAAGGGACTTGAGATTGCCAGCTTATACTTCGTCAAGCATATACTCCAGCTTTGCCACTTTAACCTTAACCACTTCAAGATTCTTATGATTGGGGCAATGAGGGCTGAAAGCTAACAAGTACCATAATTTTTGGAATCTCTTTTTGAAACTTGTAATCCCTGCTTCCTTTTACAAAAAGGCCTTTCTTCCACCACTATTGAGTCTCCACCTTCAACCTTTAGGCACCATTAAGAGAGCATAGTTTTCATTCTGTGTGCAGTGTTCCAAAGCTTATTAATTGATGCATATTGTGTTATTACTTGTTCTTATGCTACTTGTTTCTAGTCACCCTTGTGAACTTTGCAGGTGTCATATGCATTTAATTGCTACTCTATGAGGGACATGCCGATTGCCACTATGCTATGTTTTCTGCATGTGAAACAAACAAACGTCTTTCAATGCATGTTGTTCATGATCATTGTTTGTAGCTTGTCATGTTGCATGCATAGTTACTATGTCCTATTGTTAGAACTCCATTTTTCATGCACATGTTTAGAGTTCTTTGATCCCAGCTTTCAATGCTTGCAAATGATTGGATCTTTATTGTGAGGGTGCATGTCACCTCAAAAATTATTCTGTTTATCACTTAACTACTCGAAGATGAGCAGGAGTTAAGCTTGGGGATGCTGATACGTTGGAAACATATCTATAATTTTTTATGCTCCATGCTTGTTTAGTATCTACATTGCTTTACTTGTCCACACTTTGAGGTGCCTTTTACATGTTTTCTGGTACTAACCTATTAACAAGTTGCAATAGTGTCAGATGCTTATTTTTTGCTGTTTTTGGTTTCAGAAAAGTTAGTAAAGAAATATTCTCTGAATTGGATGGGATAAAGGACAAAGTCAATTACTTTCCGTGGGGAACAAGAAGTCCAGAGGAGAGCCGGAGGGGCCAGACCCACCCCAGGCACGGGTGGGCCTAGCCCCGCGCCTGGCTAGAGTTTGGTGGCCCTGCCTGCGTCCTCGGTCTCCCCTTCGCCTATAAGAAGCCCCCGATGCAGAAACCCTGAGTACCCGATCAAATATCCACGAAACCGTCTGTATCCGCCGCCACCATCGTCCCTAGATCAGGGGATCTGAATTTCTTCTCGGCACCCTGCCGGAGGGGAGATCATCCCGAAGGCCTTCTCTCCGGTATGATGCGTGAGTAGTTCCACCTTGGATTATGGGTCGATGTAGTAGCTAGATGGTTTTATCTCCTCCTTTGTGCTTTCATGTATAGATATTGTGAGCTCCGTTCATGATCAAGATCTAATCTATTTGTAATCATGCATGTTGTGTTTGCGGGGATCCGATGGATATTGAGATTATTATGTTGGTTTGATTAATGGTTTTGTCTTTATGATTCTATCATGTCTGTGTTGTTTGTGATCTTGCATGCTCTCCGTTGTTAGTAGCTATCTTGGCCAAGTAGTTGCTAGTGACTCCAAGAGGGGGTATTTATGCTCAATAGTGGGTTCATGCCTCTAGTTTCCAAGGGAAGTGACAATAATCTCTTCGGTTGTAGATGTGTTGTTCCCACTAGGGAGAAAACAATGGTATGTTGTTCATGGAACATGTGGACTGTTTACCTTACACACTTTTATTAAAGCTGTTGTTTGTTGCTTGCAACTTAATACTGGAGGGGCGTCCGATGATAACCTGAAGGTGGACTTCTAGTCATAGATGCAATTGGATGGCGGTCAATGTTTCTTGTTGTATTGCCCAATCAACCTCATAGTATCTTTCTGACCAGTAATTGCATTGTTATGCCTTGCTCAGTTCCTGTCAATTGCCCTGCTGTAATTTGTTTACCCTTCATGCCATGTTGTTTATCTAAGGAGAGAACCTCTAGTGAACTATGGACCCTGGTCCAATCTTTAACATTGATACATCTTCCACTTTTACTTGTTTACTTTCTGCAAACCATTACCTTCCACACAGTACGTTTAATCCTTTGTTACAACAAACCGATGAGCTTGACAACCTCACTGTTCGTTGGGGCAAAGTCTTGAGTTTGTGTTGTGCATGTCTTCGTGTTGCTTGCAACACATATGTGACGTTTCCTTCCTCCTTCTGGTTCGATAACCTCGGTCTCAACTGAGGGAAAACTTGCTGCTTGTTGCTTCACAGCTTGCTCTTGGGGGTTCCCAATAGGCTGTGCATAGACAGTCGTCACTAACCAATGTGAGATCACAGAGAGGGCCTAGATCATATCTATCCGTCATCGGGATGAACAAATTCCACTCTCGATCCATGGGCCTCAACATAACACTTTAGTAGTTCTGAACCCATCTTTATAATCACCCTGTTACGGTGTGACTTTTGATGTTATCAAGAAACTCTTCCGGTGTTAGTGATTGACATGATCTCATGGTCTAAGAATTAGGATCACTTCGTATGATGTTATAGCAATATAAAATCAATGACTTTGATCGTAATGCTATACTTCGGATGAATGTTCATCACACCATTACACTAATGTTGTGATCTCGTTATTAACAACATCCAATGTCCATGATCAGGAAACCTTGATCATCTTGTTATTCAACGAGCTAGTTTATGAGAGAGGCATAACTAGGAACTTTCTGTTTGTTTATTAAACACACATGTATTAACGTTTTCGTATTAATACAATTATAGCATGCAAAATAAACATCTATCATATACTTGGAATATACATAATAAACACTTTATTATTGCCTCTCAGAGCATATTCCCTTCAGTCTCCCACTTGCACTAGAGACAATAATCTAGTTATATAGTGATGAATCTAACACCCATGGAGTTCTGGTGTTGATCATGTTTTGCTCTAGGGAGAGTTTTAGTCAACGGATCTGCTACATTGAGATCCGTGTGTACTTTACAAATATTTATATCTCCATCCTTGACATGCTCACGGATGGAGTGAAACCAGCGCTTAATATGCTTGGAATTCTTGTGAGACCTTGGTTCTTTGACATTGGCTATGGCACCATTGTTGTCACAATAGATCACCATTGGGTCCAACGCACTCGCAACCACACCTAGTTCAGATATGATCTCCTTCATCCAAACCACTTTCTGAGCCGCTTTCGAAGCAGCACCATATTCGGCCTCCGTTGTTGATCCCGCCACCACAGGTTGTTTGGAACTCCTCCAACTAACCTCTCCGCCATTCATGAGAAATACGTATCCGGATTGAGACTTAGAGTCATCCGGATCGGTGTCAAAGCTTGCGTCGACATAACACTTAGCGACGAGCTCTTCTTCACCTCCGTACACAAGAAACATATCCTTAGTTCTTCGCAAGTACTTAAGGATATTCTTGACCGCTATCTAGTGTTCCGAACCTGGATCTGATTGGTACCTACTAGTTAAACTAGTAGAATATGCCACATCCGGTCTTGTACATAGCATGGCGTACATTATAGAGCCTATGGCTGAAGCATAAGGGACTTTGTCCATTATCTCTCTTTCTTCCGCCGTAGCCGAACTTTGAGTCTTACTCAATGTCTTGCCTTGCAACATAGGTAAGAACCCCTTCTTACTTCCGTCCATTTTAAACTTCTTTAAAATCTGATCAAGGTATGCACTTTGCGATAGCCCTATTAGGCGCCTAGATCTATCTCTATAGATCTTTATGCCTAATATGTATGACGCTTCACCTAGGTCCTTCATTGAAAATTTGATGTTTAGATAACTTTTAACACTATTTAAAAGATCTATATCATTTCCGATCAATAATATGTCATCCACATATAATATCAGAAATGCCACATTTCTCCCACTCACTTTCTTGTAAATACAAGCCTCTCCATAAGTTTGGACAAATCCAAACTCTTTGATCACCTCATCAAAGCGGAGATTCCAACTCTGTGATGCTTGCTTCAATCCATAGATGGATCGCTGAAGCTTGCACACCTTGTTAGCATCCTTAGGATCGATAAAACCCTTTGGTTTTATCATATACAACTCTTCTTCAATATTACCATTGAGGAACGCAGTTTTGACATCCATCTGCCATATCTCATAATCGAAATATGCAGCAATTGCTAACATAATCCTAACTGACTTTAGCATTTCTACGGGAGAGAATGTCTCATTGTAGTCAACTCCTTGAATTTGTCGAAACCCCTTTGCGACAAGTCGAGCTTTATAGACGGTCACATTACCATCATCATCAGTTTTCCTTTTGAAAATCCATTTATTCTCCACGGCCTTTCATTCGTGAGGTAAGTCCACCAAGTTCCAAACTTGATTTTCATACATGGATTCCATATCGGATTTCATGGCTTCTAACCATTTGTTGGCATCCGGGCTCATCATCGCTTCTTCATACATCGCAGGGTCATCAATTTCATCAACCATGAAATTCATAACAGGGTTTCCGTACAGCTCGGGAGCTGCACGCGTCCTGCTAGACCTGCGAGGTTTGGTAGTACACTCTTTCGGAGTATCATGATCATTATCATTAGTTCCCTCTTCAACTGGTGAAGCCAACTCCGGAACGACTTCCGGCGCTGCGCTACTCGCCATACTTTGAAGAGAAGGTTCAATAACCTCTTCGAGTTCTACCTTCCGACTACTCACACCTTTCACGAGAAACTCTTTCTCTAGAAAGGATCCATTCTTGGCAACAAAAACCTTGCCCTCGGATCTGTGATAGAAGGAATACCCAATAGTTTCCTTAGGGTATCCTATGAAGACGCATTTTTCCGCTTTGGGTTCGAGTTTATCCAGTTGAAGTTTCTTCACATAAACATCGCATCCCCAATCTTTAAGACATGATAGCTTAGGTTTGCTTCCAAACCACAATTCATACGGTGTCTTTTCAACGGATTTAGATGGTGCCCGATTTAAAGTGAATGTAGCAGTTTCTAGTGCATAACCCCAAAATGACAACGGCAAGTCCGTTAGAGACATCATAGATCAAACCATATCCAATAAAGTACGATTACGATGTTCCGACACACCATTTCGATGTGGTGTTCCGGCAGGTGTGAGTTGTGAAACAATTCCACACTCTTTCATATGAGTGCTAAACTCGTAGAAATTTGATCTTTCTATTACGATGATTTTCCACTTCACTCTGAAATTCCTTGAACTTTTTAAAGGTTTTAGACTTGTGTTTCATCAAGTAGATATAACCGTATCTACTCAAATCATCCGTGAAAGTAACAAAATAACGATATCCACCTTGCGCCAACACACTCATTGGACCACATACATCAGAATGTATGATTTCTAATAAATCTATCGCCCGTTCCATTGAACCGGAAAACAACGTTCTAGTCATATTTCCCATAAGGCATGGCTCACATGTATGAAATGATTCAAAAATCAAGTGATTCCAAAAGTCCATCCGAATGGAGCTTCTTCATGCGTTTAACGCCAATATGACCTAGACGACAGTGCCACATATATGCGGATATATCATCATTAAGTTTAATCCTTTTAGCATCAACATTATGAATATGTGTAACACTATTATCGAGATCCAACAGAAATAAACCATTCATCATCAGTGCATGCCCATAAATATTTCATTCATATAAATAGAACAACTATTGTTCTCGGATTTAAATGAATAACCACTTTGCATCAAACACGATCCAGATACAATGTTCATGCTCAGTGCTGGCACCGCATAACAATTATTCAAGTTTATTACTAATCCCGACGGTAAGTGGAGAGGTAGCGTTCCGACGGAGATCACATCAACACTTTATCCATTGCCGACACGCATCTTGACCTCACCCCTTGCTAGCGGTCGCGTGTTCCGCAGCCCCTGATTCGAGTTACAAATATTAGCAACTGAACCGGTATCAAATTCCCAGGTTCTACTGCGAGTACTAGTCAAGTACACATCAATAACATGTATATTATATATACCTTTGTTTGCCTTGCCGGCCTTCTTGTCCGCCAAATACTTGGGCGATTCGCTTCGATGGCGGTCCCTTACAATAATAGCACTCGGTATCAGACTTAGGGCCAACTCGGGGTTTCTTTTCAGGCACGGCAACCGGATTGCCGCCCTTACTTCCCTTCCGTTTACCCTTCTTGTCTTTCTTGAAACCAGTGTTCTTATTGATCATCAACACTTGATGTTCCTTCTTGATCTCCACTTCTGTAGTTTTAAGCATTGACAGAAGCTCGGGGAGAGAATTTTTCATGCCTTGCATATTATAGTTCATCACGAAGCTCTTATAGCTAGGTGGTAGAGACGGAAGAACATGATGGATGCCTAATTCAATGGGGAATCGATATTCCCAAGGACACAAGCTTATCAGTGTAACCCGACATCTTGAGTACATGCTCACTTACGGAGTTGTGCTCTTCCATCATGCAGCTAAAGAACGTTTCTGAAGCATTGTAGCTCTCTACAACAGCATGTGTGTCGAAAATCATTTTCAACTCACCCATTATATCAAATGCATTGCCATTTTCGAAACGCTTTCGAAGTTCTGGCTCTAGCTCATACAATATGCCGCAATGAACTAAGTTGTGGTCCTCCTGACGACTCTAATAGACATTCTTCTCCTCATCAGGGGCATCATCGAACGGTGGGGGGCCTAGCGGCGCTTCTAACACATATTGCTTTTGTGCAGCAGAGAGGAGAATCCTCAAATTCATGGCCCATTCGGTAAAGTTTCTACCGTTCGTTGCAAGTTTCTCTTTCTCCATGAACACATTGAAATTAAAAGCAGGTGGTGCCATCTACAACAAAGTTTGTAAAGTTTAGACTAAGTTTATGATAGATTGAGTTAAACTAATCCATATTAAGAATGAACTCCCACTCAAAAACGACATCCCTCGTGCCTTTTTGGTGATTACATGGACCAAATCCACTACACCAAGTCCGATCATCACGTGAGTCGGTGTAGCTTCAAAGGCGAGCATCAAATGGGCATCATATCTACTATATGACTCATGCTTAACCTTTCGGTCTGTGTTCCGAGGCCATGTCTGTACATGCTAGGCTTGCCAAGTAAGAACCTTAGTATTCGCGTGTGTAACTGTCTTACACCCGAAATATGGTCGTGGATCCAAGAACACCCGATCATCACATGATGTCTTGGAGCGACGAAATAAAATTGGTGCATACTTAAGGAAGAACACATTCTTATCTTGATATTTAAATGAGGGATCATCTTATTATGCTAATAAAATGCCAAACAAGCAATATAAGATGCAATCAAACATCACATGTTTATAAGTGAAATGATATGGTTCCCGCACTTGATCTCCATCATGTGCATCGTGGTATGATCACTATCATACCTCTATGTGTAAGGCCAAGGTCTATGGAACTTACACATTATGTGTGTTGTAAGAGTATCATCTCATACTTCTACTTACAACATCACCATATCATAACACTAGCCCAACAACAATCTAAACTAGACACCTCTAATTTATCCATTGCAAGTTTTACGTGGCTTAGGGCTTTCGAAGATAGAACCGTTCTTACCTATGAAAATGAACCACAACGAGGATAACCAAATTGTTGACAACTCGTTGCAATTTAGATATTGACTATAGTAGGAGAGACAGACACCCGCTAGCCACTTATGCAAACTAGTTGCATGTCAAGCGTGGAACAGGTCTCATGTGCGAGGACATGTAAAGTTTGTACAGGCCGCTTCATCCCACTATGCCACCAATATCCAAAATACAAGTAAGAAGAAATAACATGATCACAATTGCCCACATACTCATATGTGTACTACCCGTGTAAAGCATCTACGCATAGATCCGGATCTGATACCACTATAGGCTTCGCAGCATAGAAAATAAAAAAATTCCTACGATGGGAACAACTATGTACCAATATCTATCTACTAGATACAAACAACGGGCAGATGTATATCCATAGAGAACATACCCTTGAAGACCGACAAAGCTTGACGAGTTAAACTCGTGGTTGATGTAGACGATCTCTTGCCGATCTCAAGATCGAGAGGAAGTCCTTAGCACCGCAACTTAGCGGCACATCCATGCTCGCACACATGTCCGAGGCACCGAGCAACCTCCGCCTCCTCGCTCCAGCGATGCAGCGGAAGCACAACTCTTTCTTGTCGAATAGCCACCAGGAACATGTATCTCGCTAGTCCGAGACCATGGGGGATAAATACTAGAGTGGGAGAGAGATCCTTCATGAGGAGGTGTGAGTGAGAAAAATTCACATATAACCCATAGCTAGTATTTCATTTCACATGCAAAAACACTTTCTGCAATTTCACCCGAAAACCTGTTTCGGTATCTAGTGAAATAAATTCCTGCGCTTGTTATTCTTTCCGGCATGAAACTTTTGCTCCAAATGGATGTCGGTGTCTCTTAAGTGTGTCACCCTACGGTTCGCAAATAATGTGGACATGGTCGATACCCCTCCCCGATCAATAATCAAAAGCGGGATCTGGAGACCCATACCGACTCCCACACATTCAACGATGACTTTCTTGTGATCGTCAGGACCTTTTACGCTAGTATCTCAATCTTTTTGTTTTGTGATATATTACATGTCCGATATTCGATCATCGGTATCTCCATACCTAGTTTGATCTCGTTACTTACATGTACTCTTTTCTCGTTCCCGTGATATAACATTCTAGTGATCAAATCACTTGTTTGCAAACTAACCAATGTGATATCACTGAGAGGGCCCAGAGCATATCTATCCGTCATCGGGATGAACAAATTCCACTCTTGATCCATGGGCCTCAACATAACACTTTAGTAGTTCTAAACCCATCTTTATAATCACCCTGTTACAGTGTGACGTTTGATGTTATCAAGAAACTCTTCCGGTTTTAGTGATTGACATGATCTCATGGTCTAAGGATTAGGATCACTTTGTATGATGTTATAGCAATATAAACTCAATGACTTTTATCATAATGCTATACTTCGGATGAATGTTCATCATACCATTACACTAATGTTGTGATCTCGTTATTAACAACATCCATTGTCCATGATCAGGAAACCTTGATCATCTTGTTAATCAACGAGCTAGTTTATGAGAGAGGCATAACTAGGAACTTTCTGTTTGTGTCACATCCCAAGATTTTCCAAATCTTGTTATGAGAAAAAAATGAATAAAAATAAAACTTTGTTGATTTTCAGGGTGAGAAGAAACTTTTTGATTCCAAATATAAACCTTCAAACCTACTTGATCAAACAAATCCTAAGGGGATTTGAAAAGATAAACAATTATTAAAGAAAATGTTAAATAAGTGAAATTACTATTTTTCTTGAATCTTTTAATAAAAAGATTTGGATTTTATAAAGCAAGGGTAGATTTTAAATAAGGATTATTTTTATAAAGCCAAAGTAAACCTTGGCCTAGTTTTTGAAATAAAATATTTTGTTTTGATTAAAAGAGTAAAGGTTTATTTAAATAAAATAATAAGGATTTAATATCCAATTTTATTTAAATAAAAGGCTTTACCATTTTAATTAAAACATCAAAACTTGTTAATTTATTTTAAACAAGTTTTCCAAGTATTTTATATTCTCAAATAAAACCTACTGAAGTGTTTTTGGTTTTATTTTAGATTTCAAATTAAAGATTTTAATAATCAAATACTATTTGAATTAATAACTAAGGACTATTTTATTTAATTATTAAATGGATCCTAAAAAAATAAAAATAGTATATTATTTTGTTTTGGACTTTGATTTGTGTTGTTAAACAGATCTAAACACAATACAAAGTTTGGTGGGAGATTTGAAATCATTTCAGTGTTTGATTTGTTGTTTGATTTTCAAAACAGAAAAACAATTGGAAAAAGGGAAAATTTTCAGTACAAAAAAAATGCTAAAGGAATCAGCCCAGTTGGCCAGCCCAACAAGGCCCAACCAGCCCACACCCTCTCTCTCCCGAAGAAAAACGATTCGCACCCAGTTTTAAACCCGCAACGACGCAGACAGGTGGACCCTGCACTCCTTCTCTCTCTCTCGCTGCCAGATGGCCCCACATACCAGTTCGTCGTTCCCACCCGCGACCTGTTCTTCTGTCAACACCCGGATTTTTCAATCCTAGATGCCTGTTATGCCATACATCGCAATCCCAGGAATACCATTTTTGCGAGACATAACAGAATTGGATACCATAGTACTTCATGCATTACAACGATACATAAGTTCTTACACGAATAGGGATCTCATGATCCAGTTCTTAATACAACATCAAGCAGCGGAATACGTAATAATAATGGCGTAGGACGAAGCTCCATCTTCGGGTCACGAGGCAATCTTGACGATGGGAGATGATCCTAATTGTCATAACCTTCACAGGGTCCATCCTCCGGTACTCCTCTTCATAGTCCGCCATGGGAATAGCAGGACAAAGCTATGAGTACTCTTTAAGTACTCGCAAACTAATACTAACAAGTAAAGGGTTTTGGATAATAGGATACTAGGCTCTAGGGTTGTTTTGCAAAAGCAGTTTATCTCTACTAAGCTCCAAAGCTAGTCACAATTTTATAACTCCTAAGTGGGATCTTGTAGTTCAGTCACAACTGTTGTGGTCAAGTCAAAGTCTCAACTCATTTCACAAGTCATTTTGAAAAGGGGTGCGGGAGACAGTATGGCCACTGTCCATAATCATGACGCTGACTATTCAATAGTTTGACACTCTGCGAGATTGTACACTTTCACCACAACATTCGATACATCCGTCAGAACAAATCCTGAATTCACCATACTCGATGCGGATAATCAATCCTAACCTTTCAATTACACTCCCTAGTATAAGCACCTCTCTGTGAGTTTGGCCTCCCAAACATGACCACTTTGTCATCTTGGAGTCTTGCAGTGGACAATCTTCACAAGGTAGCCTCAGCTCGGACCTTGGCCGTGAGGGAACTAATACTAAGGTATATAAGTTTCGATCAAGCCCTACCCAATATTCGGGTATTGTGGTTGTACGATAAAATTGGAATGGTATCGCATCCAGACAACCATCAGTTTTATAAAGGGCTAAGGCTCATGCCTCAACATTTTCATCACCAAAATCATCAAGTGTTTGGAAACACATGTCCAAAACATTTCAATAGAATGATCCATCATTCCAAGGTTTTCATAACCATTTTCCACCAAGTACTCCCATCTAAAGTTGATCAAGTTTTATGCTTAGCACTAGCATCTACAGGTGGGAATGGTAATAATGAGGGGTGGTGACTGGTGAAGTTTCACTAAGTCCAACATTATATCTTAGGCTGAGATCAAGGTTTCTAGCTTAGGCCAAATTTTATGCTCTTAGGGCAAACTTGAGCACAGTTGTCTAATATCTACCAAACTCTTAAATAGACTCTAAGTAAGCTTTGATAAAGAAATAAAGTAAGAAGCTTGCCATAAAACTAGGATTGGTTTAGCAAGTTGGTATGATCACATACGCTTAAGGCATATAGTATTCATATCACAAGCATGGGTGTGGCATCCCGCAAAACCACTACTAGAAAATCGCGTTGTTTTTGTGCATTGCATCATCATGAACGCATGCTCATGCCAACATGCCACATTGCATTTGAGCATCGTCATCACCTTGCATTGGTTCGCATAAAACTATTTTCGGGAAACCTAATTTGTTTTCTAAACGCCCTGTCTTTATTCAAACGCAAAACCCGGGTCTCCGGATTATTTTGTTTTGTCCGCTATCGGTTTGCAAAAGCCCTGTGTTAAACAAATAAAATATTCAATTATTTTTAGTGGGGCAATCGAACGGGCCGATTCAACCCAGTCGACCACCCCAGTATAAAAACGGTCCATCTAAACCAGCCCCCTCTAATTCCTAAAACTACCCAAACCTATCCTACCCACCACTCACAACTCGCCACCTCACCCTCGTCCCCAATCCCTACCCACCTTGCCACCTCATCAATCCTAGACTTCCCCCCCTCTCTCTCTTTCTCACACAGCCCCCTCCTACCCCTCTCCCTTACAGGCTGGCCCCACCCCAAACCGCTGCCACCTCACCCACCAACTCCTTCTCTCACCCAGCTCCCACCTACCCCTTCCCCTTACACCCGGGCCCTCTCTCCCTGACCCCGCAGCCCCACTTTCCCCCTGGCCCCGCATGCCAGCCCCCCACTCCTTTCTCTCTCTCCCCCACCGCTCCTGGGTCCCACGCGCGCGGCCCGCAGCCTCCACACCCTCTCCCCACTCCCCCCACCCCGGTCCCGCACCCCCTCTCTCTTCCCTGGTGCCTGGCCCCCACCCCCTCACATCCCAGCGGGCCCCACCCCGTCCCACACCTCCCGCTGTCTCCTCCCTCACCCCGCGTCTCCCACCTCCCTCTCTCTCCCAGCCCCGGCGTCCCCTCCTTTCCCTTTCCTCTCCGGCGGTCCCTCCCATGACCCCACTGCCAGAGGCTCGCCCTCCGCCTCGTCGGCTCCTCCTCTCCAAGACGCCATCCGCTGGCGCGTCGGCCTCGCCGCCCTGCCCCTCCTTCTCGCCAAGCCGCCACTGTCCTCCACGGTCGCTGCCTCTCCTCCCTCGCGCCTCCCGTGGCGCCCGACCTCCCCTCGCACCGGCGCCCGGCCTCGCCTCGGCGTTCCCCTCCGTCGGCTCGCCTTTGCACCTCCCAGGCCGTTCTCTTCCCCCTTTCGCCCGGCCCGTAGCCTCCGACCACCTCGCCGGCCTCCTCCCCGCAAGTAGTCACGACCCCGTGCTACGCCCCCCCCCTCGGAGATCCGCCATCCCTCACCTGGAACCTCCCCCACCTAACAATCTCCGCCGCCGCTGCCGCCACCGTGACGCGGGCCATCATCGACCGTTCCCGTTCGCTCTTGCGTGGCGTACGCTCATCGTCCATCGGCGTGATGCGCTCCTGAGTTCCCGAATCTCCGGCACAAGACCGTCTCGTCACAAGAGCCCGATGCTCTTACATGCCAAGATCTGCATCGTTGCGGGTTTAAATGACCCATGTGCGAGGTGGAACCCGATGACGCCGGTACCCAAGATCCACCACACGGACGCGCCACGGATTTGGAGGAACCCTCGGACGCCAAGTTCGCCTCATGAACCCCGAAGACCCGAACCCCGATGAACCATGATCTCCGCTGCAGAACAGCAAGCCCTTCGGAGTGAAACCAGCAAGATCTACCGCCGGACGCCAAGTACTCGCCACGGACGAGGACGAGCCTTCTTCCCGGATCCGGAGACCGAACCCGGGCGCGCCAAGTTCTTCGAACCGAGACCAAGGTGCGACAAGTACTTCATCCCGAACGCCAAGACCGACCCAACACGAGGACACGACAAGATCTACGCGATGACGAGATCGACGTCGACCAGGGCGAGTCCGATGCGCCCCCGACACCGAACCAAGTACTCCTTTCCGGACGCCGAGTCCGCCGAGAACCCGGATGCGACAAGACCTACTTCCTTTGTCCGATACCGATCCCGTCGAACCCTGAGCCCCTGTCGAACCCCCGAACCCCCCGGAGCCCAAGTTCGCCGAACCCAATGTGTGAACCCCTTCCCGAAACCCTATTTTATAATATAATGCAACTTGTCGCATATTAATCATTCCCGCATACATATTGTCCTGTGGTTTGGGGGCCTTATGCCGATTCACCTCTAATTAAATATGGGGCCCATATGCGGGCAAATCTAGTCTCATATTGGCCTCATTTAAATTTGTGTAGCGAACCGGTAACTTATTTTGCCATGTTAAGACAACCTTTAATTTGCGGGGTAGGTAAACAACTTGAACCATATATTTAATTGTCGGAACCCTCGGTTCCACTTAATATGGCCTAAATGCATCGCATCTTTGCCTTGTCATACATCATACATGCATCATGCCCGATCTTTTGCCGTAGTATTAAATAGTGCATCCGGTGTTTATTCTAGTGTTTTGGTTCTTCGCGAATAAGGCCGTTGAGTTGATGCGAGTGTCGACCCGATCTTCGGTTGAACCTTCGACAATGTTTTCAGGCGAGCATCTTCCCCTTTCTACCTATCTTACTTTTATAGCATTTATTCCCTCCTGTTGATCTATTGTTATCTGTGTTGCGATGCTCTAGTTTTCGTACCCGTGATATCCCTTGCAACCTTATATTGCCTTGGACACATCCTATTACCTGTTGTTTGGTAGATAGTTGGACTTGCGCGTCGTAGTCGCTTGCTCAAGTGCTGTCGCGTGTCGTCAAGTGCCACAGTTGTTGGTGTATTGCCGCATGTTGATGTTGGAGATGATCCCGGCTTTACTTATCGTTCACTTTACTTACTGTTTAACAACTAAAATTGAAGTAAGTAAGCAGAGGCACAGGTGGGCAATAGATGTTATTTGGTTGTTAACCGTCCACTTGTGTCCCGTAGGACCCCGAGTGCTTGATACCTGTTCCTTGATTTTATCGCGCTATCCACATCCGGGAGGATTATGGGACCCCCTGAGCCAGAGCTTGATTTAGTCTTATTTCTTGGGGCCACAAACTAGTTTGAGGTTTTATTACTATCCTGTACTTATGCCATGCTACTGCTTTATTTACGATTGTGCGATGGATAGCACCTGTACTGTTTAGGATCGTGGCACGATTCCGCGGTGTCGACAAGACCAGTTTTGGGTTCCCAGTCGTTCACAGCCGTCCCCACAACCTTAAGTCCGTCTCGGAGCCGGCCGGCTTTGTTGCGGGTCTACTTTAAGGGGTGGCCCCCTGAAATATTTCTGAATCCTGTGATTGCTTTGTCGTGAAGGCCTCGTTGGGTTTTGATTTGGTTTTTCCGAGGTTGATCGAGTGTGTGTTGCTATTGGTGCACCCCGGCCGGGTAAAACTTTCTGAAAGCCGTGTCCGCGGTTATGGACGACTTGGAGCACAGTATCTCGATCATAGACAACTATAACTAAAGTAGTGCTATAAATTTGACTTTATAATGACTAGTAATCAGCTTCACTATAATGGAATGGCTAAATAATACTGCCCACAATTGCTTGTTCGGAGTGTCGCTTGCGACCATTGTACCTAACTAGTAAGTATGGCAACTACAACGGAATGGCTAAATAAAAGTACCAACAACTGCTGGGTTTTGGGATATCTCATGCTAATTGTATCTGACTAGTAAGTGTTGCAACTACAATGGAATGGTTAACTAAAATTGCCCACTGCTTATTATATCAGGACGATTGTCTATATTTGACTAGTAATTGCTGCAACGATAACTGAATAAATAAAACTGCCAACGGTGTGAGTTCCTCGGTTGACTTCCTCGTTTGGTCTCGAGGCGGAAACCCAGGATGGGTTTGTTTGATGGTAGTGCCAGGATGGTTCCGAATAGTTCTTTCTTACCCCTCTCTGATAGCCGCCAGTTGTATCGAGTCTCTATAGGTTGTTTAGTGCATGCTGCCGCTTCAGTCCACCATACCTATGTAGGCGAGGACCGCCGAATTCTAGCCTCGCTGTCTTGGCCTCGATCTTGTGGCTCCTCTTTTTCCTTTGCCCTTTGTCGGCACCCCTTTTGCTTAAGCAGGTTTTGAGATCGACGTCGTTAGCAGGGTTACCCTTCCGGCTTGGCCTGGGCAGGGTTATGGACGCCATTGGTTATTCTTCAGGGCTCTTAGCTCAATTTGCATCTTGTCCGTAGCTGGACGCTCTACTGTTTCCAAGGTGATTTGGATCTTTGTATATTATATCTGTATTCTTGACTCATTGAGTCGTTGTTGTATGTATATCTGTTCTGTGGGTCCCATTGAGGACTGTTGTGTAATGTTATTACTTCGTTTTCCACCCGCACGAAAGTGCCTGGTGGGAACCTTTGAATCTTTTCTATGCGGGTTTGGCGGGAAACGCTGAAACTTGCATAGGTCCAATTCTGAGGGTGTTATAATGGGTTTGTGGCAACAATAGGGTATCTTGCAAGGGTTAACTTGCACGAGTATAATATCAACTTGCATCAATATCAGTATAAGCTTGCATCAATATCAGTATAAGCTTGCCTTGTGCAGAGCAGTGGTTGAAGTTCTCCTCGGCTTCCTCTTCGTAGTATCCTCCTTCCTCCTCGTAGTATCCTTGGTCGGTACTAGCGTCTATGAATAAATACGAGGTACGCAATCACCAATCAATACTTAACTACTTGCAATCATCACACACAAGGGTCCTATAGATGATCTCGCATCATCTCTAACATTACAAGGTTAAGGATTGGTTTAAGTCCTTTTATTTTAGAAAAGTAATTTCTACTCATTGAAAAACTACTTAAGATTTAATATTCTCCAAACTAAACATGGGATCATGTTGACACATGTCATCACCATATATTGTAGTCCATGGGAATGTGATTTAAAGTGGTGTCACAATTTAATAAGGTTTTACCCTTTTATTTTAATTAATTAAAGTGGCTAGAAATGCTTATGTAGCATTCTTCTGTTCCTTGAACATTATTTCTGCAAGTAAACCTATATATTTTTATATATTCTGAAAGGTATGGTTAAATGTGATTTTTGAGAGTTGGAATCAACTCAAAAGCTTTTATGGTTTAAATTTGAAAAATGTTTGAATGCAGAAAAGCTTCTTCCTTGTTATTTTTACTATGGGTGATCTACAGATCCAAATGACTTGAATCCAACGGGCTTGGATTAAGCATTCACAGACCTTTCCAACAAAATTGGTTTCATCGAATTTTGTGCACTGAATCGACCTGGTTTGATTACTGAAATTGGGTACAGAAGTGTGTTTGACTTTAAAAAGAAAAAGGTTTAATTTGAATTGCTGGGCTGCGCGGGAAATTCTAACGGGCCGGCCTGCTAAGCGCAGTGCTCCCGCGGGCTACATAAGTGGATGTCCCCACTCGTCAGTGACACGGGGCTGGGCGAAGCGGTATAGGGCAACGTGGGTCGTTTGATCTAGTTCTAATCCAACGGCTGAGGGTCATCGTCGACGTGAGATAGCTCCGTGAGCGAAACCTAAGCGCGACCGATTGGGGTCTTGGGGCTCACTGGGTGCAGGCGAGGGTCGGCGAGGCGAGCAGCAAGTCGACGACGGCGATCCTCCCGTACCGGTGGCTTCTCACAGGCGGCTCAATCGCTGGCTCCCTTCTTCTCCAGAGGCGACGGGCTCCGGTGAAATTCCGGCGGAGTGGTGCTCGCCTTGCTCTGAGGATGGTGTGGCACAGTCAGTGGGGAGAGGGGAGTGAGATGGTGTGAAGAAATCGTGCGGGGGTGGCCTCTATTTATAGTCGAGCGAGGGACCGTCGGGCGCAAGGTGAGCTTCGGGGCGTTCTGACGACTAATGGCATGGGCAAGGGTAGGGGACGGTGTTGTGTCTCCTGGCGATGCTCAACGACATGATCACGAGGCATGGGGCGGTGTGGTTTGGTCTGGAATGGGCGGCGCTCTGCGCGGCAGAGGTGGCGTCTTCGACGACGGGCAGTGGTTGTATGGCACGGGGCGGCAAACGGGAGTGTCTGGCGGGGTCCTGGGTCGGTGGTGATCGTGTGTGCGCGCGGTGAGGGCGGCGCGCGGTCTAGGGATGCTGGTCGCGGGTGGTGCTCTGGCGCACGCTCGACATGGTCTGGGCGCGGATTGTGCGCGTGGTCCAGGGCTTGGCAACGCTCGCGGCTGGGACAGGCAGTGGCGGTGGACGGTGGGCTGCCTCCCTGACATGCTGGCTAGGCTTGCTGCTGCTCCTAGCTTGCTGTCCACATTGGGGTGACATGGGGGTGCTCGGCTGTTCACCATTAATGGCAATGGCAAGCTCACAGGGGTGCTAGTGTTGGGCTAATCTTTCTAGATGATCTACTGGTTTGGGTGTGAGCTAACTAGGGAACAAGTTAGGCTCAAAACACTGCACACTATAGTGTTTGTGGTTTTGTTTGATTTGTGTCTGCAACCTGTTTGATGAAATGGCCGCATGAACTCAAGTTTTGAATTTTGAAAAGAATTTTGGTGAGTTTGCTAGATTGGTTCTGGTGAGTCTGCAGATGCTTGGGTTTTGAAAGTTGAGCTTGTTTGAGTGGCTTTTGAAAAAGTGGGATCTTCCCATATGAAGAAGATTCAATTTTGAATTGTCATTTAAACTATGCATTTGAAAGTTTCTGGATGATCACAAGGTGGGCCTTGATACTCTGTTATGAGTACATTCAAGGGGTGCAAAGATCCAGAAAAGTTTCTGTTAGGTTTTGAAAGTTTTAGACAGCCAAAGTAAGCATGTGAGTTAAATTGGCCAAAATGACCATTCACTTAATATATTTGTTTTGATTTACTTGTCTTTAGGAAAAGTGTGGGAAATGTTTTAGATGATGTTCTTTCACCTAAGAAACATTTTACAAGCAATGGATCACACAAACAAGGTGGTTTTTAAAGAAATTAAAAATCCATGCATACACATATACATGCATTCATGAATTCATTTAGAAAAGTCTTTGTTAACCCTAAACTTGATGATTAGTGTTTTGATGATCTAAGTTTGATATTTTTGGGATGTTACAAACCTTCCCCCCTTAAAAAAAATCTCGTCCCGAGATTTGAAAAAGGACGAAAAGATTACCTAGGATTTGAAGAGATCTGGAAACTCCGTTCTGATGTGATCTTCGCGTTCCTAGGTAGCCTCCTCTTCTGTGTGGTTGCTCCACTGAATCTTGAGAAACTTGATGCTTCGGGTTCTGGTAGTTCGAAAGGCTTCTTCCAATATACGGCTGGGTACTTCGGGATAGGTTAGATCATTATTGATCTCTATGGTCTGGTGATCGATATTCTTGAACACTTCGGTCTTCTCGGGGACTTCGAGACATTTGCGAAGTAACGAGATGTGGAACACATTGTGCACAGCTGACATCTCTTCAGGTAGTTCCAGTTGATACGGTACTTCTCCTCGATGGTTTAAGATTTTGAAAGGTCCGATATATCTGGGGGCTAACTTTCCTTTGAGTTGGAAACGTTGCATTCCCTTCAATGGTGACACTTTCAGATAGACAAAATCTCCGATGTTGAAGGTGAGGTCTCGACGTCTCTTGTCAGCGTAACTCTTTTGTCGGGATTGGGTTGTCTTGAGGTGTTCACTAATCTTGTGAACCTTCTCTTCTGCTTCTCGTAGAATGTCGGGTCCGAAAATCTGACTCTCTCCTACTTCCGACCAGTTCAAAGGGGTGCGGCACTTTCTTCCGTACATAAATTCAAATGGGGCCATTTGCAAACTGGCTTGGTAACTATTGTTGTATGAAAATTCTGCAAACGGCAGACAGTCTTCCCATTTGGATCCATATTCTAGCACACATGCTCTAAGCATATCTTCGAGTATTTGGTTTACTCGCTCTGTTTGTCCATCGGTCTGAGGGTGATAAGCGGTACTGAAATCTAGGCGGGTTCCTAAACCTTCTTGGACTTTCTTCTAGAATCTCGAGGTAAACTGAGTTCCTCGATCCGAGACTATGTTCTTGGGGACTCCGTGCAAACTAACTATTCTAGCGATGTACAACTCTGCTAGCTTCGAACTTTGGTAGGTGGTTTTGACGGGCAAGAAATGGGCTACTTTGGACAATCTGTCCACTATGACCCAAATAGAGTCATTTCCCCTACTAGAAGTAGGTAGTCCAGTGATAAAGTACATTCCTCTAATCCCATTTCCATTCGAATCAAAGGTTGCAACAATCCGTGGGTCGTTGATGTCCTGCCTTGACTCGCTGACATATGTCACACTTGGCGATATAGCTTCCGATTTCTCTCTTCATCTTATGCCACCAAAATTGCTCTTTCAAATCTTGATACATCTTGGTTCCTCCAGGATGGATAGAATAAAGAGTATCATGAGCCTCCTTCAAGATAACTTCTTTCAACTCCAAATCTTTGGTACACAAAGGCGTCCTTTGTACCACGTAACTCCTTATTCGCCTCGGTGAATCCGGTACTTTGCTGCACTGACACGACGCTTGATTCCGTCGATACTAGCATTTCCTTCTGCGCCTCTTTAACTGACCGATCAAAGTGGGCTGAAGTTCTATGCTAGCCAAAAATCCTTCACTTACTAATTCCATTCGAAAATCTTCCATCTCTTTGTGCAAACTTGGTTGCTCCTTTAAAATCATGGAGTTCAAGCGGCACGGCAATCTGCTAAGGGCATCGGTTACCACATTGGCTTTTCCAGGGTGATAGTGAATGTCCAGGTCGTAATCCTTGATTAACTCAATCCATCTTCTCTGCCTCATATTCAGCTCCTTTTGAGTGAATATATACTTTAGGCTCTTGTGATCCGAATAAATATCACAACGGTTACCCATAAGGTAATGTCTCCATGTCTTCAGGGCTAGAACTACGGCTGCGAGTTCGAGGTCATGGGTTGGGTAATTTTGTTCATGTTGCTTCAGTTGTCGCGATAGATAAGATATAACTTTGCCTTCTTGCATTAGCACATATCCGAGACCAATCTTGGATGCGTCACAATACATATCGAAGGGCTTCGTAATATCTGGCATGATCAAGATTAGGGCTGAAATAAATCTCCTCTTGAGTTCTTGAAAACTCGCTTTGCACTTGTCCGTCCATTCAAACTTCTTGTCTTTCTTCAACAATTGGGTCATGGGTCGGGCTATACTCGAGAATCATTCTACGAATTTGCGGTAATATCCCGGCAATCCGAGAAAATCACGAACTTGGGTTTGAGTGGTTGGGGCTTGCCAATCTTCTACATCTTTCACTTTGGCAGGGTCTACGGCAATCCCTCCGGCTGATACAATGTGACCGAGAAATCCTACTTCCTGTAACTAGAATTCACATTTGCTAAACTTTGCATACAACTGATGCTCTCTAAGGGTTCCAAGGATGGTCCTTAGGTGTAGCTCATGTTCTTCTTCCAATTTGGAATAAATCAGAATGTCATCGATGAAAACAACGACAAACTTATCCAGGAAGTCCATAAAAATCTTATTCATGAGATTCATGAAATAAGCGGGGGCATTGGTTAATCCAAAAGACATGACTGTATACTCATACAATCCATATCGGGTGGTGAAAGCAGTCTTTGGAATATCCTCTGCACGAATTTTGAGTTGATGATAGCCAGTTCTAAGATCAATCTTAGAAAACACCTGGGCACCGGTCAACTGATCAAACAAATCTTCGATCTTAGGCAAGGGGTACTTGTTCTTGATGGTGACATCATTCAACTTCCTATAGTCCGTACACAAACGGTTACCTCCATCCTTCTTGTCCACAAACAAGACAGGTGATCTCCATGGGGACGCACTTGGTTGAATCAATCCGATTTCCAACATGGAATCCAATTGCTTCTTCAGTTCTTCTAGTTCTGACGGGTTCATACTATAGGGTCTCTGGGCTATGGGTCCTGTTCCGGGGATTAGTTCGATGATAAACTCGATATCCCGATCTGGGGGCATACCGGGCAAAACATCTGGAAATACATCGGGGTATTCGCAGACTATCCGAACTTGGTCAATGGTAGGTTGGGCTAGACTCTTGTTACACTTGAATTGGCGAGGTAAGGTTTCAGATATATGCTCGACTGAGACTCCGGTGGTACTGGTCATGGTAATGGCTTTCTTGGCACAGTCAATCAATCCTTTATGCTTGGACATCCAATCCATTCCTAGTACTACTTCCAAACCTTTAGTTCCGAGTACTATTAGGTTAGCATAAAAATCTATGCCATGGATTCGGATAGGGACGGCTTTGCAAATTTTCCTAGACTTGGTGGTGGATCCGGGAATTTGCACAATCATCACATGCTTCAATTTGGTTGGCTGAATTTTACTAGTGCAGGAAAATTCTTCGGTGACAAATGAATGCGATGCACCAGAATCAAACAACACTCTTGCAAGTACTGAATTAACAGAAAACATACCCAGCACGACGTCTGGCGCTTCCTGAGCTTCTTCAGCATGCATGAGAAAAAGACGGCCATTGCAGTTGAGTGAATTCCCTGGGGCAAATCTCCTTCTGGCTGGACACGCCATCACTTGAGCTAGGACATTGGCGTTGGGGGCTGTAGCATTCTTCTTGTTGGGGCACTCATTGGAATAGTGGCCTTTATTTCCACAGTCATAACATGTCACTTGTGACTTGTCCTTGGCTGCGATAGGCACAACATTGCTTCCAGTCCTCGGGGCAGTATTGGGGTTGGTGGTAGTATTGTTGGTGTTGAACTTGGGTGGGGCACGGGTGAAATTGCTAGATTTGTCGGGGTTGTTGTGATTTCCTCCGGGTCTAGGGTTTCCACGGTTGGGATAGGTCGGACGGGTCATAGGGGGTCTGTTGGTTCGTGGGGCAAATCCTGGAGATGGGTAGGGGCGATACTTTGGGGTCTGATGGGTTCCTGGTTGATGCATCATGCGATGCTTGCGGTTTTCATTGGCTTGGTTGATATTTCCTTCCATTTGGATAGCAGAGTCGACAAGGGCTTCAATATCCACAAAGGGGACATTGACTAACACCGTCTGCATCTCGTCATGCAGACCATTCAGGAATCTTTCTTTTTTCTTGGCTTCGGTGTCTATCTCGTCCGGGGCATACCTAGCTAATGACAAAAATTTGTCACGGTATTCCACTACAGTCATCCTTCCTTGCTTCAACTCTCTGAACTCGTCTCTCATTCTCTTGATCAAACCTGGTGGCACATGGGTTCTGCTAAACTTGACCTTGAATTCCTCCCAGGTCATCATATGGCCTCCGGTCATTACACGAACATTGTTCCACCATGCCCTGGCATCTCCGGCTAGATAATGGGTGGCGAACAAGACTTTCTCGTTGGCTTCCACTCCTGCTACTTCTAAGTTGTTTTCCATGGTTTGCAGCCAATCGTCGACATCTAGGGGTTCTTCCGACTTGGTGAAAACGGGTGGGTTGGTATTTTGGAAATTCTTGAGTTTAGATCCATGGTTGTCCTGATTTCCGTGGCCTTGGTTATTTTGGGCTAGCCGGGCTATCTGTTGCAGAGTGGCTAGGTTGGCTTGACGTTCTGCTCTTTCAGCTTCGCGGTCAGAAGTCAACATTTGCAGGATCTGCAACATCGGGTCCGGGGCTGAACCACTTCCTCCACGTGGCATCTGAAGATTGATATCGATCATGAGAAAAGAGGGAAATTGCTAAGGTTTTGGGTTTTTGAAAAGTTTTTTAAAGGTTTGACTCAGATTTTTCTAGCAACTTGCTTTTTCATTCATTCACTCATAGCACACAGTACAACACACACCACAACAAGGAAAAACAGATGGTTTTAAGAACCATTCTGAAATCTACGATACAGTGGGACCGACTACTACTCACTACGCTAGTGCTCAGTGCTACTACTCCTCGGAGTTTGTGGCTTCATCATCTTCAGGATCATCGATGAAGGCGAAATCATCCTCATCGGTGAAGAAGTCCATGGCCTGATCCTCCAGAAAATCATCGTCATCGCTGAGATAAGAGTAAGGG
Organism: Avena longiglumis; assembly: GCA_030063025.1. Taxonomy (NCBI): domain Eukaryota; kingdom Viridiplantae; phylum Streptophyta; class Magnoliopsida; order Poales; family Poaceae; genus Avena; species Avena longiglumis. The sequence continues at coordinate 173,030,015 of CP125978.1, forward strand.
TCTCCACGAAGATCTTCTCCGGCATTCTCCCTTTCCTCTAACTGCATGTCTCTCTTGTGGATGGTCTCTTCCAGAGATGAGATGCGATGGCGAAGACGGGCAATAATGCACTCCTTCTTGTCGAGCTGACGGTAGCGAGACTTGCGATCCTTTGCGAGCATGGCGATGGTCTGATCCTTCGTCTTGATGATGGCAGACTTGTGGTTGCAATAGTCACGACAGTTGTCCAACTCCTGCTGACGGTCATACATCATGAAGCTAAGGTGGTCCAATTGAGTCTTCAGCTCGGGGTGGTATGGGGCTTCCAGTGGTTGTCCATTTGCATCACGTCTTGGAAAAAACTCAAAGCGAGTACCCTTGATCTGATTGATGCTCTGTCCACACAGACGGGAAAGAGCTTCCTGCATTGCTCTGGCAAGTCCATCGAGCCAGTTGTTTTCCCTCAAGGTAAACTGAATTCCCTTCGCTGTGGGAGGTTCAATCTTTCCTCGGAGACTTGCAACAATTAGCCACTGCAGATCTTCTCCTCCTTGATCATTGAGCTGAGCTCCGAAGAACTCAAAAGCGTGACGCTCGGAAGTTCAAGTCGATCCAGATCCCTCTCAAAGATAAGGTCTCCCCCATTTCCGAGTTGATAAAACTTGTTGTACTTCACGTCCATCTATAAAAATAGAGGATGAGTAGATTAGCAGAGTGATCAAGTGTGTCAAATTTTATCTATTTTGCAAGAGTTTTTGAGGAACATGAAGTTTTATGAAAGAATTAAAGAGATAAGAATGAGAATAGGTTTTTGTAAATATTTGTTTTCTTTGGTTTTTGAAACTAAGTTTTTAGTTCAACGTCCAACCTAACTAGGGTATCCTATGGTCAGGATGGCTCTGATACCAACTTGTCAACACCCGGATTTTTCAATCCTAGATGCCTGTTATGCCATACATCGCAATCCCAGGATTACCATTTTTGCGAGACATAACAGAATTGGATACCATAGTACTTCATCCATTACAACGATACATAAGTTCTTACACGAATAGGGATCTCATGATCCAATTCTTAATACAACATCAAGCAGCGGAATACGTAATAATAATGGTAGCATAGACGAACCTCCATCTTCGGGATCACAGGCAATGCTAACGATGGGAGATGATCCTAGTTGTCGTAACCTTCCTGGGGTCCATCCTCCAGGTACTCCTCTTCATAGTCTGGCCATGGAAATAGCCAGGGACAAAGCCATGAGTACTCTTTAAGTACTCGCAAACTAATACTAACAAGTAAAGGGTTTTTTGGATAATAGGACACTAGGCTCTAGGGTTGTTTTGCAAAAAGGCAGGTTTATCTCTACTAAGCTCCAAAGCTAGTCACAATTTTATAACTCCTAAGTGGGATCTTGTAGTTCAGGTCACAACTCTGTTGTGGTCAAGTCAAAGTCTCAACTCATTTCACAAGTCATTTTGAAAAGGATCTGATGGGGGAACAGTATGGCCACTCCAACTGTCCATAATCATGACGCTATTCAATAGTTTGACACTCTGCAGAGATTGTACACTTTCACCACAACATTCGATACATCCGTCAGAACAAATCCTGAATTCACCATACTCGTGATGCGGATAATCAATCCTAACCTTTCAATTACACTCCCTAGTATAAGCACCTCTCCGTGAGTTTGGCCTCCCAACCATGACCACTGTCATCTTGGGTACTGCACAGGTGGACAATCTTCACAAGGTAGCCGCAGCTCAGAGCTTGGCCGTGAGGGAACTAATACTAAGGTATATAAGTTTCAAGTCAAGCCGTACCCAATATTCGGGTATTGTGGTTGCGATAAAATTGGAATGGTATCGCATCCGCACAACCATCAGTTTTATAAAGGGCTAAGTCTCATGCCTCAACATTTTCATCACCAAAATCATCAAGTGTTTGGAAACACATGTCCAAAACATTTCAATAGAATGATCCATCATTCCAAGGTTTTCATAACCATTTTCCACCAAGTACTCCCATCTAAAGTTGATCAAGTTTTATGCTTAGCACTAGCATCTACAGGTGGGAATGGTAATAATGAGGGGTGGTGACTGGTGGAGTTTCACTAAGTCCAACATTATATCTTAGGCTGAGATCAAGGTTTCTAGCTTAGGCCAAATTTTATGCTCTTAGGGCAAACTTGAGCACAGCTGTCTAATATCTACCAAACTCTTAAATAGACTCTAAGTAAGCTTTGATAAAGAAATAAAGTAAGAAGCTTGCCATAAAACTAGGATTGGTTTAGCAAGTTGGTATGATCACATACGCTTAAGGCATATAGTATTCATATCACAAGCATGGGTTTGTGGCAACAATAGGGTATCTTGCAAGGGTTAACTTGCACGGGTATAATATCAGCTTGCATCAATATCAGTATAAGCTTGCATCAATATCAGTATAAGCTTGCCTTCTGCAGAGCAGTGGTTGAAGTTCTCCTCGGCTTCCTCTTCGTAGTATCCTCCTTCCTCCTCGTAGTATCCTTGGTCGGTACTAGCGTCTATGAATAAATACGAGGTACACAATCACCAATCAATACTTAACTACTTGCAATCATCACACACAAGGGTCCTATAGATGATCTGGCATCATCTCTAACATTACAAGATTAAGGATTGGTTTAAGTTCTTTTATTTTAGAAAAGTAATTTCTACTCATTGAAAAACTACTTAAGATTTAATATTCTCCAAACTAAACATGGGATCATGTTGACACATGTCATCACCACATATTTTAGTCCATGGGAATGTGATTTAAAGTGGTGTCACAATTTAATAAGGTTTTACCCTTTTATTTTAATTAATTAAAGTGGCTAGAAATGCTTATGTAGCATTCTTCTGTTCCTTGAACATTATTTCTGCAAGTAAACCTATATATTTTTATATATTCTGAAAGGTATGGTTAAATGTGATTTTTGAGAGTTGGAATCAACTCAAAAGCTTTTATGGTTTAAATTTGAAAAATGTTTGAATGCAGAAAAGCTTCTGCCTTGTTATTTTTACTATGGGTGATCTACAGATCAAAATGACTCGAATCCAACGGGCTTGGATTAAGCATTCACAAACCTTTCCAACAAAATTGGTTTCATCCAATTTGGTGCACTGAATCGACCTTGGTTGATTTTTGAAGTTGGGTACAGAAGTGCGTTTGAATTTAAAAAGAAAAAGGTTTAATTTGAATTGCTGGGCTGCGCGGAAAATTCTAACGGCTGCTAAGCGCGATGCTCGCTGGCTGCGTAAGTGGGTGTCCGCACTCGTCAGTGACACGGGGCTGGGTGAAGCGGTATGGGGCAACATGGGTCGTTCGATCTAGTTCTAATCCAACGGCTGAGGGTCATCGTCGACATGAGACAGCTCCGGCGAGAACGAAACCTAGCGCGGCCAGTGGGGGGGTGCTGGGGGCTCACCAGGGTGCGGGCGAGGGTCAGCGAGGCGGGCGAACGACGAAGTCGACGACGGCGATCCTCCTGGTACCGGTGGCTTCTCCTGGGGCGGCTCCAATCGCTGGCTCCCTTCTTCTCCAGAGGCGGCGGGCTCCGGTGAAATTCCGGCGAAGTGGTGCTCGCCTTGCTCTGAGGATGGTGTGGCACGGTCAGTGGGGAGAGGGGAGTGAGATGGTGTGAAGAAATCGTGCGGGGGTGGCCTCTATTTATAGTCGAGCGAGGGGACCGTCGGGGCGCAAGGTGAGCTCGTCGGGGGCGACGTTACAGGCAGCTAATGGCATGGGCAAGGGTAGGGGACGGTGCTGTGTCTCCTGGCGATGCTCAACGACATGATCGCGAGGCATGGGGCGGTGTGGTTTGGTCTGGAATGGGCGGCGCTCTGCGCGGCAGAGGTGGCGTCTTCGACGGCGGGCGGTGGTTGTATGGCACGGGGCGGAAAACGGGAGTGTCTGGCGGGGTCCCGGGTCGGTGGTGATCGTGTGTGCGCGCGGTGAGGGCGGCGTGCGGTCTGGGGACGCTGGTCGCGGGTGGTGCTCTGGCGCACGCTCGGCATGGTCTGGGCGCGGATTGTGTGCGTGGTCCAGGGCTTGGCAACGCCATGCTGGGACAGGCGATGGCGATGGAGTGGGCTGCCTCCCGGACATGGCTAGGCTTGCTGCTGCTTCCTAGCTTGTCCACATTGGGGTGACATGGGGTGCTGTTCACCATTAATGGCAATGGCAAGCTCACAGGGGTGCTAGTGTTGGGCTAATATTTCTAGATGATCTACTGGTTTGTGTGTGAGCTAACTAGGGAACAAGTTAGGCTCAAAACACTGCACACTATAGTGTTTGTGGTTTTGTTTGATTTGTGTCTGCAACCTGTTTGATGAAATGGCCGCATGAACTCAAGTTTTGAATTTTGAAAAGAATTTTGGTGAGTTTGCTAGATTGGTTCTAGTGAGTCTGCAGATGCTTGGGTTTTGAAAGTTGAGCTTGTTTGAGTGGCTTTTGAAAAAGTGGGATCTTCCCATATGAAGAAGATTCAATTTTGAATTGTCATTTAAACTATGCATTTGAAAGTTTCTGGATGATCACAAGGTGGGACTTGATACTCTGTTGTGAGTACATTCAAGGGGTGGCAAGTGATGCTTCATACTTTTGTCCCATTACTTTCACTATGTATTAGTGATTTTTCTAAGTCAAATTTGCATGGAATTTTGCTAAGTATAAACCATGCTATGGGAAAACCTAGTATATGAAACCTTAGTAGAAATTTTCCTAAGTTAAGATTCCTACTACTATCAATCTTATCTTAGCTAATAGAAAACAAGGGTGGAATATACATGCATACTATGGAAAAATTTCTAAGTCTAAGGACTTGTGTTTTTGTTTAATAAAACAACTAAGTTAATGAATCACCTGGGTGGAATGGTAATTTCTTGGTGGTTTTTGGTTGAGTGGTTACACAAGTACCATGGCTATGGTTTACCTTGTGTATCACACTTGTGGATTGCCACCCAGGAACAAAGAGATTTGAGATGTCAAATGTTGAGAAGCTTCAAGTGCAGCCACTTGGCATTATGGGCTCTGCCTGGATCACATAGGTTGCTAGAACTTAGCCATTTGGACAGTTGGTGGTAGTGGGATGATAGGTTGGAACGCGTCCATTTGGTCTAAGGAAAGGCTTCTAAAAGATCTTGTCTTGGTGAAACCAAGTCTTGTGGGGAAAGTGCACCACCTCTGCAGAGTGTAACATCTAAGTACTTAGCCATGTCCCTAGTAAAGGACAATTTGAGCATCAAGACATGGAAGCTATCAAGAATCTCATCATCCAAATTTCTAAGTTAAAAACTTGTGGTTGAAAAAGGGTTAAAGGATCTTCAATCTTTGATAAGGATAAGGAAAACTTAGTGTTTTCAAATGATAAGGAAAATCTATTTTGAGCAATGCAAGCCTAAGCTCCACTTAGCCAAATGCATATAGATGATAGACTCCACTATACTACCATAGTATCACTTGCCAATACAATTCAAATGTATTGACCCTTGTGGCTGTAACTTGTTATGTTGCAGGTTTGATTGATTTAGTGAAGTGTGTTGATTAGGATTACAAAGTCTACAACCAACATGTCTGCCTGTGGCACTTTGAAGATGAAGGACCCCATGCTTATAGATATTCTGCTGCAATGTAATGTAATAGCCAAATGAGCTATGAAAGATGTAATAAAATATTTTATTCCTGGTTATAAAGTTGTATTATGACCTTTTTTCTTGATATTACATCTTAACTGTGGATGCTAGCTATTGATCCAGGGACTAGCATTGTAAACACAGGGGACTCTACCTTATTAAAGGTTGGGAACCTTACAGATGGTATCAGAGCATTGTGTTGCCTGTAGGATTTGTAAACCTAGGATTGGACAAAACCCCTTAGAAAATTAGGAGTTGTATTTTTTCCAAAAACTTATTTACAAACAATCTTGTAAACTCTTTCCTCAACCATTTTGGTTTTGATTCTACATCTCATCTATTTCAAACTTGATGGACAAACCTACCCCATGGCCAAAGACTTCACCATGTGCAAAGGACATCTTCAACTCTAATGACTTCAACATCTTCAACTCTAATGACTTCAACATCTTCAACTCTAATGACTTCAACATCTTCAACTCTAATGACTTCAACATCTTCAGCATATTCACCAAGGACTTCAACCTTGGGTATCACTAAGGACAAGTGAGACAAGAAACCTTGCCCAAGATTTGGAGACTAAGGAAACACAACTTAGAAGGAGCCATGATCACCTTTGAAGTTTTGTGACCAAGAGTTTTCTCAAGGAAACCATGATCTCATGGAAAGATCCCAAGTGAACCATATAGATGGACCACCATATTTAGTTTAAGTCAAACCCACCAACTTATGTGGTGTAACAAAAAATATTTTTGGTTGCTTAAAAATATGCTTGAACCTTGTTGTTTGAGTGAAATGTTTGTTTGTGATTGCTTGCACATTGCTTGTGTGAATTGTGATGAGTGTGATTAAAATTATTTCCTTAGAAATATCTTTCCTATTCTAATCTCAATTCAACCCAACCAGATGACTTCTCCAAGAGACTCCAACATCAAGGATGGTGACAACAACAACAACCAAGATGACAACATGAGAGAACTTATAGCAACCCAAAACCAGTTGATCCAAGAGACAACTCAGCTTTTAACCAACAACAATGGAATAGACCTAGCCATACAAAGGATTTTGAAACTTCAATCCCAATTGTTGCAAGGATTGGTTACTCAAATGATCAACATGGGAGAAAACTTTCCCCAAAGAGCAAATGACAACAAGGATGACAAAGATGTTATTTTAGAAGGAACCAAAGCTTGCAATATTTGTGGAGACAAGGATCATATATCCAAGGAGCATGAAGATCAATGCCCTAATTGTGAAGAAAGTCATATCTCTAGTAATGCCCCAAGAAGAGAGAAAGATTTCCCACCTTTGAGGTGAGATATGAAGAGCATGAACTAGAAGAACTCCTAGCTTTGGAGAGACCCAAAAATAAGAAGAAAGACAAAAGCCAGTTGCAATGTTACAATTGCAAGGAGATGGGACACTATGCCAGTGAATGCCCAGAAAAGAAGAAGAGCCAAGAAGACAAACAAAAGCTAGTGAAACCCAAGATGAGGAAGGATATTAGCCAAGTGATGTGCAACCACTGCAAAGAGTTAGGGCATGATGCATCATATTGTCCAGAGAAGCCACCTCAAGACCTCAGCCTTATCACATGTTTCAAATGCAAGGAACTAGGCCACAATGCAAACTTCTGTCCAGAGAAGTTTTCCCAAGACCCCAAGCAAACTAAGATGTAATTTAGTTGGAAAAATTTTAAGGGTGGTAGTACCCTAGATGCTTTGAGCCAACTTGTAACCCTAGCCTTCCCAAATCTCGGGACGAGATTTATTTTAAGGGTGGTATCCTGTCACATCCCAAGATTTTCCAAATCTTGTTATGTGAAAAAAATAAATGAATAAAAATAAAACTTTGTTGATTTTCAGGGTGAGAAGAAACTTTTTGATTCCAAATATAAACCTTCAAACCTACTTGATCAAACACATCCTAAGGGGATTTGAAAATATAAACAATTATTAAAGAAAATGTTAAATAAGTGAAATTACTATTTTTCTTGAATCTTTTAATAAAAAGATTTGGATTTTATAAAGCAAGGGTAGATTTTAAATAAGGATTATTTTTATAAAGCCAAAGTAAACCTTGGCCTAGTTTTTGAAATAAAATATTTTGTTTTGATTAAAAGAGTAAAGGTTTATTTAAATAAAATAATAAGGATTTAATATCCAATTTTATTTAAATAAAAGGCTTTACCATTTTAATTAAAACATCAAAACTTGTTAATTTATTTTAAACAAGTTTTACAAGTATTTTATATTCTCAAATAAAACCTACTGAAGTGTTTTTGGTTTTATTTTAGATTTCAAATTAAAGATTTTAATAATCAAATCCTATTTGAATTAATAACTAAGGACTATTTTATTTAATTATTAAATGGATCCTAAAAAAATAAAAATAGTATATTATTTTGTTTTGGACTTTGATTTGTGTTGTTAAACAGAACTAAACACAATACAAAGTTTGGTGGGAGATTTGAATCATTTGAGTGTTTGATTTGTTGTTTGATTTTCAAAACAGAAAATCAATTGGAAAAAGGGAAAAGTTTCAGTACAAAAAAAATGTTAAAGGAATCAGCCCAATTGGCCAGCCCAACAAGGCCCAACCAGCCCACTCCCTCTCTCTCCCAAAGAAAAACGATTCGCACCCAGTTTTAAACCCGCAACGACGCAGACAGGTGGACCCAGCACTCCTCTCTCTCGCGCTGCCAGATGGCCCCACCTACCAGTTCGTCGTTACCACCCGCGACCTGTTCTTCCCCCAGACGCCGTTGCCGTTCCTGCCGTTTAATTCTTCGCATGAATTCGCCTTAATGTTGCGTTAATCTCTCGTCGTGACCATGCGGTATTAATCGCCTCCCTCTTTTCTCTCTTCCCCCCTAGACGCCACCCCACCGGAGCCACCAGGCTGCGACAATTCCGCCTCACATTGCCACTGTCCCCGACAAGCTCCGGCGACGATTCCGGCCGAACCCTTCCGCCCCTCGCCTCCTCGAGCACCCGAGCGTGATCTCCACCCCCTGGCGCTTCTCTCTGCACCCGCAGCTCACTCGCGCGTGCCCGGTAGCGTCGACTCCGTCTTCGACTGAACGACGCCGCCATCCGCTCCAACTCCGACGAGCTCCACAGGTAGTTTCTGGCCGCGCCGCCTTCTTTCGTTGATGCTCGCATACTCCCCTCTCTCGTGCGCATCTAAAGCGACCTTTACCTTGCTTTGACACTCCTTGTAGCATCACCGTTGACGACGCCCGAGCGTACCCGTCACCAGGAGCAACTTCGGCGAGCCATTGTCCTCACCCCCGTGCGCCCCTGACCTTGTGGAGACCACGTCAAGAATCAGCGCAGCCCCGCGAACTCGGTGAGATACCCCACTCCTCCTCTAGCTCCCTTCATCGCCAGTACCACCCTCGTCCGAGCGCGCCGCTGCTCGCCGTTGACCTTGCGCCGCCAGTTAGTGGCAAGCAGAGGATAGCCGTCCGATCTCGATCTAGTGGATAGGAAAGAAACTTAAGCGAAGGGGTATGTTTGCTTCTGAGACACACGATTTACTTTAGATCCAACACACCAGAGTAGCTGATCCAGAAGAAACGGTATGGACGAATCAGAATAGGACGCGTGTCCCAGTCTGTTTGATTTAAACAGAATTTGATCTATTAGATTTCCAATTTTGGAAATTGCATAACTTTAGTTCCACACGTCCAAAATTTGCAAATTTTATATCAATGGAATCAGCAAGACAAGCCCTAGCCAACCCTGCAATTTTTTTAGTAAAAAGCTTCTGGTAAAATGTTTTTTTTGCAGAAACATTTGTAAGCTTGTTTAGATTATAAAAATTGTTCAAAATCGATTTTAGGGATAAAATCTTTTGCAAATGGTTTATTTTGAACCTACTGACCATAGGAATCACTTTGTGGATTCAAAAATGTATTTGGTGAAACAAATGAATGATTCTTTGATTTAAAACCAATTCTAGTTAAATAAAAATATGGTTTATTTATTAAAAATGGTTTTGGAAGAAAACCTTTGGGAAATGTTTTGTTTTAAACTCTCTGACCCTAAACACAAAGTTTTATGGTTTGAAAACATATTTGGTGAACCCTATAGATTAATGCCTTATTGAAAACATTTTTACACCACATAAAATGATACCTTGTTTTGAAAATGGTTTATGAAGTGAAATCTTTTGCAAATGACTTTGCCACTTTATAAAATAACCATTAGGTGTTTTCAAATGTTTATGACCCATTAGAATCCACTTTTACAAATAAAACAACCCTTTTGCATGCTTGCATGTATTGTTTTGTTTATTATTTTATGTGATGAATTGCTTGATTGGTAGATTGAAATATTGTTTGCTTGATTGAATTGTAGTGACTTGAAGTGTGTGAACATTGCAAAGATAAAGGAGTGAACTTATACCCTCTACTAAAAAGGCAAGTGATGCTTCATACTTTTGTCCCATTACTTTCACTATGTATTAGTGATTTTTCTAAGTAAAATTTGCATGGAATTTTGCTAAGTATAAACCATGCTATGGGAAAACCTAGTAGATGAAACCTTAGTAGAAATTTTCCTAAGTTAAGATTCCTACTACTATCAAGCTTAGCTTAGCTAATATAAAACAAGGGTGGAATATACATGCATACTATGGAAAAATTTCTAAGTCTAAGGACTTGTGTTTTTGTTTAATAAAACAACTAAGTTAATGAATCACCTGGATGGAATGGTAATTGCTTGGTGGTTTTTGGTTGAGTGGTTACACAAGGCCCATGGCTATGGTTTACCTTGTGTATCACACTTGTGGATTGCCACCCAGGAACAAAGAGATTTGAGATGTCAAATGTTGAGAAGCTTCAAGTGCAGCCACTTGGCATTATGGGCTCTGCCTGGATCACATAGGTTGCTAGAACTTAGCCATTTGGACAGTTGCTGGTAGTGGGATGATAGGTTGGAACGCGTCCATTTGGTCTAAGGAAAGGCTTCTGAAAGATCTTGTCTTGGTGAAACCATGTCTTGTGGGGAAAGTGCACCACCTCTGCAGAGTGTAAAATCTAAGTACTTAGCCATGTCCCTGGTAAAGGACAATTTGAACATCAAGACATGGAAGCTATCAAGAATCTCATCATCCAAATTTCTAAGTTAAAAACTTGTGGTTGAACAAGGGTTAAAGGATCTTCAATCTTTGATTGGTAGATGCCTTGGGTGATTTTTGTCAAAGCAAAAACTTAGTGTTTTCAAATGATAAGGAAAATCTATTTTGATCAATGCAAGCCTAAGCTCCACTTAGCCAAATGCATATAGATGATAGACTCCACTATACTACCATAGTATCACTTGCCAATACAATTCAAATGTATTGACCCTTGTGGCTGTAACTTGTTATGTTGCAGGTTTGATTGATTTAGTGAAGTGTGTTGATTAGGATTACAAAGTCTACAACCAACATGTCTGCCTGTGGCACTTTGAAGATGAAGGACCCCATGCTTATAGATATTCTGCTGCAATGTAATGTAATAGCCAAATGAGCTATGAAAGATGTAATACAATATTTTATTCCTGGTTATAAAGTTGTATTATGACCTTTGTTTCTTGATATTACATCTTAACTGTGGATGCTAGCTATTGATCCAGGGTCTAGCATTGTAAACACAGGGGACTCTACCTTATTAAAGGTTGGGAACCTTACAGTTTGTTTATTAAACACACATGTATTAACATTTCCGTATTAGTACAATTATAGCAAGCAAAATAAACATCTATCATATACTTGGAATATACATAATAAACACTTTATTATTGCCTCTCTGGGCATATTCACTTTAGGTATAGGGGGTGCCCTCACCCCTCCTTATATGGGTGGAGGGGCGGCGGCCAGGGTTCCCACCCCTGGCCGAGTCCTTCCCCAGATCCTCTAGCCGGCGGCCAAGGAAGGGAGAGGGAAAAAACTTGCCCCTCAAGTTTTCCTTCTCCTTTCCAAACTAGGATTTGACTTTTTCAAACAAGGGTTTGACCCCTCCTAGTACTTAGCCGAGTTGTCTTAGGGCATGATGCGACCAGCCCCATTAGGTCATGATGCATCCCAAATGCCCCCCTCCGGGGTGGTGGACATTCTAAAACACTAGAAGCTTCTGGTCAAAACACCGAAAATATTTCCAAACCCCGGAAATTGACTTTCCTTATATGAATCTTATTCTCCGGACCATTCCGGATCTCCTCGTGATGTCCTAGATCCAATCCGAGACTCCGAACAACATTCGGTATCCAACTCACATTCCATATCTACTCAAACAACATTGAATCCTTAAGTTTGTCTCCCTACGGTTCGTGAACTATGCAGACATGATCGAGACACCTCTCCGATCAATTACCAATAGTGGGATCTAGAAAGTCATAGTGGCTCCTACATATTTCTATGATGACTTCGTGATCAAATAAACCATTTACATACGATACTGATTCCCTTTGTCGCGCGATACTTTACTTATCTAAGGTTTGATCATCGGTATCTCTATACCTAGTTCAACCTCGTTACTGATAAGTACTCCTTACTCGTACTATGATGTGAGATCCATTGTGACCTTGTCACATGCTTGCAAGCCAATTGAATGACATTCCACCGAGAGGGCCTAGAGTATATCTATCCGTCATATGGATGGACAAATCCCACTCTTGATCCATGTGCTTCAATACATACTTTCAGAATACCTAATGTCACCTTTATAACCACCCAGTTACGGAAGTGGTGTTTGATGTCATCAAAGCATCCATCCGGTGATGGTGATTAACATGATCTCATGGTTGAAGGATTATGTTAATATGTATTTAAAAGCTTGTAGCAAACAAACTCTAAATGACTTGATCTTATGCTTTGCTAACTATAGGAGTATATCCATCACATCATTCTCCTAATGATATGATCTTGTTATTAATAACATCTAATGTCCATGATCAGGAAACCATGATCACCTATTAATCAACAAACTAGTTTAACAAGAGGCTTACTAGGGACTCTTTTATGTTAACAAAACACACAAGTATTAATGTTTTCCTTTAATAAAATTATAGCATGGGATGTAAACATTTATCACAAACATGAAGATATGATAATAACCACTTTATTATTGTCTCTTGAGCATATCTCCAATAAGTCGGAGGGGGCATGGCCTTGGCACACCCATTGTTGGCGTCATCGGCCGACGCCTTCCCGTTGTCCCGCGGCTTAGGCGGAGCTGGTCTGGTTTGATATTCTTCCATCATAGTCCCGATGGCGACGAACACCTGGAAGAATCTGACGGTCTTGTCGGCTTGCTCCTCGCGATTTATCTCCTCCTCCATCTCCTTCATGGATGATTTGAGTTCTTTCAGGTTGATATCCATCTCCTTCGATTCCACGCTCATGTCGGCATAAAGCGCATCCAAAACGGATTCGGAGGGTGCAGGAGTTTCTTCGATGATGGAGGACGATGCTAAGGAAGCTGGACCGTTTTCTGGTGGCGGCGGTGGTGGCTGCGGCAGCCCAGGTACGACGATAGGCAGGGCCTGGATGACTCCATCAGCAGCAGCAAAAGTATTAATAGTGTCGATCATCTGCTCGAAGGTGAGGATGCCCGCGGCCTGTTTCTGCCTGAGCGTATGCCAGAGAAGTGTGCCGCAATCCAGCCCTTCAAAGAAATGGTAAACAATGTCATTATCTGGATAGTTCTCCAGATCGTCTCGTATCCATAGTCATCTGGCGAGGTAATTGTGGGGGCTTTCACCCTCTCTCTGAACGCGACGTGCTAGATCGAAGATGGTTACCACGCCGATGAAGTGCGATCGCTGCTTTCCAGACGCACGGGCTAACCCGGTGGATTTGCAGTAATCTTCCACCATTATATCCTGCACAGGGGCGGTTTGGGTGGGCCTTGAATTTTTCCGATCTAAGTCGGCAAACTCCAAAGAGAGATCTGACTTCGATCCTTCCGCGAACGTGTCCTGCCCGTAGGCGGTTCGTGCGGGCCTTGACGATCCTACGACTAACAAGGAACTAGCGCTTGAGCCAGTTTTTCCGATGAAGAGGTGGATGTCCCTGATTGGAACGATCGAGCAGTGGGTGGGGTTCGTCTTCACCGAGATCCAGAACTCGTCAGGAGGGACGATCGGAATGTTTCCAGCGAAGAGAACACGACCGATGGCTATGGTTTCACCGATTCCTGCGAAGATCTTGGACCTCGCCTGTTGCAGAGCTTGAAGCGCTTCTTTTGCCCCACGATGGGCGCCATGGAGGGGTACTCACAATGCGTGTTTAGAGACGTGGGGGAAGGCAACAAGTTGGCGGGTACGAGGTAACACAACTTATCCAGGTTCAGGGTCCACAATGGTGGCGGAACCCTAATCCTTTTATAAATCACTATAAGGGCAATACGCCGAGTTATAGGGATTGGTTTGTTGTGCATGATATGAGTTGTTCTGCCCTAAAGGCTCCCATAGGTCTGGCTTATATAGACGCCAGATCCTAGGGTTACAGGGAAGAGTTCTAGCAGGACAGGTTAGAGAGTCCTACACTAGATCCAACTAGTCTAAGTGTCTTGCACTCCAAGGCTCCGAGTATGTCGGTGACTCCACCATAGCCTTCCTTTATCCGGCATGGGCCTCCCTTCTGGATCCATCTAACTGGGCCGCCCAGCAGGCCATGGGCCTTGCTACCAACTATGGGCCACCCGGATTATCCGTATTAGAGACATGCTATGGTGATACCCATTTAGCATATCCCCAATAGGGGGGTAGACCCGACCCACCTGGGACGCGCTGGCAGGAACCCACCCGGGCGCTGGCCAGTGGGCCGCAGGCGTGGCGCAGGCCCACCCCGGGGTTCACCTCCCCCCTCTTGGTGTCGGGCCACCGGGGGGAATGAGTCCCACCCAACCTCTGCGCATCGCCGCCGCTGACGAGGTTTAATCTCATCAATGCCCGTTGTTATGGACTTGGGTTTTGGAGAAGATGGGGATGCTGGAGATCGTGGCACGGTTAATAGACAAGCAACCAGGGGACACGAGATTTACCCAGGTTCAGGCCCCCGGAGGGAAAACCCTACTCCTGCTTGTCTGCTCTTGATTACGGCGGAACCGAAGGTTACAGGGTGCGCAGATTCGATCTGGCGTGGATGCGTGTGCGAGAGTATGAGTCGAGGGATCTAGGGCGTGCCCTCCTGGCCTTTATATAGACTTAGGCAGGTCCCGGGCATAGTCCTAGTCGGTTACAAGTTCTAGGGTTTTACCCCTTTGAATTTCCTACCGCCTCTAGTCTTGCTCTCCAAGGATCCGAAGGCGTCATGGGCCTTGGCCACCCGAAAATCTCCATGGGCCAGCGCATGTCTGCTGTGGGCCTTCCCTGGGCTAGACCAGGTATGCTGAAGTCACATACCCATAGGGTATAACCATGTCTTTAGCCCTCGAGTGATCAGTCGAATCGTAGATTCGGCTGAGGACTCTTCCATCCTTCTGGAGCAGTTATATGTTAATAGTATATGTGTGTAGGGATTATTGATGCGTGTTCCTGACTCACCCGACGGATCAGGGTCAGTTAACTGTCTTAGGACGAAACAACACGATCTTCTTCAGGTTCGGGTCCCTTAACCCGGACCTGGAACATATGCTGGCGTAATTCGACTCAGGCCGCGGAGGACTTACAGGAGTGGAATTCCAGTGATTTTAATTGGTGTACCCAAGCGTCCGTCGGGATTTTTCGTCGTACCTGTTGGTACGGATTCATACTAGCAGAGCGCAGTCAGGTGCGTTGCCAGGCCATCAGATGATATCTGTAGGTCTTATCTTTGCGTCGCAGACGCAGCATCCGAACATTTATCACCTCGGAGGTGCTTCGGGTGGCCTAGGATATTGATGCTCACTCGGCCGTTTTGTTGGGGCAAAGTTGCCAAAAAGTTTTTGCGTGCTGATCCGGAATATCGCAGTCGAAGATTTCATAGGGTGCGCGACCAGCGCTCCCTATGGGAGTAGCCCCCAAGTGTCTGTTCGAGTCGTAGACTCGAACGGAGACTTTAGTTCAAGCATTGTTTCTGTCGTTAAGTCCGCAGGACTCGAAAATTTTCGGATGCTTAAATCCATCCTCCCTATGGGAGTAGCCCCCGAGTCCGTAGTGGAGTCGTAGACTCGACGTAGGACTCAGAGAAGTAATTTGTCCTCATTTGTCTGTCGGGTGCGCGGCCAGCACTCCTGATAGGAGTAGCCCCCGAGTATTTAGTCGAATCGAAGATTCGAGTGAGTACTCTTAGCTGTGGAGCCGAAGTTGGTGCTAGTATAGCTTTTGATGACGTCAGTGCTGACGATTGATGACCTCAAGCGTCTGCTACGCCAGAGATGACTTGACTGGACGAAGCGTGGGTCCCACTTTCTAACTTTGAATTGACCAGTCACGCGCGGCGTGGAGATGATTACGGCGTCTCCTCGATTTCTGCACGTAGTGGACGGCGTGGTAATGACGGTTCGTTGTGGTGTTGACACGTGTACGGCCCGATCTACCGTTGGCGTTAGGTCTTCTCGATGGACGGCCAGCGTGCGTCGTCTTCGCTGTTATAATCCTTGGTGAAATCGTGGTTTGTTTTTCACCGCACCAGTTCATCTGTTCACTGCCTCCTTGTTCTTGAGCGATTCTTGCTGCGCGCTGAGCTTTCCTTCCACATTTCCTTCGTTCTTTCTGCATTGTCATCGCCACCACCGCCGTAGCGCCATGGGGAAAACAAAGAAGTCCTCATCTGCGGTTGGGACCAGCGCCGCCGCTGCTCGCGTCACCGATGGCGGCTGGCGGCGATCAGAGACGCGGGAGAGCGATCTCCGCAAGCTGCGCGAGCGGGGCTTGATCTCGGAGGACACGGAGGCCGTTAAACTCCCCGGCAATGAGGTAATCCCCCGTCCCCCATCTGGGTACCGGGTTATGTTTGTCGCCTTCGTTTTGCGTGGGTTTTCGTATCCAGTCCATGACTTCCTTCGTGGATTGCTCTTCTTCTATGGGGTTCAGCTGCATCATCTGTCTCCCAATTCTCTTCTCCACATTGCTTGTTTTATCACGTTTTGTGAGTGCTGGCTTGGCATTGAGCCACACTTTGGCCTCTTCCGGAAGCTCTATTCCGTGAAGAGGCAATCTGGTTCGGATGGTGTGTATCCCATTGGGGGTTTCATCATTTCCCTCAGTCCCAATCTGCAATTATTTTCCTTTTCCATGTCCGAATCTGTCCAGTACTGGCGGAGGCGGTGGTTTTATATCCGTGACTCCGTAGTACCCGGGTAAGATTTTGGTCTTGTTCCCTTTGACCCCTCCCAATTGATTGAGAAGAAAAGATCCTGGAAAAACCAAATCTTAGACGGTGAGGTGGCGGAGATGGAGGCCCTGTACCGTCAGGTGGAGGATCTCCAACTGATTCCTGAGAAGGAGGTGAACAGTGTGGACATCATCCGGACGTTTCTTGAGCGTCGGGTGCAGCCTCTCCAAGCGAGGGCGCACCCGATGTTTCTTTATTCTGGGCGCCGTGATCCAACGAGGGTTTCGAGTGAGAAAATCTCCGAGGTGGAACTTGACAAGGATCTTCGCGCGCTGTTGAAGTTCAAGGCCGACGAAGAAATCCCGGGGAAGTCGCTGACTCCTCCCTTTTCTTCGACGTTGGTCGTACCGAAGGTGTAGATTTGCGCACGTAGTGCTCCCCCTTTGTTTTTGTCGGCTGTGTATTTTTTCCTTTGTTTGCTAACAAAGTTCCTTTTCATCTTGCAGAGCTTCAAAGTGTCGGGCATGGTACCACCGTTGCCCGAAAGGTATCCGAATGCCCCGGATAATGAAGTGGTGGATTCCGTGTCCGAGCTACCGCCAGCGCGCTCTCCAGCGGAGGATGCCGACGAGTCGAGTGAGGACCATTCGCGCAAGCGATCACGGAGCTCCAGCGAGTTTTCGGATGCCTCGACTCCTCCGACTCCCTGAAACCCTCTGGGCCTTGAGCGTCATAGTGGTGGCCATGGAGGTTCTTCCTCTCCCCTTCCTGCCATTCCTGTGCGGGCTGTTGCGTCGCACCCACCAGCAAAGCGGAAGAAGGAAGAAAAGAAGGAAGAGAAGAAAGAGGATAAGAGGGCCCGAAGGGCTTATCCTATCTTCGACCTGAGCGCATTGGGCTCGTAAGTTTTCTTGTTGCACCGTTGTCCTTTTCCCTTCATGATTTTTGCACCTGTGTTGATTGGTTCGTATGCAGGCAATCCTCCGACGACTCTAGTGATGGTGCGCGGGAGATGATGGGGGAGTCGAACATTGCGTCGCCTCCTCCTCAGACGGTGGCGACTTCGGGTGACGCCGCTCCAGTTCCTCCTATGCGGGAGGGGCTGGTGGTTGCGCCTCAGAATTTCGCAGGCGGGCCTTCGGGGTCGCCATCAGAGCATGTAAGTTTTTCTGCTTCATGTCACGGGGGGAGCCCCCGAGTGTCTTCGTGTGCTGATGTTGTTTTTGCTTCTTTATGTTGGGCGTAGCCCCCAAGTCCTGTTCTTACTGCTATTGCCTTTTTCTGCAGCCTTTTGTCCAAGAGGCCAAGCGGCTGGTGGCGGAGCGCCTGACGCTGGAGGCGAAGCTGCGGCAACTTCAAGGTATCCTTCTGCCTTTTAGTACCTCTCTTGTTTATCCTGGTCCTGTTCTTTGACACTTGCTTGTATTAAATGTAGAGGAGCATAACGACTCTCTTCGTGAGGTCGACGCTCTTAAAAAGAGCCTTGGCCAATCGGAGCAGAAGGCCGAAGCCGCCGCTGGTGCGAAAGAGCGCCTTGAGCTGGAGCTGACGAAGGCAGCCGAAGCGAAGGAGCGTCTGCAGCAGGAGGCCGCAGATCGTGAGGAGCAGCTGGCCACCGTTGCGGCTGCTCGTGAAAGAGGGGTGGCGGAGAAGCTCATGGCTGCTGCCAAGGCTATTTCGGGTGAGTACAAGCTTTTGTACTTGTTTATTTTTCTACGGATCTTCTTCTATGCTGCCTTTCTTCATGTTTTTCTTTGTTTTTGTCTCAGATGCCACAGGCATCGAGTTCGACCGTGGTTCTCTGGAGCACGGGAGTGCTCTAGATGATGCCACTGTGGCGGTCGAAGACCGCTGCAGCACCATCGTCAACTCCCTTGCCAAGGTGAAGGAGGTCCTTGGTCGCTTCTACCAGGAGCTCTTCCCGAAGGGCGCAGCCCTGGATGATGTGGATTCCCTGGCAGAGGCTCTGTCGACCGGCGCTATGACATACAAGCGCAAAGGGCATCGGCGTCCGTCCGGGCGATGGCCATGGCCATGGGGGCGGAGCTGGACTTGCCCCAAATCACTTCGGATGCCGACGGCGGATGGATCCGAGGTAGCCTTCGCCACCTACTCCGCCGCCAGACGATATGGGCCCAAGCTCATTGACTTGTTTGTCGAGTATGCACTTGCGGCGCGGCCAAAGGCGATGCTGGTTCTGAGGCGAGTCAGTGTCCTGCACCTTAAGCATAGTAGACGTAGGGTAGTTTGTAGTCTTCTTTTGTTGTAAATATCTTTTGTAGTACCATCCTTGTGCCACGTAGTGGCCTTATATATTTTAATGAATTCCTCCGAGTTGTACTCTATCCTTGGCTGAATGTCTGTGTGCCTTCTTTTTTCTGCTGCTATAGGTTCCTTCGGGTGCTGACCCAGTTGACACTTCATCCGAAAGGCCCTTGCGACCATCATTGGATGATTCCTCGCAGCTCGTTTTCCTTCGAGATCGCGTGCGCAGCTTGGAGAGGGAATTGCTCGGGTTGCGTGGTCGCACCGAAGTTTGGAAATCCAAGGCAGATCGTGGTGCAGCCAGAGAGGAGTATTTGATGGCGGAGCTGGGTCGGCTGTCCGAGAAGATGCAATGTAAGTTGATCCTTCTTTCGGGCTGTAGCTCAGTTCTTCGGGTGAGCCTGCTGGCCTTATTCTTGTTTTGTGCGGTTGTCGCAGGTGCCAATCTTGCTCCGAGGGAAGAAAAGGAGCGTATCGCTGTTCGAGTCAATTGCTTGACTCAACAGGACATGGAGGCCGGCGGCTTCTTCTGGATGGATCGCGATCGCGCCATGGTTCTGGCGACGGTGCAGGATCGTGTCTATCAGGTTTCGCGGGTGCTCCGCCAGGTGCAGACATCACTTTCCTCGGTGCTGCACGTCATGTTTCCTTTGGATGCCGTGCCGACGACCCTCGCAGGTCTTCTGTCGAGGTTTCGGAGTGCCAGCAATGTCAAGGAGCTGGTGCGGCAGCAGCTCGTCGCAGGGGTGAAGGCTGCCTTGTCTCTTGTGAGGGTGCACCGCTCGTGAGATTTGGCTGTGGCAATAGGCGACCTCTTCACCCGGATGGTGGCGAGTGGAACATGCGTCCGCATTATGCGGTGTGGCAATATGTCGAGCAGTTATAGATTTGTTTGAGCAGCGTGCTCAGGTTATTCTTCAGAATAGGTAGGACCTGAAAATAAACAGATAGATGTAAAATTTGTATATTGCGGCTGGGCGTTTTGTGCCCTTTGTTGTAAAGGTTTTCTTATTTGTGAGCACGCAGTGCTTTGATTGAGTACGTGTCCTTTTCATTTGCCTGATGTGGTCAGCTACTCAGGTGTACACGTTTGGCCCTCAGTCGATGAAATCGTGAGGTGGGGGGAGCCCCCGAGTGCGTATGTAGCATGTAGTAAAGTTGCAGAAAAATAGTCAACCGAAGGTTGGGGGCGAGACACTTAGCTTATTTATATTGTAATGGAGAAGGTACATGGTTCGGCTGAGTAGCCTTGGCTAAAAGCCTTATTGAAAGTAAAAGTGGGTAGGTTGCTACGGGTAGAATCGTCGCAGGTGCGAGATGTTCCATGGGTTGGAGTATGCGGCCCCAGACTCCACGTGTTTGAGGCGATAGGCGCCACCTGGGATGACTTCGGTGATGACATAGGGTCCTTCCCATGGTGACTCGAATTTATTCGGTCGCTTTTGCTTGAGTCGCAAGACGAGGTCTCCTTCGACGAAGGACCTTGGGCGCAGCCGGCGGCTGTGGTAGTTGCGGAGACTCTGCTGGTACACCGCTGATCGAGCTGCTGCTATATCCCGTGCTTCGTCGAGTGTGTCGACGGCATCTTCGAGTGCAGCCGTGGATTCGGCTTCGCTGTAAGCGACGACTCGTGGAGCCTGGTGGCGTACTTCGGCTGGTAACACGGCCTCAGCTCCGTGCACCATGAAGAACGGTGTGTAGCCGGTGGAGCTGTTTGGCGTAGTACGTAAGCTCCACAGGACAAACGGTAGCTCTTTCATCCAGTTTCCAGCTTTGTGCTCGAGTGAGCTCATGAGGCGCTTCTTAATGCCGGCGTCGATTAGGCCGTTGGCCTTTTCCACTTGCCCGTTTGTTTGCGGGTGTGCCACTGAGGCATACGTGATATTGATCCCGAGGCCTTCGCAGAAGTCCTGGAAGTCTTCGGAGATGAAGTTCGATCCGTTGTCGGTGATGATGCTGTGCGGTACGCCAAACCTGTAGACAATGGATTCGAAGAATTTGACGGCGGTTTTGCCCTTCTGGTTGGTGACTGGCATGGCCTCGATCCACTTGGTGAATTTGTCGACTGCGACCAGGAGGAAGACGTGTCCCCCTTTCGAGGACTTTGGCAGTTTGCCGATCATGTCGAGGCCCCATTGGGCAAAAGGCCAAGCTATGGGTATGGGTCGAAGTTCGGACCCAGGTGCGTGCGATTTGTCGGAGAACCGTTGGCACCCGTTGCATCTTCGGACGATGTCCTTCGCGTCGCTCATGGCTCTTGGCCAGTAGAATCCTGCTCGCAGAGCTTTGGCGACAAGGGAGCGGCTACCTGCGTGGTGGCCGCAGATGCCCTCATGGATGTCTTGGAGTATGGCCTTGCCGTCGTCAATGGTGACGCACCGTTGTAGCACACCCGTAATACTGCGTTTGTACAGTTCGCCGCTGATGATGGTGAAGGCTTTTGACCGACGAGATATGCGCCGGGCATCTGTCGGGCTGTCAGGTAGTTCTCCGTTTATCAGGAACTGGAGGTATGGTTGCGTCCAAGTTTCTTTGACTGCCATGACCTGCATCAGGTTGATCATGGAAACTTCGGTATCCAACTTTTCGGGTCCTTCATGACCTTCGGGTAGCGTAGCCCCCGAGTGTTCTGCTTCTTCGGGTGATCCCTTGGGGAATTTCTGCTTGATGGATGGCACGCAGATCTGTTCGAGGAACACACCTGGTGGCACCTTTGCACAAGTGGAGCCGATGTTGGCGAGTCTATCGGCTTCCTCGTTGCTCTCTCTTCCAACGTGCCGAAGTTCGCAGCCGTCGAATTCTCCTTCGAGTGCGTTGTAGAGCGCGCGGTACGCGATCATGTTTTCGGCGTGTGCGTCGCACTCATTCATCGTCTGCTGGACGACGAGGTTGGAGTCACCGTAGATGACCAGGCGCGTTGCGCCGCATATTTTTGCCATCCTCATGCCATGGATGAGGGCTTCGTATTCGGCTTCGTTGTTGGAGGCTCTGAATTTCATCCGAAGGACGTACTTCATCTTGTCACCTTGCGGGGAGGTCAGTATGACTCCTGCCCCTGCTCCGGCTTCGTGCTTGGAGCCGTCGAAATGCATTGTCCAGGATTGCGACATGTCTGGGATGTCTGGCAGCTGCAACTCCATCCAGTGCACCAGGAAATCCGGAAGGACTTGAGATTTGATTGCGTGTCGCTTCTCGTAGACGATGTCCAAGGGTGATAGTTCGATTCCCCACAGGGCCACCCGTCCTGTGGCCTCGGGGTTGTTCAGGATGCTGTTCAGGGGTGCCTCGTTGACGACCATCACCTGATTCTCTTGGAAGTAGTGGCTCAGCCGTCGAGCCGTCATGAACATGCCGTAGGCTAGCTTCTGGTAGTGCGGGTACCGCTGTTTGGTTGGAGTAAGAACCTCGCTGAGGTAGTAAATTGGGCGCTGGACCCCGTGGGTCTTGCCTTCTTCGGGTCGTTCGACCACGAGTACGGTGCTGAGCACCTGGTGTGTGGCTGCTATGTACAGCAGCAGGGGTTCGCGCTCCTTTGGCGTGACCAAAACTGGCGAGGTGGAGAGTAGCCGCTTGAGGCTTTCGAATGCGTCATCGGCTTCTGGTGTCCACTCGAACTTGTCTGCCTTGCGCAGCAGATGGTAAAATGGTAGGGCCTTTTCGCCCATGCGGATGATGAACCTGCTTAGTGCCGCTACTCGTCCTACGAGCTGCTGGACGTCCTTGAGGTTTTTCGGCTTCTCCATGGTCATGATGGCTCTGACTTTCTTCGGGTTCGCCTCTATCCCTCGTTGAGAGATGAATGTGGCATCCCGCAAAACCACTACTAGAAAATCGCGTTGAATTTGTGCATTGCATCGTCATCATCATGCATTGTTCGCATAAAACTATGTTTGCAAAGCCCGTGTTATTTTCTAAACGCCCTCTTTATTCAAACATCAAACCCGGGTCGCCGGAATATTTTGTTTTGCCGGGTATCGGGTTGCAAAAGACTTGTTTGAAACAAATAAAATTATAATTATTTTTGTAGGGGCAGTCGAACGGGCCGATTGACCCGAACGACTGTCCCAGAAAAACCAGATCGGCCCAACCTGCCAGCCCCATCTAATTCTAAACCCACCTAAAAAGCTACCCAACCTACCCCTCCACCTCACCCTGGCCTATCCCCATCCGCCACCTCACCTTCTCTCCTCCCTCCAGCCACTAGGCTGCTGCCACGTCACCCTCAACCACTCCCCACTCTCTCCTCTCAACCAGCCCACACCCACCACCCTGGAGCCCACACGCCACACACTCGGCCGCGCACGAACCCCAACCCTCTCTCCTGCCCGACCGGACCACTGGGCCCACCCCTGTCCCCGGTCCTACCCCGACCCCACCTGCCCCCGCACGTGCGCGTCCCTGTGCATCTTCTTCCTCCACCCCTTGGCCCTGACCTCTCTCCCCGCCGCTTTCCTCACCCCCTCTCGCTAGCCTCCTCCTCCCTCACCGTCCCCGCCGGCGCACGCCTCGCCGCCCCAGCCTCCCTCCGTTCTCCGCCTCTCCTCACCCTAGCGCCCGCTCGGAGCTCCCAGCCAGACCCGCCGGACGGTTCCCTCCACCCTCCGCCGCGAGCTGCTCGGCCTCGCCACGCTCGCCCCGACCCCGTCCTCCCGAGCCGCCGCCGAGCTCGCGGATCGCGCCTCCGCCGCCTTGGCTGGCGGCGCCTCGGCCGCCCAGCACCGCCTCCGGCCACCTTCCCGCGGCGGCTCCGCACACGACCACCCTCCTCCTCTGCTGCTCGTCCCGGCGTCCCAGACGCTCCAGCCGACCAAGAGCATCGCCCGCGACCGCCGCCTGTGGCGCCCAGTCCACCTCCACCGCCGCACCCTCGCCTCGCGGACCCTCGCCTCCACGCGCGCCTCACAGCCGCCGGCCTCGAGCCAGCGCCGCCTACCTCGCCGGGCCACGCTGCCGCAGGCCGCCCGTCGCCGCCACTGAACCCTGTGCCCGCTCGCCTCGAAAAGGTCCCCGCGCCGTCGCCCGGCGTCCCTGAGCCGCCTCAAGCGCTGCCTGGGCCCTCCGTGGCAGCCCCATCCGCCGTCGCCGCTCACCCCAATCCACGTCGACACCGATGTCAACCGTGCAAGTCCCTGTGTAGTACCAAGTGGTGCCAAGAGTTGGGCGTGGAGACGACAAGATCGACACCGGTCATCGGACCCCGCAAACCCCAAGTTTCCCGACGACAAGATCTGCAGCCCTGTTGGAGATCGAAGCCCGATCCCGGAGAACTCCGTCACGGAACCACAAGGCCTTCGGAGTGGAAACGACAAGGCCTACCTCATGGACCGCCCTGTTCGGAAACCAAGCACTCTGTTCACACCGCGACAAGATCTTCCCCGACATCGAAACGACAAGATCGTCGCCATAACACCCGAAGACCACAGGTGCAACAAGTACCGCTTCCCGAACGCCAAGACCGACCCGACACGCGGACCCGACAAGTTCTTCCCGACGACAAGATCTTCGACAGAGAACCCGAAGAACATATGTGCGACAAGTACTCCTCGAGAACGTCAAGTGCTTCACCCCGGACACCGAGTCCGCCGAGACCCCGATGCGACAAGATCTTCCCCGATACCGAGAACGACCCCGGAGTCCGAGAACGCTTCCGTCGTACCCTGGATCCCGAGCCCGGACCCGAAACCCTGAGACCGACCCCGAACCCCGGAACCCAAGATCGTCGAGCCCCTCTGATGTGTGACCCCTTTTCCTCGAACCCTTTTTTTTTAAAACATATCAGTTTGTTGCACATTAAATTGTCATTCCCGCATGCATAGCATTTGGTTTGGGGGCCTTATGCCGATTCACCTAATAACTAAATATGGGGCCCATATGCGGGCAATCTAGTCTCATATTGGCCTCATTTAAACTTGTGTAGCGAACCAGTACTATCTTTTGGCCATGTTAAACAACATTTAAATTGCGGGGTAGCTAAACAACTTGAACCGCCTAATTGATTGTCGGGACCCCGGTTCCGCTTAATGTGACCTAATTGCATCGCACCTTGCCATGTCATTCATCATACATGCATCATGCCGATCTTCTGCCGTTGTATTAAATATTGCATCCGGTGTTTCTTCTAGTGTTTTGGTTCTTCGCGGATAAGGCCGTTGAGTTGATGTGAGCTTCGCCCCGATCTTCGGATGAACCTTCGACAATGTTTTCAGGCGAGCATCTCCCCCTTTCTACCTATCTTATTTTGCTAGTATTTACTTCCCTCCTATTGATCTTTGCTATCTGTGCTGCGATGCTCTAGTTTTCGTAACCGTGGTATCCCTTGCAGCCATATATAGCCTTGGACACATCCTATTACCTGTTGTTTGGTAGATAGTTGGACCCGCGTGTCGTAGTCGCTTGCTCAAGTGTTTTGCTTGTCACCAAGTATCACAGTTGTTGGAGAATTACCGCATGTTGTCGATTGGAGATGATCATGGTTTACTTATTGTTCACTTTAATTCCTGTTTAACAACTAAAATTGAATTAAGCAGAGGCATCGGTGGGTGATAGGTAATATTTGGTTTCAAACGCCCACTTGTGTCCCGTAGGACCCGAGTTCTTGACACTGTTAGAGATCGAGCGCTAACCACGGTGGGGAGATATGGGCCCCCATTGATAATTACCTGATTTCAAAGTATTGTACTGGGGGCCACAACTAGTTTGAGGTTTTATTTACGATCCTGTACTTATGCCATGCTACTTTCTGTATTTAAATTGTGCGACAGATAGCACACTGTACTGTTTAGGAAGCGGAGTGATTACGCGGTATCGGCGGTCCCGATTGGGGATCTGTCGCTTCTGACCATTGGCGCAACCCTAAGTCCGTCTCGAGACCGACGCCGTTGCGGGTGTACTTAGTGGGTGGCCCCGATTTGCTTTGGAGTGCAGGAACGTCGTGACTTAGGCCCGCCGACATCTGGATGGGTGTATGTTAACCGATCGGCAAAAGGGTCGAAGTGCCTGTGGATACTTTGCTGCACCCCTGCAGGGTTAAATCTTTTCGAGAAGCCATGTACGCGGTTATGGACGACTTGGAGCACAGTGTCTGATCATAGACAACTATAACTAAAGTTCACTGTTTTAAATAAACTTGTTTCCGATATGATTAGTAATCAGCTTCACTACAACGGAATGACTAAGTAAAAGTATCAACCACTGCTGGGTTTTGGGTTATCTCATGCTAATCGTATCTGATTAGTAAGTGCTACAACTATAACGGAATGACTAACTAAAAGTGCCCACTGCTTACTTTATCAGGACGATTATCTAAACCTGACTAGTAATTGCCTTTAGCGATAATCGAATAAGTAAAGCGCCAGCGTATGCGTTCCTCGGTTGACTTCCTCGTTTGGTCTCGAGGGGGAAACGCCAGGATGGGTTTGTTTGATGATAGTCTCAGGTTGGATCTGAATAGGTCTTTCTCACCCCCTCTGATAGCCGCCAGTTGTATCGAGTCTCTATAGGTTGTTTAGTGCATGCTGCCGCTGCCGCTCAGTCCACCATACCTATGTAGGCGAGGACCGCCGAATTCTAGCCTCGCCGTGTACTGGCCTCGATCTTGGCGCTCCTCTTTTCCTTTGCCCTTTGTCGGCACCCCTTTGTTTAAGCGGTTTTGAGATCGGCGCCGTTAGCGGTTACCTTCCGGCCTGGGCAGGGTTATGGACGCCATTGGTTATTCTTCAGGGCTCTTAGCCCCATTTGCATCTTGTCCGTAGCTGGACGCTCTATCGTTTTCAAGGTGATTCGGATCTTTGTATATTATATCTGTATTCTTGACTCTTTGAGTCGCTGTTGTATATATATCTGTTCTGTGGGTCCCATCGAGGACTGTTGTGTAATGTTATTACTTTGTTTTCCACCCGCACGAAAGTGCCTGGTGGGCACCTTCGAATCGTTTCTATGCGAGTTTGGCGAGTTTTGCTAAAACTTGCATAGGGCCGATTCTGAGGGTGTTACAATGAAGTACCCGAGGAGCTGACCCGAGGGGACGCCGAAGGCGCACTTTTCTGGATTGAGCTTGATCCTGTAGCGATCAAGGTTGTCAAACGTCTCGCGGAGATCGTCGATAAGTGTCCTTGCCTCCTTGGTTTTTATTACTATGTCGTCAACATAAACTTGGACGTTGCGACCAATCTGGTCCTTGAGGCAGGCCTGCATGCATCGTTGGTACGTGGCACCCGCGTTCTTTAGCCCGAAGGGCATTGTGTTGTAACATAATACTCCGAACGGTGTGATAAACGCTATTTTCTCCTGATCTTCGACCTTGAGCCGAATCTGGTTATAGCCTGAGTAGGCGTCGAGGAAGGAGAGTTTCTCGCAACCTGCAGTCGAATCGATTATCTGGTCGATCCGTGGAAGAGGGAAGTGGTCCTTTGGGCAATGCTTATTTAGTGACGTGAAGTCCACACACATCCGCAGGATGTCCGTGTCCTTCTTCGGGACCATCACCGTGTTTGCAAGCCACTCGCTTTCTTTGATTTCCCTGATGAAGTCTGCAGCGAGCAGTCTATTGATTTCCTTGCCGATAGCTTCGGCTCGTGGCTCCGACAGTCTTCGGATGGACTGCTTTACCGGCTTGGTGTATGGAAAGACATTGAGTGCGTGCTCGGCAAATTCCCTGGGAACTCCTGGCATGTCCGCAGGACACCAGGCAAAGATTTCCCAGCGCTCATGGAGGAATTCGACGAGCGCGCCTTCCTATGCGGTGCTGAGGTCATTGGCGATGAGGGCCGTCTTGGAGGCATCCGTCGGATGGACCTGCACTTTCTTGGTGTTGACGGTGGAGTCGAAGGACATGTCAGGTGCGTTCTGCCTTGTGACTGGGGGTAGCCCATTGTCCGTCACCTCGCGGAGCCTTACAAGCTCGTCTTGCATGCCGAAAGACTGGGAGATTTTGTTGAAATCCCTGTCGCATTGGTCCGATCGGGTGAAGCTCCCGTGGACTGTGATGACGCCCCTTGGTCCTGGCATCTTGAGTAGTAGGTATGCGTAGTGTGGGACGGCCAGGAATCTTGCGAATGCTACACGCCCCAGGATGGCGTGGTATTGCGACGGCCAGTCCACCACTTCGAATTCTAGGCGCTCCTGCCGAAAGTTGTCCGGCTTCCCGAAGATGACGTCGAGCCCTATTTTGCCCAGGGGGAATATGCCCTTCCCTGGGACAATGCCGTGGAACGTTGTGTCTGATTGTTCCAGGCTGCATTGCGGGATCCGCATAGCCGCTAGAGTGCTTGCGAACATTAGGTTGATGCCGCTGCCGCCGTCCATGAAGACGCGACTCATCTCGAAGCCTCCGATCTGCGCCTCCAGCACCAGGGCAGCATGACCTGGGCGAGGGATCTGGCAAGGGTGATCCGCGCGAGTGAATGTGATGCAGGACTCCGATCCGCTGAGGTACTCAGGGATTGCAGGCGGAGTTGCCACGGCCAAGTTGATTTGTTGGGTGATTTTCTTCTGCACCCTGTTTGTGGGGCGTCCCTTCTAGATCATATTTAGTGCTCCCTTTGGTGGCGGGTATGCGACCCCGGCGTTGTTTTGGGCTGGTGCAACTGGTTGATTTCCGTGTGCTATTTCACCTGGCGCAGGTGCGTTTCCGAACGCAGGAATTGGAGCTTGTTGCCTCATCTGCACCATGCCTTCGCTGAGTTTCTGGAACTCGCGGCAGTCCTTGAGCGTGTGGCTAGCTTTCTTTTTGCCATCCTGTTTGTCGCTGTAGAAGTGGATGGTACATGGACCCGAAAGTTTGTCGAATGCTGAGGGTCCGTTGTCGCGGTTGCGGCGTTGCCACGACTGCGTTGGTCGTCCGTTGTCGTGGAAGTTTCCGCTGCGGTATCCTCCGCTGTTGCGGCTGTTGTCGTTACGGTGGTCAGCGTAGCCGGCCGCGACCATATCGGGTCCATCGCGGTCCTCGTAGACGCGCGATCTCCTCTTGTTGTGGCGTTCGCGTCTTCGGCCGTAGTCGTCCTCTTCATCTGATTGCGCTCGCTGGATGCAATCTTCGCCGTCTGCCCAACTGTTGGCGATTTCCATGAGGTGGTCGAGTGTCTTGGGCTTTACACGCCCAAGTTCCTCCTTGAAGTCTGGGCGCTTGACGCCGTCCCTGAAGGCGTCGATGGCCCGCTCTTCGGAGATGTGTGCTGCGGAGTTCTTGGTTGTAGACCAGCGTAGTATGTCTGGCGAATATATTCACCCGTTCTCGAGTGCGGGCGCAACTCTTGATTGGCGGGCCTCTTGCTGGTGCCTTTGAAATTTCGGATGAAGCTGTAAGCGAGCTCCTCCCAGCTTCGGATGGATCCTGATGATAGGCTGCTAAGCCAGATCCGCGCCGCACATGTCAGCTGCAGCTGAAGGCATTGCATGGCAGTTTCTTTGTTGCCTCCGTGAAGCTTGATGGATGACAGATGGTCACTTAGCCAGGACTTTGGATCTTGCGTGCCGTTGAACATCGGAGTATCCGAAGGAAGCTTGAAGTTGCGTGGCATCTGTGTTCGCCGAACGGATCTGCTGAAGCATCGAGCTCCGCAGAGTTCTCCTTCGTCTTCATCCATCTCAGATTCGGACGATCATGCACGTTTAGCGCGTGCTTTGTCGATCTTGCGCTGTGTAAGCTTGTCTCTGGCGTCGTAGTCGCGTTTATGGCGGTGCGAGCTCTTCTTACTTCGAGGAAGATCGTGCTCCTCTTCCTCTTCGGATGAGGGGGTGGGGCTCCGGTCGCGCCTGGCCGGAGCTTTCTTCTTCGGCTCCGCAGGAGCGTCTTCGTGGAGCGCAGCTCCGATTAGTCCTAGTCCGGTGAGTGTGGACCTATGCATGGCCCTTTTCAGGTCCCCCTCCGGAGGTGGGTGAGCCGCGAGATACACAGTGGCTGCCATGATCGCAGCTTGTGGCGTCTTTGGGATGATGTTGCCGTCGGCATCCATATCCATGAACGATGTGTGGAGAGTTCGGGTCACATCACGTCGCTCCTTGGGATCCATGTTTTCCACCCGAGAGCGGTGCTTATTTCCCTGGTTTCCGTTTGTGCTAGAGCCGGGTGCCATGGCAAAGAGCGCAACTCGTCGCGCGCTGGACTTGGAGGCTGCTTGCTTGCGTTTGTCGAGCGTCTCCTGCATCTTGACTTGTTTCTTGTGCTCCTCGATGAGGAGGCAGTGGTATGCCATCAGTAGGTCACGTGAGGCGTCTGCAGGTAAGACGATGTCTCCTGCAACTGCACGGCGAGCCTGGACCCATCCTTCTTTGCTAAGTTGGATGACGTGGCCGTTGCTTTCCCTGTTGGGTGGGGGGGACTGGCTTCTTCTGTTTTCGCTGTTTCGATTGGGCGGCGGGTTAGGTGTTTCCTCGTCGGTTTGGATGACTGCGGCGCACAGATAGTGTTGGGTTCGCAGCATAGAAAACACAAATTTTCCTACGATGTGAACTATATACCAAGATCTATCTACTAGATACAAACAACGGGCGGATGTATATCCGTAGAGAACATACCCTTGAAGACCGACAAAGCTTAACGAGTTCAACTCGTGGTTGATGTAGACGATCTCTTGTCGATCTCAAGATCGAGAGGAAGTCCTAGCGCCGCAAATCATCAGCGCATCCGTGCTCGCACACACGTTCGAGGCACCGAGCAACCTCCGCCTCCTCGCTCGGCAGATGCGGCGAAGCACAACTCTTTCTTGCCGAATAGCCACTGGGAACATGTATCTCGCTAGTCCGAGACCATGGGGGATAAATTCTAGAGGAGGAGAGAGATCCTTCACGAGGAGGTGTGAGAGACAAGTGAGGAGGGGGGCTCCTTTTATAGGAGGAGGGGGGAACCCCAAGGGGGTGGCCGGCGCATGGGGCTGCCCCCTTGCCCTCCCCTCTTCATGTGGGTGGACACTCCACTCACAAATCTCCTTTAAATTCCCTCCACTCAAAAGTCCACTCAAATTCCCATTAAATTTCCACCAAATTTAATGCAAACTCTCATTAAATAAAACTCTTTTATTTTATTCAGAATTTTGTCAATTACTTTAATGACAAACATTCACAAATAACCCCTTGCTAGAATTCTATTTCACATGCATAACCACTTTATGCAATTTCACCCGAAAACCTGTTTCGGTATCTAGTGAAATAAATTCCTGCGCTTGTTCATTCTTTCGGCATGAAACATTTGCTCCAATTGGATGTCGGTGTCTCTTAAGTGTGTTGAAAGGATCGTATGGGCACCTAGAGGGGGGGGGAATAGGTGCTACTTCAAAATTTCTTCTTTTTCAAATTAAGGTTTGACAATAAGGTAAATTCTCTAGATAATGCAACTATGGTGAAATTACCTATATGACAAAATGCAAGGCGTACCACAGCACAAAGAAGTAACAAGAGGTAAGGTGCGGTAAAGGATAGAGGTAACCGAAAAGTGGACGCGGAGACACGAGGATTTGTTTCCCGTAGTTCCTTCCTTTTGAGGGGAAGTACGTCTACGTTTGGAGAGGGGGTGGTTTCAAACCACCAACGCCACAAGAGGCCTCCCTTGTTCTCCGATGAATCTCACCCCAATGGGATCTATTCACCTTCCACTATATCGGCAACCTTCAAGGTGGAAGCCGGCACCGTTACAAGTTTGGGGCACACATCCACAACTTAATCGGAGGCTCCCAAATACAAGCAAGCTGTCAAAGCAATCAAAGACAAGAATGTAAGAACAAAAACACGAGCTAGGGTTTCCAACAAAACACTAGATCAAAGGGGGCCTGAATGAAATGAGGGGGAAATGAAGATCTCTTTTGGTGAAGTAGTAGATCGGGGACTCCTCCTTCGAATCCCAAAAGATCACAGACTTTGGGTGGTTGGATGATGAGATCTTGCGAATTTGAGTGGCTCCAATGGACTCCAATGGTGGGCAATGACTTTAATGTGCTGAGCATTTGTCCCAAGGTAGGTGGAGGGGTATTTATACCCCTCCACGAAATAGGTGGCCATTGGAGCAATAAATGACCGGTAGTACCGGTACTCAAGCGGTAGTACCGGTCGCACCGGTCGTCGTCAGCGGTACTACCGGTTCGAGCGGTAGTACCGGTCCCAAGTACCGCTTGGTACTGACCAAAACGGAGAGGGGAGGGTACTAGTCAGTATGCAGCGGTACCGATGAGAGGTACGACCGCCTCAAGCGGTAGTACCGCTTACCTACCGGTTGGGCGGTAGTCTTGCTCAGGTGTACCGTGGTGCGACTAGTACTCACCCTTCTCTCTTTGATCGGTGCCAACGGTACTAGAACAGGTAATCGGTGTCAGCGGTAGTACGGTTGCGGTCCGTACTCTTGGTTGTACGCAAGTTTTGCAAGGGGAAAACTGCTATGCCATGACTTGTGCCTTCTTTTATCAATCCTGTAATAAACTTAGTACATGGTTAAACCGATAAATGTATTGTTATCAAACATCAAAATCAGAGGGATTAGAAAAATGCTCTTTCATGTGTCACCCTACGGTTCGTGAATAATGCGGACATGATCGAGACCCCTCTCAGATCAATAATCAGAAGCGGGATCTGGAGACCCATACTGACTCCCACACATTCAACGATGACTTTCTTGTGATCGTCGGAACCTTTTACACTAGTATCTTAATCCCTTTGTTTCACGATATATTACATGTCCGAGATTCGATCATCGGTATCTCCATACCTAGTTTGATCTAGTTACCGACATGCACTCTTTTCTCATTCCTGTGATATAACATTCTAGTGATCAAATCACTTGCTTGCAAGCTAATCAATGTGATATCACCGAGAGGGCCCAGAGTATATCTATCCGTCATCGGGATGAACAAATTCCACTCTCGATCCATGAGCCTCAACATAACACTTTATTAGTTCCGAATCCATCTTTATAATCACCCTGTTACGGTGTGACGTTTGATGTTATCAAGAAACTCTTCCGGTGTTAGTGATTTACATGATCTCATGGTCTAAGGATTAGGATCACTTCGTAAGTTGTTATAGCAATATAAACTCAATGACTTTGATCGTAATGCTATACTTCGGATGAATGTTCATCACACCATTACACTAATGTTGTGATCCCGTTATTAACAACATCCAATGTCCATGATCAGGAAACCTTGATCATCTTGTTAATCAACGAGCTAGTTTATGAGAGAGGCATAACTAGGAACTTTCTGTTTGTTTATTAAGCACACATGATAACGTTTCCGTATTAATAAAATTATAGCATGCAAAATAAACATCTATCATATACTTGGAATACACATAATAAACACTTTATTATTGCCTCTCAGGGCATATTCGCTTCAGTCTCCCACTTGCACTAGAGACAATAATCTAGTTACATAGTGATAAATCTAACACCCATTGAGTTCTGGTGTTGATCATGTTTTTGCTCTAGGGAGAGTTTTAGTCAACGGATCTGCTACATTGAGATCCGTACGTACTTTACAAATATTTATATCTCCATCCTTGACATGCTCGCGGATGGAGTGAAACCGGCGCTTAATATGCTTGGAATGCTTGTGAGACCTTGGCTCTTTGGCATTGGCAATGGCACCATTGTTGTCACAATAGATCACCATTGGGTCCAACGCGTTTGCCACTACTCCTAGTTCGGATATGAACTCCTTCATCCAAACTGCTTCCTGAGCCGCTTCTGAAGCAGCAACATATTCGGCCTCCGTTGTTGATCCCGCTACCACAGGTTGTTTGGAGCTCCTCCAACTAACTGCTCTGCCATTCATGAGAAATACGTATCCGGATTGAGACTTAGAGTCATCCGGATCGGTGTCAAAGCTAGCGTCGACATAACACTTAGCGACGAGCTTTTCTTCACCTCCGTATACAAGAAACATATCCTTAGTTCTTCGTAAGTACTTAAGGATATTCTTGACCGCTATCCAGTGTTCCGAACCTGGATCCGATTGGTACCTACTAGTCAAACTAATAGCATGTGCCACATCCGGTCTTGTACATAGCATGGCGTACATTATAGAGCCTATGGTTGAAGCATAGGGGACTTTGTCCATTATCTCTCTTTCTTCCGCCGAAGCCGGACTTTGAGTCTTACTCAATGTCTTGCCTTGCAACATAGGTAAGAACCCCTTCTTAGTTCCGTCCATTTTAAACTTCTTTAAAATCTTATCAAGGTATGTACTTTGCGATAGCCCTATTAGGCGCCTAGATCTATCTCTATAGATCTTTATGCCTAATATGTATGACGCTTCACCTAGGTCCTTCATTGAAAATTTCTTTGTTTAGATAACTTTTAACACTGTTTAAAAGATCTATATCATTTCCAATCAATAATATGTCATCCACATATAATATCAGAAATGCCACATTGCTCCCACTCACTTTCTTGTAAATACAAGCTTCTCCATAAGTTTGGACAAATCCAAACTCTTTGATCACCTCATCAAAGCGGAGATTCCAACTTCGTGATGCTTGCTTCAATCCATATATGGATCGCTGAAGCTTGCACACCTTGTTAGCATCCTTAGGATCGACAAAACCCTTTGGTTGTAT
The DNA here is from genome assembly GCA_030063025.1 of Avena longiglumis. Lineage (NCBI taxonomy): Eukaryota > Viridiplantae > Streptophyta > Magnoliopsida > Poales > Poaceae > Avena > Avena longiglumis. Next base: position 173,064,703 of record CP125978.1, read on the forward strand.
CATATACAACTCTTCTTCAATATTACCATTGAGAAACGCGGTTTTGACATCCATCTGCCATATCTCATAATCGAAATATGCAGCAATTGCTAACATAATCCTAATTGACTTTAGCATCGCTACGGGAGAGAAAGTCTCATCGTAGTCAACTCCTTGAATTTGTCGAAACCCCTTTGCGACAAGTCGAGCTTTATAGACGGTCACATTACCATCAGCATCAGTTTTCCTTTCAAAAATCCATTTGTTCTCCACGGCCTTTCGGTCATGAGGTAATTCCACCAAGTTCCAAACTTGATTTTCATACATGGATTCCATCTCGGATTTCATGGCTTCTAACCATTTGTTGGAATCCGGGCTCATCATCGCTTCTTCATACGTCGCAGGGTCATCATTTTCATCAACCATGAAATTCATGACAGGATTTCCGTCTGAGCTGACGCAGCGTCTGTTTGACTGCGAGGTTCGGTACTCTCTTTCGTAGTTTCATGATCATTATCAATAGTTCCCTCTTCAGCGTGGAGCCAACTCCGAAACAACTTCCGGCTGCGCTACTCGCCATACTTTGAAGAGAAGGTTCCACAACCTCTTGAGTTCTACCTTCCGACTACTCACACCTTTCGCGAGAAACTCTTTCTCTAGAAAGGATCCATTCTTAACAAAAACCTTGCCCTCGGATCGTGATAGAAGGAATACCCAATAGTTTCTTTAGGGTATCCTATGAAGACGCATTTTCCGCCTTGGGTTCGAGTTTATCCGGTTGAAGTTTCTTCACATAAACATCGCATCCCCAAACTTTAAGAAATGATGCTTAGGTTTGTTTCCAAACCATAATTCATACGGTGTCTTTTCAACGGATTTAGATGGTGCCCGATTTAAAGTGAATGCAGCGGTTTCTAGTGCATAACCCCAAAATGACAACGGCAAGTCCGTCGGAGACATCATAGATCGAACCATATCTAATAAAGTATGATTACGACGTTCGACACACCATTTCATTTGTGGTGTTCCGGTAGGTGTGAGTTGTGAAACAATTCCACACTCTTTCATGTGAGTGCTAAACTCGTAACTTAGATACTCACCTCCACGGTCGGACCGTAGAAATTTGATCTTTCTATTACGATGATTTTCCACTTCATTCTGAAATTCCTTGAACTTTTCAAAGGTTTCAGACTTGTGTTCATCAAATAGATATAACCGTATCTACTCAAATCATCCGTGAAAGTAACAAAATAACGATATCCACCTCGCACCGACACACTCATTGGACCACATACATCAGAATGTATGATTTCCAATAAATCCGTCGCCCGTTGCATTGAACAGGAAAACGGCGTTCTAGTCATCTTGCCCATAAGGCATGGCTCACATGTATCAAATGATTCATAATCAAGTGATTCCAAAAGTCCATCCGAATGGAGCTTCTTCATGCGTTTAACGCCAATATGACCTAGACGGCAGTGCCAGATATATGCGGATATATCATCATTAAGTTTAATCCTTTTAGCATCAACATTATGAATATGTGTAACATTATCATCGAGATCTAATAGAAATAAACCATTCATCATCGGTGCATGACCATAAAAGATTTCATTCATATAAATGGAACAACCATTGTTCTCGGATTTAAATGAATAACCACTTCGCATCAAACACGATCCAGATACAATGTTCATGCTCGGTGCAGGCACCAGATAACATTCATTCAAGTTTATAACTAATCCCGATGGTAAGTGGAGAGGCGTTCGAATGCGATCACATCAACGCTTGATCCATTGCCGACACGCATCTTGACCTCACCCTTGCTAGCGGTCGCTTGTTGACCCACGATTCGAGTTACAAATATTAGCAACCGAACCGTATCAAATACCCGGTGCTCTGCGAGCACTAGTCAAGTACACATCAATAACATGTATATCATATATACCTTTGTTTGCCTTGGCCTTCTTATCGCCAGATACTTGGGGCATTGCGCTTCGATGGCGATCCCCTTACAATAGTAGCACTCGAATCGACTTAGGTCCAATTCGGGGTTTCTTTTCAAATGCAGGCTTGACGCCCTTACTTCCCTTCCGTTTTCCTTATTGTCTTTCTTGAAACCAGTGTTCCTATTGATCATCAACACTTGATGTTCCTTTTGATCTCCACTTGCAGTTTTAAGCATTGGCGAAGCTTGGGAGAGACTTCTTCATGCCTTGCATATTATAGTTCATCACGAAGCTCTTATAGATAGGTGGCGAGGCTGCGAACACGATGGATGCCTAAGTCAATGGGAATCGATATTCCCAAGGACACAAGCTTATCGGCGTAACCCGACATCTTGAGTACATGCTCACTACGCTGTGCTCTTCCATCATGACTAAAGAACTTTTACGGCGTTGTAGCTCTCTGAAGCATGTGTGTCGAAAATCATTTTCAACTCACCCATTGTATCAAATGCATTGCCGTTTGAACGCTTTGAAGTTCGGCTCTAGCCCATACAATATGCCGCAATGAACTAAGTTGTGGTCCTCTGACGAGTCGGATAGACATTCTTCTCCTCGTCGGGGCATCATCTAAAGGTGGGGGCCTAGGCGCTTCTAGCACATATTGCTTTTGTGCAGCAGAGGAGAATCCTCAAATTCATGGCCCATTCGGTAAAGTTGCTACGTTCGTTGCTAGTTTCTCTTTCTCCATGAACACATTGAAATTAAAAGCGGTGGTGCCGTCTACAAGAATTTGTAAAGTTTAGACTAAGTGTATGATAGATTGAGTTCAACTAATCTATATTACGAATGAACTCCCACTCAAAACGACATCCCTCATGCCTTTTGGTGATTACATGAACCAAATCCACTACACCAATTCCGATCATCACGTGAGTCGGTATAGCTTCAAAGCGAGCATCAAATGGGCATCATATCAACTATATGACTCATGCTTAACCTTTCGGTCCGTGTTAGAGGCCATGTGCATACATGCTAGGCTCGCCAAGTTAGAACCTTAGTATTCGCGTGTGTAAGCTGTTTTACACCGAAATATGGTCGTGGATCCAAGAACACCCGATCATCACGTGATGTCTTGGAGCGACGAAAACATAATCGGTGCATACTAAAGGAAGAACACATTCTTATCTTGATATTTAAATGAGGGATCATCTTATTATGCTAACAAAGCGCTAAACAAGCAATATAAGATGCTATTAAAACATCATATGTTTATTAGTGAAATTATATGGTTCCCGCAGATGATCTCTATCATGTGCATCGTGGTATGATCACTATCATACCTATATGTGTAAATCCAAGGTCTATGGATTTTACACGCTATGTGTGTTGTAAGAGTATCATCTCATACTTCTACTTACAACACTACCATATCATAACACTAGCCCAGCAACAATCTAAACTAGACGCCTCTAATTTATCCATTGCAAGTTTTACGTGGCTTAGGGCTTTCGAGATAGAACCGTTCTTACCTACGAACATGAACCACAACGGGGATAATCAAATTGTTGACAACTCGCTTGCAAAATAGATATTTACTATAGTAGGAGAGACGGACGCCCGCTAGCCACTTATGCAAACTAGTTGCATGTCAAGCATGGAACAGGTCTCATGTGCGAGGACATGTAAAGTTTGTCCGGGCCGCTTCATCCCACTATGCCACCAATATCCAAAATTACAACAAAGGAGCAACAACATGATCATCATCGCCCACATACTCATATGTGTACTACCCGTGTAGAGTATCTACGCATAGATCCGGCTCTGATACCACTGTTGGGTTCGCAGCATAGAAAACAAAAATTTTCCTACGATGTGAACTATATACCAAGATCTATCTACTAGATACAAACAACGGGCGGATGTATATCCGTAGAGAACATACCCTTGAAGACCGACAAAGCTTAACGAGTTCAACTCGTGGTTGATGTAGACGATCTCTTGCCGATCTCAAGATCGAGAGGAAGTCCTAGCGCCGCAAATCAGCAGCGCATCCGTGCTCGCACACACGTTCGAGGAACCGAGCAACCTCCGCCTCCTTGCTCCAGCGATGCAGCGGAAGCACAACTCTTTCTTGCCGAATAGCCACCGGGAACATGTATCTCGCTAGTCCGAGACCATGGGGGAGAAATTCTAGAGGGGGAGAGATCCTTCACGAGGAGGTGTGAGAGACAAGTGAGGAGGGGCTCCTTTTATAGGAGGAGGGGAAACCCCAAGGGGTGGCAGGCGCATGGGGCTGCCTTGCCCTCCCCTCTTCATGTGGGTGGACACTCCACTCACAAATCTCCTTTAAATTCCCTCCACTCAAAGTCCACTCAAATTCCCATTAAATTTCCACCAAATTTAATGCAAACTCTCATTAAATAAAACTCTTTTATTTTATTCAGAATTTTGTCAATTACTTTAATGACAAACATTCACAGATAACCCCTTAGAATTCTATTTCACATGCATAACCACTTTATGCAATTTCACCCGAAAACCTGTTTGATCTAGTGAAATAAATTCACTGCTTGTTCATTCTTTCGGCATGAAACATTTGCTCCAATTGGATGTCGGTGTCTCTTAAGTGTGTCACCCTACGGTTCGTGAATAATGCGGACATGATCGAGACCCCTCTCGGATCAATAATCAGAAGCGGGATCTGGAGACCCATACTGACTCCCACACATTCAACGATGACTTTCTTGTGATCGTCGGAACCTTTTACACTAGTATCTTAATCCCTTTGTTTCACGATATATTACATGTCCGAGATTCGATCATCGGTATCTCCATACCTAGTTTGATCTCGTTACTGACATGCACTCTTTTCTCGTTCCTGTGATATAACATTCTAGTGATCAAATCACTTGCTTGCAAGCTAATCAATGTGATATCACCGAGAGGGCCTGTAGTATATCTATCCGTCATCGGGATGAACAAATTCCACTCTCGATCCATGAGCCTCAACATAACACTTTATTAGTTAAATCCATCTTTATAATCACCACTGTTACGGTGTGACGTTTGATGTTATCAAGAAACTCTTCCGGTGTTAGTGATTTACATGATCTCATGGTCTAAGGATTAGGATCACTTAAGTTGTTATAGCAATATAAACTCAATGACTTTGATCGTAATGCTATACTTCGGATGAATGTTCATCACACCATTACACTAATGTTGTGATCCCGTTATTAACAACATCCAATGTCCATGATCAGGAAACCTTGATCATCTTGTTAATCAACGAGCTAGTTTATGAGAGAGGCATAACTAGGAACTTTCTGTTTGTTTATTAAACACACATGTATTAACGTTTCTGTATTAATACAATTATAGCATGCAAAATAAACATCTATCATATACTTGGAATACACATAATAAACACTTTATTATTGCCTCTGAGGGCATATTCCCTTCAGATAGCGCTTGTAGATTGGTCGGCTGCTGCCGCAGCTTTCGGATCCGGAACCGTAGGTCCCTTCATCCGAAGGTGGATCGCACAGATCGGAGTTGCAGCTACTGCTGCTGTAGAACTCATCTGTCGATGGTGACGTGCGTAGCACGGGGTGTGGAGCCCACGGCGGGCACGATTTGACGGGCACCCGCTGGAGGCGGAGGTGCCGGTTGTCACACCCGAAGCGAAGCTCCCGAACAAAATTTCGAGTCCGTCGCCACGGGCTCAAAATCCTTCATGGTGGCGAGTGGGCGGTGAAGTCGAAGCGCCAAGAGGAGGTGATTCTCCGTCGCGGAGTTGTAGATCGATCTGGTGAACCGTCACGACCGCAATCAAGAGCCCCAGTTCCTGCATGCGCCAATTGACGAGGTTTAATCTCTTCAATGCCCATTGTTATGGACTTGGGTTTTGGAGAAGATGGGGATCTTTGGAGATCGTGGCACGGTTAATGGACAAGCAACCGGGGACACGAGATTTACCTGTGTTCAGGCCGGAGAAAACCCTACTCCTGCTTGTCTGCTCTTGATTACGGCGGAACCGAAGGTTACAGGGTGCGCAGATTCGATCTGGCGTGGATGCGTGTGCGAGAGTATGAGTCGAGGGATCTAGGGCGTTCCCTCCTGGCCTTTATATAGACTTAGGCAGGTCCCGGGCATAGTCCTAGTTGGTTACAAGTTTTGGGTTTTACCCCTTTGAATTTCCTATCGCCTCTAGTCTTGCTCTCCAAGGATCCGAAGGCGTCATGGGCCTTGGCCACCCGAAAATCTCCATGGGCGGTAGCATGTCTGTGGGCCTTCCTTGGCTGGACGGTATCTTTGAAGTCACGTGCCTGAGGTATAACCATGTCAGCCGCGGGGAGCTAGAGTCGGGCGCGAGGTGGGTCTTGGTTTAGGGCCCACCCATCCAGCGCCTCCTTGCCGCTGCTATTTTTATTTGGTTTTTCTGTTTTTGCCTATTGGGCTGGAATTTAGCCCATCTGGCTATGGACGAAATTCCTGATATTTTCCTTTAACCTTTAGTCCCACATGGGGCACCTAAGAGGGAGGTCACCCCTCCCTTAGACTATTTAAGGAGGTGCCTATGGGTGGGATTAAACACACAATAATATGAGATATTCCCTTTGGTTGGAATACTCCCCACTCTCTCTTGTTGCCTCTGCTATTGCATGGTCCTGAGTCTGGACTGTGTAGGCAAGGCGTTCTCTTTTGCGATACGCCGTTGCACTGCCAGGATTCGATCTAGGAGGTCTACTTCCGCAACCTCTGCGGGATCCAAGGTCGGGAGTCACCGTCTTGCATCGTATGCCCGTGGTAACTCGGTGGGGCTATTGAAGCTTCCGGGCCATCGTGCGGGGACCAGGACCAGGGGTGACTTGCGAGGAGCTTCGCGACCTTGAGGTTGGACGGTACGACTACATCATCCATGCTTCTGCATGAGCATAAAGCTCTCTCGGTCTTCAAGGGTATGTTACTGTTTTCTCTCTTCGTTACTGCATTACTAGTAGATAGATCTTGGGCATTCGGAGTTTCTTCCGCTTAGCATAACTTTTTTGATTTTCTGCATCGAACCCCAACATATTCTCTGTCTGGTTTGTTCTATTTTGTTGAAACTTTGGTCGAAAGGTGTACCGAAAGTAATGCTCAGGCACATTTGCCGCCGGTAGTACCGGGTGAAATTCTGGCTCTACTTCCGCTCAGCTTCTGTATCTTCTATGTTTGGTATGCTCTAATTTGTCGGATCTTTGGTCGGAATTCCTGGCGGTAGTACCGGTCTCAGTGGAAGTTCTAGTAGATCGGTGGATTCCGTCTTTCGCATCGCAGTTTTCTAAACGTTGGCTGGGTGCCACCGGAAGTTCCGGCCTCCCACTAGAAGTTCCGTCCAGGGTCATAAATGACCAATTGGTCAGATCTGCGAGCCCTTCAAAAGGGGATCCTCTTCCCATTCGGGGGCACAAGCTCTTTTCTTGGTTCTTGCCTTTTTCTCTCTCCTCCATTGTTGACCTTGAAAAGCTTTCCCTCTCCCCTTTCCCCTCCTATGATTCTTGCATCTTTTTGAGGGATTTGAGACAGGAGATCTAGATCTACAATCCCCGCAAACCAAATCCCTTCTTTGTGAAGGAATCATTAGGATCTAGATCTTGGAGAGTTTTGTGTTCCCCTCTTGTGTTCTTCCTCCCTTATGCCCCCAATAGCTTTCGTAGCTTTGTTGGAATTTAGGAGTGAAGGACTTGCCTTGTATTTATTGCATAGGTTTAAGTTCTTCACGGAGATTCGGTGAGTACAAGCTTGTAGGCTTGTTACTCTTGGGTTCTTGGAATCCTAAACGGTTGTGTGGTTGGTGTGTTGATTTCTTGAGGCCTCAATTGTGGAGTGTCTTTGTGGCCTTTTGTGGCTTTGTAGCCTTTGTGGCATTGTTTTTGGAAGCCTCCATTTGAGTTGTGGAGATAGCTCCAACCTTGTACGGGTTTTTGGAGACCGTCCTCAAGTGTCCCTTAGTGGATCGTGAGTAGGCCTTTGTGGCGAGTTCACGCGGAATAGGGTGAGCCTGTTTTGGCGCCAGTGTGTTGCGTGCCTTCGCATCCGGGGTGAGGCCTTGTGTGGCGTTGGGTGAGCATCGAGCCACCACACCCCGAGGTGATCCATTTGTGACGTTCAGAGAGTATTGCGCCATCGCGCCTCTCTAATGGAGACATAGCTTCTTTGGAAATGAATTTCGGAATAAAAATCTTCGTCTCCGTGTTCATCTTTCATCTCTTAACCGAGTCCTTTACTTATGCATTTTACATTGTGATATCCTTCATGCTTGAATTATTTCATCTTGCTATCGCCTTGTTGCTTGTATTGCTTAGCATAGATTGTTGGTGCACTTAAGTGAACCTAGTGGTTAGGTTTTGTGCTCAATAAATTAAACGTTAGTTTTTATTCCGCATTTATTTAAACCTCAACCGTAATAATTTAAAAGCCATTCGTCCTCCCTCACATTCATTGCACTTTCACCAATATTTTATACTTACCTAACCAATTTTGCGGCTGGATAGACCATAAGTATCACTTAGTAGTAGGATGCAATAGTTTGTACACACTCGTATGAACCTACGCGTACCTTATTATTCTTAGATACGCTATAGCAATGGTACAGATTTTTTTTATATGGCACAAATAATATTCTACAAACTATTCTTACCAGTGACATCCTTAAGCGGCCACCACACCAGAAGCATGTGGACCCGTCACGTGTTGACATACCATGTAGGCGCAACCTATGGTTACTACTCCCTTTGTTTTAAAATATAAGATGTTTTAGGTTTGTAAAAAGAAAATCTAAATTTGTTTTAGTATGTAGGTTCAATCAATTTTCGGATGAATCTACACACTAAAAGAAGTCTAGATTCATTTTCTTCATAAACCTAAAACATCTTATATTTTGAAATGGAGGGAGTATTAGAGATGATGCTTTTAGTAATTTTTTTAAAAAATTACATTGAGAAATGACAAAATAATATTATTCTTTTTTATAGAATAAATAGTAGTTGTGTTACCTCCGATCTATTATAAGTGTCAGGACTTTAGTTTAAATTTGGATAATTAAACTATATCTCAAACATTTATTATGGATTGAAGAGAGTACTATTTTTTTTATTTAGATGGACCCAAAGAGCAATACCCGAACTCGCAGCCCAACTATCTTTTGAGCTATTTCATAATATTCAGTCCCAATTTGGTGGGCCGTTCCTATCGTAAAGTCTATGAAATTGACCAATAACTGCATTTTGGGCCCAGTGAAATTGCCTAGATCACGAAAGAAGCCGGCCCCTCAAACTAGGAAGCACGGTTCAATCGCCACTTCGGGTTAAAAGAGGAAGCAGCGTTTGTAATTTGAAAAAAAAGGAACGGACAAGAAACTGGGTTAAAACACCAGTGTAGCATAAGAGTCTTCTCAGTTGTCACGTTACAAATTCAATGATTTTTAATTGAGGAATATCAAAATAATACTATTGTTCTTTCTGGGTACGATTCAGCTGCTGCAAGACCCAAAGGAGCAATGCCCTAATTCGCCGTTGGTTCTTTGTTGAGGTACAATAAGAAAATGAAAGAGTACAAAATGAAGTAAAAGTCCGCTACATCGAAAAAATAAGTACAAAGTACAAATGGAAAAGTATAAAAATATTAAAAGAAGCGAAGTATAATTTCATGAAAAACCGAGTAGAATTTCACAGAAAATATAGTAAAAACACAATAAACGGAGTACTAGTAAACTAAAATAGAATACGAGTACACTAGCGGAGCGAATGACTGGACAATTCTGTTAAAGTTTTTTTTTGTCGCAGCTATCGGATTTGGTGAAGCTCTTTGTGATGGTGATAATGTCATTGGGTCCTGGCATTTTCAGCAGAAGGTACGCGCAGTGCGGTACCGCTAGGAACCGTGCGAACGAGACACACGACCGAGGATGGCTTGGTACTGTGATGGACAGTCGATCATCTCGAACTCAAGTCGCTCGCGCCTGAAGTTCTTGGGGGTGCCAAAGATGACGCCGAGCCATATCTTGCCCAGGGGATATACTCCTTTCCCTAGGACTATGTCGTAGAAGGTTCTGTCGGATGCCTCTAGGCTGGTGAGCGGGATCCGCATTGCCTCCAGGGTGCTAGCGAACATAAGATTTATGCCTCTGCCACCATCCATGAATACTCGGCTCATCTCAAACCCACCGTTCTGAGCCTCGAGCACCAGAGCAGAATGACCTGGGCGAGAGATCTGACGGGGATGATCAGATCTATCGAAGGTGATGCATGACTTCGAGCCTCCGAGGTACTCAGGTATGGCCGGTGGGAAGGTGACGACCAGGTTTATCTGGCGGGTGATCGTCTTCTGGATCCTGTTGGATGGACGCCCCTTCTGTATCATCATGGTACCCAACACTCGTGGGTATTGTTCCCCTCCGTTGTTCTGGGCCGGCGTAGCCACAGGCTGCGCGGGTCCTCAAGTGGTGGTGGTGGGGCGCCATATGAGAAGCGCCTCGCGGCGGAGCCGAACCCCTGGTTTACTGTGTCACGCTGCAGCTGGGCGTATCCTTCGTGGAGCTTCTGGAACTCCCGACAATCCTTGAGCAGGTGGCTGGATTTCTTTTTGTCGTCCTGTTTATTGATGTAGAATTGGATGCTACAAGGACTCAACAGCTTGTCAATTGCGGATGGCTCATCTGTTGGAATTATGCCCTAGAGGCAATAATAAAGATGTTATTATTAAAATTCTTATTCATGATAAAGTTTATATTCCATGCTAGAATTGTATTAAGCGGAAACTTTAATACTTGTGTGGTTTGTGAACAACACCGTGTCCCTAGTATGCCTCTATGGGCTAGCTCATTGATTAATGATGGTTAAGGTTTACTAACCATAGACATGAGTTATCGATTGATAATGAGATCATATCATTGGGAGAATGATATGATGGACAGACCCAAACTAAGCGGAACAATTAGATCGTGTCATCGTGTTCATCTTTGCGAAGCTTTTCTTATGTCAAATATTGTATTCCTTATACCATGAGATAATACAACTCCCTGGTATCGGAAGAAAGCTTTGAGGTCATCAAACGTCATCCTATGAGAGGGTGATCATAAAGGTGTCTCTCAGGTGATCGGAAAGTACCTGTTGGGTTGTATGTATCGAGATGGGATTTGTCCCTCCCAAGTCGGAGAGATATACTTCAGGCCCACTCGGTAATTGATGTCAACACCGCTTGCAAGCATGTGGTTAAGGAGTTAATCACAAAGTGATATCGGATTACGAGCAGTAAAGTACTTCGTGAGCGATTGAACTAGGTATGATGGTACCGACGATCAAATCTCGGGCAAGTAAAATATCGCGAGACGAAGGGAATATATATATGGGATTGATTGAATCACGGCATCGTGGTTCATCCGATATGATCATCGATGAATGTGTGAGTCAATATGGGTTTCAGACCCGCTATTGATTATTGCTATAAGATCATGTCTGCATGTTCTCGAACCCGAAGGGTCACACACTTAACGTGTTTCGACGCTAGGATAGATTGGATAATTGGTTTATGAGTTTTTGTTAGGAGTCTCGGATGGGATCCGGGACATCACGAGAGGTTCCAGAGTGGTCCGGAGAATAAGATTCATATAAGGCAGTGCAGTTTTGGAGTTCTAATTGTTTGGGTTAATCGGTATTGTACCGGAAGCTTCTAGAACCTTCCGGAGGGGGACCAACGTGGCCCCACCTGCCGGGAGGGGGCATGGGCCTATGAGGGAGTGCCCTGGACGCATTGGTCCAGGGGCACAAGGCCCCATAGGGCCCAGCCGGCCAAACAAGGGGAAAACCCTAATTGGAGCTTCTAGAAGGGAAACTTGCCCCCACTCCTCCTCCTTGGCCGGCCTAGGCTTGGGGAGGGTCTAGGGCTGGCGCCCCCCTATATATAGAGGCTGGGCGCACCACCCCCCACACCTTCCCCTCAAGCCTAGCCGCCCTGCTGCCCTCCTCTCTCTCTCTCCCGACTGCGTGTAGGCGAAGCCCTGCTGCAGAAACTCTCCACCACTTGCATCGCGTCGTCGCGTTGTAGATCCAATCCGTATCTCCACCATACTTGCTGGACCGAGGAAGGAGGAGACATCGAGGTGCCGCACGTGTGCATCTCTCGGAGGCATCGCCACTTGCGGTGTTAGATCGGAGCGGATCGCGAGGAGGAGAAGCGAGTACGACTACATCACCCACGTTCCGACGAATGTTCCGCTGTGCGAATCTTCAAGGGTATGAAGATCTCATCTAATCTCTCTCGTTGTTTGCATCTCCTAGATTAGATCTTGGCTTTCCCATTAGCATCCGTAGAATTTTTTTGATTTACTATGCTGCGAAACCCTTCAGTGGTATCAGAGCTAGATCTATGCGTAGATGTGTTTCACGAGTAGAACGCAACATGGTTGTTGAGGGAGTTGATGTTTTCTGTTGCAAGCCTCTTGTTTGTGTTCTTCTTATGACGCGGGATAGTGAGATTGAAGCGGTCCAGGCCAACCTTACGCGACGTCGTTCGCGAGACCAGCTCCGCACTTGACGTGTGGCTTGTTCCACACATGCGGCTGGTGGATGCCAGTTTCTCTCACTATAGTTGTCATGGGATTTACACCGGAGTTTGGCAACCATAATATCACCGTTTTGGCTTTCCGTAGGTAAGAATCGTTCTTAGCTTGCTACTCCATAAGCCACGTAAAACATGCAACAACAAAGTATAGGCGTCTAACTTGTTTTTGCAGGGAGTGTTTTCTGTGATATGGTATGGCCCAAGATGTGATGTGTATATTGTATGCGATGATCATGTTTTGTAATGTTTCACGACTTGCATGTCGATGAGTACACAACCTTCAGGAGCCATATGGTTGTCTTTATAATTGTGTATGACCTGTGTATCAACTTCTTATACGCCATGTAATAGTTTCACTTTTTCGCTAAGTAGTTAGCAATAGTTGTAGTTGCTATTCGTGGTGGAGGCAATCATGGTGGAGTGATGGAGATCATGCCGGCACGCACAAGATGGAGATCATTGCGCGAAGATTGGCTATACCATGTCACATAAAGTTATATGCATGTGATGTTTATCCTTTTATGTATCTTATTATGCTTAGATCGCGACGGTAGCATTATAAGATGATTCCTCACTTAAAGATCAAGATAAAACTGTGTTCTCCCCATGTATGCACCGTTGCGAAGTTAAATCGTGTCCAAGCATCACGTGATGATCGGGTGCTATAGACTCTCGTTCACATACAACGGGTGCAAGCCAGTTTGCACCTTGAAATACTTGGGTTTAACTTGACGAGCCTAGCATGTACAGACATGGCCTCGGAACACATGAACCGAAAGGTTAAACATGAGTCATATGAATGATATGATCGACACTTCGTTGTCCACGATTGAAACCACATCTCTTCTCGTGAAGATCGGATAAGGTGTGGTGAATTTGGATCATGTTCACTAAACAACTTGAGGGATGTTGAATTTAGTGGGAGTTCATCTAGTAATTTGATTAAAAGTTGAACTAGTTATCATGAACATAGTCTAATTTGTACTTGCAAATATTGTAGATCAAATGGCTAAGTCCAACTTCAACTTCAACGTTTTTGCTGAGAAGGAAAAGCTTAAAAACAATGGGTCTAACTTCACCAATTGGTTCCGCAATCTGAGAATCATTCTCTCTGGCGGTCAAAAGGACTATGTCCTTGAGAATGCGTTAGGTGACGCCCCTGCTGTAGATGCTCCGGCTGATGAGAAAGTTGTCTATCAGTCGCGCAAAGATGATTATGGTGTGATTAAGAGCACCATGTTGTTTGCTATGGAATCGGACCATCAAAATCGTTTTGAAGACTATCCCGGGCCCTTTGAGATTCTCGAGGAGCTGAAAACCATGTTTCAGACTCAGGCCCGTTCTGAGAGATATGATATCTCTGAGAAATTCTTTAACTGCAAGATGGAGGAAGGGAGTTCCGTTAGTGAGCACGCCATAAAGATGTCGGGCTACACTCACTTGAGCAAGCTGATGCAAGATTCCAGAGGAGCTCAAGATTGACAGAGTTCTACAATCACTCCCTCCCAGCTACAAAAGTTTTGTAGTGACTCATAATCAGATTGGTTCCACTGATACGATCACCGAGCTCTTCGCAAAGCTGAAGGCTGCGGAGGTGGACATCAAAAAGGATAATCATGTGTTGATGGTCAACAAGCCCCCCACCTTCAAGAAAGGTAAGGGTGCAAAGAAGCCCTTCAAGAAAGGCGGTAGCAAGCGCGTTTCCCCTGCTGAGAAGAAGCTCAAGTATGGACCCAAGCCGGACACTAAGTGCTTCTATTGCAAGGACAAGGGTCACTGGAAGCGCAACTGTCCGAAGTACTTAGCGGACAAGAAGGCTGGCACCATCAAAGGTATATTTGATATACATGTTATTGATGTTTTCCTTACTAGCCCTCGTTGTAGTGCCTGGGTATTTGATACTAGTTCAGTTGCTAATATTTGTAACTCGAAACAGGAGATACGGAATAGACGGCGGCTTGCGAGGGATGAGGTGACGATGCGCGTTGGCAACGGATCAAGAGTTGATGTGATGGACGTCGACACGCTCTCCTTAGTTTTACCTTCGGGATTAGTTTTAAACCTCGATAAATGTTATTATGAGCCTGCGTTGAGCATGAACATCATTTCTGGATCGTGTTTATTGCAAGACGGTTATTCATTTAAATCGGAGAATAATGGTTGTTCTATTTATATGAGTAACATCTTTTATGGTCATGCACCTATTGTGAATGGTTTATTTCTTCTAAATCTCGAAAGGTATGAAACACACACCCATAACATTGAGGGTAAGAGATGCAAAGTAGATAGTGATAATACTACTTATTTGTGGCACTAACGTCTAGTTCATATTGGTGTAAAGCGCATGAAGAAACTCCATTCCGATGGACTTTTGGGGTCTCTTGATTTTGAATCATTTGACACATGCGAACCATGCCTCATGGGCAAGATGATCAAAACCCCGTTCTCCGGTCTGATGGAGCGATCAACGGACTTTTTGGAAATCATACATACCGATGTATGTGGACCGATGAGTGTTTCGACGCGCGGTGGATATCGCTATTTTCTCACTTTTACCGATGACTTAAGTAGATATGGGTATATCTATTTAATGAAACATAAATCTGAAACATTTGAAAAGTTCAAAGAATTTCAGAATGAAGTGGAGAACCATCGTAACAGAAAGATTAAGTTTCTACGATCCGATCGTGGAGGTGAATATTTGAGTTATGATTTTCTCACGCATCTTAAAGCAAGCGAAATTGTTTCGCAACTCCATACCCGAACACCACAAGCAATGGTGTGTCTGAACGCCGGAATCGAACCCTATTAGATATGGTCCGATCAATGATGTCTCTTACTGATTTGCCGTTATCATTTTGGGGTTATGCATTAGAAACCGCTGCATTCACTTTAAATAGGGCACCATCTAAATCCGTTGGGACGACACCGTATGAACTGTGGTTTGGTGCTAAACCTAAGTTGTCGTTTCTTAAAGTTTGGGGATGCGAAGCCTATGTCAATAAGTTCATGCCGGACAAGCTCGAACCCAAAGCGGAGAAATGCGTCTTCATAGGATACCCTAAGGAAACTATTGGGTATACCTTCTATCACAGAACCGAAGGCAAAGTGTTTGTCGCAAAGAACGGTTCCTTTCTTGAGAAGGAGTTTCTCTCGAAAGAAGTGAGTGGGAGGAAAGTAGAGCTAGACGAGGTTGTTGAACCTTCTCTTGAATTGGAGAGTAGCACAACACCTGAAATTGTTCCAGTGCCGCCTGCACCAACAATAGAGGAAGCTAATGACAAGGATCATGAAGCTTCGACGATCTTTGCTCTTGAACCGCAGTCGACAAGGTCGCGTGCCCCTCCTGAGTGGTACGGCGACCCTGTCTTGACTGTCTTGTTGGTAGAATACAGTGAACCTACGAACTATGAGGAAGCGATGATGATCCCATACTCTTAGAAATGGCTAGAGGCCATGAAATCCGAACTGGGATCCATGAGCGAAAACCAAGTATGGACTTTGGTGGACCCTCCTAGCGACCGAAAGGCCTATGAGTGCAAATGGATCTTCAAGAAGAAAACGGACGCAGATGGTAATGTTACCGTCTATAAAGCATGGCTTGTCGCGAAAGGTTTTCGGCAAGTTCAAGGTGTTGACTATGATGAGACTTTCTCTCCCGTAGCGATGTTTAAGTCCATTCGGATTTTATTAGCAATTGCTACGTTTCATGATTATGAAATATGGCAGATGGATGTCAAGACTGCGTTTCTCAATGACAACATTGATGAAGAGTTGTATATGATGCAACCCGAAGGTTTTGTCGATCCTAAGGATGCTGATAAAGTGTGCAAACTTCAGCGTTCCATTTATGGACAGAAGCAAGCATCTCGGAGTTGGAACCTTCGTTTTGATCAAGTGATCAAGAGCTTTGGATTTGTTCCAAATTGCTACGAAGCTTGTATCTACAAGAAAGTGAGTGGGAGCTCGGTGACATTTCTGGTACTATATGTGGATGACATATTGATTATTGGAAATGACATTAACATGCTTAATGATGTGAAGAGTTATTTGAACAAGTGTTTCTCAATGAAAGACCTAGGTGAAGTTGCTTATATATTGGGCATCAAAATCTATAGAGATAGACAAAGACGCCTGATAGCTTTAAGCCAGAGTACATACCTAGACAAAGTTCTGAAAAGGTTCAGAATGGATAAGGCAAAGAAAGGTTCAGTGCCTATGTTGTCAGGTAAGATATTGAGAAAGGCTCAGTGTCCAGCTACGGTAAATGATAGAAAAACTATGAGCAAAGTGCCTTATGCCTCGGCCATACGTTCTATCATGTATGCCATGCTGTGTACTAGACCGAATGTGTCCAATGCTCTTAGTTTGACGAGCAGATATCAAAGTGATCCAGGAGTGGAACACTGGACAGCCGTGAAGAACATCCTAAAGTACCTAAATAGGACTAAAGAAATGTTCTTAGTCTATGGAGGTGATGAACAGCTCGTCGTAAAGGGTTACGTCGACGCTAGTTTCGACACCGACAAGGATGATTCTAAATCTCAGACAGGATACGTTTATATTTTGAATGGAGGAGCTATGATCCGGAGAAGCTGCAAGCAAAGCGTGATCGCGGGATCTACAGTAGAAGCGGAATACATGGCTGCTGCAGAAGCGTCAAGTGAAGGAGTTTGGATCAGGAACTTCATCACTGAGCTTGGCATGGTTCCAAGTGCATTGGACCCACTAGAGATATTGTGTGACAACACTAGCGCCATAGCACTCGCTAAGGAACCAAGATATCATACGAAGACCAAGCATATCAACCGCAAGTTTCATATAATCCGAGATTATATAGCAGATGGAGATCTGAAGATTAGCAAAGTACATACAGATCTGAATGTCGCAGATCCATTGACTAAACCTCTTCCACGTGTAAAACATGATCAACACCTTGGTGCCATGGGTGTGAGATTGTTGCCAAATGTAAACTAGATTATTGACTCTAGTGCAAGTGGGAGACTGTTGGAATTATGCCCTAGAGGTAATAATAAAGATGTTATTATTATAATTCTTGTTCATGATAAAGTTTATATTCCATGCTAGAATTGTATTAAGCGAAAACTTTAATACTTGTGTGGTTTGTGAACAACACCGTGTCCCTAGTATGCCTCTATGGACTAGCTCATTGATTAATGATGGTTAAGGTTTCCTAACCATAGACATGGGTTGTCGATTGATAATGAGATCATATCATTGGGAGAATGATATGATGGACATACCCAAACTAAGCGGAGCAATTAGATCGTGTCATCGTGTTCATCTTTGCGAAGCTTTTGTTATGTCAAATATTGTATTCCTTGACCATGAGATAATACAACTCCCTGGTATCGGAAGAAAGCTTTGAGGTCATCAAACGTCATCCTATGATAGGGTGATCATAAAGGTGTCTCTCAGGTGATCGGAAAGTACCTGTTGGGTTGTATGTATCGAGATGGGATTTGTCCCTCCCAAGTCGGAGAGATATACTTCGGGCCCACTCGGTGATATCAACACCGCTTGCAAGCATGTGGTTAAGGAGTTAATCACAAATTGATATCGTATTATGGAACGAGTAAAGTACTTGCTGTGAACGAGATTGAACTAGGTATGACGGTACCGACGATCAAATCTCGGGCAAGTAAAATGTCGCGAGACGAAGGGAATATATATATGGGATTGATTGAATCCTGGCATCGTGGTTCATCCGATATGATCATCAATGAATGTGTGGGAGTCAATATGGGTTTCCATACCCCGCTATTGATTATTGATATAAGATCATGTCTGCATGTTCTCGAACCCGAAGGGTCACACACTTAACGTGTCTCGACGCTAGGATAGATTGGATAATTGGTTTATGAGTTTTTGTTCGGAGTCTCGGATGGGATCTGGGACATCACGAGAGGTTCCGGAGTGGTCCGGAGAATAAGATTCATATAAGGCAATGCAGTTTTTGGAGTTCGGAATTGTTTCGGGTTAATCGGTATTGTACCGGAAGCTTCTAGAACCTTCCGGAGGGGGACCAACGTGGCCCAACCTGCCGGAAGGGGGCATGGGCCTATGAGGGAGTGCCCTGGCCGCATTGGGCCAGGGGCACAAGGCCCCATAGGGCCCAGCCGGCCAAACAAGGGGAAAACCCTAATTGGAGCTTCTAGAAGGAGGAAACTTGCCCCCACTCCTCCCTCCTTTGGCCGGCCTAGGATTGGGAGGGCTGGGGCTGGTGCCCACCCTCTATATATAGAGGGTGGGGAGCACCACCCCACACCTTCCTCAAGCCTAGCCGCTGCCGCCTCCTCTCTCTCTCCCGACTGCGTGTAGGCGAAGCCTTGCTGCAGAAACTCTCCACCACTTGCACCGCGCCGTCGCGTTGTAGATCCAATCTGTCTCTCCACCATACTTGTTGGACCGAGGAAGGAGGAGACGTCGAGGTACCGCACGTGTGCATCTCTGGGAGGCATCGCCACTTGCGGTGTTAGATCGGAGCGGATCGCGAGAGGGAGAAGCAAGTACGACTACATCACCCACGTTCCGATGAACATTCCGCTGTGCGAATCTTCAAGGGTATGAAGATCTCATCTAATCTCTCTCGCTGTTTGCATCTCCTAGATTAGATCTTGGCTTTCCCATTCGCATCCGTAGAATTTTTTTGATTTACTATGCTGCGAAACCCTTCATCATCGTCAGAGGTGCGATATTGCCATGATTGTGTGGTATTTCTGCTGTCATGGTAGTTGCCTATGCGATAGCCGCTGTTGCGGTTTCCATCATCGCGGCGATCGGCTTAGCCAGCCGCGACCATGTCGATTTCTTCGCGGTCGTCGTAGACGCGCGCTCTCCTATTCCCCTGGCGGTCGCGTCTGCAGACGACTTCGTCCTTCTCATTCGAATGTGTTCGGTTGTTGTGGACGGCATACTCGCCATCGGCCCAACGATTGGCGATATCCATTAGGCGGTCGATAGTTCTGGGCTTGATGCGTCAGATCCATCCCGAGCTCGTGGCGCCTCACGCCGCTGCTGAATGCATCGATCGCTCCTTCCTCATAGATATCCTCTACAGAGTTTTTGATGACAGACCAACGCTGGACGTAAGAGCGGATGGACTCGTTGGACCTTTGGCAGCAGACACGTAATTCTTTGATTGAGGTCGGACGCTTGCCAGTGCCTTTGAAGTTGCGGATGAAGCTGTAAACCAGCTCTTCCCAGCTACAGATGGATTTGGAGGGGAAATTGTTGAGCCAGGCCCTAGCCGCGCCCTTCAGCTACAGCTGAAGGCATTACATGGTTGTGTTCTTGCTTCCACCATGCAGCTGGACTGACGAGATATCATCATCCAGCCATATCTTTGGCTCCTACAGACCGTCAAACTTCGGATTGTCCGAAGGAAGTTTGAAGCCCTTGGGAATCCACGATTTACGTATGGCTCGGCCGAAGCATCTGGCACCACAAAGCCTCCGACATGGTATGCAGCGTCGCCATGACAAATCATTGTCATGTTCGTCGGATGACGGTGTGCGGTTTCTTGCAAAATTTACTACAACCTTCTTTGGCTTAGGAGCCTCGTCCCCGGTTAGTGCGGCTCCGACAAGCCCGAGGCTCGTGATCACGGACTTGTGAATGTCAAATCGTGGATCCCAGACCTGTGGTTGATTGGGGAGAAGGGTTAGGGTTTCTAGGGTAGGCTAGGGTTTGGCATGGGTCCAGTCGGCTGGGCCTTTGGGCCTGGCCGGTTTAGGTTTATTATTTTTATAAAATATTCTCTTTTTATTTGTTTAAAAAATTTTGGTAAATAATTTAAGCAAATAGTTGAGCAGACAAATATAGGATTTTGTTTTGAATAAGAGAAGGGTATTGTAGCAAACAAAATAGTTTTTAGTTAAAATATTTTGAGAGACAAAGATGCATGATGCCATGATGATGCAACAAAATTAAATCAAATGGCAATATTATAATTAGGGTTTATTCGGGGTGCTACAATTCGGCACCACTAACAATGGATCTCGCCCTCGAGATCCACCTCCTAGTATGGGGAAGAAAGCCGACAATCTGAATCTTCTTGTTTTGTGCAAATCTTTGCGACACCACTAACAAAGATTCCTTCTCCGCCTTGAAATTGGCGACACCACCAACAAGGGATCATTTTCCATGATCCTCAAGAGAACACTCCAGAGAAATAAAGATAAAGGTCGAGGTCTCAAAAGATAAGGCCACCTCTAACTTCTATAGAAAGAGTAAAAATTGCATCGATCCACCATTCAATGTGCAAAAGCGAATGATAAGAGTAGTGGTATGGTCGCAACTCCATCCCACACTCAAAGAATTACTCTGTACACGAAAAGACGGATTATGCAACCAACCCTCGGAATTTAGACTAAAGATCTCGACAAGCGAGGTTCGGAAACAAAAGAGGGAAGGATATTCTCATCAGATCTGATGTAGATGACTTCATCGTATCGGAAAACACCGGAGGATAGGAAGAAAAAATTTAGTGAATTTTTGGTCCACTGAAAGGTACAACAGATGAAAGATTCATCAGATAGCATGAATGCCGGATGTTGAAGCACCGTTACAAGAGGATGGAAGCGAAACCCTGAAGGTACGACGGAAACCCAACCACGAGAAATCCTAGACTCGAAGAAAAGATAAGAGAGCAGATTCAAAACACACAGAGGCAAGAGGAGAATAGCAGAGGGTTAAGGAGTTAAAGTAGGCCTATCTATCCAATCGATTTTTCCAAAATATTTTTGACACTCTACAGCGGCCGTTAGCTAGGTTATCCTATAGGCTGGACCAGTGGGGTATCGTAACTGCTGAGCTCTTATACCACTCTGTAACACCCTCAGAATCGACCCTATGCAAGTTTCAGCGATTCCCACCAAACCTGCATAGAAACGATTCAAAGGTGCCCACCAGGCACTTTTGCGCAGGTGGAAAACGAAGTAATACCATTACACAATAGTCCATGATGGAACCCATAGAACAGATATATACAACAATGACTCAAAGAGTCAAGAATATAGATATACAATACAAAGATCCAAATCACCTTTAAAACGATACAGCGTCCGAGTACGAACAAGATACAAATTGAGCTAAGAGCCCTGAAGAATAACCAATGGCGTCCATAACCCTGCCCAGGCCAAGCCGGAAGGGTAACCCTGCTAACGACGTCGATCTCAAAACCTGCTTAAACAAAAGGGGTGCCAACAAAGGGCAAAGGAAAAAGAGAGTGGTCAGTACTGAGGCCAGTACACGACGAGACTAGAATTTGGCGGTCCTCGCCTACATATGTATGGTGGACTGAAGCGGTAGCGGAGGATGCGCTAAACAACCTATAGAGATTCAATACATTTGTCGGCTATTAGAGAGATATGAGAAAGACCTATTCGGATCCAAACTGATACTACAACCAAAAAAAACATCCTTGTATTTCCCCCTCAAGATCAAACGAGGAAGTCAAGCCGAGGAAACTCACATAGTTGGCAGTTTTATCAATTCCGTTACAGTTGCAACACTTACTAGTCATATATAGATACTATGAGTCATCCTGATATAATAAGAAGTAGGCACTTTTAATTAACCATTTCGTTGTAGTTGCGATACTTACTAGTCAGATACATATCACATGAGACATACAAGAACCCGGCAGTTGTTGGCACTTTTATTTAGCCATTCTGTTGTAGTGAAGTTGATTACTAGTCATTATAAAGTCAAATTTATAGCGCTACTTTAGTTATAGTTGTCTATGATCGAGATACGGTGCTTTAGTTGTAGTGAAGTTGACTACTTTAGTTATAGTCAAATTTATAGCACTAATTTATAGCGGACATGGCTTTCAGAAAGTTTTACCCTGCAGGGGTGCACAAATAGCAACACACGCACGATCAACCTCGGGAAAAACCAAATGAAAACCCAATGAGGCATCACGACAGAATATTCGCAAGATTCATATTTGATTTCATGGGGCCACCCCACTAAGCTACCCGCGACGAAGTTGGCCGGCTCCGAGATGGATCCAGAGGTTTGTACCAATGGTTGTAAACGACCGGGAACCCAAAAGTGTGACTGGGCTTGTTGATACCGCGAAAACATTTCACATTTGTTCCTAAACAGTACAAGCGCTCCACGCGCAATCGTAAAAAGCATGACATAAGTACAAGATAGTAATAAAGCCCCAAACTACTTTGTGGCCCCAAGGAATTAAATATGACTCAAGCTAGGGTTAGGGGGATTCATGGGCCCACATGTAGATAGTGCGAATATTCAAAGAACAGGTATCAAGTACTCGGGGTCCTATGGGACACAAGTGGACGGTTAAAAACCAAATAACATCTATTGCCCACCTGTGCCTCTGCATTATTTACCTACTTCAATTTTAGTTATTAAACGGTAATTAAATCCATGATCATCTCCAACATTAAACATGCGGCATTACTCCAACAACTGTGGAAGATCGACGGTGCGACACATCACCTGCGCAAGCAACTACGACTCGCAAGGCTGACTATCAACCAAACAACAGGTAAAAGGATGTGTCCATGGCAATATAAGGACTGAGGGAAGTATAACGGAGTACGGAATCTATAGCATCGCAACACAGACAGCAATAGATCAACGGGAGGAAATAAAGACTAGAAATGTAAAATAGGTGGAAAGGGGGAGAATGCTCGCCTGAAAACATTGCCGAAAGTACATCTGAAGATCGGGGCAAAGCTCACATCAACTCAACGGCCTTATCCGCGAAGAAGCAAAACACTAGAAGAAACACCGGATGCATTATTTAATACTACGACAGAAGATCAGCATGATGCATGTATGATGCGTGCCATGGCAAGGATGCGATGCAATTAGGAAATATTAAGCCGAACCAGGGTCCCGACAATTAATTAGACAGTTCATATTGTTTAGATACCCCACACTTTAAATGTTTTCTTAACAAGGAAAAACATGTCATCGGTTCACTACACAAATTTAATTGGGACCAATATTAGACTAGAAAAGCCCGCATATGGTCTCCATATTTAATTATGAGGTGAATCGACTTACAAACCGGACCTGTGAAATATGTATGCAAGCATGTACAATTTGATATGCAACAATTAGATATGACGTATTATAAAAATAGGGCGGGCTCGGAAAAGGGGTCACACTTGGGTTCGACGATCTTGGTTCGGAGGGGGTTCGGGGCGGTCTTCGGACGTCGGGATCGAGCTTCGGTTTCCATGAAGGGGAGCTTCGAACTCCGACTTTTTGGTCGGTGGAGAACTCAGATGGGCGCCGGGGTTCATCGGATCTACGCGATCGATGTCGATCTTGGCGGTTACTGGTCCATGTTGTTGTTCTGCCGACGGGAATGCGCCATGGAAGGTTGATATTGACCCGTATGGAGAAATTACTTTACTTGATCAGATACATCAAGACAAAATGGATCGGAGGTAGCTGTTGCCTGCCAAAACTCACCGGCGAGCAGCGACGAGCAACACGAAGAGCCGGGAGGCTCCCAGAACTGCTGGTGGACCCTGGTCCCTCGGGCAACGGCCCGCAAAACTCCGGCACACGTCCTGGCTTGGTTCGAGGGCGTGCCACCTGACCTATACCTGGTCAGGAAGGTGAAGGATTGCTCCGATTGATTTCCTGCATGGTAAACAAGTATACGTAAAATTGAGCCGTGACGGCTCCCGTGTTTCCACGAAAATCGGCTCCTAGAGCCGATTGCCCCATGGTTCTGCATTAGATTTACGATAACATGGGGTTTTGCTTGATCACTACAAGTTAAATCGATCTACGACAGTTTAATGTTTTCACCACGTAACTGGAACGTCCTACACGTAATTGAGCCTGGTATGTACAAAAGATGAAGAATATTAACCCTAGAGGAGGCCTAATAACCAACGTAAAGTCAATTACCGGAACAACTTCTCTAGAGCATAAGCCACGTCCTTACGTACTACTGGATCGTTCAACCCGTTTGTAAGGCCTGACTACGTAGATATCAAACTAAACCTTGGCGAGCAAGGCACAACCATAACAGATCGAATCAGCTAAATAAAGATCAAGCAAGGTGCTACCCTTGCACTTGGGAAAAAGGTGCAAAGGTAGCGAGACAACTAGAGGTAGCAAAATCAAACGATTATAACGAAGAACACCGATGCTAACCTCGATGATCTATGATAATAATGTTACTCGCCATCAACAAGGCTTCAAAGATCGAGTAACACCAACTAACGATAAGTAAAATCGCCTAGATCGCAAGATGCAATCTAGGCAGCATGACACTTACCCGAAAGAAACCCTCGAAAACAAGGGGTGGCGATCTTGGAGATTGTGTTTGTTGTGAACGTGATTGTCCTCCTTTTCTTGATAACCTTAGGTACATATTTATAGTCCGGAGACTCTCTACTTTTGGAATAACTCTACAACTCTATCTTTACCTAAACTGAAACGGAACCTAAACTGAAACGAAACCTACTATGATACAAGATACACGGGCAGTTTAGCCCAATTCTACGTACTAGGCCGATCCAACAACACGTTGAATATACGCATCTTCCAAGCCCATCTTGATCACGGCCCATCTCCTTCGTTGGACAAAATATGGCGATAACACATGCCCCCCTGGTTTTGGCAATGATAATTCCAAAACCACTCTGTGTTTTTTTCTTCTCCTCTCTTTTTTTTGTATCGGGTTGCGCGTTGACAGAATGCGTGGCAGAACAGAATCGTCACGCTACCCCTTCATCATGATGCCCTGTCTTCTCAACTCCTCCGCAGTGCATGATTTGACGATTTTGGCAGCGCAATCTGGGAAACCGCTATGGCATTGAACCGTCTCTCCACTATTCCCCTTATTTAAATTAAATGCAGCGATTCGCAGTCCCCATCTTCCTCCAGTAGCCAAAAAACCCTCTTTCTCCGCCATGGCCTCCTCTGCTTCCTCTGGCCTGTCCTCCCACGCCTCCAACTCAATGAGCGACCGAGAGCCGACGCCAGAGCACCCGCCGATGGCGGCGTACAACACTCTTGCCCCACAATGGTGGGACGAGAGGGGTTGGGACTTCGCCGTTTGGTCGGAGGACGACGCGCCCTTGACTGACGGCGAAGAAGACCTGCAGTTCCTTGCTGATGGGGAACTGGAGGCAGACAACACCGACGACGCCATGTCCTGGGACGGCGTCGACTCCTCCGAAGAAGAGGAGGAAGAGGAGGACACCTCCTCCGAGGAGTACCAGCCGGTGAAGTACTTCCGCACCGGGTCCAGCGAGGACACCGACGACGACGAGGACGAGGAGGCCCCTGCTGGCTTCTTCAGCAGCAGCAGCGAAGACGACGCCGGTAGCAGTGCTGAGGATAGCGCACGAGACGGCGGCGATGACAGCGACGACGACCTCGGCCTAGATTAGGAACCAGTAGTAGTAGTAGTAGCAATAAGCTCCCTTTTGTAATCAATCATCCTTTTGTAAGCAATCATCTTTCGAATGAATGAAAATCCGTTTCCCAAAGATTGTTCTTTTTCGCTCCAATTTTGCCGATAGCCGAAATAGGTCGATGTCCTAGAAGTCGATGACACTGTATCGGATTTCAACATACTGCACGCATACAGTCAAACAAGTCAAATCGCAAAGAGCCGATGACTACCCATCGGCTTCTCCCAAAAAACGTTGACAGGGTCAAAACTTGGTCGCATCTTTAGGCACATTAAAACGGCCACTTCTTGGTTTCAAACGGTAACCTGCGACCTTTTTCAAAACGGGCGACCTGCGTCCTTTTTCAAAACGGGCGACCCAAATCTCCAATTGCCCATCGAAAACGTGCCTGAACAAGCTAGTGTCGGGCAAGGATGAAGATGACGAAGCTGAGATCGCCGAGGTGAATCGTGTCCGTGCTGACGCCCTCCACGCCTTCGAAGCATTTCTCCAGTAGCTTGTATGTGCGAACTGGCACCTGTTTGTAACATGTGTGAACCTCTAGAGTCGATGACCGTGCATCGGCTATATTTTTTTTATTCGGCCGATTTTCAGCATCGGCCCCCACATTTTGACTGTCCATCATCTCACGTGCGTTTACTTAGCCGATTTCATGTATCGGCCCCTCAAGTTTTACTGTCCAACATCCCACATGCTTGGGAAATATTTCTTGAGATGTTGACCGTTGACCGCCACTTGGAATTTCACGCCGTCCAGCTCTTCAAGCATGTACGCGTTTCCTCTTAAAACTTGGTCGACCCTGTACGGCCCGTGCCAATTTGGAGACCATTTACCATATGTTGCATCCTTAGTCCCCAAGGGCAAAACAACTTCCCATACCAGATCACCAACGTGGAATTCCTTTGGCTTCACTTTCTTGTTGTATGCACGAGCTACTTTGGCCTTGTTCTCTTTGATTTTCTCCAGTGACCACAGCCTGAGCTCGGTTAAATCCTCCTGCATCACTCATCGGTTGCGTATTCTTGATCGTTAGATCGTCTGAAAAGTGACCCGTCTCGACCAGCCGTAATTTCCCAAGGCAATACGGCTTCTTGTCCATATACTAGATGGTATGGCGAGATTTTAATCGCCCATGGCATGACATGCGATAAGCCCACAATGCCTCGACAAAACCTCGTGCGCCTAGGGTGCTCATCGATTTTCTCTTGATCGACTTGATGAGGCTCGTTGGGCCTGACTTGCCCATTCGCTGAGCATAGTATGGAGATGATCGATCGCCTTAATCCCGTGTCCTCGCAAAACTTTCTAAACTCAAGAAATAAAGACCGAACCTCCATCGGTCGTGATAGTTTGGGGAATCCGAATCTAGGGATGACATGTTCTTTCACAAAGTTGATAACATCCTTTGAGTTTCTTGATTTCATCGGGACAGCCTCCACCCATTTAGTGAAATAATCAAGAATGGCCAAATCCACATGTGGCCTTTGCTTGATGGGGATTGATTTTGCCGATCATATCCATACCCCAACCTCGGAATGGCCAAGGCTTGATGATGGGGTTCATTGCCTTGGCCGGTACCATCTGAATTTTCCAAACTTCGACATGCTTGGCACCCTTTGTAGTACTTGAAACAGTCCTCAAGCATGGTGGGCCAATAAAACCCGATCGCTGATCAACCATTTCATCTTGTGAGCTGATTGGTGAGTTCCACAGCGCCTTCGTACCTCGTGTAGGAGCCGATTAGCCTCGGTGTCCCCGACATTTGAGCAATAATCCTTCGAGTCCTATAAAACATGTCATCCCCAATAAGCACATACTTCATGGCTTTGTACCTTATCCGTTTAGGTGCCCCAGCCGAATCCTTCAAGTAATTGAAGATATCGGCTCTCGATCGTCGCCTTCCGAGGCTGTGACCGAACATCGGCTCCTTCGCTACATCCTTGTAGCCAAGCCATTGTGCAAGATCATTTGCCTCGTATTCTGCGTCGTGGGATCCGGTGAAGTTTATGTACGGAATTGCGCCATCACTCACGGCAATTAAACCATAATGGGAAGAGGGACTCGCTCTCACACTTGTACTCCTCCGTGAGTTGGGAAATCACCAACTTGGAGTCTCCAAAAATTTCCACTGCTTCTGCTCCGGCTTCGAGGAGTAACTCCATTCCCTTGCGTATCGCCTCGTACTCGGCTACATTGTTGGTGCGAGAGGTAGACAATCTGATGGAGAAGGAAAATGTTGCCCCCCGGGGCGACACGAGTAAAATGCCGATGCCGCAGCCATCGTCACAAACTGATCCGTCGAAAAACATAGCCCACGCTTATGGACAAAGGTCGCTATGTTAGTGTTGATCCTTTCAGCGATAAGATCGCCGCCTGTCCCTTAATCGCTTTCGGGTTGATACGGATATCAAACTCGATAATGCAAACATCCATTTGCCCGATCGGCCTTTTAACATAGGAGCCGATAGCATGTGCTTTATGACGCCCGATTTGCATATGATGATGATCTCTCACGATAGCAAAATGTGGCGCAGCTTGGTGCAGAAAACAGTGAAAGAGGCACAACTTATCGATATCGGGATACCTTGTCTCCGTCCGGCATCATACCTTATGTAAAATATGACTCGCTCCAGCCATCATAAACTTGCACCACCACCGAGGCGATGGATGTGTCGACATCGACAAGTAAATGTAGAACGATGCATCGGTCAGTGGAACCAACAACGGCGGCTTCGGATATTCTTTGATTTCGTCAAAGGCTCGTTGTTGTTCGCTCCCCAATGAATTCCTCGTCAGATTTAATTTTCACCAGTCCCATGAACGGCTCTATTCTTCCTGACAGATTGGAGATGAATCTTCTGACGAAGTTGATCTTGCCGATGAGAGACTGCAGTTCTTTCTTTGTAGTGGGTGTCTTCATTGTTCGCACTGCCTCTTGACTTTTCAGGCCGATCTCAATCCCGCGTTCATGGACCAAAAAACCCAAGAACTGACCGGTCGTCACCCCGAAGGCACACTTCTTTGGATTCATCCGTAGGCCGAATTTTCTTGTTCGGTCCAGGACGCGTCGTAGATCGTCTAAGTGTCCTTGCGCTGAAGCAGACTTGACCACCACGTCATCGATGTAGATTTCCACCAGCTTGCCGATCAGATCATGAAAAATATAATTCATGGCTCTTTGGTACGTGGCGCCGGCATTCTTCAGTCCAAACGTCATGACTACATACTCGAACAACCCCACCACGGGACTCAATGCGTCTTGTGTATGTTCGGAGCCATAAAATTTGGTTGTAACCGCATTGCCATCCATGAAGCTCAAGATCTTATGACCAGCCGCTGCGTTGATTAACGCGTTTACGCCAAGCATCGGATACTCATCCTTTGGGGTAGCTCTGTTGAGATCCGAAAATCTATGGCAACACGCCACCGCCATCCTTTTCTCTACAGTGCGATACTAGAAATCCACTCAACATACCGCATGGCACGATTAACTTGGCATCAACATTTTCTCGACCTCTTTCTTGACTTCTTCCGAATTTCGCCTTCATTTGTCGTGCTCGCTGAAATGGCGAAATCCTTTTGAGCGGGAGTCGATGCTCAATGATGCTCCTGTCTAACCCAGGCATCTCTGTGCAGTCCCAGGCGAAGCAGTCTGGATATTGTTTCAACAGGGCTATCATCGGGCCCCGCAGATTCGGATCTAACTTTCTGCTGATAAATGTTGGTCGTGGCTTATCCCCAGGACCAATGTCGATCTCTTCTAGGTCATCAGCGGATGTAAACCCATACCCTAGCTTTCCGTCACCTGTCAAATCGACGCTAAACACAGGGCAAACAGTAGGTGAGGGTAACAAAAATGATTTGGGCCGATTGCCTGAATCGGCCCCCTTTTTGATTGAATTAGTTAAGGATGGTTTACACCTTATTGTGTTACAATGGCAGTGCATCTCCCTGCTACGACTACGTGATCCGCTTGTCGATTGGTGCTTCCTTTTTAGTGGCCGATCGCGAGGATCGGCCGTACCATTCTTGCCGTGGACCTTGCTACTCTGTCGTGCGATGGATAAGACCAGCCTCACCCGTTTTGTAGCTTCAATGCGCTCACAGCCGTCTAGACTGATTCGAGATCGGCTCTTGGTCTTCGCTTCCCGCGTTCATGCCAGCTATGGAAATCTCGATAGAATCATCGCATGGATGACCTCCACTTCATCTCCGTCCCACAGATAGGCAGTGCATCGTGGATGGAATGCAGCAATTAGCGTGAATCCGGTCTCTACCTAGCAAGACAGCGTAGGTACTTTTGCTGTCCACGGCGAAAAATGACGTGGGTATGGTTTTCCTGCCCATCGGATCCACGTTCGACGCCTTGCGTTTCAAGACCCGACCGTTGAAGTCGCTTAACGTGACGTTGGTTTTGATCGGATCTGCGTGGGCGTCCCAAAGCGTCGTAGCATGGAGTACGACATGATATTGATCGCCGCTCCGGTGTCCACCAACATCTTCTGGAGGTTGCCCATTGATGTAACCTCGCAGTCAGGCTTTCGGATGTTTGTAACCCTTCTCACGTGGCTTCTCAAAGATAACCGCCGTGGACGCGATCAGCCCACCGGTAGCTCATTGGTTCTTGGCGCGGCGAATTACGGCACGAACACCATGTTTGTGCGGCCGATGTCGTGCATCGGCTTTTACTTGTTTAGGCGCCATTCTTTCCTTGTCGGGCGGTCTTCCGTTTCGGTCGCCTAATTTTGACGGCCAGATCGGGCGCTTTTTTAAAGCGTGGAATCTGCGCTTGACTTCCTCAAGTTACGCAGCCGCTGCACTCTCGCTTTTGGGTGTGTCTGAGTCCGTCGGACACCACCTTGGACGGTGATATGTCTTCGTCTTTGTCATTCTTTGGCTTCTCGAGGTCTTCGCCCGGCGGACTCCTATGTGGCTCGGGGTGGAAGAGGCCCTAGACGTTTGAACACTGACACTGGCCTCGTGTCCTCCTTCTGCTAACCGCATTCCGGGCAGTTGTCGACTATAGGCAATCGGCTCATTCCCGCGTCCCAGCAATACTTGAAGAAAGGACAATCCCAATGCTTGTCTGCGCCTTCCTTTTCTTTAGATGGTCCCTTAGAGAGGTGCTCATATCCTTCATCGTCTCCATCGCGCCGGCGACGTTGGTCATACTGACGCTCATACTTGTTAAGGAGATGAGCGGAATGTGGCTCCTGATACCGCACTCTCCTCACCTGTTCCTCTGTTAAGTACCGCTTGTCATTGTGGCTGGGCCGGTAGCATGGACCAGCCTCCTTTCTTTCTTTGCCCCGAGAGCGGACACCTCCCTCCTTGTACGTGTCATGGTGGTACCCAGACCCTGCCATATTAACACCGAACGAAAAATCCAGTTGGCCCTCGCGGGCTTGAGTTCTACCATGTTGACGCCTGGAAATGGGTTCGTGTCCACTTTCATGGCGAACTGCCCAAGGATCGACGGCCTTGTTCTATCGCCATTTGATTTGGCGCGACTCTTTGCACTCATTGGTGGTGTGGGTGAACGAGTGATGCCACTTGCAGATGGTCTCCCGTTCATTTCCTGAGCCGAGGGATTTTGTGGCCTTCGGTAACCTCACCGCTTCTCCTTCAAGAAGAATCGAATATCTGCTCGGCTTTGCTCACATCAAGTCGAACCTTTGCAGGCCCTCTTGTGTTTCACCCATTTGCAGGCTACGTGATCGCCCCGAGCCCATTCACGGCCACTTCACAGTCCCGTAGGATCATCTTCTTCGCATCGACCAGGCCTATCGGACGCTTGAATTTGTCTTGGTACAACTGTGGTGGCGTTGTTCATACATCGCCGATTTGGGCCATGCGCCAATGAGTTGTACTCACTTGAAAGCCAGATCCTTGATGGGTGCCGAGAGACCCAACACCGCCAGCCGATCGCTTTCTCGATTAAACGAGAGTAACATCGGTTCTTGACGGTCTGGTTACCGGATGTACTCGCTACGTTTCCTCGCTTCGCCGACTGCGCCAGTCCGCAATGCCAGCCTCGGGCCTCAATGGTACCGGATGTGGAAATGCTCTTCCGCTTGCTTCCGGTATGAATCGAATCAGTGGCCGAGGTGTACCACCCAAAAGCTGGTCTTGTCGATTGCGCAAAAACCTTACGCGATCCGATCCGATGTCAAATTATGCCTAGCTGTGCTGTGTATCGGCTTATGCTCGATTGAGCTTGACCCTTCTGACCCGCTGAACCTTGAGAACTCAGGGAGCCGATACTTAGGTGGCAGCGGAATCAGGTCAAACTCGTTGGGGTACGGCTTTGAATAGCCGATTGTCCTTCTTGGCACGGTTTAACTGGTCTCTCGGGATGGTACGGATTTGCTCCACCGCTTGAGCTGCGGCTAGATTCTCATGACTTGTTCCATGGCATACTTGGCTAGCCACGCCTGTTTGTCGGCTCATCCTGCATATCGCTGCTCAAACGCCGCTCAAGATCCTGCCCAGAACCCCGCCGTAAAACTCCCGCGGTTGCAATCTGGTTGTGCGTGTCGTTATTGCGTCCGCACGTAGGTGCATATATATCCGTGGGATTTCCTTAGGTGGCTCAAACAGGAATTGGCAATCGCTGGGTCGCCTCCAGCCTTGTAGACGACGTGGCCGCTCCTGGCGGCTCGAGCCGCAAGTGTGAATGGCAGCGGTGGCCTTGTCTTGAGCGGTCTTTCTCCCTGGTGAGTCCCTAAAGTAGGCCCCGACGGAGAGTACCGATGTTTCATGATCTCTGAACTACGCGACGCGACCCGCTGCAAGCGTTCACCGTGCTCTCGAATGGCGTGTAGAGAATGAGCCACCATGTAGTTGACTTCTGTCATAGAGCTCGTGCGCCTCCGAAGGAACAGATGATCTACCTCATCAAGAGCACCCTCGGGAGAACCCCTCCACTTGATGCCATGCTTACGGGTCCTCTCAAAAGAGCCGATGAGATCGGCTTCAAGAGATTTCGATCTCATCATACTTCGCCTTGTGCTCTTGAGGGCTCGTCAGCGTGGTGATCGCTCTCCATCGCAGCGTCGGATGTTGATGTAGACGTTGTTGAAAGTCCCACCGGCGTGCGAAATGTGTTGCTGCCAAAACTCACCGAGCAGCGACGAGCAACACGAAGCGGGAGGCTCCCAGGCTGCTGGTGGGCCCTGGTCCCTCGGGCAGCCCGCAAAACTCGCACACGTCCTGGCTTGGTTCGAGGGCGTGCCACCTGACCTATACCTGGTCAGGAAGGTGAAGGATTGCTCCGATTGATTTCCTGCATGGTAAACAAGTATACGTAAAATTCGAGCCGTGACCGGCTCCCAGGTTTCCCTGAAAATCGGCTCCTAGAGCCGATTGCCCCATGGTTCTGCATTAGATTTACGATAACATGGGGTTTTGCTTGATCACTACAAGTTAAATCGATCTACGACAGTTTAATGTTTTCACCACGTAACTGGAACGTCCTACACGTAATTGAGCCTGGTATGTACAAAAGATGAAGAATATTAACCCTAGAGGAGGCCTAATAACCAACGTAAAGTCAATTACCGGAACAACTTCTCTAGAACGAATAAGCCACGTCCCTACGTACTACTGGATCGTTCAACCCGTTTGTAAGGCCTGACTACGTAGATATCAAACTAAACCTTGGCGAGCAAGGCACAACCATAACAGATCGAATCAGCTAAATAAAGATCAAGCAAGGTGCTACCCTTGCACTTGGGAAAAAGGTGCAAAGGTAGCGAGACAACTAGAGGTAGCAAAATCAAACGATTATAACGAAGAACACCGATGCTAACCTCGACAGATCTATGATAATAATGTTACTCGCCATCAACAAGGCTTCAGTACGAGTAACACCAACTAACGCATAAGTAAAAGTACTGCCTAGATCGCAAGATGCAATCTAGGCAGCATGACACACTTACCCGAAAGAAACCCTCGAAAACAAGGGGTGGCGATGCTTGAGATTGTGTTTGTTGTGAACGTGATTGTCCTCCTTTTCTTGATAACCTTAGGTACATATTTATAGTCCGGAGACTCTCTACTTTTGGAATAACTCTACAACTCTATCTTTACCTAAACTGAAACGGAACCTAAACTGAAACGAAACCTACTATGATACAAGATACACGGGCAGTTTAGCCCAATTCTACGTACTAGGCCGATCCAACAACACGTTGAATATACGCATCTTCCAAGCCCATCTTGATCACGGCCCATCTCCTTCGTTGGCCAAAATATGGCGATAACAGTAGCCTGTGTGGTAACATCACGGCCGAATAAAGACCACACTGAAAACAGCAAAGCACACGTGCACAGGAGACACAAACATGTGCCATGGATGCTTGCGGGAGAACCTGCGGCCGAGATCTGGCACTCGGGATGGGGCAGAAACATGGCTGGCACGCGCAGCGTTGCCGGAGAAGACCGGGAGACGGCGGCAGCCCGGAGCTGCGAGGTCGAACAGGGGCTGTGCGGAGGCGGTTCACTGCGGGGTGGAAGCAGGGGAGGCGACATGGAGAGCTTGGCGTGGCCGGCGCTGTGCTGGAGCTAGTGAGTACGAAGGCACGTAGGCCCACGTGCGGACACAAGGTGACTGTCGGCGGTGAGCTCGACCACAGCGGCAGCCGGAGGCGGGGTGGCGGCACGGGCGGCAGGCCCGGTTCGAGGCGAACGATGGTGGTCGGCACGCCACGGTCCCCCAGCGAGCAGGGCAATGACCGGGCTCAGGATGGCGACGGCCAGGCTCGGGATGGCGAGGGTGGCTCGACGGCCGACCGAGGGAGGGGAAGGGGCGCCATCGGGCGGCAGCGAGGGTGCCTGATGGGCGAAAGCATAGAGGCGAGGTGGGGGATCCTTGCGGCGGGGATGCGAGAGGAGCGGGGTGGGTTGCGTACGGCAGGGAGCAGGGGTCCGTGCTGGTCGCTATGGGGATACGTTCGCGGAAGGATCGATGTCAGATCTCTCTTCGGAGTTCGCCGACAAAGATCAGAAAAATACAAGGCCCACCCAAACCGCCCCTATGCAGGATATAAAGGTGGAAGATCACTGCAAGTCCGCTGGCTTCGCCCGTGCATCTGGACAACAGAGATCCAAGTTCGTCGGCGTGGTTACCATCTTCGATCTGGCGCGTTGCATTCAGAGAGAGGGCGAAAACCCCCACGATTATCTGTCCAGGTGGCTCCGTATACGAGCCGATCTGGCCCACTACCCCGATGATAATGCTTTGTATCACTTCGTGGAAGGATTGGACCGTGGCACGCTTCTCCGGCATTCTCTAAGACGACCGCAGGCAACAGGGCGCCTTACCCTTGAAGAGATGGTGAGCACCGTCAAAAACTACGCGGAGGCTGACGCAGCAGCCCAGAAAGCGCTTGCACTCATTGACGGAGATCCTCTGATTCAGCCACCGCCACCACCGCCTCCGGCCGCCATCGTCGCAGATGTGCCTCCACCTACAGTCATCGTCGCTGCTCTTGCACCTCCACCGCCCGTCATCGAGGAAGTCCTGGCGCCCTCCGACTCGGTTATTGACGTGCTTTATGCTGACTTCCGTGCAGATTCAGAGGAGATAGATTTCAGTCAAAAAGAGCTAGACTCCACCAAGCAGGAGATGGAGGAGGAGTATACGCGCGACGAGCAAGCCAACAATGCCGTCACATCTTGAGGGGTGTTCGTCACCATTGGGACGGCGATGGATGAAGATCAACCCGGACGAGCTCCGCCTACAGCGCTGGAGAAGGGGAAGGGGCCACTTATTGCTGCTGACGATGATCGCACAAAGGTCATGCCTCCTCCGCCTAACCCAGTGCAGCAGCCGCAGGAACTCAGCACCGGCCCGAGCAACAACAACACTACAAACTTGCCGCCTCCGGCATCTACGTCTACGGTATCCCAAGTTACTCCAGCTGATAGAGTGATGTACGATAATCTCCTCGTCGAGCCACCGATCGTCACGATATCCGAACATGACCCGACAGCGAAGCGCCAGGCTGGAGGAAGCGCAGGCCATCACGGAGCAAGGCGCTAAGCTAGATCGAGATCTGGTCAACGCGCAGAAGTCCATAGAGAAAGCTAGAGCAATGGAGGCCAAGTACAAAAATTTGCTGCAGCAACAGAAGGCCAAGAAAGCTCCGGCTCGCGTCATCAATGATCCTGGTGTACGGCGCAACCTAGGATGGGCTCCCTCGAAGCCGGCACAAGCCAAGCCATACATTGACAGTGAAGGCACGCAGGTGATGCTCACCCCACTCCTTAACCTCGCCGTCGCCAAGACCCTTCTAGAGCAGGATAGATCGCCCGAGGCAGTGGAACAGGTCTATGACCTAGTAGCCAAGGCGGTGAAGCAGCAGGAAAAGGCCACCTCTCAGAGGCTTGAGTCCGACCCAGCATTTTGCCAGTCTAGCCAGTATAAGCCGCCAAGGGACAAATCTCCTCTTGATGTCGGGTCCTAGACGGGTTCATCAGAACAAAGACGGAGGGATGCACGCAACAGGAAGGATGCTATCCCCATATCCTTCGACCACGGAGAAAAGGACCGACCTCGTCGCCCATCGCCATTGCCCCGATCCCCTTGACATCGCGAAGATTACAAGGTTCACCATCGTATGGATATGCCCCCACCAAAGCAGTGTGGCATCGTCATCCGCGACAACGCGGAGCATACCCGTCATGACGGAGAGCACAACCAAGGACACATGAGCAGGTCACACCATGACCCTCCACATCCGACAAGCAACCGTGACAGGCGTGAGGCATCACAGGCGGGTAACAACAAGAAGGCTAACCCACCGCCACCTCCGCCTCCGTCACCGCCAAGCAGTCACCATGGAGGAGGAGGCCCGCGTCGTTCACGCAGCCCATCCCCTGTTGACAAGAAGAAGAAGAATAAGATCCACGAGGCCCGGGAAGGACCATACCTGGGACCACGTTGCTTTGGACCTGCAATATGGTCCGCAACTTACCCCAAAGGTTTCTGGATTGACAAGACCATCAAGCCCTATGACGGCACCGCCAAGCCAGCCACATGGTTGCAGGACTACGACAACACGGTGGAGATTGCCGAAGGCAACCCCAACATCGCCGTCAAGTACCTCCCGTTAATGTTGGCGGGCACGACCCGTCAATGGATTGACGACTTGCCGGAGAAATCTATCTACAACTGGTTGGACATGTAAGAAGCGTTCACCAAGAACTTTGAGGGTACATACAAGCGTCCCTGCACTGTGGGCGATCTACAGCGGTGCATGCAAGAGAAAGACGAGACATCTCGCGCCTACCTCTCCCGCTGGCTGGACATGAAGAATTCATGCGCAGGAGTGCACGCTCAGACCGCCATGGCCGCCTTCATCGATGTGTTGGAAAGGGGCACGTTGATCCGACATAAGCTGAAGCGCTTGCAGGACAATCACCAGCTTGACTTGAACCATATGATTCAGTTGGCTAGTGAGTTCGCAGCTGCCGACGATGATGCTCACGGCTCCTTGCCGGCAACGACCGTTCCAACTCAAGCTCGGAGGAACAACAGTACAAAGCGGAAAACCGCTCCAGAAGAAAAGCAATCTACCGACATGGTTGCTATGACTTTTAGCAACGTGGTGATGGCGCTTGCAGGACGAGGTGATGGCGCTTGCAGGACGAGGTGATGGCGGACAACATGGCCGAGGAAGGGGAGTTGGTCGTGGGCAGCAACGAGGAAGTGAAACTACCTCGGCGCCGCTCCGCGTTCCCCAAAACTACGAGGAGTACCGTGATATGCCGTGCCTCGTACACCTCGACGTCAACGGCAAGGCCACCCATACCAATCGACACTGCAAGTTCATCAATGACCTCAAGGAAGACCCGAAGTCCGGCTACAAGCAAAGTCGGAAGAACAGACCGCGAGGCAAGGGCAAGGGGAAGAAGAAGGAGGAGGAGTCCAAGGATTCAAGTGACATGGACGAGGACGTTGACCCCAAGCACACCGCCAAAAGCGACGACAAGGGCAAGAATCCCTTTGCGAAGAAGGCGCCAGTCTACCACACTTTCCTTGGCACCCCCACCGTCTGACAACAGAAGACCTCTCTGAGGATCCTGATGGCTACTCTCCCCCCAGTTCCCCAGTACCTGCGCTGGTCGGAGGTTCCAATTACTTTGGACAGGACGGACCACCCAGACCTTATACCTACGTAGAACCAGTACGCCATGGTCATCTACCCCTTGATTGACGGCATGGAGTTCACCAAGTGTATGGTGGATACTGGAAGCAGCATCAACATCATGTACCTGGATACACTGCAGAAGATGAACTTGATGGAGGCAAACCTAAGGCGGACCAACACCATCTTCCATGGCGTAGTTCCTGGATGGGAGGCTCGGTCCCTTGGGTGCATTACACTTCAGGTTGCCTTTGGCGATGTTAATAATTACTGCCAAGAGCGCATGACCTTCGAGGTGGTCCCCTTCAAGAGCGTGTACCACGTCATATTCGGCCGCGACATATTCCACACGTTCATGGCCAAGCCATGCTTCGTCTACAACAAACTCAAGATACCCGGACCAAATGGTGTCATCACCGTATCCGGAAGCTTTACCAAGGCAAGGGACTACGAGATCAACGAAGCAGCCGTTGCAGAATCTGTCCTCTACAGCGAAGAATTCAAAGAGATCCAGAGCAAGGTCGATGACTCAGAGATGCCCGCGTTGAAGAAGCAGATCTCTGACTCCGCTCCTGCGTTCAAGGCCGCCATCGAGACCAAGCTGGGGGAACTTGTGGTAGGCGATGCCTCCAAGGTCACCGCCATTGGGATGAACCTGGATCCCAAATAGGAAAGCGCGCTCGTCGAGTTCCTCCGTGAGAATAGGGACATCTTTGCCTGGCAACCTGCCGACATGAAAGGTGTACCTAGGGAACTTGCTGAGCACAGCCTAAACATTGATCCAAAATCCAAACCAGTGAAACAACCTCTATGACGCTTTGGAGATGAGAAGAGACGCGCCATTGGCAAAGAGATAGCTAGGTTACTTAAGGCTAGATTTATCCGAGAAGTCCTTCACACCCAATGGGTGGCCAATCCTGTACTTGTCCCCAAAAAGGGAACCAATGAATTAAGAATGTGCGTTGATTACACCGGCTTGAACAAAGCATGTCCCAAAGATCCATTTGCTTCGCCTCGCATTGACCAAGTCATTGACTCGACGACTAGCTCGGAGCTT
Source organism: Avena longiglumis (assembly GCA_030063025.1). Lineage (NCBI taxonomy): Eukaryota > Viridiplantae > Streptophyta > Magnoliopsida > Poales > Poaceae > Avena > Avena longiglumis. Next base: position 173,103,887 of record CP125978.1, read on the forward strand.
TTGTGTTTTCTCGATGCATACTCAGGATACCACCAGATCAAGATGAGGAAGTCGGACCAATTGGCCACTTCGTTCACTACCCCGTACGACACATTTTTCTATGTTACGATGCCCTTTGGGCTGAAAAACGCAGGTGCTACGTACCAGCGGACAATGCAACATTGCCTTCATGACCAAATTGGTCGGAACGTTCACGCCTATGTGGACGATATCGCGGTGATGTCTGAAAAGTCAAATGACTTAATCGCCGACTTAAAAGAAACCTTTGATAATCTCCGGAAATACAACATGATGCTTAACCCTAAGAAGTGCGTCTTCGGGGTTCCAGCCAGCAAATTGTTGGGTTTTATCGTTTCCCAGCGCGGAATCGAGGTCAACCCGGAGAAAATCAAGACCATCTTAAACATAAACTGTCCGACATGCCTAAAGGAAATTCAACGACTATCAGGTTGTGTTGCAGCAGTTAGTCGGTTTGTCAGCCGACTTGGAGAGAAGTCTCTGTCGCTATACAAGTTGCTGAAGAAGGCGGACAAATTCACGTGGACAGAAGAAGTAGATGCAGCATTGAAGCAGCTCAAGGAGATTCTTTCCTCAGCGCCTATCCTTGCAGCACCCGAGCCTGGAGAGCCCCTGTTAATCTACATGGCGGCAACCAACCGGGTAATCAGCATCGTCGTCGTGGTAGAGCGGAAGGAACCAGGATATGTGCACGGAGTTCAACAACCAGTTTACTATGTGAGCGAGGTCTTTACGGAGTCCAAGCAGCGTTACCCGCACTACCAGAACATAGCTTATGGAGTATTCCTTGCTTCTCGGAAGCTGAGGCATTACTTTCAGGAGCACCTAATCACAGTGGTGAGCAAGACTCCACTTTCCGACATAATCAACAACAGCGACGCTACGGGAAGGCTCGCGAAGTGGGGCATTGAACTTGCCGCCTTCGAGATCACTTACAAGAGACGCGACGCTATCAAGTCACAAGCCTTGGCGGATTTTGTTGCAGATTGGACAGAGATGCAAGATGCTACTCCATTGACAGAACCAGAATATTGGGTGATGCACTTTCACGGATCAAAGCTGCTCAACGGCTCGGGGGCTGGTGTATTGCTACAGTCACCAACAGGAGACAAGCTACACTACGTTCTGCAGATCCACTTCGAGGCTACAAACAACATGGCGGAGTATGAAGCACTCATTCACGGACTACGTGTAGCCAAGGATATTGGCATCAAGCGCATAGTTTGCTGTGGAGATTCCGACTTGGTTGCCCAGCAGGTGGCTGGCACCTGGAATGCGCGGAACCCTATGATGGCGACATATTGAGACGAAGTGGACGAGATAGCCAAGAGCTTATTGGGCTACGAAGTCAAGTATGTGCCTAGGAGAAAAATGAGGTGGCTGATCTACTGTCTAAGATTGTATCAGGGCACAAGCAAATTCCGCCAGGAGTTTTCCTAGAGCACCTGCGCACACCATCTGTGAAGGGAGCCGACATCGACAACCCGGATAGAGTTGACTCTTTCGTCAACATGGTGACCAAGGTCCCTCCGGCTTGGACAAAACCATTCATGGAATATCTCGAACAAGGAACTTTGCCCGACGACGAAGTCGAAAGACGGCAAATAGTATGACGAGCAAAGGGTTATACCATATTCAATGGGAAACTCTACAAAAGGAGCACTGCTGGTGTATACCTAAAGTGTGTTTCCTAGATATAAGGCATGGAAATCATACGCGAAATCCATCTCGGAGATTGCGGGAATCATGCCGCTCCTCGATCGTTGGTCGCGAAAGCATTCCGACAAGGATTCTATTGGCTGACCGCGAAGGCGGACGCCGACAAGATGGTTGAGACATGCATGGGATGCCAGTATTATGCCCGACAACCACATGTTCCTACTGAAGAATTGTGAACAATACCAATAACTTGGCCGTTTGCAGTCTGGGGGCTAGACATGGTGGGACCGTTACAGACAACACCTTGTGGGTTTACACGTCTGCTTATAGCAGTTGATAAATTCACTAAATGGATAGAAGCTAAACCCATTAGAAAGCTTGATGGGGCAACTGCCCTCAGGTTTGTCCAGGATCTAGTGGTGAGATTTGGTCTCCCACATAGCATTATCACCGAAAACGGCAGCAATTTGTCACTCGGATAAGTGGAAGTTTATTGTTGGGAGAAAGGCATCCGACTTGACCTCGCATCTGTGGCACACCCACAGTCCAATGGTTAGGTTGAGCGAGCCAATGGATTAATTCTGCAGGGAATCAAGCCACGTCTTGAGGCACCGCTACATAGAGCAGCTGGAGCCTGGGCGGAAGAATTGCCATTTGTGCTGTGGAGTTTAGGAACTACACCCATCAGATCTACCGGCTACACCCCTTACTTCATGGTATATGGAGCAGAAGCCATCCTACCTTCCAACATCCTGAACGACGAAGATGACGCTGAAGAATCCAGACGCCTAGATGTGGACCTTCTCGAGGAGGAGCGCGTTTTGGCATGCCAAAGAACCGCCATCTACCAGCAGAAGCTACACAACTACCATAGTCGCCGTGTTCGGCATCGCTCGTTTAAATATGGGGATTTGGTGCTCCGACTTAAGCAGAAGAAGTCACACAAATTATCCCCACCATGGGAAGGACTGTTCATCATAAGCAAGGCGCTACTCAATGGGTCTTACTACCTCGTTGACAATCGTGAAATGAAGGATAGACCCAACGAGGATCATAAGCATAAGCGACGTGAACCAGATGATGACTACCCGGAGCTTGATCGGCCATGGAACATAGCACAACTATGACCTTTTTACACTTAGCATTTTTTATCTAATTGTGTACCTCTTATATGATCAATGAAATAAAGCTCTCTGGTTCACTCATATTTCTGAGTCTTCTACCTCCTTTAGTGTTCATTTTTGGATCATGTAAAACCTTTATGCACAAGCTTTGCGATTGCACTTGTGAAAATTCTGCCTACGGGCGTTAGCTTAAGTTTTCTGGTCTACACGTTCTTTGTTGTTTTTATGTGGATTCTGGAGTAGTGACTTTCGGCACTTATTGTCGGCGATTTTGTGCTTAGGTTATTGGCGGTGCCATTGGGCATCATCACCTGAGTGCATGGTTCCGACAACGAGTCTTCCGACTCACGAAAGGTCAAGCATAAGAACCAAAGTAATGGATAAGCCAGCACTTGCTTAAAAATATATACATGTTGGAAACTAGTTCTTGAGCAGCAGGAAATAACAACCATTGTTTTCCGCCTTAAGTTACATAAACAAGTTTTTTCCGCATATGCACCAAAGGTGAAACAAATATTACAAAATTGTTCTTCATTCCTTTGGCGCAGGTGACTTGGAAGCAGCGTAATCACCAGTCGGAGAACCACCCTCGAAGTCGGCGCTGTGGAGGAGCTCAGAGGAATCTTGGTTGTCGCTGTCGATGGTGTTCATTGGCACAAAGACATTGGCGTCCACCAACTTGGCAACTCTGGTGTCATAGCCCGCGAGCGACGACAAGATGGATTCATGGTTAATCTCTTTGCCATCGTCGTCTACGTCGGGAATGCCAGAGGTCACCGTGTCGATGTCGGCTTCTTCGTAGTGTGCCTTCACCATTGACAGCGCCATCCTTGTGCCAGCCCGTGCATATGAAGCTTTCCAGCTTGTGATACGCTCGGGGGCTCGACGCAGAATCTCCGAGTACTTCACCATGGAGTCCGATGCCTTGATATTTATCTGGAGGGGCTTGGAGATCTCCTTAGCTTGCCTGATGGCGGTGTTGATGAAGTTGCCGGCAAGAACCATGCATTACTTGGCTGGAGGAGGCGATCGGGTTAAACCCGTAGGAGCTGGAAAATCCGACAAGGAACACATGAGTTCAACAATTCAGAGTACCCAGACTACAGAAATCCAAGACGGAGAACACTTAATGAAAATGTTGGCCTCAGCTTACCAGAGGGTGTCTACCAAGGATTATTTATCTTGTTGGAGGAGCTTATACGCCTCGCTATGGTGTTGATTCTGCTCATCAGCAGCTTGCTTCTAATCTTTTAAGATCGCAATCTCCTCCTTCAAGCGATTTATTTCCTCGGTGGCGGAGTCCTGCAGGGCCTTCATCGACTCCTCATGCATTTTCAGCATGTCATTCCTCTCCTTCTTAAGAATTTTGTTCTTGCTATCCAGATCTTGAATGTGCTTGGATTGCTCGACAATATTCTTGGCTTTGGCGATGGTTTCTGCAAGTCGGAGAAAGCAAAGTACACAGTGAGTACTCGGCGAATATGGGCACAAAACCAAGTCGGAATGCGAAAAAGAAAACATACGCTTGCTCTTGGTGATCTGTTCCTTCAAGAAGGCAGTTTTACCCTTTTCAGCTTCCAGGTCTGCACGCATCTTCTGGTACTAGTCATTGGCCATGCCCCTCCGAGCACTCTCGTTCTGTGGAAAAAATGTCAAAGTTAAAGCGTTGTTTGGTCTGCTTGGAGCATCTAGCCGGAAATTTTCCACCTAGATGCTCGGGGGCTACAGTGTGAGTTTTTGACTTAGCAATATGCTTAGCTTTTCTTTAAGCATCTAATCGGAACTAATTCAGTTCTCGAATAGAGGCTTGGGGGATACAGTATAAAGTTTTTAACTTGGATATATGCTTAGCTTTTCTTTAAGCATCTAGTCGGAACTAATTCAGTTACAACTAGAGGCTTGGGGGCTACAGTATGGAAATTTATAAACACTGTGTATGCTACTCTTAAAGCATCTAGTCGGAATATTTCATTCCACCTACATGCTTGAGGGCTACAGTGAGAGTTTTTCTAACTTAGTCACTCTTAGAGCATATAGATGAAAAGACCTATGGTTTTCCGTCTACATCCTCGGGGGCTACAGTGGGATACTCATATGAAAGGCAAAAGGCAAATAAAACTTACAAGTGCGATGATCTTGAGGTTTGTAGTACTCTCGGCCAGCAGCTTGCCAAAGGATTCGCTGTTTCCTTGTAAGATTTCTGCTTGTCGGTGGAGTTCCTCTAGACCGCACGTCGGAGATGTCGGTGCCGAGGACCAAGCGGTGCTACCGGTGTAATCGGATAGACTATCTTTGGATAGGCTATGGTTTTCTTGGGTGCAGGCGCCGCCAACAGCAGTACTGCTTCACCACCGCCTTACCGCCACCGATGGCATCCTTAGCCGGAGCTTCAGCCATTTGGTGGGCGGCACTATCCTGCGTCGCCTGCTCGCCGGCGACAACAACCTCGGTAGAGGCACCTAAGTCCACTTCCATGGCGGAAGGGCCAGATGCCTCCTTAGCTTGTGAGCTTGTCGGGACAGACGAAGGCTTGACGGAGGGAGTGGTAGGGGCGATGGCGGGAGATGCGTCGCGATGCAGATGTCCTTGATGGTTCTAGAAGCCCCCAATTTGGAGGTCTTCTTGGGGCTGGTCGTGGCTTTCTTCCTGAAACGTGCAAAATGCATAAGAACAGTAGCAAGACAGATAAATAGACAATGTCGGAGGAAGAGAAGCTTACACAAGTGGGGGAGCTTTGGCAAAGGGGATCCTAGTAACTTTTCTCTTCTCCGCCTCCAGGGCAGCGGTAGTCTTCTTGGAGGCTCCACCCTCCGTCTTCTTCTTCTTGCCTCCATCGACAGCGTCAGAGGTGGAGCTCTTACGCTTTCGCGCCAACGGAGCATGGTCGTCGGACACGACCGTGACTTCCTTCATCTTTGGATCATATATTTGGGCAGCCAGGTTGTCCTCCTCTTGATCGCTAAGCTGTTAAGTGAGAAGTCACCGTGTTAGATGAGATGACATTTGCAAGACGGAAGAACTGGAGTATATGTCATACACGGAAAATAAATACCTACCTTTGGGAAATTGCCGTCTACGAACATGTTGTAGGTGATGGTTAAGCCACACTTCTTGTCCTTCACCTTGACGATGTCCTTAAGGCGGAGCTTGACGAAGTCGTTCGAGAAGTTGTCCACGGAGATGCGGAGGCTATCCCTTCTATCGCTGGTATACTCGTGCATGAGCTTCGCGTGGTGCTGCAGAGGTTGGATTCGCCTGATGAACCAACACATGGCTAGGTCCAAGCCGGTCAAACCCGTCTCTATGAACCATTCTATCCGCCTTATGGCGGGAAGCATCGAGGTCGGAGGGAAGGGAGGCCTGGGATCTCCATGACGAGGCTTCAGCGGCTCAAACGGCAATCGGTACATTACTTGTCGGCCAGCCAGAGGAATGTCTGGGCCGTAGAAGTACGTCCGTTGCCAATTTTTGCAGGACTCGTGGCCGACGATGTCGGTGAACCGCCGGCCAGGTCGAATCTTGAAGCTTATGGTGCCGCAGTTCCTAAGTTCTTCCTTACTAGCTCCGGCTTCACGTTTGATGGTGAAGAAGTACACGAAGAGGTCTAACCTAGGATTTATCCCTAAGTAACCCTCGCAAAGCACCGCGTAGTTGCTAAGCGCTAAGATACTGTTGGGGGAAAGATTTTGGGGCTGGACTCTGTAGTGGTTTAAGACGGAGAGGAAGAAGTTGGAGATGGGTAGGGAGACGCCGCGTACCAGTTGGGCTTTGAGGTACACCTTTTCTCCGGCTTGGGGAGAAGGTGTCACCTCGCCGGCCGGTGCCGCCCGCCAGGCGAGCCCCTCCGTAATACAACTTCAAGCAGCGGAATACGTAATAATAACGGTAGCGTAGGCGAAGCTCCATCTTCGGGTCACATGCAATGCTGACGATGGGAGATGATCCTAGTTGTCATAACCTTCCTGGGGTCCATCCTCCAGGTACTCCTCTTCATAGTCTGGCCATGGGAATAGCCAGGGACAAAGCCATGAGTACTATTTAAGTACTCGCAAACTAATACTAACAGAAAGGGATTTTTGATAATAGGACACTAGGCTCTAGGGTTGTTTTGCAAAAGCAAGATTTATCTCTACTAAGCTGAGAAGCAAGAGAAGCTAGTCACAATTTTATAACTTCTAATTAGGAACTTGTATTTCATATCACAACCCTGTTGTGGTTAAGTCAAAGTCTCAATTCATTTCACAAGTCTTTTGAAAACATCTGACGGGGGAACAGTATGGCCACTCCAACTGTCCATAACCGCGAACGCGGCTATTCGAATAGTTTGAGACTCTACAGAGATTGTACACTTTCACCACAACATTCGATACATCCGTCAGGAACAAATCCTGAATTCACCATACTCAGTATGCGGATAATCGATCCTAACCTTTCAATTACACGCCATAGTATAAGCACCTCTCCTGTGAGTTTGGCCTCCCAACCATGACCAACTATCATCTTGGGTACTGCATAGGTGGACAATCTTCACAAGGTAGCCTCAGCTCAGACCTTGGCCATGAGGGAACTAATACTAAGGTATATAAGTTTCCAGTCAAGCCCTACCCAATCTTCGGGTATTGTGGTTGTACGATAAAATTGGAATGGTATTGCATCCAGACAACCATCAGTTTTATAAAGGGCTAAGGCTCATGCCTCAACATTTTCATCACCAAAATCATCAGGTGTTCGGAAACACATGTCCAAAACATTTCAATAGAATGATCCATCATTCCAAGGTTTTCATAACCATTTTCACCAAGTATTCCCATCTAATGTTGATCAAGTTTTATGCTTAGCACTAGCATGTACAAGTGGGGGTAAGTACTAAGGAGGGGTGGTAAACGAGTGGAGTTTAACTAAGTTCAATATCATGCCTTAGGATGACATAAAGATTATCTAGCTTAGGCCAAATTTTATGCTCTTTATGCAACCTTCAATTATCTTTCTAATATCTATAATTCACTTAAGTAAGCTCTAAGTACTAGCTTTGATAAAGAAATAAAGTATAAATCTTGTAAGTAAAACTAGGATTGGTTTACCAAGTGGGTAGGATCATCTATGCTTAAGGCATATAGTTGGCATGGTGAAAAACAAGTATTGGCTTGCATCAGTATCAGTCTAAGCTTGCTAAATTGCAATTGTTAGCTTGCAAGGTTAATAGCTTGCATAGGTCAACTTGATTAGTAAGGCTTGCCTTGTGCAGAGCAGTGGTTGAAGTTCTCCTCGGCTTCTTCTTCGTAGTATTCTCCTTCCTCCTCGTATCCTTGGTCGGTACTAGCGTCTATGAATAAATACGAGGTACACAATCACCAAACAATACTTAACTACTTGCATTCATCACACACAAGGGTCCTATAGATGATCTAGCATCATCACTAACATTACAAGATTAAAGCTTGGTTTAATTCCTTTTATTTTTAGAAAAGTAATTTCTACTCATTGAAAAACTACTTAAGATTTAATATTCTCCAAACCAAACATGGGATCATGTTGACACATGTCATCACCACATATTTCAGTACATGGGAATGTGATTTAAAGTGGTGTCACAATTTAATAAGGTTTTTCTCTTTTATTTTAATTAATTAAAGTGGCTAGAAATGCCTATGTGGCATTCTTTTATTACTTGAACATTATTTCTGTAAGTAAACCTATATATTTTTATATATTCTGAAAGGTATGGTTAAATGTGATTTTTGAGAGTTGGAATCAACTCAAAAGCTATTATGGTTTAAATTTGAAAAATGTTTGAATGCATAAAAGCTTCTGCCTTGTTATTTTTACCATGGATGATCTATAGATCCAAATGACTTGAATCCAATGGGCTTGGATTCAGCATTTCCATATCTTTCTAACAAAATTGGTTTCATTCCATTTGGTTCACCAAATCTACCTGGGTTGATTTTTGAAACTGGGTACAAAAGTGTGTTTCAAATAAAATGGAAAAGGTTTAATTCAAATAACTGGGCTGCGCGGGAAACGGTACTGGGCCGGCCTGCTAAGCACAGCGCTTACGCGGGCTGGTTAAGTTGCTGTCCCCACGCGTCAGTGAGATGAGGGGGTGCGAAGCGGTATGGGGCGATGTGGTGCGTTCGATCTGGTTCTAATCCAACGGATGAGGGTCATCGTCGACGTTGGGCAAAGCCGGCGAGACAGAAACCTAGCGCGGCCAGTGGGGATCGTTGGGGGCTCACCGGGGTTCAGGCGAGGGTCGGCGAGGCGGGCGAATGACGAAGTCGACGACGGAGAACCTCCTAGTACCGGCAGCTTCTCCTGGGGCGGCTCCAATCGCTGGCCCCCTTCTTCTCCAGCAGCGGCAGGCTCCGGTGAAATTCCGGCAAAGTGCTGCTCTCCTTGCTCCGGGAACATGGTGGCACGATCAGTGAGGAGAGGGGAGTGAGACGGTGTGCTCAATTCGGCTGGGGGTGGCCTCTATTTATAGTCGCAACGACGAGACTGAACGGGATGGGCAGATGACGGTGGCGACATGGCTACGGGCTGCTAGAGGCATGGCCGGCGGTGGCGATCGCTTGGTGGTCTCCTGGCGATGCTCTACGGCTTTAATGCGCGTGTAGGGGCGGTGCGGTTTGATGCAGAATGCGATGCTCTGCTTGTAGGCGGCGTCTTCGGCGGCGGTGGTCAGGCGGCATGGGGCGGCGAACGGGATGTCGACGGTCTCCTGGGTTGGTGGCGATCATGTATGCACTTGGCTGGCGTATGATCTAGGCGTCGGTCGGCGTGGCGCTCGGCATGCTCGACATGGTTCTTCAGCCGGGCGCGGTCGTCGTGTGGTCCAGGGTTTGGAAACGCTCGCGGCTGGGACAGGAAGTGGCGGTGGACGGTAGGCTGCCTGCCAGACATGTTTGCTAGGCTTGTTTCTTCTCCTAGCTTGCTGTCTCCACTGGGGTGGCATGGTGGGCTTCGGCTGTTCACCATTGATATCATTGCCCAGCTTACAGTGAGGCTAGTGCTTGGTTTAACTTGCTAGATGATCTACTGAGATGGTTGTGAGCTAGAGAGGGAACAAGTTAGGCTTCAATCACTGCTCATAATAGTGTTTGGATTTTGTTTGATTTGTATCTGCAAGGTGTTTGATGAAATGGCTGCAAGAATTCAAGTTTTGAATTTTGAAAAGATTTTTGGTGGGTGTGCTAGGTTGATGCTGGTGAGTCTGCAGATGCTTGGGTTTTGAAAGTTGAGCTTGTTTGGGTGGTTTTTGAAAAAGTGGGATCTTCCCATATGATAAAGATTCAATTTTGAATTGTCATTTAAACTATGCATTTCGAAGTTTCTGGATGATCACAAAGTGGGCCTTGATACTTTGTTATGAGTACAATCAAGGGGTGCACAGATCCAAAAAAGTTTCTGTTAAGTTCTGAAAGTTTGGGACAACCAAAGTAGGCATGGGAGTTAAATTGGTCAAAATGACCATTCCCTTATTTTATTTTATTTGATTTACTTGTCGTTGATAAAAGTTTGGGAATTGTTTAGATGATGTTTATTTAACCTAAGAATCCATTTACAAGCAAAGGAACACACAAACAAGGCAATTCAAAAGAATTCCAAATGAAATGCATACACCATGCATGCTTTCCTATTTTTATTTTAGAAAAGTTTTTGTTAACCCTCATTTTGATGATTAGAGTTTGATGATCCAAGTTTAGTATTTTTGGGATGTTACAAACCTTCCCCCTTAAACAAAATCTCATCCCGAGATTTGAAAAAGGACGAAAAAGATTACCTAGGATTTGAAGAGATCGGGAAACTCTGTCCTGATGTGATCTTCGCGCTCCCAGGTAGCTTCCTCTTCTGTGTGGTTGCTCCACTGAATCTTGAGAAACTTGATGCTTCGGGTTCAGGTAGTTCTGAAAGCTTCTTTCAAAATACGGATGGGTAATTCGGGATAGGTCAGGTCATCGTTGATCTCTATGGTCCGGTGATCGATGTTTTTGAACACTTCGGTCTTCTCTGGGACTTCGAGACACTTGTGAAGTAACGAGATATGGAACACATTGTGCACGGCTGACATCTCTTCAGGTAGTTCCAATTGGTACGACACTTCTCCTCTACGGTTAAAAATCTTAAAAGGTCCGATATATCTGGGGGCTAACTTTCCTTTGAGTTGGAAACATTGCATTCCCTTCAATGGTGATACTTTCAGATACACAAAATCTCCTATGTTGAAGGCGAGGTCCCTACGTCTCTTGTCTGCGTAACTCTTCTATCTGGACTGGGTAGTCTTGAGGTGCTCACGAATCTTGTGAACCTTATCTTCTACTTCTCATAGGATGTCGGGTCCGAAAATCTAACTCTCTCCTACTTCCGACCAGTTCAAAGGGGTGCGACACTTCCTTCCATACATAAATTCAAATGGGGCAATTTGCAAACTAGCTTGATAACTGTTGTTGTATGAAAATTCTGCGAATGGCAGACAGTCTTCCCACTTAGGTCCATATTCTAACACACATGCTCTCAGCATATCTTCGAGTATTTGATTTACTCGCTCCGTTTGTCCATCGGTCTGAGGGTGATATGCGGTGCTGAAATCTAGGCGGGTTCCTAAACCTTCTTGGACTTTCTTCCAGAATCTCGAGGTAAACTGAGTTCCTCGATCCAATACGATGTTCTTGGGGACTCCATGCAAACTAACTATTCTAGCGATGTATAACTCCGCTAGCTTCGAACTTTGATATGTGGTCTTGACGAGTAAGAAATGGGCGACTTTGGACAATCGGTCCACTATGACCCAGATAGAGTCATTTCCCCTACTTGAAGTAGGCAGTCCAGTGATAAAGTCCATTCCAATGGAATCCCATTTCCATTCCGGAATCTGCAATGGTTGCAACAATCTAGCAGGTCTTTGATGTCCTGCCTTGACTCCCTGACATATATCACACTTGGTGATATAGCTTCCGATTTCTCTCTTCATCTTATGCCACCAAAATTGCTCTTTTAAATCTTGATACATCTTAGTTCCCCCGGGATGGATAGAATAAAGAGTATCATGAGCCTACTTCATAATAACTTATTTCAACTCAGAATCTGATGGTACACAAAGACGTCCTTTGTACCACAGAACTCCTTCTTCGTCTTCGGTGAATCCGGGTACTTTGCATGTACCAATACGACGCTTGATTCCGTCGATACTAGCATTTCCCTTCTGCACCTCTTTAATCTGACTGATCAAAGTGGGCTGGATTTCTATGCTAGCCAAAAATCCTTCACTCACTAATTCCATTCGAAAATCTTCCATCTCTTTGTGCAAGCTTGGTTGCTCCTTCAAGATCATGGAGTTCAAGCGGCACGGAAATCTGCTAAGGGCATCTGCTACCACATTGGCTTTACCAGGGTGATAGTGAATGTCCAGATCGTAATCATTGATTAGCTCAATCCATCTTCTTTGTCTCATATTCAGCTCCTTCTGAGTGAATATATACTTCAGACTCTTGTGATCCGTATAGATCTCACAACAATTTCCCATCAGGTAATGTCTCCATGTCTTCAGTGCTAGAACTACGGCTGCGAGTTCGAGGTCATGGGTTGGGTAATTTTGCTCATGTTGTTTCAGTTGTCGAGATATATAAGATATAACTTTGCCTTCTTGCATTATTACACATCCGAGACCGATCTTGGATGCATCACAATACACATCGAAGGGCTTCGTGATATCCGGCATGATTAAGATTGGGGCTGAAATCAATATCCTCTTGAGTTCTTGAAAACTCGCTTCACATTTTTCGATCCATTCAAACTTCTTGTCCTTCTTTAGCAATTGGGTCATGGGTCTGGCGATACTCGAGACTCCTTCTACGAACTTGCGGTAGTATCCCGCCAATCCGAGAAATGCACGAACTTGGGATTGAGTGGTTGGGGCTTGCCAATCTTCGACATCTTTCACCTTTGCAGGGTCAACGGCAATTCCTCCGGCTGATACAATGTGACCGAGGAATCCTACCTCCTGTAACTAGAATTCACATTTGCTAAACTTTTCATACAACTGATGCTCTCTAAGGGTTCCAAGAATGGTCCTTAGGTGTAGCTCATGTTCTTCTTCTGATTTGGAATAAATCAGAATGTCATCGATGAAAACAAAGACAAACTTATCCAGGAAGTCCATAAAAATCTTATTCATGAGATTCATGAAATAAGCGGGGGCATTGGTTAATCCAAAAGACATAACGGTATACTCGTATAATCCATATCTAGTGGTAAAGGCAGTCTTGGGAATATCTTCCGTACGAATCTTGAGTTGATGATAGCCAGTCCTAAGATCAATCTTAGAAAACACTTTGGCACCAGTCAACTGATCAAACAAATCTTCTATCTTGGGAAAGGGGTATTTGTTCTTGATGGTGACATCATTCAACTTCCGATAATCCGTACACAAGCGGTTACCTCCATCTTTCTTGTCCACAAACAAGACAGGTGACCTCCAAGGTGATGCACTTGGTTGAATCAGTCCAATTTCCAACATGGAATCCAGTTGCTTCTTCAGTTCCTCTAGTTCCGACGGGTTTATACTATATGGTCTCTAGGCTACGGGTCTAGTTCCGGGGATTAGTTCAATGATAAACTCGATATCCCGATCTGGGGGCATACCGGGAAAAACATCTAGAAATACATAGGGGTATTCACAGACTATACGGACTTGGTCAATGGTAGGTTGGGCTATACTCTTGTTGCACTTGAATTGGCGAGGTAAGGTTTCTGATATATGCTCGACGGATATTCCAGATGTACTGGTCATGGTTATGGCTTTCTTGGCACAGTCAATCAATCCTTTATGTTTGGACATCCAATCCATTCCTAGTACTACTTCCAAACCTTTAGTTCCGAGTACTATCAGATTATCATAAAAATCTATGCCATGGATTCGGATAGGGACGGCTTTGCAAATTTGCCTAGCCTTGGTGGTTGATCCGGGAATTTGAACAATCATGACATGCTTCAGTTTGGTTGGTTGAATTTTACTAGTGCATGCAAATTCTTCGGTGACAAATGAGTGTGATGCACCATAATCAAACAACACTCTTGCAAGTACTGAATTAACAGAAAACATACCCAGCACGACGTCTGGCGCTTCCTGAGCTTATTTAGCATGCATGAGAAAAAGACGGCCATTCCGGTTGAGTGAATTCCCTGGGGCAAACCTTCTTCCGGGCTAAACACGACGCTGCTGCTGAGCTGGGGCATTGGCATTGGGTGCCGCGGCATTCTTCTTGTTGGGGCACTCGTTGGAATAGTGGCCCTTATTTCCACAGTCATAACAAGTCACTTGCGACTTTTCCTTGGCTGCTATAGGCACATCATTGCTTCCAGTCCTCGGGGCAGTGTTGGTGTTGGTGGCAACATTGTTGGTGTTGAACTTGGGTGGGGCACGGTTGAAATTGCTAGAGTTTCCGGGGTTGTTGTGATTTCCTCCGGGCCTAGGGTTTCCACGGTTGGGATAGGTCGGACGGTTCATCGGGGGTCTGTGGGTTCTTGGGGCAAATCCGGGAGATGGGTTAGAGCGATACTTTGGGGTCTGATGGGTTCCTGGCTGGTGCATCATGCGACGCTTGCGGTTCTCATTGGCTTGGTTGATCTTTCCTTCCATTTGGATGGCAGAGTCGACAAGGGCTTCAATATCAGCAAAGGGGATATTGACTAACACTGTCTGCATTTCATCATGCAGACCATTCAGGAATCTCTCCTTCTTCTTGGCTTCCGTGTCGATCTCATCCGGGGCATACCTAGCTAATGACAAAAATTTGTCACGGTATTCTACTACGGTCATCCTTCCTTGCTTCAATTCTCTGAACTCGTCTCCCATTCTCTTGATCAAACCCGGTGGCACATGGGTTCTGCTAAACTTGACCTTGAATTCCTCACAGGTCATCATCTGGCCTCTGGTTATTGCGCGAACACTGTTCCACCATGCCCTGGCATCTCCGGCTAGTTAGTGAGTGGCGAAGAGAACTTTCTCGTTGGCTTCCACTCCGGCGACTTCTAGGTTATTTTCCATGGTTTGCATCCAATCATTGGCGTGAAAACAGGTGGGTTGGTATTCTGGAAATTCTTGAGCTTAGATCCATGGTTGTCCTGATTTCCGTGGCCTTGGTTGTTGTGGGCTAGCTGGGCTATCTGTTGCAGAGTGGTTAGGTTGGCTTGACGTTCCGCTCTTTCAGCTTCGCGGTCAGAAGTCAATATTTGCAGAATCTGCAACATCGGGTCTGGGGATGAACCACTTCCTCCGCGTGGCATCTGAAGATTGAGATAGATCATGAGAAAAGAGGGAAATTTCTTAGGTTCTGGGATTTTGAAAAGTTTTTAAAGTTTGCCTCAGATTTTCTAGCAACTTGCTTTTCATTCATTCATTCATTCATTCATTCATTCATTCATTCATTCATTCATTCATTCATTCATTCATATCACACGATACAAACACACACCACAAAACAAGAAAAACAGATGGTTTTAGGAACCATTCTGGAAACTACGATACAGTGGGACCGAATACTACTCAGTACATTTGGGCACTAGCGTAGTTGTGAGTTTTCTAAAAGTGATCTAGGGTGCAAAATTTGATGTAAGCTTTGAAATAATTTTGGAGTATCGTGAATTTTTATGAAAGAGTCCAAGAGGTAAGAATGAGAATAAGTTTTTGTAAATATTTGCTAGCGTGAATTTTTATGAAAGAGTCCAAGAGGTAAGAATGAGAATAAGTTTTTGTAAATATTTGCTTTCTTTGGTTTTGGAACTAGTTTTTGATTCAAACGTCCAATCTAACTAGGGTCTCCTATGGTCAGGATGGCTCTGATACCAACTTGTCAACACCCGGATTTTTAATCCCAGATGCTTGTTATGCCATACATCACAATCCCAGGATTACCATTTTTGCGAGACATAACAGAATTGGATACCACAATACATCATCCGTTACAAATCGTACATAAATTCTTACACAAATAGGGATCTCATGATCCAGTTCTTAATACAACTTCAAGTTGCGGAATACGTAATAATAACGGTAGCATAGGCGAAGCTCCATCTTCGGGTCACATGCAATGCTCACGATGGGAGATGATCCTAGTTTTCGTAACCTTCGTGGGGTCCATCCTCCATGAAAGTACAAAGGAATTCGCCTAGAGGAGGGGTGAATAGGCTTTTAAAAATATTACGATTTAGTCTCAAGTAAATGCGGAATAAAACTAACGTTTAATTTATTGAGCACAAAACCTAGGCACTAAGTTTACCTAAGTGCACCAACAACCTATGCTAATAAATACAAGCAACAAGGTGATAGCAAGAAATAAATACTTCAAGCACGATGGCTATCATAATGTAAAGTGCATAAGTAAAGGGCTTGGTTGAGACATAACCGATGGACGCGGAGACGAAGATTTGTTTCCCGAAGTTCACTTCCAAAGAAGCTACGTCTCCGTTGGAGATGTGTGATGGCGCAATGCTCTCCGAACGCCACAAATGGCACACCTCGAGGTGTGGTGGCTCGATTCTCACCCAACACCACACAAGGCCTCACCCCGGATGCGGAAGCACGCAACTCACCGACGCCACAAAAGGCTCACCCTATTCTCCCAAGTGCGCACCACAAAAGGCGGGCACTTGCTCCACTATGGGATGCTTGAGGGCGGTCACCGAACCCGTACAAAATTGGGGCTAACTCCACAACTCAATTGGAGGATCCCAACAACAAAGCCACAAAAGGCTACAATGCCACAAAAGGCCAACAAAGCCACACGAGGCTACAAGACCACAAAATGTCAACAAGACCACAAAAGGTCAACAATCCAACCACACAACCGTCTAGGGTTCCAAGAACCCAAGAGTAACAAGCCCACAAGCTTGTACTCGCTGAATCTCCGAGGATAACTCAAACCTATGCACCAAATGCAAGGGCAAGTCCTTCTCTCCCAAATTCCAACAAAGCTACAAAAGCTATTGGAGGAATAAGGGAGGAAGAACACACGAGGATAACTCAAACCTATGCACCAAATGCAAGGGAAAGTCCTTTTATCCCAAATTCCAACAAATCTACAAAATCTATTGGGGGAATAAGGGAGGAAGAACACAAGAGGAGAACACAAAACTCTCCAAGATCTAGATCCCAATGATTCCTTCACAAAGAAGGGATTTGACTTGGTGGGATTATAGATCTAGATCTCCTCTCACTTTTCCCTCAAAAAGATGTAAGAATCATGGTAGGGAGAGGGAGTAAGAGAGATCAAATATGTCAACAATGGTGGGCAAAAACGAGCTCAAAAGATAGAGAACCATTTGGGAAGAAGCCCCCCTTAAATAGGACTAGGAAAAACTGACCGTTTGGGCCAGATTCGCGCCCCCACCGGAACTTCCGGCCTCCCACCGGAACTTCCAGAAAATAGAAACACAAGTTACTGAACCTGACCGGAACTTGGGTCGGAACTTGGGCCGGAACTTGGGTCGGAACTTGGGCCGGAACTTGGGCCGTAACTTCCGCTCAAGAAAAAACACAGGACAACATTGCACGAAAACTTCAACAACTTTTGATCCCGGACTCCGTTTTTGATGATCTTGGGCTCGTTTTGAAGAGAACGAAAAGTTTTACAAGATTATGCAAAGAAACATAATAGTCCATCATGGAAGTATAAAACCAAATTGAGAAAGATATGACCTCTCTAGAAGCGATGAACCGGTAAAACCTCCAAAACCCAAAACACAAGAAGTTGAGCTTGGAAACTCCGATTGGGATGAAACCAATTTTGTTGGAAATATAATGACGAATAGAATCCAACAAAAAGTAAAAATATTGGGTATCACCTTGGGAGAAAATACTATGAATATATATGTGAAGTATCCCCCAAGGTGTGGAGCCGGAAAACTCGCAAGATCAAAAACCGCAATAAGATATGCAAGTGAAATCCTTAGATGATGAACTAGAGCTTGTTATGATGATGACCACAATCTCTAGATCCTCTCATGGACAAGAACCAAATAACAACCAAGAAAGATGATGCTATGAATGCAAAGGTTTGAGATCTCTCCGAACAATGCAAACGAGACACCCGCTTGAGAGCCCCTCTTGATAGAACGGCTATCTATCCTAAACCCAATCTCCCAACTAACAATACGAGACCGACAAAAGAGAAGCCCTATCACGAACATACCTTTTCCTTGAGAATCCCACTTGAACTTGATGTAGACCGTCTTGTTCTTCTATAGTGGGAACACCTTTCCTGGATGCTCTTGCTTGATGAAGATGAAGACTTGCAAATTGCTCCCCCATACTCCATGGGGAAACCTCTTCTTTGAACTTGTCATCATCATTCCATGAGCATGAGGATGGCAAGCTTCAAGCATGAGATCTTCTAGAGATGGCGCATCTTGAGCTCGCCCTTCTTCATCCCTACTTGAGGTTGATACATCTTGATGCAACTCTTTGCACATGTCTTGATCAACCTTCAAGCTCCTTCTTTCTTCATGATTCCAATGGGCACAAAGCCCTTGGACATTTCTTCATCTTCCAACCTTGAGACCAACACATGGCCCAAGTGATGCCAATGGACAAGCCTACAAGTGAAACTCAATTTACACATTAGTCCATAGAGTTTGTCATTAATTACCAAAACCACACATGGGGGCATACATGCCCTTTCACTCCAGGTACTCCTCTTCATAGTCTGGCCATGGGAATAACCAGGGACAAAGCCATGAGTACTCTTTAGTACTCGCAAACTAATACTAACAAGTGAAAGGGGTTTTTGATAATAGGACACTAGGCTCTAGGGTTGTTTTGCAAAAGCCAGATTTATCTCTACTAAGCTGAGAAGCAAGAGAAGCTAGTCACAATTTTATAACTTCTAATTAGGAACTTGTATTTCATATCACAACCCTGTTGTGGTCAAGTCAAAGTCTCAATTCATTTCACAAGTCTTTTGAAAACATCTGATGGGGGAACAGTATGGCTCAACTGTCCATAATCATGACGCGGCTATTCGAATAGTTTGACACTCTGCAGAGATTGTACACTTTCACCACAACATTCAATACATCCGTCAGGAACAAATCCTGAATTCACCATACTCAGTATGCGGATAATCGATCCTAACCTTTCAATTACATGCCCTAGTATAAGGACCTCTCCTATGAGTTTGTCCTCCCAACCATGACCAACTGTCATCTTGGGTACTGCACAGGTGGACAATCTTCACAAGGTAGCCTCAGCTCAGACCTTGGCCATGAGGGAACTAATACTAAGGTATATAAGTTTCTAGTCAAGCCCTACCCAATCTTCGGGTATTGTGGTTGTACGATAAAATTGGAATGGTATCACATCTAGACAACCATCAGTTTTATAAAGGGCTAAGGCTCATGCCTCAACATTTTCATCACCAAAACCATCAGGTGTTCGGAAACACATGTCCAAAACATTTCAATAGAATGATCCATCATTCCAAGGTTTTCATAACCATTTTCACCAAGTATTCCCATCTAATGTTGATCAAGTTTTATGCTTAGCACTAGCATGTACAAGTGGGGGTAAGTACTAAGGAGGGGTGGTAAACTAGTGGAGTTTAACTAAGTTCAATCTCATGCCTTAGGATGACATAAAGATTATCTATCTTAGGCCAAATTTTATGCTCTTTATGCAACCTTCAATTATCTTTCTAATATCTACAATTCACTTAAGTAAGCTCTAAGTACTAGCTTTGATAAAGAAATAAAGTATAAAGCTTGTAAGTAAAACTAGGATTGGTTTACCAAGTGGGTAGGATCATCTATGCTTAAGGCATATAGTTGGCATGGTGAAAAATAAGTATTGGCTTGCATCAGTATCAGTCTAAGCTTGCTAAATTGCAATTGTTAGCTTGCAAGGTTAATAGCTTGCATAGGTCAACTTGATTAGTAAGGCTTGCCTTGTGCAGAGCAGTGGTTGAAGTTCTCCTCGGCTTCTTCTTCGTAGTATTCTCCTTCCTCCTCGTATCCTTGGTCGGTACTAGCGTCTATGAATAAATACGAGGTACACAATCACCAAACAATACTTAACTACTTGCATTCATCACACACAAGGGTCCTATAGATGATCTAGCATCATCACTAACATTACAAGATTAAAGCTTGGTTTAATTCCTTTTATTTTTAGAAAAGTAATTTCTACTCATTGAAAAACTACTTAAGATTTAATATTCTCCAAACCAAACATGGGATCATGTTGACACATGTCATCACCACATATTTCAGTACATGGGAATGTGATTTAAAGTGGTGTCACAATTTAATAAGGTTTTTCTCTTTTATTTTAATTAATTAAAGTGGCTAGAAATGCCTATGTGGCATTATTTTATTACTTGAACATTATTTCTGTAAGTAAACCTATATATTTTTATATATTCTGAAAGGTATGGTTAAATGTGATTTTTGAGAGTTGGAATCAACTCAAAAGCTATTATGGTTTAAATTTGAAAAATGTTTGAATGCAGAAAAGCTTCTGCCTTGTTATTTTTACCATGGATGATCTATAGATCCAAATGACTTGAATCCAACGGGCTTGGATTCAGAATTTCCATATCTTTCTAACAAAATTAGTTTCATTCTATTTGGTTCGCTGAATCGACCTGGGTTGATTTTTGAAACTGGGTACAGAAGTGTGTTTGAAATAAAATAGAAAAGGTTTAATTCAAATAACCGGGTGGGCGGGAAAGCAGTCTGGGCGGCCTGCTAAGCCTGGCCTTACGGGCTGGTTAAGTTGCTTTCCCCACGCGTCAGTGAGACGAGGGGGTGCGAAGCGGTATGGGGCGATGTGGTGCGTTCGATCTGGTTCTAATCCAAAGGCTGAGGGTCATCATCGACGTTGGGCAACGCTGGCGAAACAGAAACCTAGCGCGGCCAGTGGGGGTCGTTGGGGGCTCACCGGGGTTCAGGCGAGGGTCGGCGAGGCGGGCAAACGACGAACTCGACAACGGCGAACCTCCTAGTACCGGCAGCTTCTCCTGGGGCGGCTCCAATCGCTGGCCCCCTTCTTCTCCAGCAGCGGCAGGCTCCGGTGAAATTCCGGCGAAGTGCTGCTCGCCTTGCTCCGGGAACGGGGTGGCACGATTAGTGAGGAGAGGGGAGTGATATGGTGTGCTCAATTTGGCTGGGGGTGGCCTCTATTTATAGTCGCGACGACGAGACCGAACGGGATGGGCAGGCGACGGTGGCGACATGGCTACGGGCTGCTAGAGGCATGGCCGGCGGTGGCGATCGCTTGGTGGTCTCCTGGCGATGCTCTACGGCTTTAATGCGCGTGTAGGGGCGGTGCGGTTTGGTCTGGAACGCGCGATGCTCTGCGGGGCAGAGGTGGCGTCTTCGACGGCGAGCGGTGGCTGTGCGGCATGGGGTGGCGAACGGGGATGTCTGGAGGTCTCCTGGGTTGGTGGCGATCATGTATGCACGCGGCATGGGCGACACGCGTTCTGTGGGCGTCGGTCGAGCGTGGCGCTCTGGCGCATGCTCGGCATGGTTGCTGGCGAGCTGGGCGCGGTCCGTGCGTGTGGTCCAGGGTTTGGAAATGCTCGCGGCTGGGACATGGAGTGGCGGTGGACGGTGGGCTGCCTCCCGGACATGTTTGCTAGGATTGTTTCTTCTCCTAGCTTGCTTTCTCCACTGGGGTGGCATGGTGGGCTTCGGCTGTTCACCATTGATGTCATTGCCCAGCTTATAGTGAGGCTAGTGCTTGGTTTAACTTGCTAGATGATCTACTGATATGGTTGTGAGCTAGAGAGGGAACAAGTTAGGCTTCAATCACTGCTCACAATAGTGTTTGGATTTTGTTTGATTTGTATCTGCAAGGTGTTTGATGAAATGGCCGCAAGAATTCAAGTTTTGAATTTTGAAAAGATTTTTGGTGGGTGTGGTAGGTTGGTGTTGGTGAGTCTGCAGATGCTTGGGTTTTGAAAGTTGAGCTTGTTTGGGTGGTTTTTGAAAAAGTGGGATCTTCCCATATGATAAAGATTCAATTTTGAATTGTCATTTAAACTATGCATTTGAATGTTTCTGGATGATCACAAAGTGGGCCTTGATACTTTGTTATGAGTACAATCAAGGGGTGCAAAGATCCAAAAAAGTTTCTGTTAAGTTCTGAAAGTTTGGGACAGCCAAAATAGGCATGGGAGTTAAATTGGTCAAAATGACCATTCCCTTATTTTATTTGTTTTGATTTACTTGTCTTTGAGAAAAGTTTGGGAATTGTTTAGATGATGTTTATTTCACCTAAGAATCCATTTACAAGCAAAGGAACACACAAACAAGGCAATTCAAAAGAATTCCAAATGAAATGCATACACCATGCATGCTTTCCTATTTTTATTTTAGAAAAGTTTTTGTTAACCCCCATTTTGATGATTAGAGTTTGATGATACAAGTTTAGTATTTTTGGGATGTTACACGTAGACGACGTGTTTGTTAACGTGCGCGGAAATTTCGCCACATTTCCAACCGTTGCCGCCAACGGTTCGTATCGCTTGCGCGGGAAAATCGGACATGATTGCGTTCTATGCATGTGTGAGTTACGAGGCATCGCTGACCTAAGCCTACGTCGTCCTAGCTGGCATAGGCAAATGAGCCGTCACATCAGAAGATTCCGGCATGGACGGATCTAGTCCGGCTACGGAAGAGTACGATGGAAGATTCAACATTTCTCCGACTTATGTGTTGAAGACGGAGAAAACCTTGCAGGGTTATTTGGGAGGACTACAAGATATTGCTTGACGATTTGCCGACATCCATCTAGACAGAGCATTCCACATGAAGAGGCAAGACGACGCAAGATCTCGGAGTTCTCCGGGGGCTACTGTTGGGGATATGCTATATGGGTATCCTCATAGCATGTCTCCTATCCGGATAACCCGGGTGGCCCACAGTTGGTAGCATGGCCTATGGCCTACTGAGCGGCCCAGTTAGATGGATCCAGAAGGGAGGCACATGCCGGATAAAGGAAGGCTACGGTGGAGTCACCAGCGTACCCGGAGCCTTGGAGTGCATGATACACAAGACTATTAATAGATGGTGTAGGACTCTGTAACCTGTCCGGCTAGGACTTTTCCCTGTAACCCTAGGACCTGGCGACTATATAAGTCAGGCCTATGGGAGCCTTTAGGGCATCGATTCATACAACCTCGCACAGCGAACCTATCTCTGTAACTTGGCGTATTGCCCTTATAGTGATTTATAGCAGGAGTAGGATTCCGCCACCGTCGTGGGATCTGAACCTGGGTAAGCTGTGTTACCTCGTACCCGTCAACCGTCCGCCTTCCCCCACGTCTCTAAACACGCACTGTGAGGACTCATCCATGGAGTACTCGTCGACAATACCACGACATGGGACCTGGGGTGTTTGCTGTGTGGTGTCGTGTCAATGTGGGTTGATTGGTGTGCGTGCGTGCGTGTATGGGATGTGTGTTGGGTCGGATCGGCTGGGGTGTTGCGTGAGTTGTGTGCGTGTAGTGCGGCTACGCACACAGGTTCAGTGCGGTGGAGGCAGGGTAGGAATAGGTAGGTGGGATTTAGGGTTAGGGTTTCTAGGATAGGCTAGGGTTTGGGCAGGGTCCAGCCGGCTGGGACTTTGGGCCTGGCCTGTTTAGGTTTATTATTTTTATAAATTATTCTCTTTTGTTTTGTTTAAAAATCTATTTGGTAAATAATTTTTAAGCAAATAGTTTAGCAGACAAATATAGGATTTTGTTTTGAATAAGAGAAGGGTATTGTAGCAAACAAAATAGTTTTTAGTTAAAATATTTTTGAGAGACAAAGATGCCTGATGCCATGATGATGCAACAAAATTAAATCAAATGGAAATATTATAATTAGGGTTTATCCGGGGTGCTACACATGATTAGGCATGGCTTAGGCTAGCGGCCCAGACGTTTCTCTAACACAGAATACAAACTCCATGGACTTACAAGTTACCTCTTTATTTCACACCGGTGACATCCATAAACAAAAGAGCATGATATCAATAGAGTGCAAAGTACAAGTACAATGTTGAAAACGTTCCCCGTGACAGCACGGTTCTGCTAATTCGAACGTATAAGTGCAAGCAAATACAACATAGATGACACAATGGTTCAAGTTTATTAGGGGCAAAGAATATAGAGTGCGCCATCAAGTTTGTGAGGGCTTTAATCACTAAGTTTTCACATAAAAATAGTTTTTAATTAGAAGATAGCTGAAAACAAGAATATACTTGGAATGGTGTAACACACCATACATAGGAGTTTATAGTGGACACTTTGGAATAACTTGGTTTCTTGGGAGTTGGAAGCATGAGTAGAGCTTACTCATACAAGTGTAGGCTAGCAAAAGACTGGGAGCAACCAACTAAGAGAGCATAATGGCCATAATCATGCAGTGCACAAAACATTACTAATCAAAGCATAGAGTGGTACTACAAGTCAAGGACTAAATGATCATAGAGGCTATGGTGACTTGTTCATAGTCATAACATGGTGTCAGCATGTGCCAAGTCAACCCAAGCAAACCTCAAAGGAGAATACCACAGTACTATGCTTTTGCATGCTAAAACAACTCATAATTTCTTCAAGGAACACTAAGAAATCCCAATTGTTTGGAACAAGACATGATACAACAATAATCACTAAGCATAAGGTCAAAACAACACCTAGCATGTCATGCTAAAGTCTAAGTCACAGTCAATGCAAGCTCCTCTTGCACTTATCAAGCAAGAACTTACTACTCCTTTCCAACACCAAGCAACTTATTTGAAAACAACACATCGAGAATGGGGGTCCAAACTACTTCAGCAAACTAAACAACCTAAGCAAAGCAAATAAAAACTTAGACGCTCCAAGACCAACACAACTGTGCATGAAACAATAAAAATGAAGTGTCTAGAAAGACCTGCGCTTTTTATTGATGAATAAGGGGATGCCTTGGACATTCCCAAGCTTTGACGCTTGTACCTCTTGGATATTTCTTGGGGTGACACCGGGGTGGCATCCCCAAGCTTGAGCTTTTGTCCATTCTTCATCTCATTGCATCATTCTCTCTCTACACCTGAAATTTTTCCTTCATACAAAACTTCACACAATCTTCATTAGCAACATTAGTATATTCAAAAGATATTAGACCTCTGGAAAAGCTTTTTAACAGCAAGTATTTTCACTAAAAAGACAAGATACTGTAGGAAGTCCTTGAAAAATCTCAATTCACCTAAAGAGAGCTCAAAAAGGAATCAATAAGAAGCAAATGCAAATAATGGCAGAAAACTGTCAAAACAGACCAGGTAGAAACCGATTTTTTCGAAAATCTTCTGTTGCTCAAATAAAAAAGTGTTGAACTAACAAAAGTTATCTAACATACTGGGGGATTATTCGTAAATTGTGAGCTCAATCCTAGTTACAGAGACTCCTCGCGAATTTTTATGGTGGAGGACAGAAATCTGTTTCGGGACAGCAACTCCCCAAATCTTACTTCCCTCTCACTAGAGGTCATTCTTGGCACAAAGAGCAAACAAAAAGGATAAGGAGATGCCATTACTGAAGTAATAACTTCCAATACTCAAGGAAACTCTTGGGTTATCTCCCAACAAGTACTTTTCTTTAATGCCTTTAAGTTAGGCACAAGAAGCAAGAAGAATCAAGTATTTTCAATTGAGGAAGCATTAACATCAAACCTTGCTTTCAAAGGAGGAGCAAAAAGCAACTTATCTCTCCTCATAGGGAAGTGTTCAATACCTTTCTTGAATGGAAAATGATATTTAATGGTGCCTTCTTTCATATCAATGATGGCACCAACTGTTCCAAGAAAAGGTCTTCCCAAAGTAATAGGACAAGAAGCATTGTATTCAATATCCAAAACATAGAAATCATCAGGGACATAAGCATTGTTAACCATAATGAGAACATCATTAATACTCCCCATGAGTTTCTTCTTAGCATTATCATTGAGTGGGACACCCAAATAACAATCTTCCAATGGTGGCAAATCAAGCATTTCATAAATCTTCCTAGGCATAATAGAGACACTAGAACCAACATCACATGAAGCTTTGAGATCAAAGTTATTCACTTTCATATTAATAATGGTTTCCCAACTATCTTCTACTTTCCTAGGAATAGAAGCTTTGTGTTTTAGCTTCTCTTCCTTAATCTTAAAAAGAGCATATGTAATATGTTTAGTGAAAGCAACATGCATATCACTAGCATCAGGACTTCTAGCAAGCTTTTGTAGGAACATAATCACTTCAGAAATATTGCAACCATCAATATCAAAGTCAAACTTAGCATCGCTAGTAGTAGGCTCAATAGGCCTAGGCATAGAGGAGGAGGAATAGGGACTACTTGTGGTTTAATGGTGATGGTGCACACACTATTGTTTCTATTAATTTCAGCTTCCCTTTCCCACCTAGCATGAAGTTGAGCTAACAGCCTGACATTTTCATCAATAGTAACTTGTATGGCATGAGTGCCAGGAAAGGTACTTTCCATAGTTTCAGGTTTAGCAGCCATTTTATTAATCAAAGAAGTTTGAGCTTCAGACAAAGAGGATATATTTTTATCAACATTTAAAAGTTTTTCCACTATAGCCTTATTGAAAGTGGTTTGATTACTAATAAAGTGTTTGAGCATGACCTCAAGCTCAGAGGGGGCACTTCTAGCATTATTGTAAGAGTTTCCATAGGAATTGCCATTATTAGGAGGATAAGGCCTATAGTTGTTACCACCAAAATTACTCCTATAAGTATTGTTGTTGAAATTGTTGTTTCTAATGAAGTTCACATCAACTTGATCTTATTAAGAAACCAAGGAGGCTAAGGGAACACTATTAGGATCTAGAGGAGCTTTCCCATTAACAAGCATAGCCATAATAACATCAATTTTTTCACTCAAAGAGGAAGTTTCCTCAACAAAATTTACCTTCTTACCATATGGAGCTCTCTCAACGTGCCATTCAGAGTACTTAACCATCATATTATTAAGGAGCCTCGTTGCAGCACCCAAAGTGAGGCCCATGAAGGTACCTCCAGTAGCCGAATCCAACAGATTTCTTGAGGAGAAGTTCAAACCTGCATAAAAAGTCTGGATAATCATCCAAGCAGTGAGTCTATGAGTGGGGAAATTCTTAACCAAAGATTTCATTCTTTCCCAAGCTGGAGCAACATGCTCACTATCAAGTTGTTTAAATTTCATAATATCACTTCTCATAGATATAATCTTAGCAGGAGGATAGTACTTTCCAATAAAAGCATCTCTACACTTAGTCCAAGAATCAATACTATTTTTAGGCAAGGATAGCAACCATTCTTTAGCTTTTCCTGTCAAGGAGAAAGGAAAAAGTTTGAGCTTAATAATATCTCCATCTACATCCTTATACTTTTGCATCACACAAAGTTCAACAAAGCATATTGAGATGGGTAGCAAGATCATCAGAACTAGCACCAGAAAATTGCTCTCTCATCACAAGATTCAACAAAGCAGGCTTAATTTCATAAAAGGTGGCATCGGGAGCAGGTGGAGCAATACGTGTGCTAAGGAAATCATTGTTTTTGGTGCTAGTGAAGTCACACAACTTTGTGTTTGTAACGCCCCCAAATCGGGTCTATGCAGATCTCAGCATTTCTCGCCAAAATCCGCATAGAAGCGATTCAAAGACGCCCACCAGACACTTTCGTGTGGGTGGGGTTTGAATACAAGTAGTTACATCACAGTAGTTTACAACAGAGTCCACAAGAACTTATATATACAACATGACTCAACAAGTCAAGAATACAAAACATACAATACGAATATACAACTCAAGGAGAAAGCAAGATAGTATCCGAGTACGGACAAGATCCAAATGGGACTAAGAGTCCTGAAGAATAACCAAGCGGTATCCAACCCTGCCTAGGCCAAGCCAAAAGGGTAACCTTGCTAACGTCGTCAGTCACATACCTGTCAAGCCAAAAGGGTGCCGGCAAAGGGCAAAGGAAAAAGAAGAGGCGGTCGATCGAGGCCGATTACGGCGAGACTAGAATTCGGCGGTCCTCTCCTACATAGGTATGGTGGGATCAGCGGCAGCAAAGCTTGCACTATCTAACTTATAGAGACACTCTACAACTTCGGCTATTAGAGCGAGATAAGATAGCACTATACGATAGCATAATATAACACCAAACATAACCCATCCGAAGATTTCCCCCTCAAAGACCAGTCGAGGAAGTCCCCTTGCGGAACACACACGGTGGAAATTTTAGTTAAGTAGGTGTTTAGTTGATAAGGCTAATTACTAATCATATTATTAGAGGCAAAAAATTAGTGGCGTTGTCTATGATCATGACACTGTACTCTTGAGGCATCCATAACCGTGGACACACGGCTTCTCGAAAAGATTTACCCTGCAGGGGTGCACTACTGTACCCAAATGCATGCTCAACCCTTTAGGCAACATATCACGCGTGCCATCCAAATCTCACAACAAGAACTATCCCTTAACTACGCGCATATCCAGAGGCATCACCTACTGTGGGGAACCAACCAAGAGGTACGACGATTCTCAAGGAAGGCACATCGTTTGCGCCTACTGGTGGATCGGTCCCTGTGGGGTAACTTGTACGCACCGTGGGTGCCGCCACCGTGTACCGCGATTTATGTATGCAAGCCATGGCAATCCACCAAAATATCAAGTCCAAAGACATATCAACTCACCCATGTCCGAGGACATATTATGCATATGCACCAAATGGAAAACCAATTTTGTAACCCTCTGGATATACGAATAGCGCCGGTAGTTGAGGGGGGATCCCAGAGGCCCCACGTTTGGTTAGCGCGATCAACTCAGAACTGGTATCGTAGAACGAACTGGTCCTAGGTCGTCTCAAGCAGTTCCCAAAGGTGGTCCTGCAGGGGCCTTATCATTAGGTGAAACCATAACCAACAACATCAGATTAATTATCTTATCACCAACCATATTCGAGTATCATGTTCCACCTGTATGAGAGCGGTACTAAGCATGCCTACGACTCGCAAGGACAAAGCTAGCTAATCAA
Source organism: Avena longiglumis (assembly GCA_030063025.1). Lineage (NCBI taxonomy): Eukaryota > Viridiplantae > Streptophyta > Magnoliopsida > Poales > Poaceae > Avena > Avena longiglumis. The sequence continues at coordinate 173,132,735 of CP125978.1, forward strand.
ACAAGGCAATAGGATAACCAAGGCAATATAGTGGAGCAGGTAAATAAAGGAACGGTACTATAGCATCGACAATAAGGATAGCAATAGATCAAAGGAAGGAAGTAAAGACTATAAATGCAAAATAGGTAGAAGAGGGAGAATGCTCGCCTGAGAGACAATGTTGGGTAGCCGGAGGCTTATCGTATCTCACATCAACTCATCGTCCTATCCGGTGAAGAAGCAAACACTAGGAAGAACAACCGGTGCAATATTTAATACTAGGCGGAAGATCCGGCATGTTTATGATATGATGCGTGGCATGGCAATATGCGACCTAACTTAGCAATGTTAAGCGGAATTGGAATCCTGACAAATAGATAATATGGTTCTAGTTGTTTATCTACCCCGCAATTTAAATGTTGGTTAACAAGATATAACATGGCATCGGTTCACTACACAATATTAAATGGAACCGGGACAAGACAAATAGCACTACAATATATTCCATATTTTATTTAGTAGATGAATCGCCATATAACCCCGGACAATAATATATGTATGCAAGCATGGATAATTTAATATGCTCAAGTTATAATATATTTATCAAAATTAGGGTATCGGGAAGGGGTCACACATTGGTCCGAAGATCTTGTGGTTCGACGGGATCGGTCTTCGGACGCCAGGTACAGGGCCTTCGGGTTCCGTGATGGGGAACTTGGACAGCGAAGTGTGCACGGTATCAGGAGATCTTGTCGGCATCGGAGATGAGTGTAGACGTTGTGGGCGTCCAAAACACCACGTTATCAAGGACATACACCCACAGATTTGTTGCCAAGCAGCAGCACCTCACGGGTAGCGGCAACACTTCACAGAAACAGAAACATCATAGCAGCAGTCAGCTAGGCATTGCTTGGTTAGCTGCAGGTGATGGGGTCAGCGCTGGAGACATGTCCACGTCGGGAAAGTAGGGGTCAATGGCGACCTGGAGGACAAAGTACATGGCTACGCGTCAGAAGATGGTTACAGGAGACGGGTCGGTCGTCGGGGATGGGAGCCGGCGACGCGGGATCGGGGCAGAGGCGAGGTTGTCGAGGTGTAGGAGCACGTGCGGGTGGAGGGCGCCGGCCAGGGGTGGAGCTTCACGGTGGAGGCCATCGCGCGCGGCCAGCGGCTGCGAAGGCCGACCAGGGGCGAGGGCGGCAGAGGTGAAGGGTATTGGCGGCGGCCTGTGCTAGAGAGGCCAGGCGGCAGAGCCTGGGGGCGAGGAAGGCTGGACGAGGTCGACAGTGGCGCGGGCAGGCCAAAGCATAGGAGGAAGATGGCGGCGGGACGAAGGGGATCACGATGAGGAGATGGGTTTGGAGGTAGGTGGAGACGTGGGGGCGTCGGGGTCCAACACGTCCAGGACGCGTGTGTGGCGTGAGTGTTAGGTGCGTGTGGAGTCCGTCAGGTTGTGTTGGCGCGTGCGTTGCGTTCATGGGTGTTGTGTGTCCAGCGATGGACTGGTGGTGTTTGTGTGTTTGCTCGGTCAGGTGTGACCAAGAGCGTGTGGTGTGGTCTATGTTGAGTGCGTGTGTTGCTGTGTGGCCGGCGGCCGGCGGGGTGTGGGCGTGTGGCTAGGGTTAGGATTAGCTAGGGTTTTGTTATGGGGTCGTAGGTGGCTAGCTGGGCCGTTTGGCCTGGCCGGCTGCCTCCCTCTAAAATATTTTTATTTTTATTTGTTTTAGTTTTAAAAGACTTTTGTAAATAGTTTTAGACAAATAAAAGATCTAGGAAAGACCGGGTTTTTAATTTGAAATAAAAGAGGGGACTAATTAGAAAACAAAATAGGCTTTTGTCGAAAATATTTTAGAGACCAAATATGCATGATGTCATGATGATGCATGAAAAGGAAATAGCAAGCAATTTTGTTCGGAATATTTTTCGGGGCATTACAACTCGACACCACTAACAAGGGATCTCGTCCCGAGATCCAAACAAAGTCACCGGGAGGGAAAGAGGTTTGATGATCAGATCTTCTTGCACCAGGGTTGATGGTCGCGACACCACTAACAAGAATTCTTGCTCCGTATTGAAATTGTCGACACCACCAACAAGGGTTGTTGCTCGCATCTTCGCGGAATCACACCGGAGACGCAAAGTAGGAAGTAGAGGTATCAAAGATAAGGCCACCTTTAAATTTCGTGGAAGGATTAAAAGTCATATGGATCCACCAATTCAATGTAACGAGAGCAAATGATAAGAGTAGTGGCATGGTCATGACTCCATCCCGCACTCTAAGCATTACTCTGTACATGAATAGGAGGGTCGTGCATGATGTCATGATGATGCATGAAAAGGAAGTGGAGGACCAAATATGCATGATGTCATCATGATGCATGAAAAGGAAATACCAAGCAATTTTGTTATGGAATATTTTTCGGGGCATTACGGTGTTCTCTGCAGAGTTCATTTTGGCAAAGGCGGGCAAGCCAAAAACAGCAGCAATAGCTAGAGCAGGAACTAATTTTTTTGTGTTTTTGAATAAAGGAAGCAAACCAAACTAAACAATTTTTTTTGGGTTTTTTGAAAAGAGGCAAACAAAACCAAGCAAAAGAAACAAAGCAAACTAAAAACAAAGTAAAGAGAAAGGAAGTGGAGGACTCCCCTAGTGAAGACATCCTTAGCCTCCCTGGAAACAGCGCCAGAAAGACTGGCGCGTGGTTGACGTGGGAGCTTCTTCTTCTTCAGTCCCCAGCAACGGTGCCAGGAAGACTTGACGGTGCTTGACGTGTCACTTCGTTGGTAACCCCAAGCGCAGGGTGTGAAGAGCACAACAGCAAGTTTTCCCTCAATTGAGACCGAGGTTATCGAACCAGAAGGAGGAAGGAAACGTCACACAGGTGTTGCAAACAACGTGGAGACCTGCACAACACAAACTCAAGACTTTGTCCTAACGAATCAGTGAGGTTGTCAAGCTCACCGGTTTGCTGTAACAAAGGATTAAACGTATGGTGTGGAAAGTAATGGTGGTTTGCAGCAAGTAAACAAGTAACAGTGGAAGATGTATCAATTGTAAAGATTGGACCGGGGTCCATAGTTCACTAGAGGTGCTCTCCTTAGATAAACAACATGGCATGAAGGGTAAACAAATTACAGCAGGGCAATTGACAGGAATTGAGCAAGGCATAACAATGCAATTACTAGTTAGAAAGATCCTATGAGATTCGATTGGGCAATACAACAAGATACATAGACCGCCATCCAACTACATCTATGACTAGAAGTCCACCTTCAGGTTATCATCGGAACCCCCTCCAGTATTAAGTTGCAAGCAACAGGCAACTGCTTTAAGCAAAGTGTGTAAGGTAAACAGTCCACATGTTCCATGAACAAGAGACCGTTGTTTTCTCCCTAGTGGCAACAACACATCTACAACCGAAGATATTTCTGTCACTTCCCTTGGAAACTAGAGGCATGAACCCACTATCGAGCATAAATACCCCCTCTTGGAGTCACTAGAAACTACTTGGCCAAGATATCTACTAACAATGGAGAGCATGCAAGATCACAAACAACACAGGCATGATAGAATCATAAAGACAAAACCATTAATCAAACCAACATAATAATCTCAATATCCACCGGATCCCCGCAAACACAACATGCATGATTACAAATAGATTAGATCTTGATCATGAACGGATCTCACAAGATCTATACACGAAAGCACAAAGGAGGAGATACAACCATCTAGCTACTACATGGACCCATAGTCCAAGGTGGAACTACTCACGCATCATACCCGAGAGAAGGCCTCCGGGATGATCTCCCCTCCGGCAGGGTGCCAGGAAGAACTTCAGATCCCCCCGATCTAGGGACAACGGTGGCGGCGGCTACAGAAGGTTTCGTGGAATATTGATTGGGTACTTAGGGTTTCTGCATCGGGGGCTTCTTATAGGCGAAGGGGGAGGCCGAGGCGGTGGCCAGGGGCCCCACACCCTGCCTAGGCACGGGGCAGGGCCCATTCGCGCCTAGGGAGGTGTGGCTGCCTTGGCACGCCTCTCCGTCTCCCCACTGGACTTCTTGTTCCCCACGGAAAGTTATTGACTTTGATGTTTGTCCCGTCCATATCCGAGAATAATTCCTTACTAGCTTTTCTGGAACCAAAAACAACAGAAAACAGGCAACTGGAACTGTGGCAACTTGTTAATAGGTTAGTACAAGAAAACATGTAAAAAGCACCTCAAAGTGTAGACAAAGTAAAGCAAAGTAGATGCTAAACAAGCATGGAGCATCAAAAATTATAGATACGTTTCCAACGTATCAGTTGCACATATAGGTATGCATCAAACCAAGTCATGGTAAGTTGGCTATCCCTACATGTGTTGCGCGACTAGGCTACATAGCATGTTAAGAGCAAGAATATAGTGCAAGAAGTAAATCAATCGAGGATCTAGGATACCGAGTTCTCGCCTCAACATGACAAACCAGGCTTCATCCAAAGGCTTCGTGAAGATATCGGCCAATTGGAACATCGTACCCACATGAGTGAGATTGATGTCACCATTTGTGACATGGTCACGTACGAAGTGGTGGCGAATGTCAATATTTTTGGTGCAACAATGTTGGACGGGGTTATTGGAGATCTTTATTGCTCTTTCATTATCAGAAAGAAGAGGCACCGTACCAAGAGACACACCATACTCTTTCAAGGTTTTCCTCGTCCATAAGAATTGAGCACAATAAGATGTCGCGGATATGTATTAGGCTTCAGCGGTGGATAAGGCTATGGAGTATTGTTTCTTGGAATACCAACTCAGCAACGACCGACCAATGAATTGGAAAGCCCCGGAGGTTGATTTCTTGTCAACCTTATCACTTTCCCAATCAGCATCCGAATAGCCAACAAGCTCAAAGGTTGACCCCTTTGGATACCAAAGCCCGAGAGTAGGAGTGAGAACAAGGTACCTAAAAATCCGTTTGACCGCCATCAAATGGCACTCCTTGGGAGCGGATTGAAAACAAGCACACATTCCAACACTTAACATGATATCCGGCCTAGAGGCACAAAGGTAGAGCAAGGAACCAATCATAGAGCGATATACCTTTTGATCCACGTCCTTCTCACCAACTCCAAGACCAAGTTGCCAATTTAGTGGCATGGGTGTCTTCATGGGATTAGCCTTGGCCATCTCGAACTTATTGAGCATGTCCTTAATGTACTTATCTTGAGAGATGAAAGTGCCTTGAGGAAGTTGCTTTATAATGAAGCCTAGAAAGAACTTCAACTCCCCCATCATGGACATCCTTGCTTTGTTTCTTGTGACAGTTCCGTTTTCATCTTGCTTGTTCTTGAACACCCACTTGGTCCCAATGACATTGATGCGATGATCTTTATGCCTCTCAACTAGAGACCAAACTTCATTGCGGGTGAAGCACTCGAGTTCATGCATGGCAATGACCCAATCCGGATCCTCCAAAGCCTCATGAACCTTGAGAGGGTCAAAGTTGTACATCCTTTAGGCAATTATAGATAATATGACTATGCCTGTGGCGCCGATACTTGATCCGGCTAACGCATAGGCGGAGTTAGAAGAAACTAGACAAAAAGTGCTAGTAGAGGCAAAAAAGGTGTCGGCCTTGCGGGAGTCCTTAAACAGGACCCTGCGAAAATACGCTAGGGCAAACAAACTAGATGTGGCCCCTGAGCAAGTAGATGAGTTGAGATTAAGAGGAAAGAACCTCATGAATGATATCAAAAAGGAGCATGAGGCTCGTGCAGATGATTCAGTCGATCTAGGCTTGCCGAGGTATAGTACCCCGACAAAGAACCTCAGGGCGGCAAATGCCGTAGCCCTGGAATTGGAAGGATTAAGCGGGGAAGCCCGGAAAAAATAGCAAGAAAGAGTAAATGAGTTGGTGCGCATCGTGAACCAGCAGAATGAGGAAATGCTTAGGGCTGACCCGGCGAGGCCATGAGCTTCAAGTATGGTTCATTCGGCAGGAGCAGCCCCCGCACTATCTGCGGCAGCAACGTCCTCACCCGGAAACAATGCGCGAAGAGATAGAGCAGTGACCTCGGGAAAAAGAAATAAGCAAATTGTTCCATATGATCCGGCAGTAGTCGGGAAAGTCAATGAGAATAGAGGCAATGGGAGCCGAGGTAACATTGGAGATAGAAACCCCGGCCGTGCAAACAAAGAGCATGGAAACCTCGGAAGGGGAAATCATGAAAACAATAATTTGGAGGAAGTAAGGAGGAACCCTCCACTATTTCCACAGTCGAGGTATGAGCCTCGGCAAGAACGACAGGTGAGACCCGCTCACCATAATCAAGCAAATGATAGATACAATGATGGTTACTCAGACATGGAGCATGCAGAGCTTGGTGGGCATAACCACTATGGAATGCAAGAGAGAGTTTTCTATAGGAACTTGCCATCGACTGACGCGAGATTAAAGCTGGACAGGTTGTATCGGTTCGAACTATTAGAAGAATAGGGTACACCTGGCCCGGCGTGTTTTGGACCCCGGATCATGGCCGAACTTCCAGTTGGCAAGGGGGACGAAAACGTACAATGGGAGTACAAAGCCAGAAGATTGGTTAGTTTATTACGCCACAGCAGTGAAAATAGCAAGCGGAAATTTAAGATGGGCGGTGAGATACGTCCCACAGATGCTGGAAGGACCAGCCAGGGTATGGTTGAACAATCTACCAGCAGGGAATATCAACTGCTGGTTAGATTTTGAAGAAATGTTTGTCAGTAATTTCACCAGTACCTATAAGAGGCCAAACAGGCCTCAACAGCTCGCGATGTGCAAGCAGAAGCCGAATGAAATAGATAGAGAATTCTTGACTCGGTGGTGCAACCTCAGAAACTCATGCGAAGGGGTCATAGAATCTCAAGCGATAGCTTGGTTTTCTCAGGGCTGCCGATATGCGAGGGTACTGTGGCAAACATTGCAGAGAGATATGCCAACCACATTGGCAAAAATCATCAGGATAGCAGATTCATATGCCTTAGGCGATCCGACTCAACCAGAGTTGATGTCGGCAGAACATCGGGAACACCAGGATCAGTATGCTAGAGATGTTGCTGGATCATCATGATGCAATGAATACCGATGTAGAAGAAGGGAAGAGAGGCCGGATTATAGATACGCTTCCAATCAGGTGGCAGCGGTTGTGCAGGATCAGCCGAGTCATGGGAACAATCAGCGACAGAAAAATGGTCCTCAGCAGTGGACGCCGAGGAATGAAAGGAAAAGGCAGTGGACACTAGAACAGAAGAAGCAATGGCAGGAAAGGCCAAAATACACATTTGAATCCATGCTGGATCAACCGTGTAAGTTCCACACTCCAAACCCGGCCAAGCCGGCTAGTCACACAACTCGCCAATGTGCTTAGATGAAAAATGCAATGGGAAATCCGGCAGGCATGCAAGCACCTTCTCATCAGACACATCAGTAGTAGCAGCCACAGCTGACCGGGGAAAATGCGCAGTAGCTAATGTTACCACCACACCCTCCGAGGTATGAGAACTCGGACCGAAGGGATGCAGTACATCAAGTGGTAAATCAAAATCAAGACAGAAGGGCAAACCCCGGGAACAATGGGCGTAATGATTACCGGGAGCATCATCAATCGTATTGTGTGTTCACAATAGAATAGCAAGATAGACAGAGTGTACAGCGCCGGAATATGGAAGTAAATGCAGTTATGCCGGCAGTACCAAGATACGTGTCGTGGTCCGATCAAGAGATAACCTGGAGCATAAAAGATCACCGAAGATAATGCTGAACCCAGGATCGTATGCATTGGTACTGGATTCGACGTTTGTCGGGCCCAACATCAATGTGAAATTCTCAAAGGTACTCATAGATAATGGAAGTAGTATCAACATCATGTACAAGGACACGATGCACAAACTCGGAATAGCACAGAATATGCTGCAGCCTACAAGGACCATGTTTCATGGGATAGTGTCGGGGCTCTCGTGCGAGCCCATTGGGAAAGTACGAGTAGATGTATTATTCGGCACAAGGGAGAATTGCAGAGCGGAGAATCTGGAGTTTGAGGTGGTGGACCTAGAAAGTTGCTATCATGCTTTACTCGGACGGCCAGCACTGGCTAAATTCATGAGCAGCTGTCACATTACCTACCTGAAAATTAAATTGCCAGGGCCTCTGGGGGTAATAACAGTGGCATGGGATTACAGAAAATCAATGGAATGTGCTTCAGCCGGGTCGAACCTGGCCGAATCATTGGTAATTGCAAGGGAAAAAAATAAGGATTCAGGAAGTAGCAGCTTTGGCTCAGTCGGCGCAACTTAATATGCCGACATTAGCCAACCCGCATGGGAGTGTATCTTTCCAGCCGACTAAAGAGACGAAAAAGATCCATATAGATGAGCAGTTCCCAGAGCGCACCATCACGATTGGGGCTGGACTAGATGCCAAATAGGAAAGCGAGCTCACCAACTTCCTCCCTGAGAATCGGGATATCTTTGCGTGGTCCACTCAGGACCTGCAAGGTGTGCCGAGGGAGTTGGCTGAGCAAGCTTTGAATGTAAGGCCAGGGGCAAGGCCGGTGAAGCAACCTCTCCGCCGCTTCGCCGAAGACAGGAGAAATATAATAGGGGATGAGATAGCTTGGCTCCTTGCGGCCGGGTTCATCATGGAAGTGCTTCATCCAGATTGGCTATCAAATCCGGTGTTAGTAGAAAAGAAAAAGGATGACCCGAATGTAGCCATCGTATGGCGAATGTGCATCGATTACACGAACCTCAATAAGGCGTGTCCCAAAGATCCTTTTCCTTTACCTAGGATAGACCAAGTCATTGATTCGACCGCTGGTTGTGAGTTGTTATCATTTGTAGACACGTATTCTGGTTACCACCATATAGCTTTAAATCCGTCCGATCAAATAAAGACTGTGTTTATTACCCCGTACGAGGCTTATTGCTACCGCACCATGCCATTCGGCCTGCGTAATGCAGGAGCAACATACCAAAGATGCATGCAAAAGTGTTTACATGACCAGATAGGAAAAAATGTACAAGTGTATGTAGACGATATGGTTATAAAAACCAAAGAGAGCAAAACGCTCCTTGATGATATTCGGCAGACATTCGCAAACTTGAGAAGGTTCCGAATGAAGCTTAACCCGGAAAAATGTACCTCCGGTGTGCCGGCTGGAAAATTACTCGGTTTCCTCGTGTCCAGCTAAGGTATAGAGGAAAATCCAACTAAGATCCGAGCAGTTGAAAGAATGGAACTGCCGAGGTGTCTGAACGATGTACAAAAATTCACAGGCTGTCTGGCTTCTCTGAGTCGATTCGTATGTCGTCTAGGGGAAAATGCATTACCTCTATATCAACTGATGAAAAAATCTGACTAATTCATCTGGACACCACAGGCTGATAATGCATTTCATGAGTTAAAAAAGATGTTGGTCACAGCACTGATCTTGGCTTCTCCATTGTTAGAAGAGCCTATGTTACTCTATGTAGCAGCTACTAACAGAGTGGAAAGTGTGGTGGTTGTCGTGGAGCGGAATGAAGGGGATAAGTCAATACAAAGGCCGGTATATTACCTAAGTGAGGTATTATCGGCCTCAAAGCAGAACTACCCGCACTACCAGAAGATGGCTTATGGAGTATACATGTCGGAGAAAAAACTCAAACACTACTTCGAAGAGCATCTGATAAAAGTGATTGTGAAGCACCCATAGCCGAGATATTAAGCAACAAAGATGCAAGCGGCCGAATAGCAAAATGGGCAATCGAGTTATCAACTTATGCTCCACAATTTGATAGGCGAGATGCAATCAAATATCAGGAAGTGGCCGAGTTCTTTGTGGATTGGGCCGAGGTATAATATGAGCCCCCATTGCCAGATCCGAACTATTGGACAATGCATTTTGACGGGTCCAAGCTGAAAAATGGGGTAGGGGCAGGAATAGTATTAACTTCGTCGAAAAAAGATTAGCTGAAATACATGCTGCAGATACATTTCGCTGCATCAAACAATGTGGCCAAGTATGAAGCGCTCGTCCATGGGTTAAAAATGGCAAAAGAGATTGGTATACGTAGGATCCTGTGCTACGGGGATTCAGACCTGGTAGTACAACAAGTATCAGGCAACTGGGACACGCTAGATGCGAATATGGCCCTATATAGATTTCATGTGCAAACAATCAGTGGTTACTTTGACGAGTGCGAATTCCATCACATACCTCGGACGGAAAATGACGCTGCAGATACACTATCAAAACTCGGATCGACTAGGCAGTCAATTCCCCCGGGCATAGCTCTGGGGCACCTGAGAAAACCTTCAATTACACCTTCGCCAGAATCCGAGTCAATTCGTATCTCGGCAGAACAGATAGAAGGAAATATCCCAATGGAAATTGACAAAGAATATGACCCGAATCATTTAAAGGCTAATTCGGTCGACCCACAAATGATCACAGAAAAGCCCAAAGATGTTATGTTGACGGAAATTATGGAAATTGACAATATAATTCCCCCGGAGAAAGTTACGCCGACATGGGCACAACCCATATTCTCATTCCTTAAAGAAGAAATCTTGCCGAGTGATGAGGTCCTGGCTAGACAGATAGTGAGAAGAGCAAAAGCCTACACAATCATAAACAATGAGCTGTATAAGAGAAGTGTCACGAGTGTACTGCAACGATGTGTCGACTCAGCAGAAGGGCAGGAAATACTTTTGGATATACATCAGGGAGAATGTGGGTATCATGCCTCGTCCAGAGCCCTAGTGGCCAAAGCATTTAGGCATGGATTTTATTGGCCGACTGCGCTGAAGGAAGCAAAAGAATTGGTAGAAAGATGTAATGGCTGCCAGAGATACACCAGCAAGTTACATATGCCTTCATCCGAATTAAAAACAATACCCATCACTTGCCCATTTTCAGTGTGGTGTTTAGATATGGTGGGTCCATTTAAGCCGGCTCGCGGCGGAATGACTCATATTCTGGTCATGGTGGACAAGTTCACAAAGTGGATAGAAGTAAAGCCAATAAGAAAATGTGGCGGGCCCACAACAGTGAAATTCCTCAAAGATATTATCCTAAGGTATGGATACCCGCACATTATCATCACAGATAACGGCATGAACTTCGCCGAAGGAGCTTTCGCTAGATTCTGCCAAGAGAAACACATAAGACTCGATGTTGCCTCGGTAGCTCACCCGACATCGAATGGGCAAGTAGAAAGAGAAAATGGACTAGTATTGTCAGGAATAAAACCTCGGCTAATTGAACCACTACAAAGGTTGTCAAGATCTTGGATTGAGGAACTTCCAACGGTCCTGTGGAGCCTCAGGACCACCCCAAATAGATCGACGGGGTATACCCCATTCTTCCTAGTATACGGGGAAGAAGCAGTACTTCCAGCCGACATAATGCATGACTCGCCGAGAGTGGTCCAGTACACAAGTGCCGAGGTAAATGAAATATCACGACAAGACGATGTGGATCTGATGGAGGAATCAAGGGAATTTGCATTATCAAGATCAGCTATTTATCAGCAAGAGCTTAGACGATATCATAGCAAAAAAGTCAATCCAAGAGTTTTTAAAGAAGGAGATTTAGTTCTTCGACTAGTGCAACGCACAGCCGGCATGCACAAGCTCTCACCCCCATGGGAAGGACCATTCATCATGAGTAAAGCATTGCACAATGATGCATACTACATGATCGACGCCCAGTCACCAGAAAATAACAAGGCAAGCAAGGCCGAGGATGAATCAAAAAGACCATGGAACATAGCCTTACTTCGCCCGTTCTACACTAAGAAGCCCTATATTGCATGTTATGGTGTGATGCACCAAATCAGTGTGTCAAGCATGTATCAAACCCTGACACCTCGAGGAGTGACTCGGGACTGCCCCATATTATTTCCAATTCTGAACTATGTATCAAACCTCGGCACCTCGAGCAGTGACTCGGGGACTGCCCCATATTATTTCCTATTCTGAACTATGTATCAAACTTCGGCACCCCGAGCAGTGACTCGGGGACTTCCCCATGTCATTTCTGATTTATTATTTTGTATTATGTATCAATCATCGGCAACCCAAGCAGTGACTCGGGGACTTCCTCATGTTATTTGTTATTTTTGAGCATGTATGAAACTTCGGCAACACAAGCGATAACTCGGGGAATGCCTCACATTTTCCACTAATTTTTGGCATACACGTAGAAGTTCAGTCACTCAGTAAGAAACTCGGGGACTTCCCCGACTTGTAAATCATAAGTCGCAAGATGCAAAATAAGCCTGCCTCGGCCATCAAAGGAATAACAACGAGGAAACAACTAACGATTTCTAAAATCATATAACAAGAATGACAACCTCGGCAAGTCGAGGTATAATAAGGGACGTACCCCTATCTATATCATTTTACCAATGAATACCACGGGGAGGATGGTAAACCAATATATAGGCTTAGAACATAGTACTTCAAGGAGAAGTTGCGAAAACGACAACTAGACAACCAATTTTACATAAGGAACACGAGATAAATGCCAAACAAGAATCAGTCATATGGAAAAATATGATCCAGATCTACGAAGTTAAAGTTCGGCAAAGCAAAAATACGATTTAAATAGATTCAGCTAGATAAAGCTAACAACAATTACCATTACTAGTGCCTCAAAGGCACAAGGCAAAGTGGTTCACACCATATCAAAAGGCGGGCAATCGTTTCAAAGACATCATACGCCCGGCATACCGGGGACTTAAATGACTAAGAGTTTTCTGAACCTAGACACTGACAGAGGCCGAATCACCTGTAGGAGGGACAGTAGAAGGACCAGGAGTCTCGGACGAGGGTACCTCGACTCCCGTCAGAGGTGTTTCCTCGGGAACTGGGTGCTCCAAGGTTGGATGGGCCTCTGCAGAGGTCACCTCGGCATCGACGGGCGCCGTAGTAACACCTAGGCCAAGCTCTGGCTGCTGGGAGACATCACCTTGGGCTCGAGAAGCTTAGGTTCCTTTGGAAGAAGATTGCGCATCACCATCTCCACCCGAGATATCATTGGAGTCATCGACATTACCCGAATCATCCTCTGATCCATCTTGATCAGCTGAGTCACCATCCGATGCATCTTTAGCTTCGGCATCATCGGCCGGGTTGGGAAGAAAACTCGGCCCCTCGATCCAATGATGAAAATCAGCATACTCGATAAGATGGAAGGCACGGGCTTGACGACGAGCAACAAACTCCGGATTCTCAACCCAAGGAGAGCCAGTGCGCAGATTCATCAGAGTATCGAGAGAAATATCCTCGTACCAAGACAAAACGGCTGTAAGTGCCATATCAGCACTAGCCCTTCCAGCAGATTCCCTCCAGAGGTTAAGTTGGGTTTGAGATGCCATTAGCCTCGCCACAAGCACTTCAACTTCATCAATATCCGACGAATTCGGGCAGAGAACATGGTAGGCTCGAATAGCTGCTTGCACCAGATCTCTTCCCATAATCTTCATTGGTCCAATAGCAGCACCGAAGGCAATCAGGAAATCTTCTATGGAATACTCTGGATTCGAAGCAACGGGGACACCTCGGCGCTCGCGGGCAGAAATCACAGCCTTGGAGCTCACGGGTTTAGCTTCTGGAAAATGATCTGCATGAAAGAACGACATATGGGTTAGAATAAGAAAAGAGGAAGGATAACTCGACAAGAGACAAAAACTAACGATGAATGTAATTCGGCATTTTATGGAGATCCTGGGACCAGTCGGTCCTACTCTTCTGAAAGCGAACGATTTCCTCGCTCATCGCCCGGTTCTTTAATTCGGCAGCATCAAGAAGTCCCTTGCCTTTCTGCCACTGCAGACTAAGTCGGTTCTTTTCTTCAGAAAACTCTTGATCAACTTTTTCCAACTCAGACTTCTGGGAAAGCTTGAGGGATTCAACCTCGACGCGCAACCGGGTTATCTCGTCGTCTTTTTCCTTGAGTTGCGCCGAATGAGCGACAACTTGTTCTAAAAAATGCAGCATCATATCAGGCATAGATATGCATTCTTGATGCGACGCTGCAAGTGTTTTTAACTCGGCTATCCAAAGCCGAAAGGTTGTAAGGAATCCAAGATTTGCCTCGAACAAAAGTCGACAAACTAAAAGACAAAAGAGTAACGAACCTTCAAGAACGCCAACTTTCTTGGTAAGGCGAGCATTCAAATTGTTGATACCAGTTGCGCACCAGCAAAAGATTAGTTAGCACGAAAAACTAAAACTATTACAAAATTAAGAGACATTACACGGACTAGTTAAATTACCAGTTTTCTTCACAACAAGGACAATCTTCTCATATTTATCTTGTAGTTTCTTGTGTGCAAAGAGCAACCTTTGAAATTCGGCTGTCCGCCGATCATGGGCAACCTAAGTACAAAAGTAAGTTACAAGGCTGGATATTCAGAGCTAGAACAGATTCAAATCAAGTAAAACTTGACCCGAACCTAGGTGGCTGGATATTCAGAGCTAGAACAGATCCGAATCAAGTAAAACTTGACTCGGATCTAGGTGACTGGATATTCAAAGCTAGAACAGATCCGAATCAAGTAAAACTTGACTCGGATCTAGGTGACTGGATATTCAAAGCTAAAACAGATCCGAATCAAGTAAAACTTGACTCAGATCTAGGTGGCTGGATATTCAGAGCTAGAACAGATCCGAATAAAGTAAAACTTGACTCGGATCTAGGTGACTGGATATTTAAAGCTAGAAAAGATCCGAATCAAGGAAAACTTGAATCAGGTCTAGGTGGCTGGATATTCAAAGCTAGAACAGACCCGAATCAAGTAAAACTTGACTCAGATCTAAGTGGATGGATATCCAAAGCTAAAACAGATCCGAATCAAGTAAAACTTGACTCGGATCTAGGTGGCTGGATATTCAAAGATAAAACAGATCGGAATCAAGTAAAACTTGACTCGGATCTAGGTGGCTGGATATTCAAAATTAAAACAAATTCGAATCAAGTAAAACTTCACTCGGATCTAGGTGGTTGGATATTCAAATCTAAAGCAAATCCAAATCAAGCAAAACTTGACTCGGATATGAATGGTTTGATATTCTGGACCACGGCTAATCCGAGTCACGAAGGGAATTGACTCAACAAGTAATGCATTTGAAGCCTGATAAAGATTCCAAACAAACAACAAATTATCCGGTTGCAAGCTTCGGGGACTAGTGTGTATATAATACCATCTGAATAATAGACAAGTTATCAACGAAAGCGCTTACCTCATTCATCTTGTCACTATCAAGGACAATCTTAGCAGCCATGTGCAAGCGACTGCTGATGTCAAAAGGCTGAAATGGTTGACTACTCGGATTGCCTTCAAGTTGATCGGCGGCATTCCAATTATTGGCATACTCCACCAGAGAGCCGGGATTGTTCCCGCTCTCAGTACGGGTCAACACCTTACCTCGGGACCGTTGTGTAACTACCGTCGTTGTCGGACTCTTGTGAAGAGTAAGTTGAGTGTCGGTAGTAGGGGCGACGCCAGGTTTAGTAGAGGAAGCTCCCTTGCGAAGTACATCAGCAATGCTGGGCTGAGAAGAACTAGTTGGCCCCTTCTGAGGTGCCGAGGGTTTAGTAACAACAACTCTCTTGCTCTTAGTAGAGACTTCGGCAGGGGCAACAACTTCAGCATTGGGAACCACATCCTTGGTGGCAGGAGGAACTATAGTTTCCAAGGGAGCCGAGGTGGTGATATCCTCGGTTGGAGTTGGAGTAGGAGCTGGGACTGCGGTGATCAAAGGATCATTGGGGGAAACCTCGGCGGTCTTGAGAGGGACAGCAGGCTCAGCCGGGTGATCCGGTGTGGGGGTTATGTCGGCAATAACGGTGGGAGCGATAGGCTCATCTTGTTGGTCCGATACGTTAGTCGGCGCAGGAGGAGAATCAACACGAGAGGGACTGGGAACCCGAGTATCTTCCGGAGGTAGGGAGAAGACAGCCGAGTAGTATGGCTTGTCATACTCGGACCGCTTGGCTTTGCGGAGAGAGGACCTATGCAAGTGAGAAAAAGTTGAGTCAGAAACAGAACGAGAGACAAAATAAATACAAATGAAAATAAACTCACCCTGAAACTCCAGTCATGGTCTTACGCCTCGGGATATGCTGCGCAGATTTCTTGACTCGCTTCTTGGGGGCAGCACCGGAGGGATACGTTGAAGCGGTGCACTTCTTCGAAGCAACTTGAGCCTCGGAAGCAAGAGGTTCGGCGTCGTGCACCTGACCAGCTTGATTAGCTGGGAAAGAAGGAGCAGGAAATGCATAAGCGATAGGCACCGCGACAACTACCTCAAGAATTTGGACGTCGTCCGAGTCACCTTCATCCGCACGGGCCGAGGTCTTGCTCCGGGTACGAACAGGAGCAGCATCCGACTTAGGGAGAAACTCCTCCGAGTCAGGTTCCCCATTGTCCGGGGTATTGCGATCTGCAGTCCAAGGAAGAGCCAAAACCTCGGCATCTTCTGTCTTCTGCTCCGTAAACCTCTGCGAGAGAAGTAAATTAGAGTTAGCAAAAAGAACAATAAAAAAAGCAACTCGGAATAAAACTCTAGTGTTTAACTTACCTGAGAGGAGGATTCCCGCGAGAAAATGGCTTCAATCCCCATTTCCATTCCTCCGGCATCTCAGTCTTAAAAATAGCCCGGACACGCTTGTATATTTGATAAACATCGAGATCAACCGTAGATACTCGGTTGGGATCCAGAGGACCACTCATGTAACAGAGCTTATGAGAGCGAAGCTGAAAAGGGCAGATTCGGCTGCTGACGAATGTAGTCATTAAATCTTCACCACGGAGCCCAGCACGAATCAGTTCTTTAAGCCGGATCTCAAATGCCTCAGCGAGAGCATTGCTTTTCCTAGGATTGTAGTTCCAATTCTTCTTGGAGGCGGGACCGATAGAGAAAGCGGGGAGCCGAATCTTATCTTCTTTCCTAGTATTTTTGACATAGAAAAACGATCTATGCCACTTCTTACAAGATTCGAGGCCGGCGACGCGGGGGAACTCAGAGTTTCTCCGAGGTGTAATAGATGCAGCCCCGCATTGGGTAAGGGATTTCTCAGAAGGATGAAGAGATTTGTCCGACACAACGTTGGTTCGAATCTGAAAGAACTTGGACCAGACATATACAGAGGGCCAGAGTCTGAAATACCCCTCTAAAGCCGAGATAAAGGCCGACAGAGAGGCAACGGCGTTAGCCGGCAGGTGATGCGGCTGAAGGCCGAAATAATCGAGGAAACCCCTAGCAAAGTCGCTAAGAGGGAGGCCAAATCCACGAGCGAAGTGGGACATAAAAACTACGAACTCGCCCTCATTGAGTACATGCGAGGATTCTTTGTCGGGTAAGCGACGGCTTACCTCGGCGGGAATTCGCCGTGTTTTGATTAACCATTCTACCTCCCGGCAAGTAACGGTGGAACCCTGCCAGGAACCATGTTCTGGACTGGCCGCAAAGTCATCTTCCCCGACGAGAGCACCGCTAGCAGAGCTAGACATAGGCTCGTCGGAGGAATCGACAGAGGAAAAACTGGCGGCGGGGAGAGGCCTAGAGGTGCAGGGCCCCGTCGTGACGCTAACGAGCATGGCGGCAGAACAGAAAAAGAAACACCGCAGGGAATCTAGGAAAACAAGAAAGATGCCTAGCGCAGATACCTAGCGGTGGTGCTGCGGGAAAACTCACCGGCGAGAGCGCCAAGGCGAAGGCACTGCGGCAAGGTCGCAGGAGCCAGAGAACAACAGCGTGACCGTCAAAGGGGACGACGATGGCGCAGCCACTGGAACACGAGCAGAAGCGGCGGTGCAAGGAAGAAGATGAAGGGAAAAGAAAGGGGGAAAGTGAATCATCCAACTCCGCTCCCCTCTTTATAACCGTATAGGGTTAACCATAGTGGGATCGTGGCTTGCCACAATAACCACATAATCGCGTGTATGACAAAACTGCTTGCAAGTAGTGGAGCCACACCAAATACCACACGACGCAGGAGAGGATCAGGCCTTCTGACTGATGCCGTACTCGAGGTGCCACTGCGCTAATGCGACGAGTGCAGTAATCACTGTAGCTTGTTAGTAGACACTTTAGAGGAACAAAAAACTAGAGAACTATGATGAATGGGACACGTAGAACGAGGCTTACCCGGTGAGCCAAGCAAATATCTCGAACGAAAGGAGGTAACTCGGAGCATAGCCCACAGCGGGAAAATGATGAAATGAGGAAGAGGATAGCAGAAAAAGAACGTCGTCTAAGAAATAACTCGGAAAGAAAGAAAGAAAATAAATGTCTGGAAACTGATGTTGTCCGGCCGAGGTTTCAGCCAGGACCGCACCAGCTTCGGGGACTAATGTTGGGGGGTGACCCCGGATAGGGTCAAGATAAGGGAAAGAAGAAAGGAGTTTCCCTTACCTTAAGCCAAATTACTGGCTTTGTCGGCCGAATCATGTAAGATCTGGCCGAGATAGGCAGAACCATGGCGAAGATAGAATGGGTAACACCTTACTCGGCCGACGTATGATCTATGTCGGCCAAATGAGACTGATCGACTTATATGCAGATAAAGGCCGAGCCGAGTTATGCGAGATGAGGCTGAGTAACAGGAAACTTGCAGGAGAAGAAGGTGCCTATAGTCAAACCCTTAGTTGCTGTCTAGGAGGAATCTAGACAGAGCTAAGCACTAAAGACAAGGAGCAGAGATGCAGAAGGGTAGAGACGCGTCACGGAGGTTACAGTGAGGAGGCCCAAGGCGCACATGTGAACCTCTCTGCAACATTGCCACCGATATAAGGGGGACACGGAAATGAGGCCGCCGAGTTACCACTTTGGGACAAGCATATTCCAAGAATATGCTTGCGATGTCAGCCCTAGGAGGAGTCATGGAATCCCTTTATAAGGAGGGGAATGGTCTCCATAGGAGGGGATTGATTCATTCCACACCTAAAGACTCGCGTAGGAGTCTTGTTCTTCTCTATGATACAGCTCTAGGAGCACTTGTAATTCTTGAGAAAAGGAATAAAGATCTACTCATTGTTCAGTTGAGTGTAGAAATCACTACATCTTCCCTCCCCGGATCCCTCTAGCATCCATTGGCCCCATACTTTAGCCTACCCATGGCATCTTCTGTTCCACCACCACCACAGACCTTGATCATTGACACCATCTTGAGCTTGACCTTGGGATGGAGGAGTTTGATCTTCTACTTGGTCTTGCTCAACGGGTTGAGGGTTTTGTTCTTGCTCTTCGGTTTGCATGAGATGTTTATCTTGTGTTGCATTTGATGGCTCAACTTGGGTAGAGCTTGGCTCTTCTTGAGTTGAGCTTGATTATCCCCCATCATCTTGTTGAACATGAATGTGAGACTCGGTGGGCAAAATGTTCCCTATGCCCATCAACTTGATGACTTGATAGGAATCTCCATCACCTACATCACGTGAAACGACTTGCTCCTCTTTGGAGCCATTATTCTCCAGAAACTCCACGTCACAAGATACTTCAACACAACCATTGGCTTTGTTGTAGTATCTATAGGCATGGGAGTTTTCCGCATAACCAACAAAGATACCCTCAATAGTTCTAGATTCGAATTTACCGAGCTTTTATTTCTTGTTCTTGACGAGGCACTTGCACCCAAAGACATAGAAGTAGTTGATGTTGGGCTTCTTATTTGTGAGAATCTTGTATGGAGTCATGTCAAAGGGAGCTCAAAGGAAGAGCCGGTTCATGTAGTGGACCGTGGTAGCAATGGCTTCTCCCCAAAAGTTGTGGGGTGACTTGAATTCACACAATTGTTCTTGCCATCTCAATAATTGTTCGGTTCTTCCTTTCAACAACACCATTTTGTTGAGGGGTATAGGGAGCTGAGAACTCATACTTGATCCGCTCGTCTTCAACAAACTCTTGCATGGTGTAGTTCTTGAACTCGGTTCCATTGTCGGTTCTAATGGTCTTGATCTCCACTCCATGAGTGTGTTGAGCTTGCTTGGCGAAGATCATGAATTCCTTGTAGGTCTCATCCTTTGACTTGAGAAGAAATACCCAAGTATAACTTGAGTAATCATCAACAATGACAAGACATATCTTCTTCCACCAAGGGAGTCATACGTTGAAGGCCCTAAGAGATCCAAATGGAGAAGATCCAAGTTTCTTAACGTGGACACCTTGGTTATGGAAGGATGATGCCTCCCAATTTGCTTTCCTGAAATGCACGCACTACACACACGATCTTTCTCAAAGGAGACATGAGTTAGTCCAACAATATGCTCACCCTTTAGGAGTAGATTTATATTTCTCATGTTGACATGGCCAAGGCGACGATGCCAAAGCCATACCTTGTCAGCCTTGGCCATTAGACATGTAGGAAGGGATTGGCTCTCTTCCGAGAGGTCGACCACATAACGGTCATCTTCCACATGTCCAACGAGGACCAAACTAAGATCATCACTCCTAAAGACTTTCACAAATGTTTGAAAGAAATAGGAATCATAACCGGCATCCGCAAGATGTTTAATTGTAAGTAAGTTGTAGCCAAGGTTCTCAACAAGCAATACAGTCTCTAGGGACAAGGCCTTGGAGACCACCAACTTGCCATAACCAAGTACCTTTCCTGTTGAGTTACCACCAAAAGTGATGCTTGATGTTGAGTTTACATCGTGAATGAATTGGTCAAGCCCAATTCTACCTCCGGTCATATGATTGGTGCATCCACTATCAAACACCCATTTTGATCCACTGGAGGCATAACCCTACAAAATAAATTATTTGATTTAGGAACCCATTGAGTAATGGGTCCCTTAGCATTAGCAACAAGATCCTTTGGTACCCAAATTGAGTACCATCTATAAGCATAACCATTACGAGGACCAACATATTTGGCATATACATCTCCTTGAGTGCTCTTACATAGCACATAGGATGGATTAGAATTTCCCGCATATTTATGATTAGGATTACCCCTCATGGATCCCCCATTCACAACATTATTTTTGACTTGGTCAACCACCTTGTCACCTTCTTTTACAAAGTTTATCTTCTTTGGTGGAATGGCATTATTCTTTGGATCAAAACCGACACCTTCCTTGGAAACCCTTGTCTTTTGACGGGATAGAATCTCATCTAGAATATTTCCGTTGGAGGTAGGTGCACGACGCTCTTTCTCAAGTTGTTCTTTCAACTTCTTATTTTCCTCAATGAGGAGAGTTTGATCAAAGGTAGAGTTAGAGGAACAAGACTCATTCTCAACAATAATTGGATCCTTTAATGTACCAAGAGCCTTCTCATAGGTCACCCGAAGTTGGTCATGGTTCTCTACAAGTTTTATGAGCTCACACTTGAAAATAAAACTAGCCTTTTCAAGGTGCTCAAGGTCCTTGGTAAGAGAAGCATGAGCAACCTCAAGATCTTTCTTTGAGGCATCAAGCTCTTTGGGACAAAGAGTTAGCCTTATCAATAGTGTCCATGTCTTTTGCTTTATCAAGTTCAAAGATTTCAATTTGTTGTTTAAGAAACGAAGTGGTATTATTTTCCTCACATAGCTCTTGCTCAAGAAGATTGAATCTTTGTTTCTCATCATCAATATGAGATTCCAAGCTATCAATGGTCTCATCACGTGAGCTGACAAGTTCCATTAATTGCTTGACTCTAGCACGAGCAATGCAAGGAAGAGACTTCATGATACCATACATTTATTTTATATATTATTCACCAAATTCATCACTATCACTATCATTATCATTATCATGGTTACTCTCAAGATCATCCAAGACGCTAGATAGAGATGGAGGAGAGTAGATTACCTTGGAGCTCCTTGCCATGAGACAAGTGGCGGCGACCTTGGGAGTAGGAGAGTCATCGATGTAGTCCTTGGTGTAGTCATAGGTGAAGAGAGACTTGGGTTCGGTGAAGGCCAAACCGGCCACTCCAACAACCTTCTCTTCATCCTCTTCCTCCTTGTCGGGTATGTATTCTTGACCTAGGTAGACTTTGCCATCACGCCTATTGTTCCTCTTGTATCTTTTGTTGATGGGGTTGGGCTTCAATCTTGGTTTGGCACCTTCTTCATACTTGGGTTTGTCAAGCCTCTTCTCATATGGACATTTATCGGCAAAGTGGCTCCACTCATCACAATTGTAGCACGTACTTTTCTTCTCACTTTATCCCATTGAACTTCTCCTTCTTCGGAACTTCATGTTCTTGGTGAAAAGAGCAAGTTGAGAGAGCATATCATCAACTCCATCAACATCGCTTTCTTCATCACTTGCAACATCTTCTTGCACATGCTTGGCCTTTAGTGCTAGAGAGTGGGATTGATACGCCCAATTTGCATCACCTTTACATATCATAATTTACCTCTATTCACTAATATTTGTCTTATTATGAGGTATTACTTATGGCTTTTCATCTGTTTATGCATGTTGGATGATTCCTGGAGGATGGACTGCCGGAGTCTGGATTTTGATGGAAAATAAGGCGTTTCGGTGCAATTTCGCAAAGATCATAAAAATACCAGAAAAATATGGAAACATATTATTTTTCCAGAAGACGAAGTAAGCCAAAAGGAGGGACAGAGATGGGCCTCAGGGGGCCCACCCCCTAGGTGCGGGCCCACCTGACCCCGTGCCTAGGGCAGGTGTGGCCCACCTGCCCGGCCTCCGACTCTGCCCCTTCGCCTATATCTTCCCTACGGAACCCTAACATCAGGGGAGCGACCACAGATAGATTTCCGCCGCCTCTGGGGGGCGGAAAACACCGAGAGAGAAAGATCTCTCCGGCAGATAGATTTTTGCCAGGAGAATTCCTTCCTGGAGAGGGGAGACCATCGTCATCAACACCGTCATCAAGCTAGGCTTCATCGGGATCATCATCACCATCATACACGCCATCATCTCCACCAGCACCATCATCATCACTCCGTTCCGCTGTAACAATTGTGTTGGATACTTCTTTAGTTCTTAGGGGAAACTTTCCCGGTGTTGATTACTATTGTAGTTGATGCTTGTGAGTTGAACCATTGGATTATTGTTTATGTTCAGATTGTTATCCATTATCATATCATCTTTGATCTTGATCCATACAATGTCTTGTGAGTAGTTCATTTAGTTCTTGAGGACATGGGAGAAGTCATGTTGTTAGTAGTGAATCTGTGATGAGTTATTATTCAATGGTTTAATATTTAAGTTGTGGTTCTATTCTTCTAGTGGTGTCATGTGAACGTCGACTACATGACACTTCACCATTTATGGGAATATGGGAATGCATTGTGTATTTGGCTACTAATCATGGGCTTGCTGGAGTGACAGAAACCTGAACTCCCGTTAGGACACCTTTGCACAAGGGAGTGTAGGATCTCAGAGTTTAAGGATGTGGTTAGATTTATATCTTAATTACTTTCTTGTAGTTACGGATGTTTGTAGGGGGTTTAATCACAAGTATGTATTAGTCCTAGGAAGGGCGGTATGTTAGCACAGGTTCACCCACACAACACTTACAACACCAAAGAAGAGCACTCAGCTATTTGAAGCGAAAGCACTTGACAGAATTCCCATGTGTCCTCGAGAACTTTTGGTCCTTAGAAGTATTTCCACCGGCTTGTCCTTTGCTAAGAAAGGGTTGGGCCACTTGCTCTGTTTGTTTGTTACTCTTGTTACTTGCTCCTTGTTTTGTTGCCTTGTCGGAAAACCACTAAAAATTCGTTTGTTAAGTATTCAAAGGGATTTCCTGCTCCATACCACTGTTCAGCACCTTCTGCTCCTCGTTGGGATCGACACTCCTATTTATCGAAAGTACTACGATACACCCCCTATACTTGTGGGTCATCAGGGATGACCCAATAGCACAGTTGATCTTCTTGATCTTTTGTCCTTTATCCGCCAAGTTATCTGTGGCAACAAGATAAGAGACTAGATCATCGGGAGTGAACTAATTATATTTATCAAGGAGTTGCAAGTTCAAGGCAAGCTTCTTATCGGTGACCGCGATCATAGAGATAATCTTGTACTTGATGAGCTCATCATTCAAATTGAACCCATCATCATACTTCTCACATCCTACACCACCAATCTTCACGCAGAGGGCACCAAGTCTCTTGTATGCTTCTGTGATGGTCTCACCATCATGGTTCATGAACATGTTCATCTCCGACTTGGCAGCTTCATACTTGGACTTTTGGATAAGAGATGTTCCCTCTTGGAGAATAAAATCCTATCCCAAACATCCTTTGCGGTGGGAATGTTGCTGACTTGATAATGGAGAGTGCGGTGGATGGAACTCCTTATCTTGTCGCAAGCAGTTGCATTTAGTTTATGGTCGTAGTAATCTCCCGGAGTGAGGTTGTTGGGATCTTGTGGGTGGAAACCAGTGCACACGATCTCCCAAAGCTCAACGCTGCAGCTGCGAAGATGAGATTCCATAGAAGCTTTCCAATGATAGAAATGAGTTCCATCAAAATGAGGTGCGGGACCCAAACCATTAATGTAAGGCATGATGTTATTTTTTTAGGATAAACATAAGTAAATTGATTAGGGGGCACGGAAGTTTTTGACGAGCCGCTCTCATGAGCAGACTCGGCATCCTTCTCCTTCCCGGTGTCCATCGGTCTCCCTTGAGGTACTACCAATGGGTTACCAAGAAAATCCCCATCGCCAATGGCCTTAAGTTGTCCTTCTAGGTAAATCATTCGAACAAGGAGATCGAAATCAGCCTTGGCCTTTTCAAGGGCACCCTTGGCAAAGATTTCGTGAAGCTCCTTGACCGAATAAGTCTTTTCCTCCTCATCATCGTAGAAAACCATCTTTTCTCTTAGGCGGTAAATCCCTTAAAAGATCCCTTGGCTCTGATACCAATTGAAAGTGTGATATGGTTAACCTAGAGGGGGGTGAATAGGTTTCTTCAAAATTCTTTATAATATTTTGCAAGTTTTAGGCTTTGCAGAATATAAGTGAGCATAAATGCAAACTAGGTGAGGCAACCTAGATGATGATACAATATACTTCGAGCTCGAAGGCTATCACAAGGTAAAAAACACAAGTAATAGATTGGTTAAGGAATAACCAAAGCACGCGGAGATGAAGATGTATTCCCGTGTTCACCACCTTTGGGAAGGGGGCTATGTCACGTTGGAGAGGTGTGAGGTTCCACAAAAGATTCCTCATGCGCCACAAAGGCTCACCTTCTTATCCGAGCCTATCCCACGAAGGTATAGCTCACTTACTCACGGCAGACTTTAAGGTAGTCTCCAAACCCTCACAAACTTTCCACGAAGCAAATCACAAGCGGAATGCCTCCGGGCGACCCTATCTGCCTAGGGTTTCCCACAAACCCAAGAGTATCAAGCTAACTCAATGAACTCAAGGGGGAATGAACTTTGGCTTGGTGGAAATGTAGATCGGGAACTCCTCTTCCTTTCTACCAAAGGGATTTGGATTTGGTTGGGTAGAATGGGGATCCTCAAGCTTTTGTGTTTCAACAATGGAGAGAGAGAGAGAGAGAGAGAGAGAGAGAGAGAGAGAGAGAGAAAGCTTCAAGAAATGAATGTTAGCTGAAATGCCTAAAATCTCAGTGGAGAATAAAAGGGTATATATAGTATAGGGAGAAAAAGAGCCGTTTGGAAGTTCCTGCGACAGAACCGGCAATAAGTCTGGTCGGACCGGTTCGTACGCCGGGAAATCCGGCGATAGCCCCAGCGGACCGAACTCCACTCTGGAAGTTCTGGCGACGAGCGAAATTCCCGGCGAGCAGCCGAAAACACATGCATTGAGCTGTTTCGGTGCTCACTGGGAATTTCCGACGGCGACCAAAAATTCCGGCGACAGCACCGACGGTGCCGACACTTCTGCCGGTTTCACAGTAACCACTTAGGATCATTTTCCATGGCGATTTTTCTCTCTCTTATTGAAAGGGTGTGTGTCTGTGGATTATGACATGTATATTTGGTGTAGAACAACCCCGAAGAGCACATCAAGGTCACCCCTCTTAATAGTGTGGTGTTTCCTATTTGACTCAAAAGTAAATAAGAGAGAATAAGAAATAAAACCACCGGCTCTTGATATAGAAACGAATGGGGGGTCACACATTGCCTTTCATCAACACCTGTGGAATATCACCTATAGAGAAGCTAGTAGAAACATTAGTCCGCTCTCTAGCTTCGATGTCATAGTTAACCAAAATACTAGATAAGGGCTATTTGCCATTTCACAGAGCGTGCCGATCTGTCCAACCTAGAAGCGTAGGCTACCAAGCATCATGCCGACTCCGTCTCCTATGGAATAAAAGTTCGGGGCGAGTTACCGACGAGTGGACGGTGAAGTCGATGGTGCCGAAGATAAGGTGGTTCTCTGTTGGAGAGGAATCGAAGATCGCGATTGACAGGGCCATCACGATCGCAACATCAGCATCCCCAGTTCCCATAGATGGCGCCAATTGACGAGGTTTCGACTTGTTAATGCCCATTGTTATGGTCTTGGGTTTTGGATAAGGAGGGGACGCTGGAGAACGTAGAACGACTAGCAAACAAGCAACACGGGACACGAGATTTACCCAGGTTCGGTTCCCCGGAGTTAAACCTTACTCCTGCTTGTCTGCTCTGGATTAATGGTGAAGCCGAAGGTTATAGGGGGTGCACAGATGAGATCTGACAGTGTGTATGCTAGGGTTATGGATTGTATTCCTCACCGTGGCCTCCTGGCCTTTATATAGGTAGGCCAGGTCCCGAGGATAAGTTGAGTCGGTTACAAGTTAGCGTTTTCCGCTTTGAATTTCTATCTAAAGCTAGTTGTGTTCTTCAATGACTCGTATCCTTCTTGGGCTTGGGCCACCCGAAATTCTCATGGGCTTTGCCGTCAGGGGTGCATTGTCTCATGGGCTTCTGCTAGGCCGGACCGGGTAGGCCAATATAAGGCACCCATAGGGCATAACCATGTCAACTAGTAAACTAAAGTAGAGTAAAATTACACTAGCGGACCCAAGACGATTTTAAAGCCTGGACAAACTATAAATTTGAAGACCAAATATACAATTTTCGGTCAAATTTCAATCAAAATAGCTTGTCTGGCCATCCGGAAGCCCATGCTGGAGTCCGCCATCGTACAAGAAAAATAGAGTACAAACGAAACTATAAAAAGAGTATATGTACTATCATGGGAATGACCCCCGACAGTCCCATGTCAATGATTCATCGAGTCAACAATGCGAAGTCAGAGAGAGATGAGACCGACATTCTACCTAGGCTGACTAATAACATGGCCGGCTCCCGAGCAGTGGGCAGTGCCTCTTAGCCCCCAGTAGCTGCCCCAATCGCTCTCCTGCGGGGCCGATCGCCTCCTAGCCATCTCCCCTGCAGGTGACCGGCTGCCCGAAGGTGGTTGCATGAGGAAAATTCTCATATCGCATCGTGCATGCGCTGCAGCACTATGGCCGACTATCACCCACGTCGAGGAAGTACCGTGGCACTGGCCATCCTGCTGACTGTAGCAGCCCACATTGTTCACGTCCAGCACAGTGGATGCACGGTGCCGCCAACTGAGTGGCATCGCCTGACTATAGTGATAAGATTAATTAATCTACTAGGCCCTAGTGGGCCTAGAGGAAGCGCGTAGTTTGCCGACAAATGAACCTAGCCCCTATCGTCTCTTCCATGTACCCTAGGCACCGTGGCTATGCTGACCCAGGGAGCTCTACCAGGGGAGAGGATGATAGATAGAGAGAAATCCAACAACAGAAATGAGCAAAAATAGTTTCTTCTAGATAATACCTTTATCTCTCAAGACATACAGCTCAAGGAGTAACCTTGTGACCTTGATCATAGTAGAGATCCTTGCACGAGTAGGGGTTATTACCTCCATAGAGAGGGCCCTGAACCTGGGTACATCACTACATGCATGTGTCTAATCCTGCATTCGGAACCTGTCACTCGCTCTTTAGGCTCCACACTTCTCTCTTAGCCATCCTATGGCATATGACATCACGATACGACAACAAATAAACTCAAACCCGGAGTACATGTGTACTAGTGATTTACCTCAAGGGTGGCCCGATCTTCATGGATATTGTGGTCAAATTGATGGGAAAAGCGACGGAGAGGAAGAACGGTAGCGGAAGTGAACACACTCCTCGCAAAGAACACGATGAACACACGCAAACACAACACGAAACAAGACATATTGCTCCCTCTGGTGGCCACCGGTCCAATAGAATCCTTGGAAGAAAAGATCGGTCAACATGCTCCCGTCAAATCCCCATCAGAGAGGGAAGAACACCTTGGAGAGGATCTTGATAACTTAATTAGAGCCAACTCAAAGTAAATACCTTGTACAACTAAGGATTCTCAAAGGAACAATACATATAGGTTGGTGATGATAGTCGGTCCCCTCATGAAGGGGATGAGGTAAAACTAGAGAGATTCCACAAGGGGGTGTCTTCTAGTATATCATCTATGGCTAAGGGATACATGAAGGGGTGGGTGCTCTATTTATAGGCCAGCCACTAAACAAGGGGTAGTTTGGGGATAAAATAGGAAAAAAGGTAGGTAAAGGGGTAGTCTCCGCCGGATTGGCCTATTGAGGAGGTTTCCAGCAGGCACCGGGGTTCGTCTGGTCTGGCACCGGAATGCCCGGGGCCATTTCAGCGGTAGTTTCGGCGTCGTCGGCTTGTCCGCCAGAATGGCATACTTCTTACATCTCCTCTTCCAAGCCACCGTGTTGTCAGGCTTGGGGTTCCGGGCTTCCTCCCTTGTCTCCGTACTTGTTGGTGTGAACCTTTCATGGCCATAGGATGGAGTATGGAGTAGTATACCATTCAATTGGGTAGGAAGTGAACTCCCGTAGAGGATATGATTCACCTTTGGAGTCCTTGATGACTTGGCATAAGTTGGAGACCTTGATATGGTAACGACCATAGTTCGGGCCGTATCATCTCCCCCCATTTCAAAAAGAGTCGTCCTCGACTCTATATGCTCATCACTATGTAGAAGAGGTCGAGAGACATTCTTGATCACAGGCTTTACCATATAGTCATCCTCGAGAAGATTGATGTGACAACTCTTCAAAGTTCCTTCACATTCCATGAAGCCTACAAATATCACAACAAAAGTGAAGAAACACTCAAAGAGTAGCCAATTTATGAAGATTATAGCATGAGTCCGTAAGTAGAAGAAAGTCACCTTAGGATGTAGGGATAGCTTTTAGAAGTTCCTCCATATGTAACCCTCTACATTTCTCCTTATCAACTCATGGGTTGTAGAGGTCGACGGGTATACATTTGTACCTTCACACAACAAATACCAAGAAAAATATTTTTGTGCGTGATAGCGGAGCATTTCATTTGTGTCTTGTCCATTCTTATTCACAACACTATTAGCACAATACATGTATAACAAATGGAATGTATATGCCCGGTCACTGCGTATGGAAATGGTTTGAACATCATACAAATGTGGGGACTCGAAAACTCCGTACAATGTCTTAGTGTAGCACTCAAAGCATTTGATTTAAATTTTGATCAACATCTTTGATGCAAGAATAGGAGAATTGGAAAAAAACTCATAAGGAAGGATATCCAAAATAATGTCATTCATGCAAACAAACCATTTGAAAGAGCAAGTGTTCCTTATGTTTGTTGCAACAATAATATGAGATAATTGGAATCTCTCATGACAATACATGCTCATAATGGCATTATGGTTGCACACAAAACATTGGAAAGAAAAATTGTTCAACATTTTTGTTGCAACACAAAAGCATCAATGTTCAAGAGCAAAGAGACATGATTGTCACAAGGTGAAAGAATACCATCAACATTCTTTCAAACAAACCATAGGAAAGAGGAATTGTTCAACATGACAGATTCAAAGCATGCAAAAGGTATTAGAGATGGGTTCAATCTAGAACTCATAATGGGAATGCTCTCAAGAGCTCTTTTTGTTAATTCATGCTCAATCGAGGTTGACATTATAGTGCGGGTACCTACACACAACATACACAAAAGGAAGAACGTATCTGTATGGTATATAAATACATCATCCATCATGATGTATATTTTCTTGTGCACATCACCATTAGTGTCAATCAAGTATAAGCTATATACATGTTGAATATGCAAATGGTGAACATGCTTATCATGAAAATCATCAAAAACTCCAAAATTTGAGAAAGTTATGGGGCCAATTTCATTATAATGCATATGGTAAACATTGTTGCAAGCAAAACAAGTGAAAGAGCAATTGTTCAACTTATTGCAAGCAATGGGAGAAATTAAATAACTATCATGACAAAGCATATCCGAAGCAATTGGAGGATACACAAAAGATGTATAGCATGGAATGTTTATGGCAATTGTATCGCAATCAAACAATTCCACATGATCAATATTACATAATGCCAAAGAATCACATGGGAATATGAGTGAAGCATAGGTAATGTCACAAGTATCATCCATAGCATGCATATCCTCACAATTCATCATGTCCACTAGTGGGATCATGGCATCATCAAAACCCTTATTTGTACCTTGTTCATACCTCTCGTATGAAGTGGGTGTTGTGGTATTAGTGGCCTCCATGTGGGCGACTCCGTCTTCTTGATGTATCCATGGCGTAGCATCATGTTCATCCACCATGTACATCTTCTCCATTTGAGGCATCATTGCTTGGAGGCTTGACGCTTCTTCATCCATGGAACCTATCACAACATAAGAGAACACATAGGTACATGGTAAGTTATTAGAAATCAAAATGGTCTCACTTGACGTATCAACTACCACTCTCAACTCACTCGGTGTATCACTCATGCCCTGTAAGTGGAAGAACTCAATCTCACATAAGGTCGAGTCACTCATCTCACTCTTGTTATCACTCAAGTGGGCTAAGTGGCTCTCATACTCACATGAGATTGGTACCACATCATCACTCAAACATATAGGGATAGGCTCGGTTTTCTCAACTCCGTTCGCCTCCTTTGGTGAAGGGAAAATCCCATGCTCACCATTCTCAACTCTATAGCCTCCAAAGTGGGATTCGATAAGATGGGCATCATCACTCTCCTCCTTGGTCGAAGGGAAAATCCCATGCTCGACCGTTATGTACCAATCTTGTAGTAGTGGTGGAAATAGGCTCATGTTGTTGTCGCGAGCGGTATTCAGATCGAATTCATCACATACATGGCCCTGTATTCCTCCATCTTGAAGTGTAGACATCCTCTTGACGTACTCGTCCAACTTGGCGAAGTAGAGGTCTTCATTTTCCTTGTTCATGAAGGCGCATGCTTCATCTTGGATGTCAAGTGTTGGTGCAGAAGCTTGATGGAGTGGACTAAGGCTTGTTGTTGGTGCCATTTTGGTGGTGGCACTAGTAGTGGGAGGTGCCTTATGATGGTGTCGATGGAGGTCATTGGCGTGCCTTGATGATACGTCGGAAACGTATCTATAATTTTTGATGTTCCATGCTTGTTTAGTATCTACTTTGCTTTGCTTGTCTACACTTTGAGGTGCTTTTTACATGTTTTCTGGTACTAACCTATTAACAAGTTGCCACAGTGCCAGTTTCCTGTTTTCTGCTATTTTTGGTTTCAGAAAAGTTAGTAAAGAAATATTCTTGGAATTGGATGGGACAAACGTCAAAGTAAATTACTTTCCGTGGGGAACAAGAATTCCAAAGGGGAGACGGATAAGCGAGCCAGGGCACCCAGACCCCCCTAGGCACTGTTGGGCCCTGCCCCATGCCTGGGAGGGGTGTGGGGCCCCTGGTCGCCTCCTCGGCCTCCCCCTTCGCCTATAAGAAGCCCCCAAGGCAGAAACCCTAAGCACCCGATCAAATCTCCATGAAACCATCTGTAGCCGCCGCAACCATCGTCCCTAGATTGGGGGATCTGAAGTTCTTCCTGACACCCTGCCGGAGGGGAGATCATCCCGGAGGCCTTCTCTCCAGTATGATGCGTGAGTAGTTCCACCTTGGTATGGGTCCATTTAGTAGCTAGATGGTTGTATCTCCTGCTTTGTGCATTCATGTATAGATCTTCTGAGATCCGTTCATGATCAAGATCTAATCTATTTGTAATCATGCATGTTGTGTTTGCGGGGATCCGATGGATATTGAGATTATTATGTTGGTTTGATTAATGGACAAAAGCTAAAGCTTGGGTGTAGAGAGAGAATGGACATTGAGATTATTATTTTAGTTTGATTAATGGCCAAAAAAATTTGAAGGAAAAAATTTAGGTGTAGAGAGAGAATGATGCAATGAGATGAAGAATGGACAAAAGCTAAAGCTTGGGGATGCCACCATGGTGTCACCCCAAGAAATATCCAAGAGGTACAAACGTCAAAG
Source organism: Avena longiglumis (assembly GCA_030063025.1). Lineage (NCBI taxonomy): Eukaryota > Viridiplantae > Streptophyta > Magnoliopsida > Poales > Poaceae > Avena > Avena longiglumis. The sequence continues at coordinate 173,165,043 of CP125978.1, forward strand.
CTTGGGGATGCCCAAGGTATCCCCTTCTTCATCAATAAAAAGCTCAGGTCTGTCTAGACTCTTCGTTTTTATTGCTTCATGCATAGTTGTGTTTTTCTTGGAGCGTCTTAGTTTTCATTTGCTTTGCTTAGTTTTTTTAGTTTGCTTTAGTAGTTTGGACCCCTAATCCCGCTGTGTTGTTTTGAAAATAAGTTTGCTTGGTGTTTGGAAAGGAGTAGTAAGTTCTTGCTTGAAGTGCAGGAGGAGCTTGCATCGACTGTGACTTAGACTTTAGCATGACATGCTAGGTGTTGTTTTAGCATTATGCTTAGTGATTATTGATGTATCATGTCTTGTTCCAAACAATTGGGATTGCTTAGTGTGCCCTGAAGAAATTATGCGTTGTTTTAGCATGCAAAAGCATAGTATTGTGGTATTCTCCTTTGATGCTTTGCTTGGGTTGACTTGGCACATGCTCACACCATGTTATGACTCTCACAAGTCACCATTAGCCTCTATGATCATTTAGTCCTTGATGTGTAGTACCACTCTTTTCTTTGATTAGTATGCTTTGTTGCACTGCATGATTATGGCCATTATGCTCTTAGTTGGTTGCTCCCAGTCTTTTGCTAGCCTCCACTTGTATGAGTAAGTTCTAATCATGCTTACAACTCCCAAGAAACCAAGTTATTCCAAAGTGTCCACTATAAACTCCTATGCATGGTGTGTTACACCATTCCAAGTATATTCTTGTTTTCACCTATCTTCCAATTTAAAACTATTTTGTTATGTGAAAACTTAGTGATTAAAGCCCTCAAAAACTTGATGGCACACTTTATATTCCTTGCCCCTAATAAACTTGAACCATTGTGTCATCTATGTTGTATATGCTTGCACTTATACGTTGAAATTAACAGAACCATGTTGTCACCGGGAACGTTTTCAACATTGCACTTGTACTTTGTACTCAGTTGATATCATGCTCTTTTGTCTATGGATGTCACCGGTGTGAAATGAAGAGGGAAATTGTAAGTCCATGGAGTTTGTATCCTGTGTTAGAGAAACGCCTGGGCCGCTAGCCTAAGCCATGCCTAATCATGGTGGAAATTTGCAGCATCACCATAGTGACATCTATGAAGCATTCTTCTTATAAAAAAGAGACACATTGAGAAAATAGGAAAGAGAGAAAAAAACACCATATTCCCATGGTAAATAAGAAGATTGCTGAGATGCTCATTGTCTGCTTGCCTTGTCATTTTGGTTATGGGATAGCTCCTCTACCATGTGCAAGGGGTACCCCGTTGGCGGTTCTCAATGATATGCAAATACTTACAATGACAATAACTTACAAGTGACTAAAGTTGAGTATCATGAGGTGTGGCCCTCGTATTCAAGGGACTTGAGATTGCCAACATATACTTCATCAATCATATACTCCATCTTTGTTCACTTTAACCTTAATTACTTCAAGATGCTTATGATAGGGGCAATGAGGGCTGAAAGCTAACAAGTACCATAATTTTTGGAATCTCTTTATTCCATCATTATTGAGTCTCCACCTTCTACATTTAGGAACCATTAAGAGAGCATAGTTGTCATTCTGTATGTAGTGTTCCAAAGCTTATTGATTGATGCATATTGTGATATTACTTGTTCTTGTGCTATTTGCTTCTAGTCACCCTTGTGAACTTTTAAAGTTTCCTATGCATCTATATTGCTACTACATGAGGGACAAGCTGATTGCCACTATGCTATGTTTTCTGTATGCGAAACAAACAAACGTTTTTCAATGCATGTTATTCATGATCTTTGTTTGTAGCCTTTCATGTTGCATGCATAGTTACTATGTCCTATTGTTAGAACTCCATCTTTCATGCACATGTTTAGAGTTCTTTGATCCTAGATTTTCAATGCTTGCAAATGGTTGGATCTTTATTGTGAGGGTGCATGTCACCTCAAAAATTATTCTTTTTATCACTTACCTACTCGAGGACGAGCAGGAGTTAAGCTTGGGGATGCTTGATACGTCAGAAACGTATCTATAATTTTTGATGTTCCATGATTGTTTAGTATCTACTTTGCTTTGCTTGTCTACACTTTGAGGTGATTTTTACATGTTTTCTGGTACTAACCTATTAACAAGTTGCCACAGTGCCAGTTGTCTGCTTTATGCTGTTTTTGGTTTCAGAAAAGTTAGTAAAGAAATATTCTCGGAATTGGACGGGACAAACGTCAAAGTCAATTACTTTCCGTGGGGAACAAGAAGTCCTGAGGAGAGACGGAGAAGCGGGCCAGGGCGCCCCAGACCCCCCCTAGGCACGGGTGGGCCCTGCACCGCGTCTAGGAGGGGTGTGGGGCCCCTAGTTGCATCCTCGGCCTCCCCCTTCGCCTATAAGAATCCCCCGAGGAAGAAACCCTAAGCACCCGATCAAATCTCCACAAAACCGTCTGTAGCCACCCTAGGCGCGGGCGGGCCTTGACCCACGTCTAGGAGGGGTGTGGGGCCCTTGGCCGCTGCCTCGGCCTCCCCCTTCGCCTATAAGTAGCCCCGATGCAGAAACCCTAAGCACCTGATCAAATCTCCATGAAACCTTCTGTAGCCGCCGCCACCGTCGTCCCTAGATCGGGGGGATCTGAAGTTATTCCCGACACCCTACCAGAGGAGAGACCATCCCGGATGCCTTCTCTCAGGTATGATGCGTGAATAGTTCCACCTTGGACTATGGGTCCATGTAGTATCTAGATGGTTGTATCTCCTCCTTTGTGCTTTCATGTATAGATCTTGTGAGCTCCGTTCATGATAAAGATCTAATCTATTTGTAATCATGCATGTTGTGTTTGCGGGGATCCGATGGATATTGAGATTATTATGTTGGTTTGATTAATGCTTTTGTCTTTATGATTCTATCGTGTCTGTGTTGTTTGTGATCTTGCATGCTCTCCGTTGTTAGTAGCTATCTTGGCCAAGTAGTTGCTAGTGACTCCAAGAGGTGGTATTTATGCTCGATAGTGGGTTCATGCCTCTAGTTTCCAAGGAAAGTGACAATAATCTCTTCGGTTGTAGATGTTATATTGATGCTAGGGAGAAAACAACGGTCTCTTGTTCATGGAACATGTGGAATGTTTACCTTACACACTTTGCTTAAAGCAGTTGTGTGTTGCTTGCAACTTAATACTAGAGGGGGTTCGGATGATAACATGAAGGTGGACTTCTAGTAATAGATGCAGTTGGATGGCGGTCTATGTATATTGTTGTATTGCCCAATCGAATCTCATAGGATCTTTCTGACTAGTAATCACATTGTTATGCCTTGCTCAGTTCCTGTCAATTGCCCTGCTATAATTTGTTTACCCTTCATGCCATGTTGTTTATCTAAGGAGAGCACCTCTAGTGAACTATGGACCCCGGTCCAATATTTACCATTGATACATCCTCCACTTTTACTTGCTGCAAACCATTACCTTCCACACGGTACGTTTAATCCTTTGTTACAGCAAACCGGTGACCTTGACAGCCTCACTGATTCGTTGGGGCAAAGTCTTGAGTTTGTGTTGTGCAAGTCTCCGCGTTGCTTGCAACACCTGTGTGATGTTTCCTTCCTCCTTCTGGTTCGATAACCTCGGTCTCTACTGAGGGAAGACTTGCTGCTGTGCTCATCACACCTTGCTCTTGGGGTTTCCAACGAAGTGCTCCATGTCAGCACCATCACTTGCCAAAGGTTTATGTTGGTGAAGCACTTAGTCATCCACATGATGCTCGCAACTATGATCACTTGCCTTGGCACTCTTCTTGTGATGGTGGAGCCTTCTTGATGTTGACTCCTTAAGTTTGTCGAGCATGCTCATGGTCTTTGCGAAGTTTTCGTCCATGATGTTCATGAGCTTGGCGAAGTTGTCATCCTTGAAGTCATCCATGCTTTGGGAGTCATTATTGTTGTATTACTATGTATATCTTAAGCATGTGGAGCCATTGCCAATGTGATGCTCCATCATGTCATATATTCTTGTGGAGTTGATGTCGGTGTGGCTCATCATAGATTCTCCATAGTATGCATCATTGGTTCTAGAGTCCCTAGACATGATTCACAAGACCAAGTGGTGTATATGGAATTGGTAGTGGGTGTTAGAGAAACAACGTCAAAGCTTACTTTAGCTTGGAAGATAGTATCGTGCAAGTGGCCACACTTGAGAGAAATAAACCAAGCAAAGTGAAATGACAAGGCAACCTATACCCAACTACACACAAGAGGCTTATGGTGGATAGGTATGGAAAGTGGAACATTAAGGAAGGAATCCAAAATCAAGATATTGTAATGGAAAGTAAATAACCACAATGATCACAAAGAAAAACAAGGCAATCTACAAAAGGAATTATGCTCAAAGAAACACACATACTGGGATAAATGGGACTTGTGCGACGGAGAAAATGAGTTAAGAACCAAATGATTACCTAGCAAATACTATAAACTTGTGTCACACAAGTGCAAGGAGAGAGACACTAGTTCGATTGCATACAATTGGTGGACTACAAGATTTGCATAATAAGTACCACACCTACAAGATGTTCGTCGAGCTTGCGCTTCCTGTTCTATGAGGCACTTGTATCTTTATTTTTATTTTTATATTTTTTTTGTATTTTATTATATATATATATTTATTTTTATTTTTCACTTGCCTATTCCTTGTGCCAACAAATATACAAGATAACTATATGAGATAATGCTCACAACGTTTGCTCGGAATTCTACAAGGTATCAAATGTGCAAAGCCCAAGCAATAATAGGAGGAAGTAGTCTCAATAGTGTTTGTAGATCGCAAAAGATAGTGTGGTTCACAAAGGGATGCAAGTGGGAAGAAGTCATGGAACTTTTATACCTTTCGTCGATGATCTACATCTTTTATTGTTGGATTCCACCTGGCTCACAGAATTTGTATGGAGTAGATAGCATTAACAACTTCGAAACAAGCTAAAGAACACCAAAATCTGAGTTTGAATGCAAAAGTTATGCTCAAAACAGTGCGAAGGGAAAGCTGCCAGCAGGTTTTTTGCCTACGGCAAAATTTTTCTAGTTTGCCGGATATGGTGCCGAAAATTTCCGGTTGGCCGGAATGAAACCAGATCTAGCGTCGGAAATTTAGAAATTCCGGTGAGATTTCCTGCGACGCTGGAACTGGCGCCAGAAATTTCTGAAATTCTGGTGAGAATTTCGGTTGACCAGAACTGGCGCCGGAAACTGCAGAAACCCAGTGAAATTTCCAATGACGCCGGAAATGGCGCCAAAAACGGTTTGGGAAACACGAAAATCTTGATTTCTGCAAAAAAAAAACTCCGGATCTAAGGAGGAAATGATGGAATTAGGCCACGAGAACGTAAGACGAGTTTAGCAAGTAATCCACGGATCCAAAACTACCAAAACACACTCAAATCACAGATCGATCCAAAACATGAAACTGGGCTATTTTTTAAAAAAATCGAATTTATGGTGGATAGGAGACAAAAAGTCTAGGGAAAATACGGGAGAAACTTGGGCTCTGATACCACATGATAGGGATTAACCTCAAGGATGACCCGATCTTCACGGATCTCGTGGTCAAATTGATGGGAAAGGGAGAAAGGTAGCGGAAGCGAACACACAACTCACGAAGAACGCAATGAACACACGCAAACACAACATGCTACAAGACCTATTGCTCCCTATAACGGCCACCGGTCCGATAGAATCCTTTTAAGGAAAGATCGATCAACGTTCTCCTGGAAAATCCACATCGGAGAGGGAAGAACACCTTGGGGTGGATCTTGTCAACTTTACTAGAGCCAACTCAAAGTAAAGACCGTGTACAACTAAGGATGCTCAAAGGCACAATCCATAGAGGTTAGTGACGATAGTCGGTCTCCTCATGAAGGGGATGAGGCAAAACTAGAGAGATTTCACAAGGGGGTATCTTCTCGTCTATCATCTATATCTAAGGGATACATGAAGGGGTGGGGCTCTATTTATAGGACAACTGTAACACCCCGTCCACTGGGCCCGGGGGGTGTCACTCCTGGTAGATTAATAGGATATCTAGACTGGCCCCACAGATCAACACTAGTCTTTTGTGCGCACTTTGTCCTCACTCATACGCACCGCACCCGGTTACCCACTTCCCGTTCGGTAACTCATCCTAGAATTGCTCTAGGCCAAGCACGCTTAACCTTAGAGTTCTTTTCGAATGAGCTTCCGGAAAAGAATTTGCAACTTGTTGGTATAAGTATCCTATCAATCCTATTAAGTCATGTGCTTGGATCTCACATACACCCACCCTTTTAGAAGATCGATGCCCTCATCGATCAAGCACACCCCAGGAACGTTCCCTTTGGCATGCGTATGTGCGTCCAGTGCTGGCACATGTGTCATGTCGTGTCCACTTCGGGCCACACGCGCCATGCTCCAGATGTCAAGCCACTGACCCGTACACACCCGTCACGCGTATGTGCGTCTAGTGTCGGCATGTGCCATGCCGTGTCCACTTCGGGCTACACGTGACATGGTCCACATGTCCCGCCACTGACCCGCACACACCCGTTTAACCTCGAGGATCGATTCTGATACCACTTGTAACACCCCTGGGCCCGGGGGAGTCACTCCTGGTAGCTTAATAGGATATCTAGACTAGCCCCACGGACCAACACTAGTCTTTTCTGTGCACTTTGTTCTCACTCATGCGCACCCGGTTACTCACTTCCCGGTCGATCACCCATCCTAAAATTGCTCTAGGCCAAGCACGCTTAACCTTAAAGTTCTTTTCGAATGAGCTTTCGGAAAAGAAGTTGCAACTTGTTGGTATGAGTATCCTATCAATCCTATTAAGTCATATGCTTGGATCTCACAACAACCACTAAACAAGGGGTAATTTGGGGATACAATAGGCAAAAAGGTAGGTAAAGGGAATATTCCAGGGCATCAAACCCAGATCCGTGCGCAGACGGGCGTTTCCGGCAGTAAGTTCTACGATGCCAGATCTGGTGCCGGAAGTTTCTGGCGGTCACCGGACTGGCCTATTGAGGAGGTTTCCGACGGGCGCCGGGGTTCGGGGTCTAGCGCCGGAATGCCCAGGCCCGTTTTGGTGGCAGGTTCAACGTAGCCGGTTTGTCCGCCGGAATGGCCTCCTTCTTTCGTCTCCTCTTCCAAGTCAGCGTCTTGTTGGGCTTGGGGTTCTGGGCTTCCTCCCTTGTCTCCGTACTTATCGGTGTAAATCTATCATGATCATGGGACGGAGTATGAAGTAGTATAATATTCGCTATCGTAGGAAGTGAACTCGCGTAGAGTATATGATTCACTCTTGGAGACCATGATGACTTGGCATAAGTTGGAAACCTTGATATGGTAACGATAGTAGGTCAGGCCGTATCAACTAGTTTTGAAAGTACACAAAAATCATTAAACTTATCGGCATGAGTTCTAATTTTAAGATCTCATCATGAAGAGCGCGAATGGTTCAAGAAAAACTAACCTAGGATCTTCATCCACAAATTATATGGGATTTTTTCTCACACCCCCATCTTCCTAATCACACAATGCGTCATGATGAGACCTTATCCACGGGATACATAAGTCCTTGTTCTTTTATTCCAGCAGAGACATGGATCGATCTGGATTGTGACGTGATTAATTTTTCCAGACCCATGAATCAGTGGTCTTCGTTTATTCCACGGCAACATTTTGACCCAGCCTATCCCGCCTTGTTTCTTCGAGTTGGTTTGGATTTTTTTTTCTCCCCGGCCGACATCTGGAAGATTTCACAACTCCAAAGATAGCGAAAAAGGCGACGGAGATACGACGACGTTGATGGCTACCAAGATTAAACGAATAGAGACCTATTTGAGGGGTTTGCAGGAATTGATCCGTACGTGGATTAGGGCGCATAGACAGGTTCCTGCCTAAGAGCATCTCTAGCAGTGTCCATAAAAGGTCTAAAATCATAAAATAACCGTCGGTTATGTGTTGTGAGTGAAAAATTGGTACCGATCAGCACGCGTAAAAGGGCTGAAACCATAAAAACTTTTATGGACACCAATAAAAATTGGAAGCGGAGCTGGAAATCTCTAGTTCCACACGGAACCGACGTGCAGCCTATATCCCTTTCCACCCATTGGCAGAAGGGACATTTCATCTCGTTCCCCTCCCGCACCCTAGCTCCTCCTCCAATGCCGACGCCGATTTCCCTCTACCCTTTGTCTCCGGCGCCCCCACCCAGAATCGACGACATGGACCTCTTCGGCCTCCCGTCGGTCGCTACCGATGTCGCGGCGCCGCCGCAACCAAGAAGAGGCGGCGCACGGGAACCCACCTCCTCCCGACAGGCGCTGCCGCCGCTATCGCATCTCCCACTCCACCCGCTACCATCACGACGAGGCCCCGGATGCCAAAATCAAAACCCCGGGCGGTCGAGTGGAGAATTGGAGCAAGTCCGAAATGCACCTCCAAGTGGGGCTACCATCGATGACTATGTGAGTAAATTGTGTGAGATGCATTTTTTTGATTTTGAAATGTGCATTCATGAATGTAGGAGACTATTGCAATGGAGAGGTACAAAGCCATGACGGGTTCCACAGGAAGAGCTTTCACCCTTCAACACTGATGGAAGATTCTTGAACACTATGAGAAGTGGAAAAATAGAGATCGAGAATTAAAACCTAAGAGAGAGGACATGGTACGATTGGATGATACCGAGGAGGAGAATGGAGGAAGGAATAAGGAGAAGCCGGAAGGAAACAAGAAAGCAAAGGAGAGAATCAAGCTTGAAGCCGAATCCACCAATCCAAGCAAGAAGATTGAGGACATGGTCAAGTCCAAGGCGGTGGCCTCAACATTGGCGATGCTTGATCTACGCAATTCATGGTCGTCATGCTTCTTTTTGTGTCAAAAATGACAGGGATTTGTAAAACTTTTACAAACTATGTGTGACATTTTGTTGTTGCAAAACCCCTTGCCAATATTGATTTGCCGGTTTACGGTTTCGGTTCGTTTGCAGGCACTGATCTACGCCGCGACTTTCGAAACCATAAAATCCAAATACAGAGGACTGAACTCGTATTTTATGGTTTGTGTTTTTATAGACACTGTTAGAGATGCTCTAAATAAACAAACTAAGACCTAAGTAAGAAGCATATGACACTTGACACGGAAAAAACGCGTGAGAGGAGAAGGCCGCTCTTGACGAGCAGGGAGTGAGCAGAGGAGACCTTTGGAAAGGTTAGATTTTTTTCTAAAGTTTCTTTGTTCTTTCTTAGAACAAATAATAATATTATACCGTAAAAATGATGGGCGATAGTAGCAAGTCCTGGGCTTGAGAGGCAAGAGTCGAGCCCAACTATTTGTTGGGCTATCCTATGGTGCAGGCTAGGAAAATTCTCAGATCAGTAATTGTGTTTTGGGCCTACCAAAATTGCCTTAGGGCATGTTTGATTCAAAGGATTTGTATAGGAAATTTGTAGGATTAAATCTTATAGAAAATTTTCTTATAATGGTTGTTTGATTTGTAGGATTGATTCCTATAAGAAACTTTTCTAGGAAATCCTTTGCACTAGATTGCATAGGAAATCTAACATCCACCCAAAGCTCTTTCTTAGAATCCTTTGATGGAATCAAACAAACTTTGTTGCATGTGGGTTCCTATATGATTGAAGTGGACATGACATTGCAATCCTATGGTTTTCCTATTCTTTTGTTTTTTCTATCCTATGAATCAAACAGGCACTTAGACCAGGAAAAGAAGCCGTCCCCTCGTGGCCCCTGCTTGGAAGCGCATTTCATGGCCAGTTTCGGTTGAGAGGAAGCAGCCTTTGTGAGTGTAAAAGAACAAACCTGGCAAGAAACTGGATCAAAAGTTTAAAACACCAGTGTACCAATGGCGATCAAAGCCTAGTGCTGCATTTACAAAAGAAAAGGTTAGTGCTGCGCTACCAGCGACCACGTTCCACGGAACCTATCCATTGTTTAGCTTCTCTGATGAAGCAATGGAGATTGCAGCTAGAGAGGCTTCAGCTTCATCTTCTTCACAGGAATCAGTGTGCACTTTCGCCCAGAAGACGAACCTGCACGTGCTGGAGGAGGTGTTAACTTTCCAATGACTTCCCAAGCGAAATCTATTTTCTTATGTGATTGTCCACAAGTCCTAGCTACGAATTAAACGCCTCGTATACGCTTCGAATTAAACCTCCGTCGAATGTTCGATGATACCTCCAGGCTACAGCTGCTGCGCATCCATCCCGTTTCCCGTGACTCCCCCTCATGGCGATCGATCGAGACGCCGCACCTGCCGAGCCGATCGTCCGGCCAGGACCATGGAACCCAACAATCTCTGCCCGTACATACGTGTGCTACGAATTTGTATACATATGCGGATGCATGTGCGCGTCAATCCATCCATCCACCTCTCTATCCCAATCCCTGCTTGCATATCCAGTACGCCAAAAGGGCGTGACCGGGACCATGGCCAGGCGAGAGAGACCCCCAATCATTTGTGGTAGCTGCAGGCAACTGTTTCTGGAAGGGCGAGAGGGAGTACATTGATTTTGCAGCTCGCTCGTTTGATGATTCCCCGCGTGGAGGAGTTAGCACATTTATGTGCTTCACTGACTGTCACCAGAATGGTCCTGTGAAGTCTCTGCTTGAGTTCAATTCCCTGTTCGAGGAATTCGTAGGATTTGGTTCCAGGTCGACTGAGTCCCTCCCAAGGACGGGGAGTACCTCCTTGGGAGTTAAACATTCATATCTAACGTGTCCATGCATGCGTTAAATTGTCAGTGGAGGCCATTTAGAGATAACCATGTCGTTTGTCATTACTTCCGAACGGAAATAAGGCATGGCAACCCATTGTCACCCATATGATCAATACAGTGGCAAATATATGTGTTGCCCTAACAGAAGGCACAAAGTCAAACAGCCAAATGGATGGGGTAGTTCAACATCTAAGTGGATGATGCACTTTCTATCTTTCAATACGGCGATCACATGAATTTTTTATGGATCACGGTCTCGAAAGGTCTAAGAACTTGAAGCTAATACCATGAGTGTTCGAGCAACTCTCCGGTCCTAAACTTAATTTCTACAAGACTTGATTTTTCCGTTTTGAAAAGGCACAAGACACGAGACAACTCAATGTGCCAAATTTCTTCGGATGTACCGGTTTCCAATTAGGTACTCCCATTATAAGTCCCGCGCGGATAACTAGGTTGTCAACTTGAAAAACAAAATATAAATAGTATAGCATAAAAATTATATCATTAGAAACTTTAAAGGTTATATTTTTTAATGGTATAATTTTTGTGATATATAAGTTATATTTTATTGGTTAAATTAACAAACTAGGTATGCGCGTAGGACCTATAATCCCAAACAAAGGAAGTATTTGGATATTCTGATCCATTTTAGCAGACTACCAAATATCAAATGGCAGGTTGCAGTGGCGGCGCCAGGAATTAGCTGGTGGGTATTCATTTAAAAAAAAAATTGGTCTCAATGGACAATATGAACTATGACTATGAGAATTGATAATTTTATAGAATTAGCACAAAGTAGTGTAGGACAGTAACAAATTTTCATTAAAGCCACAATTCATAAATCATAAGAAATAGGATAATAATTTCAAGTAACAAATTCGCATTGAGACATTACCTCTTGATTGAAGCCAAATTACAATACAACTTTGCGGTCGCCTTGTTGGAAGAGATTGATGACATCTTCATCTTTTAATTCATTGAAGAATTCTCTCTCAACAAATGTAACCAAGCAGTTCTTTAAATAGTCATCACCCATTTTGTTTCTTAACTTATTCTTCACATAGTCCATTGAAGAAGAAACCCTTTCAACACTGGCAGTAGCTACTGGTAGAATCAATACCAACTTAAGAAGCTTGTAAACAACAAAATATTGTTCATGCATGTTTGTATCGATAAGCATAACTGAAAGCTGACATAGATTCTTCAAGTTTTTGAACCTTTCATCTCTACGCACATGAGTGTAACACCCTCAGAATCGGACCTATGCAAGTTTGAGCAAAATTCGCCAAACCCGCATAGAAACGATTCAAAGGTGCCCACCAGGCACTTTCGTGCGGGTGGAAAACGAAGTAATAACATTACACAACAGTCTTCGATGGGACCCACAGAACAGATATATACAACAGCGACTCAATGAGTCAAGAATACAGATATAATATACAAAGATCCAAATCACCTTGAAAACGATAGAGCGTCCAGCTGCGGACAAGATGCAAATGGGGCTAAGAGCCCTGAAGGATAACCAATGGCGTCCATAACCCTGCCCAGGCCAAGCCGGAAGGGTAACCCTGCTAACGACGTCGATCTCAAAACCTGCTTAAACAAAGGGGTGCCGACAAAGGGCAAAGGAAAAGAAGGAGCGTCAGTACTGAGGCCAGTACACGGCGAGGCTAGAATTCGGCGGTCCTCGCCTACATAGGTATGGTGGACTGAAGCGGCAGCGGCAGCGTGCACTAGACTACCTATAGAGACTCGATACAACTGGCGGTTATCAGAGAGGGGTACGAATGACCTATCCGGATCCAACCTGAAACTAACACCAAACAAACCCATTCTGGTGTTTTCCCCTCGAGACCAAACGAGGAAGTCAACCGAGGAACTCACACCGTTGGCAATTTTATTTATTCGGTTATCGTTGCAGCAATTACTAGTCAGGTATAGATAATCATCCTGGTAAAATAAGCAGTGGGCACTTTTAGTTAATCATTTCGTTATAGTGGCAACACTTACTAGTCAGATACAATTAGCATGAGATAACCCAAAACCCAGCAGTTGTTGGTACTTTTATTCAACCATTCCGCTGTAGTTGCAAGATTTACTAGTCAGGTACAATGGTCGCAAGCGACAATTCAAACAAGTAATTGTGGGCAGTATTATTAGCCATTCCATTTTAGTGAAGCTGATTACTAGTTATTATTAAGTCAAATTTATAGCAATAAACTTTAGTTATGCTTGTCTATGATCGAGATACTGTGCTCCAAGTCATCCATATCCGCGGACACGGCTTTCAGAAAGTTTTACCCGGCCGGGGTGCACCAATAGCAACACACGCTCGATCAACCTCGGAAAAACCAAATCAAAACCCAACGAGGCTTTCACGGTGAACAATCACAGATTCAGAAATATTTCAGGGGCCACCCTTAAGTAGAATCATAGCAACGGCCACCGACTCAGGGCAGACTTAAGGTTTGGGTAGACGGTAGTGAACGATCGGGAACCCGAAAGTGTGGCTGGGCTTGTCGACACCATGAATCGTGTCCCGATCCTAACAAAGAGTGTGCTCCTCGCACAATTTAAATACGTAAAGTAGCATGGCATAAGTACAGGATCGTAAATAAAACCTCAAACTAGTTTGTGGCCCCAAGAAATAAGACAATCAAGCTCGCTCGGGGGTCCCATATACCTCCGGATGTGGATAGCGCGATAAATCAAGGAACATGTATCAAGTACTCGGGGTCTTACGGGACACAAGTGGGCGTTCGGAAACCAAATATTTTCTATCACCCACCGATGCCTCTGCTTATTTCAATTTTAGTTGTTAAACAGAAATTAAAGTGAACGATAAGTAAAACTATGATCATCTCCAACATCAACATGCGGCAAAACATCAACAACTGTGGCATTTGACGACACGCAACAGCACTTGAGCAAGCGACTGCGACGCGCAAGTCCAACTATCTACCAAACAACAGGTAATAGGATGGGTCCAAGGCAATATAGGGCTGCACGGTATATCACAGGTACGGAAACTAAAGCATCGCAACACAGATAGCAATAGATCAACAGGAGGGAATAAAGACTATAAAAGTAAGATAGGTAGAAAGGGGGAGATGCTCGCCTGAAAACATTGTCGAAGGTTCAACCGAAGAACGGGGCGAAGCTCACATCAACTCAACGGCCTTATCCGCGAAGAAGCAAAACACTAGAAGAAACACCGGATGCTATATTTAATACAACGGCAGAAGATCGGCATGATGCATGTATGATGCATGGCATGGCAAAGGTGCGATGCAATTAGATCATATTAAGTGGAACCGGGGTCCCGACAATTAATTAAACGGTTCAAGTTGTTTAGAACCCCCGCAAATTAAATGTTGTTTAGCAATGCAACAGGTGGAACCGGTTCGCTACACATGTTTAAATGAGGCCAATATAAGGCTAGATTTGCCCGCATATGGGCCCCATATTTAATTATACGGTGAATCGGCATAAGGCCCCCAAACCACATGAATGTATGCGAGATGAATGATTAAATGCAACAAGTTGTTATTATGTTATAAAATAGGGTTCCGGGAAGGGTTCACACATTTAGGGTCTCGACGAACTTGGGGTTCCGGGGTTCGGGGTCGGTCTCAGGGTCCAGGGTTCGACGGGTGTGGCCTCGACGGGAGCGTTCTCGGTTAGCGGGGGTAGATCTTGTTGTCCTGTGTCGGTGACCTCGGCATCCGGGAAGCAGGACTTGGTTCGGCGCCGGGGGCGCAACGGATTCTCCTGGTCGCTGCCGTTCTTGTCGTCGCGTAGGTCTTGTCGGTTCCACGGGGTCGGTCTTGCCGTGGCGAGGGTCTTGTCGGGCTCGCGCCATCGAGGCGGTGTTAGCGCTCGGGAGCGTTCTCGTGGCAATCTTGGCGTCCGGGTTCTCGAGCATTCGATCCGGGAAGAAGTACTTGTCGCACCGGGGTCTTTGGTTCCTTTGTGGCCGATCTTGGGGTTGCGGCTCCAATGTCGATGGCGATCTTGTTTCGATATCGGGGCCTTCGGAAGATCTTGGCGAAATAATGTTCGATACTTGACGCGACGACGTGATGCAAAAGTACACTTGCAGCAGGAAGCAGACACAACTCAACTGCTCGTTACTAGGTTTTATTCAACTAGTCTCATAGCAGACACCCCGTGACACATCCAAACACAAGCACAGGATAAACTCGAGCTGATATGAACGAGAGATGACGGCAGCAGAGAGCGGGTAGGGCCACGTGGCCTGCCGACGAGCCACGAGGACGAAAAGACCCAGCGAGGAGGGCGCTCGCAGCGGCTTGCGGGGTCGAGGCAGACGAGGCGGCGTCGGGGGGCCGCGCTCTGGCCGGGAGGTGGCCAGCGAAGGCAGGAGGCGGTGGAGGCCGACAAGTGACGCGGGCGGCGGGCCTGAGGCGGGACGGCCGGAGGACGGACGGCGCGAGACAGACCTGAGGCGCGGCGAGCAGCAGAGGGTCGCGGGTCCGGCAGCGGCGGCGAGGGGGCCGTCGTCGCGACGGGGAAGCGGGCGAGAGAGGGGCAGACGGCGGAGATGAAGGAGGCGGGCGGCCGAGGCCGAGGCGGAAGCGGGAGGAGCGGCATGGGAGGCGCTACGGGGAGCCACGCGAGGCGGGCAGCGGGAAGCGGCGGGAGGAGCAGCGGAAGAGGTGGATCTGAGGTGGCGCTGGGAGGAGAAAGCGCAGAGGGTCTCATGGCGGTTGTGGCTTGGCGTGGAACGCCGAGAAGGGAAGGAGAGGAGGGAGGAAGGAGAGAAACAGGGGAGCGCGGGGTGGGCTGCGGAAGGAAGGTAGCAGGGGAGAGGAGGGTGTTGTGGGGGAAGAGGAACACGGGGCGTGGGGCAGGGGCTGGGCAGGCTGGACGCCGCAGGTGGGGCCGCGCGTGTGTGGATGTGTGCTTGTGTGTGAGCGTGAGTGCATGTGAGGGAGGGGTGTGCTGGCAGGGTGGGAGTGGTTGAGTGCTAGGCCACGTGGCAGCTAGGAGTGGAGGAGAGGAGAGGCGAGGTGGCGACTAACCATTGGATGGGGTGATGTGGCCAGCGGTGTGGGTAGGTTTTGGTAGCTTTAGGATTGTCGGTGGACTGTTTGTAAAACTGGGTGGCTGTTCGGTAAACGCCTGCTCGATCGCCTCGCTAAAATAACTTAATATTTTGTTTAATTTAATTGGACGGTTTGCAACCCGATAGCAACAAAACAAAATAATCCGGAGACCCGGGGTTTGCATTAGAACAAAGGTGGGGCGTTTTAGAAAACAAAACGGGCTTTGCGAAATAGTTTTATGCAAACAATGCATGATGATGACGATGCAATGCACAAATTCAACGCGATTTTCTAGTAGTGGTTTTGCGGGATGCCACAATGAGTAATATACATGTCTAATTGCCAGGTAAGTCTTGCAAGTTCATCACTTGTAAAATCATTAGCATAAAACTTTGTAGTAAGCTTAACTAACTTATTTTTATCATAAGCAGCAAAAGAACGGAGTGGACTAAATGCTGCCATGCAGGAAAGTAGATCCGTGTTTACCTCATCAAATCTGTCATTGAGCTCAGAAATTTGCCTATCAATGACACCCACATACATATCAACATGGAAGATATGGAAATTCATTGCACCATTAAAGAAACCCCTTCTAGGCCGACCAACAAGAAAGTAAGGACCCTCCATATCAATAACTTTGATCTTGTGTTTGGTACAGAAAGATGTGACCTTTATAAGCATCCCATCCAGGATCAGACCTCAATCCCTCCAAGTGATACTTTGTGACATCAAGTACCTCAATAGCATGAACAATATCTTGCTCTTTTGCTTGCACGACTGCTCTCTGGTTCATGTTCTGCATCCGGTGCTTGCACTAGCGCCAATTGCAAATTGCTCTCAGCCTGATCAGGAGAACTACTTGATTCAGCAACTGTTTGATTCGGTGTGGCTGTTTCATTTGTCTTTTTGGATTTTGAAGCTTTATCCCACAATACAAATATGCTACTGCCAGCAACGCTCTTGTTCTTCATTTACATTTCAAGAAACCGAAAGAACAATAGTCAATATGTGGTTGCTAATTGATATGCACAAAACCCAATCTGCCCTAGTTAGTAATGGATACAAATCAGTAAATAGAAGCATATCAACAACATCTTCTTAGCAATCATATGCATCTCTAATATCTAAATCTATGGGAAATTGGGAATGAGACCTAGCAATCTAGAAAATTTAAGAAACAAATACTAAAGAGGGGAAACAGGGAACATACCTGGCCAGATTTCTGCCACTGCTGGGGGAGCCGGGGAAGGGGGCCGCTGGGGGACTGGCCCTCGGAGCCGAGCCGGGAACAGGAAGAAGGGCTGGGAGCCGGGAGGGCACCGCTAGGGCCTGGGGGAGCGCCGTTGGGGGAAACCATGGAAAGGGGGAGCCTCTAGGGGGCGCCGAGGAGGGGGGCGTCGGCTGGGGCTGAGGGCGCCACCGTCTCTCCTGTCAGCGGTCGCGCGAGGGGTGCCAGGAGGCAGGAGCGGTCGAGGCGTCTGAGCGTCGCGCGAGGGTGTCGGCCGTGGCTTCCTGGGCAGTGGGCTGCTGGGCGCCTGGGCCTAGTAGTAAATTGTTTTTGGCTCAAATCATTGGTATTCACAGGAAGACACGGGAATACCCCTGGCGCCGCCGATGGCAGGTTGAGTAGTTGGAAATAAAAGTTATTACCCGTTGACAAAAGATTCGTTCTCACTAACTCAGTAATAAGCAATGGCACTTCATAGCATTCTTCCAGTTATCAAAAGGGGCACTTCATAGACTGGATTACTTCTGACCAGGATTCTTTTAACAAGGCGATAGTGAAAAAATAAATACTAAGTGGCTAGATGGGATGCCATCTGTGACACCCCCGGGATCAGGTCTAAGCAAATCCCAGACCTTTGTCTAACATAAGCTTAACCTTGAGCTCGAGGATATCCAGTGAAGAATCGGTAACACTGCAGTGACCCTACGACACAAAATTATTACAGCAAGCTCATAACTGAACGAAAAGCCAAAATATTACAAGCAGAGGTCACTGACCACAAACATCAAACAACGGAAGGAAAATTATGCTATTAAGTATAGCAAACTTAACAAATGGCCTAAGAGGCCTGACGCATAACGATGACGTCCCAGCCCATAGATTCTAGGCTGCCGGCCGGGAACCCCAAGCTACTCGTCGGTGTCGATGTCGCACGGAATTCGTCTTCAAGGAACACTTACTCTGCCAAAGTATCAACAAAGCAAGGGTGAGTACAGGGTGTACTCCGCAAGACTTATGGCTGGTGGAGTTGTTTTGCATAAAGCCACTTTTGTTTATAAAACAAGAGGTAGGAAAAGCTCGTCTAATCAGAGTATTTTAAAAAGGGGATAAGAAAGCGACATCTCCGAAATATTGATCATCATATTTTGATATCCACCGAATCATCATCATCTGAACCCTATCTAGGATCACCCCCTCGTACCCATGAGGAAGCATCCTTAAACACACGTTGATCTGACAAGTTTTACAATTAGGTTATAGTTCTCTATGATCTTAGAATCTGGTCACCAAGCGTTCATAACCGTGAACACAGCTTTTCAAAAAGATTTAACCCTGAAGGGGTGTACAACTTTACCCACACGTACCAATCGACTCTTAATGCCAAGCTATTAGCCCTCTTCCTAGGAAGGCTGGCAGAGGGTGGTTGGCCACGACCTTTACCTTGCTTTCGCCGAGACCATGAGTCACACAATAAGTATGGTTCCATCATAATGGGTCAAATCCCAAAGCCGGTACTTAAATATGTGAGGCGAGGTTGGTTTACCAGGGGATCCATCGACCCCAAGCAACCCGGTCTATGCTTCCCTACCTGTTATGAATGCACCTCTTTCACCCGGCAAATCTTTCAAAAGGTTTTTATGCATATGTCGAATGGAACGCCCAAACTATGTGACTCATGGAATCTACTAGGCAAGTTAATCAGGCGAGGGGTTCCCAAGCCCCGTGTGGTTGTACGCTCATCTCGGTTCCAAAGGCAAGAACTCAGTTCCTAGTGGTGGCGAGCATGGGACTGGAAAAACCACATCCCACCGTGGCCTCCCATACAAGCCTTAGCATGTTTAATCTCATATCACCTCTGATCTCATCTCATCACATTCTCCTGTTATACTAGATTCTCTGCATCTAATACATCATCTGGATGAACCAGACTCAATAGCTATGCATGGCTAAGCAGGACACAGATATAAGCTCTAGCAGTGCACACAAGCCAATCCTAGATATGCTAGGAGCAGTGGATCATATAATATAAGCACAAATGGAGTAATGCAATATATAGGATACTTTATCTATCGATAAAAGACCACAGTAGAATCATATGCATCATGGCAGGAATTGAAATGCTTTCAAAATCATAGGGTTATATCATGGTGGGGCTATGCTTGCCTTTGCCAGTTGATAGCAGATAAATAGATCTTCGGAAGCCTGGTACTTGACTTGGTTACAGTTGGTCAGATATTGTTCGTCGATCTTCGATCTTCAATGGTCTTGATCTCTGTCTTCGATCTCGGTCTCGGTATCGTATTCTACCGGGAAGAACCAAACATCGGAAAGAGAGGGAAACAATCAACACATGGCAACGATGCAATGCTCAAACAAGAATGATATGACAAGTTAATTTGTATTGAAATGTAACCCTAAAGCATGCTCGACAATTTAATCGGGGTTCCGAGGGGTATAAACCCTAACTCGGGGAAACTCCGGAAGCATATGAGAGGGGTTGATTAGTTATCTAATTGAACTTGTAATTTAAGTTGCTTAACAATGCATGATTATAGCTCTAATATATAGTTCTCATTTTTCTGAACATTTTGATATATTATACATATTTTTCTGACTTATAAATAATTACTTATGAATTTTACAAGATTATAACATTTTGTGGAATTATTTAATCAATTTAAATTGAATTACTGCGTCAGCATGAGACGAAGATGACATCACCAGGGCACTGGGTGGTTTCTCACTGGTACTAGTTCTAGCCACTGCGGCTGACTTGTGGGCCAGGAGCCACATAGGCTGCCACCGTGGCCAACCTTGCGTGCTGCTGACACGAGACTCACGTCACCACGGCGGCGAAGTGGCAGACGGTGGCTGGCGGCGATGCTGGAGAGCGCGCGGGGCTTTGCGAGTTTGAATCAATGCATCGAGGGGATCCTGAGAGGGGCAGCGCCGCTAGGGAAGGATCATCGGAGCGGTGTCTACAGCGAGCGACGGCAGCGGCACACGGCAGTGGTCGATGCGGGGATCAAACCAGAGAGGGAGGGGGAGGGTAGAGAGTCTCCTAAGAACCACCATCTCACCAGGATGCTCGTGGAAAGGTCGTCGAGGCAGGGCGAGGCCGGGTGTGGCCGGAATCGACGGCGAAGGTGGCGGCCGGAGTCGGGGAAGGAGGTCGCGATTCCGTCGATTGGGGCACTTCGGCTAGCTCCGCTTGGCATTAAGAACAAACACGCCGAGGTGGTTCCTACAGTGGCCTCAGATAGGTGGCAGGAGCTCGGGAACGGCGACACCGGTGAGTAACTGTGGAGGCTAGGTTTCAGCACGGAGGGGGGAAACTCAGGAGAGAGCAAGAGGCTTGCCCAAGGGAAGGGAAAAAGGATAAGGGCAAACGAGGGCGTCGGCGCGGGGCTTATCTCCTCCAGAAGCGGTGGCGGGGATCTTGGCGCCAACGGCGGCGGTGCTGGCGACACGCAGTTGCTTCGGGGGCGACGCGAGGTGGACAAAGACGATAGATCGGAAGAAAGGGTACGTGGGCCTCGGCCGAAGCTGGGCTGCGACTTGCGCTGCGCGGGCGACAGAGAAGAGAGGGGAGGAAGATGGGTCGGCTTAGCTGGCTGCTGCCTGTTTTTTATTTTCAAAAGCTTTTTCTAATTCTGTTTTCATTTTTCTGTGTGCATTTTCAAATCCTTTTCAGATTTTGAACAGTTTGAAAATACCAGAGGGTTTTGAAATCATTATAAATATTCAGGGGCCCTTTATACCAATTTGGGCTCCAATAATTTTGGTAGTTCAAAGTACAAAACCATTTTAGAAGGTTTTAAAGAGAGAGAGGGGAAATTAGGGTTTAGGGTTTGCATTTTATTTTCTTTGCATGCACAATTTCAATTATGATGCTCATGAATGCACAATCAACCCTAAATACCATTTAACTAAAACTGGGGTGTTACAGCTCTATCCCCCTTACAAGAATCTCGATCCGAGATTCCAAAGTTAGGAAGAGAGACAGAGAAAAAGAAACAGGGCCACTCTAAAGACAAGAGGGAAACGCAATAATCAACACACAGAGTATCTCATGGTCAACTCATGGATGGAGTGTTCAAACAACTCTGAGATGACTACATGAAACACGTCAAGGTAGCGGAGGAAACAAGAGGAGAACGTTTCACGTTGTTAGATAGATGGTCTTGGTCTTCATAAGGATTGAGACCATAGAACTCACAGAAGAGTTTGAAGCTTCTGAAGAGGAAAGCTTCCAACAGAAATATCATAACAACAGACTTTGATGGAGTACCTCTACTAAATAGCTTGAGTAGAGATTTCAGGTTGCAGAGATATGGATCAACAAAACCAAGCTGTTGAACAACTTTTGAAATGAAAGATTCACTTTTTCATTCAACAGGAGGCTTAGACAAAGAGGTGTTTTGTGGCGAGGACTCTTAAGAGTCACAAGGAACATGTAGAAAGAGGAACTGCTGACTAGCAAAATCATATTCACTCTTAAAACATGGTTGAGAAAACGAAGGAAACTCTTTATCCATCTAGATATATCGAAATCTTTGCCAGAGATCATGATATCACTTTACACTACTGGGATGAATAGTTTAAAAAGATTCCCGATGACACCAGAAGAAAGAAAATTCATTCTCAGACTTCAATTATTTGGCACAACAAAATGCTTGCCAACATAAAATGGTCTGGAGGATCGACCGAGAGACATTTAGCAACACTACTTTAAATGTTCTCCTTGATGTTCAAGAAATCAAACATCAAATAAATGTCGGACTTCATAGACAAAGGAAACCATGAGCATAACTCCTGTAATCAAATTATAGAGGAAGCCTCATGAGGAGTGGTTATTGCTGAATCAAGAGAATATGACAAAGGGTCTTTTCGGCTAAGTATGTCAACCATTACATCAATCTTGACAGATTTACAAAGAGACCTATGTCAAAACCTTGAGGAACACCAACCATCATTGTTGCTTGAGATTCAACTTTGGTTCAGTGGAATGATACTTCAGACTCAGCATGTCCGAATAGAAAGTTCGCAACATTTACCACAAAGGTAAAGGTACTAGATTCTCAATATATGGACTTTAGTGTAAAGCTCCAAAAGATGAGCTATATTTCTAGACCTATGCATTAGCAACTTGTCGAAAGACAACTTCACACACATAAAGTACTAACAATAAAACACACATATGTCCTTAAGGAAAGATAGATAGCTCTTCTTGACTCCACGGCGACATCTTTCAACAGTTGCACGTGAACTGGAGAAGGTTACTTCTAACATCCAAAACACATACTTCGAGATGACTCGAGGATGGTTCTCGAAAGTTTCCAACATTAATGTCAATTGTTCCATATGGGTCTTGTCTAGCATGGAGAAGATAAGGATGTCATTGATGGGCTCAACAATGAACTTATCAAAATACTCCAAGAATATGTACTCACAAGGCAAGAATATTGGTCAGACCAAAGGACATGAAAATGTACTCAAGTGAAATATCACAAGTAGAAACACCATCAAGATAGTCCTTGGAACTGAGTTTGATTTGACTATAGCCCAAATCAAATCAAAGGTGGGGAAGATAACATATCCACAAAGGAAATACTATCTTTCTTCAACACGGACAAAACTAGACATCCCTTTAAAGAGGAATTGAGTCGGGTAGAACTTTTGTCTTACAACTCTCCAAGTTGTTGTTTAAGCTCAACCAACTAGTTCAGGGGTATCCAGTACAAATCCTTGGAGAAAAGAGAAGTTCAGAGAACTTGCTTGCTCAAGTACTTTACAACACGGTCATGTGGCAACATGGCGATACTTCTAGTAGACATCTAGAATATCACGAACCACCGATATGTCACTTAGTTAGAGAGGAAACTTGCTTGGTAAGTCAAGAGGACATAGTCTTAGAGCTTTGGCATAAGCCTAACTCTTTGACCGAAGAGAGTGCCAGAATAACGGAATTGGTAGCACAGTCATACTTTTCTTAGTGATAAGGTTAACCAATCACGCTAAGAATGACACAAATGTCCTTGGAGATCAAAACAATAATAATTGCTAAGAATCTCAGATGTCCACATTATTACGCACACGCACCACTCACGAGCGCGAAAGCTCGAGGAAGGGTGGGTAATTATGTGTAAGAGCATCACTTCATTAAGGGTTCATGAAACTCAGCACGACCTCTTAGTATAAAAGGGAGTGATACTTAAGATAGAACAGATGGAAGACACTCATTGCCTCTTAATCTGTGGATTACAACACTTTGACCTGGTCCTAGATATGACGAGGTACTAGAGTTTGTTTCTCCTGACATCCCGAAATGGTTTGTCATCACGTACCACAAGAGTATCTTGCATCAGAAGACAACAATGCATATTTACTACTTGTCTACCAACTGGTAGACAAAGGTCGGAAAGCAACAAAAGAGGAAGAACATGCTTAGGATAGAATCCCGAGATGTGGATGCATAGATTAACATTCTTCCGAAAACCAATGCAGAGAAGGGGAAAGGTGTGGCAGAGTCACGAGGGTAGATGCAAGACTCTCGAGGAGTACTATTGTAGTGATCTATTTAGTTCCATTAAAGAACATCTGCCATAGCTAGTAGTAGGGGAAGTCCTTAATTGTCACAATTCAATCGCGACAATAACCACAAGCTTGAAGGCTAGAATGGTAGTACCATCCATCCTGAGGTAATGTGTAAACATTATCAACAGGGGTCAAAAGAAGGATCTTGGGTTAAAGATCAGCTTCATGTATAAGATTCACAACACTAGAATCCAGCACAATCCGGGACCTTCGGTTCAAGTCCAAGGGTTAAAACTCGAGAAAGTAAGTAACTACTATTTGAGTGACATAACGTACACTACAAGATAGTAATCACGAGGTAGCTTCCAAGAGAAGAAACGACTTCTGAAGTACCCAACAAATAAAAAGGAGGCAGACAAGGTGAAAGGAAACCTCGAAGCCTGGAACAGAACACTGTGAAACCAACAATTTAATATCGTGGATCCAAAAATAGAGAGATAATAATAGAAAAGAATCTCTCATACGAAGCAGGGTAAAGGGAACAAGGAATTCACAACACACACAACTCTAGAAAACTCAACACTAGGTCAACTGGTTGAGAATCGACATGCCTAGAAGGCACCTAAGCTTTGAAAGACTAGAAGAGATATCAAAAATTTTCCAAATCAACACAAGATAAGGTGAACCCAGAGTTAGAGTGAAACTGGATAAGGAGAAAAATAAGCATACTAGAGTTTTCGCAAATACTTCTCATCTTTGAAAATAGTTTTCACAAGCACTAGACTCAACATCGACCAATACCAAGGTTTTCCTACGGTCGGTACTGCTCTGATACCAAAACCTGTGACACCCCCGGGATCAGGGCTAACCAAATCCCAGACCTCTGTCTGACATAAGCTTAACCTTGAGCACGAGGATATCCAGTGAAGAATCAGTAACACGGTAGTGACCCTACGACACAAAATTATTACAGCAAGCTCATAACTGAGCGAAGAGCCAAAATATTACAAGCAGAGGTCACTGACCACAAACATCAAACAATGGAAGGCAAATTATGCTATTAAGTATAGCAAACTTAACAAATGGCCTAAGAGGCCTGAAGCATAACGATGACGTCCCAGCCCATAGATTCTAGGCTGCCGGCCGGGAACCCCAAGCTACTCGTCGGTGTCAATGTCGTACGGAACTCGTCTTCAAGGAACACTTACTCTTCCAAAAGTATCAACAAAGCAAGGGTGAGTACAGGGTGTACTCCACAAGACTTATGACTGGTGGAGTTGTTTTGCATAAAGCCACTTTTGTTTACAAAACAAGAGGGAGGAAAATCTCATATAATCAGAGTATTTTAAAAAGGGGATAAGAGAGCGACATCTCCGAAATATTGATCATCATATTTTGATATCCACCAATCATCATCATATGAACCCTATCTAGGATCACCCCCTCGTACCCATGAGGAAGCATCCTTAAACACACGTTGATCTGCCAAGTTTTATGATTAGGTTATAGTTCTCTATGATCTTAGAATCTGGTCACTAAGCGTTCATAACCGTGAACACGGCTTTTCAAAAAGATTTAACCCTGCAAGGGTGTACAACTTTACCCACATGTACCAACCGACTCTTAATGCCAAGCTATTAGCCCTCTTCCTAGGAAGGCTAGCAGAGGGTGGTTGGCCACGACCTTTACCTTGCTTTCGCCGAGACCATGGGTCACGCAATAAGTATGGTTCCGTCGAAACGGGTCAAATCCCGAAGCCGGTACTTAAAGATGTGAGGCGAGGTTGGTTTACCAGGGGCTCCATCGACCCCAAGCAACCCGGTCCACGCTTACCTACCTGTTATGAATGCACCTCTTTCACCCGACAAATCTTTCAAAATGTTTTTATGCATATGTCGAATGGAACGTCCAAACTATGTGACTCATGGAATCTACTAGGCAAGTTAATCAGGCGAGGGGTTCCCAAGCCCCGTGTGGTTGTACGCTCATCTCGGTTCCAAAGGCAAGAACTCGGTTCCTAGTGGTGGCGAGCATGGGACTGGAAAAACCACATCCCATCATGGCCTCCCATACAAGCCTTAGCATGTTTAATCTCATATCACCTCTGATCTCATCTTATCACATTATCCTATCATACTAGATTCTCTGCATCTGATACATCATCTGGATGAACCAGACTCAATAGCTATGCATGGCTAAGCAGGACATAGATATAAGCTCTAGCAGTGCACACAAGCCAAACCTAGTTATGCTAGGAGCAGTGGATCAGGTAATATAAGCTCAAATGGAGTAATGCAATAGATAGGATACTTTATCTATAGATAGAAGACCACAATAGAATCATATGCATCATGGCAGGAATTGAAATGCTTTCGAAATCATAGGGTTATATCATGGTGGGGCTATGCTTTCCTTTGCCAGTTGATAGCAGCTAAATAGATCTTCGGAAGCCTGGTACTTGACTTGGTTACAGTTGGTCAGATATTGTTCGTTGATCTTCGATCTTCGATGGTCTTGATCTCTATCTTCGATCTCGGTCTCGGTATCGTATTCTACCGGGAAGAACCAAACACCGGAAAGAGAGGGAAACAATCAACACATGGCATCAATGCAATTCTCAAACAAGAATGATGATATGACAAGTTAATTTGTATTGAAATGTAACCCTAAAGCATGCTCGACAATTTAATCGGGGTTCCGAGGGGTATAAACCCTAACTCGGGGAAACTCCGGAAGCATATGAGAGAGGTTGATTAGTTCTCTAATTAAACTTGTAATTTAAGTTGCTTAACAATGCATGATTATAGATCTAATAGATAGTTCTCATTTTTCTCAACATTTTGATATATTATACATATTTTTCTGACTTATAAATAATTACTTATGAATTTTAAAAGATTATAACATTTTGTGGAACTATTTAATCAATTTAAATTGAATTACTGCGTCAGCATGAGACAAAGATGACATCACCAGGGCACTGGGTGGTTTCTCACTAGTACTAGTTCTAGCCACTGCGGCTGACTTGTGGGCCAGGAGCCACATAGGCTGCCACCGTGGCCAACCTTGCGTGCTGCTGACGCGGGACTCACGTCACCACGGCGGTGAAGTGGCAGACGGTGGCCGACGGCGATGCTGGAGAGCGCGCGGGGCTGCGGGGCTTTGCGAGTTTGAATCAGTGCATCGAGGGGAGCCTAAGAGGGGCGTCGCCGCTAGGGAAGGGTCATTGGAGTGGCTACGGCGAGCGACGGCGGCGCCACATGGCAGTGGTCGATGTGGGTATCAAACCAAAGAGGGAGGGGGAGGGTAGAGAGGCTCTTGAGAACCACCAGCTCACCAGGATGCTCGTGGAAAGGTCGTCGAGGCAGGGCGAGGCCGGGTGTGGCCGGAATTGACGGCGAAGGTGGCGGCCAGAGTCGGGGAAGGAGGTCGCGATTCCGTCGATTGGGGCGCTTCGGCTAGTTCCGCTTGGCATTAAGAACAAACACGCCGAGGCGGTTCCTACGGTGGCCTCAGATAGGCGGCAGGAGCTCGGGAACGGCGACGCCGGTGAGCAACTATGGAGGCTAGGTTTCGGCATAGAGGGGGGAAACTCAGGAGAGAGCAAGAGGCTTGCCCAAGGGAAGGGAGAGAGGATAAGGGCGAACGAGGGCGTCGGCGCGGGGTCTTATCTCCTCCAGAAGCGGTGGCGGGGATCTTGGCACCGGCAGCGGCGGTGCTGGCGACACGCAGTTGCTTCGGGGGCGACGCGAGGTGGACGAAGACGATAGATCGGAAGAAAGGGTACGTGGGCCTCGGCCGAAGCTGGGCTGCGACTTGCGCTGCGCGGGCGACAGAGAAGAGAGTGGAGGAATATGGGCCGGCTTAGCTGGCTGCTGCTTGTTTTTTATTTTCAAAATCTTTTTCTAATTCTGTTTTCATTTTTCTGTTTGCATTTTCAAATCCTTTTCAGATTTTGAACAGTTTGAAAATACCAGAGGGTTTTCAAATCATTATAAATATTCAGGGGCCCTTTATACCAATTTGGGCTCCAATAATTTTGGTAGTTCAAAATACAAAGCCATTTTAGAAGGTTTTAAAGAGAGAGAGTGGAAATTAGGGTTTTAGGGTTTGCATTTTATTTTCTTTGCATGCACAATTTCAATTATGATGCTCGTGAATGCACCATCAACCCTAAATACTATTTAACTAAAACTGGGGTGTTACACCATCTACCATCCAAAGGATAAGGGTGGCCTTGGTATCAAGGATCTTCATGTTAAAAACACTGCTCTTCTCGGTCTATGACTCTTTAAGCATCCTACGAGGATGGGGTTTGGCAAAACCTTCCGAGAAGAAAAAAGCTCGAATGCATTATGCCGGATTTATTGGAAACAATGAGACTTGCTCTTTTGGTCTAGTCTCATGTCAAAAAAATATTTCTTTCGCATTGGATATTTTACTATTATAGGATAAGTGTTAATGATATACCTTGGAACAATATCCATCTATGTACAATATTCTCTCACAAGAGCGATGTAATCACTATGGTAATGGTAACATCTCCATCAAATGTGATGTTCAGGCGGGATTAAGTTGAACCCCGGCTTGTAGCATAGAATACTTTTCTTGAGAGGTTGACAATGGTCGAGTTAAATACATGGAGTGAAAGATTTTGTTGGAATACATATGAGAACGAAAATTATTGTAAGTTCATCTTTCATATTGTTATATGTTGCTCCAAATTCTCAAAGTAAAGCCTAACTTCTGACGAGCGGAGTGAGGCCCGTCGTCGGAGGCTTGGGCCGACAGGGACGCATGTGGGGGTGCGGGGGCGGCAAGCCCCCACATTACGGATCGTTGAAGATCTAAGTTTTCACCGCTATATAAACCTCTTATAAGCTGCCGTCTGGAATAAGTTGCATTTGTGAAAATCTCCGGTGTTTGTAAACACTCGCCAATATAATAAAGTTTTACTGGCTAGCGCTCGTGGTTTTTTTTATTTTTGTTGGAGAGGTTTTTTCACATTAAATCTGTATCTCGTTGTTGTGATTTCTCTTTCTTTTTGGTTATTTACTTGTCACAATTATAACGCGTATTGCAAGTTCACTCTTCTATATGGTCATTCATTCAAGCGGCATCTAACTTACATGCACATAATGTTTCAAATAAAGATATATCACAAATATAGAATCCTCTTTAGGGTGTTAATTAACCGTTGCCGTTAGACGACATGAGAGTCTATAGATCAGCCTTCCAACACCTTAACCGTTTACTAAGTCGTTCATGTCTTGTTGTTGCCGTTAGGTATTGTACCAACTTTTCCTTTCCCTTTCCTTTTTGTTAGTAGGGTGAGACCATTCCATGTCTCTGATTGAACATGCATGATGTAAATCCTTTTGGACCACATGTGTTACATAATGCCCTGCTCATTAACATGTCTCGGCCGAAGCAATTACGACGCAGATATATATCCCATTCGACCGTGCCGACGACGATCTCCCGTACGGACACGGCAAAGATCATCTCCACGACTACCTGTCCAAGCCGATCCCCTGACACGGCCGATTGTCTGTGAACACTGACATTTTAGCAAGGGTTTTTGACACAGAACCACACTGTCTTCTCCGTTCCATCCTCAGCATAGCAAGCGCCAAAAAAGCCTGGAGGAAGTAGCACACCCCGAACGGTACAGCAAGACCGCTTGTCCGCTCCACCTTCCTGCCGTCGCAACCTGCCAAACCTCGCATGTGCCGATGCGCTGCCGAGTCGAGGAAGAAACCAAAACGGGGCGCAAGTGGAGCTCTCGATCGGCGTATTTCCACGTTCCACGAACCACGCACGCATATGACGCCGGTACAAGATCATACTACGTGAAAGGGGAGGGAGGCAATATGGACCGGTCTAGCTAGCTAGGCTACTACCACGGTTAAACGTCAGATCGGACACCATGTGCCTGTTGCAAACGATCGATCTGAGTCCTCATCGGCGGTGTACGTGGACGCACGTGCACGGGCCGGGTCTCTGTCCAATACCTGTTCAACCACATTGCTCCGGTTTGGCCTCTTCTCAGCCCGTTTGCTGGCTTGCCAGGGCAGACCGCTTTGTTCTAGGATCATAGTTGGAATCTACACGCTTTCTTCGTGTGCCTCAAATCGACTGAAACTTATTTATTACTTGTGCAAATCTCTTGTCGACTTTATCTAGCCGTTTGATTCTTACTAGTAAGTTTTTTGTGTGCGGCCGAATAGCTAATACTCTCTCCGTTTCAAAATATAAAATATAAGATGTTTTAGTTTTATAAAGATAATGAATCTACACTTGTTTTAATGTGTAGATTTATCTCAAAGTTGAGTGAACCTATATACAAAAAAAGTTTAGATTTATTTTCTTCACAAACCTAAAACATCTTATATTTTGAAACATAGGGAGTACAACATACTTATGACGCCTTGAAGGGTAGGATAATAAAGGCAGAAGTAGTATCGCTTGGTTATTCTTTTACTTTTTGTATCGACCGTCTTGGAAACCTCTGTTGGACGATACATTTTTCTTTTTTGAAATGGACATTTTATTACTTAAAGCAATGTTTACACCCGGCCTCTGCATAACTAGGATGCACACAGCCAAAAATCCTCTCAAGTTACAACCAGAAATAATCAAATAAGAACATAAACTCATAGATACCACAATAGTTTGTGACTAAGATAACTCTAATCGTAGGTCACGCTGTCATCCATGTCTAGAAAAAATGTCCCGCGCCACGGCGTCCAAACGTCTACACCCTTCCGCGAAGAAGTCTCGGAACTCCACACGTTGAAGAATTATCCATGATCGTAGGATTGTCGTTGCTCGGAAGATAACCTGTAATAGAGAAGACATCATATTATTAAAAATCTTGTCATTCCTACATAGCCATAGCGACCAAATAATGGCAAGCGCTCCCACCCTAAAAACAGTCCTATATTTATCATCAATCTCATTCAACCAATTGCCAAAAACATTAGCAACCGATGAAGGGGGAGATAAACCAGAGGCCACTTGGGTGATTGACCATATAGAACGAGCAAATTTACACTGGAAGAATAAGTGTCTAATTGTCTCATTATGATTACAGAAGACACATTGTTTACTTCCTTGCCAATTCCTCTTAACAAGATTATCTTTTGTAAGAATTACCCCTTTACAAAGATACCAAGCAAATACTTTCGTTTTCAGGGGTATTTTCATTTTCCAAATTCTACTATTATCATCAACTAAAATATTTGGTTGGATCAAAGCTCTATAAAACGAATCAACTGAAAATTTACCATTATGCAATAACTTCCAGTTAAATTCGTCCGCTTTCCGACAAAAGTGTATCGCTTAAATTGATAGACAATCTCAATAAGAGATTATTCCATGATAGTAGTCTAGGACCTATAAGGCTTCTACGGAAAGAGACATTAGGAGGATTAGATTCCATTACCCTGGAAAGTTATCCCCTTTGTGCCTAACTATCGAATGTAGAGCAAGATATTGTTCTCTAAGGGGCATTTGGCCAAGCCATCTGTCCTCCCAGAACCTAATCTGTGATCCATCCTTAATATTAAAAGAACCAAAGCGTAGAAAATGTTTTTTGGTTGCCATCAGCCCAGCCCAAAAGTGTGAGTCGCCTGGCTTCCAGACTACTTGGGACAAAGCTTTGGATCCAATGTATTTCCTCCACAAAATGGTTTGCCAGGCTCCTTCTTCTGAGAGAAGTTTGAACAGCCATTTACTAAGGAGTGCAGTGTTCTTGACTTGCAAATCATGAATGCCAAGTCCACCATATTCCTTTGGTCGGCAAACCACAGTCCATTTGGCCAGTCGATATTTCTTTTTCACCTTATCCCCTTGCCAAAAGAATCTTGAGCGGAAGTAATCCACTTTCTTCAAGACCCCTTTTGGCATTTGAAAGAATGAAATCATATATAGTACCATATTAGTCAGTACTGAATTAATGATTACAAGTCTTCCACCAAGGGATAGTAGTTTTCCTTTCCAGCTATTTAGACGTTTTTGTAGTCTTTCCTCAATCCCTCTCCATTCAGCTATCGTGAGACGCCGATAATGTATCGGTATACCCAGATAGTTAATAGGAAAGATTCCATGGCCACAACCAAATAACTCAGCATATAGATGTGCCTCGTTTTTAGCTTCGCCAAAGAAATACAAGTCACTTTTGTGGAAGTTGATTTTCAGTCCTGATAATTGCTCAAATACTGAAAGTATTAACTTCAGATTCTTAGCCTTCTCAAGATCATGCTCCATAAAAAGTATTGTATCGTCAGCATATTGAAGGATTGATAATCCACCATCAACTAGATGTGGAACTAATCCTTCAATTTGGTCATCAGCCTTAGCTCTCTCAATAAGAATAGCCAACATATCCGCCACGATATTAAATAATATAGGCGAAAGTGGATCTCCCTGTCTTAATCCTTTGTGTGTTCGGAAGTATTTGCCTATGTCATCATTGATATTTATAGCAACACTACCCCCAGAAACAAAATACTGAATGAGATTGCACCACTCCTGAGAAAAACCTTTCATACGGAGTGTTTGC
The DNA here is from genome assembly GCA_030063025.1 of Avena longiglumis. NCBI lineage: Eukaryota > Viridiplantae > Streptophyta > Magnoliopsida > Poales > Poaceae > Avena > Avena longiglumis. Next base: position 173,197,187 of record CP125978.1, read on the forward strand.
TGAAGGAAAGACCAATTAACTTTATCATACGCTTTCTCAAAATCAATCTTGAACACAACTCCATTCAATTTCTTTAAGTGTAGTTCATGGATTTTCTCATGCAGGATTACTACACCGTCTAAGATGTTTCTTCCTTGCATAAAAGCCGTTTGAGAAGGGCACACTACATTATCAGCTATTGAATTTAGCCTAATCATTGCCACCTTTGTAAAGATTTTAAAACTTACATTAAGAAGGCAAATTGGGAGGTATTGTTGTATACGTTCTGCATTAGTAACTTTAGGAAGTAAAATAATGTTGCCAAAGTTCAGTCTGAAAATATCAAGCTGACCCTCGTGCAACACATGAAACAAGTGCATCAAGTTCTCCTTAATAACTTCCCAGAATTTCTGATGAAATTTAGCTGGAAAGCCGTCAGGTCCTGGTGCTTTATTGTGTTCCATTTAAAAAACAGCTTTCTTAACCTCTTCCTCCATATACGGGGTAGTTAGAAACTTGTTTTCATCAACAGATACCTGGGGAATATCATCTGTTTGGGATTCCTCTAGTGATATAGAGTTTTCTGGTGATGCCCCAAACAATAATTTGTAATACTTTGTAATGTAAGATTTTAGCTGCTCCTGTCCCTCAATGATACCTTCATCCTGAACCAAAGAGTGAATAAGTTTCTTCTTATGCTTGCCATTGGCAATAGCATGGAAGTATCTTGTATTCATGTCTCTTTCAAGGATAAATTCTGCTTTAGAGCGTTGGTACCACTTGAGTTCTTCCTCGCGTAAAATTCTGGCAATTTCTGCATTCGATTGCTTCTTAAGCTCAATCTCAGATGCAGTTAAAAGCCTTATTTTCGCAGCAGCCTCCAAATCATTAATAATAGTTGAAAGACGTATTTTCTCTTTTTTCAGGATACCGGCCGTAGGTCTAGCCCAACCACGAAGGAATTTACGAAGGGCTCGCATTTTATTATTCCATCGCTGTATATGCGTTTGACCACCCACCGGTTTTTCCCACACGTCTTTCACTAAATCAAAAAACCATCTCTTTCAATCCATCCAAGTTCAAACTTGAAGTTATGTTTGGATCTTTGTGATGGTGTTCCAATAGATAAAAGTAATGGAGCATGGTCCGATAAGGCCTCAATACGCTCTAGAGCCCGAACGGTTACTAATGGGAACTTATTCTCCCATAGTGTATCCACAAGTACTCTATCTAATTTCTCGTATGTCGGCTCTGGGAGACTATTAGCCCAAGTGAACTATCTCCCAATCATATTAACCTCTCTCAAATCCAGGCTATCTATGACAACATTGAATAAGAAAGGCCAATGTTCATCAAACCTGCCCCGACTTTTCTCATGAGGGAATCTTAGCAGGTTAAAAGTCCCCACCTATAAGAATAGGATAAGGGTTATTCTTAGCTAGATTTACCATCTCACGCAAAAAGTCAGCCTTATAAACATCCTGGGCAGCCCCGTAGACAGCGACTAGAGACCATGTGAAATCGTCGGCCTTGTTCCGGATATGGAGTTTAATAAAAAAAATCTCCAACCGAACTGGCCAAGACTTCCATAGTCTCATCTCTGACGCCTAACAGGATCCCCCGGATCTACCACGTGGAGGACGTGATACCCACGTAAAGTCCACTCCACCAGATAGGTGATTGATCAGAGCTTGTGAGAAGTCACGTCGACCGGTTTCAGAAATACCCAAAAAGTCCAAGTTATGTTCTCTTACACAATCGGCAAAGAATAGATGTTTAGCCAAGTCCCGAAGACCTCTGCTGTTTGAAAACATTCCATTCATTGAGAAACAATAATGCTTTTGGATACACGGGTCCTTTTCTTAGACCTTTGGCTCTTTGATTTACGACCAGAAGCTTTTAGTTCAAACAGTGAACCCAACTCTGTCTCATCAAAGCCAACCTCTGATACTTCACCAACTAAATGAGAGAGCAGTTGACCATCTATTGTGGCATGCAACTCCTCCTCCTCAGCTGATAAAGAATCAAGAATAAAAGAGGCCTTAGGAGTAACAGTCAAACGGTCAACCTCCATATGCCTAAGTACATTACTAGATAAATTAACCTGTTTGACAGAATAACCTAGACTAACACCAACATTTGCTAGTTTTTTAGTCATTACAGGTGTGGAAAAAGAAAGAAATGAGTTGGAAGACTTCATACCATCAGAATCAAGATTTATTGCCGCCTTCCTACGCATTGCCTTGACCATCGAGTCCTCATCCGTTACCGTCGCCCCAAGAGCATCGAACCCATGGCGCGAACTACACCTCGCAGGTGTCTCCTGAACCTGCGTGACCACCTCTAGAGGAACACCCAGCCCCACCTGGGCCAGGTTTCCCCCAGATGATCGCCCCTCCTGGGCAGGAATTGCGCCCTCCCGCAACCCCTCCTGGGCCACGGGTCCAAAGCCCACATCCGGCCCCTTCATGGTCTAGGCCACGTCGGACAGCGGCTCCGCCTGGGCCCCTGGAACAATGTCCGAAGGCGGCCTCTCCATAGCCTTACCCTCGATGCCCCACCCCTCCTGGGCAGCGGTGGTTGGGCCCTCGAACGAAGAAGCAGCAGGTCTCTCGTCATGGGCAGCGGCAGTGGGCAGCCCCAGCCACTCCACAGCAGGCAACGGCCCCTCCTGGGCCATCGATGCTCCAGCAGCCCGCCATGGCAGCGACAAAACAGCAGGCAGGGAACCCCCCAGAGGCGAAGTTCTCCCAGCCGACATGTTCGCTGCCTGAAGTGTAGCTGAAAGCTGAGAAGGAGAAACCCTAGGAGATCCACAAGCCTTCCCGCGAAGAGGAGAATCCGTTGGAAGAGAGTCTAGAAGTTCCTTTCCACGCGGGGTAGTAGGAGTAGCATTAAATGGAGTCACCGCATAAACTGATCCCGTGAACTGGCGAGTATGAGTAGACGGTGCCTTTCGGAAGTCGACCACCGTATCGTCCAACCGGAGCATGAGCAGAAGTGATATCCGTTGGTCCAGAAGTATCCATGGCATCATCACCATTCTTTCCAGATCCATCGTCCTCAGAATCATCCTTACTCTTCCTCCAAAGGAGCGGTGAAAAGTCAGGTTCCGGCACATAATCAGCAGGTTCCAATCTGAAGCGAAGCTCATATCCTTTCAGATCCACCACAACATCAGATAATAAGAAGAAACCTATAGCATCCTTCTTCTTCTGGAAAACAGAAATATCACACATAGCAACAAGTATACGAATGACACCCCGTCGACGGAGGCTCAAAAGATCCACATCCAAGGTAGTACCCATAAGAGAACCAACAGCCCAAAGACCAAGAAAAGTTCGTAGAGAATGCGGAACCCCCTCAACATGTACCCAGACTTGTTCCAGAATTATCTTGTGCGGAACCTCTTGAGTCCTGTAAACCGAAACAGCAAGTTGTGTCCTACCCAGGGGCATCGAGAACTGGCTGCCATCCACTCGGTCGAGCACCTCAAAAGAAGGAAAGCTTACCAAATAATCATTATTCCCATAAGATAGAGCTTCCCACTTCCACTGTGATTGTAACGGACACCTTCTGGCAATCTGTTGCTGTACCACATCAGCTGAGACCGCATCTCCTGTAACTTTGATCAAAGCAATAGGTGCCTGAGTAGTCTCCAAACTTTTACGGACCACACTATCAAGAATCTGTGCAAACAGAGTCTTGTCATGTCCAATCCCAGTCATAAAAGCATTTGGTCTCGGCTGTTTCAACACAGGGCACCTCAAGATTGGATGAGACTTGACATCACAAATATAACAATAATGTATAGCTTTACAATCCTTGGATGCATGAGTGTCCACAGCGCACTTCCAACATCTAACTAGTTTCTTATTCTTCTTTGATACAGGCACAATATCCGCAACAACAGGTGCATCCACCACAGCAGAATTAAAATGCATCTGATTATCATTGAAATTACCTTGAAACTGGCTAGTAGGTGGGAACGATGGTGAGACAAGAGCAGCTGTACCAAGTGGATACCCAAAGTGCTGCTGTCCAGCCATTGCATTTTGCTGAAGATTCATAGGCTGCTGCAAATTTGTTCCATGCGCAATCTGAGTTTGCGCCACACCTTGCACCGGCTTCTTCTTCTTCCTCTTCGGCACCGGCACCCCCGACGAAACAGCCCCTGCAGCAAAGGAAGTAGGCTGAAACATACCCTGCATGTGTCCACTTGGCACTGTCCCTTGACCACTAGCAAACTGTGGTGTCGGACCCCGATACGGAGGTTGAAGCGGATGCATCTGGTTCCCTTGCGCGGCAGCATAATACGTCGCCGGAGGTCGGAAGACGACACCTGGGGGAAACCCAACGAACGGGGGCGGCTGCAACATGCCCCCAGCCGAAATCAGAGCAGAAGGTTGGGGATGCGCCCTCGGTTGCGGTCCGGTCGCCGCAGCAACCACCTGTGCATTAGCAGGTTGGGCTAAATGCCCCAGCTGTTGCTGCACCGGCGTCCCCGCACGCTGCGCTGGTTGAACGACCAAAGCCCTAGGATTTCCCCCAGGGAACTGGCCAGCCATCCCAGGTGAAGAAACGACGGCCGAGAATGTGCGTCCGGGCACCACCGCAGAGGGAGAAGCGCTCGGCGAAACCGGCGATAGCAGCGGAGACCGTGGACGTGGCGCAAACGGCGAGAGCGGCGAAGAACACGGACTCGACGGCTGAGAAGGAAGGCACGGGTTCGTCGTCGAGCAAGAGATGCGATCTGTTTTGCCCTAGGTACACAACGCCCGAAGACGCCAAGCCAAGCCCGACCAAGAGCAGCCTGACCCAGCCACGTCCTCGATCGCACGAACCGTAACAGGTTGGTCCCCGGACGCGACGAACGAGTCCGCCTTCACCCCCGAGCTGGCTCTGTCCACTCTGGCAGCAATCCGCGAAGAACTCGGAGTCCGATCCGAGAAACACGCCAGCTCTGCCGCCTCAAGGAACTGGCCAAGAATCGGCGGGGCCGACGATCTCCGTCGAGGGATGGGTCCTATCCAGGGTTTGATCTTCGAATGAGCAACCACCACCGGAGGGGACAGCGATCTCGATCTGGACAACGACTTGCAGGAAAGCTTCGGCGAGCATCTCGGCGAGGTCGTAGGAAACGGCGGCGTAGACACCACCGGTGACCTCTCCCAGAACCGCGACGCCGGCGTTAGAAAGCCGATGTCCTCCTAGAACTGCTGCCGCAACTCCTCCTCCGACAACTGACGGCGGCTTGAGGCATTCGCCCAGCCCAACTCGCCACTCACATCTTCCAACGATTCCAAGTTCTCCCGAGCCGCCCTCGCATCTTCCCCATCCGAACCCGATTCAGATCCTAGGCATTGGAACCGTGATCCCGATGTGGAAGACGCCGGCGAGAAGGATGAACGAGCCATCCCTGGCGACAGGCTCCCGGGAGCCATCGTCAGCCGCCGTCTTCCTAAAATAGAGGGAGGGTTTCACTTCCCCGGCCTCTGCACCAACTAGAGATGCACACAGCCATTAAGCATGAGTACCAGGATTTTTAAACTTGGTTAAGCACCAAGCCTGGTCCTCAAGATAAATTCTATGAGTACCAGGAGAGCCTGGTCCTCAAGTATAAATAGGAACCTTAATTCTCTTCCGTGAGGATTTGAACTCAGGTGTCGGGTTTGTACATCCACTCCCCCAACCAGTTGAGCTAGGCTCACTTCCTTAGTTGGACGATACATGCGTGCCTCATTTCTTGTACTCCCTTTGTTAGGGATTATAAGGCATATGGACCATTTTGATAGGATTAATAAAATCAATAACTCATCCTCTTGATTACCACATGCATCAATAGTTACACATGCATGGGAGAAGATAGAGAAAAATGAAAACATGCATTGGATAAGAGGGCTAATAAATGAGAGAGGACTTACAATATCTAACATTTTTAAAAAGCTCATGGGCCTTTTAATCCCTAACAGAGGGAGTATGTAGTATGACTTATGCTTACTATATTTAGGAGTGCGCCTCGGCGCACGCTCCCGTGGCTCTCGTACCAGTTTCTATTATGTTTGGCACTGATATAAATAGTTGGAAAATGATAATGTGTTCATACATTTTCCATTGCAAATCACACATAGGCGTGATCTGAGAAGAATAGGTCCAGGAGGTGGCTTATAGATCGACATAATTCAACATCTTCTACAATCTAAGACGAAAATAAAGGTAGACAAACAAAAGATATATGATAGTTCTATAAGTAGTTTGTTGGCTAAACAGTTGCCAAATAAATGTAGAGATGAGGAATATTATACATACTGGTGACTATTTGGTTTGAAATGATAGAAGAGTGCGTTTAATAAGGTACATGTTGCTGGCTCACACTACATACATACACAACAACGGTACAATTAAACTACTCTCTCCGGCCCATATTATTTGACTTGGATTTGTTAAAATTCTGATGAACCTATATACTAAATAGTGTCTAGATTAATCTAAATCTAGATAAATTTGAGTCAACTAATATGGGTCGAAGGGAATACAACATAGGTCAAAATGCAGGAGCTGGAGGGATTGGAAGGTGTGATGATCCTCTTCCTCAAACCGAGATCCTGAAGCCAAAGATACCTGTCTGTGTCATACTCCCTCTGATCCATATTAATTGTTACTGAAATGGATGTATCTATCATCGGAGGGAGTACATTCGTTGATAAAACACCGTTGTATCCATGACACTCGGGTTCCAAGGAAGTGATCATCTTTAGTGAAGTCAGACTCATGTTGTCAGCCTTGATGACAATAGTGTTGTGTACGTCGACCTTTGGAGCTACAGCTCATCTATCACGGCGTTGAGCATTACCTTAGATGGTGAATTTTGATGACGGTCCATGGTGTTCACCTGGTGCCGAGGATGGTAAATGAGAAATTGGCTGATGGGTTACAATACCAGATATGAGGCACATGTAAATATGAGGCTATCTTAACCAATAGCTTATTTTCATCCAGGTGGTGTAGACTAAATTAGATATACTAAATACCACAAATAATAAGTTTAAAGAGGAAGATGAATGACACAGGAGAAATTGCAAGAAATAAAAGGCAGGTGTGTATCACAAGGCAATACGTATATTGTTCCTGCTCCAATTTCCGTTAATAAATAACACGTGAGTACATCCAAGGAAAGAAAGCAATAAATATTTAGTGTGACAAACCATAAATTAGGGAACTAACACATAAGAAATTTGTGTCATTATCAGCATATTATAGAGAAAGAACCTCGACGGGCAAAGCACAAGTACAGTTTTTAATCCGAAGAATGCTGCAGAGAAAGACCCTCCAGGTTTGAAATTCCAGGTTTGAAATTCAGTTTGAAGTATTCTATTGAAAAAGAGAAATCCTCATGGCCGAATTCAGGAAGTATCAACAAAAGTACTAATATAATTGTTTAGGTTCAAGCCTAATATCTGATACTCACTCCTTTTGGTACTCTACAGACTTACTCTAGATCAGCTAGCCATGAACAGATTGCTATGTGGTGTTGTTGGCTCTCGTATGATGATCCTATCTATGGTCACTAACCTACAGGTTCAAAAATGCCGATGAATCAAATCGGTTAATACAATGAACACCAATCAAGACCATTTTGATATGAAAGAATGTATGCATCGCTCAAAGTAAACCTACCATCAAGATAGAGATTTAGGGTCAAAACTCAAGAGACATCTATTTTTTTTTATCTCGCATCATTCCTTATGATTTAAGAGAATAACCTACACACTAAAAGGAGTCTATATACATTGTTCGCATTGCTCGCGGCTGGCGGTGCGAGCTACAGCCTACGGCTCACCAGCGACGACAACAACGTGAACTCGGACAGTAAGCGAGTGGCGGCCGCGGAAACAGACAGGCACGAGCGCGAGCAATGGGAAGTGGAAGGAAGCCGCGGAGGCAAAGAATCCAGGAGGCGGAGCATCTGCACGGTTCAACAGCCATCCAACGGCCCATCAATTCGGATTTTGTCCAACGTCGTACTACCCCTCCAATTATTGGTGTTATGCTACTGCCGCCGGCGGTTTGGCTGCCGAGTTCCACCATGTCCGCAACTATCGATTTTCCACCTTGCCATTCAGAGAGAGAGAGAGAGAGAGAGAGATCAAACCAGCGCTGCCTAGCTCAGCACCATCTCGAGCACCGGTGGCTCCCTGGAGGGTTTGCTCCTCCGTACCTTACCTTATTCGGTAAAATGTTAATGATGTGGTACAAAAAAACAAACGTAAGCAAGAAATAGGGTGGTACTCAAACCCATCAGATTAAATTGCTTCCAGCAAGTTAAACATGCTATAGCCACATGTAGCATTGTTCTAACAACAACAAATATCCCGGTAAGGAGTGCAAGAAGGGTAAATCATCCCAAACTTGTATCACCAACACACCTTGAAAAAAATCTCAACTAATTGGTCGGTCAAACTAATAAATGAACTTGCAAGTATATCAAATAAACAGCAAAAATACCAAGCAGAAAAACACATGGCTTCTTTTGAGGGTTTTCCTGACCAAGGATGTAACAGCTATAAGCGACATTTTTTTTCTTGAAGAGCCCTTTTCACATGATCCATAGTGCCCATATAAAGCCATGCCACAAAACTTATTTGGATCTAAGTATCTTAGTTCATAAGCACATGTACAAGTTTGAGGAGCCAAATATGTAATCTTTTAGTGCTGGGACATGCAGCCCGCGTGAACCACATTGCGAGTTTTCCACATGGTCCGAATTATCAAGACAATTGAAAATGTATGGACAGTCATAAGCCCCTAGAAATATCTGAATGCTAAGGTGACGTCCCTTAATAATTAACACTGCTGAACCCCAACGTATATGAAAAATTCATGCGAAATACACATGTTTTGGCGAGAGACAATGAGATAGAGAGAAAAGTATAGGCGCACAGAAAGCGCGTACAAAAAGTAATGCTTATCCACCAGAATGCAATGTATCCTAAATAAACATTGAATAACGAAACAATATGCAAGTAAAAAATATCAAATTATAAAATGCACGTAAATCGAGATAGGCTAAGAACATTGCAGACTGTAGTTCCGTGAATGAACAAAATTGTGGGTATTTACCTTTTATCATAAGCTTCATCGCAGCTACTAAGTTTAGGAGATATTTGAAATTCAGATCATCTCGTAGGCAGAAAATATTGTGTGCAAGTGACATGTTCAGGAAGTACATACCTGAAATAAAAAAAATCATAACAGTAACTTTTGGAAGATTGAAGCAAAAATACAGCTTGCATCAAATTATGCAGGTTACAATCGGTAACTTCATCCTGCTAACACTCTCTACTTAAAATTCCAAATCAAATTCATAGCACCATCCAAATTTCCTCTGTGATCACATTCCCAGATAGTGTATTATTCAGTCCTGGATAATGAAAAGGGGGCGACAAGTAGCAGATACAACCACTAAATATTCAACTATATATGAAATATCTCTCAAGCCATATAATTTTGTCTCTCACCACATACAAATCATCTTATTCACCTGAGGTTTCTCCACCACAGTTACAACCATACACCATCTGGACATACCTAGTCTGTTAAAGGATCCTTCAGTTCTACATGTCGTTATGCAAATTACTCAGGGCGGATCTTGAAAATTTTACAAAGTCTACATCCTAAGTTATAATAAAGAAACATGCGATAGTCAGTTCATCAAAGAAAAAATAGTGATCAGAAGTATATATAGCAAGAAGTATTCTCGATACTTTTTACCACTCAAATACAATGGTAATGACCGGTGGATTTATTCATCCTCAATCAAGAATAGACCCGACAAAAAAAGAGTTACATACCATCCTACCAAGAACCACATATAAAAAAGCTCTCTCTGGGCTAATCATCTGCATTACTACTCAAGAACATCTAGATTAAAACCCGGCAGTGACATGCCAAAGCAAACAAATTTATTGAACACAATAGCTGATTTATTACCGCAAGTTGAAGAAGGCTTTGCACTCTTAAGTTGAAAACGTATTATCCCACAAACAGTTTATACCATACAAATTTATTGAACGAATCCATGGCATAGCAGGCCCGAGAACCCCAGTAAGAGTAAGCGTGAGATAGCCCCATGTATAGTCTGTACCACCACTAAAGAAAATGTATTATCCCATATGGACAATCCATCGAACACCTGCCAAGCACAAACATTATGAACCTTCCTTTGCAGCAGCAAAATAGATCAAGAAGAGAAAAGTAGGTATAGATCAATAGTTGCTCGTCCTACCTTTCATTGCTAAGTTGAAAACGTATACAAATTTATTGAACGAATCCATGGCATAGAAGGCCTGAGAACTCTAGTAAGAGTAAGCGTGAGATAGCCCCACATATAGTCTGTACCACCACTAAAGAAAATGAATTATCCCATATGGACAATCCATCGAACACCTGCCAAGCACAAAACATTATGAACCTTCCTATGCAGCAGCAAAATAGATCAAACAGAGGAAAATACGTATAGATTAATAGCTGCTCGTCTTACCTTTCATTGCTATGCTACTGACACCGACGGTTTAGCTGCCGAGTTCCACCATGTTCGCAACTATCGATTTTCCACCTCGCTATTCAGAGAGAGAGAGAGAGAGAGAGATCAAACCAGCGCTGCCTAGCTCAGCACCATCTCCAGCACCGGTGACTCCCTGGAGGGTTTCCTCCTCCGTCTCCTCACCGGCCGACTCGACGCCATGGAGGGTTTCCTCGCCTGCAGATTCGTCCCCATGGATGGCGCACGTGGGGTGGGTCATGGCTAGGGGAGGACGCTCGTGGGGTGTGTGGAGTGGTGGTGGTGGGGGTGGGGGCAGGGAAGGACGCCCGTGGGGCGAGGCGGCCAGGAAAGGGCGTCGTGGGGTGGGGCGGCGACCATGGCAGGGATTATTGGGGAAGAAAGTGAGAGGCGGCTAGGGTTTGAGAGCTGCTTTTATATGGCGCGGTAAATAAAATGAATGGTTGAGATCGATGGAGGTGAGATCTTACGGCTCATCAATTTTGATTATTGGGGAGAGCTGTACTGCCCCCTCCAATTATAGGTTAGATTGCTGATCTTATGTCATACACACGCTTCATCCTTGGGGAAGTCTATATCTGACCATATGCTTGTCGAAATAGAGTTTGCACCACATGACTGTGTGTCATATTGTATTTTTTTATTGATTACTTTCCAAACCTATAGAAGAGAGGGATGCTGAAACTCGGCCATCTTAGAGTTATTTGACGAGTTTGCACGGGTGAGGCAGAATCTTATCGAATGATATTGTTTGCTTCACCGAAGCCCCCAGCGTTGACGGTTGGGCAAGCAAGGGTGAAGCCTTTGATACATAGTGCCATGGACAACTTTCCCAAAATCTTTCTGATGTTCCGGAGCCAAGGACTCTTCACTCTTCAGTCTGCCTTGGCAGGCAGTCCGGAATGTCTCCCCAAAAACAATACGTTGTCCTAAAAATGGTCCCTATATGTGTTTTCCGATATCAAAATCGCTTATGCTCACCTTAGTGGAAGTGTTGGTCACAAGAATCTTGATGCAAGCTAAATGTGACGACATCACAAAGGCACTAATATCGACGATGGTAAGGCACATTTTGAGGTTCAAAATTACAGGGTTAGAGCTGAGTTAGGGATTAGGCCAATAATTTTCATCCAGACTTGGGTAGAGGGCAAAGGGATGGGTGATCCGGTGATATAGCGTCTAGAGGACACGACATAGGTGGCAACCACTGAAATCTGGAGGGAAGGGTGGCATGATTTTTTTTTATACAATGTTGTATCCAAATTTAATCTAAGAAATATGAATACACAAGCTCAGATGTTGTATAGTGCCAAAACTGAGATGAACGTGTTACTCAGTACTTTTTGCTTCTGCAATTCTCCATTCTTTCTTGAAGTGAGTGTCATATTTCACCTAATTCTAAGGCATGACAAATACATGTCTTGTGAATTTGTGGAATTATTTAATTTTTAAGTAATAACTCTTTTGTTGTTAGACTAGTAAGAGTGCCCCTGTAGATTCAGTGATGGAAATTCCTGTTTAGTAGTAGAGAGTAGAAGTTTTGGATTATAATCTCCCACTTCCAACCAAAATAAAATCTCCCATTTGAAAAGGAGTTCTCAGTGGTGTCCTCAGACCTCCTCAGGCTGTGTCTGCCCGCGTGAATTCCACCTGGAGGGTCAGCATCAAGCTAGCTTACGTTAAGTAGATTCTAAAGCCAAGTGAACTGAAAAGAGAAGTTTAGTTTTCTTTTGCGGGGAAAACAAAATTAGTTAGGAAGCTTAAACATCATGCATGGCTCTAGTACTCTCGCATGCATGGACATGGTTGATTGGTTGGTTGGTACTCATAAGAAAAGTTTGTCGTAAAGCTGGAGACGATGTCAAAGATTAGTACCAAGGCTCCTAATTACAACAGCTCACATGGGAGCTGGGGAGGATGATAGCGCCAGCCCAACCAGAGGCAAATCCTGCGCCAATGATCCACCGTTGGATGCGGGCCGGGGGAGAGATTACGGTCCCTACGTACGTAGTCACTGGTCAGCCAGCACTACTCGCGTCTCCCGGCGGCGGCAATCATCCTATCCTCCAAAAGTGAACATTTGGAGTAGGCCAGTGCCAGAGAGACCTACGTGGCTACGTACCAACCTACCTACCTGCCGGGCAGCTGCCTGCTCAATCACTTGGATTCTATGCCTTTTTTCGAAATGAGAGAAAATGGTAGACAGCTATTAGGGCAGATCCTAACAAAATGTACGAGTAAAAGGTTCGATGTCAAGAGAAATGAACAATTGTCTTGTATTTCTAGTTTTGATACAGTACTAGAATTAACCACTTTGGCTAGTGACTAAACATGGGCATCTCGCTGGTAGGCAATATGTTTTTTTGTCTTTCAAAACTAGAGTTTTTTCATTTATAGCCAAGACAATGATAGAAAGAAGACCAGCATGACATCCATACAAAGATTACAAAGATCATGCACACAACGAGAAATGGTTATCCTCGGTGTTTTTTAGGAGGCGGAGTACTATGGTTAGGCGGTTGTTGTGGTCTAGGGTTTAGGATCGCTCTACGTGGTGTGTGTGTGTGGTCTTTTTATATGGTGATTCAGCGGGATGCGGGAAGGCTTTGCACCACAGCCACGGGCATGCATAAAATGTGTCCACGAGTGGATCAGCAAAACTAAGATAGAATACACATAGGAGTTTCACATTTATATGCTTTTTTTGCGGGTAATATGCTTGTTTTGCTCCGTTAGTTGATCATGTCATGACCTTCTTTTTGCAACCAGCATGAGTTATGTCTTTTCTATTAAAAGAAGAGAATTGGCTGGCTTGGAAGGAAAACCGGCCAAAACCCGAAACAGACGTATAGACACACGGGTCCGGTTAAAAGGGGAACCACATAAAAAAAAGACCCCAACAACATAGTTTTAAGGAAAAACCTGCAGGAAATCACGCGAGGCTGCACTACATAGGTCGACTAGGTCTAGAGCACCGCAAGCTGACACCAACACAATGGCAAGAACGGGCTTGATCCAAGTCCTCGGAGAGGAAGTCAGAGCCGAAAGGAAACGGCTAGGCCTCACAGGCTTCATGGTGAGAGGCGGGCCGCAGGGAACACGCTAACGGTACTCGCACGCCGACAGGGCCCGAAGACATCGACTCAACCGGCATCACTAGCATCCCAATAAAGGCTCCGCGCACTTCAAAAAATGACGCCTCCAAGGAGGTAAAGACGTCCAAAAGACGCCGTCGTCATACAATCCGGCAAGCCAAATTTAGGTTTTTATCCCGGGATGATGGAAGGAGGGGCGTCGGGTCTGCACGGCAACACCCCCAATAGGGCGGTGCCCTTGGGTGCCACCACTATCGGCACTGACCAAGTCAGGCTAGACTTTCATCTGGAGACCTCCGCCACCACCCCCAATGGACCATTACGGTCGATGCCACCCGGCGAGCTAGATCACCAGCCAAAGAGACAACATCCATGCCCACGGAGCCATGCCCCGCTGCTCGCGCGGCCAAGGCAGGGCATCACCACCATCTTGATCCGGAGCCGCCGCTCCGGCCTTCGCGCGCAGCACCTCAGCACACCATGCAGATTTTCCATTGCCCCAGTCAGCCGACCACCCCGCGGCGACCCTCCATAGCCACCAATCCACCAAAGCACCGCCAGGACTGGGCGCGGCCTTGACAAGACCACCGCGCCGAGACACCCCCAGACTCGTCGTCTTCCACTCCACCACTGCGTCGAGGCAAACCTCTGGCCGTCGACCACCCAAGAACCGCCGCGTCCCTGGGGCCGCCGCCCTGGCTTCCTCAACTCCAGCAAACAGACGCCACCGACACCGGAGAAGCAGCACGACCTGTTGGAGATATGCCCAAGAGGCAATAATAAAGTAGGTTATTATCATATCTTCATACTTATGATAAATGTTTACATACCATGCTATAATTGTATTAACCGGAAACATTAATACTTGTGTGATTTGTAAACTAAAATAAGAGTCCCTAGTAAAGCCTCTTGTTAAACTAGCTTGTTGGTTAATATATGATCATGGTTTCCTGATCATGAACATAGAGATGTTATTAACAACAGGATCATATCATTAGGAGAATGATATGATGGACATACTCCTATAGATAAGCGTAGCATAAAGATCAAGTCATTTCAATAGTTCAATTGCTATATGCTTTCTGATACATAGTAACCTAATTCCTTCGACCATGAGATCATGCATATCACCTTTACCGGATGGATGCTTTGATGACATCAAACACCACACCGAATCGGGTGGCTATAAAGGTGGCATTGAGTGTTCGGAAAGTATTGGTTGAAACACATGGATCAAGGGTGGGATTTGTCCATCCATATGACTGGATAGATATACTGGCCCTCTCGGTGAAATGTCATCCAATTAGCTTGCAAGCATGTGACTGGCTCACAAGGGATCACATATCACGGAACGAGAAAAGAGTACTTATCGGTAACGAGGTTGAACTAGGTATGCAGAGATACCGACGATCATAACCTCGGATAAGTAAACTATCGTGAGACAAAGGGAAATTGGTATCGTATGTAAGTGGTTCATTCGATCGCAAAGTAATCGTAGAAATATGTGGGAGCCATATGAATTTCCAGATTCCTCTATTGGTTATTGTTCGGAGAAGTGTCTCGATCATGTCCGCATAATTCACGAACCGTAGGGAGACACACTTAAGGATTCGACGTTGTTTGAGTAGTTATGGTATTATGAAAAAAAGACCGAATGTTGTTCGGAGTCTCGGATGGGATCCGGGATATCACGAGGTGATCCGGAATGGTCCGGAGAATAGGATTCATATAAGGAAAGTCCCGTTTCGGAGTTCGGAAATGATTCTGGTGTTTTCATCGGGAATGTTCTAGAAGGTTCTGGAATGTCCGGCACTCCGGGGGGAAGGGGTACATGAATGTGTCATTACATATTGAAATTGCATCATGTACTAAGTGTTCTTGCTGTTCCAAATAAAGGATTAAATTGAATCCTAAAACAGAAAAGTCAAATGGCCAGTTTAAAAGTCAAACGGCTAAAACAGGAAACTGTGGGAAACAAGCAAGAGGTGGTTGGAACCGACTTGGGGGAGGAGTCCCTCCAAGCCGGCGCGCCAACCAAGGCCGACTTGGGAGGACTCCTCCCTTGGCCCCTCCCACCTATAAAAGGAGGGTAGGGCCTCCTCTAGACACACAAGTTCCTATCCTCTAATCTCCGGTTTAGAGCCGTTTTGGTTTAGAGCTTCTAATTGCCCTAGCCTTCGGTTTAGTTCCTTCTAATTAGTTTGTTTAAACCCTAGACCACTAATAGCTCTCTCATACTCCACCATACTCGCTCCGGCTTAAGGCGAAGCCTCTGGGATCTCCTCTACTTCCTGCACCACGCCAGTCTGCCGGAATCGCGAGGAGAGTGCTACAACCTCCATTTTCTTTGGAACAAGGGAGAGGAAGGTCTTCGCCGAGTACCCAACGTGTGACCGATCAGGGAGCGCCGAACGCAGCCGGAAGGATCGCTCACACGATCTTGAGATCGGAAAGAGTACGACTACATCACCCACGAGAATCTCTCGTTAAACACTTTGGAATCTTCGAGGGTAAGTTATTCCATCGACTGCTACAATCTAGTAGATAGATCTTGGCTTGTTTGTTTGTATGCGATAGAAATTTTTTGTTTTCCATGCTACGAACCCCTAAAGGGTATCGAGCCGTGTCTATATGTAGATCTGTGCACGAGTAGAACACAATGGTCATTGTGGGCGTTGATGCTTTATTGTCGATTGCTTCTTGTGTACTTTGCATCTTGCGGTATGTTGGGATGAAGCGGCGGGCTAACCTTACATGACATCGTTCATGAGACTTGCTCCACGCTTAACATGCAACTTGTATTGCATAAGTGGCTTTATGGTGCCTGCTTTCTCCTAGCATAGTTAAGATCCAATTTACAACGGGTGATCAACAATGCTAGTATCAATGTTGTGGTTCTTGTTCGTAAGTTAGGACGACACTTATTGAAAGCCCCAAACCACGTAAAATATGCAAAGAAAGTAGAGGCGTCTAACTTTGTTTTGCAGGTGTGCGATGATGTGATATGGCCATGATTGTGATTATATTTGATGTATGCAATGTTCCTTATTGTAAGTTGGCAACCGGCAGGAGCCATATGGTTGTCTTTAATTTATGTTAAGACCCGCGTGTCTATTCAAAGTAGTTGTAATAGTTGAAGCCGGTGGACGACAACCATGGAGAAGCGTCATTGACCTTGATGCAATGCCGGTAATGATGAAGATCATGTTCGTGCTTGAAGATGGAGATCGGAAGCACAAAGAAGAAAGGCCATATCATATCACATATTATGAATTGCATATGATGTTAATCCTTTATGCATCTTGTATTGCTTAGTAGACGACGGTAGCATTATAAGATGATCCCTCATGCACATGAATTTCAAGTCATAAAGTGTTCACCCTTAGTTAGCACCGTTGCTAAAGCTTGTTGTTTCGAAGCACCACGTGATGATCGGGTGTGTTAGATTCTACAAGTGTATACAACGTGAGCAAGCCAGATTTGCTCATGCGAAACTAAGGTTTGATCTTGACGAGCCTAGCATGTACGCATGGTCTCGGAACACGGATTACCGAAAGGTAGAGCATGAGTCATATAGTAGATATGATGAACATGTTGATTGTTCGCCATTGAAGCTATATCAACTCTCGTGATGATCGGTTTTGATGTGGTGGATTTGGTTCGTGTGATCACTAAAACAATGTGAGGGATATTGTTTTGAGTGGGAGTTCACCTAGATTAATTTAATTATTAATTAGAGCTCAATTTATCATAAACTAAATCAAAGTGAATTTGCATAGTTGTTGTAGTCATTGGCATCCGCTACCACCTTGCGCTTAGTTATAGTTGAGATGATAGAACTATAGAATTCGTTAGTTACTTTACTTAACCGGTATCGTATTGTTTTGAAGTGTTAATCTAAAGTTTAAAAGTCCTATTGCAAACTTTCAAGAAGTTCCTTACTCCATGAAGTTTAATAATTAGTATTAAATCAATAGTAACAATTCCAAGTGTTAGTATATAAGTATCATGTTTGTCTCCATGATTCTTGATATTCAAAGGATTCTCTTAATATCAAGGTTATCTAGGATCTGAAAGAGTTGTTTCAGAAACCATGATGTGTGGAAGATATTGTGATATCTGAAACGAAGTTTTGGTTGCAACATGATAGAGTATAATATGGCAAAAGTCATGTTCTCATATTTGATGAGAATTTGCAAAAGGTTGGAGACACTTGTTGTCCTAATCCTCCAAAAGGTTTTGGATAGCAACATTATACTCATAATTCATCGTTATAAGCTAAAAGTAGCTTGATCATGGACGATTCCATGATAAGGGTGAATATTTGATGTAGGTAAAATGTTTACTACACCAAGAGATTACTAAAGAAAGGAATTTGAAAGAACACCAAACATTAGATAATGGTGATCTACTTCAAAGTGCAAATCCAAAGAAATTGGTATTTAACTATACATTCTTTGGACTATGTGTCATATGTATGACTCCACTAATTGATGTTGATAGATTCTTTCAAACAGAAAAGGAAATACTGAAAGAGAATCTCATAAGTATATGGCAGAAAAGAAAAGACTAGAATTGTTCAGTTTAAGTATATAGATGATATACATGTTATGGCTATATTATTTGCTTATTAAACAATGTGGTTCTTAAGTATTTGATACTGAATTTGTTGGTATGAATCGTCATACGAAACAACACAATTCATGAACTACAATGGCCTAAGTAACTGGCAAAAGAATATGTGATGATGTTTATCGAGAACAAATAAAGGGTTATTGTGTTGCTCGTTAAACATCAAAGCTTGCCTTCAGGATTTGTTTTATCAGGTATTATGAGAACAAAAGGGTTGTTCAAATAATTGCCGTAATCCATAAAAGATGGATGATTCACAAATCTCGTTGGAAATATCACATCCATAAAACTAGTGCTAAAAATGTCGAAAGACAAATTGATTGAAAGATCACTTAGGAAGTGACATCGCCGTTTAAATTATATTGGAAAGAAAACATGAAGAAAATCCATATGAATGGAATTTTGGAGTCTATTTGATTTTGATCAAATGACGCTTGAGAAACTTTCCTAGAGATAATTAAAACTTCGTTCATAGGCCAAAAGGGAACGAATGACTAGCTTGTTGGAACTTGTACATATTGTTGTACGAAATCCATTATGTGTAGTCAAGAGCGATGGATTTCAACTTCATATGCTTTCTCCGAAAATTTGAGTGAATATATGAATATTTACTTAATAAGGATGAAGTGTGAAATATTTGAAAAGTTCAAAGATTTTCAAGATGAAGTGAAAAATCATTGTAACAAGAATATAAATAGTTTATGATAGGATCATAAAGGAAGATATTTGAGTTACAAGTTTAGCATAAAACCTAAGATTTAAGGAATCGTTCGTGATTTGCATTTCCAAACACCATAAGAGTATGGAGCGTCGAGATATGTAATTAAACCTTGTTTGACATGGTAAGATCAAAGGTATAATTCATAAAATTGCCATTATATTTTAAAGATTAAAAGCTTTAGAGATTACCGCTTTTCCAATCGAAAAGAGCTCCATCATAATCCGTTGAAATGACACCATATAAAGTTATGGTTTGGGATAAAACCCAAGTTGTCCTTTCTTAAAACATTGGTATGCTTTGCATAAGAAAGATGTTTGCAACCAAAGTCGGATGAACCTGTCTTTGTATGTTATTTCGAATAAATGTTAAGTATTCCTCTATAACACCAGAGACAAAAGTGTTTGTCGCTTAGAACGTCAAGTTTCTTTGGGAAGGAATTTTTCGTGAAAAGTTAAGTGGGAGGACAATAGAACTTTGATAAGGTTAAAAGAACCTTAGCTATATGTGCAAAGTTGCGCAGCGCCGAAAAGTGTTCCGGAGGTAGCAACAATGCTCATGGCTCACGTACCTCAAAGGTTGTGGTCACGGAGATCCAAGTTCCTATTGACACAAGTAGGTCCGGTAAACAATCAAATACCAAGATTTGAGAGTTAAATCATTATTTGACAATAATGATCCGACTACATGCAAAGAAGCGATGATGAGCCCTGACTCCGTCAAATGGCTTGAAGCCATAAAATCCGTGATAGTTCCATACACGAGAAATCAAGTTTTGAACTTGAAAGACCCTCTGGGAGGGTACAAGACCTTACAGTCGTATTTGGATCTATAAAGAAATAGACATGGATGTTTCACATCTATGAAATAGTCGACATGTTGGGAAAGAGTTCACAACAATGTTCAAAGGTTGTATATGACAAGATTTGATCTTTCATAAGGATTTTTAGTCTAGACGGATTAATGTAGCAACCACTACATATAATTTGTTATATGGTAGTTGAATAAACAAAACAAGTTCTTCTAATAGAATCGTTACCTAGGACATGTGCATAACACGGTCCATAGGGTTTTGTTAATTCAAAGGATGCTAAAAGCATATGCAAACTTCAATGGTTGAAGTAAGCATAGCGGAGTTGGAATCTTCACTATGATGAAATTGTTAAAAGAGTTTTAATTCATCAGAGACAATGAAGATGGTTGCGTTTGCAAGAAATTAAGTGGGAGCGCTAAGACATGTTTCTAATACATTATGTGGAAGACATATTGTTGATTGGAAATGATGTATCTTTTATTAACACATATTAAGAATTTCATCTCGATGAAAGACTTAGGCAAAACCTAAATATTTGGCATCAATAGATGCTAATATGGTTGTGCCAGAAGTACATAGACGAGATATTGAATGAGTTCAATATAGAAACTACAAGAAAGGTTCTTGTCACGCAGAAAGGATTGAATGAGTTCAATATTGATGATATATTCAAGTGTATTGACATTTGGTAAAGTGAAACAAATAATCAAGTATAGATTGATACTTGATGTATGAAATCACAAAGAATATTTATATCAATCATACTGTGATATGTACAAATCCAGATATGTCCTATGCTCTAAATATTGTGAGCATATACCAGAATGATTCGTAAGATGATCATTGGACAATAGTAAGGATATTCTTATGATCTTTTGGAAGAACTAAGAGTATATTATTTGTAGAAGTGACAAATGGATGGTTAGTTCATTGTAAAAGTACTACATTGATACTAGCTTTGTCGCAAAGTACAAATTAAGTTTATCTCAATCTAAACTAGAGGTGGCACAATATAATGGAAAGTGAGTTCCATAATGGATTTGGATGAGTTCCAAAGTTAAGACATTGTGACAGATACTACAACAAAAGGCTAAGTATATGACTGCTATAATAGCATCTAAAGAGGGCATTTGTGACAAGAAGTTTGTTATCAAACTAGGTGTAGTTCACAGCGGGATAATACTATGAAGATATATTGTACGACAATATTATCAACATGTTTTAACCCCAAAGAGCTAAAGGTCACACCGAAAGACCAAATTTATACAAAGCCATCTCATTAGAGAATGAGTGATGCGTAGAGACGCAAAGACATGCAATTACACACGGACCTAGAAGTGTCAGATCCGGAGATCAGTTGACCACTAACAATCGTGTACATACAACACTGTAAAGCCATAGGTGTTGAATACACAAAGGTTTGAAACTAGATTATTGACTCTAGTGCAAGTGGGAGACTGTTGGAGATATGCCCAAGAGGAAATAATAAAGTAGGTTATTATCATATCTTCATACTTATGATAAATGTTTACATACCATGCTATAATTGTATTAACCGGAAACATTAATACTTGTGTGATTTGTAAACTAAAATAAGAGTCCCTAGTAAAGCCTCTTGTTAAACTAGCTTGTTGGTTAATATATGATCATGGTTTCCTGATCATGAACATAGAGATGTTATTAACAACAGGATCATATCATTAGGAGAATGATATGATGGACATACTCCTATAGATAAGCGTAGCATAAAGATCAAGTCATTTCAATAGTTCAATTGCTATATGCTTTCTGATACATAGTAACCTAATTCCTTCGACCATGAGATCATGCATATCACCTTTACCGGATGGATGCTTTGATGACATCAAACACCACACCGTAACTGGGTGGCTATAAAGGTGGCATTGAGTGTTCGGAAAGTATTGGTTGAAACACATGGATCAAGAGTTGGATTTGTCCATCCATATGACGGATAGATATACTCTGGGCCCTCTCGGTGAAATGTCATCCAATTAGCTTGCAAGCATGTGACTGGCTCACAAGGTATCACATATCACGGGAACGAGAAAAGAGTACTTATCGGTAACGAGGTTGAACTAGGTATGCAGAGATACCGACGATCATAACCTCGGATAAGTAAACTATCATGAGACAAAGGGAAATTGGTATCGTATATAAGTGGTTCATTCGATCGCAAAGTAATCGTAGAAATATGTGGGAGCCATATGAATTTCCAGATTCCTCTATTGGTTATTGTTCGGAGAAGTGTCTCGATCATGTCCGCATAATTCACGAACCGTAGGGAGACACACTTAAGGATTCGACGTTGTTTGAGTAGTTATGGTATTATGAAAAAGAGACCGAATGTTGTTCGGAGTCTCGGATGGGATCCGGGATATCACGAGGTGATCCGGAATGGTCCGGAGAATAAGATTCATATAAGGAAAGTCCCGTTTTGGAGTTCGGAAATGATTCTGGTGTTTTCATCGAATGTTCTAGAAGGTTTGAATGTCCCAAGACTCCGGGGAAGGGTACATGAATGTGTCATTACATATTGAATGATTGCATCATGTACTAAGTGTTCTTGCTGTTCCAAATAAAGGATTAAATTGAATCCTAAAAAAGAAAAGTCAAATGGACAGTTTAAAAGTCAAACGGCTAAAACAGAAACTGTGGGAAACAAGCAAGAGGTGGTTGAACCGACTTGGAGGAGTCCCTCCAAGCCGGCGCCAACCAAGGCCGACTTGGGAGGACTCCTCCCTTGGCCGCCTCCCACCTATAAAAGGAGGTAGGGCCTCCTCCTCTAGACACACAAGTTCCTATCCTCTAATCTCCGGTTTAGAGCCGCTTGGTTTAGAGCTTCTAATTGCCCTAGCCTTGGTTTAGAGCCTTCTAATTGGTGTGTCTAATCCCTAGACCACTAATAGCTCTCTCATACTCCACCATACTCGCTCCGGCTTAAGGCTCCTCATGATCTCCCTCTTCCTGTACCACGCCGTTGCCTTTGGAATCGCGAGGAGAGTGCTACAACCTCCGCCGCATGCTGGAACAAGGGAGAGGAAGGTCTTCGTCAGTACCCAACGTGATCGATCATTGGAGCGCTTAACGCAGCCGGAAGGATCGTCTACACGATCTTGAGATCGGAAAGAGTACGACTACATCACCCACGAGAATTTGCTCTCGTTAAACACTTTGGAATCTTCGAGGGTAAGTTATTCTATCGACTCGTTGCTACAATCTAGTAGATAGATCTTGGCTTGTTTGTTTGTATGCGATAGAAAATTTTTATTTTCCATGCTACGAACCCCTACACGACCAGCCCTGCCGACCACCCGAGGTCGAGGGGCACCGCCCCGACCGAATCCACGCCCGAGCCCACCGGCTCGGCATCCCATTCGGCCGCAGAAGGGGCGCCACGGCCACGGCCTGCCTGGCCCATCCAGGGCCCAGATCAGGCCCGAAGGCCGCCACCATCCTCGCAGCAGCGCTGGCCCGACCGCCGCCACCATCCTTGCTGAAAACCACCACATTAGACCACTGTCTCTGTGTGACCAGCCAGAGGCGCGCAAGCACCCAACGACCAAGAAACGGGCCGCCGCCAAGAGCCCCCAACTCCCGAGCGCCGCCGTGAAGAAGCCAGCCCCGCCCTCGTCGGCTCCACACGGACTTTGCCCGGTGGAGGCGACCGGTGACGGCAGGGGGGAGGAGGGGAGTGGATCGACGGTGGTCGGGGTGGAGTCGCCTCCCGGGTCGCCTCTGGGGAAGGAGCGACGCGGGTCGTTTTTATGTTATGACCCTTGAGATGTAATAATTTGAATGATAAATAAAGTACGTAATAAAGATGGCCATGAGCTCATGATACATGACAAAAGAAAATGATGGCCTTGAACTTCGATTGATGCAGAGGCCACGTTATACTTCCGGTTTCGAAAAAGAATTGAAGATCGCATAGGGCAGAGTACCATGGACATGTCACGGACACGATCAGAAGCAGTGGTTAGCCTCACATTATAGGTTGCATTGCATAATCGGAGTAATTTCTAGTGCGTCTCTATGCGATGTTGTTTATCCAAATGAATTTATGTTCCATATTTGCACTTTGGAGCAGACATGCTTCACTCTCTGTCCGATTTTAATTAGTTCGCAAGAGGTGGCATATATACCTTTCCAGCAGGTCAGCAAAGGAGAGGAGCACGCCAACCTACTAGTGCCTAATAAGACTAAAACACAGCAGCGTCGTTCTAAGAACCTCTTGTACGGCGATTATACAAAACTATATTTCTACTTTTTCTGATCCGTTGATGGAGGGCAAGCAAGTTCCATATGCAGCGTGATTGGCATTTTGAATGATTGTGATATTTAGAACCTATACCTACTTAGCCAACTCGACTGTCCAGCTTTACGCACAATTAGAATGATTAAAGTTGCTCTCGATCTTACTCTCTTTCCTTGCAAGCAGCAGTGTATATCCCCTCAATTCATTCTTTTATCAGACAATATAGATCGCCTCGAATCTTGATGAAGGGATGAATTATTGTCATGCGGACAAGTTGATATGTATGTTCTCTCCTTTTCCCTTGTTACTAGTGGATGACCTTTGTCGGTCCAGAACATTGTCACTGGTCAACATGTGAGCTTATTTGTCCATTTCTAGAACGCCGGTTATGTTTGTCGGTGACCATATTAGGCAGAATAACTGACAACTTGAATCACAGTTCACAAGACGGCTGGCTCTCAATTAGTATTGTTCTTTTATTAATTTGAATTTTGAAGGCCGCACACTATGCAATTTTTTTGACCCTATTCCCCAAACGACAGAACTCACCAAACCCCGCGCTTTTTCTATATAGGAATTCAGGTTACATGACATATCAATTTATGCATTTTTCTTATTCCTATGTTTTGAGGTCTTGTGTTTCAGACGGGGGCTTAATGTTTCCTGCAGCTCCCAGCCCCCCTCCCCTCCCCTCCCCTTTCTAGTGTAGTGCCAATCCTCCCATCTTCGAGCCTCCCTTCCGCCGCGGTCGCCGTGGTGGCAGTGGCCTTGTGCTACCAAAGGTAGTGGGGCGATAGCCTGCTATAGCTGATTCTCATGGTGTCAGTGCTCATCTTTTTCAGATGGGGGACAGAGTCGATTCGTTGGCGTGAGGAAGCGGGGCAACGGCTCCGGACCTAGTACCTAGTGGTAGTGCGAGATGTCGTCTCCTGTGCGGTACGGCTGGGCGAGCTGCTTGAGGACTAGGGCGCAGCCGACCAGCCCCCTTGCGCCCAGCTGGACAACGCATCTTTGTCCCAAGCCACGGTTGTTTCATGGCGGTCGCCTATTATCAAGCAGCGATGGTGCATGTTGTGGCATCGCATGGTGTGCTCTGTTGCTATTGTGCCCTAGGTGGGCAGTTCTGCATTCCAGAGGGCATCATGTCAGGTCATGGCATGGGGTGTCATAGATGCGACATTGCGTTGTGGTGAGGAGTGGAAGCCGAGGAGGCGGCCCCAGGTTGATGTCATTGACAATGGACATTGTTGCAGTTGTGAGTATAGATCGTTTGTTCTACCAAGAGGTCTTGATAGAATTTTTTTGGCTTGAGGAGTCATGGTGGCTGCATCGCGAGGTGATTTGGTGGACGACAACATGGAGGTTGTGTGCGGCGTGCGATGCTCCGTCGATCTACGCGCTTCAATGTCTCAGTTTGTAGGGCCCCTCTTGCTCGATGGGACGAGTGCTAGGCAAAATCTTTGCATAAAATTGTCGGTGCCAGCGGCGGCGGTGTTTCCTCCCTTGAGGCGCTTGCCGTGGAGATCCCTTTGCACTATCGAGGGGGTTTGGATCTTCGGGAGAAATCCCTAGATTCAGGACCCTGGACGGGTGACGGTGATGACTACGTCACTCCCTTCCTAGAGGCATCATCTCTGAGAATCTGCATGGACTGATTGCTCATGCTTCTTGTCATGGGTTGGTGGATGTCAGGACAATGGTCCTGAGTAGATAATGTTTGTGCATCGAGGCGGCAGCCTCTGTAACCATGTTGTCCATCGATTTTATGGGGTGGAGCAATTGTTTGGCTAGGCTTGGGCAACAATCTTGTGTCGCTATGAAGGCTAGGTTGTTGGCTCGGTCGATGCGTCTCAACGAAGCCGGATTAACTATATGCTCAGGCGGCGGCCCCGAATGTTGGTGCAACGGACGTGGTCTATGGGTGGCTTATCGGTGCAACTTGGGTTGTCGGTGGCTCGATCGTGTAGTGTTGTGGCTCGATCGCGGGCAGTGTTATGTCGAGATGGTGGTCCCGGAAGGTGGTGTGTTGGCGGTCTGCATTGGGCGTGGCAGAGCAGCTAGATGTCGGCAGCGGTGGTCTCGAAAGTTTAATAGTGTTGAGGCAAACGACCTTGTGTCGTGTGAGCTACAATGTCGATTTGGCGCGGTTCTCGTGGAGTTTTGCCTTCTTCAACTACCTTGGAGCATCGGTGTATGCTCCTCCCATAGTAGTCACGATCTCTTCTCTCCGGCATGGGTTGGAGGCCGGTTGGTCTCGGCGAGTGTATCGTCCGCTGTTTTGTTAGTGTGTTTAGGTTTTGTCCTAGTTTTCTCGGGTTTTGAGTGGCTTGGCCCTGTGGAGATGGTGACGTGACCATGTATTGTATTGTTTTTTATATGGAACACTCGTATTCCATTAAGACACGGCTAGATTGCCGGTCACCAAACGCATAACTGAAATAGGGTAGCTCGTCGTCCACCAAATATGATCTCCTTGAGCTACCCCTACACCCAACGCCGCTAACTCGTGAGCGGGCTTGTTACAACTACGAGGAGCAAAGACAACACTAGCCTCAATAAAACTCACACGCATTCTAAACTTCAAATCATTGATGATAACGCCTAGAGTAGCAAGATCATAGTCTGTTGAGGTCATCGCTTGCTGGAGATTGATGTAGTCTATTTCAAAAATAACATGTCCAACTCCAAGTTGTTCTGCAATCTGACATGCATTGTATTGTTGGTGTTGTTGTATGGTCTTCATCTCGCTTTTTGCAAATTAACTTTTTTATATAAAAGTCTACAAGGACCTGACTTTAAATTAATAAAGCCAATAGTTCATCGAAGGTCACGAACACCAATTAATTACACGCTGAGGCATACAGCTTAGCCGGCAAGTAGAAAATGAAAAAATTATGGTAGAGGAAACGACGAGAGTCTCGGCCGCGCCAGCCGAGCAAGACGGAGACAAAAGAGGTCATCAGTCCGGCACTCTATGGGTCCAATTTACCGAGTGCAGACGCCTTAGCTCGCCCACCATCTAGTCCAGATTTGTCCGGTCTTTCGGTCTTGCCGGCATTCTCCACAGCTGCAGGAAAGACAGGGTTTTGTATAAATCTCAGCCGTGTGAGAGATCATCTTTGATTCCATGGTGATCTTATTGCGAACACCCCAAAGCGCCCAGGCCATAGCCAAAAAAGGGTCCAAATCGCTCTACGAGTCCCACCCGAGAAATCGTCTAAAATGGCGAAAAATTGAGCAAAGTTGGCCGGGATCCATGAGCAGACAAACTTCTCCCTAATGGAGCTCCAAGTGAAGATAGCGAGAGGACACTAAAAGAAAATATGGGACACGCCTATGCCCCTCACATCGCACAGAAGCCATTGGCGGGGCCATGTCTATTAGCTACCAACTTGCTGGAAGGGAGGCGGTTGAGTATGAGCTGCCACGAGAAGACCCTGATTTCTTAGTGGCAGCTTCGTAGCCCAGACATCCTTGGCATATGCCACCGTCACCCCACGAGACAATAGATAATACATGGATTTCACCGAAAACTGCCCCGAAGGCTCAAGTTCCCAAGACACCTCGTCGCACCCCTCGACGAGGGTAGTATTCTCAATGATACCGCGAAGCAGACCCCACTTCCGAGACGTCGCGGGATTAAGAGACCTCCTGAACCTCAGGTGAGAGGTCACCACGGACTCCACCAAGACAAGCCGATCATTCGTGATGCTGAAGAGAAGCAAAAATCTATCCTTATGGAGTCCCTCCCTCTGCCACTAGTCAGTCCAAAAACAGGTCCTTCTACCGTTCCTTACTCTAAATCTGGCACCCAACTTGAAGAGGTGCTTAATCTTGTGCATACTCTGCCAGAAGGGAGAGCCCCTCTGGACATTCCCTTCGAAGATATTGATGGTGTCTACATACTTCGCTTGAATAACATCCTTCCAAATGGACCTGTCGGGTTGGAAGAGCTTCCACACCCATTTAATCATAAGAGCGACATTCATTTTCTTTGAATTGATGATTCCCAGCCCACCACATTCCTTTGGCCGGCAAACCGCTAACCAATTGATGAGGTGGCACTTGCGATCCAGCCCCGAGCCCTGCCAAAAGAAACGAGCCCGGTGAGAGTCCAATTTCCCGTGCACGCCATCTTGGAGAAGAAACAGGCCCATCACAAATAGTGGGAGACTAGCAAGACATGAATTGGAAAACACAAGTCTTCCACCCGAGGCAAGGAACCTGTCGAGCCATGTCTCAATCCTGCCCATGACCTTTAGAACCAGAAATAGCCATTATTCGACGGTGATTCGTCTGTTCGAAACCGGCAACCCAAGGTACACAAAGGGGAAAGACCCCAGCATACAATTCAACATGTTGGCAATTCTACTCTGCTCGGGGAGGTCCTGTCCCATCACAATGACCTCACTCTTGTGATAATTGATTTTCAGGCCCGACATATCTTCAAAACACATAAGCAGAAATTTCAAATTTGTGATCTAGTTGTCATCTTTTTAGATAAGAATAAGGGTGTCATACGCATATTGTAGATGGGAGATTCCCCTGGAATCAAATGGGGCACCACCCCCTGAATATGCCCAGCAGCAAAGGCCTTGGACAGCAAATCAGAGAGAGCCTCATCGATGAAATTAAATAGAAGCAACAAAAGTGGGCCCCCCTGACGCACTCCCCATTTGTTTCTGAAGTACGGCCCAATTTCGCCATTGATTGAGATTGCAGTCTGGTCACCCATGACCAGCTGCGCAATTCTGTGTATGTATCCTGCATCAAAACCTTTTCTGCTAATCACTTTGATCAAAAAGTCTCAGTTTACTAAGTCATAGGCTTTCTCAAAGTCAAGTTTAAGCAGGATTCCCCCAAGCTTCTTAGCTATCATTTCATGCACAATATCTTGAAGGGCAAGGGAACACCGTCCAGGATGAAGCGACCCTTAATGAACGCAGTTTTGTTGGGGCTGATGATTATGTGCGCCATAGGGTCTAACCTGGAAGCAAAGGCTTTCGAGATGATTTTTAAGATGACATTGATGAGAGCAATCGGCCTGAAATGCATGATACATTCTGCGCCTTGGACTTTAGGGATGAGAGACAAGACCCCGAAGTTGAGCCTTGAGATATCAGTCCTCCCTAGAATGAAATCATTTAAGATGTGGAGGACCCCCAACTTCATAACGGGCCAAAACCTTTTGAAGAAAGTAACCGGAAACCCATCCAGACCTGGAGCCATGTCAGACTTCATGTTGCTCACAATCTTCCAAAGTTCCTTTTCCGAGAATGTTAAAGATAGAGCCAGATTTTCTGACGTGGACACGCGACTCTTCTCCACCCACGTGTCTGGCCGCCAGCCCACAATGGCACATGTTATAATTACCCAGCAGCTCATGGTAGAAACCGTAGATGTGTTCCTGGATAGCCCTTTTTACGAATTTGTGTCGAGCGTCGTCTCGAGCGACAAGATATGCCACTTACTCCTTTTACCGTTGGCCACAACATGAAAGTACGTCGTGTTAGCATCTCCCTCGAGTGCCCAACGAATTATGCCCCTTTGGCCCCAATATTCTTCCTCCATACGGAAGATCTGAAGCAGCTGCTCTTCGAGGTAATAGCGGAATGCCCAGTCTTCCTCCTGCAGCTCGTCCTCGTCAGTACGGGAGTCAAGCTGTTGAATCTGCCCCAGAAGGATCTTCTTTTGGAGCTTGGTGTCTCGACCCATATTTTTGCTCCACCCCCGGAGGTGCTATCTGAGCTCCGAGCTCATAAACACCCACCAGTCTGTGATGTCACGACCCGTCGCTTGCCTGAACAGACTGTCCCATTTAGCAAAAACCATTTCCGGGAAGCCTTGCATTTCAAGCCAACCCGTTTCAAAGAAGAAGCGGTTGCTATGGGTGCAGACATCCTCCCCGGAGTCCAGGATCAGCGGGTGTGGTCAGAACCCAAACAGGTTTCGACAACTAGAGAACACAGCGGAAAGGCCTGTTGGAATTATGCCCTAGAGGCAATAATAAAGATGTTATTATTATAATTCTTGTTCATGATAAAGTTTATATTCCATGCTAGAATTGTATTAAGCGCAAACTTTGATACTTGTGTGGTTTATGAACAACGCCATGTCCCTAGTATGCCTCTATGGACTAGCTCATTGATTAATGATGGTTAAGGTTTCCTAACCATAGACATGAGTTTTCAATTAATAATGAGATCATGTCATTGGGAGAATGATATGATGGACAGACCTAAATCAAGCAGAGCAATTAGATCGTGTCATCGTGTTCATCTTTGTGAAGCTTTTTCTTATGTCAAATATTGTATTCCTTAAACCATGAGATAATGCAACTCCCTGGTATCGGAAGAAAGCTTTGAGGTCATCAAACGTCATCCTATGAGAGGGTGATCATAAAGGTGTCTCTCAGGTGATCGGAAAGTATCTGTTGGGTTGTATGTATCGAGATGGGATTTGTCCCTCCCAAGTCGGAGAGATATACTTCGGGCCCACTCGGTAATCTATATCAACACCGCTTGCAAGCACGTGGCTAAGGAGTTAATCACAAAGTGATATCGGATTACGGAACGAGTAAAGTACTTGCTGTGAACGATATTGAACTAGGTATGCCGATACCGACGATCGAATCTCGGGCAAGTAAAATATCGCGTGACGAAGGGAATATATATATGGGATTAATTGAATCATGGCATCGTGGTTCATCCGATATGATCATCGATGAGTATGTGGGATTCAATATGGGTTTTCAGACCCCGCTAATGATTATTGATAGAAGATCATGTCTGCATATTCTCGAACCCGTAGGGTAACACACTTAACGTGTCTCGACGCTAGGATAGAATGGATAATTGGTTTATGAGTTTTTGTTTGAATTCTCGGATGAGATCCAAGATGTCACGAGAGGTTCCGGAATGGTCCGGAGAATAAGATTCATATAAGGGAAAGCAGTTTTTGGATTTCGGAATTGTTTCGGATTGTTCGGTATTGTACCGGAAGCTTCTAGAACCTTCCGGAGTGGGACCAACGTGGCCCCACTTGTCGGGAGGGGGCGTGGCCCTACGAGGGAGTGCCCTGGCCGCATTGGTCCAGGGGCACAAGGCCCCATAGGCCCAGCTGGCCAAAACCCTAGGGAAACCTTCTAGAAGGAGGGGGGAAACTTGCCCCCCACTCCAACCCTTGGGGCCGCCGCCCTAGGGCTTGGAGGAGGGGCCAAGGGGGCCGGCCAGCCCCTTATATATAGAGGGCAGGGGCGCAGCCCTCCTTCCCCACGCCTTCAACCCTAGCCGCCATACTGCTGCCCTCCATATCTCTCTCTCTCTCCCGACTGCGTGTAGGCAAAGCCCTGCCGCAGAAACTCTCCACCTTTGCACCACGTCGTCGTGTTGTAGATCCAATCTATCTCTCCACCCCAATTTCTGGACCGAGGAAGGAGGAGACGTCGAGGTGCCGTACGTGTGCATCTCTCGGAGGCATCGCCACTTGCGGTGTTGGATCGGATCGGATCTCGAGGAGGAGAAGCTAGTACGACTACATCAACCACGTTCCGTTGAACGTTCCGATGTGCGAATCTTCAAGGTTATGAATATCTCATCTATTCCCCCTCGTTGTTTGCATCTCCTAGATTAGATCTTGGCTTTCCCGTTCGCATCCGTAGATTTTTTTTGATTTACTATGCTGTGAAACCCTTCGGTGGTATCAGAGCTAGATCTATGCGTAGATGTGTTTCACGAGTAGAATGCAACATGCTTGTTGCGGGCGTTGATGTTTTATGTTGCAAGCCTCTTGTTTGTGTACTTCTTATGACGCGGGATAGTGAGATCTAAGCGGTCCAGGCCAACTTTACGCGACCTCGTTCGCGAGACCGGCTCCGCACTTGACGTGTGGCTTGTTCCACACATGCGGCTGGTGGATGCCAGTTTTTTTCACTATAGTTGTCATGGGATTTACACCGAATGTTGGCAACCATAATATCACCATTGTGGCTTTCCGTAGGTAAGAATCGTTCTTAGCTTGTTACTCCCATAAGGCACGTAAAAATGCAACAACAAAGTAGAGGCGTCTAACTTGTTTTTGCAGGGAGTGTTTCTGTGATATGGTATGGCCCAAGATGTGATGTGTATGTTGTATGCAATGATCATGTTTTGTAATGTTTCACGACTTGCATGTCGATGAGTACACAACCGGCAGGAGCCATATGGTTGTCTTTATAATTATGTATGACCTGTGTGTCAACTTCTTATACGCCATGTAATAGCTTTACTTTATCGCTAAGTAGTTGGTAATAGTTGTAGTTGCTATTCGTGGTGGAGGAAATCATGGTGGAGTGATGGAGATCATGCTGGCACGCACAAGATGGAGATCATTGCGCAGAGATTGGCTATACCATGTCACATAAAATTATATGCATGTGATGTTTATCCTTTTATGTATCTTATTATGCTTAGATCGTGACGGTAGCATTATAAAATGATTCCTCACTTAAAGAGCAAGATAAAACTGTGTTCTCCCCATGTATGCACCGTTGCGAAAGTTCGTCGTGTTCAAGCATCACGTGATGATCGGGTGCTATAAACTCTACGTTCACGTACAACGGGTGCAAGCTAGTTTTTGCACACGCGGAAATACTTGGGTTTGACTTGACAAGCCTAGCATGTACAGACATGGCCTCGGAACACACGAACCGAAAGATTAAGCATGAGTCATATGAATGATATGATCGACACTTTGTTGTCCACCATTGAAAGCCCATCTCTTCTCGTGAAGATCGTATTAGGTGTGGTGAATTTGGATCATGTTCACTAAACAACTTGAGGGATGTTGAATTTAGTGGGAGTTCATATAGTAATTTGATTAAGTTGAACTAGTTATCATGAACATAGTATAAATTGTACTTGCAAATTTTGTAGATCAAATGGCTAAGTCCAACTTCAACTTCAACGTTTTTGCTGAGAAAGAAAAAAGCTTAAGAACAATGGGTCTAACTTCACCAACTGGTTACGCAATCTGAGAATCGTTCTCTCTGGCGGACAAAAGGACTATGTCCTTGAGAAAGCGCAAGGTGACGCCCCTGCTGTAGATGCGCCGGCTGATGAGGAAGCTGTTTATCAGTCGCGCAAGGATGATTATGGTGTGATTAAGAGCACCATGTTGTTTGCTATGGAATCGGACCTTCAAAATCGTTTTGAGGAGTTCCCCGAGCCCTTTGAGATTCTTGAGGAACTGAAAACTATGTTTCAGACTCAGGCCCGTTCTGAGAGATATGAGATCTCTGAGAAATTCTTTAACTGCAAGATGGAGGAAGGGAGTTCCGTTAGTGAGCACGCCATTAAGATGTTGGGATACACTCAACGCCTTGAGCAACTGGACTGCAAGATTCCAGAGGAGCTCAAGATTGACAGAGTTCTGCAATCACTCCCTCCTAGCTACAAAGGTTTTGTAATTACTCATAATCAGATTGGTTTCACTGATACGATCACCGAGCTCTTCGCTAAGCTGAAAGCTGCGGAGGTGGACATCAAGAAAGATAATCATGTGTTGATGGTCAACAAGCCCCCCAGCTTTAAGAAAGTTAAGGGTGCAAAGAAGCCCATCAAGAAGGGCAGCGGCAAGCGCGTTGCCCCTACAGAGAAGAAGATCAAGTCTGGACCTAAGCCGGACACTGAGTGCTTCTATTGCAAGGACAAGGGTCACTGGAAGCGCAACTATCCGAAGTACTTAGCGGACAAGAAGGCTGGCACCATCAAAGGTATATTTGATATACATGTTATTGATGTTTTCCTTACTAGCCCTCGTTGTAGTGCCTAGGTATTTGATACTGGTTCAGTTGCTAATATTTGTAACTCGAAACAGGAGCTACGAAATAGACGGCGGCTAGCGAGGGATGAGGTGACGATGCGCGTTGGCAACGGATCAAGACTTGATATGATGGCCGTCGGCACGCTCTCCTTAGTTTTACCTTCGAGATTAGTTTTAAACCTCAATAAATGTTATTATGTGCCTGCGTTGAGCATGAACATCATATCTGGATTGTGTTTATTGCAAGACGGTTATTCATTTAAATCGGAGAATAATGGTTGTTCTATTTATATGAGTAACATCTTTTATGGTCATGCACCTGCTATGAATGGTTTATTTCTTCTGAATCTCGGAAGCAATAAAACACACATCCATAACATTGAGGCTAAGAGATGCAAGTTAGATAGTGATAATACGACTTATTTGTGGCACTGCCGTCTAGGTCATATTGGTGTAAAACACATGAAGAAACTCCATTCTGATGGACTTTTGGAGTCTCTTGATTTTGAATCATTTGACACGTGCGAACCATGCCTCATGGGCAATATGATCAAAACCCCATTCTCCGGAATAATGGAGCGAGCAACGGACTTGTTGGAAATCATACATACCGATGTATGCGGACCAATAAGTGTTTCGACGCGCGGTGGTTATCGCTATTTTCTCACTTTTACTGATGACTTAAGTAGATATGGGTATATCTATTTAATGAAACATAAATCTGAAACATTTGAAAATTTCAAAGAATTTCAGAACGAAGTGGAAAACCATCGCAACAGGAAAATTAAATTTCTACGATCCGATCGTGGGGGTGAGTATTTGAGTTATGATTTTCCCACTCATCTTAAAGCAAGCGGAATCGTTTCGCAACTCATGCCACCCGAGACACCACAGCGCAATGGTGTGTCTGAACGCCGGAATCGAACTCTATTAGATATGGTGCGATCAATGATGTCTCTTACAGATTTGCCGTTATCATTTTGGGGTTATGCATTAGAAACCGCTGCATTCACTTTAAATAGGGCACCATCTAAATCCGTTGAGACGACACCGTATGAACTGTGGTTTGGTGCTAAACCTAAGTTGTCGTTTCTTAAAGTTTGGGGATGTGAAGCTTACGTCAAGAAGTTGATGCCGGACAAGCTCGAACCCAAAGCGGAGAAATGCGTCTTCATAGGATACCCTAAGGAAACTATTGGGTATACCTTCTATCACAGATCTGAAGGCAAAGTGTTTGTCGCAAAGAACGGATCCTTTCTTGAGAAGGAGTTTCTCTCGAAAGAAGTGAGTGGGAGGAAAGTAGAGCTAGACGAGGTTATTGAACCTTCTCTTGAGTTGGAGAGTAGCGCAACACCTGAAATTGTTCTAGTGTCGTCTGCACCAACAATAGAGGAAGCTAATGACAAGGATCATGAAGCTTCGGACGATGCTACTACTGAACGTCGCAGGTCGACAAGGTCGCGTGCCCCTCCTGAGTGGTACGGCAACCCTGTCTGCCTTGTTTGTGTAGACAAAGGAACCTACGAACTATGAGGAAGAAATGATGAGCCTAGACTCTGAGAAATGGCTAGAGGCCATGAAATCCGAATTGGGATCCATGAGCGAAAACCAAGTATGGACTTTGGTGGACCCTCCTAGCGACCGAAAGGCCGTTGAGTGCAAATGGATTTTCAAGAAGAAAACGGACGCGGATGGTAATGTTACTGTCTATAAAGCACGACTTGTCGCGAAAGGTTTTCGACAAGTTCAAGGTGTTGACTACGATGAGACTTTCTATCCCGTAGCGATGTTTAAGTCCATTCGGATTTTATTATCAATTGCTGTGTTTCATGATTATGAAATATGGCAGATGGATGTCAAGACTGCGTTCCTCAATGGCAACATTGATGAAGAGTTGTATATGATGCAACCCGAAGGTTTTGTCGATCCTAAGGATGCTGATAAAGTGTTCAAACTTCAGCGTTCCATTTATGGACTAAAGCAAGCATCTCGGAGTTGGAACCTTCGTTTTGATCAAGTGATCAAGAGCTTTTGATTTGTTCGAAATTGCTACGAAGCTTGTATCTACAAGAAAGTGAGTGGGAGCTCAGTGACTTTTTTGGTACTATATGTGGATGACATATTGATTATCGGAAATGACATTGACATGCTTAACGATGTGAAGAGTTATTTGAACAAATGTTTTTCAATGAAAGACCTAGGGGAAGCTGCTTATATATTGGGCATCAAAATCTATAGAGATAGACAAAGACGCCTGATAGCTTTAAGCCAAAGTACATACCTAGACAAAGTTCTGAAAAGGTTCAGAATGGATAAGGCAAAGAAAGGTTCAAGGCCTATGTTTTTGTAAGATATTGAGCAGGCTCGGTGTCCAGCTACGGTAAACGATAGAGAATCTATGAGCAAAGTGCCTTATGCCTCGGCCATAGGATCTATCATGTATGCCATGCTATGTACTAGACCGGATGTGTCCAATGCTCTTAGTTTGATGAGCAGATACCAAAGTGATCCAGGAGTGGAACACTGGACAGCCGTGAAGAACATCCTAAAGTATTTAAATAGAACTAAAGAAATGTTCTTATTCTATGGAGGTGATGAACAACTCGTCGTAAAAGGTTACGTCGATTCTAGTTTCGACACCGACAAGGATGATTCTAAATCTCAGACAGGATACATTTATATTTTGAATGGAGGAGCTGTGAGCTGGAGAAGCTGGAAGCAAAGCATGATCGCATGATCTATAGTAGAAGCGTCAAGTGAATGAGTTTGGATCAGGAACTTCATCACTGAGCTTGGTGTGGTTCCGAGTGCCTTGGACCCACTGGAGATATTGTGTGACAACACTGGCGCCATAGCTCTGGCTAAGGAACCAAGATATCATCCAAAGACCAAGCATATCAACCGCAAGTTTCATATAATTCGAGATTATATAACAGATGGAGATCTAAAGATTAGCAAAGTACATACGGATCTGAATGTCGCAGATCCGTTGACTAAACTTCTTCCACGAGCAAAACATGATCAGCACCTTAGTGCCATGGGTTTTAGATTGTTGCCAAATGTAAACTAGATTATTGACTCTAGTGCAAGTGGGAGACTGTTGGAATTATGCCCTAGAGGCAATAATAAAGATGTTATTATTATAATTCTTGTTCATGATAAAGTTTATATTCCATGCTAGAATTGTATTAAGCGGAAACTTTGATACTTGTGTGGTTTAATGATGGCCTAGTACGCCTCTATGGACTAGCTCATTGATTAATGATGGCTAAGGTTTCCTAACCATAGACATGAGTTGTCAATTAATAATGATATCATGTCATTGGGAGAATGATATGATGGACAAACCCAAATCAAGCAGAGCAATTAGATCGTGTCATCGTGTTCATCTTTGCGAAGCTTTTTCTTATGTCAAATATTGTATTCCTTAGACCATGAGATAATGCAACTCCCTGGTATCAGAAGAAAGCTTTGAGGTCATCAAACGTCATCCTATGAGAGGGTGATCATAAAGGTGCCTCTCAGGTGATCGGAAAGTATCTGTTGGGTTGTATGTATCGAGATGGGATTTGTCCCTCCCAAGTCGGAGAGATATACTTCGGGCCCACTCGGTAATCGATATCAACACCGCTTGCAAGCACGTGGCTAAGGAGTTAATCACAAAGTGATATCGGATTACGGAACGAGTAAATTACTTGCTATGAACGAGATTGACTAGGTATGCCGATACCGACGATCGAATCTCGGACAGGTAAAATATCGCGTGAAGAAGGGAATATATATATGGGATTAATTGAATCCTGGCATCGTGGTTCATCCGATATGATCATTGATGAGTATGTGGGAGTCAATATGGGTTTCCATACCCCGCTGTTGATTATTGATAGAAGATCATGTCTGCATATTCTCGAACCCGTAGGGTCACACACTTAATGTGTCTCGACGCTAGGATAGAATGGATAATTGGTTTATGAGTTTTTGTCCGGATTCTCGGATGAGATCTAGGACGTCACGAGAGGTTCCGGAATGGTCCGGAGAATAATATTCATATAAGGGAAAGCAGTTTTTGGATTTCGAAATTGTTTCGGATTGTTCGGTATTGTACCGGAAGCTTCTAGAACCTTCCGGAGTGGGACCAACGTGGCCCCACTTGCCGGGAGGGGGAGTGGGCCTACTAGGGAGTGCCCTGGCCGCATTGGGCCAGGGGCACAAGGCCCCATAGGCCCAGCCGGCCAAAACCCTAGGGAAACCTTCTAGAAGGAGGGGGAAAACTTGCCCCCCACTCCAACCCTTGTGGCCGCCGCCCTAGGGCTTGGAGGAGGGGCCAAGGGGGGCGGCCATCCCTCTATATATAGAGGGCAGGGGCGCAGCCCTCCTTCCCCACTCCTTCAACCCTAGCCGCCATACTTCTGCCCTCCAGATCTCTCTCTCCGATTGCAGAGCGAAGCCTCGCAGAAACTCTCCACCTTTGCACCACGCCGTCGTGTTGTAGATCCAATCTATCTCTCCACCCCACTTGCTGGACCGAGGAAGGAGGAGATGTCGAGGTGCCGTACGTGTGCATCTCTCGGAGGCATCGCCACTTGCGGTGTTGGATCCGATCGGATCTCGAGGAGGAGAAGCTAGTACGACTACATCAACCACGTTCCGTTGAATGTTCCGCTGTGCGAATCTTCAAGGGTATGAAGATCTCGTCTATCCCCCCTTGTTGTTTGCATCTCCTAGATTAGATCTTGGCTTTCCTGTTCGCATTCGTAGAAATTTTTTGATTTACTATGCTGCGACACCCTTCAAGGCCATCTCCACCTCGGGAGAGAGGAAGACACGGTCAAGAACATAGCGGATTGGGTTCAGCTGTTTATTTGTCCAGGTATATCGCGCCCTGGTGTGTGGAATCTCACGGACGACCCAGTTGGCAATGTGCGAGTTGAACAAGTTGATCTTGTCCTAGTTTATGTTCCCGTTGTTCTTGTCCTCGTTTGACCTAATCAAGTTAAAGTCGGCTCCGATGATAAAGGGGAGGGAGCCTCGGTCCACCTTTGCTGATACTTCCCCCAGGAAGGCAGCAGAGAGTGCATGGTTCGTGGGTCCATAGATCCCCATGATTTTCACCTTGAGCTTGGAGGGACGGTGTAGCACTTCGGTACTAAGGAATAAACGACCCATGTCGATGCTCCCTATCTCAAACAGACTATCTCTAAGGCCTAAGAGCATGCCTCCGGAGTGGCCCATTGCCGGCAGCCACACCCAAAATAAATTTTCGCACACCTCTAGGCCCTCTAACTCTAACTGGGTAAAACTATGCCTAATCGTCTCCTGCAAGCAAATAACATCAATCCTGTGGGTACGGAGATAGTATTTCAGAAGGGTTCGGCGTCCCGGTCGACCAAAATATCGAATGTTCCAGAATAGGATCCTCATAATGCAACTTCCATTTGATCCCGTGGTAGGAGGGTTTCTGGCTTCCTCCCTGGAGGGAGGGGGATTTCTTCTTCCCTCGGGTCTTATTTGGGCCAGCCACAACGGCAGCTTCTGGGGGAGGGACGGGAGTACTGGACCCTACCAGTACTCCAGCCTCCAACTCAGTCGCGTCCCCCTTGGTCGTGGACGCCACCTCCAACAGTAGAGTCGCATCCTCCTTGTCCCTGGCTTATTTTTCCTTAGCAGCCTGCACCTCTCTCTCTATCCTGTCACGGGTAGCAGCCAACTGCGCTTGGGATAGCTCCCTAGCCTGCAACATTTGAACAATCTCGGCCCGGGACCCCATAGAAAGGTCAAAAAGAACACAACTGTCCGCCGCAACCTCCAGGAGCTTGTCTATCAGGCGCTCTTGGAGCACCAAAAAGGGCTAAAGAGAAGGGGAGGAGATGGATGTACCTGACTTGTTCTTAACCGCCGCCAGCTTTATTACGTTGTCAAGCACCGAGCTGTCAGTGAGGCCAGTGCCCCTAGCACTCTGCCTCAATGCCTTCGCGGGAACCGCCTTGCTACGCGGGGCGCTGGCCACCGAGGTAGCCAGAGTTGGCACCAGAACGCCATCGAGAGCCTACAGTTTGAGCCTACCCTGCTCGGAGTCGTCCATGAAGTCCCGGGCCACCCGCTCCAGGGTGGGGGACGGCACAACCCTGGCAGCAGGGCGGTCAGCGTTCTGCTTGCTCCTCCGCTCCTTCATCCTTGCAGCATCGGCCGATGCATCCCCTAACCCTAGCACACCGTCGCCCAGCCTTGCGCGCCTGTCAGACGAGGCAACACAAGTGGCGGATGGTGACATGGGAGAAGGGGCGCGAGCGGAGAGAAGAATCGTTTTCTCTTGAGCCGGCGGGTCCTCCTGGGCCGGGTCTTGTGACTCTTCCGAGGCTGTGGTCTCCTCCAGGCGCTGCATAAATAGGAAAGGGAAGAAGTCTCCCTGGGGCAGCAGGTTGGAGCCGTATTGAGACTGGGCAGACCAAGGCAGGCGGAAGGTGGGCTCGAAAATGGTCCTGAGAAGATGGTTGCCCACCTTTGCCGATTTATGGCCACCTGCCGTCCTGGACCCCTTGGCCGGAGGCGTGGTCAATGGCAGTTGAGTCTTAGGTATGTCATGCTTGCCCCGCCTACTCACCCAATCGTCCTCTTCCTCCGAGGATCGGTCATCCCCGTTGTCTTTCCTACTTCTCTTCGGGGGAGGCGGTTGTGGAGGATAGGGGCCCCTAGCCCTTCTCTCAATCTTCTGTTCAAGACGGCACTTGAAGCCCTGTGAGTTGACGAAAAATGTAACTGAATCCCTCAGGTGCATAGGCTTCTTGCAACAGAACTTCATCTCCACCAGACGATCCTTATCAATCAGGGTCATCTCATTCACAGCAATAGAGCGACCAATTTCCCGGGTAATCACCATCAGCCTTGAAGGGAATATGCCCGAGAGGCAATAATAAAGTGGTTATTATCGTATTCCTTATTTATGATAAATGTTTATTTTGCATGTTATAATTGTATTAATACGGAAACGTTAATACATGTGTGTTTAATAAACAAAAAGGAAGTTCCTAGTTATGCCTCTCTTATAAACTAGCTCGTTGATTAACAAGATGATCATAGGTTTCCTGATCATGGACATTGGATGTTGTTAATAACGAGGTCACAACATTAGTGTAATTATGCGATGAACATTCATCCGAAGTATAGCATTACGATCAAAGTCATTGAGTTTATATTGCTATAACAACTTACGAAGTGATCCTAATCCTTAGACCATGAGATCATGTCAATCACTAACACCGGAAGAGTTTCTTGATAACATCAAACGTCACACCATAACAGGGTGATTATAAAGATGGGTTCAGAATTACTAAAGTGTTATGTTGAGGCCCATGGATCGAGAGTGGAATTTGTTCACCCCGATGACAGATAGATATGCTCCGGGCCCTCTCGGTGATATCACATTGATTAGCTTGCAAGCAAGTGATTTGATCACTAGAATGTTATATCACGGGAACGAGAAAAGAGTGCATATCAGTAACGAGATCAAACTAGGTATGGAGATGCCGATGATCGAATCTCGGACATGTAATATATCGCGAAACAAAGGGATTAAGATACTAGCGTAAAAGGTTCCGACGATCACAAGAAAGTCATCGTTGAATGTGGGAGCGTTATGGGTCTCAGATCCCGCTTCGATTATTGATCCGAGAGGGTCTCGATCATGTCCGCATTATTCGCGAACCGTAGGGTGACACACTTAAGAGACACCGACATCCATTTGGAGCAAAAGTTTCATGCCGAAAAGAATAACAAGCAGGAATTTATTTCACTAGATACCAAACGGTTTTGGGTGAAATTGCATAAAGTGGTTATGCATGTGAAATAGAATTCTAGCAAGGGGTTATTTGTGAATGTTTGTCATTAAAGTAATTGACAAAATTCTGAATAAAATAAAAGAGTTTTATTTAATGAGAGTTTGCATTAAATTTGGTGGAAATTTAATGGCATGTTTGAGTGGGTTTTTGAGTGGAGGGAATTGAAAGGCTTTTCTGTGAGTGGAGTGTCCACCCACATGAATGAAAGGAGGGGAGGGGGCAGCCCCATGTCTGGGCGCATGGCCCCTTGGGTTCCCCCCTCTCCCTATAAAAGAAGCCCCCCTCCCTCTCACTCACTCACACCTCCTCGTGAAGGATCTCTCTCCCCTCTAGAATTTATCCCCCATGGTCTCGGACTAGCGAGATACATGTTCCCGGTGGCTTTTCGGCAAGAAAGAGTTGTGCTTCCGCTGCATCGCTGTAGCAAGGAGGCGTAGGTTGCTCGGTGCCTCTTACGTGTGTGCGAGCACGGATGCGCTGCTGTTTTGCGGCGCTAGAACTTCCTCTCGATCTTGAGATCGGCAAGAGATCGTCTACATCAACCACGAGTTTGGACTCGTTAAGCTTTGTCGGTCTTCAAGGGTATGTTCTCTACGGATATACATCCGCCCGTTGTTTGTATCTAGTAGATAGATCTTGGTACATAGTTGTTCCCATCGTAGGAAATTTTTTGTTTTCTATGCTGCGAACCCTACAGTGGTATCAGAGCCGGATCTCTGCGTAGATACTTTGCACGGGTAGTACACATATGAGTATGTGGACGATGATGATCATTTTATTGATTCTTAGTTGTACTTTGGATATTGGTGGCATAGTGGGATGAAGCAGCCCGGACAAACTTTACATGTCCTCGCACATGAGACCTGTTCCACGCTTGACATGCAACTAGTTTTGCATAAGTGGCTAGCTGCTGTATGTCTCTCCTACTATAGTCAATATCTAATTTGCAATGAGTTGTCAACAATTTGGTTATCCTCGTTGTGGTTCATGTTCGTAGGTAAGAACGGTTCTATCTTCAAAAGCCCTAAGCCACGTAAAACTTGCAATGGATAAATTAGAGGCGTCTAGTTTAGATTGTTGCTGGGCTAGTGTTATGATATGGTGATGTTGTAAGTAGAAGTATGAGATGATACTCTTACAACACACATAGCGTGTAAGTTCCATAGACCTTGGCCTTACACATAAAGGTATGATAGTGATCATACCACGGTGCACATGATGGAGATCATATGCGGGAACCATATCATTTCACTTATAAACATGTGATGTTTTGATTGCATCTTATATTGCTTGTTTGGCGTTTGATTAGCATAATAAGATGATCCCTCATTTAGATATCAAGATAAAAATGTGTTCTTCCTTAAGTATGCACCGACAATATTCCGTCGCTTCAAGACATCACGTGATGATCAGGTGTACTTGAATCCACGAGCATATCTCGGGTGTAAGACAGTTACACACGCGAATACTAAGGTTCTTACTTGGCGAGCCTAGCATGTACAGACATGGCCTCGGAACACAGACCGAAAGGTTAAGCATGAGTCATATGTTTTGATATGATGACCATATGGATGCTCGCCTTTGAAGCTACACCGACTCACGTGATGATCGGACTTGGTGTAGTGGATTTGGTTCATGTAATCACCAAAAAGACACGATGGATGTCGTTTTTGAGTGGGAGTTCATTTCTAATTTGGATTAGTAGAACTCAATTTATCATAAATTAAATCAAAGTGAATTTGCATAATTTGTTCTAGTCATTGGCATTCGTTCACCACCTTATGCATAGTTGTAATTGAGATAATAGAACTATAGAATTCTGGATATATACTTTACGAACTGGTATCGTATTGTGTTGAGTGTCAATCTAAAGTTTAAAGTCCTATTGCAAACTTTCAGCAAACTCTATTTACTCCGTGAAATTTAATAGTTGGTATTAGATCGCGAGTAACAATTCTAGTGTTAGTATCTTAAGCATCATGTTTGCCTCCATGATTCTTGATTGTTTTAATATCAAGTTTATCTAGGAGCTGAAAGAATTGTTTCAGAAACCATCATGTGTGGCAGATATAACGATATCTGAAATAATGTTTTGGTTGCAATATGATAGAGTATAATATATGTTCTCATATTGGATGAGAATTTGCAAATGTTGGAGATGGTAGACATCCTAATCATCCAAAAAGGTTTTGGAAAGTAACATTATACTCAAGATTCGTCCTTATAAGCT
The DNA here is from genome assembly GCA_030063025.1 of Avena longiglumis. Classification (NCBI taxonomy): domain Eukaryota; kingdom Viridiplantae; phylum Streptophyta; class Magnoliopsida; order Poales; family Poaceae; genus Avena; species Avena longiglumis. The sequence continues at coordinate 173,241,128 of CP125978.1, forward strand.
ACAGTAGCTTGATCATGAAAGTCGTCATTATAAGAATGAATAGAAGATGTATGTAAAGTGTTTACTACACTAAAAATATTACTAAATAATGGATTTTGAAAGAATATCGATCATTTGATGATGGTGATCTACTTCAAAGTGCAAGTCCAAAGGTATTATTATTTGAATATACATGCTATGGACTATGTGTCATGTATATGGCGCCACTTTTGATACTGATAGATTCTTTTAAAAAGGAAAAGGAAATGCTGAAAGAGAATCTATAAAATATATTTGGCAGAAAAGAAAAGATTGGAAATATCCAATTTAGGTATATATATGATATACATGTTATGGTTGTATTCTTTGCTTGTTAAACAATGTGGTTCTTGGGTATTGGATACCGAATTGGTTGGTATGAAATTTCATACGGAACAACACAATTCATGAACCACAATGGCCTAAGTAACTAGCAAGAGAATATGTGATGATGTTCATCGAAAACAAAAAAAAACCGTTGTTTGTATTTCTCGTTGACATCAAAGCTTGACTTCAAGATTTGTTTTAATAATTGTTATTTGAATCAGGTATTATGAGAACAAAGGTTGTTCAAATAATTACCGTATTCCATATAAGATGGATGATTTACAAATCTAGTTGGAGAAATCACATCCATAAAACCTAATGCTAAAATGTCGCAAGACAAATGATTGAAAGATCACTTACGAAGTGACATCGCTGTTTAAATTATACGGGAAAGAAAACATGAAGAATCTCCATATTCATGCATTTTTGGAGTCTTTGATTTGATCAAGTAACGCTTGTGAGACTTTCCACGTGATAATTAAAACTTCGTTCAAAGGCCAAAGAAGAACGAACGACTAAATTATTGGAATTTATACATATCAATGTATGTAGTCCATTATGTGTAGTCGTAAGCGATGGGTTTCAACTTCATATGATTTCTTCGGAAATTTGAGTGAATATTCACTTAATGAGAAAGAAGTATGAAATATTTGAAAACGTTTCAAAGACTTTCAAGATGAAGTGCAAAATCATTGTCACAAGAAAATAAATGGTTTATGATTTTATCATAAGGGATTTGTTTGAGTTACAAGTGTAACAAGAAAATAAATGAATTATGATTTTATCATAAAGGGATTTATTTGAGTTGAAAGTTTAGCAAAACACCTAGATTTACATATCCCGAAACACCATAGGAATATGGAGTGTTTGAGATTTGTAATGAAACCTTGTTTGACATGGTTAGATCAAAGCTGTTATTTAATAAACTGCCATTATGTTTTAAAAGATTAAAGCTTTAGAGACTACCGCTTTTACACTAAAAAGAGTTGCATCTTGATCCGTTGAAATGACACCATGGAAGTTATGGTTTGGGGTAAAACCCAAGTTGTCATTTCTTAAATTTTGGTATGCTAAACATAAGTAAGATGTTTACAACCGAAGTCGGATGAGCATGTCTTTGTAGGTTATTTCGAATAACAATTGGTTATTCCTCCATAACACCGAGGACAAAAGGGTTTGTCGCTTGAAATGTGAAGTTTCTTGAAAAAGGATTTTTTCGCCAAAGTCAAGTGGGAGGACATAGAACTTTGATAAGGTTAACGAACCTTAGCTAAATGTGCTGAGTTGCGCAGCACCGGAAATCGTTCCGGAGGCTGCCATAATGCTCATAGCTTATGTGCCTCAAAGTTTGTGGTCACGGAGATCTAAGTTCTTATTGAACCAAGTCGGTCGAATAAACAATCAAATACTAAGATTTGAGAGTAAATCATTATTGTTTGAAAATGATGAACCGACTATATGCAGAGAAGCGATGATGGGCCCTGACTCCGTCAAATGGCTTGAAGCCATAAAATCCGTGATAGTTCCATACACGAGAAATCAAGTTTTGAACTTGGAAGACCCTCCGGAAAGGTGTAAAAAACTATCGGTCGTATTTGGATCTATAAAGAAACAGACATGGATGTTTCACATCTTTGAAATAGTCGTCATGTCGTAAAGTATTTTATGACAATGTTCAAAGAGTTGACTATGACAAGATTTGATCTTTCATAGCGATATTTAGTCTGGACGGATTAAAGTAGAAACCACTACATATAATTTGGTATATGGTAGATGAATAAACAAAACAAAGTTCTTCTAATAGAATGGTTACCTAGGACGTGTACAAGACACAGTCCAAAGGGTTCTGTTAAATTCAAAGGATGCTAAAAGGGCATGCAAACTTCAATGGTTGAATTAAGCATCGCGGAGTTGGAATCTTCACCGTGATGAGAAAAGAGTTTTCATCTAGAGACGATGAAGATGCTTGCATTTGCAAGAAATTAAGTGGGAGCGCTAAGACATATTTCTAATACATTATGTGGATGACATCTTGTTGATTAGAAATGATGTATCTTTTATTGACAAAGGTTAAGAATTTCATTTCGATGAAATACTTAGGCAAAACCCGAATATTTAGCGTGAATGTCTATAGTGGATAGACTGTAACGCCAATATGGTTGTGCCAAACGTACATATATGAGATATTGAAGGAGTTCAATATAGAAACGACAAGAAACGGTTCTTGTCGCATGGAAAGGAATTGAATCAAGATTCAAGTGTATCGACACTTGATAAGTGAAACAAGATTCAAGTGCTATGACACTTGATGAGTAAAATCACAAGAATAATTTGATCAATCATACCATGATATGTACACATCCAGATATGTCCTATGCTCTAAGTGTTATGAGCATATACCAGAATGAATCATAAAATGATCATTTGACATTAGTAAGGAAATTCTTATGATCTTTTGGAAGAACTAAGAATATATTTGTGTAGAGGTGACAAACAATTACAAATAGTTCATTGTAAAGCATTACATTGATATTAGTTTTGTCACAAGATACAGATTAAGTTTACCTCAATTTAAACTATGGGTGGCATAATGTAATGGAAAGGAGTTTCCATAATGGATTTGGAAGAGTTCCAAAGTTAAGACATTGTGACGAATACTACAACAAAAGGCTAAGTATATGACTGCTATAGTAGCAGCAAAGGAGGGAATTTGTGTCAAGTAGTTTGTTATCAAACTAAGGTGTGGTTCGCAACGGGATAACACTAAAGATATATTGTATGACAATAGTATCGACATGATTTAACCCCAAGGAACTAAAGGTCTCACCAAAAGACCAAATTTATACAATGCCATCTCATTGAAGAATGAGTGATGCGTGAAGACGCAAAGACATGCAAATACACATGGACCTGAGGCGTCAGATCTCTAGATTATGTTAACCACTTGCAATTGCGTATATGGAACACCAGAAAGCCATAGGTGTTCAATACGCAAAGTTTTTCAAACTAGATTATTGTCTCTAGTGCAAGTGGAAGACTGAAGGGAATATGCCCGAGAGGCAATAATAAAGTGGTTATTATCGTATTCCTTATTTATGATAAATGTTTATTTTGCATGCTATAATTGTATTAATACGGAAACGTTAATACATGTGTGTTTAATAAACAAAAAGGAAGTTCCTAGTTATGCCTCTCTTATAAACTAGCTCGTTGATTAACAAGATGATCATAGGTTTCCTGATCATGGACATTGGATGTTGTTAATAACGATGTCACAACATTAGTGTAATTATGCGATGAACATTCATCCGAAGTATAGCATTACGATCAAAGTCATTGATTTTATATTGCTATAACAACTTACGAAGTGATCCTAATCCTTAGACCATGAGATCATGTCAATCACTAACACCGGAAGAGTTTCTTGATAACATCAAACGTCACACCGTAACAGGGTGATTATAAAGATGGGTTCAGAATTACTAAAGTGTTATGTTGAGGCCCATGGATCGAGAGTGGAATTTGTTCATCCCGATGACGCATAGATATGCTCCGGGCCCTCTTGGTGATATCACATTGATTAGCTTGCAAGCAAGTGATTTGATCACTAGAATGTTATATCACGGGAACGAGAAAAGAGTGCATGTCAGTAACGAGATCAAACTAGGTATGGAGATATCGATGATCAAATCTCGGACATGTAATATATCGCGAAACAAAGGGATTAAGATACTAGCGTAAAAGGTTCCGACGATCACAAGAAAGTCATCGTTGAATGTGTGGGAGTCAGTATGGGTCTCCAAATCCCGCTTCTGATTATTGATCCGAGAGGGGTCTCGATCATGTCCGCATTATTCGTGAACCGTAGGGTGACACACTTAAGAGACACCGACATCCATTTGGAGCAAAAGTTTCATGCCAAAAAGAATAACAAGCGCAGGAATTTATTTCACTAGATACCAAAACGGGTTTTCGGGTGAAATTGCATAAAGTGGTTATGCATGTGAAATAGAATTCTAGCAAGGGGTTATTTGTGAATGTTTGTCATTAAAGTAATTGACAAAATTCTGAATAAAATAAAAGAGTTTTATTTAATGAGAGTTTGCATTAAATTTGGTGGAAATTTAATGGCATGTTTGAGTGGGTTTTTGAGTGGAGGGAATTGAAAGGATTTTGTGTGAGTGGAGTGTCCACCCACATGAATGAAAGGAGGGGAGGGGCAGCCCCATGGCTGGGCGCATGGCCCCTTGGGTGCCCCCCCTCTCCCTATAAAAGGAGCCACCCTCCCTCTCTCTCACTCACACCTCCTCGTGAAGGATCTCTCTCCCCCTCTAGAATTTATCCCCCATGGTCTCGGACTAGCGAGATACATGTTCCCGGTGGCTTTTCGGCAAGAAAGAGTTGTGCTTCCCCTGCATCGCTGGAGTGAGGAGGCGGAGGTTGCTCGGTGCCTCGAACGTGTGTGCGCACGCGGATCTTGCTTCTTGCGCTAGGACTTCCTCTCGATCTTGAGATCGGCAAGAGATCGTCTACATCAACCACGAGTTTGGACTCGTTAAGCTTTGTCGGTCTTCAAGGGTATGTTCTCTACGGATATACATCCGCCCGTTGTTTGTATCTAGTAGATAGATCTTGGTACATAGTTGTTCCCATCGTAGGAAATTTTTTGTTTTCTATGCTGCGAACCCTACAAGCCTATCCACATATCGGAGCAGGGGAGGGACATCATGTATCAGGACCTAGATTTTCGCGAGCACCTTCGACACTTGAGCACTAACTTGTTCGGGCTTGACCGTGGCCCACAGCTGGCAGGACAGAAGTTGGATTCCATGCCCCTGGACCGCCATACGCAGGCTTTCTTTGGATGGGAAGTCCACCGCAAAGTCCGACTCGCTGAGCTTGCGCACCTCGAAGTCCCACTTCTCGTCGACCAAATCTTTGAGCTTGTCCTCCACTTCCTTGACTGAGAGATTGCCCTCTTTGATGTTGAACAGAGCGGCATTGAATGCCGACTTCTCCAGCTCTTCTTCCGGGACTTCACAGCAGAAGAAGTCCTCCCCCTCCCAGCTGTAGCCCGCCCATAATGACTCTGCTTTCTTGTGGTTGGTGCACATCGTCGTTGGGTGGCCTCCTTGCTTGCATTTTAGGCAGAACGCCGTGTCGGTACACTTACCCTAAACGTGGCCCGACTTGCCACAGTTGTAGTAGCACAGGAGCTCGATGACCCACAAGTATAGGGGATCGCAATAGTATTCGCGGGTAGTATTACCCAATTTATTGATTCGACACAAGGGGAGCCAAAGAATACTTGCAAGCCTTAACAACTGAGTTATCAGTTCAGCTGCATCTAGAAATAGTTCTTTCTCACAGAACTTTATCAGTAGCAACAACAAAGAAACAGCAACATGAGCAATAGTAAAAGTAACGGTAACAGTAGGATTCGAGTGCGGTAGGCATAGGGATGGATGGACGGGCGTTGCATGGACGAGTCTAAACATGTAACTTCAAGATCTAGGGCATTGTAGATAAATAATAACAAGCATCCAAGTACTAAACAATCCTAGGCATGTGCTCCAAATATAGTCATACATGCTTGCAATGAGAACTTGCACAACATCTTACATCCGGCCGGTACCCGTGGCGGGCCTCTAGGGAACTACTGACAATTAAGGTTCTCCTTTTAATAGAGCACCGGAGCAAAGTATTAACACTCCGTGAACACATGTGATCCTCACACCACCGCCATCCCACCCGGTTGTACCAATTATTATCAGTTTGGGGCCTTTGGATCCGGACAATGATATATGTACACAACTTGCAGATAAGATTACAAACAATACTATCATAATGATTCAATAATAAGTTCAGATCTGAGATCATGGCACTCGGGCCCTAGTGACAAGCATTAAGCACAACAAGTTGCAACAAAGTCAAATAGCACAAGAGAAACTAGGCACTATGCCCTAATAGATCTTATTTGATTACATGATAGAACTCATCCAATCCCTACCATCCCCAAACCTACAACGGGGGATTACTCACTCATGGATGAGAGAAACATCGGTGGTTGATGGAGATGCGTTGGTGATGATGATGACGATGATCCTCTCCAAATTCCCCGTCCCAGCAGGGTGCCAGAACGGAGTTTCTGGATCCGAATCTTACTTTCTGGTGGCGACGGCGGAGTGGAACTCTTTCTGGAAAACTATCGAACCCCCCTCGGTTTTTAGGTCGAAAGGCAACTTATAGGCGCAGAGGGAGGCCGAGGAGGTGCTTGGGTGGCGCACCCCTCCAAAGCGCGGGGTGGGCCCAAGGGTGGGTCTGCCCCGTGCCTCCCTCCGTCTCTTCTTATGGCTTCGTGGATCTTCTGGTGAAATATAATTTTTGGCATATTTTTCGGGATTTTTCCTGATAGTTCATTTTCTATAAAAAAAACAAGATAGCAAGATAATTATGCTGAAAACAGCGTCAGTCCGTATTAGTTGTATCCAAATCACTTCAAATCACACAAGTTTAGAGAAGAAACAATAACAAAGTGTTCGAGAAAGTAAATACGTTGTTCTGCAATCTGACATGCATTGTATTATTGGTGTTGTTGTGTATGGTTTTCATCTCACTTTTTGCTAATTAACTAGACATCTTTCTTTTTAATTTAATTACTTTCTCCGTTTTATATTAACTCCCACAGATTTGTGTAGATACACGTGTGGGTACGGAAGTACATGTCCGGTAGGACAAGGCAAAAAAAAAAAAAACTCTTGCCTTTCAAAAAAAACTCGATCGCCCGCCACCAGCTGTCTTCATCGTCACCGCGCAATGCATGCGAGTATCCTGGAAGCGGAAAGATCATTCTCCAAATCAACTTGAAGCACCGGAATTCTGCAGAATTTTGTCTACCGAATGGTGAGACCCCAACCCGACGGGACTGCACAAGGAAATTCTCCAGTCCAGGCTAGAGAGGCAGTCACGCGTACGTGGCGCGCATGGTACTGACAGGAGAGATTTGGCTGTTCCTGAACCGAGAGACGTACGATACGATCTCGGCCAGCCGGGTCCGAGAAAAAAGTTGACGCCAGCCGCGCACAGACACATGCCCTACGATAGGCGGGCCACCTCGCTCGCTGCCGCTGCGCACAGTGGCCTCGATCGTTAGCCATCACCAACCATCATCTCGATCGCGTTACCAAACGCATTATCGTGCCACAGCTGCTAATTTATTCACTCGTAGGTAAGAGTACACCAGAAGGCAAGGTACGTAGATATATACACATAGACATATGCTACTAGTACATATACATAGAAAAGCGTACTACGTTGTATAACCGAACAATTTAATTCCCTGCAGTGTATCTAGTAGCGGGCCGGAGTACCATCATTTTCTGTTGGCATGGCCGTAGCAGGATGGTGCACGCGCATGGCATGGTAGGATCGTTAAAGAGCTGTCACGAACGGAATGGCCCGGCCGGCGACGGGATATATATCCTGGTTACAACTTGCGCGCGCGGCCCCTCCCCGTGACGAGCAGTTAATTCTTCTTTCCCGAGTCTCCTGGCAACAACCGCGCGCGAGAATGGACACACTATATAGTTCACGGGCGGCCGCGGCTTAGATAGAGGTGGTACCACTGCCCACTGCCCACTGCTCCAAACTCAAAAGGGAATTGGGGAAGCTAGGAGCGAATTGGGGAAGTCTAGTTGTGCTACTGCTGCTATAGAAGCGAGCGAGCGAGCTCGATTGCAATGGCAGCTGCCTTGTTGTTGGGTCGTAGAGCCGCGGCCATGGCCGCGGCGGTGCTGGCCACCGTCGCCGCGCTGCTCGCCCCAGCCGCCGTGGCGCAGCTCTCGACGTCGTTCTACAGCGGCAGCTGCGCCAGCCTGGAGTCCATCGTGCGGTCGGGGATGGTGTCGGCCGTCCAGCAGGAGCCAAGGATGGGCGCCTCCATCCTCCGACTCTTCTTCCACGACTGCTTCGTCAACGTACGTACTCTGCTACCCTGCATATGTTCTGAGCTCTGAAATGGGCATCATACATTCATACTCATATGGATCGGTTGCCGCGCGCAGGGCTGCGACGGGTCTGTGCTCCTGGACGACTCGTCGACGCTGACGGGGGAGAAGAACGCCGGGCCCAACGTCAACTCGCTGCGCGGCTTCGAGGTCATCGACGCCATCAAGTCCCGGGTCGACGCCGCCTGCAACCCCGGCACCGTCTCCTGCGCCGACATCCTCGCCGTCGCCGCGCGCGATGGCGTCAACCTGGTAATATATAATTTCTTTAAAGTTTACCATGCACATAGTACCAGTATATATGTCCCGGTGAAAACATATACAGACCTGATTGACGTGCGTCTGCCGACACACCGTACAACGAACTAGCTGTCCGAAAAGGCCACTCTCTCTCTCTCTCTCCATTTTTAACAACGCACGCGCGACAAACTAGTCAGCACATGCTTTTTGACATGTGGGCCGTACTCGGCCGCACGGACAACCGCTTACTACAGCTAGTAAGCAGTGAGGTTGTTGCACTTAGCCACTTGCGCGATGTGTTGGTAGCTTGATCGATCTTCTCAGCTAGCGAGTCCGTCCGTCGGTACATTTTGTCGTAGTGTACGCATGAAACGACTACGACTGTTCTGACAATACGCCCATTCAGAGTTACTCTTCATAGTACTTGTCTGATTCTTACCATATATATCGGCTAACATTCGATCGATTTTATTTGTGCGGTGTGCAGCTGGGCGGTCCGACGTGGGCGGTGCCTCTAGGCCGTCGCGACGCGCGCACGACCACGCAGGCGGCGGCGAACAGCAACCTCCCCTCGCCGTCCTCCAGCGCGGCCACGCTTATCTCAGCGTTCGCCTCCAAGGGCCTCGACTCCCGCGACATGGTGGCGCTGTCGGGCGCGCACACCATCGGCGCGGCGCGGTGCGCCAGCTTCCGGTCGCGCGTCTACAACGACACCAACATCAACGCCGGGTTCGCCACGCGGCGGAGGCAGGTGTGCGGCCCGCAGAGCGGCGGCACCGACGGCAACCTGGCCCCGCTCGACGCATTCAGCTCAGTCCGCTTCGACAACGGCTACTACCGCAACCTCCTCAGCCGCTTCGGCCTCCTCCACTCGGACCAGGAGCTCTTCAACGGCGGGCCCGTCGACTCCATCGCGCAGCAGTACGCGGGCAACGGCGGCGCATTCTCGGCCGACTTCGTCACCGCCATGATCAAGATGGGAAACATCAGCCCGCTCACGGGGTCCAACGGCGAGATCCGCAACAACTGCAGGATACCAAACTAATTAACACATCTAAGTGCTCCTCGAGAATGATTCGAGGGGGATTATTAGGTCGATCGACATTGTTGCCAGCTAAGATCAGGAGGACGTACGACCGAGGAGGAGAAGCATTAAGCGAGATGTGTGGCTTTTTTGTCTGGTGGGCAGGCGGTGGAGTGCGTGCGAAGGGAGGTAACGGAATAATCAGGTGGTGGAGTGGCGCTGTCAGGTGAGTGAGGAGAAGAATGGGGGCTCGTACGTGCGTCTCGCCGGCCGCCGGCGACACGCAACGGCCCCGTATGGGCGTTGTTGGCATAGCTTTTTTTTTGGTATTTCGGTTGCATTCTTTTTCTCTGTACCATATCATCATGATTATAGTTTCGGATGTAAGTACTACGTGGCTCGGATCGACATGATTGTTTTGCAAGGAAAGGAAATAATAAAGAAACGACACACTGTATGTTCACGTGGCGTGTTTCCCTGAATGTTTGTGCACCCACAGTGATCCTGCCAAGTGCCAAGTTTTAGTGTCGACTTGGCAAAGCCCAGTCTATGTTTTGGACGTTTATATATACACAGACCAATATAAAAAGAGAGTTCACTTTATCCTAAAAGTTCAGACTGACAGAAGAAAGTAATCTCTCACTTATAAGCTGGATATGGCCTTCCCGTAGACGAGATGAGCTGGATATGGCCTTTCACGAAATCAAACAGCCTCCATCCGTGAATAGAGAGGTCCTAACACACTAGCTTCAACCACGAGTCTGTTAAATGGTAGTGACTTGTTTGAGTTAACGGCCATAACGAGTTCAATTTTCTAGATGGGATCTATAACTGAACATACGTCCAATTCCTATCCTATAAAATATATGGTTGTAAGTTGTCATAGATCGAACAATGCGCATGCAGTACCACCATGGAAAGTTGCCCTGCAGGTCGGGCCGGGTAGGACGACCGGTCATTGACGTGAAAGGTCTTGGGCTCTTGGCTAATTTGAGTGGGTTCCAATGTCCATCCATCGAATTATTGCACTAGCTAGCTAGCTCTCAACAAGTGGCTTGTAGTTGACATTATCATTACCTTTAGTGCTTTCGGAGAAGGATGTGAAATCAGTTAGAAATATATTTGGTAGTCAGTACAAGGTATTAGATAGCAATTATTTACATCTTACCTCTAAGAGTCTTCTTGCTCTCCAAGTTTTATAATTGACATATATATATACTTATCGAGAAGCTTAATACAGCACACACCAATATACCGAGTACTCTTACATGGTATATCAGCCGAAAAATTCAAGACATAGCTACACCATAGCTTCCACGCCGCCTTCTCCTCAAATATATGGCATATAATGAGTAAAAAAAGTCAATGTTTTCTATATTTACAAAGAGCCGTTTTACGATGATCGGGGCGGCACTTTCTGTGCTGTTGGGTACCGTTGACTTTGACTTTTTCTAACCATCGATTAATCCATTTGATCAAGACCTATCAAGGAACGAGTTATTCTGATCGTCCCGTCCTACATGCAATCAACCCGATCATCCCGATTGTGAGCCACCGCCATCGGGCGTCCTTCCCCTTCAAAGCCTAGCCTCCAAACGCACGACAACTCCCTTCCTCTTCACGCACCGCCACCCTTCAAGCTTAGGTGAGTGTCGTCGCATTAAATTTAGGATTCATCTTTACTTGCCAATTGGCTGCGATTGACCCTGATGTATACTTGCCTACAGGTTGATGAATCGGGCGCAGCGGATCATCCCGACCAACCCAGCAACTCCCCTCCTATTCATGCACCGCCACCCTTCAAGCCTAGGTGAGTAATGTCGCACTAACTTTAGGGTTCATCTTTAGGATTTCGCGAATTGGCCGCGTCTGAACATGGTGTATGCGTGCCTGCAGGTTGAGGAATCGAACAAAACGGATATGTTTGGTGTCAGCTAGGATCGTCGACGAGGAGAGGGATGGATGCCTCTCGTGCTTTCCTAAGAGATCCTGCCCTAGTCCGTTTGGGCCGTCACCATCGCATTGAGGATCGCCAATCACCGCTGTCTAAAGACCGCCTAGTGCTAGACCAGCCGCTAGTCATCGATTTGTATGATTTCTTGTGTCTAACTCTATGATTTGTTAATTTATTCGGCGACTGATCGGGTAGTCCTTGTCAAGCACCTAGCACCAGCAATTTCATTTTTCATTCATCCTTTCTCGGGTATATGGATGTTTGGATCAATCTATCAGCAGTTTAACTAGAACATTGTATCAGTATGTGTGCATGTGACATGCCATTCTACTTTTCTACTTATCTCAAGTGCATGTGACATCATCTTTTATCTATTTCTAGTTCATATAAAATATTATCCATTTTTACTCGCATGAATTGGTAGCACCCATGATCTTAACCCATTATTCTTCTTGTTTCAAACCCATGATCCTAATTGGCCTAGGTTTTTTTACTATACTTCTCCAACAATTTATTTGCGGCGGGATTTTCTATAAGTACAAGCAACAAATGGGCAAATGTGGATACTGATTTTGCCATAGGGTAAATTCTTGGGGTCTGTCCAGAAGGAGGTCGCCGGCCAATTCTGGCTATAGGAAGGATTTGGGCTTTGTGATGGAAATAAGCGAGACAAAATCTAAACCCTTCCTTTGGGTCTTTGATGTAATGGACCGCAAGTTGGCCTAGAAGCTCAAAAGAAGTTGGCCTATGGTTCCCTTGAATTTAGAATCGGTTTCTACAAGAACTGACTAAGGACTCTTATGATTCAAAAGAATTCTATAGGAATTTTAGAGGATTTTGACCTTTAGAAAATTTTCCTGCGGGCATCGTTTCATTTGTAGCATTATATCCTATGGAAAATGTATCCATATGATCGCATTGCGCTATGTTTTAGAGGAAGATTTCCGTCCACTCAAACCTCATGTTCCACTTCCTTTGTTTGTCCCCTTACTCAAACATTGCTTAAATTTTTTCTGCCTGTTTAAATTTCTATAGGATTTAGTCGGACATGATATTATACTGCATTTTCACTATTCCTGTTTTTTTTTTCTATTTCTGCGTTTTTACTATCCTGCGGTTTAAACCGGCCCTAAGGAGGGCATATTTTCAACCGGTATGAGAACCACCTCAAATATGATGAACCGATGGAGTATTAGCTCCAGTGACGAGGTTTAATCTCGTCAATGCCCATTGTTATGGACTTGGGTTTTGGAGAAGATGGGGATGCTGGAGATCGTGGCACGGTTAACAGACAAGCAACCAGGGGACACGAGATTTACCCAGATTCAGGCCCCCGGAGGGAAAACCCTACTCCTGCTTGTCTGCTCTTTGATTACGGCGGAACCGAAGGTTACAGGGTGCGCAGATTCGATCTGGCGTGGATGCGTGTGCGAAAGTATGAGTCGAGTTGAGTTGCCCTAGGACGTGTCGTCCTGGCCTTTATATAGACTTAGGCAGGTCCCGGGCATAGTCCTAGTAGGTTACAAGTTCTAGGGTTTTACCCCTTTGAATTTTCCTATCTCCTTTAGTCTTGCTCTCCAAGGATCCGAAGACGTCATGGGCCTTGGCCACCCGAAAATCTTCAAGGGCCAGCGTATGTCTACCGTGGGCCTTCCTTGGGCTGGACTAGTATGCTAAAGTTACGTACCCGTAGGGTATAACCATGTCAGTAGCCCCCGAGTGATCAGTCGAATCATAGATTCGGCTGAGGACTCGGAGCAGCTATATGTTAATAGTATATGTGTGCAGGGATTGTTGATGCGTGTGCCTGACTCACCCGACGGATCAGAGTCAGTTAACTGTCTTAGGACGAAACAACACGATCTTCTTCAGGTTCGGGTCCCTTAACCCGGCCTGGAACATATGCTGGCGTAATTCAACTCAGGCCGCGGAGGACTTATAGGAGTGGAATTCCAGTGATTTTAATTGGTGTACCCAACGCGTCCGTCGGGATTTTTCATCGTACCTGCTGGTACGTATTCATACTAGCAGAGCGCAGTCAGGTGCGTTGCCAGGCCACCAGATGATATCTGTAGGTCTTATCTTTGCGTCGCAGACGCAGCATACGAACATTTATCACCTCGGAGGTGTTTCGGGTGGCCAAGGAGATGGTTGCTCACTTAGCGTTTTGTTGGGGCAGAGTTGCCAAAAAAGTTTTTGCATGTGGATCCGGAAGATCGCAGTCGAAAAATTCATAGGGTGCGCGACCAGCGCTTCCTATGGGAGTAGCCCCCAAGTGTTTGTTCGAGTCGTAGACTCGGACGGAGACTTTCAGTTCAAGCATTGTTTAAATCATTAGGTCCGCAGGATTCGAAAATTTTCGGATGCTTAAATCCATCCTCCCTATGGGAGTAGCCCCCGAGTCCGTAGTGGAGTCGTAGACTCGACGTAGGACTCAGAGAAGTAATTTTGTCTTCATTTGTCCGCCGGGTGCGCGGCCAGCGCTCCTGATAGGAGGAGCCCCCAAGTATTTAGTCGAATCGTAGATTCGAGCGAGTACTTTTAGCTGTGGAGCCGAAGTGGTGGTAGTATAGCCTTTGATGACTTCAGTGCTTACGATCGATGACCTCAAGCGTCTGCTACGTCAGAGATGACTTGACTGGATGAAGAGTGGGTCCTGCTGACTTTGAATTGACCAGTAACGCGCGTCGTGGAGATGATTACGGTGTCTCCTCGATTTCCTCACGTAGTAGACGGCGTGGTAACGACGGTTCGTTTTGGTGCTGACACGTGTACGGACAGATCTACCGTTGGCGTTAGGTCTTCTCGATGGACGGCCAGCGTGCGTCGTCTTCGCTGTTATAATCCCTGGTGAAATCGTGGTTTGTTTTTCATCGCAGCAGTTCATCTATTCACTGCCCCCTCGTTCTTGAGCTATTCTTGCTGCGCGCTGAGAGTTTCCTCCACATTTCCTTTGTCTTTCTTCGTTGGCAACGCACCACCGCCGTAGCGCCATGGGGAAAACAAAGAAGTCCTCATCTGCAGTTGGGACCAGCGAGCGGAGCCTGATCCCGCAAGACACGACGGCCGTGAGACTCCCCGGCAATGAGGTAATCCCCCGTCCCCCATCTGGGTATCGGGTTATGTTTGTTGCCTTCATGATTCGTGGGTTTTCTTTTCCGGTCCATGACTTCCTTCGTGGACTGCTCTTTTTCTATGGGGTTCAACTCCATCATCTGTCTCCCAACTCCCTTCTCCACATTGCGTGTTTTATCACGCTTTGCGAGTGTTGGCTTGGCATTGAGACGCACTTTGGCCTCTTCCGGAAGCTTTATTCCATGAAGAGGCAGTCTGGTTCGGATGGTGTGTATCCCATTAGGGGTTTCATCATCTCCCTCAGTCCCAATGTGCAATTCTTTTCCTTTTCCATGTCCGAATCTGTCCAATACTGGCGGAGGAAATGGTTTTACATCCGTGACTCCGTACTGCCTGGGCAAGATTTTGGTCTCGTTCCTTTTGACCCCTCCCAATTGATTGAGAAGAAAAGATCCTGGAAAAACCAAATCTTAGACGGTGAGGTGGCGGAGATAGAGGCCCTGTACCGTCGGGTGGAGGATCTCCAATTGATTCCTGAGAAGGAGGTGAACGGTGTTGACATCATCCGGACGTTTCTAGAGCGTCGGGTGCAGCCTCTCCAAGCGAGGTCGCACCCGATGTTTCTTTACTCTGGGCGCCGTGATCCGACGAGGGTTTCGAGTGAGAAAATCTCCGAGGTGGAACTTGACAAGGCTCTTCGCACGCTGTTGAAGTTCAAGGACGACGAAGAAATCCCGGGGAAGTCGCAGACTCCTCCCTTTTCTTCGACGTTCGCACTGCAAGGTGTAGATTTGCGCACGTAGTGCTCCCCTTTTGTTTTTGTCAGCTGTGTACTTTTTCCTTTGTTTGCTAACAAAGTTCCTTTTCCTTTTGCAGAGCTTCAAAGTGTCGGGCATGGCACCACCGTTGCCCGAAAGGTATCCGAATGCCCCGGATAATGAAGTGGTGGATTCCGTGTCCGAGCTACCGTCAGCGCGATCCCCAGCGGAGGATGTCGACGAATCGAGTGAGGACCATTCGCGCAAGCGATCACGGAGCTCTAGCGAGTCGTCAGATGCCTCGACTCCTCCGACTCCCAGGAATCCTCTGGGACTTGAGCGTCATGATGATGTTCATGGGGGTTCTTCCTCTCCCCTTCCTGCCATTCCTGTGCGGGCTCTTGCTCCGCACCCGCCAGCAAAGCGGAAGAAGGAAGAAAAGAAGGAGGAGAAGAAGGAAAAAAAGAAGGAGGAGAAGAGGGCCCGAAGGGCTTCTCCTATCTTCAACCTGAGCGCCTTGGGCTCGTAAGTTTTCTTGTTGCCACTGTTGTCCTTTGTTCCCTTGTTATTTTTGCACCTGTGTTGATTGGTTCGTATGCAGGCAATCCTCCGACGGCTCTAGTGATGGTGCGCGCGAGATGATGGGGGAGTCGAACATTGCGTCGCCTCCTCCTCAGACGGTGGCGACTTCTGGTGACGCTGCGCCAGTTCCTCCTGTGCAGGAGAGGCTGGTGGTTGCGCCCCAGAATTTCGCAGGCGGGCCTGCGGGTTCGCCTTCGGAGCACGTAAGTTTTTCTGCTTGATGTTACGGGGGGAGCCCCCGAGTGTCTTCGTATGCTGATGTTGTTGATGCTTTTTTGTGTTGGGCGTAGCCCCCAAGTCCTGTTCTTACTACTATTGCCTGTTGCTGCAGCCTTTTGTCCAAGAGGCCAAGCGGCTGGTGGAGGAACGCCTGACGCTGGAGGCGAAACTGCGGCAGCTTCAAGGTATTCGTCTGCCTTGTAGTACTTCTCTTGCTTATCCTGGTCCTGTTCTTTAACACTTGCTTGTTGTAAATGCAGAGGAGCATAACGACTCTCTCCGTGAGGTCGATGCTCTGAAGAAGAGCCTTGGCTAATCGGAGGTCAAGCCGGTTGGTGTGAGAGAGCCTTTGAGCCGACGAAGGCAGGCGAAAGAGCGTCTGCAGGAGGCGCAGATCGTGAGGAGCAATGACCATCGCTATGCTACTCGTGAAAGAGGGGTGGCGGATAAGCTCATGGTCTGCCAAGGCTATTTCGTGAGTACAAGCTTTTGGACTTGTTTCTTTTCTACGGATCTTCTTCTATCTTGCCTTTCTTCATATTTTCTTCTTTTTTGTCTCGGATGCCGCAGTATCGAGTTCGACCATGCTGCTGGAGCACGGAGTGCTCTAGATGATGCCACCGTGGCGGTCGAAGACCGCTGCGACCGCTCGTCAACTCCCTTGCCAAGGCGAAGAGGTCCTTGGTCGCTTCTACCAGAGCTCTTCAAGGGCGCACTTGAAGATGTGGATGCCCCGGCAGAGGCTCTGTCGGCCGCAGCTGCATAAGCATAGAAGGGCATCGGGCGTCGGGTCTGGCGATAACCATGGCGGCTGGGCGGAGCCGACCTGCCCAGTTACTTCTCGGATGCCGACGGCGGATGGATCCGAGGTAGCCTTCGCCGCCTACTTCGCTGCCGCATTTATATATGGGCCCAAGTTCATTGACTTGTTGTCCGAGTATGCATTGCGGCAAAGGCGAGGCCAAAGCTAGGCGATGCAGTCGAGGCGACTCGGTGTCCTCCGCCTTAGGCATAGTAGGCGTAGGGTAGTTTGTAGTCTACTTTTGTTGTAAATATCTTTGTAGTACCACCCTTGTGCCAATGGTGGCCTTATATGTTTTAATGAATTCCTCCGAGTTGTGCTCTATCCTTGGTGAATGTCGTGTGCCTTCTTTTTCTGCCGCTATAGGTTCCTTCGGTCTTGACCCGTTGACACTTCGTCCGAAAGGCCCTTGCGGCGTCATTGGATGATTCCTCGCTCGCTTTTCGAGATCGCGTGCGCAGCTTGGAGAGAGATTTGCTTGGGTTACGCGGTCGCGCTAACGTTTGGAAATCCAAAGCAGACCGTGGTGCATCCAGAGAGGAGTATTTGATGGCAGAGCTGGGTCGGCTGTCCGAGCATCTGCAATGTAAGTTGATCCTTCTTTCGAGCTGTAGCTTCTTGGTGAGCCGCTGGCTTTACTCTTGTTGTGTGCGGTTGTCGCGGTGCCAATCTTGAGGGAAGAAAGAGCGTATTGCTGTCGAGTCAATTGCTTGAATCAACAGGACATGGAGGCGGCTTCTTCTCGGATGGATCGTGATCGCGCCATAGTTCGCGACGGTGCGGGATCGTGTCTACCAGGTTTCGCGGTGCTCCGCCAGTGACATCACTTTCCTCTGTGTTGCACGTCATGTTTCCGTTGGATGCCGTGCCAACGACCCTTGCAGGTCTTCTGACGAAGTTTCGGAGTGCCAGCAATGTCAAGGAGCTGGTGCGGCAGCAGCTCGTCGCAGGGGTGAAGTTTGTCTTGTCTCGTGTGAGGGTGCACCGCCCTGGCGTAGATTTGGCTGCTGTGGCGACTGGGCCACGTCCTCGACCAGATGGTGGCGAGTGGAATATGCGTCCGCATTACGCTCAGTAAGGCGTATGTCAAGATTGTAGATTTGTTTGAGCAGCGTACTCAGGTTATTCTTCAGAATAGGTAGGACCTGAAAATAAACAGATAGATGTAAAATGTGTATATTGCGGCTGGGCGTGTATGTTCTCTTTGTTGTAAAGGTTTGCTTGTTTGCGAGCACGCAGTGCTTTGATTTAGTACGTGCCCTTTTCGTTTGCATGACGTGGTCAGCTACTCAGGTGTACACGTTTTGTCCTCAGTCGATGAAATCGTGAGGTGGGGGAGCCCCCGGGTGCGTATGTAGCATGTAGTAAAGTTGCAGAAAATAGTCAACCGAGGCTTGGGGGCGAGGTACTTAGCTTTATTTATATCGTAATGGAGGAGGTACATGGTTTGGCTGAGTAGCCTTGGTTGAAAGCCTTATTGAAAGTAAAAAGGGGGGTAGGTTGCTACGGGTAGAATCGTCGCAGGTGCGAGACGTTCCACGGGTTGGAGTATGCGACTCCAGACTCCACGTGCTTGAGGCGGTAGGCACCACCTGGGATGACCTCGGTGATGACATAGGGTCCTTCCCATGGTGAATCGAGTTTGTTCGGTCGCTTTTGCTTGAGTCGCAAGACGAGGTCTCCTTCGACGAAGGACCTTGGCAATGGCGGCCGTGATAGTTGCGAAGACTCTGCTGGTACACCGCCGATCGGCCGCTATATCACGCGCTTCATCGAGTGTGTCGACGGCGTCTTCGAGTGCAGCCGTGGACTCGGCTTGTTTACGACTCGTGGAGCCTGGTGGCGTGCCGTTGGTAGCACGGCCTCAAGTGTACCATGAAGAACGGTGTGTAGTCGGTGGAGCTGTTTGGCGTGGTCCGTAAGCTCCACGGAGACGCATGTAGCTCTTCGCCCGCTTCCGCTTTGTGCTCGAGTGAGCTCATGAGGCGCTTCTTGATGCTGGCGCCGATTAGGCCGTTGGCCTTTTCCACTTGCCCGTTTGTTTGCGGGTGTGCCACTGAGGCATACGTGATATTGATCCCGAGGCCTTCGCAGAAGTCCTGTAATTCTTCGGAGATGAAGTTCGATCCGTTGTCGGTGATGATGCTGTGCGGTACGCCAAACCTGTAGACAATAGATTTGAAGAACTTGATGGCGGTTTTGCCCTTCTGGTTGGTGACTGGCATGGCTTCGATCCACTTGGTGAATTTGTCGACTGCCACTAGGAGGAAGACGTGTCCTCCCTTCGAGGATTTTGGTAGTTTGCCGATCATGTCAAGGCCCCATTGGGCAAAAAGCCAGGCTATGGGTATGGGTCGAAGTTCGGACCCAGGTGCGTGTGGTTTGTCGGCGAACCGTTGGCACCCGTTGCAGCTTCGGACGATGTCTTTTGCGTCGCTCATGGTCGTTGGCCAGTAGAATCCTGCTCGCAGAGCTTTGGCGACGAGGGAGCGGCTACCTGCGTGGTGGCCGCAGATGCCCTCGTGGATATCTTGGAGTATGGCCTTGCCGTCGTTGATGGTGACGCACCGTTGTAGTACGCCCGTAATGCTGCGTTTGTACAGCTCGCCGTTGATGATGGTGAAGGCTTTTGACCGACGAGATACGCGTCGGGCATCTATCGGGCTGTCTGGCAATTCTCCATTTGTCAGGAACTGGAGGTATGGACGTGTCCAAGTTTCTTCGACTGCCATGACTTGCATCAGGTTGACCATGGCAACTTCGGTATCCAACTTTTCGGGTCCTTCATGACCTTCGGGTAGCGTTGCCCCCTAGTGTTCTGCTTCTTCGGGTGATCCCTTGGGGAATTTCCGCTTGATGGATGGCACACAGATCTATTCGAGGAACACGCCTGGTGGTACCTTTGCACAAGTGGAGCCGATGTTGGCAAGTCTATCGGCCTCCTCGTTGCTCTCTCTTCCAACGTGCCGAAGTTCGCAGCCGTCGAATTCTCCTTCGAGTGTGTTGTATAGCCTTGCACGCGATCATGTTTTCGGCGTGTCGTCACACTCATTCATCGTTTGCTTTGTCGACAAGGTTGGAGTCACCGTAGATGACCAGCGTGTTGCGCCACATATTTTGCCATCTTCATGCCATGGATGAGGGCTTCAGATTCGCCTCGTTGTTGGAGGCTCAATTTCATCCGAAGGACGTACTTCATCTTGTCACCTTGCGGGAGGTCGGTATGACTCTGCCTCGCCCGGCTTCGCTTTGGAGCCGTCAAAATGCATTTTCCAGATCGCGACATGTCGGGTGTCGCATTGCAGCTCCATCCGATGCACCGTGAAGTCCGGAAGGACTTGAGATTTGATTGCGTGTCGCTTCGTAGATGATGTCCAGGGTGATAGTTCAATGCCTCACACGCGGCCCCGTGGCCTCTGGGTTATTTAGGATGCTGTTTAGGGGTGCCTCGTTGACGACCATCACCTGATGCTCCTGGAAGTAATGGCTCAGTCGTCAAGCCGTCATGAACACGCCGTAGGCTAGCTTCTGGTAGTGCGGGTACCGCTGTTTTGTTGGAGTGAGTACCGCCGAGGTAGTAATTGGGCCGGACCCGTGGGTCTTGCCTTCTTCGGTCGCTCGACCACGAGTCTTGTCGACCACACGGTGTGTGGCTGCTATGTACAAATAGGGCTCGCGCTCCTTTGGCGTGACCAAAGCGGGCGAGGTGGAGAGGAGCCGCTTGAGGCTTTGAATGCGTCGTTGGCTTCGGTGTCCATTCGAACTTATGCGCCTTGCAGCAATGGTAGAATGGTGGGGCCTTCTCGCCCATGCAGCTGATGAACCTGCTTAGTGCCGCTACTCGCCCTGCGAGCTGCTGAACGCCCTTGAGGTTTTTTGGCTTCTCCATTGTCATGATAGCTTTGATTTTTTTCGAGTTCGCTTCGATCCCTCGCCGAGAGATGAAGTACCCGAGCAGCTGACCCGAGGGGACGCTGAAGGCGCATTTTTCTGGATTGAGCTTGATCCTGTAGCGATCAAGGTTGTCGAACATCTCGCGGAGATCGTCGATAAGTGTTCTTGCCTCCTTGGTTTTTCTTACTATGTCGTCGACATAGACTTGGACGTTGCGACCGATCTGGTCCTTGAGGCAGGCCTGCATGCATCGCTGGTACGTGGCACCCGCGTTCTTTAGCCCGAAGGGCATTGTGTTGTAGCAGAATACTCCGAACGGTGTGATGAACGCCGTTTTCTCTTGATCTTCGACCTTGAGTCGAATCTGGTTATAGCCTGAGTAGGCGTCGAGGAAGGAGAGCTTCTCATAACCTGCAGTCGAATCGATGATCTGGTCGATCCGAGGTAGAGGGAAGTGGTCCTTTGGGCAGTGTTTATTTAGTGACGTGAAGTCCACGCACATCCGCAGGATGTTCGTGTCCTTCTTCGGGACCATCATCGTATTTGCCAGCCACTCGCTTTCCTTGATTTCCCGGATGAAGTCTGCTGCGAGTAATCTGTTGATCTCCTTGCCGACAGCTCGTGGCTCGGCTCGGTCTTCGGATAGACCGCTTGACTCGCTGGTGTCAGGAATACATTGAGTGCGTGCTTTCGGAATTCCACAGGAACTCCTGGCATGTCCGTAGGACACCAGAATATTTCCAGCGCTCACGGAGGAATTCGACGAGCGCCTTCCTATTGGCCTTGAGGTCGTTGGCGATCAGCCGCCTCTTGGAGGCGTCTGTCGGATGGACCTGCACTTTCTTGGTGTTGACGGTGGAGTCGAAGGACATGTCGGGTGCATTCTGCCTTGACTGGGGTAGCCATTGTCCGTCACCTCGCGAGCCTTACGAGATCGTCTTGCATGCGAAGGACCGGGAGATTTTGTTGAAATCTCGCCGCATTGGTCCGATCGGGTGAAGCTCCCGTGGACTGTGATGACGCCCCTTGGTCCTGGCATCTTGAGTAGTAGGTATGCGTAGTGTGGGACGACCAGGAACCTTGCGAATGCTACACGCCCCAGGATGGCGTGGTATTGCGACGGCCACCCACCACTAATTCTAGGCGCCTGCCGAAAGTTGTTCGGCTTCAAGATGACGCCGAGTCCTATTTTGCCCGGGGAAGATGCCTTCCTCGACAATGCCGTGGAACGTTGTGTCGATTGTTCCAGCTGCATTGCGGGATCCGCATAGCTGCTAGAGTGCTTGCGAACATTAGGTTGATGCCGCCGCCGTCCATGAAGACGCGACTCATCTCGAAGCCTCCGATCTGCGCCTCCAGCACGAGGCATGACCGGGCGGGATCCGCAAGGGTGATCCGCGAGTGAATGTGATGCAGACTCCGATCCGCGAGGTACTCTGGATTCTTTGCGGAGTTGCCACGGCCAAGTTGATTTGTCGGGTGATTTTCTTCGCACCCTATTTGTGGGCGTCCCTTCATCATATTGAGTGCTCCTTTTGCTGGGGTATGCGACCGGCGTTGTTTCTTGGTGCGACTGGTTGATTTGGGCCTCCAATAGGCGGCGGTGGAGGAGCTCCATGTGCTATTTCACCTGGCGCAGGTGTGTTTCCGAACGCAGGGATTGGAGCTTGTTGCCTCATCTGCATCATGCCTTCGCTGAGTTTCTGGAACTCGCGGCAGTCCTTGAGCATGTGGCTAGCTTTCTTTTTGTCGTCTTGCTTGTCGATGTAGAAGTGGATGGTGCATGGAACTGAAAGTTTGTCGAATGCTGAGGGTTCGTTCTCGCGGTCGCGGCGTTGCCACGACTGCGTTGGTTGCCCGTTGTCGCGGAAGTTTCCGCTGCGGTATCCTCCGCTGTTGCGGCTGTTGTCATTACGGCGGTCGGCGTAGCCGGCTGCGACCATGTCGGGTCCGTCGCGGTCCTCGTAGACGCGCGATCTCCTCTTCTTTGCGGCGTTAGCGTCTTCGCCGTAGTCGCCCTCTTCATCCGATTGCGCCATTGGATGCAATCTTCGCCGTCTTCAATCTGTGGCAATTTCCATGAGGTGGTCGAGTGTCTTGGGATTTACACGCCCAAGTTCCTCCTTGAAGTCTGGGCTTTTGGCCCCGAAGCGTCGATGGCCCGCTTCGGAGATGTGTCTTGCGGAGTTCTTGGTTGTAGACAGTAGTATGTCTGAGCGAATAGATTCACCCGTTCTCGAGTGCAGCTCGCAATTCTTCAATTGAGGCGGGCCTCTGCTGGTGCCTTTGAAGTTTCGGATGAAGCAAGCGAGATCCTCCCAGCTTTGGATGGATCGATGATAGGTCGCTAAGCGGACCAGCATGCGCCGTTAGCCGCAACTGAAGGCATTGCATGGCGGTTTCTTTTTGCCTGTGAAGCTTGACGGATGACGATGGTCAGAGCCAGACTTTGGATCTTGCGTGCCGTTGAACTTTGGAGTATCCGAAGGAAGCTTGAAGTTGCATGGCATCTGCGTCACGAATGATCTGCTGAAGCATCGAGCTCCGGAGAGTTCTCCTTCGTCTTCATCCATCTCAGATTCAGACGAGCATGCGCGTTTAGCGCGTGCTTTGTCGATCTTGCGCTGTGTAAGCTTGTCTCTGGCATCGTAGTAGTGTTTATGGCGGTGCGAGCTCTTCTTTCTTCGAGGGAGATCGTGCTCCTCTTCCTCTTCGGATGAGGGGGTGGGGCTCCGGTCGCGCCTGGCCAGAGCTTTCTTCTTCAGCTCCGCAGGAGCGTCTTCGTGGAGCGCAGCTCCGATTAGTCCTAGTCCGGTGAGTGCGGACCTATGCATGGCCCTTTTCGGGTCCCCCTCCGGAGGTGGGTGAGCCGCGAGATATGCAGTGGCTGCCATGATCGCAGCTTGTGGCGTCTTCGGGAT
Organism: Avena longiglumis; assembly: GCA_030063025.1. Taxonomy (NCBI): domain Eukaryota; kingdom Viridiplantae; phylum Streptophyta; class Magnoliopsida; order Poales; family Poaceae; genus Avena; species Avena longiglumis. The sequence goes on from CP125978.1 coordinate 173,264,948, forward strand.
GATGTTGCCGTCAGCGTCCATATCCATGAATGATGTATGGAGATTTCGGGTCACGTCACGCCGCTCCTTGGGGTCCATGTTTTCCACCCGAAAGCGGTGCTTGTTTCCCTGATTTTCGTTTGTGCTAGAGCCGGGTCCCATGGCGGAGAGCGCAGCTCGTCAGCGACCGGACTCGAGGCTTCTTGCTTGCGTTGTCGGCGTCTCTGCATCTTGACTTGCTTCTTGTGCTCCTCGATGAGGAGGTAGTGGTATGCCCTCGCCAGATCACGTGGGGAGTCCAGGTAGGACTATTTCGCTGACGGGCGGCGTGCTTGACCCATCCTTCTTTGCTAAGTTGGATGAGGTGGCCACCGTTTTCCGTCGTTTCCACCGTTTCGCCGTTCTTCGCCCGCGGGTTGGGGTTGGGCTGCGGGTTGGCGTTTCCTCGTCGGTTTGGATGATCGCGCGCATGATAGCGCCGCATATTGGTTATCGCTGCCGCAGCTTTCGGATCCGGAACCATAGGTCCCTTCATCCGAAGGTGGATCGCACAGATCGGAATTGCAGCTGCTGCTGCTGTAGAACTCATCTGTTGATGGTGACGTGCGTATCACGGGGTGTGGAGCCCACGAAGCGGGCTTGATTGACGGCACGGGCACCCGCTCAGGGAGGCGGAGGGTGCCAGTTTGTCCCACCTGGAAGCAGAAGCTCCCGAACAAGATTTCGAGTCCGTCGCCTACGGGCTCGAAATCCTTCATGGTATCTGGCGAGTGGGCGGTGAAGTCAAAAGCGCCGAAGAGTAGGTGATTCTCCATCGCCGCGGAGTTGTAGATCGATCGGGTCGGAACCATCACGACCGCACAATCAGCAGCCCCAATTCCCACAGACGGCGCCAATTGACGAGGTTTAATCTCGTCAATACCCATTGTTATGAACTTGGGTTTTGGAGAAGATGGGGATGCTGGAGATCGTGGGACGGTTAACAGACAAGCAACCAGGGGACACGAGATTTACCCAGGTTCAGGCCCCCGGAGGGAAAACCCTACTCCTGCTTGTCTGCTCTTTGATTACGGCGAAGGAACTGGTGTCGCAGATTCGATCTGGCGTGGATGCGTGTGTGAAAGTATGAGTCGAGTTGAGTTGCCCTAGGACGTGCCCTCCTGGCCTTTATATAGACAGGCAGGTCCCGGACGTAGTCCTAGTCGGTTACAAGTTCTAGGGTTTTACCCCTTTGAATTTCCTATCTCCTCTAGTCTTGCTCTCCAAGGATCCGAAAACGTCATGGGCCTTGGCCACCCAAAAATCTTCATGGGCCAGCGTATGTCTGCCGTGGGCCTTCCTTGGGCTGGACTAGGTATGCTGAAGTTACGTACCCGTAGGGTATAACCATGTCATCCAGTATATGTACAGTCGGATGAAAGAACGACTACGACATGTGGATGCATCATTTCTGAACTACTGAAGGCTGCCTTTTTCTAGACAATCCAATTTACAGAAAGTATAGCCTGCACATCACAGATGAATTGTAATGGACTGGCCACATACGTCTAACTGGGTTTGGCCAGTTTCAGTTGTCCATAATAGGCCCAATCTTTCGTCCTAGTGCTGTCCGTGGTTTATCTCAGTGGACTGGTTTCCAAAACTAATCGGGGCACATCCAACCTATATCGATCGACATTTTCAGCACATCCAGCCCATATAGATAGTCGGTCCAAATATTAGTCCAGTTCCATTGACGACGCCTCTTTCTTCATGCGCTTTATTAGCCGATGCGACGGGTGCGAACGTGCTGTTCAGGACAACAACAACCATCATCCCCATTCTCGACCGAACTCCACCATGCACGCGCTCGCACGCATGCCGCTCCTCCCCCGTACGCACGGCCAACAAACCGGTGGGTGGGCCGCGGTCCGTAGGGTCGGTGCGTTGCTACTCTCGTCCACACAGCTCGCCTGGCATTTCAAGGAAACATATTTCACCCCGAACCATCTGATTCAACCGGATTTGTACTTGTAATCATTGTGTTTGAGCAAGAGTCGCACCGTCTGCTTTTTAGGTGTAGCCGTGTGAGAGCTATGGATGGGCTTGTACGAGCATGTCCAGCAGCCACCACAAATCGCGTGCGGCGTAAAAACCGTTGTTTTTAGCGCAGCTTCAGCAGTGGTGGAAATTAAATTTAGCGCTCGCTAAAACTTTTGCTATACCCGAGATTTCAGGGCATCACGGCGCAGGATATTTACATTCACTCACGCCAAAACTTTCAGCGCAACGTGAGGATCAGCTTCAGCAGTTGCGCCGCTTTGCTTGGTCACCGCGCAATCCAGCGCCCCTTGCCGTCGTTGCACAGTCCAATGCCCACGCCGCCGTCAAAATGCCACCGTGCCGGCCCAACTCCTCCGGTTACCATGGGGCACGCGCACTCCAATGACGTATACTAGTCGGAGATTCGTGCCGGCGGCGATCGTAGTGCTCGGCACTTTTGAGATGGCGCATGAGGCGGCACGTGTTTTTGACGCAGCCGTGTGGCGTCTCGGTCGCCCTCACGTGCAAATGATCACTCTCCATAATATGTTGACGCGGTAGCAGGCGGAGATGCTTGCGCAGCCGCCGCGCCTCGTCACCGAGGAGGAGAAGCAGCGCCGAAAAAGGCAACTTCGGTGCATCTACTGTTGGAGATATGCTATATGTGTATCCTCATAGCATGTCACTTACCCGGATAACCCGGGTGACCCACAGTTGGTAGCATGGCCTGTGGCCTGCTGGACGGCCCAGTTAGATGGATCCAGAAGGGAGGCCCATGCCGGATAAAGGAAGGCTACGGTGGAGTCACCAGCGTACCCGGAGACTTGGAGTGCAAGATACACAAGACTTTGATAGACGGTGTAGGACTCTGTAACCTATCCGGCTAGGACTTTTCCCTGTAACCCTAGGATCTGTCGACTATATAAGTCGGGCCTATGAGAGCCTTTAGGGCACGATAACTTACAACTACACACAACCTCGCACAACGAACCTATCTCTGTAACTCGACGTAGTGCCATTATAGTGATTTATAGCAGGAGTAGGATTCCACCACCGTCGTGGGATCTGAACCTGGGTAAGCCGTGTTACCTCGTACCCGTCAACCGTCCGCCTTCCCCCACGTCTCTAAACACGCACTGTGAGGACCCCTCCATGACGTACTCTTCGGCAATACCACGACAGTTGGTGCCCACCGTGGGGCAAGAGGCGCTTCAGGCTCTTCAGCGGGCGAGGACCAAGATCTTCGCGGGAATCGGCGAAAACCGTGGCCATCGGTCGAGTTCTCTTCTCCGGCAATGTTCCGATCGTCCCTCCTGACGAGTTCTGGATCCCGACGAAGACGAACCCTACGCGGTGTTCGATCGTTCCTATCGGAGACATCCACCTCTTCATCGGCGAAACCGACTCGGGCACTAGTTCCCTGGGAGTCGGAGGAGCATCAAGGCCCGCATGGACCGCCTACGGGCAGGATACGTTCGCGGAAAGGATCGATGTCGGATCTCTCTTCGGAGTTTGCCGGCAAAGATCGGAAAAATTCAAGGCCCACCCAAACCGCCCCTGTGCAGGATATAAAGGTGGAAGATCACTGCAAATCCACCGGCTTCGCTCGTGCGTCTGGAAAGCAGAGATCCAAGTTCGTCGGCGTGGTCACCATCTTCGATCTGGCGCGCTGCATTCAGAGAGAGGGTGAAAACCCCCGCGACTACCTAGCCAGGTGGCTCCGTATACGAGCCGATCTGGCCCACTACCCCGATGATAATGCTCGGTATCACTTCGTGGAAGGACTGGACCGTGGCACACTTCTCCGACATTCTTTAAGACGGCAGCAGGCAACAGGACGCCTTACCCTCGAAGAGATGGTGAGCACCGTCAACAACTACGCGGAAGCTGATGCAGCAGCCCAGATGGCGCTTGCGCTAAGGGATGGAGAACCTCCGATTCAGCAACCGCCACCACCGCCTCTTGCCGCCATCGTCGCAGCAGCACCACCACCTCCAGTCATTGTCGAGGCCGTTGCACCTCTACCGCCCGTCATCGAGGAAGTCCTGGCACCCTCCGACTCTGCCATTGACGCGCTTTATGCTGACTTCAGTGCAGATCCAGAGGAGATAGATTTCAGCCTAGAAAAGCTAGACTCCGCTATGCAGGAGATGAAGGAGGAGTACTCGCGCGACGAGCAAGCCAACAATGCCGTCACGTCTCGAGGGGTGTTCGTCACCATTGGGACGTCAATGGATGAAGACCAACCCGGACGATCTCCGCCTACAGTGCTGGGAAAGGGGAAGGGGCCACTTACTGCTGCTGACGATGATCGCGCAAAAGTCATGCCTCCTCCGCCTAACCCAGTGCAACAGCCGCAGGAACTCGGCACCGGCCCGAGCAACAGCAACACCACAAACTTGCCGCCTCCGGCATCCACATCTACAGCAGCCCAAGTTACTCCAGATGATAGAGTGATGTACGGCAATCTCCTCATTGAGCCACTGACCGTTGCTCATATCCGGAACATGACCCGACAGCGAGAAGCGCCAAGGATTCTTTGGAGGAAGCACAGCCATCATGAGCAAGGCGCTAAACTAGATCGAGATCTGGTCAACGCGCAGAAGTCCATAGAGAAATCTAGAGCAATGGAGGCTGAATACAAGACTTTGCTGCAGCAGCAGAAGGCTAAGAAAGCTCCAGCTCGCGTCATCAACGATCCTGGTGTACGGCGCAACCTAGGATGGGCTCCCTCGAAGCCGGCACAGGCCAAGCCATACATTGACAGTGAAGTCAAGCAGGTGATGCCCACCCCACTCCTTAACCTCGCCGTCGCTAAGACCCTCCTGGAGCAGGATAGATCACCTGAGGCAGTGGAACAGGTCTACGACCTAGTGGCCAAGGCGGTGAAGCAGCAGGAAAAGGCCACCTCTTAGAGGCTTGAGTCTGACCCAGCGCTCTGCCAATCTAGCCAGTACAAGCCGCCAAGGGATAGATCTCCTCTTGATGTCGGGTCCTAGATGGGTTCATCAGAGCGAAGACGGAGGGATGCGCGCAACAGGAAGGATGCTATCCCCATATCCTCCGACCATGGAGAAAAGGCCCGACCTCGTTGCCCATCGCCACCTCCCCGATCCCCCCGACATCACGAAGATTACAAGACTCACCATCGTACGGATATGCCCCCACCAAAGCAGTGTGGCATCGTCATCCATGACAACACGGAGCAGACCCGTCATGACGGAGAGCGCAACCAAGGACACAAGAGCAGGTCACGCCATGACCCTCCGCGTCCGACAAGCAACCATGACAGGCGTGAGGCGTCGCAGGAGGGTAACAGCAAGAAGGCTAACCCACCACCACCTCCGCCTCCGTCACCACCAAGCAGTCACCATGGCGGAGGAGGCCCGCATCGTTCACGCAGTCCATCCCCTGTCGACAAGAAGAAGAAGAACCCGGAGTCGTACGATGCACATTCGCGGATCGATAAGATCCACGAGGCCCGGGAAGGACCATACCTGGGACCATGTTGCTTTGGACCTCCAATACGGTCCGCAAATTACCCCAAAGGTTTCCGGATTGACAAGACCATCAAGCCCTATGACGGCACCGCCAAGCCAGCCACATGGTTGCAGGACTACGACAACGCGGTGGAGATTGCCGGAGGCAACCCAAACACCGCCGTCAAGTACCTCCCATTAATGTTGGCAGGCACGGCCCGTCAATGGATCGACGACTTGCCGGAGAAGTCTATCTACAACTGGTTAGACATGCAAGAAGCATTCACCAAGAACTTTGAGGGTACAAACAAGCGTCCCTGCACTGTGGGCGATCTACAGAGGTGCGTGCAAGAGAAAGACGAGACATCTCGCGCCTACCTCTCCCACTGGCTGGACATGAAGAATTCCTGCGCAGGAGTGCATGCTCAGACCGCCATGGCCGCCTTCATCGACGGGTTGGAAAGAGGTATGTTGCTCCGACATAAGCTGAAGCGCTTGCAGGACAATCACCAGCTCGACTTGAACCAAATGATTCAGTTGGCTAGTGTGTTCGCAACTGCCGACGATGATGCTCGTGGATCCTTTCCGGCAACATCCGTTCCAACTCAAGCTCGGAGGAATAGCAGTACAAAGCGGAAAACCTCTCCAGAAGAAAAGCAATCTACCGACATGGTCGCTATGACTTTTGCAGGACGAGGTGAAGGCGGACAACGTGGCCGAGGAAGGGGAGCTGGTCGTGGGCAGCAACGAGGAAATGAAACTACCTCGGCGCCGCTCCGTGTTCCCCAAACCTACGAGGAGTACCGCGATATGTCGTGCCTCGTACACATCGATGTCAACGGCAAGGCCACCTATACCAATCGACACTGCAAGTTCGTCAACGACCTCAAGGAAGACCCGGAGTCCGGCTACAAGCGAAGTCGGAAGAATAGACCGCGAGGCAAGGGCAAGGGTAAGAAGGAGGAGGAATCCAAGGAATCAAGTGACATGGACGAGGACGTTGACCCCAAGCACGCCGACAAGGGCAAGAACCCCTTCACTAAGAAGGCACCAGTCTACCACACTTTCCTTGGCACCCCCACCGTCCGACAACAGAAGACCTCTATGAGGATCCTGATGGCCACACTCCCCCCAGTTCCCCAGTACCCGTGCTGGTCGGAGGTTCCAATAACTTGGGACAGGACGAACCACCCAGACCTTATACCTACAGAGAACTAGTACGCCATGGTCACCAACCCCCTGATTGACGGTGTGGAGTTCACCAAGTGTATGGTGGATAGTGGAAGCAACATCAACATCATGTACCTGGATACACTGCAGAAGATGAACTTGACGGAGGCAAACCTAAGGCAGACCAACACCATCTTCCACGGCGTAGTTCCTGGTCGGGAGGCTCGGTCCCTTGGGTGCATTACACTTCAGGTTGCGTTTGGTGATGTTAACAATTACCGCCAAGAGCGCATGACCTTCGAGGTGGTCCCCTTCAAGAGCGTGTACCACGTCATATTCGGCCGCGACATATTCCACACGTTCATGGCCAAGCCATGCTTCGTCTACAATAAACTCAAGATATCCGGACCAAACGGTGTCATCACCATATCCGGAAGCTTTACCAAGGCAAGGTACTGCAAGATCAATGAAGCAGCCATTGCAGAAGCTGTCCTCTACAGCGAAGAATTCAAAGAGATCCAGAGCAAGGTCGATGACTCAGAGATGCTGCGTCGAAGAAGCAGATGTCTAACTCCACTCCTGCATTCAAGGCCGCCATCGAGACCAAGCCGGTGGAACTTGTGGTCACCGCCATTGGGACGAACCTGGATCCCAAATAGGAAAGCGCGCTCGTCGAGTTCCTCCGTGAGAATAGGGACATCTTTGCCTGGCAACCCGCCGACATGAAAGGTGTACCTAGGGAACTTGCCGAGCACAGCTTAAACATTGATCCAAAATGCAAACCAGTGAAACAACCTCTACGACGCTTTGGAGACGAGAAGAGACACTCCATTGGCAAAGAGATAGCTAGGTTACTTAAAGCTAGATTTATCCACGAAGTCCTTCACACTTGATGGGTGGCCAATCCTGTACTTGTCCCCAAAAAGGGAACCAATGAATTAAGAATGTGCGTTGATTACACCGGATTGAACAAAGCATGTCCCAAAGATCCATTTGCTTTGCCTCGCATTGACCAAGTCATTGACTCGACGGCTGGCTCGGAGCTTTTGTGTTTTCTCGATGCATACTCAGGATACCACCAGATCAAGATGAGGAAGTCGGACCAATTGGCCACTTCGTTCACTACCCCATATGGCACGTTTTGCTATGTCACGATGCCCTTTGGGCTGAAAAACGCAGGTGCTACATACCAGCGGACAATGCAATGTTGCCTCCACGACCAAATTGGTCAAAACGTTCACACCTATGTGGACGATATCGCGGTGATGTCTAAAAAGTCAAATGAGTTAATCTCCGGCTTAAAAGAAACCTTTGATAATCTCCGAAAATACAACATGATGCTTAACCCTAAGAAGTGCGTCTTCGGGGTTCCAGCCGGAAAATTGTTGGGTTTCATTGTTTCCCAACGCGGAATCGAAGTTAACCCGGAGAAAATCAAGGCCATCTTAAACATAAACCGTCTGACATGCCTCAAGGACATTCAACGACTAACATGTTGTGTTGCAGCAGTTAGTCGGTTCATCAGCCGACTTGGAGAGAAGGCTCTGCCACTGTACAAGTTGCTGAAGAAGGTGGAAAAATTCAGATGGACAGACGAAGCAGACGCATCATTGAAGCAGCTCAAGGAGATTCTTTCCTCAACGCCCATCCTTGCAGCACCCGAGCCTGGAGAGCCCCTGTTAATCTACATGGCGGCAACCAACCGGGTAATCAGCATCGTCGTCGTGGTAGAGCGGAAGGAACCAGACTATGAGCACGGAGTTCAATGACCAGTTTACTATGTAAGCGAGGTCTTGACGGAGTCCAAACAGCGTTACCCGCACTACCAGAAGATAGCTTATGGAGTATTCCTTGCTTCTCCGAAGCTGAGGCATTACTTTCAGGAGCACCCAATCACAGTGGTGAGCAAGACTCCGTTGTCCGACATTATTAACAACAACGACGCTACGGGAAGGGTCGCGAAGTGGGGCATTGAACTTGCCGCCTTCGAGATCACCTACAAGAGACGCGACGCTATCAAATCACAAGCCTTGGTGGATTTTGTTGCAGATTGGATGGAGATGCCAGATGCTACTCCGTTATCGGAACCAGAATACTGGGTGATGCACTTTGACGGATCAAAGCTGTCAATGGCTCAGGGGATGGTGTATTGCTACAGTCACCAACAGGAGACAAGCTGCACTACGTTCTACAGATCCACTTCGAGGCTACAAACAACATGGCGGAGTATGAAGCACTCATTCACAGACTACGTGTAGCCAAGGATATTGGCATCAAGCGCATAGTCTGCTGTGGAGATTCCGACTAGGCTGCCCAGCAGGTGGCTGGCACCTGGAACGCGCGAAACCCTATGATGGGGACATATCGAGACGAAGTGGACGAGATAACCAAGAGCTTCTGGGGATATGAAGTCAAGTATGTACCTAGGGGGCAAAATGAGGCAGCTGATCTGTTGTCTAAACTTGGATCAGGGCGCAAGCAAATTCCGCTAGGAGTTTTCCTAGAGCACCTGCGCACACCATCTGTGAAGGGAGCCGACATAGACAACCTGGATAGAGCTGACTCTTTCGTCAACATGGTGACTAAGGTCCCTCCGGCTTGGACAAAACCGTTCATGGAATATCTCGAACACGAAACTTTGCCCGACGACTAAGTCGAAAGACGGCAAATAGTACGACGAGCAAAGGGTTATACCATAATCAATGGGAAACTCTACAAAAGGAGCACTACTGGTGTATACCTAAAGTGTGTTTCTCAGCTAGAAGGTATGGAAATCCTACGCAAAATCCATCTCGGAGATTGCGGGCATCATGCCGCTCCTCGATCGTTGGTCGCGAAAGCCTTCCGGCAAGGATTCTCTTGGTGACCATGGCGGGCACGACAAATGGTTGAGACATGCATGGGATGTCAGTATTATGCCCGACAACCACATGTTCCTGCTGAAGAATTGCGAACAATACCAATAACTTGGCCGTTTGTAGTCTAGGGGCTAGACATGGTGGGACTGTTATAGACGGCACCTTGTGGGTTTACACATCTGCTTGTAGTAGTTGATAAATTCACTAAATGGATAGAAGCTAAACTCATTAGAAAGCTTGATGGGGCAACTTCCCTTTGGTTTGTCAGGGATCTAGTGGTGAGATTTGGTCTCCCACATAGCATTATCACCGAAAATGGCAGCAATTTGTCACTCGGAGAAGTTGAGGCTTATTTTTGGGAGAAAGGCATCTGACTTGAACTTGCATCTGTGGCACACCCACAATCCAATGGTCAGGTTGAGCGAGCCAATGGATTAATTCTGCAGGGAATCAAGCCACGTCTTGAGGCACCGCTACATAGAGCAGCTGGAGCCTGGGCGGGAGAATTGCCATCTGTGCTGTGGAGTTTACGAACTACACCCAACAGATCCACAGGCTACACCCCTTACTTCATGGTATATGGAGCATAAGCCATCCTGCCTTCCTACATCCTTCACGATTCACCAAGAGTTGCCGCCTATGACGAAGATGACGCTGAAGAATCCAGACGCCTAGATGTGGACCTTCTCGAGGAGGAGCGTGTTTTGGCATGCCAAAGATCCGCCATCTACCAGCAGAAGCTACGCGACTACCATAGTCACCGCGTTCGGCATCGCTCGTTTAAAGAGGGGGATTTGGTGCTCCGACTTAAGCAGAAGAAGTCACACAAACTATCCCCGCCATGGGAAGGACTGTTCATCATAAGCAAGGCGCTACTCAATGGGTCTTACTACCTCGTTGACAATCGTGAACTAAAGGATAGACCCAACGAGGATCATAAGCGTAAGCGATGTGACCCGGATGATGACTACCCGGAGCTTGATCGGCCATGGAACATAGCACAGCTACGTCCTTTTTATACTTAGCATTTTTTATCTAATTGTATACCTCTTATATAATCAATGAAATAAAGCTCTCTGGTTCACTCATATTTCTGAGTCTTTTACCTCCTTTAGTGTTCATTTTTTGATCATGTAAAACCTTTATGCACAAGCTTTGCGTTTGCACTTGTGAAAATTCCGCCTACGGGCGTTAGCTTAAGTTTTCTGGTCTACACGTTTTTTTTCGTTTTTATGTGGATTCTGGAGTAGTGACTTTTGACACTTATTATCGGCGATTTTGTGATCAAGTTATTGACACTGCCATTGGGCATCATCACCTAAGTGCATGGTTCTGACAACGAGTCTTCCGACTCACGAAAAGTCAAGCATAAGAACCAAAGTAATGGATAAGCCAGCATTTGCTTAAAAAATATATACATGCTGGAAACTAGTTCTTGAGCAGCAGGAAATAACAACCATTGTTTTCCGCCTTAAGTTACATGAACAAAGTTTTTTTCCGCATATACACCAAATGGGAAACAAATATTACAAAGTTTTTTTTCACTCCTTTGGCGCAGGTGACTTAGAAGCAGCATCATCACCAGCCGGAGAGGCACCCTCGAAGTCGGCGCTGTGGTGGGATTCGGAAGAATCTTGGTTGCCGCTATCGATGATGTTCATGGGCACGAAGACGTCGATGTCCACCAACTTGGAAACTCTGGTGTCATAGCCCGCGAGTGACGACAAGATGGCTACACGATCAATCTCTTTGCCATCATCACCAACGTCGGGGATACCAGAGGTCACCGTGTCGATGTCGGCACCTTCATAGTGTGCCTTGACCATTGACAGCGCCATCCTCGCGCCAGCCCGTGCACACGAAGATTTCCAGCTTGTGATACGCTCGGGGGCTCGGCATAGAATCTCTGAGTACTTCGCCACGGAGTCCGATGCCTTGATGTTTATCTGGATGGGCTTAGCAATCTCCTTGGCTTGGGTGATGGCGGTGTTGATGAAGTTGCCGGCAAGAACCATGCATTCCTTGGTTGGAGGAGGTGATCGGGTTAAACCCATAGGAGCTGCAAATTCCGACAAGGAGCGCATGAGTTCAACAAATCAAAGTATCCAGACTACAGAATACCAAGTCGGAGAAAACTAACTGAAGATGCTAGCCTCAGCTTGCCAGAGGGTGTCCGCCAAGGATTGTTTCTCTTGTTGGAGGAGCTTGTACGCCTCGCTATGGCGATGATTCTGCTAATCGGCAGCTCGCTTCTGATCTTTTAAGGTCACGATCTCCTCCTTCAAGCGATTGATTTCCTCGGTGGCGGAGTCCTGCAAGGCCTTCATCGACTCCTCATGCATTTTCGGCATGTCCTTCCTCTCCTGCTTAAGAATCTTGTTTTCGCTATCTAGCTCTTGAATGTGTTTGCATTGTTCAACAATATTCTTGGCCTTGGCGATGGTTTCTGCAAGTCGGAGAAAGTAAAGTACATCGTGAGTACTCGGAGAATATGGGCACAAAACCAAGTCGGAATGCGCATTAGAAAACAAACGCTTGCTCTTGGTGATCTATTCCTTCAAGAAGGCAGTTTTACCCTTTTCATCTTCTAGATCTGCACGCATCTTCTGGTACTTGTCGTTAGCCATACCCCTCCAAGCATTCTCGTTCTGTGGAAAAAAGGACAAATTTAAAACGTTGTTTAGCCTGCTTGGAGCATCTAGTCGGAAATTTTCCACCTAGACGCTCGGGGGCTACAGCAAGAGTTTTTGACTCAACAATATGCTTAGCTTTCTTTAAGCATCTAGTAGGAACTAATTCAGTTACAACTAGAAGATTGGGGGCTACGGTATAAAGTTTTTAACTCGGGCATATGCTTAGCTTTCTTTAAAGCATCTAGTCGGAACTAATTCAGTTGCAACTAGAAGCTTGGGGGCTACAGTATTAAAATTTATAAACACTGCGTATGCTACTCTTAAAGCATATAGTCGGAATAATTCATTCCATCTAAATGCTTGGGGGCTACAGTGAGAGGTTTTCTAACTTAAGTCACTCTTAGAGCATATAGATGCAAAAACCTATGGTTTTTTCCGTCTACATCCTCGGGGGCTACAGTGGGATACTCATATAAAAAGCTAAAGGAAAAGAAAACTTACAAGTGCGATGATCTTGAGGTTTGTAGCACTCTCGACCAGCAGCTTGGCAAAGGATTCGCTATTTCCTTGCAAGATTTCTGCTTGCCGGCGGAGTTCCTCTAGACCGCACGTCGGAGATATCGGTGCCGCACCAGGAACCATAGCAGTGCTACCCGGCGTAAGTGCCGGATAGACTATCTTCGGAAAAATTATGGCTTTCTTGGGTGCGGGGGCACCGCCTGTGGCAGAAGTACCTGCTTCCACCACCGCCTTGCCGCCACCGATGGCATCCTTAGCCGGAGCTTCAGCCATTTGTTGGGCGGTACTCTCCTGCGTTGCCTGCTCTCCAACAACAGCAAGCTCGGTAGAGGCGCCAGAGTCCACTTCCATGGCGGAAGGGCCTGAGGTCTCCTTAGCTTGTGAGCTTGTCGGGGCAGACGAGGGCTTGACAGCAGGAGTGGCAGGGGTGATGTCGGGGGAGGCATCGCGATGCAGCATGTCCTTGATATTTCGAGATGCCCCCAATGTTTTGGAGGTCTTCTTGAGGCTGGTCATGGCTTTCTTCCTAAAACGTGCAAAATGCATAAGTACAGGAGCAAGACAGATAAATAGACAATGTCGGAGAATGAGAAGCTTACACAAGTGGGGGTGCTTTGGCAAAGGGGATCCCGGTAACTTTTATCTTTTCCGCCTCCAGGGCGGCGGTAGTCTTTTTGGAGGCTCCACCCTCCGTCTTCTTTTTCTTGCCTTCGTCGGCAGCGCCAGAGGTGGAGCTCTTCCGCTTCCGCGCCAACGGAGCTTCGTCGTCGGACATGATCGTGACATCCTTCATCTTTGGATCATAGATTTGAGGAGCCATGCTCATCTCATCTATGTCGCTAAGCTATAAAGTGAAGGGTCATCGTGTTAGATAAGATGACATTTGCAAGACGGAAGAACTGGAGTATATGTCGTACACGGAAAATAAAAACCTACCTTTGGGCACTTGCCGTTTAAGAACATGTCGTAGGTGATGGTGAAGCCGCGCTTCTTATACTTCACCTTGACGATGTCCTTAAGGCGGAGCTTGACGGAGTCGCTCGAGAAGTTGTCCACGGAGATGCAGAGACTATCCCTTCTGTCGCTGGTATACTCGTGCATGAGCTTCGCGTGGTGCTGCAGAGGTTGGATTCGCCTGATGAACCAGCACATGGCTAGGTCCAAGCCGGTCAAACCCGTCTCTACAAACCATTCGATCTACCTTATGGCTCGAGAAGCGTCGAGGACGGAGGGAAGGGAGACCTGGGATCTCCATGAAGAGGCTTCAGCGGCGGCTCCATCAATGAAGTCCGGGTACGTAACTTGTCGGCTAGCCAGAGGGATGTCTGTGCCATAAAAGTACGTTCGTTTCCAGTTCTTGCAGGACTCGTGGCCGACGATGTCGGAGAACCGCCGGCCAGGTCGAATCTTGAAGCTTATGGTGCCATAGTTTCTAAGCTCTTTCTTGCTATGTCCGGCTTCACGTTTGACGGTGAAGAAGTACACAAAAGTTCTAACCTAGGCCTTATCCCTAAGTATCCCTCGCAAAGTGTCGCGTAGTTGCTAAGCACTAAGATACTATTGGGGGAAAGGTTCTGAGGCTGGACTCTATAATGGTTCAAGACGGAGAGGAAGAAGTTGGAGATGGGCAGGGAGACGCCGCGTACCAGTTGAGCTTTGAGGTACACCTTTTCTCCGGCTTGGGGAGAAGGTGTCACCTCGCCGGCCGGCGCCTCCCGCCAGGCAAGTCCCTCCGTCGCGGGGAGGTAGCCTTCGGCGACCATCTCTTGGATATCACGGTCTGTGATATCCGATCCGCGCCAGTCGCCCTTGTGCAAGTCTGGTTCCTCCTCCAGTGGCTCTAGTTCCGCCAAATTTAGGTCACCGCCGATGCGGGGATGACCAAACCCTCTGGGGGCACAACGACGGAGCTCGCCGGCTTCGCTCAACGCCACCATTGATGGAGAAGTGCTGCTGCTGGCCATGGAGTGAGATGGGGTGCGACTGGTGCAGATTGGAGCTAGGGTTTTTCGAGAGTTCTCGCGGAGAGCTCGAGGAGACACGCGACTGAAGGAAGAAGATGATGCGAGGAGAATGAGGTAAAAAGTGGAAATTCCCCACGGTTACTATTTATCATCCTTGGCATCAAGATTCATGCAGCTTGATCGGATGGTTGTCGCGTAGGCGACGTGTTCGCGAACGTGCGCGGAAATTTCGCCACGTCTCCAACCGTCGCCGCCAATGGTTAGTATCGCTCGCGCGGGAAAATCGGACATGATTGCGTTCTCTGCATGTGTGAGTTATGAGGCGTCGCTGACCTAAGCCTACGTCGTCCTAGCTGACATGGGTAGATGAGCCGTAACATCGAAGATTCCGACATTGACGAATCTAATCCGACTACGGAACAGTACGATGGAAGATTCAGCATTTCTCCGGCTTACAAGTTGAAGACGGAGAAAAGCTTTGCAGGGTTCTTTGGGAGGACTGCAAGATATTGCTTGACGATTTGCCGACATCCTACTAGACGGAGCATTCATCTGAAGAGGCAAGACGGCGCAAGATCTCGGAGTTCTCCGGGGGCTACTGTTGTGGATATGCTATATGGGTATCCTCATAGCATGTCACTTATCCGGATAACCCGGGTGGCCCACAGTTGGTAGCATGGCCTGTGGCCTGCTGGGCGGCCCAGTTAGATGGATCCAGAAGGGAGGCCCATGCCGGATAAAGGAAGGCTACGGTGGAGTCACCAGTGTACCCGGAGCCTTGGAGTGCAAGATACACAAGACTTTTATAGACGGTGTAGGACTCTATAAGTCGGGCCTATGGGAGCCTTTAGGGCACGATAACTTACAACTACACACAACCTCGCACAGCGAACCTATCTCTGTAACTCGGCGTAGTGCCATTATAGTGATTTATAGCAGGAGTAGAATTCCGCCACCGTCGTGGGATCTGAACCTGAGTAAGCTGTGTTACCTCGTACCCGTCAACCGTCTGCCATCCCCCACGTCTCTAAACACGCACTATGAGGACCCCTCCATGGCGTACTCGTCGGCAATACCACGACATCTACGACGCCGAGAAGGGCAAGCGCATGAGGGCGGAGTGGACCGCCCACTTCCCGTAGGACGTCGAAGCCGAGTGCGCCTTCTACGCGCGGAGGAAGGAGGAGCGAAAGGCACACCGCCGCACATTCATCGAGGCGCAAATTTCCGGCCCGCAGACGACGGCCGCTGGCTAGACCAATTCCCATCGACACCGGTGAAATCATCGACGAAGGAGGAGGACGATTTTAATTTTTAGATTAAAATGTGGAAGCTGGTCGGTGCCAATAATAAAGTAGGTAGTCTAGCTTCATTGTTGCCACCGATCCGTTTGTAGCGACCAGAGGTATATTTTCACACTATCTTTTTTTAGTTTTCTTGATCTTCATTTGTGTAGAAATGCGTGTGGAAACATGTTTGTGGCCGTACACTGCGCTGTAATCCTGTTTTGCGACTTTTGCAGCGCGCTGAAACTTGCGCTTCCGGTGAAGCAACAACAGATAGCACGCGATGTATGTCAAAACCTGGTGATATAATGTATGTCAAAACCCGGTGATGTAAACTAGTTTTAACGTGTGCGAATTTGCGGTGCTTGTTGGTGATGCTCTATCGTGTGCTGCACGGAGAAAATTGCAGCTAATATCAACCTTTTGTAGTATACGTTGCACAAAACACATAAACAACTTTTTTTTACAGCTAGAACAGTCTGTGACTTGATTTCTTGCACCTGGCTCAAAGGAAAAACTTAATCTTGTTAACATGTTATCTAGCTAGTCGAATATACTGTTGTGCTTATAGCATATCATTCGAAACATAAAATATTTGAAGATAAATATATTACCAAAAAGTCCTTCACATAGGCACGAGTGATCATCTTTTAAAAAAACGATTTTCTTTTCTCTTAAAAACATATAAATACAAATACATGTGTAGTATGCATGAGCAAATTTGCATTAAAAAATATTTTCATATATAACATATAAAAAAATAAATGTTGAAATAAAATGAGATCTTTTTGCCCTTTTTAGGTACACAATTTTATGACTTTTATGTAGCCTATAATCCAAAGTATTATGTACCAAAACTCCACGGGTATATAGAGGACATGTGTATGTATCAATGTCAATTCTTTCATAATTCATTTAAACTTTCTAATACCACCTTCTATTTTTAAAGTACAGTTGTAATATCAATAACAATAAATATAGAAAAATCAGTATAACATCCCTTTCTAAATTTATTTCATTAAAATGTTTGTAAGTAAAGTTCTTCATTTGGGCTACTTGCAAAACATATACTGCGCTAGTTGCAAAAAAAACTTATTTCTATGTTTTGTGCTCCCTTTGTTTTAAAATAGATGTATTAGATTTGTCAAAAATTAAATAAATATAGTCAGTATTTAGTATATAGATTCATCTAAATTTTAATAAACCTGCGACATCTAAGATAGAGAAAGTATAACAAATAACACAAAGATTGGAGTTAGCTGGAATTTTCTTTGCTGCGTGCGTCTGCTTGCCTCAATTCTGGTACCAGCTAGGCTATCACCACATGGCGGCTGATGCAGAGCAAGAGCCGATCGAGATTCCGTCCCACACTGGCACGAAGATCGGTTTACAAACGGCCACAATAAAATTTGGATGCCACTAACTATACCAGTGTCCCCACTTCCGAGTGGTGGTAGACCGATCCGATTGCGATGGTATTGGTACCTTTCGCGTCCTACTAGATCACTCTCAGCTCCTCCTTTCTCCGGTTGCCAAGCCATGGCCGTCATCCTCCCCGTGGCGAGGCCCAGACGCTTCCTCCTCGCGGTCTCACTGGTCGCGGTGGCGCTGCACGCGCTCGCGCGCGGCTCCGACGCGCAGCTCTCGGCGGGGTTCTACTCGGCGAGCTGCCCCACCCTGAACGCCGTCGTGCGGCAGGTCATGTCGCAGGCCGTCGTCAACGACACGCGCAGCGGCCCCGGCATCCTCCGCCTCTTCTTCCACGACTGCTTCGTCAGCGTACGTGCATACGCGACACGGCTCAGCCAGCTGATTAGCATCGCATCGATTCGGCTGCTGCCTTATGCCCATATTATTCCCCAGCTCTGAACTGAACTGAACTGATGAATGGATGGATTCCTTTCCAGGGCTGCGACGCTTCCCTGCTGCTCGACGACACGGCCACCACGCCGGGCGAGAAGAACGCCGGCCCCAACGCCGGCGGGTCCGCGTTCGGCTTCGACGTCATCGACAGCATCAAGACGCAGGTCGAGGCCGCCTGCCCCGGCGTCGTCTCCTGCGCCGACATCCTCGCCCTCGCCGCGCGCGACACCGTTAACCTGGTCAGCACAGCCCCTCTCTCCCCCCACCACTCTCGCGCTACCTAGCTAGTAAATTACTCAAAACGCTCGTGCTCGCGCGTGCAGCTCGGCGGGCCGAGCTGGGCGGTGCCGCTCGGCCGGCGCGACGCGACGGTCCCCAACCCGAAAGGCGCGGCGACGGACCTTCCTGGCCCCGACAACGACCTCGCCGGGCTCGTGGCCGCCTTCGCGGTCAAGGGCCTCACGTCGCGCGACCTGGCCGCGCTGTCGGGCGCGCACACGGTGGGCATGGCGCGCTGCGTCCACTTCCGCACTCACGTCTACTGCGACGCCAACGTCAGCCCGTCCTTCGCGTCGCAGCAGCGGCAGGCGTGCCCGACCTCCGGCGGGGACGGCAGCCTCGCGCCGCTCGACTCGGTCACCCCCAACGAGTTCGACAACGGCTACTACCGGGGCCTCATGACGGGCGCCGGCCTCATGCGCTCCGACCAGGAGCTCTTCAACAACGGGCAGGTGGACTCCCTGGTGAGGCTGTACGGGACCAACCCGGCCGCCTTCTCGGCGGACTTCGCCGCATCCATGATCAGGCTCGGGAACGTCGGCCCGTTGACGGCCGCCAGCGGGGAGATCAGGCTCGACTGCAGGAAGGTCAATTCCTGATTGTTT
This sequence comes from Avena longiglumis, assembly GCA_030063025.1. Classification (NCBI taxonomy): domain Eukaryota; kingdom Viridiplantae; phylum Streptophyta; class Magnoliopsida; order Poales; family Poaceae; genus Avena; species Avena longiglumis. The sequence goes on from CP125978.1 coordinate 173,283,605, forward strand.
TTTTACATGTATAGAGAAGCAACATACGTTACTACAGTTGAATAGGAACGTGTCAAGCAATTAGTGAATTGATTGATCAATATTATTCTCTCCTGAATCTGTAGAGCTAGCTATACTGTTCGTGGCCCGTCTTCATGATCTAGTGATCACTTTCCTGGAACAAATTAAGCTTTAACACTAGCTACTTTCTACTCCAAGTAGCTAGTGTGACTATGTTTCAGTTATACTAGGATTTTGGAGGAAATTTGGCTTTACACTTTCTTGGGGAATGTTAGTGTTGACTTCCTATTCCGTTGGGTTTCAAAAGAGGGAAAAAGAATCAGCCGGAACTTCTTCGCAGAAGTTCATGTGTACTTTCTGCACATCACTCGTTGTAATGTTTCTTGATGACTGTACCTGCAATCCTGCATTTGTTTTCTCATTTCTTTATTCCAACAGATCCACTGGCCACTGTCCATCACTCTGCACTAATCAGCCCGGTCTCTGCAACTAGTACTCGGGAATATATTCTGGACACGCTTCATCACGGCATTGTGCCGATTCAGGAATAATCCCTAGTTAATTGTGGCGTTCTAATCTTTGATGGATATATTATAGAGCTTCAGCGGGAGCGACGAAAATGTGCGGCGGAACGCATACGTCGACACCCTCGAGCACGATGCCGTTCTTGAACGGCTCTGAAACGTCTAGAAAGGGACTCGTCACCGAGCAAATGCGGCAGAATTGTCTCTAGTTCTAGCCCTGCCTGTGCTGTGCTATCCAACTGGGCCAGGAGATAATGAGATATGTAGATAGCTGTTTACCGATTGGTTCGGGGTACATGGCCGACTGAATTTTTGCACACTTTTTGCAGTCGTTGTTTGTCCATCCATGATTCATTATTATGCTCTTGGCGATGAAGATTCTGTATGATGGTTCGAAAGGACTTGTGTAATAGCGCATTATTTTGTGGTGCTGTCGACACTTTTTTTTTGGATAAGTTGGTCCAGTCTGTCACTTCCGATGAGAGTGAACTCCTTTTTTTCCTGAGGGCTATGCCTAAATCTATTGCTCCTTCGGTCCCATAATATAAAATTTTAACCGAACAAGGATTCAACATGACCGGACATGTAAAAATTATGCCCATAGCAGAGGGAGTGAGAAAAAATCGCGGCATAGCCCAATTCCTTGGCGCCGGCTCTCAACCGATACCCCGTGATTCTGTTGAAAACGTGAGATGATTTTATTCAAATCGTGAGATGGTATGCATGAAGGTTCTTGAAGACTATGGGACAAGGCGGAGGTACAGTGTACTGACAGGTGCTAGAGTATCTTTAGCAGACACCCCATATCAGCCCTCATATAGCAATTTGGACAGATATGTGGGTTTAGGCTGTTTTTTTTAGACAGCCCAAACAGAGCATCTGTGGCCAGGTTCGAATTTATTTTGGGCCGCAGCCCAAAACAGCTCTTGACCGCTATATATCCCGTTCGGCGACACGGATACAGGTCAAACTCCATTCGCCTCGCCGCCGCTTCCACTCCTGCCGACGAGAAATTCACCGCGTGCATTCCACTCTCTGGCAGATTCCCTTCCTCCCGCACGCGTTCATGTCAAGGTGTCCGGCGGAGGTCGAGGAGGCCGCGACGGAGGGAGGGTGGGCGGCGTCGGATCCCCTTCCTCCCGCGCCCGCAGGCTGTCCACCGCCAAGAGCTCGAGCGGGACTGTCGGGCCTTCGACGCCGCGCGCATTCGTGGCTCCTACCGCTACCTCCACCATGGCCTCAAGCCGCCGCGGGCATTCGAGCGGCGTGAAACTTGTTTCTACCGCGATCTGCAGGCGTCGAGCTCCACTGGTCCGCCGACGTGCCGCCTCACCTACAACGAGGCATCGAGCTCGAGCGCCTCTCCCCCGGTGCCGCGGTTCGACCCGGGTGACTACACGGAGGACAACGACATTCCGATGCTCGCCGCCAAGCTCGAGCTCGCCACCCCCGCGCTGATGGCCGGCGATTTCGTCCCCGACTTCGTCCTAGGCACCGTCACGAAGCTGGTGAAGGAGCAAAGCCCCCGCGATGCCAATAAGAAGGTGGAATGGCTCATGGCGAAGCGGCGGGCGCTGCTATATCAAGCTTGACGACAATGAGCGAGCTCGACTTGCCCGTTGCTACGGCAAGCGACGCTAGTGAGTTGTATTTTGGCAGTCAGCGGCCGCAGCGGCGCCATTAATGCAGAAAGTGGAGCACTAGGCTCCGCTGTTCATCTGCTTTTCTCTGTCAAAATGTAGCGAACAATCTGGCGTGAATGTTTGTTTTAAACTTTGCAGTTCGGTTTGCAGCTTTTGGTTTGTGCGTTTATTTTTTAATCCATAAATCTGATTTGGGGGTGGCTGCTTTTGGTGTTTGGGGTTTGGGGTGTCCGCTAGAGGTGCTCTTATAGCTATAGAGCATAAGCAAAAATGACCCATCAAAAATTGCTGCAAGCTAGTGTTACAAGTTGTTTTGACACTAGTGTCAATTTATCCTGGCTTTGCCCCTTACTATAGCATTGATCTTGTTCCATAACTCCCAAGATACCACCATGAAAATCGAAGGATTCAACCTCGATCACATTGTCATCGTCGTACTCGTTGAAGGATGACACAATGTAGTTCTTGAAGAACTCATTCCCACTATCGTCCATGTTCTGCACGATGAAATGGATGAGCTCAGTCCTGCGTACAAGAACGAGGATGAAACGATGACCAAAAAGGTGGTAGAATGTGTACCTGTCCCGGCCGGGGCAAAGGTTCGAATAGGTGGAGTGCGGCCTAGGGGTAGACGGAATTCGACGTAGTGGCCGCCGACATCTTCAGGTCATGGACGGTCTGGTACCACACGCAGCCGCCCAAGGCCCCCAGTTCAAGCTTCGCAGGATGCGACAGCAAGGGGGCAAGAAGGAGAGTGCCCGGCAATAGCTACAACTGATTTGGTACTCCGATGACAATAGGCATGCCAGGAGCTTCAACAACAAGAGGCCTATGGGAGGAGGAGACAAAGGGAGAGGCAACGAGGTCCAGCGGCAACCTTCCTAGAGGGACGGTGGCACGGTGGCGGTGGCAGGGGTGGGAAGGAAGGGGCTGGAACGCGTGTTTGTGGCTGACGAGAGGGCCAGGGCAGGGAAGGGGAGGACACCACATGGACACGCAGGTTGTCCGTGTTCCTACAAACCTAGCTCATTTTTGGGCCTAGTTTGTGTAACATCCCAGTATTTAGGACCTAACGAAGGGTAGATTTAGGAATACGAATTGTTGCATGCATTCATTTGTGAAAATGTGGGTAAAATGTTTGCCAAATAAAACAACCTAAGTGATCAATGTTTCTTTCATATTTTCAGATTAGGTTTAGTCTTAAAGGGTGATTGTTATAAACTTTGAGATGATCTTAAGGAGTTATGTGTTTAAAATGAATTTGAATTTTAAACTTGAGTGTTTGAATTATAATTTAAATGATTTAGATATAAGATTTGAATCTTAAATTAATTAAGAGATAAGTATTATAACTTAAATCTTATCCAAAAGCAATATTGAATATGAAATTCATTTCATATTATTAATACATAAACAAGTTACAAAGAATGTAACCTACTGAAGTCATTCCAAACTTCACAATTTACAAAAGAATAAAGAATAATAATATTCTTTATTAATAATAATATAATCTTTATTACAATTAAATAAAATAAAGATTACAAGAATAATAAAAGAAAAATTACAAAAGAATAAGAAAATTACATTTGAATATCTATTAACTATCCTCTATCTAAATCTACACTAAAGTTTCATCTTTATCTCTGTACCTGCAAAACAAAGACTAAATAGAAACAAAATAAGATTAGTGTTAGTAATATTTCTCTCAGATATGCCAGTGAAGTGCACTTGACAAATTCTTCATTGAGAAATGTTATAAAGGGGCAAGTTTCACCAATATGAAAGATTTCATCTTTCATAAATTCAAAGCCAGAAGTCAAATGACAGCCAAGAGTGACCAATTCACCATCCAGGTGAAAGTAATCTGGTAGCAGTAAGTTCAAAATTTCTGAACCTATCCACAAGTGCATAGCAGGCACACAAGCTGGACACACACCAGCATGCAAATGGTGTGCTATCAACCTCACAAGCCTAGCCCAATATCACAAAACCACGGCACAACCGTGGAGGAGCACATAAGTGCATCTCTCCACTACACAGCACACAAGCATAGCTAGTGTTGACAGCAGTCAAACCAAGAACAGCAGCCAAACCAAACCACCCAGATCAACCCAAATATCACCAGGATGGTGACATAAGGAGGGGAAAGAATCAGGTGGACAGCAAGGCCAAGCCTAGGAGCTAGGAGGAGAAGTCCAGCTCAAGAGCAAGCACAGGAATCCATCAGATCAAGATCATCATCATCAATCTACTACACCATCATCAAATTTTGTGGTGAGCCTCATAAAACCATCACATGATTTCATCATATTATCTGAACAAAAGCATGTGTTGCTTTATGAAATGATCTCTGAATAATCACCCAAGAGAGGTGAATCTATCCTAGATATTTCAAGTATAAAGATAAGAAATCAAACTCAGCCACAAGCACTAAACTCTCCGACCATCATCACAAAATCTAGTATTAATTTTTGAAACTTAGAACATTCTTCATTTGATCTTATCATATCAAGGGACATCTCCCAGAGAGAGTAGCACCTCTAATCCTGCAAGTTTCAAACAAACTATTTGCTCAACTTACTAGGAATTAAATCCTAGAGCCTCAGACCAACATCATAGGCAGGAGAATCAAGAAAAGCTTTCATTTTATCGTGCCAGTATTAATCACAAGTATTGTCAAGGCTAAGCCCAGAGATAAAACCCAATCACTTGTGTGCCAGATCATAGTGGTATCACAAGGACAAGTTTTACAGGAGCTAAAAACAATCTTTGCTTAGTTCCCACAGATAAAAGGGACAAACCAATAAATATCATTTTCCTGAAGCCAAGTGCCAGGAATCAACATCAAATTCATATATACATCCACGAAAAAATCATTACATGTAATGATCATATTCAATGTGTATAATCTCATACAAGCCTACCATTATAATTGTAGTAAGCAACTACTGAGAGAAACTACTGTCAGTATAAGCATTCTGACAGTAGAGTAAGTCTCAGATCAACAACATAATCCAATCAGGGTTTCCATAGAAACACTAGCATGGGATCATAGTGGATTACCACTGGAATAAATCTGACAATCCACTAGCATCATCAAATCCACTACAAATCATGATCCACAGCAAACAATCATTCTTCATGCTCAAGTATGATCAACACTAGATCTAAAGCATCATGGATATGATCAACAGGGGGTTATGAACCCTAATCAGAACAAGAACCCTAATTAGGAAATGAACCCTAATTAGAACATAATCACTAGGCACGAGAAGCCACTAGACACACACATAGAGATTCATGGTAGTAGCATGAACAAGAACCATCGAAGCAACTTACCCGAGGTCCTCGTTGACGAATCAAAGAGGAGGCAGATTGGCCGACGAACCGCGGAGGCACAGCGAGCACCCCAGAGGGTGCTGCAACCTGCACCAGCCATGGCGGCGGCCACAGCAGAACACGAGCCCAGCACACCATCGCAGGCGGGACCGCCGTGGTGGCGACATCACCTTTCCCTAACCCTAGGGTTCGGGAACAGGGTGAATCTGACCGCGGGGAAGCCCCGGAGGCAATTCGAGTTGTACTAGACGAACAAGCAGTCGTAAACCTCGCCTTGCACCACGGCAGCGGCCAGGGGAAGCCACAACGGCGGAGCCAGAGCCCGCGGGGTCGGGGAAGAGGAAGGGTGAGAACGAGGAGGAGGCAGAGAGAATGGGCTGGGTGGGCCAAAACCCCTCAGGGTGGTATTTTGACCTTGCCCTATTGGGCCACACTGGCCCAATAAGCCCAAAAGGCCAACCCAAGTTGTTTAAAAAACTGTTTTCATCAACTGAAAAAGACCAAAATGTCCCTAACCTCAATAAAATTCTAGAAAATAAATAAAAAGTCCAGAAATTATAAATAAAATATTTTTGGATTCACAATAATCCACTCTATCCCAATAAAATAAGATATAAAATTTTGGACATTTAAATTTTATAAGAATTTTGTAATTTATATATTCCTTATGGAATTTTACAAAATTAATGAAAGATGATAAAAATAAATAAAAATCACTTTCATTATTTATTAATATTATAGTATTTTTGAAAAATACTAAATAAATATTTAATAATAAATTTTAATGTATAATTAATAATTCCTAAAAGAATTATTAAATGAAATAAAAGTCAAATAAAAAGGGAAATAAAATTAAATAATTCAATATATGCAATAAATATAAAAAATAATATTTATAAATGCTTGATTAAAAGGCACATTATATGGGGAAAATGCATATAAAATTAAATAATGCATTACATTACTTGCATAATCATTTTGCTTCTTTAAATATTGTCCTTACCGGGCAATAATGATGTTTTTGTAGAACTAGAAGCTCAAGGTCCAGTGAAAGCATCAGACTTCACTATCTTGCCATCACAAGGCAAGTTCATCACTTGCTCATGTCCTTTGAAGAGTCTTTATCAAAGTATTTGCAAATTGTGTGTTATCATATATGCTATAAAAGAAAGAAAATATTATTTTCATAAATAAAGAAATCATAGATATCATCCTAAGTGGTGATATAATGGAGCAATAGAACTTAGGGTTCTATTTGCAACAATGATGATCAAGTAGGGACTTAATAACCCCTGACATCAGTGATTCTAGCGCCTTATATTACGCGTTAGCCATGAGATTTGAAATGGGACAAAGAAGTCAACTGTATCTTCTTCCTCTCGCATGAAGCCGGATGTGCAGGTCATGGCTGTTATCATTGTAGCATGCATATTAATTGGTAATTCGTAGAGGATATGCAACATATGGGTGGGAACCCTCATCGTCCCACGATAGTTCTGGCATCTAACGGTTTGTACAAACCATTGCCGTAATTCATTATGTGGGCATGGTGTACACCAAGGAGGCATGCAGGGTCGCGAAGGGGGCAGTGATTGTCTTGAACCAACTACTAGGCCCCACATCATGGAATTGTGGACAGGAAAGTACGCCCGGTTGTGCAACAAGGATTTTATCTCTCATGGGTAAAGTAACGCACCTCTGCAGAGTGTAAGAACTGTAACTTGTTACTCCCTGTTCCGGGAAGGAGCTACGAACGCGGAAGGAAAGGAACTCCATGAAAGTTCTGGTCAACCTGCGAAGGCTGATTGTCATAGTTTTTCAAAATAAAATAAATCTTTGAAGAAAGATTTACAAAAACTGCATAATGCCAAGGATTTATAATCCGAGGTGGTAGTTAGAGCATCAAACTTCCCACCTTGCATATAATGAACTTGTTGGGTAACGCTGTTACTCATTCTTTCCTTTGATCCCTTGCTTAGACTCTGTGGATCCCGAAGACGTGACAATGTATGCAGCTGAATCCCAAGAAGATGTGTTCTACGAGGAACCTGATCTGTCCGGAGGAGTTGAAGGAGAGGATTACGAGATCCGCTATGGTGTCAATGGGAAGGAGTCCAATTAAGTATCTAGTTAGTAGTAACTAGCGGAGCCGAGCATCATGAACTCTATAGAACAAGCTGTTGATCTCAACTCCTAGTCGGAGTTGTTACTTTTAAATTTCCGCCGAACACTTTATATTTTGGTTTGTAAGTTGGATCTTTTGGAAGTCTTGAACTTCCGATATTGTAATAATAATAATGTGTGTACATTTGTAATATGGACCCGCAATGTTTCTGTTGTACCACTCTGAGGGATGTGATATTTATGGAACAGTGTTCTGTAGATGTCATGTCAATGACAATAGTGTACTACACATGCAGGTATCTTTGGGTCGCCATGATTGGTATCGTAGAAAATTGCTTTGACCTTAGGTTGGAAACCTAGTAAAGGGTATTACCTGTAGGAGAATTAGCAACGATAAAGAATTCTCTAAAAGTAATATAATGGGTATTCAAATGAGAATATTCCGTTATATATTTTAGTGCGATAATTCTTTGTTATGATGCAATATATCGTTGGATACTAATCAAAAATTATTTTCCTAATATACAGAGATATGGCACCAAAGTTTCCAGAACAGACTTTGGTAAGGAAAGAGGAGACTCTTGATGATTATCAAGGATCATTTACAGACCAACTTCGTTAACTTTTGAAGATCTTTAGTTGTCCAACTAGAATTCCAGTGAACACTATCACTTACCTCGATGGTCGAATGTTATCCAAGTATCGTGTGAGTATCCAACTTCCAGAGAAGCTTGGATTATATCACGATCTACCTATAGGATAAGGTAGGAGTCATTTAGCAACCTATCATGTTGTTGTTGTGGAGGCGATAGCTAATATCCGGGAGAAGAAAACCAAGGAATTAGAAGGTAGCACATTCTCTGTGATACCTCATGATTCTATTGACTCGGAGCCTATACAGGATCATCTTAATTTGGTTAAGAAGCATCCTAAGTTAGCCTCCAAGTTTATGGATAGATGTCGGACACTCATTGCGTCTTTTTACAAGACTCGTCAAGTGATTGTTGAAGATAAAAATGACATGGATCTAACTGATCCGGAAAGGAGGAAGCAGTTAGCATTCCAGCTAGAGAAAGAAGCAAGTAGTAGTGCAACACCTATCTTTAAGGATATACCTATAGATCCAGAATCTTTTATACCATATCCTTATTCACCAAGACCTGAACCTATACATGATCCTACCATGGATATGCAGTATGCAGTACCACAGGGATCAGAGGATAGTTCTGACTCAGAACTTCCTATTGAGAATTCAGATGGTTGGAGAATGGGATCATATAATGGATCTCACGAACACCAGATGTCCACAGATGGTTCCGACAGGAATGTTGGACAATCTAGTTGGATGGGTGCAAGGATGAACCCTAATAATAGTAGTAGAAATACCATGTCAACAGATATCCAGGATGGAGAAGAAGATCCTGAGGAGAAAGTGTTTGAATCATCAACATCCTCTCAAAACCCAGGGAATATACATTATCCAGTGTTTAACTATCTTGCCCACGAGAGCACCTAGGGAGCAGCAGGATCTGTGTATCCTGTTGACAACTCAAGAAATGAAGCTCAAGAGATGCAGACTGGAGATAATGTTGAATATGTTTCTGAGGACTTTCCAGGTGAGGGAGAGTCAATCGCCGAGTTGAGTAATAACTCAAGTCCTGACACTTCAGATACAGAGTATGTTCCTTCTGGAAGGCCATATGTTCCACAAACTATGTGACGAACAACACGTCATCATGGTTGAACATCAGGCATGTACGATGAACGTGGCTACTATTAGGAGGAGACAAGTAGTCAATAGTATCAAGTACTGTGAATTGTACCCAAGTAATAAGTTGTAATGATACCTATAAGGTATATGTTGTAATGACTTTGTATCATTAGGTAAAATATGTGAAATGCATATTTGGATTTTCTTTGGATCTTCATTGTGTGACTAGTTCTGTGCGTAAAGTCAAGCTCAGAACACATGTGCATGATGTAATTATGAGTATTTGCGTTTTGTTTCAGGACTAGAGGGTCATGGATACAGGTGTAGAAATGGAAACTGAGCAGCAGCGGATGGAGCGAGAGGCCAAGGAAAAGGCCGATGCAGATACAACAAACCAAGAAGCATTACCACCACCACCAATGAGGCCATTAATGGAGCAGAACTTTATGCAATGCATGCAAATGATGCAAGAGACCCAGAATAAGTTAATGGAAGAGCTGCTGGGGCGAGAAAATCAGAGGGCACATGAAGGTGGAGGAGTAAGTTTATCTGATTTCCAGAATGCAAGACCGTTACCTTTTGCATCAGTTCCTGAACCAATGGATGCAGAAGGCTGGCTAGCACATACTGAAAGGAAGCTGAAACCCGTGGGTTGCAATGATGAGGAAAAATTGAGGTATGCAACTCATCTGCTGACTGGACCTGCAGCATCATGGTGGGAAAATCAGTTAGCCATGCAACAACCAGGAAGGGAGTTTACCTGGGAGGAGTTCAAGTAGATATTCCGTGAATATCATGTTCCGGAAAGTGTCATGGAGTTGAAGCGGAGAGAATTTGAGGAGCTTCAGCAAGGATATACTAGTGTCATGAAGTACATCCGGGAGTTTAGCCAACTGTCTCGTTATGCTGAGGAGGATGTTAACACTGAAGAGAAGAGGAAGAAATGTTTCTTGCGTGGATTAAATCCGTTTGTAAGGATGCAGCTAAGGTTAGCCAATAAGCAAACTTATCAGCAGTTGTTGGATGCAGCCATTACTTTTGAAGATGACTACAAGAATGTCCAAGAGGATCGGAGGAAGAGAGCCAAGAAGGAAACCAAAAGAATTCAGGCAAGCAAACCTAAACCTAACCTGTATTTCAAACCTCGGAATAGGAATTATGGCAACAACAACAATAACAATAACAAGGGCAGTGGTGGAAATCGATCTAATCTGAGAACGAATGTTATCTGTAACAATTGTGGAATTCCAGGGCATTTCTAGAGGGAATGCAAAAAGCCTGTAGTAATCTGTTACGGTTGTGGTCAGAAGGGGCATATCAAGCCAGATTGTCCGAGTAAACCACCAGGAGGATGGCCTACCAAAGGAGGAGGACAAGCTAGTGGAGGTAATGGACAACCCAATAAAGGAGGAAATAATGGCAAGAACAACAATGGCAAGAGAAACCAACCTACCGGAAAATTGAACTGTGCAACCCTCGAAGAGGTGGATAATTCGGAGCATGCAATGATAGGTACGCTCAATATCCTTACCAATCCTGGCAAAGTTCTATTTGATACTGGTGCAACTACTTCATTCATTTCTAAAGAATTTTGTGATAAGTTCGGGATTAGAAGGGCAACGTTAGAAAGTCCTATGACCGTAGTTACGGCAGGAGGGAATGTGATTGTACGCCGCATAAAACAAGATCAGGTTATCTCGATCTGTGGTTGTACATATTTCGAAGACCTTTATGTGATTCATTTGAAGGGAATTGCAGTAGTGCTGGGGATGGATTGGATGATGGAACACGGAGCTCAGATAAATTGTGAGGAGAAAACTGTCTCAATCAAAACTCCAAGTGGAGCAAGGATAGTTTACCAAGAAGATAAACACAGTCATATCATGGTGGATCTGCAGTTGAATTCAATGAAAAAAGTTAAATTAGAAGAGATTCCTATAGTTAATGAATTCCAAGATGTTTTTCCAACAGAGTTACCGGGAATGCCACCAGACCGGGATATAGATTTCACCATTGACCTAATACCTGGTACGTCACCAATAGCTCAAGCACCATATAAAATGGGACCGAAAGAGTTGAAATAACTCAAAGAGCAAATTGATGAGTTAGCGGGAAAAGAATTTATACAGGAAAGTGTATCTCCATGGGGAACACCAGTAATCTTTGTGGATAAAAGAGATGGTGGAAGACGGATGTGTGGTGATTATAGAAATCTGAACAACGTGACTATCAAGAATAAGTATCCTTTACCAAGAATTCAAGATTTGTTTGACCAAGTGAAAGGAGCTGGAGTATTTTCAAAGATCGATTTAAGATATGGATACCATCAAATAAAAATCAAGCCGGAAGATGTTCCAAAAACAGCATTTGTCTCAAGATATGGACACCATGAGTATCTGGTAGTACCATTTGGTTTGACCAATGCACCGACAATATTCATGAATCTGATGAACAAGATTTTCATGCCATATCTGGACAAGTTTGTCATCATCTTTATTGATCATATTCTGATATATTCCAAGGATAAGGAAGAGCATGCTGACCATTTGAGAATATCATTGCAAACTTTAAGAGAACATAAGCTTTATGCTAAGTTCAGTAAGTGTGAGTTCTGGCTAGATGAGGTAGAATTCCTCGGTCATATGATCAGTAAGGATGGGATTGCTGTGAATCCATCTAAAGTTCAGTCGGTACTAGAGTGGACTGCACCGACTAATGTGACGCAAATTCGAGGTTTCTTAGGAATGGCTGGTTATTATCGGAGATTCATTGAAGGTTTCTCCAAAATAGCCGGACCAATGACCAAATTATTAAGGAAAAATACACCATTCATGTGGGATGAGAAATGTGAAGCAAGTTTCCAAGAGTTTAAGACTAGATTAACCACAGCTCCAATCTTAGCAGTTCCTGAAACAGGGAAGGACTTCACCGTATACTGTGATGCGTCTAAAGAAGGTTTGGGTTGTGTGTTAATGCAAGATCGGAAAGTGATTTCTTATGGTTCAAGGCAATTGAAACCACATGAATTAAATTATCCAACTCATGATTTAGAGTTAGCAGCAGTAGTTTTGCACTGAAAGGATGGAGACATTTTATTTATGGAGCCAGATGTGAGTTATACACTGACCATAAAAGTCTCAAATATTTCTTCACTCAAAAGGAATTGAATATGAGATAGAAGCGTTGGTTGGAATTAATCAAGGATTATGATTTAACAATCAATTACACCCTAGGGAAAGAAAATATTGTAGCAGATGCTTGAAGCAGAAAGAGTGGAGATATTCAGCCTAGCAACAGGGAGCTACCAAAAGAGTTACAAATGGGCTTGGAAAGATTAGAACTTCAATTCATCAGAACAGAGGTTCTTGGAGGATTGGCTACTATGCAGGTAGTTGCAGAGCAGGACAGTGATCTTAAGCAAGAAATTTTTAGACATCAAGAAGAAGATCCTTTTATTATGGAGGAAATTCGGAGGATATCTCAAGGGCAAAAATTAGTTTTTCGCCTTGGAGATTATGGGTCTTTATGGTTCCAAGATCGTCTATGTGTTCCAGATATGACTGAGATCAGAAATGTCATACTCAAAGAAGCACATGATACACCATATTCTATACATCCAGGGAGTACCAAGATGTATATGGATTTAAAGGAACTATTCTGGTGGAATAACATGAAAAGAGATATTGCTAAATATGTATCTGAATGCCATACTTGTCAAAGGGTGAAAGCTGAACATCAAAGTCCAGCAGGACCATTACAACCCTTAGAAATTCCTGAATGGAAATGGGAGCAAATATGTATGGACTTCATCACAGGATTACCCATGACACCAAAAAGGAAAGATATGATATGGGTAATTATGGACAGACTCACTAAGAGTGCACATTTTATTCCAATGAATCAAAAGGATAATGCCGAGAATTTAGTTGAAGTATATGTCAAAGAGATAGTAAGTAAACATGGAGTACCCAAAAAGATCGTAACTGATAGGGGATCAGTATTTACTTCAGCATTTTGGAAGCAATTGCATGAAGCACTTGGTTCAAAGTTAGATTTCAGCACGACATATCATCCTGAGACAGGAGGACAAACTGAAAGAACAAATCAAATACTAGAAGACATGTTGAGAGATTGTGCACTAGATTTTGGAGGAACATGGGAAGATCACCTACCATTGGTAGAATTTTCTTATAATAATAGCTATCAGAGTAGTCTGAAGGAAGCTCCATATGAGATTCTGTATGGAAGGAAGTGTAGATCACCTATATGTTTGTATGAACCTGGAAGCAGCAAAGAATTTGCACCAGATTATATAAAGGAGAGACAAGACTTCATTGATAAGATTAGGGATAGACTAAAGATAGCCCAGAGCAGGCAGAAAAGTTATGCGGATCAAATTCGAAGATCATGGCATCCAGAAGTGGGAGATATGGTCTATTTCAAAGTAAGTCCAATGAAAGGAGTAAAAAGATTCAGAGTTAAAGGGAAATTGAGTCCAAGATATATTGGACCATTCAAGATACTGAGTCAAAACAGAACTATAGCTTATGCTTTAGAGTTACCTTCAAGATTGGCTCAAGTGCATAATGTTTTCCATGTGTCACAACTTCGCAAATGTTTGAAAGTTCCAGATGATGCAATAACACATCAAGAGATAGAACTACAAGTAGACCTGACTTATATTGAAAAGCCCTGTAAGATTCTGGAAGAAAACTGGAAAAGATTGAGGAATAGAGCAATCAAATATTGCAAGGTACAGTGGGAACATCACCCTGAGAGGGAAGCCACATGGGAGAAGTAAGAGGATTTAAGAAAAGCTTATCCAGAACTATTCAGGTACATCTCCACAAACTTCGGGACAAAGTTTAATTTAAGGGGAGAAGTCTGTAACATCCCAGTATTTAGGACCTAACGAAGGGTAGATTTAGGAATACGAATTGTTGCATGCATTCATTTGTGAAAATGTGGGTAAATTTTTTGCCAAATAAAACAACCTAAGTGATCAATGTTTCTTTCATACTTTGAGATTAGGTTTAGTCTTAGAGGGTGATTGTTATAAACTTTGAGATGATCTTAATGAGTTATGTGTTTAAAATGAATTTGAATTTTAAACTTGAGTGTTTGAATTATAATTTAAACGATTTAGATATAAGATTTTAATCTTAAATTAATTAAGAGATAAGTATTATAACTTTCTTATCCAAAAACAATATTGAATATGAAATTCATTTCATATTATTAATACATAAACAAGTTACAAAGAATGTAACCTACTGAAGTCATTCCAAACTTCACAATTTACAAAAGAATAAAGAATAAGAATATTCTTTATTAATAATAATATAATCTTTATTACAATTAAATAAAATAAAGATTACAAGAATAATAAAAGAAAAATTACAAAAGAATAAGAAAATTACATTTGACTATCTATTAACTATCCTATATCTAAATCTACACTAAAGTTTCATGTTTATCTTTGTACCTGCAAAACAAAGACTAAATAGAAACAAAATAAGATTAGTGTTAGTAATATTTCTCTTAGATATGCCAGTGAAGTGCACTTGACAAATTCTTCATTGAGAAATGTTATAAAGGGGAAAGTTTCACCAATATAAAAGATTTCATCTTTCATAAATTCAAAGCCAGAAGTCAAATGACACCCAAGAGGGACCAATTCACCAGCCAGGTGAAAGTAATCTGGTAGCAGTAAGTTCAAAATTTCTGAACCTATCCACAAGTGCATAGCAGGCACACAAGCTGGACACACACCAGCATGCAAATGGTGTGCTGTCAACCTCACAAGCCTAGCCCAATATAACAAAACCACATCACAACCATGGAGGAGCACATCAGTGCATCTCTCCACTACACAGCACACAAGCATAGATAGTGTTGACAACAGTCAAACCAAGAACAATAGCCAAACCAAACCACCCAGATCAACCCAAACATCACCAGGATGGTGACATAAGGAGGGGAAAGAATCAGGTGGACAGTAAGGCCAAGCCCAGGAGCTAGGAGGAGCAGTCCAGCTCAAGAGCAAGCACAGGAATCCATCAGATCAAGATCAAGATCATCATCATCAATCTACTACACCATCATCAGATTTTTGGGTGAGCCTCATAAAACCATCACATGATTTCATCATATTATCTAAACAAAAGCATGTGTTGCTTTATGAAATGATCTCCCAATAATCACCCAAGAGAGGTGAATCTATCCTAGAGATTTCAAGTATAAAGATAAGAAATCAAACTCAGCCACAAGCACTAAACTCTCAGACCAGCATCACAGAATCTAGTGTTAATTTTTGCAACTTAGATCATTCTTCATTTGATCTTATCAGATCAGGACACATCTCCTAGAGAGAGTAGCACCTCTAATCCTACAAGTTTCAAACAAACTATTTGCTCAAATAACTAGTAATTAAATCCTAGAGCCTCACACCAACATCATAGGCAGGAGAATCAAGAAAAGATTTCATTTTATCTTGCCAGTATTAATCACAAGTATTGTCAAGGATAAGCCCATAGATAAAACCCAATCACTTATGTGCCAGATCTTAGTGGTATCACAAAGACAAGTTTTACAGGAGCTAAAAACAATCTTTGCTTAGTTCCCACAGATAAAAGGGACAAACCAATAAATATCATTTTCCTAAAGCCAAGTGCCAGGAATCAACATAAAATTCATCTATACATCCACAGAAAAATAATTACATGTAATGATCATATTCAATGTGTATAATCTCATACAAGCCTACCATTATAATTGCAGTAAGCAACTACTAAGAGAAACTACTGTCAGTATAAGCATTCTGACAGTAGAGTAAGTCTCAGATCAACAACATAATCCAATCAGGGATTCCATAGAAACAATAGCATGGGATCATAGTGGATTACCACTAGAATAAATCTGACAAGCCACTAGCATCATCAAAGCCACTACAAATCATGATCCACAACAAACAATCATTCTTCATGCTCAAGTATGATCAACACTAGATCTAAAGCATCATGGGTATGATCAACAGGGGGTTATGAACCCTAATCAGAACAAGAACCCTAATTAGGAAATGAACCCTAATCATACCATAATCACTAGGCACGAGAAGCCACTAGACACATAGAGAGATTCATGGTAGTAGCATGAACAAGAACCATCGAAGCAACTTACCCGAGGTGCTCGTTGACGAATCAAAGATGAAGCAGATTGGCCGATGAACCGCGGAGGCACAGGGAGCACCCCAGGGGGTGCTGCAACCTGCACTAGCCACAATGGCGGCCATAGGAGAACACGAGCCCAGCACACCACCGCAGGCAGGACCTCCGCGGTGGCGACATCACCTTTCCCTAACCCAAGGGTTCGGGAACGGGGTGAATCTGACCGCGGGGAAGCCTCGAAGGCAATTCGAGTTGTACTACGAACAAGCAGAGTCGTAAACCTCGCCCTGCACCATGGCAGCATCCAGGGGAAGCCTCAACGGCGGCTATCGCCAGCGGAGGCGCCAGAGCCCGCGGGGTCGGGGAAGAGGAAGGGTGAGAACGAGGAGGAGGCAGAGAGAATGGGCTGGGTGGGCCAAAACCCCTCGGGCCCAATAAGCCCAAAAGGCCAACCCAAGTTGTTTAAAAAACTGTTTTCATCAACTGAAAAAGACGAAAATGCCCCTGACCTCAATAAAATTCTAGAAAATAAATAAAAAGTCCATAAATTAAAAATAAAATATTTTTGGATTCACAATAATCCACTCTATCCAAATAAAATAAGATATAAAATTTTGGACATTTAAATTTTTAAGAATTTTGTAATTTATATGTTCCTTATGGAATTTTACAAAATTAATGAAAGATGATAAAAATAAATAAAAATCACTTTCATTATTTATTAATATTATAGTATTTTTGAAAAATACTAAATAAATATTTAATAATAAAGTTTAATGTATAATTAATAATTCCTAAAAGAATTATTAAATCAAATAAAAAGGGAAATAAAATTAAATAATTCAATATATGCAATAAATATAAAAAAATAATATTTATAAATGCTTGATTAAAAGGCACCTTATATAGGGAAAATGCATATAAAATTAAATAATGCATTACATTACTTGCATAATCATTTTGCTTCTTTAAATATTGTCCTTACCGGGCAATAATGATGTTTTTGTAGAACTAGAAGATCAAGGTCCAGTGAAAGCATCAGACTTCACTACCTTGCCATCACAAGGCAAGTTCATCACTTTCTCATGTCCTTTGAAGAGGCTTTATCAAAGTATTTGCAAATTGTGTGTTATCATATATGCTATAAAAGAAAGAAAATATTATTTTCATAAATAAAGAAATCATAGATATCATCCTAAGTGGTGATATAATGGAGCAATAGAACTTAGGGTTCTATTTGCAACAATGATGGTCAAGTAGGGACTTAATAACCCCTGACATCAGTGATTCTAGCGCTGTATATTACGCGTTAGCCATGAGATTTGGAATGGGACAGAGAAATCAGATGTATCTTCTTCCTCTCGCATGAAGCTGGATGTGCAGGTCGTGGCTTTTATCCTCGTAGCGTGCATATTAATTGGTAATTCGTAGAGGATATGCAACATATGGGTGGGAACCCTCATCGTCCCATGATAGTTCTGGCATCTAACGGTTTGTACAAACCATTGCCGTAATTCATTATGTGGGCATGGTGTACACCAAGGAGGCATCTTGGGTCGCGAAGGCGATGATTGGCTTGGACCAACTACTGGGCCCCACATCATGGAATTGTGGATGGGAAAGTACGCCAGGTTGTGCAACAAGGAGTTGATCTCTCATGGGTAAAGTAACGCACCTCTGCAGAGTGTAGGAACTGTAACTTGTTACTCCCTGTTCCGGGAAGGAGCTATGAACGCGGCAGGAAAGGAACTCCATGAAAGTTCTGGTCAACCTGTGAAGGCTGATTGTCATAGTTTTTCGGAAAAAAATAAATCTTTGAAGAAAGATTTACAAAAACTGCATAGTTCCAAGGGTTTATAATCCGAGGTGGTAGTTAGAGCATCAAACTTCCCACCTTGCATATAATGAATTTGTTGGGTAACGTTGTTACTCATTCTTTCCTTTGATCCCTTTCTTAGACTCTGAGGATCACGAAGACGTGCCAATGTATGCAGCTGAATGCCAAGAAGATGTGTTCTACGAGGAACCTGATCTGTCTAGAGGAGTTGAAGGAGAGGATTACGAGATCCGCTACGGTGTCGATGGGAATGATTCCAATTCAGTATCTAGTTAGTAGTAACTAGCGGAGCTGAGCAGCATGAACTCTATAGAATAAGATGTTGAGCTCAACTCCTAGTCAGAGTTGTTACTTTTAAATTTCCACTGAACACTTTATATTTTGGTTTGTAAGTTGGATCTTTTGGAAGTGTTGAACTTCTGGTATTGTAATAATAATAATGTGTGTACATTTGTAATATGGACCCGCAATGTTTCTGCTGTACTAGTCTGAGGGATGTGATATTTACTGAACGGTGTTCTGTAGATGTCATGTCAACGACTATAGTGTACTACACATGAAGTGATATGCTGGGTCACCGCAGTTTGCACCGAAACGGATGGGTCCAGGACTACTTCGCGATTTGCAGGTGCGCTTTGGGCCATGGCCTCGATTCAGAAAGATTGGATCAAACTCGCGTGTTCCATTTGCGGGAGGCTGTTGGATATGGCCTTAACTCTGTGCCATAGCAGCGAGGAGAATAGCAAATGTTTTGGCTCCTAGGTGCAACCCAAATGGACCAAGAAGAAGACCCTATTTTCTATGAGTTAAATACAATTGCAGTCTTTGTTCTTGTCCAGGTGACTCGATTTAGTCATGATATTAGTAATTTGTACAACTTAACCCGTGTAGTTTTCAATTAGACTTGATTTAGTCCAAAAATATGTTTGTCATTAAATTTGAGCTAACATGTACAATACGGGGACGCGATCCCACCTGAAGTTGCAGGAGAGCAACTAGCTTGAAAACTAGCAGGAGCTCCCTCCTATATTTAGAACATGTATATTTATGTGGTCGTCGGTATCGTTTTTACGTTGTAGCCTCTCCATGAACAACAATTACACGTCCTGATCTAGTGACCGCCACGATCGTCGCCTCCCTCCTTTTTCTCTCCTCGAACATAATAGCCTAGAATTGAAGGCACTATAACGGCATGGGGCGCTGGCTTATGGATTAGATGGGGAGAGGGTACGTGGAAATATCTAGGAGCGAAAATATACGTTCTAGGTGCTGGAGGTGGTTCATGTAAGTTTTCAGGTTAGCCGCTTTCCTACAAGTGGGGCCCGCATCCACGTGTCATCTAGGTCAGCTCAGATGCAACATCAAACATGCTTTTGGAGAAATCGAGTCCAATTGACGAGTATACAGATTTAATTGCGTAAATTTTGAGTACCAAGAATAAATCAAGCCACTCGACGTATTTAACTTATTTTCTATCTTTGAGCTGTCCCAAACAGATCAAAACAGACATAATCGGCTACCGCTATTCGACGACAATACCTAGTAGCTCAGCAGTGCGATTTAAGGGCATCTCTAACCAATCCCCTAAACTTTAAAGGAGTAAATAGATGAGTAAAGCTTAAAGAAGTAAAAGTACTCCTCTAAAGGTAGGCAGTTCCTAATCGAACCCCTATATTTAGAGGAGTGATTTTTTTCCCATTTATTTCTAGCACTCCAGATATGTATTCATACATCTCAAATAGAGTTCATATCAACAATTCAAACATATGGACAATTCGAAATAAAACATGCATAGAGTTCATCCATAAGTAGACTCCATCACGACATCGACCAAGTTCACCCAAAAAGAAGCATATCGAACCTGTTTGATCTAGAAAAACTACCAAAATATCACCTCACATGTTGTGGACCATCTTCGAAGAGCTCATCCACCTCCAAAGAACTCATTTCCTCCTCCTCCAATACCAAGACCATTACCACCATGATCACCATCACCACCTCCAAAGAACTCATCTCCTCCTCCTCAGCTAACTCCATCACCACCACCAAAAGATCTTTGAAGGATCTTTGTGCGAGTGAGCTCAATATTTCCTTGCCTTGGCATCCATGTAGCTTGGTTCCATGAACATGATAACACACTCATTGAAAGTACCGACTTTGAATCGTCTAGAGGGGGGTGAATAGGCGAATACCAATTTTTATTTATTTGTTACTCAATTTTAGGCTTGGCAAGAAGATAAGTTCTCTAGATATGCAACTAGGTGAACAACCTATATGCTAGAGAACTAACAACAAGCACAAGAACGGTAAAGATCAAGTAGTAATGTTAAGAATCGAGATAACCAGAGCGGGGACACGGAGATGTAATTCCCGTAGTTCACTTCCAAGGAATCTACGTCTACGTTGGAGAGGTTTCGGGGCCACACAAGGTCACCCGAGCGCCACAAAGGCCTCACCTTCTTCTCTGGTGAGCTCCTCCATAAAGGAGGCTTCATAATCCACTAACCGGTGACCTTGAAGGCGCCAACCGAAACCTTTACAACAAGGTTGAGGGGGAAGCTCCACAACTCAATTGGAGGCCCTCAAAGACACCACGGAGCTTTAAAACACATGCCCTTAGCTCCGAGGATGCCCTACACCATCTAGGGTTCCAAGAAACCCAAGAGTAACAAGATCCACAAAGGATAGGTGGGGGAATCAAATCTTCTTTGGTGGAATTATAGATCTAGGTCACCTCACCCACCTCTCAAAAGATCAAGTGATTTGAGTGGCTAGGGAGAGAGATCTAGGGAGTTGAAGCTCTAATATTAATGGAGGAGAGAGAAAATTGAATATTTAGGTAGGAGGAAGAAGGAGGGAGCCTTAAATAGGCCCCCTCCAAACTGAACCGTTGGGCTGTTTGTGACCTCACCGGAATTCCGGTGAGAGACCAGAAGTTCCACCCAACGCTGCTCCAACGGTACGAAGACCATTGACGCACGCTCCAAAGCTTGATCGGAAGTTCCGGTCAGAATGACCGGAAGTTTCGGTGAAACTTCTGAAGCAAGTTCCGTCAAATAGAACACTTGCAAACAGAAGTGTACTGATCCTGAGCAGAACTTGGAGCGGAACTAGGGGCGGAACAACTGGGTCACAAGCAATGCCTGACTGGAAGTTCTGGTTCCTGGGCGGAAGTTCCGCTCAGGGTCTTAGTGGAAAAGCAAAGGAAGTTCCTGTGACCGGAACTTCCGATGGAAGTTCCGCCAAATAGAACATTACAAAACAGAGAGTTCTGAACTCTGGCCGGAACTTCCATCGGAAGTTGGACCGGAAATAGTCCCAGATCCAACCCACAGAGAGCCCTGAGCGGAACTTCCGGCGCCTGGCCGAAAGTTCCGATCAGACAAAAACTGCACCAACTGATCAGAAACACGCTCTCTCGCTGAGAAATAGGATGGATGTGGCGGTGCATATATGGTTTGTGCAAAAACAGATGATTCCCCATAGCCTTCCAAGGTGGACCCTCTCTTTATAGTACGGTGATCTAAAGCAATAAAATGAGAGAAAGAGAAAAACAAAAGACCGCCGTCTTCACGAGATCCCAAGAAGAGCATCCACACACCCCATAAGTTCCATCAAAAGCAATTAACCTGAAACTCAAGCACACGATTAGATCACAAGTTGGATTTTCATCATCACCAAAATAGCAAGGGAAAACATAGTCCTTTCAATCTCCCCATTTTTTGTGTTTGATGACAATCCCAAACGATTTGCATAAGAAGGAGCAGTTTTTGCAATGAACGGAACAAGCTCCCCCTATATGTGTGCAAGGTAGAGATAAAGCTCTAAGGACAAGACTAGCACACATATAAGGAGGCTCCCCCTTTCTGTTGCAAAAACAGCACATGTGCAAAGGAAAAAACAAGGTAGGGAACATACCGTTGGACCAAACAAATGTGGTGGAGACAACAGATGAAATAATAATAATGTAAACTCCACCACCATATACAAACAACCATAAGCCAACAACATGCATACCATACAACATGCATACCTCATCACATAGTCTCATACATAAATAAGACGCACAAATAACAAGGTCCACAAATAACAATGTCCACAAGCACACACATAAAATAGAGAGTTCATGAAAAAGAAAGGATCAAAGATAAAACAAACTCGTACCTCAACCCATGCAAATACTATGAACAACCTAATAGATATATTTCCCCCCCTTTGGCATCATGACACCAAAAAGGGAGAAAATACCAATATAATTGCCCCAACCATGGATAGGAGGAGAGGAAGGCTTGGGGTCCCAAGAGGCATTATTCCATGCAGGCGGGGGACCGGTGACTTCCTACTCAGAATCAGACAACTTGCAGTTGTCACGAATCCACTCATCCTTGGGCGCGGTGAAGGAGCTAGTCTCTAGAGAGCAAGGAAGACTGAGCGCTATCATAATAGCCTTCTGACGCCAAGCATTGTGCCGCCGATCAATATAAGCCCGGTATTCACGATCCTGCAAGAAGCAAAACGTCTTCTTCACCTTCCCTAGCAGTTTCTTGGCCCAAGACGTCCGCCTCTCAAGAGTAGGACCACCAGCACTAGAACTAGCATGTGTTGAAGAGGGACCACCAGCACCAGACTTCCATATGGCTTATTCCTTCTCAGCTTGGGTCCTAGGCTTCTCATGCTTACTCACACGCAGCTTCTTCTCCTCATGAATAGTGATGTTGTCCCGAGGGAAGCGGGAAATAGTTGCTTCGAACCACTTGGCGTTGATAAGAGTCTGAATGTATGGAGCATAGGGGCACGAGCGCTTGTCAATAATATCTTGCCAGATCTCATTGTACATAAAGTGCATAATATCCATCTTCCGGTCAGCGTCGTGGTGACGGTGAGTCTGAAACATAAGGTCAATTTGATAAGCATGAAAGTGATCAAAGTTGCCTGCCTTTGGAGATATGGTGTTCAAGAAGACCTTGCGCATGATGTCATAGACTGGCTGGAGATAATTCACATAACCACAAGTAACCCAACCCTCAATATAGAGTGTCTCCATGACCTTAGGAGCAGAAGCTTGGGCGCCATGAACATGCCAACCATTTGCACCCTTACCAGGCAAGATGGGATAGCCAAGGAGCATCCCAAACTCAGACCATGTGGCAGATAACTGCAGATCCTTAGTCATCCACTTCAAGGTGCCATCGAATGGATTCATCTCCATGTGAAGAGTGGAGTATAGCTAAGCAATAGCGGCTTCATCAAAGTTCTCACGGTGCTCCATGATAGGAATCAGCCCAAACTTCCTGCATATCTCAAGAGCTTCGCCAAAGTACTCAAGCTTGCTTTGCATACGAGCCACATTGATGTATTTCTAAGGAGCTGCAACGAACTTGGTCTTGGTGGCATAGATCTCTGCAAAAATCTGCTCTTGGCAACAGTTGTAGAAGAGAGGATCCAAGCAAAGATGATCACGTGGAACAAGATAGGGATCCACATGGCGAAACACTGAATAGGCCTTCTGAGGCCACTTGGAGATCTTGTTATTGGAGTTATTAGGCCCAGTAGCAGTGGCATTTTGAGAAGCAAGAGCAGGCCGCTTCCCTTCAGCAGTAGTAGCACAACGAGCAACAACAGACTTCTGACGGGCAGTCTGAGTAGAAGGTCGCACAACCTCAAGATCTTCTTCATAAATCTCGGGAGGAGGACCAGTAGGAATACGGTGCGCTTGCCTCTACGGGTACCACCTTGCCCTGAGAAGAAAGCAAATAATAGGGAGGGATGGTGGGATAAGTGCACAAGTTCGAAGGAAGAAACAAAGATAGATTGAAAAAAATACAGTCAATGAATCAAATATTGTGCACCGGAACTTCCGGTGAAAATGTTACCATCGAAAGTTCCAGTCGTGACTCACTGGAAGTTCCGATGAGGCCACGAACAGAGCGGTTCAACAGGAAAATTGCATGGATCCAAGATCTAATGTGCACAAGTACTGATTCACACAAATGTATTGGTTCAATCTACCCTAGCAAGGTTTCCTAGGCCTATCAAGACCTCCCAACAAGTTCTAGCCAAAGAACTATCCTAGACATGGTGAGCCCTAACTCAAGCAAGCAAGATCTCCATTAATGGAGGGAGTTGAGGGCAAATACCGGAGTCCATGGTGGGAGATCGAGGTGGGGAAGGTTTCCATGGAGCAGATCTGAGAATGGGTGGCCGGAGATGGAGGGGCCGGAGCACCTCCGCAGAGATGATGTCATCGACGGCTGCTCCAAATAAAAGGTGGGTCTTGGGGAAAACTGGAAGAAGATCCCGTTTTCCTAGGGCCCACTTTATATAGGACAAAGAGCCTCACCAGAAGTTCCGGTGAACCAGCGGTGAACTGGAAGTTCCGAGCACAAGAGGAAGTAGCCAGGTCAGCAAGCAGTTCTGAAGAACTACGCGCTGACCGGTACTTCCGGCAGCTGGCCGGAAGTTCTGATGACGCCAAAAACACTTCCTAGGATAGGAAGAAATCAAGGGAGAACTTGTGCAGGGAATAGAAGGGCTTGAGGAAAGGAAAGGCTTGGGATAGAGAGCTCAAACTGTGAAGAACCAAAACAACAAAATACACCAAGAATAGATAAGAACAACCAAGCACAAAAACACAAGGAAAACCAAACAAGAAACACAAAAGAGTCGGTGGCCGAAGCCACCTTATATAAGAGTAAATGGCTTGACACCGCGAAGATATATCTTGGGTTCATTACCAACACTCATCATGAAGCTCAAATGGTCTCCTTTAGAGACTATAGAGTATGAAAACTTTAATGTGCGCATAATAGGGATAGTGTTTGTTCATAAGAGGAACAACACTCCCCCTAAATCCATGCCTACATCCAAACAAAGATACACATTAAGACATGGGTAGGTGTGCAAGGTACTCAAGCCACGTTGCTCGAGCAACTAATATTTAGCTCATGCCTTAACTCTCGGAACCTTTCTTAATCAAGAGGCTTCATGCAAAGATCCGCAAGATTTTCCTTGGTGGGAACATACTCCAAAGAAATGTCTCCTCTTGCAACATGGTCCCAAATGAAATGATGACGAATCTCAATGTGCTTAGTCTGGTTGTGTTGCACGGGATTGTGAGCAATGTCAATGGCACTCTCATTATCACAAAGAAGAGGAACCTTTTCAAAAGAAAGTCCAAGATCCTTCAAGGTTTGCTTCATCCATAACAATTGAGCACAACAACTTACGGCGTAGATGTACTCAGCTTCGGTAGTGGACATAGACACACAGTTTTTCTTCTTCGAGGACCAACATACCAAGGATCTTCCAAGAAATTGACAATCTCCGGAGGTTGACTTCCTACCCACTTTGTCTCCATCCCAATCCGAGTCCGTGTATCCTATGAGGTCAAAGCTGGCTCCCTTGGGGTACCACAACCCAAAGTTTGGGATATGAACCAAATATCTAAAGATTCTCTTGACCTCCACCATGTGGCTTTCTTTTGGTGCGGCTTGGAATCTTGCACACATACCCACACTCAACATAATATCCAGTCAGGATGCACAAATATAGAGCAAATAACCAATCATAGAGCGATAAAGTTTTTGATCCACATCCTTACCCTTAGGATCGAGATCAAGATTAACCTTAGTTGGCATGGGAGTCTTAGCACCTTTGACTTGATAAAACTTGAAATTCTTGAGCATGTCTTGAATGTATTTGGCTTGGTTGATTAAAGTCCCCTTCCTCAATTGCTTGACTTCAAATCCAAGGAAAAACTCCAACTCTCCCATCATGGACATCTCGAAGCGATCGGTCATGAGCTTGGAAAAATCCTCATTACAAGCTTTGTTAATAGACCCAAAGATAATGTCATCAGCATAGATTTGGCAAACGAACAAGTGGCCTCTGACTTTCTTAGTAAAAAGAGTGGGGTCAATGAGGCCCACTTCGAAGCCACGGTCTAACAAGATCTCTCTAAGGCAATCATACCACGCACGTGGGGCTTATTTGAGACCATAGAGTGCCTTATTGAGCTTGTAGACATGGTTCGAGAAAAGTGGATCCTCAAAGCCTGGAGGTTGCTTGATGTATACCAACTCTTTCAACGGACCATTAAGGAATTAACTTTTAACATCCATTTGATGCAACTTCAATTTATGATGAGTAGCAAAAGCAAGAAGCATACAAATGGATTCAAGGCGAGAAACGGTGGCATAAGTCTCACCGTAGTAGATGCCCTCAACTTGTGATTATCCTTGGGCAAATAACCTTGCCTTGTTGCGCACGACTATCCCATTTGCATCACACTTGTTCTTGAAGACCCACTTGGTTCCAATGATGTTTTGACAATCTTTAGGCCGCTTAACCAAAGTCCATACTTTGTTCCTCTTGAAGTTGTGAAGTTCTTCATTCATAGCGTCGAGCCAATCATCATCTTCAAGAGCCTCGAAGACTTTCTGTGGTTCCACATGAGAGATAAAAGCATGGTAAGAGCTAAAAGAGGCTAATTGCCTCCTAGTAGTGGAACCTCTATTGAAATCTCCATACACATTATCAAGGATATGGCCATCTCGGATGAGCTTGGCGAGACGATAGGCTTGACGACGGGCTTGAGCTTCAATACGAGATTCTTGAGAAACCACTTGGTCATTGCCACCATTTGAGTCCTCGCCTTGAGTATAAGCATGAACATGAGGATCATCTTCATCAATCTCCACTTCGGGAGAGTCATCATTTTGAGTAGATCCTTGATCAACATTAGCTTTCCCTTGTTCTTGACGAGCTTGACCTTGTTCATGACTAGCTTGACCTTGGGAGATGTCTTGAAGAGGAGCCCCATCTTGGGGAGGTAGATGTTGTTGATGAAGAGCTTGAGTATCAGGGCTATAAGAGTCATGAGAATGAGGAGCTTTGGAAGAGCTTGAGGGAGCTTGTGCCAAAATAGTGGGTCCTTGAGGGGCAAGATGATCTTGAGAAAGTGAGGGATCCACTTGAGTAGAGCTTGGTCCTTCTCCTTCGGCCACAAGGGGGTCATCAATGGGGAGGTGGAAACCCACACCCATTCTTCTTATGGCCTTAGGAGGAATTTCATCACTTGGATCACAAACACCGTCTTTCCTAACAAGGGACTCATGGTCTTCATCAAACTTCACATTGCTCGTCTCCTCAACTCTTCCATTGGCTTTGTTGTAGACTCTATAAGCATGGGACCAATTTGAGTATCCAACAAAAATTCCTTCTTGTGCCTTGGATTCAAACTTGGACAAACAAACTCCTTTCTTGAGAATATAACACTTGCAACCAAACACTCGAAAGTAGCTAACATTGGGCTTTTTCTCGGTGAACAGCTCATAAGGGGTCTTGTTCTTTTTCTTGCGAAGGTAGAGCCGGTTGGTTGCATGACAAGCGGTGGATATGGCCTCAGCCCAAAAGTTGTATGGAGACTTGAATTCAGCTAGCATAGACCGAGCCGCATCCATCAAAGTGCGATTCTTCCTTTTGGAAACACCATTTTGTTGAGGGGTATAAGGAGTGGAGTATTTATGCTTGATGCCTTCATCACTAAGAAACTCATCCAAGGTATAGTTTTTGAACTCGGTGTCATTGTAACTTTGGATTTAAAGAATGGTTGCATTGTGTTTTCATTGAACTTCATTTGCAAAGTCGATGGCGGTTTGTTGAGTCTTACTCTTGTACTTGAAGAAGAAAACCCAAGTGTATCTTGAGAAATCATCCACAATGACCAAACAATACTTCTTGCCTCCAAGACTATCATGAGAAGGAGGGCCAAAGAGGTCCATGTGCAAGAGCTCCAAGCATCTTTCCGTGGTGATTTGATTGAGAACTTTGTGAGGAGTTTCATGCATCTTACCTTCAATACAAGCCCTACACACACGATCTTTGGCAAAAGAAACATCGTTAAGACCAAGGATGTAGCTCTCGGAGTGAAGTCTTTGCAAATTTCTCATGTTAACATGGGCTAGGTGGTGATGCCACAACCAGCCCTTGTCGGCTTTAGCATAGGTACATAGAGCATGAGGAGTGGTGGTCCCCGAAAAGTCCACCACATACAAGTCATGCTCTATATACCCTACAAAATCTACCTTGAGAGACTTGATCCACATGAGGATCACGGAATGCTCATTGAATAAAGAAGAGAGACCCATAATCGCAAGAGCACGAACTGAAAGTAAATTGTAACCAAGGGTTTTGACAAGCATGACATCAACCAAGGATATATCCCGGGTTACCACCACTTTGCCAAAACCCAATACCTTTGAACTTGTTTTATCACCGTAGGAGACCATAATGTTGGCAATATTTGGCCTTATCTCCGTCATGATAGACTTTCTTCCGGTCATATGACTTGTGGCGCCGCTATCGAGCACCCATTTTGCTCCACCGAAAGCATATTCCTACAAGAAAATCAAGCTTTGGTTTTAGGTACCCATTTTGCAGTGGGTCCCCTTTTGCTAGTAACAAGAGTCTTTGGCACCCAAATGGCCCAATGATAATCATGCGTGTAAGAAGTTCGAACATATCTAGAATATACATGACCATCATAGGACTTGCAAAGAATATAAGAGGGATTGTTATTTCCTCAAAGTTGTCACTTTGCAAGATGGTTGGACCATGAGAAGGTCCTTGAGCCATGCCCTTTTTATTTCTCTTCTTCTTCTTCTTCTTCTTCTTCTTATTCTTATTAGCCTTGGCAAGTTGATCCTTCAACACCTTGTTCTCCTCAATGAGATGCTCATGCTTGCAACAAGGGTTAGAAGGGCTAGACAAGTCTATAATTTGCACAGCGGAAGACTTAGCATGTTCACAAGTTAGTTGAGTTTGAAGTTGTTCATGAGCTTCAAAAAGACTTGAGAATTTGATCTCCAAGGCTTTGTGTTCCTCTTTGAGTTTCTCAAGGTCTTCTCGAGTCCTATCATGACCAACACCAAAATCAACTTTTTCTTTCTTAAGCACCTTCACCAAAGATAGAGCATGAACACGTTCTTTAGTTAGAGAGCACATGGTGTTGTTATGGTCATCTACAAGCTTAGACACATTTTCTTCAAGATTAATTCTCATATTTTGTTCATCCTCAAGAATTTGAGTGAGAGAAGCAATTTCATCGGCGGCATCCCTTTCATTTTTACTTAGCAAGTCAAGAAGTTCTTCCTTCTCATATAAAGCATCCCTAACATTATCAAGTTGTGCAAGCAAGGAATCAAAGCAATTTTTAGTTTCTTCATCCAAGGTAGCAATAAACTCACACATGTCTATCATCTCTTTCTTTATCTCTAGACCTTCAAGATCAAGAGAGGAAGTCTCACTAGAGATGGGTTGAGGAGTGGGTTTAGATGTTACCTCGGTGGCCTTGTCCATGAGACACTTTTGGTTGGAGAAGATGACGTTATCATTTGGGGAGTCGAATAGGGACAATCATGGAGTAGAGGTAGTGGCAATAGCAGAAACTCCCACAATCTCACCGCCTTGGACTTCATCATCATCATCATCATCATCATCATCTTCATCCGTTCCCGAAAGGTATTATTCATGGACCACAATAGCCCTTTCCTTGTTGGCGACATTCTTGACAGCGTATTTCTTGTTCAAAGGATGAGGAGGCCTTGACCTGATCTTGTGAATGAGACGACCACCATTGTCTTCACGGTCTCAAAGGGACACTTGGCCACAAACTGACTCTTGTCATTGCAATTGTAGCATGATCTCCCCTTGGGAGACTTGTTGGATGAGTTGAACCTTGTGTTGTCCCTTGACCTTGAATTGATGTCGGGCTTGTTCCAAAAGACTCTTGAAGCGAGAGCAAGATGTTCTTTGAAGGCACACTTGAGATCCTCTTGAGACCACTCACTTGATGTATCATCATCATCATCATCAACTTCAATAGCCTTGGCCTTCAATGCAAGATTCACTTTTGTTGATCCAATTGCCCTAGAACGAGCGGACTCCGCATTCTTCTTGGCAATGGTCATGGCAATCACTTCACTCAAGACTTCTTGGGATGTCATCAAGTGAAAGTTGGTTCTTCCCTTAATGGAGTTGAGCTTTTGTTCTTCAAATGGAATGAGATCTTGGATGAACTTCCTCTTCATGAACTTGTCATCAACATAGGTGGCACCAAGATACCTCATAGTGAAACAAAGGACCTTGAGCCGCCTATACATGTCTTCGGGAATCTCATCATCTTGCATAGCAAAACCATCGCACTCATTGTTGAATTCATCAAACTTGGAGCTTTGAATTCTTGCATTCCCAACAAATAGTTCGGTGAGCTGATCCCATGCTTCCTTGGTGGTATTGAATTGGCGAATGTGAGCAAAGTCCTTGGGATTCAATGCCTTTTGAATCATGCCCAAAGCCATGGCATTGAGTTTCTTGTCCACCACTTCACCTCAAGTCAACTTATTTGGGTCATATGGAGAGAACACATCCTCCACAATCCTCATTAACTCAATAGAAGAGCTGGAAATATGTGAGCGCATTAGATATTGCCAATTGGCAAAATTTGAAGTATCTAACATAGGTGGTGCTCCTTGAGGAATGATGTGTGGCATGGGGATGGGTGGATCCGGAGTATTACTTCGGCGGTGGGGGCACCGACGAGTAGTCCTTTCCTCCACTTTACTCTTTGGAAGTTGGGTCTATGAGCACCGTGGTGTTCTCGCTTGGAACCTTGGTAGATGTTTGAGAAACAAAACCAAGTCCCAAGTGAGTGGTGACGGCCGCAGGATTCACCCTGGGGGCGGTCACGGGAACGGTGGGAGGAAGCTCGGTGGTTTGGGGTGTGACAAGAGGAACCATGGGGTTTGGCTTGAGAGACCGCAAAATAGTCATCATTTCCTCAAATTTGGACATCATAGGTGTCTACAATTGCTTGAGGTCATCCATGGTAGCCAAGTTCTTGGAGTTATCACTCTCACTACCCCCTTCGTAGGCCATCGTCTCTTAGGCGGTAAAGCTCGAAATAAGAGCCTCGACTCTGATACCAATTGAAAGTACCGACTTTGAATCAACTAGAGGGGGGGGGGTGAATAAGCGACTACAATTTTTTTATTTGTTACTCAATTTTAGGATTGGCAAGAAGATAAGTTTTCTATATATGCAACTAGGTGAACAACCTATATGCTAGAGAACTAACAACAAGCACACGAACGGTAAAGAGCAAGTAGTAAAGGTAAGGAACGAGATAACCGGAGCAGGGACACGGAGATGTAATTCCCGTAGTTCACTTCCAAGGAAGCTACTTATACGTTGGAGAGGTGTAGGGGCCACACAACGTCACCCGAGCTCCACAAAGGCCTCATCTTCTTCTCCGGTGAGCTCCCCCACAAAGGAGATCTCACAATCCACTAACCAGTGACCTTGAAGGAGCCAACCAAAACCTTTACAACAAGGTTGAGGGGGAAGCTCCACAACTCAATTGCAGGCCCTCAACGATACCACGGAGCTTTACAACACATTCCTTAGCTCCGAGGATGCCCTACACCGTCTAGGGTTCGAAGAAACCCAAGAGTAACAAGATCCACAAAGGATAGGTGGGGGGAATCAAATCTTCTTTGGTGGAAGTGTAGATCTAGGTCACCTCTCCTACCTCTCAAAAGATCAAGTGATTTGAGTGGCTAGGGAGAGATATCTAGTGAGGTGAAGCTCTAGTATTAATGGAGGAAAGAGAAAATTGAAGAGTTAGGTAGGAGGAAGAAGGAGGGCGCCTTAAATAGCCCCCCTCCAAACTGAACCGTTGGGCTGTTCGTGACCTCACCGGAAGTTCCGGTGAGAGACCGTAAGTTCCGCCCAATGCTGCTCCAACGGCACGAAGACCGTTGACGTACACTCCAAAGCTTAACCGGAAGTTCAGGTGAAACTTCTGAAGCAAGTTCCGGCCCAAGTTCCATCAAATAGAACACTTGCAAACAGAAGTGTACTGATCCTGACCGGAACTTGGAGAGGAACTAGGGGAAGAACAACTGGGTCGCAAACAATGCTTGACCGGAAGTTCCGATGCCTGGGCGGAAGTTCCGCTCAGGGTCTCTGTGGAAAAGCAAAGGAAGTTCCTGTGACCGGAACTTCCGGTGGAGGTTCCACCAAATAGAACATTACAAAATAGAGAGTTCTGAACTCCGGCCGGAACTTCCATCGGAAGTTGGACCGAAATAATCCCAGATCCAACCCACAGAGAGCCCTGAGCGGAACTTCCAGCGCCTGGCCGGAAGTTCCAATCAGACAAAAACTGCACCAACTGATCAGAAACACGCTCTCTCGCTGAGAAATAGGATGGTTGTGGTGGTGCATATATGGTTTGTGCAAAAAAACAGATGATTCCCCATAGCCTTCTGAGGTGGATCCCCTTTTGATAGTACGGCGATCTAAAGCAATAAAATGAGAGAAAGAGAAAAACATAAGACTGCCATCTTCACGAGATCCCAAGAAGAGCATCCACACACTCCATAAGTTCCATCAAAAGCAATTAACCTGAAACTCAAGCACAGGTTAGATCACAAGTGGGATTGTCATCATCACCAAAATAGCAAGGGAAAACATAGTCCTTTCACTCATCAATCTCTTTCTCGTTTCATATCCTCTCCTCCTCGAGTGCAATCCTCCTCTCCTCCACAACATATTTCCTCCTTTTGGTGGCCATCTTCTTCCACTTCTCCTCCTCCATGGTCTTGATCTCGGCCCACCTTTCCGCCTTCTCCTCTATCCTCTCGTCCGCCAAAGCTTTCTTGGTCTCAACCATAGCACAACACTTTTCCTTATATCCTTCTTGGGCACCTCGTTTCTTCCTCTCTTTTGCAAGATTTTTCCCCTCGGGCCTCTTGTGCGGGTCCTCATCTTCCTCATCGTTGGCCTCGACGGAGATGTTAACCCTTGATCTCTTTGGAGTGGTCTTCCAATTCCTCCACACCCACTTTTCATTGCCAACAAGCTCGTTGTAGTAATGGTGCAAGTTGAAGGTTTTGCTACCATTCTTCTTGTTGCGTTGCTTGTAGAGATCTTGGATGAGTGGTTGATACTCGGTAACAGGCACCCCACTAGGTGTTGGGATACGTAGAGATAAACACAAACTTTTTCCTATGTGGTGATCCCAAGATCTAGCTAAGGTAGAAGGCCACGAGAATTACCACTAGACGCGCGATTGCGGATTACTGATGAAGCACGTTAGTTGATTATGCAATTCTCACAAACAAATCCAATCCCACGATCGTCGAAGTGCTGAACGTACAACACCTCTATCGATATCCACCCATACAAGGAGGAGCTCCGACGACGGACTGCAAGGTCCGGTGCGGTGGCTGGACTGAATGTGGCTAGGGTTTCTAACATATGGAGTGGTCTAACTGTGCCTTTTGGGCATCATGCGCCCTATTCTATATTGGGAGTGAAAGTGGGCTCCACTCACTTGTGGACCATCAAATAAAGACTATACAAGTCACTGCGAGTCTAACTCACTGACTTAATCCATATCTGATTCGGCTCTAACCCAAATGACTTTCTCCCGCTCTTAATGTGTGACACCGCAAGCTCATAGCAATTTAGACACGATTGGATTCTGACTCAGAATCGATCAATCTGTAGTGGATCCTAGCCGAACGTGTCGATTCCCAAGTATCAAAGAGTCATGACAACATACCTTATAATGCGACTTACGTCTGAGTCCCTTTTTCCTCATGATATACCTTGTGGAACTATAGGCGAATAAACGTCATCCCATAAATAGTCTGACTCTCTTCTCGATGCCATGGTATGTGATTCATTTGACTAACTCTTAGTCGATCGCCTCGGTCAACACTTAACTAAGTTGTGCATGGCCATGCTTTCTAAATCATATCACACGAGAGGGTCCAGAGAATATCTCTCTAGTTGGAGGGGAAAAATCTCATCTTGGTTATCCACATCATGCAGCTTGATTCTCAGTCGACCCGAACTCTGCTTTTATAACTGCCGTATGACAGAACAATGTTTGACAAAACCTAAGTCGGTGATCCACAACTCGGATTGGAAAATAACCTCAGGTATAAAGGTTACATTGTTTGAGACATAAAAATGATGACTTTTTCATTGTGTCTCAATATGGGTCAATCCGACTCGCTAGCCGAATCCGTGTAAGTCGGAACAACATCACCATGCCCATGACAATTGGAACCGAGTCATCAGCCGACTTTCACATTAGTCTAAGTTGTGTGTCCAACACAACCTCAATGACCAAGGATATTTAGTATAAACAACATGAATATATAGTTCCACAACTGAATCACATATTCAATGATATACAACAGATGTTCATACAAGGACAATTTAATAAATTTATGAATATATTGGGAATTACATCATACATGATTGCCTCTAGGGCATATTCTCAACAGTCTTCCACTTGCACTAGAGTCAATCATCCCGATATCACATGTCTAAGCATCTAATGCCCATAGCTCTTAGGTGCGCCCCATGCTTCGGATGTGGTAGTGGCTTTGTCAATGGATCTGCAATATTTGCATCCGTATGTACCTTGCATAACTTGATATCACCTTGATCCAAAAACTGGCGAATAAGGTGGTACCGCATGAGTATATGTTTGTTCTTCTGGTGTTGTTGATACGTCGTAAACGTATCTATAATTTCTGATGCTCCATGCTTGTTTTGTATCGACTTTCTTATGTTTTGTCTACACTTTGAGGTATTTTTTATATATTTTATGGAACTAACCTATTGACAAGATGTCGCAGTGCCAGTTGCCTATTTTCTTCTATTTTTGGTTTTAGAAAATCTAGTAAGGAAATATTCTCGGAATTGGACGGAACAAAAGCCAAAGTCAATATTTTATCAGAGTGAAGATGGAGTCCAGAGGGGGGACGAAGAGGCGCCACATGGCGGCTGCACCACCCCATGGAGAGGGCCCACCCTAGGCCACCCAGGGCATGGTGTGGGCCCCTGTCCCTCAACCGACATTGCCCCTTCACCTATATAAACACCCTGAGGCAGAAACCCTAAGTGCCCGATCAGAAATCCACGAAAGAGTCCGTAGCCGCTGCCACCATCGTCCCTAGATTGGGGGGATCTGAAGCTCTTCATGGCACCCTGCCGGAGGGGGGAGATCATCTCGGAGGCCTTCTTCATCTCCATGCCAACCTTCGGAGTGATGCGTGAGTAGTTCACCCTTGGACTATGGGTCCGTACAGTAGCTAGATGGTTGTTTCTCCTCTTTTGTGCTATCATGTTTAGATCTTGTGAGCCCTGTTCATGATCAAGATCATCTATTTGTAATGCTAGATGTTGTGTTTGCAGGGATCTGATAGATATTGAGTACTATGTCAGATTGATTATTGATTCTATCATGTCTATGTTATTTGTGATCTTACATGCTCTCCGATGATAGTAAATACTTTGGCCAAGTAGATGCTTGTAACTCCAAGAAGGAGTATTTATGCTCGATAGTAGGTTCATGCCTCTATTAGTCTGGGGAAGTGACAGAAATCTCTAAGGTTATAGATGTGCTGTTGCTACTAGGGAGAAAACAACAATCCTTTGTCCAAGGGCAATTGTATTGTTTACTTTACACACTTTGTTTAATGCAATTATCTGTTGCTTGCAACTTAATACTAGAAGGGGTTCGGATGATAACCTGAAGGTGGACTGTTAGTTATTGATGCAGTTGGATTACGGTCTATGTATCATGTTGTAATGCCCAAACAAATCTCGTAGAGATCAAGATGTCTAGTATATGCATTGTTATGCATTTTCAATCTGTCAATTGCCCCACTGTAATTTTTCACCCACCATGTTATTTATCTTATGGAGAACACCTCTAGTGAAATGTGGACCCCGGTCTATTCCTTACCATTTATATTCCATCTACTATTTACTGTTTACTGTTTACTTTCTACAAGAAATCACTATCTTCCACACTATACGTTTAATCCTTTGTTTTCAGCAAACCGGCGAGATTGACAACCTCACTGTAAGTTGGGGCAAAGTATTGTGGTTTGTGTTGTGCAGGTTCCAAGTTGCTAGCAACACCTTGGAGTTGTTTCCTTACTCCTACTGGTTCGATAACCTTGGTTTCATAACCGAGGGAAACTTTTTGCTATGCTCATCATACCTTCCTCTTGGGGTTCCCAACGAGCTCTACATATCTGAGCCATCAAGCACTTTTCTGGCGCCGTTGCTGGGGAGATAAGGATAGCTTCAATATCTTCCTCTCTGTCAATCACTTTTCAGGAGAAAGAAGATTCTTGCAAGGGGAGTCTCTCACAACCAATCTCTTTACTTTGTTTTTGTTTTGCTTAGTTTATTTTGCTTGTTTCTTTTTATCAAAAATACAAAAAAATAGTTATGCTGCTTTGTTTGTTTTTATCAAAAACACAAAAAAATTAGTTCGTACTTTAGTTACTATTTCTATTGGCTTGCTTTACTCTTGAAAAAATGAATACTCCTAAGAACACTAAGTTGTGTGACTTCACTAGCACAAACAACAATGATTTTGTGTGCACACCTATTGCTCCACCTGTTCCTGATGCTATTTTCTTTGAAATTAAACCTGCTTTGCTGAATCTTGTTATGAAAGAGCAATTTTCTTGTACTAGTTCTTATGATGCTGCTGCTCACCTTAATAATTTTTTTGAACTTTGTGAGATGCAAAAATATAAGGATTTAGATGGAGATATTATTAACCTTAAATTGTTTCCTTTCTCTTGGAGAGGAAGAGCTAAAGAATGGTTGCTATCTTTGCCTATAAATAGTATTGATTGTTGGATTAAATGCAAAGATGCTTTTATTGGAAAATATTACCCTCCTGATAAGATTATATCTATGAGAAGTGAAATAATGAAATTTAAACAATTTGATAATGAACATGTTGCTCAAGCTTGGGAAAGAATGAAATCTTTGGTAAAGAATTGCCCCACTCATGGACTGACTGCTTGGATGATTATCCAAACATTTTTTGCAGGACTGAATTTTTCTTCAAGAAATCTATTGGATTCTGCTGTTGGAGGTACCTTTATGACCATTACTTTGGGTGGTACAACAAAGCTCCTTGATAATATGATGGTTAACTATTCTGAATGGCACACTGAGAGGCTCCACAAGGTAAGAAGGTAAAATCTGTTGAAGAAACCTCCTTGAGTGATAAAATTGATATTATTATGTCAATGCTTGTTAATGGAAAAGCTCATATTGACCCAAATAATGTTCCTTTAGCCGCTTTGGTTTCTCAAGAAGAGCAAGTTGATGTGAACTTCATTAGAAATTGTCGTGGGCATGTCCACGACAGATGCTGAAATCGGCAACGAGTAGTAGAACGAGGGGCAAGGGCGGCCAGCCATCTGCGGTGCGAGATGAGGGCAGAGACACAGGGTTTTACCCAGGTTCTCCCCCCGGAGGGTAAAGACCTACTCCTGCTAGATTGTATTGATGAGAGAGTACAAGGGCGAGCTCGACGACTAGGAGGCGAGTCGTAGGGGGTGTATGATGGAACGTGTCCTGTATGCGTACCCTAGGGAGGTTTATATAGACTCACCTTGCTAGGGTTTACAGATCTACAACCGAATTAGTTAAGGATTTGGAGGATGTTTGACCTATTCCGACTGGGCCTAGCTACGCTTCTAGGCCTTCAGCTTCCAGTCGCCTGGCTCCTTGTTGGGTCCTGATCTAGTCGTCGTCCTACAGGCCCACTCGCTGGCAGCTTGGGCTAGTAGGAAACATCCTGCTGGGTATACCCCACTCGGCATATCCCCATCAGTAGTCCCCGAGGCCGTCGTTGATTCGTTGCAGGTGTTCGTTGGCAGTCGGAGTATACGGGTCCAATTTGGACGCCCAGTCGAATCGGCGGTGGACTCCCTGAATGAAAGAGGGAATTTTTATCTTAGTCGCAATAACAACGACCAATCAAATCGCAGCACGACGAATCTGTTGGCGAGTAGTCGAATCACCGCTATGGTGACCAGGTCGGCGAATAATCAAATCACATCTAGGGCGATCAGGTCGTCGAATAGTCGAGTCGCAGCTAGGGCGATCAGGTCGGCGAGTCGAGTAGACGAAGTTGGACCGTCAATGTTGGTCAAACTAGCCGTTGGGTAATCCAACGGTAATATCGGCGTAATCACCGCGCGGTAATGGCTCCCGAAAATTGCGGGTAGCAACCGCTATTTAAGGAGGATGACAGGCGAAGAATGATCATTCCCCACACTTCCTCCGATCTCGCGCATCTCCCATTCTTCCATTCCTTCGTAGCGACCCAGGGAGATTCCGTAACCCTAGATCCTCCGACCAACGGCGCCCTCGACAGATACATGGGGGATATCCAAATGCACGAAAGTGCTGCTGAAGTCATTCGAGGAAGCGGGGATCCTCCGCGCCGGGAGATGGCGCATCCCCGCGGCCGGAGAGGTTGTACCAGATCCGTGCAACGAGGAATTCATTTGCTTCACCAGTCACCTGGAGAGGGGGCTCGGATTCCCCACCTTCGTCTTATTTCGCCGCTTCTATGCGTATTACGGCATCCAGCCGTCAGACCTAGGGTCGCACAACATCGAGCAACTCGCCATCTTCGTGGCGTTTTGCGAGTGCTACCTAGGTTGCCAGCCATACTTCCCCCTGTGGCAAGATCTGTTCCACGGGAGGATCAGACACG
This sequence comes from Avena longiglumis, assembly GCA_030063025.1. Taxonomy (NCBI): domain Eukaryota; kingdom Viridiplantae; phylum Streptophyta; class Magnoliopsida; order Poales; family Poaceae; genus Avena; species Avena longiglumis. The sequence continues at coordinate 173,322,572 of CP125978.1, forward strand.
AGGAAGCAGGCGGCCTAATGCTAGATGTGGGCGGCCTCACGTTCCAGCTGAAGTCAAAGGCCTCCTTCTTCGACCTGATGCTGCCGAAGAAGGCGGTGAATGAGTAGAAAAACACTGGTTCTATGTGACCGAGTCGCCACCAGACGACGAGGTGGCGCTTCCAATTGAAGGGTTTCACGGCATAGTAAATGAAAAAATTTCTACGGATGCGAACGGGAAAGCCAAGATCTAATCTAGGAGATGCAATCAACGAGAGGGATAGATGAGATCTTCATAGCCTTGAAGAAATCGCACAGCGGAAACATTCAACAGAACGTGGGTGCTGTAGTCGAACTAGCCTTCTCCTCCTCGCGATCCGATCCGATCCAACGCCGCAAGTGGCGATGCCTCTGAGAGATGCACACGTACGGCACCGCAACGTCTCCTCCTTCCTCGGTCCAGCAAGTGGGGTGGAGAGATAGATTGGATCTACAGCACAACGGCGTGGTGCAATGATGGAGAGTTTCTGCGGCAGGGCTTCGCCTACGCGCAGTCGGGAGAGAGAGAGGTGGAGGGCAGCAGGTCGACGGCTAGGGTTGGAGGAGTGAGGGGAGGATGCGCCCCCTTCCCAACTTATATAGGGGCTGGCCGGCCCCCTTGCCCCCTCCTCCAAGCCCTAGGGCGGCGGCCCCAAGGGTGGAGTGGGGGGCAAGTCTTCCCCCCTTCTAGAAGGTCCCCTAGGGTTTCCCCTAGGGTTTTGGCCGGCTGGGCCTATGGGTCGTTGTGCCCCTGGACCAATGCGGCCAGGGCACTCCCTCATAGGCCCACGCACCTCTCCGACAAGTGGGGCCACATTGGTCCCACTCCGGAAGCTTCTAGAACCTTCTGGTACAATACCGAACATTCCGAAACAATTCTAAAATCCAAAAAACAGCTTTCCTTTATATGAATCTTTTTCTTCGGACCATTCCGGAACCTCTCGTGATGTCCTGGATCTCATCCGAGACTCTGAACAAAAAAAATTCATAAACTAATTATCCATTATATCCTAGCATCGAGACACGTTAGGTGTGTGACCCTACGGGTTCGAGAATATGCAGACATGATCTTCTATCAATAATCAACAGCGGGATCTGGAAACCCATATTGACTCCCACATATTCATCGATGATCATATCGGATGAACCACGATGCCAAGATTCAATTAATCCCATATATATATTCCCTTCGTCACGCGATATTTTACTTGCCCGAGATTCGATCGTTGGTATCAGCATACCTAGTTCAATCTCATTCACAGCAAGTACTTTACTCGTTCCGTAATCCAATATCACTTTGTGATTAACTCCTTAACCACGTGCTTGCAAGCGGTATTGATATCGATTACCGAGTGGGCCCGAAGTATATCTCTCCGACTTGGGAGGGACAAATCCCATCTCGATACATACAACCCAACAAGTACTTTCCGATCACCTGAGAGACACCTTTATGATCACCCTCTCATAGGATGACATTTGATGACCTCAAAGCTTTCTTCTGATACCATGGAGTTGCATTATCTCATGGTCTAAGGAATACAATATTTGACATAGGAAAAAGCTTCGCAAAGATGAACACGATGACACGATCTAATTACTCTGCTTGATTTGGGTCTATCCATCATATCATTCTCCTAATGAGATGATCTCATTATTAATCGACAACTCATGTCTATGGTTAGGAAACCTTAACCATCATTAATCAATGAGCTAGTCCATAGAGGCGTACTAGGGACACGGTGTTGTTCATAAACCACACAAGTATCAAAGTTTCCGCTTAATACAATTCTAGCATGGAATATAAACTTTATCATGAACTAGAATTATAATAATAACATCTTTATTATTGCCTTGAGGGCATAATTCCAACAATCTCCCACTTGCACTAGAGTCAATAATCTAGTTTACATCTGGCAACAATCTAACACCCATGGCACTAAGGTGCTAATCATGTTTTGCTCGTGGAAGAGGTTTAGTCAACGGATCTGCGACATTCAGATCCGTATGTACTTTGCTAATCTTCAGACCTCCATCTGTTATATAATCTCGAATTATATGAAACTTGCGGTTGATGTGCTTGGTCTTTGGATGATATCTTGGTTCCTTAGCCAGTGCTATGGCGCCAGTGTTGTCACACAATATCTCTCCAGTGGGTCCAAGGCACTTGGAACCACACCAAGCTCAGTGATGAAGTTCCTGATCCAAACTCCTTCACTTGACGCTTCTGCAGCAGCCATGTATTCCGCTTCTATTGTAGATCCCGCGATCATGCTTTGCTTGCAGTTTGTCCAGCTCACAGCTCCTCCATTCAAAATATAAACGTATCCTGTCTGAGATTTAGAATCATCCTTGTCGGTGTCGAAACTAGCATCGACGTAACCTTTTACGAAGAGCTGCTCATCACCTCCATAGACCAAGAACATTTCTTTAGTCCTATTTAAATACTTTAGGATGTTCTTTACGGATGTCCAGTGTTCCACTCCTGGATCACTTTGGTATCTGCTCGTCAAACTAAGAGCATTGGACACATCCGGTCTAGTACACATCATGGCATACATGATAGAACCTATGGCTGAGGCATATGGCACTTTGCTCATAGTTTGTCTATCGTTTACCGTAGCCGGACACAGAGCCTTGCTCAATATCTTACCTGAAAACATGGGCACTGAACCTTTCTTTGCCTTATCCATTCTGAACCTTTTCAGAACTTTGTCTAGGTATGTACTTTGGCTTAAAGCTATTAGGCATCTTTGTCTATCTCTATAGATTTTGATGCCTAATATATAAGCAGCTTCTCCTAGGTCTTTCATTGAAAAACATTTATTCAAATAACTCTTCACATTTTTAAGCATAACAATATCATTTCCAATAATCAATATGTCATCCACATATAGTATCAAAAATGTCACTGAGCTTCCACTCACTTTCTTGTAGATACAAGTTTCGTAGCAATTTGGAACAAATCCAAAGCTCTTGATCACTTGATCAAAACGAAGGTTCCAACTCTGAGATGCTTGCTTTAGTCCATAAATGGAACACTGAAGTTTGCACACCTTATCAGCATCCTTAGGATCGACAAAACCTTCGGGCTGCATCATATACAACTCTTCATCAATGTTGCCATTGAGGAACGCAATCTTGACATCCATCTGCCATATTTCATAATCATGAAACGCAGCAATTGCTAATAAAATCCGAATGGACTTAAACATCGCTACGGGAGAGAAAGTCTCATCGTAGTCAACACCTTGAACTTGTCGAAAAGCTTTCGCGACAAGTCGAGCTTTCTAGACAACAACATTACCATCCGCGTCCGTTTTCTTCTTGAAAATCCATTTGCACTCAATGGCCTTACGGTCGTTAGGAGGGTCCACCAAAGTCCATACTTGGTTTTCGCTCATGGATCCCAATTCGGATTTCATGGCCTCTAGCCATTTCTTAGAGTCTGGGCTCATCATCACTTCCTCATAGTTCGCAGGTTCACTGTTGTCTACTAACAAGACAGTTAAGGTGGTTGTCATTACCTGTGAGGGGCACGTGACCTTGTCGACCTGCGACGTTCAGCAGCAACATCGTTCGAAGTTTCATGATCCTCATCATTAGCTTCCTCTCTTGTTGGTGCAGCCGGCACTGGAACAATTTCAGGTGCTACGCTACAGTCCAACTCGAGAGAAGGTTCAATAACCTTGTCTATCTCTACCTTCCTCCCACTCACTTCTTTCGAGAGAAACTCCTTCTCAAGAAAGGATCCGTTCTTTGCGATAAACACTTTGCCTTCGGATCTGTGATAGAAGGTATACCCAATCGTTTCCTTAGGGTATCCTATGAAGACGCATTTCTCCGCTTCGGGTTCGAGCTTGTCCGGCATCAACTTCTTGACGTAAGCTTCGCATCCCCAAACTTTAAGAAATAACAACTTAGGTTTAGCACCAAACCACAGTTCATACGGTGTTGTCTCAACGGATTTAGATGGTGCCCTATTTAAAGTGAATGCAGCGGTTTCTAATGCATAACCCCAAAATGATAACGACAAATCTGTAAGAGACATCATCGATCGCACCATATCTAATAGAGTTCGATTCCGGCGTTCAGACACACCATTGCGCTGTGGTGTTCCGGGTGGAGTGAGTTGTGAAACGATTCCTCTTGCTTTAAGATGCGTGAGAAAATCATAACTCAAATATTCACCTCCACGATCAGATCGTAGAAATTTAATTTTTCTGTTACGATGGCTTTCCACTTCGTTCTAAAATTCTTTGAACTTTTCAAATGTTTTAGATTTATTTTTCATTAAATAGATATACCCATATCTACTTAAGTCATCATTAAAAGTGAGAAAATAGCGATATCCACCGCGCGTCGAAACACTCATTGGTCCGCATACATCGGTATGTATGATTTCCAACAAGTCCGTTGCTCGCTCCAATATTCCGGAGAACGGGGTTTTGATCATCTTGCCCATGAGGCACGGCTCGCACGTGTCAAATGATTCAAAATCAAGAGACTCCAAAAGTCCATCAGAATGCAGTTTCTTCATGCGTTTTACACCAATATGACCTAGACGGCAGTGCCACAAATAAGTCGAATTATCACTATCTACTTTGCATCTCTTAGCTTCAATGTTATGGATGTGTGTTTCATTTCTTTCGAGATTCAGAAGAAATAAACCATTCATATGCATGACCATAAAAGATGTTACTCATATAAATAGAACAACCATTATTCTTGGATTTAAATGAATAACCATCTTGCAATAAACATGATCCAGATATAATGTTCATGCTCAACGCAGGCACATAATAACACTTATTAAGGTTTAAAACTAATCCCGAAGGTAAAACTAAGGAGGGCGTGCCGACGGCCATCACATCAACTCTTGATCCATTGCCAACGTGCATCGTCACCTCATCCCTTGCTAGACGCTGTCTATTCCGTAGCTCCTGTTTCGAGTTACAAATATTAGCAACTGAACCAGTATCAAATACCCAGGCACTACAACGAGCGCTAGTAAGGTAAACATCAATAACATGTATATCAAATATACCTTTAATGGTGCCAGACTTCTTGTCCGCTAAGTACTTCGGACAGTTGCGCTTCTAGTGACCCTTGTCCTTGCAATACAAGCACTCAGTGTCCGGCTTAGGTCCAGACTTGAGCTTCTTCTCAGCAGGGGCAACGCGCTTGCCGCTACCTTTCTTGAAGGATTTCTTTGCACCCTTACCTTTCTTAAAGATAGGGGTCTTGTTGACCATCAACAAATGATTATCTTTCTTGATGTCCACCTCCGCAGCTTTCAGCTTAGCGAAGAGCTCAGTGATCGTTTCAGTGGAACCAATCTGATTGTGAGTAACTACAAAACCTTTGTAGCTAGGAGGGAGTGATTTCAGAACTCTTTCAATCTTGAGCTCTTCTGGAATCTTGCAGTCTAGTTGCTCAAGGCGTTGAGTGTAGCCCGACATCTTAATGGCAGAACTCCCTTCCTCCATCTTGCAGTTAAAGAACTTCTCAGAGATCTCATATCTCTCAGAGCGTGCCTGAGTCTGAAACATGGTTTTCAGTTCCTCAAGTATCTCAAAGGGCCCGACGAACTCCTCAAAACGATTTTGATGGTCCGATTCCATAGCAAACAACATGGTACTCTTAATAACTCCATAATCATATTTGCGTGACTGATAAACAGCTTTTTCATCAGCCGGCGCATCTATAGCAGGGGCGTCACCTAGCGCTTTCTCAAGGACATAGTCCTTTTGTCCGCCTGCGAGAATGATTCTCAGATTGCGGAACCATTTGGTGAAGTTAGACCCATTGTTCTTAAGCTTTTCTTTCTTAGAAAAAACGTTGAAGTTGAAGTTGGACTTAGCCATTTGATCTACAAAATTTGCAAGTACCATTTAGACTATGTTCATGATAACTAGTTCAACTTAATCAAATTACTAGATGAACTCCCACTAAATTCAACATCCCTCAAGTTGTTTAGTGAACACGATCCAAATTCACCACACCTAATCCGATCTTCACGAGAAGAGATGTGGTTTAAATGGTGGACAACAAAGTGTCGATCATATCATTCATATGACTCATGCTTAACCTTTAGGTTCATGTGTTCCGAGGCCATGTCTGTACATGCTAGGCTCGTCAATTCAAACCCAAGTATTTCTGCGTGTGCAAAACTGGCTTGCACCCGTTGTATGTGAACATAGAGTTTATAGCACCCGATCATTACGAGATGCTTGAACACGACGAACTTTCGCAACGGTGCATACATGGGGAGAACACAATTTTATCTTGATCTTCAAGTGAGGAATCATCTTATAATGCTACCGTCGTGATCTAAGCATAATAAGATACATAAAAGGATAAACATTACATGCATATAATTTTATGTGACATGGTATAGCCAATCTCCGCGCAATGATCTCCATCTTGTGCGTGCCAGCATGATCTCCGTCACTCCACCATGATTGCCTCCATCACGAGCAGCAGCTACAACTATTGCTAACTACTTAGCAATAAAGTAAATCTATTACATGTCGTATAAGAAGTTGACACACAGGTCATACACAATTATAAAGACAGCCATATGGCTCCTGCCGGTTGTGTACTCATCGACATGAAAGTCGTGAAATATTACAAAACATGATCATTGCATACAACATACACATCATATCTTGGGCCATACCATATCACAGAAACACTCCCTGCAAAAACAAGTTAGACGCCTCTACTTTGTTGTTGCATGTTTTACGTGGCTTATGGGAGTAACAAGCTAAGAACGATTCTTACCTACGGAAAGCCACAACGGTGATATTATGGTTGCCAACATCCGGTGTAAATCCCATGACAACTATAGTGAGAGAAACGGCATCCACCACCGCATGTGTGGAACAAGCCACACGTCAAGTGCGGGCGGTCTCATGACGAGGTCGCGTAAGTTGGCTGGACCGCCGATCTCACTATCCCGCGTCATAAGAAGTACACAACAAGAGGCTTGCAACAGAAAACATCAACGCCCGCAACAAGCATGTTGCGTTCTACTCGTGAAACACATCTACGCATAGATCTAGCTCTGATACCACTGAAGGGTTTCGCAGCATAGTAAATCAAAAAATTTCTACGGATGCGAATGGTAAAGCCAAGATCTAATCTAGGAGATGCAATCAACGAGAGGGATAGATGAGATCTTCATACCCTTGAAGAAATCGCACAGCGGAAACGTTCAACAGAACGTGGGTGATGTAGTCGAACTAGCCTTCTCCTCTTCGTGATCCGATCCAACGCCGCAAGTGGCGACGCCTCCGAGAGATTCACACTTACGGCACCGCCGATGTCTCCTCCTTCCTTGGTCCAGCAAGTCGGGTGGAGAGATAGATTGGATCTACAGCATGACAGCGTGGTGCAATGGTGGAGAGTTTCTGCGGCAGGGCTTCGCCTACACGCAGCCGGGAGAGAGAGAGGTGGAGGGCAGCAGGTCGACGGCTAGGGTTGGAGTAGTGAGGGGAGGGTGCGACCCCTGCCCACCTTATATAGGGGCTGGCCGGCCCCCTTGCCCCCTCCTCCAAGCCCTAGGGCGGCGGCCCCAAGGGTGGAGTGGGGGGCAAGTCTTCCCCCCTTCTAGAAGGTCCCCTAGGGTTTTGGCTGGCTGGGCCTATGGGGCCTTGTGCCCCTGGCCCAATGCGGCCAGGGCACTCCCTCGTAGGCCCACGCACCTCTCCGACAAGTGGGGCCACGTTTGTCCCACTCCGGAAGCTTCTAGAACCTTCTGGTACAATACCGAACATTCCGAAATCCAAAAAACTGCTTTCCTTTATATGAATCTTTTTCTCCGGACCATTCCGGAACCTCTCGTGATGTCCTGGATCTCATCCGAGACTCTGAACAAAAAATTCATAAACCAATTATCCATTCTATCCTGCGTCGAGACACGTTAAGTGTGTGACCCTACGGGTTCGAGAATATGCAGACATGATCTTCTATCAATAATCAACAGCGGGATCTGGAAACCCATATTGACTCCCACATATTCATCGATAATCATATCGGATGAACCATGATGACAGGATTCAATTAATCCCACATATATATTCCCTTCGTCACGCGATATTTTACTTGCCCGAGATTCGATCGTTGGTATCGGCATACCTAGTTCAATCTCGTTCACAGCAACTACTTTACTCGTTCCGTAATCCGATATCACTTTGTGATTAACTCCTTAACCACGTGCTTACAAGCGGTGTTGATATAAATTACCGAGTGGGCCCGAAGTATAGCTCTCCGACTCGGGAGGGACAAATCCCATCTCGATAGATACAACCCAACAAGTACTTTCCGATCACCTGAGAGACACCTTTATGATCACCCTCTCATAGGATGACGTTTGATGACCTCAAAGCTTTCTTCCGATACCAGGGAGTTGCATTATCTCATGGTCTAAGGAATACAATATTTGACATAGGAAAAAGCTTCGCAAAGATGAACACGATGACACGATCTAATTGCTCTGCTTGATTTGGGTCTGTCCATCATATCATTCTCCTAATGACATGATCTCATTATTAATCGACAACTCATGTCTATGGTTAGGAAACCTTAACCATCATTAATCAATGAGCTAGTCCATAGAGACGTACTAGGGACACGGTGTTGTTCATAAACCATACAAGTATCAAAGTTTCCGCTTAATACAATTCTAGCATGGAATATAAACTTTATCATGAACAAGAATTACAATAATAACATGTTTATTATTGCCTCTAGGGCATAATTCCAACACCAATGATCCATATCACCTTGGGTAAATTGAGTTCCTCGATCCTATACAATGTTCCTCGATCCGATACGATGTTCTTGGGGACTCCATGCAAACTAACGATTCTAGCTATGTATAAATCCGCTAGCTTCGAACTCTGATATGTGGTCTTAACGGGTAAGAAATGGGAGACTTTGGACAATCGGTCCACTATGACCCAGATAGAGTTATTTCCCCTACTAGAAGTAGGAAATCCGGTGATAAAGTCTATTCCAACGGAATCCCATTTCCATTCCGGAATATGCCAGGGTTGCAACAATCCAGAGGGTCTTTGATGTCCTACCTTGACTCGCTGACATATGTCACATTTGGCGATATAACTTCCAATTTCTCTCTTCATCTTATGCCACCAAAATTGCTCTTTCAAATCGTGATACATCTTAGTTCCTCCGGGATGGATAGAATAAAGAGTATCATGAGCTTCCTTCAAAATAACTTCTTTCAACTCAGAATCTGCTGGTACACAAAGGCGTCCTTTGTACCACAGAACTCCTTCTTCGTCTTCGGTGAATCCGGGTACTTTGCCTGTACCGATACGACGCTTGATTCCGTCGATACTAGCATTTCCCTTCTGTGCCTCTTTGATCTGACTGATCAAAGTGGGCTGGAGTTCTATGCTAGCCAAAAATCCTTCACTTACTAATTCCATTCGAAAATCTTCCATTTCTTTGTGCAAGCTTGGTTACTCCTTCAAGATCATGGAGTTCAAGCGGCACGGCAATCTGCTAAGGGCATCTTCTACCACATTGTTTTTACTAGGGTGATAGTGAATGTCCAGATCGTAATCCTTGATTAGCTCATTCCATCTTCTCTGCCTCATATTCAGCTCCTTCTGAGTGAATATATACTTTAGACTCTTGTGATCCATATAGATCTCACAACGATTTCCCATCAGGTAATGCCTCCATGTCTTCAGGGCTAGAACTACGGCTGCGAGTTCGAGGTCATGGGTTGGGTAATTTTTCTCATGTTGCTTCAGTTGTCGGGATAGATAAGATATAACTTTGCCTTCTTGCATTATCACACATCCGAGACCTATCTTGGATGTGTCACAATACACATCGAAGGGCTTCGTGATATCCGGCATGATTAAGATTGGGGTTGAAATCAATCTCCTCTTGAGTTCTTGAAAACTCGCTTCACATTTGTCTGTCCATTCAAACTTCTTGTCCTTCTTCAGCAATTGGGTCATCGGTCTGGCGATACTCGAGAATCCTTCTATGAATTTGCGGTAGTATCCCGCCAATCCGAGAAATGCACGAACTTGGGTTTGAGTGGTTGGGGCTTGCAATCTTCTACATCTTTCACTTTGGCAGGGTCAACGGCAATTCCTCCGGCTGACACAATGTGACCGAGGAATCCTACCTCCTGTAACCAGAATTCACATTTGCTAAACTTTGCATATAGCCGATGCTCTCTAAGGGTTCCAAGAATGGTCCTTAGGTGTAGCTCATGTTCTTCTTCCGATTTGGAATAAATCAGAATGTCATTGATGAAAACAACGACAAACTTATCCAGGAAGTCCATAAAAATTTTATTCATGAGATTCATGAAATAAGCGGGGGCATTGGTTAATCCAAAAGACATGACTGTATACTCGTACAATCCATATCTGGTGGTAAAGGAAGTCTTGGGAATATTTTCTGCACGAATCTTGAGTTGATGATTGCAAGTCCTAAGATCAATCTTACAAAACACTTTGGGACCGGTCAACTGATCAAACAAATCTTCTATCTTGGGCAAGGGGTACTTGTTCTTGATGGTGACATCATTCAACTTCTGATAATCCGTACACAAACGGTTACCTCCATCTTTCTTGTCCACAAATAAGAAAGGTGACCTCCATGGTGACACACTTGGTTGAATCAATCCAATTTCCAACATGGAATACAGTTGCTTCTTTAGTTCTGCTAGTTCGGATGGGTTCATACTATAGGGTCTTTGGGCTATGGGTCCTGTTCCGGGGATTAGTTCGATGATAAACTCGATATCCCGATCTGGGGGCATACCGGGCAAAACATCTGGAAATACATCAGGGTATTCACAGACTATCCGGACTTGGTCAATGGTAGGTTGGGCTATACTCTTGTTGCATTTGAATTGGCGAGGTAAGGTTTCAGATATATGCTCGACTGATATTCCGGCTGTACTGGTCATGGTGATGGCTTTCTTGGAACAGTCAATCAATCCTTTATGTTTGGACATCCAATCCCTTCCTAGTACTACTTCCAAACCTTTAGTTCCGAGTACTATCAGGTTAGCATAAAAATCTATGCCATGGATTCGGATAGGGATGGCTTTGCAAATTTGCCTAGCCTTGGTGGTTGATCCGGGAATTTGAACAATCATGACATGCTTCAGTTTGGTTGGTTGAATTTTACTAGTGCATGCAAATTCTTCGGTGAAAAATGAATGCGATGCACCAGAATCAAACAACACTTTTGCAAGTACTGAATTAACAGAAAACATACCCAGCACGACGTCTGGCGCTTCCTGAGCTTCTTCAGCGTGCATGAGAAAAAGACGACCGTTGCGGTTGAGCGAATTCCCTGGGGCAAACCTTCTTCCGGGCTGAACACGACACTGTTGATGAGCTGGGACATTGGCATTGGGTGCTGCGACATTCTTCTTGTTGGGGCACTCGTTGGAGTAGTGACCCTTATTTCCATAGTCATAACAAGTTACCTGCGACTTGTCCTTTGCTGCTACAGGCACAACATTGCTTCCAGTCCTCGGGGCAGTGTTGGTGTTGGCGGTAGCATTGTTGTTGTTGAACTTGGGTGGGGCACGGTTGAAGTTGCTAGAGTTGCTGGGGTTGTTGTGATTTCATGCGGGCCTAGGGTTTCCACGGCTGGGATAGGTCGGACGGTTCATCGGGGTCTGTTGGTTCTTGGGGCAAGTCCGGGAGATGGGTTAGGGAGATACTTTGGTGTCTTATGGGTTCCTGGCTGATGCATCATACGACGCTTGCGGTTCTCATTGGATTGGTTGATCTTCCCTTCCATCTGGATGGCTGAGTCGACAAGGGTTTCAATATCAGCAAAGGGGATATTGACTAACACTGTCTACATCTCATCATGCAGACCATTCAAGAATATTTCTTTCTTCTTGGCTTCGGTGTCGATCTCATCCGGGGCATACCTAGCTCATGACAAAAATTTGTCATGGTATTCCACTACAGTCATCCTTCCTTGCTTCAGTTCTTTGAACTCGTCTCTCATCCTCTTGATTAAACCCGGTGGCACATGGGTTCTGCTGAACTTGACCTTGAATTCCTCCCAGGTCATCATCTGGCCTCCGATCATTGCGCGAACACTGTTCCACCATGCCCTGGCATCTCCGACTAGATAGTGGGTGGCGAACAAAACTTTCTCGTTGGCTTCCACTCCGGCGACTTCTAGGTTATTTTCCATGGTTTGCAACCAATCATCGGCGTCTAGGGGTTCTTCCGACTTAGTGAAAACATGTGGGTTGGTATTCTGGAAATTCTTGATCTTAGATCCATGGTTGTCCTGATTTCTGTGGCCTTGGTTGTTTGGGCTAGCTGAGCTATATGTTGCAGGGTGGCTGGGTTGGCTTGACGTTCTGCTCTTTCAGCTTCGCGGTCAGAAACCAGCATTTGCAGAATCTGCAACATCGGGTCCTGGGATGAACCACTTCCTCCGCGTGGCATCTGAAGATTGAGATAGACTATGAGAAAACAGGGAAATTTCTAAGGTTTTGGGGCTTTGAAAAGTTTTTAAAGTTTGACTCAGATTTTCTAGTAACTTGCTTTTCATTCATTCATTCATAGCACACGGTACAACACACACCACAACAAACAAAAAACATATGGTTTTAAGAACCATTCTCGAAACTACGATAAAGTGGGACCGAATACTACTCACTATGCTAGTGCTCAAGTGCTACTACTCCTCGGAATCTGTGGCTTCATCATCCTCATCATCATCGATGAAGGCGAAATCATCCTCATCGTTTAAGAAGTCCATAGCCTAATCCTCCAGAAAATCATCATCGTCGCTGAGATAGGAGTAGGGGTCTCCACGAAGATCCTCTCCTGCATTCTCCCTTTCCTCCAACTGCATGTCTCTCTCGTGGATGGTCTCCTCCAAAGACGAGATACGATGGCGAAGACGGGCAATAATGCGCTCCTTCTTGTCGAGCTGACGGCGGCGAGACTTGCGATCCTTTGCCAGCATGGCGATGGTCTGATCTTTCGTCTTGATGATGGCAGACTTGTGGTTGGAGTAGTCACGGCAGTTATTCAACTCCTACTGACGATCGTACATCATGAAGATAAGGTGGTCCAATTGAGTCTTCAGCTCAGGGTGGTATGGGGCTTCCAGTGGTTGTCCATTAGCATCACGCCTTGGGCAAAACTCAAAGCGGGTTCCCTTGATCTGATTGATGCTCTTCCCACACAGACGGGAAAGAGCTTCCTGCATTGCCCTGGCAAGTCCATCGAGCCAGTTGTTCTCTCTTAAGGTAAACTGAATTCCTTCCGCAGTGGGAGGTTCAATCTTTCCTCGGATACTTGCAACAATTAGCCACTGCAGATCTTCTCCTCCTTGATCATTGAGCTGAGCTCCGAAGAACTCGGGGTGCGGACGCTCCAGAAGTTCCGAAAGCTGGTCCAAATCCCTCTCAAAGATAAGGTCTCCTCCATTTCCCAACTGATAAAACTTGCTGTACTGCACGTCCATCTATAAGAATATAGGATGAGTAAGTTAGAAGAGTGATCAAGTGTGTCAAAATTTTATGTATTTTGCAAGACTTTTTGAGGAATATGAATTTTCGTGAAAGAATCAAAGGGATAAGAATGAGAATAAGTTTTTGTAAATAGTTGTTTTATTTGGTTTTGAAACTAAGTTTTTGATTCAAACGACCAGTCTAACTAGGGTCTCCTATGGTCAGGATGGCTCTGATCCCAACTTGTCAACACCCGGATTTCTAATCCCAGATGCCTGATATGCCATACATCGCAATCCCAAGATTACCATTTTTGCGAGACATAACAAAATTGGATACCATAGTACATCATCCATTACAAACCGTACATAAGTTCTTACACAAATAGGGATCTCATGATCCAGTTCTTAATACAACTTCAAGCAGCGTAATACGTAATAATAACGGTAGCGTAGGCGAAGCTCCATCTTTGGGGTCACAGGCAATGCTGACGATGGGAGATGATCCTAATTGTCGTAACCTTCCTGGGGTCCATCCTCCAGGTACTCCTCTTCATAGTCTGTCCACGGGAATAGCCAGGGACAAAGCCATGAGTACTCTTTAAGTACTCGCAAACTAATACTAACAAGTGAAAGGGGTTTTTGATAATAGGACACTAGGCTCTAGGGTTATTTTGCAAAAGCCAGATTTATCTCTACTAAGTTCAAAAGCAAGAGAGATAGTTGAAGTTTATAACACCTAAGTGGGAACTTGTATCTCATATCACAACTCTGTTGTGGTCAAGTCAAAGTCTCAATTCATTTCACAAGTCTTTGTGAAAACATCTGACGGGGGAACAGTATGGCCAATCCAACTGTCCATAACTGCGGACGCGTCTATTCGAATAGTTTGACACTCTGCAGAGATTGTACACTTTCACCACAACATTCGATACATCCGTCAGGAACAAATCCTGAATTCACCATACTCAGTATGCGGATAATCAATCCTAACCTTTCAATTACACGCCCTAGTATAGGCAGCTCTCCTATGAGTTTGGCCTCCCAACCATGACCAACTGCCATCTTGGGAACTGCACAGGTGGACAATCTTCACAAGGTAGCCTCAGCTCAAACCTTGGCCACAAGGGAACCCATACTAAGGTATATAAATTTCCAGTCAAGCCCTACCCAATTTTCGGGTATTGTGGTTGTACGGTAAAATTGGAATGGTATCGCATCCAGACAACCATCAGTTTTATAAAGAGCTAAGGCTCATGCTTTAACATTTTCATCATCAAAATCATATGGTGTTCAAGAACACATGTCAAAACATTTCAGTAAAATGATCCATCATTCTAAGAACCTCTAGGGCATAATTCCAACACCAATGATCCATCAATCTATTCATAATTGGAATGGTATCGCATCCAGACAACCATCAGTTTTATTGTCAAAACTTGTTTCCGCGTCGGCTCCAAGTCGCCAAACTTCCGCACGACCAGCGGATGGTGGTCGACGAAATGCTGCTGACGATTCGAAATTTGAAGAAGAAGGGCCTCCAAACCATTAACCTCTACAATTGCTGGCTCGGGCGACGGTTGGTACCTCTAGCCGACCGCACCCACTGGATGTACGATTACACGGGCAAGGACGACCCGACGAAGTCTTGCACCGCCGAGTGGAAGCTTAATAATTATACCTTGGCCCTGAAGAAAATCACCGACGCAGTATACCTTGATGCGAAGGCTGGAGTCGCCCCATACACCGCGAAGCACAAGGCTGGCCAGTGAGTTCTCACTTCCTTGTACATTTCGCAGTCGCAGATATGCAGTCGCGGTTTCTCTAATCGCGTTTATCTTTGTAGTTGTTCCAAGTGGTGGAAGGTTGGCTTCTGCCTGCTGATGACGAGAACTCGAACGAGTCCGTCGAGGAAAAGAGCGAGTTCTCGTCCGACAAGGGCAACGTCGGAGGCGACGATGACGAAGACGACGATGATGAAGATGATGACGAGTCCGTGGAGGTCGCCGATCCCGCGGCCCGCAAGACTTGTGGACAACGACAACGCGAGCTCGAGGCCAGCAAGAGCCTCGAGGCTCACGATAGGGGTGACGACGAGCCCTCTTAGCACACTTCACGGCGCGTGTCCACGCCGTCGAAGAAGAAGTCGCTGCAGAAAAAGAAGAAGAAGCCGGCTAAGACTATGTCACCTCCTAGGTCCGCGAGTAGCTCCTAAGCTACCAGCGCGGCCGACAAAGCAGAGGCCAGCATGCCGACGCGGGCGACCGCGACAGCCGACGCGACCGTGGTGGAAGATGAAGTGCCACTGGCATCGCTGCCACCGCCCTTCACCGCCGTTTCTGGTCTCGGGGCCGCTCCATCCGCGGGTGCCTCACCACCCAAAGAAGCGCCGGCGGCGATTGCCGCAGATTCTCCTGCCGCGGCCTCCTCCTTGAAGAAGCCCTCGGTGTCTTGGGCCCAAAGCATGTTCGAGACGGGCCTCAGTCGGAAGTTGGGGCCGGAGTTGGACAAGCCGGCGAGCATTCGCACCGGCCTTCGATTTATCCCAGTCGCCAAGTGAGTATCCTTTAGATTATCTATTTGAGCAACTGATTCATGTTTGGCCGGCGAGCTCGCTGACGACGTTGCGTTGCAGGACTAGTGTGTAGAAAATAGGTCACCCCTCGGTGGCTAAAGTTCCATTGGGTGACATGGAGACGCGAGTCAACCAATCGAAGAAGAGGAAGGGCGATGAGGTCGAGGCGCCCGTTGAGGGCGCGAAGAGGGCAAAGGGCGACGAGGTCGTCACAATCTCAGACGAACCAGTCGGCGCCCCGAGCGGGGCTCCGATTGGAGCAGACACGGTCACGGAGGCCGCAGTGGACGTGGAGTCGCAGCAGGTCGAGCCCACGACATCGGTTGGGGGAAACGGGCCCAACGACGAGTGTCGCAGGGGCGGCGGTGGCCACCTTTCCTCGCTTTATGGCGAAGGCCTCCATGGCGAGTGCTCCAGCATAGTCGGTGGAGGTCGAGCAGCGTCACGGTCGCACACCTGTTGTGCTCCCGTCGGTGGACGCGGTTGAGCTCCACAACATGCTAGGTGCAGCAATCTAGGTATGTCCAGTACCCGAGGATCTGGTCGCTGAATTTCAGCGGTCGGATCCTTACTGTTTTTTTTGTCCAGTCCCCGAGTGGCTAGTCACTGAATTTCAGCGGCTAGGCACTTAGGATTTTTTTCGTTGCCCAGTCCCCAAGTGGCTAGTCGCTGAATTTCATCAGCTAGGCACTTAGGATTTTCTTCGCTGCCCATTCCCCGAGTGGCTAGTCGCTGAATTTCAGCGGCTAGGCACTTAGGAATTTCTTCGCTGATATTATTATGGTTGTGCAGGGCTTGCAGCGCGAGTCGGCGGACCGATTGGCCGCCTAGGAGCGTCTGGAGAAGGAACTCCACTCTGTGCAAGGGACGAACGAGCAACTTTGAGCGACTGCTGGTAAGAGTTTGATGTGCTTGTTATCAGGGACGCCTTTTCCTTATGTCGTCCTCATAGTTGTGTTGATGTAGAGAGTCAAGCGGCCGCGGTGGAGAAGGCTCGCGAGGGTATGGTCCCTGCCAGCGAGTTGACGTCTGCCCAGGCGTCTTTGAGTGCTGTAGAGAAGAACGTGGCCGAGCTTGAGCGAGATCTCAAAGCCGCGAAGGTGGAGGCAACCTCGGCCAATGAAAGGTCAAAGGCGGCCGTCGCTGCTGCTGCTGATGAGCGGAAGTTGTCAGATGCGCTCGTTGCCGGGCTGCAAGATGATCTCTCAAATCTGCATGATTTCATCATGGGGCACTGCCACCTGTTTGATCGGTGATCTTCTTTGAACTTCGTGTGGTTGACCTTGCGAGTCCCCGAGCGCGCGGGTCGCCTTTATTCTTTTGCTCTTGTCTGTTTTTAAGCTCCTTCTTTGCAGGGAAGATTCTTGATGACGAGGCCGAAGCGGTAGTGTGTCACCACGCTGGTGGACTCGGCCACACTGTCAGCAACTTGCATTCGCGCGTGCCTTCAAGAAATTTTGCCGACGGAGGTAATCCCCAGCGGAATCATTGACGTTTGGCGCTACCTGGAGAAGGCCCCAGCGGTTGTTGATTTCATGTCATGATCGGCCTTTCGTCGTGGTGCTGCGACTGTGCTGAGCCTTGGGCTCGCGCACTTCCCCGACGACTTCGACCTGGACGACGTCACCAGCGGGTACCCTTCATCGACGGGCGCGGTCGAGATCTCTGAGGTGTTGAAGCTGACCGAGCAGGCTGCGGTTTACTCCGACCGGGTGCTGGCGATGGGTGATCTCCTCCCGTACTAGGAGATGATCGTTGCGCCGAACAACCTCGAGCCGGCGAGTCGTGACTTCTAGGTGGAGCAGCCGTTCCGAGTGGTCATGGCGGGCGCTCTGACGGCGTACCCATCGAACCCATGGGTTCCCTTCATCAGTGTTCGCGGGAGCAGTGGCGCATCATTGTCGAAGCCTACAGAGTAAATTAGTTTGTCGAGTGGCGTTAGTTGTAACAGCTATGTAACTGCCCTTGTAGGCGAGAAAATTTTGCTGCCATAAGGAATGCATGAATGCTTTTGTCAATGTTTTATTTGACTATGAGTTGTTAAATTTGTCCGAGTCCCCAAGCGCGTCCGCCCTTTTTGTGGGGTTTACCTCGTTTTTATGTGTATATTTGTTTTTATACTGTTAGTCAGTTGAGGTCGACTCGCCGTGGCTTGGAAAGCCAGTCGTGTGGCGACCCCAAGGGGTGCTCTGTACTTAGCCGTTTTCCCGGGCGCGAACGGGGTCGGGTGGCCGAGTCCCCGAGCGTGGTACTTGGCCGTTCTAGTCGCATGCCCAAGGTAGGTGAGGACGAGGCGCATTGTATTAAGCGCGTCGCTCCACCTGATCCGTGGGGTCAGTCGCGTGGCGAGTCCAGGACGCGCTCTCGTACTTGGCGTTTTCCCTAGTCGCTCAGGTTTGGACTGGCGTCAGTCCCCGAGCGTGGTACTTAGCCGTTCGAGACACTGCGCCAATAATGTGGAGGACTGGATCGCCGTTGGAAGCGAATGCGGTTGTCTTGGCTCGAAAAGCCAGTCGAGCGAGGCGACTCCGATGGGGCTCCGGGTTGGCTTTTTTCGTGGACGATACAAGGCCCGAATTGTTTCGGTGCCCTCGTACCAGACTACTTGTATGTGCCGATCGCGTGACCAAGGGTTGACTTCTGCGAGTAGCATAGCGCTATTATTACGAGTGCAAATGGCAGAAGGTATGGAAAGTGGACACAATTTGTGCGAATCGATCTTCTTTATTTTATAGCGGGTAGGAGGTACATGTTTGGAGTTCTAGGAATAATTTTGGTAATAATAATTATAGGCCATATCCTCCCAATAATGGTAATGCTTATGGAAATTCCTACAACAACAATAGAAGTTCACCCTCTAAACTTGAAGTCATGCTTAAGGATTTTATTAGTAAACAAACTGCCTTCAATAAAATTGTTGAGGAACAGCTTTCGAATGCTAAAAAAAATATTTCATCTTTGTCTGAAGCACAATCTTCTTTGATTAATAAAATGGCTGCTAAACCAGAAACTATGGAAAATACCTTCACTGCTACCAATGCCATAGAAGTTAGAATTGATGAAAATGTTAGAATGTTAGCTGAATTGCATGCTAGGTGGGAAAGAGAAGATTAAATTGCTAGAAATAGTAGTATTTGTACTATTACCACCAATGTTGATGCTAGCAAACCAACTAAAGTCCACATTCCTTTTCCAATAAAAATGCTGAAATTCTTCGAAAAATGGGAAACAATAATTCTACTACCTTGGATGCTAATTTTGATTTTGATCTTGATGGTTGCAATATTTCTGAAGTAATTATGTTCTTACAAAAGCTTGCTAGAAGCCCTAATGCTATTGCTATGAATATGGCTTTTACAAAACACATTACAGATGCTCTCATGAAAATTAAGGAAGAAAAATTGAAAGATAAAGCTTCTATTCCTAGGAAATTATAAGATGGTTGGGAACCCATCATTAATATGAAAGTGAATGATTTTGATCTCAAAGCTTTATGTGACCTTGGTGCTAGTGTCTCTATTATGCCTAGGAAAATTTATGAAATGCTTGATTTGCCACCATTGGAAGATTGTTATTTGTATGTCCAACTTGATGATAATGCTAAAAAGGAACTTATGTGGGGCATTAATGATGTTCTTATAATGGTTAACAATACCTTTGTCCCTGTTGATTTCTATGTTTTGGATGTTGAATGCAATGCTTCTTGTCCTATTAATTTGGGAAGACCTTTTCTTAGAACAGTTGGTGCCAATATTGATATGAAGGAAGACACCATTAAATATCAATTCCCACTCAAGAAAGGTATAGAACACTTTCCTAGAAAGATGGATAAGATACTTTTTTTCTTCTCCTATTAAAACAAAATTTGTTTTTTATGCTTCTTCATTTGAAAATACTTGATTCTTGCTTTCTATGCCTAGCTTAAAGGCGTTAAAGAAAAGTACTCTTGGGAGATAACCCAATTTTTATTTTTCAGTAATTTTTTCTTTTGTTGAGTCTTGGAAGTTATTGCCTCTATAATAACCTCTCCTTATCCTTTTTATGTGGTTTTTGTGCCAAGAATAACCTCTAATGAGGGAGAAGTAAGATCTGGGGAAGTTGCTGTCCCGAAACAGATATTTGTGCTTCACTGTAAAAAAATCGTGAAAAATCCCAGTATGTCGGATTGAGATGTAATTTTCTGTGCATATTCCCCAGGTTATTATCTAACTTTATTTAGTTTATCACTTTTCGATTTGAGCAACAGAAGGTCTTCGAAAAAATAGGTCTTTACCTTCTGGTCTGTTTTGACAGATTTCTGCCATTATTTGCATTTGCCTCTTAATCAGTTTCTTTTGAGTTCTGTTTGATCAATTGAGCTTTTAAAAGGAATTGCTACAGTAGCTTGTGTGTTAATGGAAGTTTTAATTGTGTTGAAACTAAACCCAAAGGCTTATTATCTTGAATACACTATTGTTGCTAATGAAGATTGTGTGAAGTTTTGTATGAAGTAAATTCTCAAGTGTAGGGGAAGAACGATGTGATGAGATGAAGAATGGACAAAAACTCAAGATTGGGGATGCCACCTGTTTCACCCCAAGAAATATTCAAGAGGTACAAGTGTCAAAGCTTGGGGATTCCCAAGGCATCCCCTTCTTCATCAATAAAAATCTCAGGTTTTCTTTCTAGACACTTTATTTTTATTGCTTCATGCACTATTGTGTTGTTTTTGGAGTGTCTTTGTTTTTGTTTTTAGTTTTCTTTTGTTTGGTTTGCTGCAATAAATTAGTTGGACCCCCGCATTCTTATTTTGTTTCAAATAATTAAGTTGATTGGTGTTGGAAAAGAGTTGAAAGTTTCATGCTTATAGTGGTACAAAAGGAAGCTTGTTTTGACTGTGGCCTAGACTTTATCATGTCATGTTAGATGTTGCTTTGAACTTATGCTTAGTGATTATTGTTGTAGCATTAATTGTTCCAAACAATTGAGATTGATTAATGTGCCTTGAAAGAATCATGCGTTGTTTTAGCATACAAAAGCATAATATTGTGGTATTCTCCTTTGATGCTTTATTTGGGTTAACTTGGCACATGCTTACACCATGTTAAGACTATAAAGCAGTCACCTTAGCCTCTATGATCATTTAGTTTTTGACTTATGATATCACTTTATGCTTTAATTAATAATGTTTTGTCGCTTTGCATGATTATGGACATTATTGCTCTCTTAGTTGGTCGCTCCCAGTCTTTTGCTAGCCTCCACTTGTACTGAGTATGAGATCTACTCGTGCATCCAACTCCCAAGAAACCAAGTTATTCCAAAGAGTCCACTATAAATTCCTATGCATGGTGTGTTTCACCATTCCAAGTATATTCATGTGTTTATCTATCTTCCAAATTAAACTTGTTATGTGAAAATTAGTGATTAAAGCTCTCACAAACTTGATGGCACACTTTACTTTCTTGCACTTAAAAAAATTGAACCATTGTGCCCATCTATGTTGCTTATATGCTTGCAAATTATAAGTTGGGAGTTAGCAGAACCATGCTGTCATGGGGAACACTTTCAACACCTGTACATATTTATCTAGTTGATATCATGATCTCTTGTTTATGGATGTCGGCAATGTGAAATAAAAGGGGATCTTGTAAGTCCATGAAGTATTATATATGTGTTAGAGAAACTCCTGGACGACTAGCCTATCCATGCCTAATCATGGTGGAAACTTGCAGCATATCCATAGTGAGCAATCTATGAAGCATCTTCAGAAAAAAATATAGAAAAAAGAGAAAAGAAAAAAAATAGAAAAAGGACCATGCTCATGGTAAATAAAAAGATCCCTGAGATGCTCATTGTATGTTGCCTTTTCATTTTGATATGGGATAGCTCATGTGTAATGCGGCAAGGGGTACCCCGTTGGCGGTTCTCTATGATACACATATACTTACAATGACAAGAACTTGCTTGTGAATAAAGTTGAGTAGCATGAGGAACGACCCTCGTACTCAAGAGACATGATATTTTCAACTTATGATATGTCAAGCATATAATTCATATTTTTTTCACTTTAAACTTAATAACTTCAAGATGCCAATGATAAGGGAAATGAGAGCTGAAAGGTAATAAGTAGCATAATTTTTGGAAGGTCTTTATGAAACTTGAAATCCCTGCTTCCCTTTGTGAAGGGCCTTTCTTTTTTACTTTTATGTTGAGTCTCCACTTTCTATCTTTACGCACCAATTAACAGAGCATAGTTGTCATTCTTAGTTCAATGTGCATTATCCCAAAACTTATTGATTGATTCATAATCATGGTATTTCTTGTTCTTAAATTATTTGTATCTAGTCACCCTTATGAACTTTGAAGGTGTCCTATGCATTTATGTTTTTCTATTCCATGAGGGACAAGCTGAATACCACTCATGCTGTGTTTTCTATATGTGTTCAATGCATTGTTATTCATGATCTTTTGTTTGTACCTTTTCATGTTACAACTTAGTTGCTTTGTCTTATTGTTAGAACTACTTCTTTCATGCTCATGTTTAGAGTACTATGATCCCAGCTATCAATGTTTTACAATATTTTGATAAAGATTGTGATGGTGCATGTCACCTAAAAAATTATTATTTTTATCACTTACCTACTCGAGGACGAGCAGGATTTAAGCTTGGGGATGTTTGATACGTCGTACATATCTATAATTTTTTATGATCCATGCTTGTTTTGTATCGACTTTCTTATGTTTTGTCTACACTTTGAGGTATTTTTTTATACATTCTCTGGAACTAAGCTATTGACAAGATGTCGCGGTGCTAGTTGCATGTTTTCTGCTGTTTTTGGTTTCAGAAAAGCTAGTAAGGAAATATTCTCAGAATTGGATGGAACAAAAGCCGAAGTCAATATTTTACCGGAGCGAAGACGAAGTCCAGAGGGGGGACGAAGAGGCGCCACAGGGCGGCCGCACCACCCCTTGGCACGGTCCCACCCTAGGTCGTGCTAGGGCATGGTGTGGGCCCCCTGGCCCTCAACCGACCTCGCCCCTTCGCCTATATAAAAACCCCGAGGCAGAAACCCTAAGTACCCAATCAGAAATCCACGAAAGAGTCCATAGCCGTTGCCACCATCATCCCTAGATCAGGAGGGATCTAAAGCTCTTCCCGGCACCCTGCCGGAGGGGAGAGATCATCCCGGAGGCCTTCTTCATCGCTATGCCAGCCTCTGGAGTGATGTGTGAGTAGTTCACCCTTGGACTATGGGTCCATATAGTATCTAGATGGTTGTTTCTCCTCTTTTGTGCTATCATGTTTAGATCTTGTGAGCTCCATTCATGATCAAGATCATATATTTGTAATGCTACATGTTGTGCTTGCGGGGATCTGATGGATATTGAGTACTATGTCAGATTGATTATTGATTCTATCATGTATATGCTATTTGTGATCTTGCATGTTCTCTGTTGCTAGTAGATACTTTGTCCAAGTAGATGCTGGTAACTCCAAGAGGGAGTATTTATGCTCGATAGTAGGTTCATGCCTCTAGTAATCTGGGGAAGTGACAAAAATCTCTAAGGTTGTAGATGTGTTGTTGCTACTAGGGAGAAAACAAAAATCCTTTGTCCAAGGGCAATTGTATTGTTTACTTTACACACTTTGTTTAATGCAATTATCTGTTGCTTGCAACTTAATATTGGAAGGGGTTCAGATGATAACCTGAAGGTGGATTATTAGTCATAGATGCAGTTGGATTACGGTCTATGTATCATGTTGTAATGCCCAAACAAATCTCTAGAGATCAAGATGTCTAGTATATGCATTGTTATGCATTTTCAATCTATCAATTGCCCCGCTGTAATTTGTTCACCCAACATGTTATTTATCTTATGGAGAACACCTCTAGTGAAATGTGGACCCCGGTCTATTCCTTACCATTTATATTCCATCTACTGTTTACCGTTTACTATTTACTTACTACAAGCAATAAAAATCTTCCACACTATATGTTTAATCCTTTGTTTTTAGCAAACCGGTGAGATTGACAACCTCACTGTAAGTTGGGGCAAAGTATTGTGGTTTGTGTTGTGTAGGTTCCAAGTTGCTAGCAACAACTTGGAGTTGGTTCCTTACTCCTACTGGTTCGATAACCTTGGTTTCATAACTGAGGGAAACTTGCTGCTGTGCTCATCATACCTTCCTCTTGGGGTTCCCAACGAGCTCTACATATCTGAGCCATCAATTGTCTAGGTTCCTTGGCTTGTTCAATATCGCCATTGTTTTCACTATACACGTCTAATGGATTGGATGAGCCTTGAACCACACCAAGATCCATGAGAAAATTCCTCATTCAAACGGCTTCCCTTGCTGCCTCTGAGGCGGCAATATACTCAGCCTTTATTGTAATATGTCATCCACATATAAGATCACAAAGTTTACTTTGCTCCCACTAAAATTCTTGTATTGTCACATCCCAAGATTTTCCAAATCTTGTAATGTGAAAAATAAGTGAATAAAATAAAACTTTGTTTGATTTTCAGGGCCAGAAGAAACTTTTTGAATCCAATTGGAAACCTTCAAACCAATTTGGATCAAATAAAATCCTAAAGAGATTTAAAAAGGTAAACATTTAATAAAAGGAAAATAAAAATATTTTGGAATTACTATTTTGGGTCTTTTAAAATAAAAGGATTTGGTTTTCAAAAGAAAAGGTGGATTTATAAATAAGGATTATTTTATAGAGCCAAATTAAACCTTGGCCAAGCTTTTGAAATAAAACATTTTGTTTTGATAAAAATAGTAAAGGTTTATTTAAAATAAATTAATAAGGATTCAATATCCAAGTTTTATTAATAAATGTTTTACTATTTCCAAAACATCAAAACTTATTTATTTATTTCAAATAAGTTTTTCAAGTATTTTATATTCCCAAATAAAACCTACTGATTTGGTTTTGAAAATAATTAGATTTCAAAAGGAGTATTTAAATAAAACAAATCCTATTTGATTTTAATAACAATGGTCTATTTATTTAATTAATAATGGACCCTAAAATAAAATTATTATTTTTAGCTTTGGAATTTTGGATTATGTTACTGAACAGAACCAAATTCAAAGTCACAAAGTTTGGTGATGGTTTGAATTGATTTGAGTGTAGTTTGTTTGTTTGAATTTCAAAACAGAAATTAGTTTCAGAAAAAGAAAAGGTTTCGGAATAGGAAAAAAATAAGGTTTTTGTCGACCCAACCCAACAACCCAACAAGGCCCAGAACCAGCCCAGCTTTTCCTCCCCGAAGGAAAACGTTTCATACTCATTTTAGAACCCGTGCAGAGACTGACCGGTGGACCTCCTTTCCTTCTCGCATCCTCACTGACGACTGGACCCCACCTCTCCTGTTCATCCTCCTCACCCGCGCGACTCCTTCTCCCCAAACCTCGCTGCCGTTGCTGCCATTGAAAGCCGCGATCAATTCGCAGTAATGCCGCGCCTTAACCTCGCCGTGACTGCACGCTATTAATCGCCAGCGTCTCCTCCTCCTTTCCCCTCACACGCCACTCCCTCTCTGCCCCGAGGCTGCCTCAATTTGGCTTGGCACTCCCTCTATTCCGACGACGCTCCGGTGCCAATTCCGGCGACTCAGCGCCGCCCCTTGTCTCATTGACCACGCACACACACTCACCACTCCCTGGCGCATCTCCCAGTACCCTCCGTTCAACCGCGGGCGCCCCAGAGTGTCACCTTCAACAAGCTCGGACCTCGCCACCGCGTCTGTCTTCAACTCCGGCAAGTATCCAGGTAGTTTCAGACCGCCCCGAGCCTTCTCCTTCACACTCGCGTCATCTCCGTGATCACCTGCATCTGACCATGCCCTCTGTTTGTCTCCTTGTGATCCCTAGCACCGTCCTCGACGATGACTGAACGTGGCCGAGATGCAGCTCCACTCCGGCGAGAGATTAAGCCCGCTCCAGTGCTCCCCTCCGTCTGCAACCAACACGTTGAGCATCACCACTTCCTCGCGATTCTGGTGAGCATCTTCCCTCCCCTCTTCGCTTCCTCTAACCGCCGTAGCGCCACCGCCTGGCCGTGCGCCGCCGCTAGCCACCGTCGGCGCTGCTCGCATATGGTCAAGCAGACCAGCACCGTAGGATCGAGATCTAACGCTCACGATTAGATCACTTAACTTCGAAAGGGTACGCGTCCTGTGCCGCACGATTTATTTAGATCCTACGCGCCGCAGAGCCGATCCGGCCGAACCGGTACCAGCCAGTAACGTTGCGACGCGTGGCCAAATTTTGGTTAGCACTGAATTTGAAATCATATTAAATGTGAATTTCAAACCTTTGACTTTGGATCCACACGTCAAAAAATTACAAACTTTATATCGTTGGAATCAGTGGAACAATCCCTAGCCAACCATGGAATTTGTTTAGCAAATAGTATCTGTTAAATGGCTCGTTTTTGCAGAAACATTTGATTGCTTATTAAGACTAGAAAAATTATTCAAAAATGTTTTTAGGATTAAAACCTTTGCAAATTGGTTTGTAGTGAACTCAGTGACCCTAGGAACCAACCCATGGTTTTGAAAACGAATTTGGTAAAGTTTAGGATGGATTAGTTAGTTTAAACCCATTTTCTAGCCAAATAAAAATAATGGTTTTGTTATGAAAATGTTTTTGTAAATGAAACTTTGGGAAAATGATTTGGATCAAACCTACTGACCCTAAACACCAAGTTTTTAAAAACAACAACTTATTTGGTGAACAACATAAAGTTGTTGCTTTGATAAAAATATTTTCCACCAGATAAAATGATGAATGGATTTTAAAATGATTTTTAGACAAAACCCTTTTGCAAATGACTTTGCCACTTTGAAAAATGACTACCTTGAACCTTACAAAGTTTAGAGGCTTAGTGGAGACCACCTTTGAAAATAGAACCATCTCTTGCATGCTTATATGCATGACTTAGATCCCATTGTTTTGTGTGTGTGAATTGTTGATTGATTATTGGTTTGGAATGCTAGTTGATATTGTGTTTGCTTGATTGATTGTAGTGAATTTAGAAAAGAGTGAGACTAGCAAGATCAAGGATTAAACCAACATTCCCTACCAAAAAAAGGCAAGTTACACTATCATCTAAAGTCCTACTATTTTCATTATACTTAGTGGATTTTGAAACATGCATGAAAAGAATTTCTATACTTATGCTATGCTAAATCCTAATAGGATACCCTATACATTCCTTAGTGAAAACAAAGTAGTTGTTACATGCTTAGCCATGCTATATTTTGAAAAGAGATACATGTTGAGATTTTATGAAGATTGAGAAAAGGACTTGTGTTTTATATAATAAAACAAGGACTCAATGAACCACCTGGGTGGCCAAGGATACTTTGAGTATTGGAGAAGGTGGCAACAAAAGGAACCATGTCTATGGCAATCTCTTTGTGTTGTGCTCCAAAGGAAACCACCCAGAAACTTAGAGATTGAACATGTTTCTCCAATTGTGGCTTTCGGGTGCAACCACATGCTATTATGGCTCTGGCTTAGTCAACTACATTGGGAAGACCCATGCATTGTCTTCAGACTACTGGACATGAGGACCTAGAATCCTACATGGGTACTTGAAGACAAGCTAGCAATGGTGCATGGGAGAACTCTTTGGAAAGACTTCACACATTCTCAATCTGACGGTACTCCATCTTGGTGAGCACTAATCCAGTGGCCACTGGTGGCAAAAGGATGGGATTGTGACATGTGGGTAAAGTGTACTACTTCTGCAGAAGATAATAAAATCTAAGTACTTAGCCGTGTCCCCGGTTATGGACAATACTGAGCAACTAAAGTTTGAAGCTATGGGAGATCTCGACATTCTAATTTCTAAAAGAAAAACTTTTAAAGACTTTATGCACTTGGGGTTACCAAGGGGCTCAAGAAACTTTGAAAAAATTGATGTACTTGGGGGTACCAAGGAACTCAAGAGATTTTGTTGAAAACATGAACACTTGGGTTACCAAGGAACCCATGAATTTTTTATAAGACTTGATGCACTTGGGGTTACCAAGTAGCTCAAGGGATTTTTGACAAGGTCTTGAACACTTGGGGTTACCAAGGAGTTCAAGGAATTTTGAAAAGGAAATTTGACAAAGGACCAAAACCATTTTGAAAAGATAGGATAAATTTTGCTTTTGCAAATGATCCTTAAACCCTACTTAGCCAAAACTGCATGTAATGTTAGGATCCACTTATATTCCACATAGTAGTGAAACTTGCCAATACAATTCAAATGTATTGACCCTTGTGGCTGTAACTTGTAATGTTGCAGGTTTGATTGATTTTAGTGAAGATTGATTGATTAGGATTACAAAGTCTATAACCAACATCTGCCTGTGGCACTTTGAAGATGAAAGACCCATCACTATAGTTATTCTGCTGCAATGTAATGTAATAGACAAATGAGCTATGTAATATGTAATAAGATTATGTTATTCCTGGTTATAAAGTTAATTATGACCTTTGTTTATTGATATTACATCTTAACTGTGGATGCTAGCTATTGATCCAGGGACTAGCATTGTAAACACAGGGGACTCCACCTTATATTGTGTAAAGGATGGGGCACTCCCTCTACAGATGGTATCAGAGCATTGTGTTGCCTGTAGGATTTGTAAACCTAGGATTGGACAAAAACCCTTCGAAAAATATTTGTTCCAAAACTTATTTACAAACAATCTTGTAATCTCTTTCCTCAACCATTTTGGTTTCCACTCTACATCTCTTCTATTTCAACTTGATGGAAAAACCTACCCCATGACCAAAGACTACACCATGTGCAAAGGACTTCTTCAACTCTAATGACTTCAACTTCTTCAACTCTAATGACTTCAACATCTTCAGCATATTCACCAAGGACTTCCAACTTGGATGGCACTAAGGACTACAAGTGAGACAAGGAAATCTTGCTCAAGATTTAGAGACTGAGAGAATGCAAAAGTTAGAACGAGCCTACATCATTTGAAGTATTGCAACCAAGAATTTTTCCTAAGGAAACCATGATCTCCTACAAGAAGAATCAACCAAGAAGGATGGAAAGATCACAAGTGAACCATATAGATGGACCACCATATTTTAGTTAAGTCAAAACACACCAACTTATGTGGTGTAACAAAAATATTTTTGTTGCCTAAGTATGTGCTTGAACTTTGTTGTTAGAGTGAAATGTTTGACTTGTGATTGCATGCACATTGCTTGTGTGAATTGTGATGTGTGTGATTAGAATTGATTCCTTAGAAGTGTCTTGCCTATTCTAATCTCCCTCCAACCCAAACAGATGACTACTCCAAGAGACTCCAACATCAAGGTTGATGACACCAACACCAACCAAGAGGACAACATGAAAGAGCTCATAGCAACCCAGAACCAGTTGAACCAAGTGACAGCTCAGTTCATAGCCAACACTAGTGGAGAAGATCCAACACTGCAAGGATTTTTGGAAACTCAAGGCCAACTAATGCTCAAAGTGACTGATCAAATGATCAAAATGGAGGAAAGCTATCCCAAAAGATTTTTTGACAACAAGGATGACAGAAATATTATTCTAGATGGAGCCCCAGCTTGCATTATTTGTGGAAACAAGGATCATACTTCCAAGGAGCATGGAGATCAATGCCCCAACTGTGAAGAGAAACATCCTGTTGGACAATGTCCCACTTCTCAAGCTACTTGCTACCTATGTGAAGGAAACAAACATGTTCCTATCCAATGCCCCATCTATTCCATTGTGGAACAAAGGAAACAAGATGGATCCAAGTCTACCAAGAATGTTGATGGCAAAGGAAAAGGACCACTTATACCTCCAAACAAAACAACCCAATTCAAAGGACAAAAGAAACCCAAGAAGCAAAAGATAGACAAAAGCCATGTGCAATGTTATAAATGTAAGGAAATGGGATACTATTCCGGTGAATGCCCAGAGAACCCGAAGAATAAAGAGATTGGCCAAGTGGTGTGCAACAACTGCAAAGAGCTAGGCCACTATGTAGCAACTTGTCCACAAGAGCCACGTAAAGAACTCAAAGATATCCACTGTTTCAATTGCAAGAACCCAGGGCATTATGCAAGCAACTGTCCAGAAAAGATGAAGAACAAGCTGAACAAGCCTATGGAGAAACTCAACCTTGGCCCATGAGTCAAGCATGGAAACAAAGGACACTATGCAAATGTTTGCTTAGAGAAGTTTCCCCAGGATCCCAAGAAGGCCAATATGTAATTTTTGTTTGAAGATTTTTAAGGGTGGTAGTACCCTAGTTGTTTTGAGCCTACTTGTAACCCTAGCCTTCCCAAATCTCGGGACGAGATTTATTTTAAGGGTGGTAGCGTGTCACATCCCAAGATTTTCCAAATCTTGTAATGTGAAAAATAAGTGAATAAAATAAAACTTTGTTTGATTTTCAGGGCCAGAAGAAACTTTTTGAATCCAATTGGAAACCTTCAAACCAATTTGGATCAAATAAAATCCTAAAGAGATTTAAAAAGGTAAACATTTAATAAAAGGAAAATAAAAATATTTTGGAATTACTATTTTGGGTCTTTTAAAATAAAAGGATTTGGTTTTCAAAAGAAAAGGTGGATTTATAAATAAGGATTATTTTATAGAGCCAAATTAAACCTTGGCCAAGCTTTTGAAATAAAACATTTTGTTTTGATAAAAATAGTAAAGGTTTATTTAAAATAAATTAATAAGGATTCAATATCCAAGTTTTATTAATAAAGGTTTTACTATTTCCAAAACATCAAAACTTATTTATTTATTTCAAATAAGTTTTTCAAGTATTTTATATTCCCAAATAAAACCTACTGATTTGGTTTTGAAAATAATTAGATTTCAAAAGGAGTATTTAAATAAAACAAATCCTATTTGATTTTAATAACAATGGTCTATTTATTTAATTAATAATGGACCCTAAAATAAAATTATTATTTTTAGCTTTGGAATTTTGGATTATGTTACTGAACAGAACCAAATTCAAAGTCACAAAGTTTGGTGATGGTTTGAATTGATTTGAGTGTAGTTTGTTTGTTTGAATTTCAAAACAGAAATTAGTTTCAGAAAAAGAAAAGGTTTCAGAATAGGAAAAAAATAAGGTTTTGGTCGACCCAACCCAACAGCCCAACAAGGCCCAGAACCAGCCCAACTTTTCCTCCCCGAAGGAAAACGTTTCATACTCATTTTCGAACCCGTGCAGAGACTGACCGGTGGACCTCCTTTCCTTCTCGCATCCTCACTGACGACTGGACCCCACCTCTCCTGTTCATCCTCCTCACCCGCGCGACTCCTTCTCCCCAAACCTCGCTGTCGTTGCTGCCATTGAAAGCCGCGATCAATTCGCAATAATGCCGCGCCTTAACCTCGCCGTGACTGCACGCTATTAATCGCCAGCGTCTCCTCCTCCTTTCCCCTCACACGCCACTCCCTCTCTGCCCCGAGGCTGCCTCAATTTGGCTTGGCACTCCCTCTGTTCCGACGACGCTCCGGTGCCAATTCCGGCGACTCAGCGCTGCCCCTTGTCTCATTTACCACGCACACACACTCACCACTCCCTGGCGCATCTCCCAGTACCCTCCGTTCAACCGCGGGCGCCCCAGAGTGTCACCTTCGACAAGCTCGGACCTCGCCACCGCGTCTGTCTTCAACTCCGGCAAGTATCCAGGTAGTTTCAGACCGCCCCAAGCCTTCTCCTTCACGCTCGCGTCATCTCCGTGATCACCTGCATCTGACCATGCCCTCTGTTTGTCTCCCCTTGATCCCTAGCACCGTCCTCGACGACAATTGAACGTGGCCGAGACGCAGCTCCACTCCGGCGAGAGATTAAACCCTAAACCCTAAACCCTAGGATCGAGATCTAACGCTCACGATTATATCACTTAACTTCGAAAGGGTACGCGTCCTGTGCCGCACGATCTATTTAGATCCAACGCGTCGCAGAGCCTATCCGGCTGAACCGGTACCAGCCAGTAACGTTGCGACGCGTGGCCAAATTTTGGTTAGAACTAAATTTGAAATCAGATTAGAATGTGAATTTCAAACCTTTGTAACTTTGGATCCACACGTCAAAAAATTACAAACTTTATATCGTTGGAATCAGTGGAACAAGCCCTAGCCAACCATGGAATTTGTTTAGCAAATAGTATCTGTTAAATGGCTTGTTTTTGCAGAAACATTTGATTGCTTGTTAAGACTAGAAAAATTATTCGAAAATGTTTTTAGGATTAAAACCTTTGAAAATTGGTTTGTAGTGAACTCACTGACCCTAGGAACCAACCCATGGTTTTGAAAATGAATTTGGTAAAGTTTAGGATGGATTAGTTAGTTTAAACCCATTTCTAGCCAAATAAAAATAATGGTTTTGTTATGAAAATGTTTTTGTAAAGGAAACTTTGGGAAAATGTTTTGGATCAAACCTACTGACCCTAAACACCAAGTTTTGAAAAACAACAACTTATTTGGTGAACAACATAAAGTTGTTGCTTTGATAAAACTATTTTCCACCAGATAAAATGATGAATGGATTTTAAAATGATTTTTAGACAAAACCCTTTTGCAAATGACTTTGCCACTTTGAAAAATGACTACCTTGAACCTTACAAAGTTTAGAGGCTTAGTGGAGACCACCTTTGAAAATAGAACCATCTCTTGCATGCTTATATGCATGACTTAGATCCCATTGTTTTGTGTGTGTGAATTGTTGATTGATTATTGGTTTGGAATGCTAGTTGATATTGTGTTTGCTTGATTGATTGTAGTGAATTTAGAAAAGAGTGAGACTAGCAAGATCAAGGAGTGAACCAACATTCCCTACCAAAAAAAGGCAAGTTACACTATCATCTAAAGTCCTACTATTTTCATTATACTTAGTGGATTTTGAAACATGCATGAAAAGAATTTCTATACTTATGCTATGCTAAATCCTAATAGGATACCCTATACATTCCTTAGTGAAAACAAAGTAGTTGTTACATGCTTAGCCATGCTATATTTTGAAAAGAGATACATGTTGAGATTTTATGAAGATTGAGAAAAGGACTTGTGTTTTATATAATAAAACAAGGACTCAATGAACCACCTGGGTGGCCAAGGATACTTTGAGTATTGGAGAAGGTGGCAACAAAAGGAACCATGTCTATGGCAATCTCTTTGTGTTGTGCTCCAAAGGAAACCACCCAGGAAACTTAGAGATTGAACATGTTTCTCCAATTGTGGCTTTCGTGTGCAACCACATGCTATTATGGCTCTGGCTTAGTCAACTACATTGGGAAGACCCATGCATTGTCTTCAGACTACTGGACATGAGGACCTGGAATCCTACATGGGTACTTGAAGACAAGCTAGCAATGGTGCATGGGAGAACTCTTTGGAAAGACTTCGTCACATTCTCAATCTGACGGTACTCCATCTTGGTGAGCACTAATCCAGTGGCCACTGGTGGCAAAAGGATGGGATTGTGACATGTGGGTAAAGTGTACTACTTCTGCAGAAGATAATAAAATCTAAGTACTTAGCCGTGTCCCCGGTTATGGACAATACT
This sequence comes from Avena longiglumis, assembly GCA_030063025.1. NCBI lineage: Eukaryota > Viridiplantae > Streptophyta > Magnoliopsida > Poales > Poaceae > Avena > Avena longiglumis. The sequence goes on from CP125978.1 coordinate 173,356,211, forward strand.
GAGCAACTAAAGTTTGAAGCTATGGGAGATCTCGACATTCTAATTTCTAAAAGAAAAACTTTTAAAGACTTTATGCACTTGGGGTTACCAAGGGGCTCAAGAAACTTTGAAAAAATTGATGTACTTGGGGGTACCAAGGAACTCAAGAGATTTTGTTGAAAACATGAACACTTGGGTTACCAAGGAACCCATGAATTTTTTATAAGACTTGATGCACTTGGGGTTACCAAGTAGCTCAAGGGATTTTTGACAAGGTCTTGAACACTTGGGGTTACCAAGGAGTTCAAGGAATTTTGAAAAGGAAATTTGACAAAGGACCAAAACCATTTTGAAAAGATAGGATAAATTTTGCTTTTGCAAATGATCCTTAAACCCTACTTAGCCAAAACTGCATGTAATGTTAGGATCCACTTATATTCCACATAGTAGTGAAACTTGCCAATACAATTCAAATGTATTGACCCTTGTGGCTGTAACTTGTAATGTTGCAGGTTTGATTGATTTTAGTGAAGATTGATTGATTAGGATTACAAAGTCTACAACCAACATCTGCCTGTGGCACTTTGAAGATGAATGACCCATGACTATAGTTATTCCGCTGCAATGTAATGTAATAGCCAAATGAGCTATGTAAGATGTAATAAGATTATGTTATTCCTGGTTATAAAGTTAATTATGACCTTTGTTTATTGATATTACATCTTAACTGTGGATGCTAGCTATTGATCCAGGGACTAGCATTGTAAACACAGGGGACTCCACCTTATATTGTGTAAAGGATGGGGCACTCCCTCTACATGTATAAACAAGAATCATGATCACTTTTGATGAAGTCAAACGATTTGACTACCTCATCAAAGAGAATGTTCCAACTACGAGATGCTTGCTTCAACCCATAAATGTGTTTATAAAGTTTGCATACCCTGTCAGCATTAGCCGGATCAACAAAAACCTCAGGTTGTGTCATATACATGTCCTCGGTTAAATTTCCGTTAAGGAAAGCCGTTTGACATCCATCTTCCATATCTCATAGTCGAAATAGGATGCTATAGCTAACATGATCCAAACTGACTTAAGAATCGCTATGGGTGAGAAAATATCATTGTAATCAACACCTTGAACCTGTCGGAACCCCTTCGTGACAATACGTGCTTTATAGACAACAATATTTCCATCCATATCAGTTTTCTTCTTAAAGACCCATTTGCACTCGACGGGTCTTGCACCATCTGGCAGATCAACCAAGTTCCAAACTTGATTTTCATCCATGGACTTTAACTCGGATCTCATGGCTCCTAGCCATGACTCGGAATCAGATCCCACCATTGCTTCCGAATAAGTTGTCGACTCATCACTGTCTAACAGTAATACATCACAAACACTTCGCAATCTGGCAGATCTTTGTTGTTCGGGTGAAGTTGCCGGCTTAGCTACCACAATTGGCTCAACCTCTAAGACGTTTTCGGACATGCTAGTAGTCAGTTCCTCTTAAATTTCTTTCAGATGCACTATGCTCCCACTGACTCGCTGACTGAGAAACTCTTTCTCAAGGAAGACACCGTTCCAAGCGACGAAGACTTTGCCCTCTTCTTGGTTGTATAAGTAATAACCTAAGGTTTCCATCGGATACCCCACGAAAATACACTTATCCGACTTGGCCGTGATCTTGTTCGACTGAAGTCGCTTGAAAAATGCTTCACAACCCCAAATATTAAGAAAAGACAAACTTGGATTCTTGCCATTCCATCTCTCATGCGGTGTCTTCTCTACCGACTTTGATGGTACTCTATTTAGTGTGAACGCTGCTGTTTCTAGACAATAACCCCAAAATGATAAAGGCAAGTCTGTCTGACTCATCATTGATCGTACCATGTCCAACAAGGTCTGATTCATCCGTTCCTCTATGGCATTCTCGGTGGAGTGAGGTGAGGAACTATTCCACAACTCTTCAAATGGTCATCAAACTCGTGGCTCATGTACTCTCCTCCTTGGTCCAACCGAAGAAACTTTATTTTCTTGCTGAGTTGATTATGTACTTCATTTTGGAATTATTTGAATTTTTCAAAGGCTTCCAACATATGTTTCATTAAGTAGATATATCCATATCTACTCAAATTAGCAGTGAAGATAATAAAGTACTCATAACCAGCCCTGGTTGTCGTGCTCATTAGACCACATACATCACTATGTACTAATCCCAATAAGTCAGATGCCATTTTACAATTCTTTGCAGAAGGTGTCTTGGTCATTTTGCCGAGTAGGCAAGATTCACATGTCTCGAACAACTCCAGGTCTAACAAAGTTAGGAGTCCATCATCATGGAGCTTCTTCATGCGTTTCCAACTTATATGATCAAGCCGATAGTGCCAAAAGTAAGTCATATTAAAATCATTTGGTTTCAAACTTTTATGTTATACCGACTCACCATCAATATTCAAAATAAATAACTCGTCCTTGATGGGTGTATAATCGTGAAACATATCATTAAAATATAAAGAACAGCCATTATTCTTAATATTCGGTTCATAACATTGTCTTGTCAAACATGAGGCAGAAATAATGTTCTGACTAAGCACTGGAACATAATAACAGTTATTCAGTTCCTTTAATAATCCTGAAGGTAATTAAGTTGCATCTTGCTGACTTACAATGCATCGACTCTCGCCTTGTTGCCGACTCGAATTTCAACCTCGCCTCTTGCCATGCTCCTAGTTCTTACTAGTCCCTGCGATGAATTGCTGATGTGAATAACTGATCCGGTATCATATACCCAAGAACTATTGGGTGCATCATCAAGATAAATGTCTATAACACTGCAAACAAGTGTATCTGAGCCGGAATTCACACCTACACTCTTGGCTTTGTCATCCAGATACTTGCTACAGTTTCTCTTCCAGCGGCCATCCGCCTTGCAATAGAAGCAAGTGGAGATGGCTTAGTCCCTGAGGAAGCGCTTGGCACCGGGTCCTAAGCCTTGCCTCCTGACTTAGCATTATTCTTAGTCCAAGAACGTTTCTTGAACTTAGCCTTATTCTGCACCATCAACACTTGACTAGTTCCTTTCTTGAGATCCACCTCTACCTGCTTGAGCATCCCATGTAATTTAGTGAGGTTCTTATCCATACCATGCATGTGGTAGTTTGATACGAACTGACCATATGCACCAGTAAGAGAGTTCAGAATTATATCCATAGTGAACTCTTCGTTAATGGGGTAGCCAAGCCTTTCCAAAGACGGCACGCAACCAACCATCTTGATCACATGCGGACTTAGTGGATCACCATCCTTAGCCTTGCAACTCAGCAAAGCCTGAGACACTTCATACCTCTCGGTCTTTTCTTGATCCTGGAACATACTTTTAAGGATTTCGATCATATCATAGGCCTCAACATTCTCGAACTGCTGGTGCAAGTCTGGTTCGATGTGAGCAAGCATAAGACAACTAATTTCCATGGACTCATCTTTGGTCCTACGATAGGCATTGGTAGCAGCGACACTCGCATTCTCATTTGGATCATCTAGAGTGGGTTATCTAGAACATGGTCCTTATTTTCTTTCTTGAGAACAATTCTCCAATTACGATACCAGTTGGTGAAATTAGTTCCGTTATCTTATCTTTCTCTAGGATCATTCTCAACACAAAACGGACATCTGAGGGAGACTGCTACTAGGTGCCATCGATCTACAACAGAAAATATGCAAAACACTTAAGACATGTACCCATAAAAGAGCAAGCATATTAAACATTTTAATACTTATGCTCCTACTAGAACCAACACCCCTCCGATGGTTACTAAGTGATTCAGGATCCTAAATAAGCAAGCCTACTAGTGAGATTTAACATCATCACTAGCCATCAAGTGATCTAGGTAGGAAACTCCTTGCCAATCGCATCTCATTCGACTCCTGTTGGTCAGGTGGTGTCGTGGTATTGCCAACGAGTACGCCATGGAGGGGTCCTCACAGTGCGTGTTTAGAGACGTGGGGGAAGGCGAACGGTTGACGGGTACAAGGTAACACAGTTTACCCAGGTTTAGATCCTACGACGGTGGCGGAATCCTACTCCTGCTATAAATCACTATAAGGGCAACACGCCGAGTTACAGGGATTGGTTCGCTGTGCGAGGTTGTATGAATCGATGCCCTAAAGGCTCCCATAGGCCCGACTTATATAGTCGCCAGGTCCTAGGGTTATAGGGAAAAGTCCTAGCCGGACAGGTCACAGAGTCCTACACCGTCTATTACTAGTCTTGTGTATGTTGCACTCCAAGGCTCCGGGTACACTGGTGACTCCACCGTAGCCTTCATTTATCCGGATTGGGCCTCCCTTCTGGATCCATCTAACTGGGCCGCCTAGCAGGCCATAGGCCATGCTACCAACTGCGGGCCACCCGAGTTAGCCGGATAAGAGACATGCTATAGGGATACCCATATAGCATATCCCCAACAGTAGCCTCCGGAGAACTCCGAGATCTTGCGCCGTCTTGCCTCTTCACGTTGAATGCTCCGTCTAGATGGATGTCGGAAAATAGTCAAGCAATATCTTGTAGTCCTCCCAAAGAACCCTGCAACTTTCTCCGTCTTCAACTTGTAAGTCGGCGAAATGCTGAATCTTCCATCGTAATCTTCCATAGCCGGACTGGATACGTCCATGCCGGAATCTTCGATGTGACAGCTCATCTGCCTATGTCATCTAGGATGACGTAGGCTTAGGTCAGCGACGCCTCGTAACTCACACATGCAGAGAACGCAATCATGTCCGATTTTACCGTGTGAGCAATACGAACCGTTGGCGGCGACAGTTGGAGACGTGGCGAAATTTCCGCGCACGTTCGCGAACACGTCGTCTATGCGGCAACTGTCCGATTAAGCTGCACGAATCTTGACGCTTGGAGATGATAAATAGTAACCATGGGGAAATTCCCACTTTTTACCTCATTCACCTCGCGTCATATTCTTCCTCCAGCGCACGCCCCTTCGAGCTCTCCGCGCCTGACACGCGAAAAAACCCTAGCTTCCAATCTGCACCAGTCGCCTCCAGCCTCACTCCATGGCCAGCAGCAGCAGCGCTTCTCCTTCCATGGCAGCATCGAGCGAAGCCGCGGCGAAACCGGCAAGCTCCATCGTCGTGCCTCCAGAGGGCCTAGTCATCCCCGCATCGGCGGTTATCGAGTCCACCGGCGACGACCTTAATCTGGCGGCACTGGAGCCGTTGGAGGAGGAACCAGACTCACACAAGGGCGACTGGCACAACTCGGATATCACTGACTGTGATATCCATGAGATGATCGCCGAAGGCTACTTTCCTGTGATGGAGGGGCTCGCCTGGCGGGCGGCACCGGCCGGCGAGGTGACACCTTCTCCCCAAGCCGGAGAAAAGGTGTACCTCAAAGCTCAGCTGGTACGCGGCGTCTCTCTGCCTATCTCCAACTTCTTCCTCTCCGTCTTGAATCACTATAAGGTCCAGCCCCAGAACCTTCCCCCCAACAGTATCTTAGTGCTTAGCAACTACGCGACGCTCTGCGAGGGATACTTAGGGATAAGGCCTAGGTTAGACATCTTTGTGTACTTCTTCACCGCAAACGTGAAGCCAGACATAGCAAGGAAGAGCTTAGGAACTGCGGCACCATAAGCTTCAAGATTCGACATGGCCGGCGGTTCCCCGACATCATCGGTCACGAGTCCTGCAAAAATTGGCAGCGGACATACTTTTACGGCCCAGACATTCCTCTGGCTAACCAACAAGTTACGTACCCGGACTTCGTTGACGGAGCCGCCGCTAAAGCCTCGTCATGGAGATCCCAGGCCTCCCTTCCCTCCGACCTCGATGCTTCTCGCGCCATAAGGCGGATCGAATGGTTCGTAGAGACGGGTTTGACCGGCTTGGACCTGGCCATGTGCTGGTTCATCAGGCGAATCCAACCTCTGCAGCACCGCGCGAAGCTCATGCACGAGTATACCGGCGGCAAGAAGGATAGTCTCCGCATCTCCATGGGCAACTTCTCGAGCGACTCCGTCAAGCTCCGCCTTAAGGACATCGTCAAGGTGAAGGATAAGAAGCGTGGCTTCACCATCACCTACGACATGTTCGTAGACGGCAAATGCCCAAAGGTAAGTATTTATTTTCCGTGTACGACATATTCTCTAGGTCTTCCGGCTTGTAAATGTCCTCTCATCTGACACGGTGATTTCTTACTTAGCAGCTTAGCGATCTAGAGGAGGGCAACCTGGCTACCCAAATCTATGATCCAATGATGAAGGAAATCACGGTCGTGTCCGATGACGAAGTTCCGTTGGCGCGGAAGCGGAAGAGCTCCACCTCTGACGCTGCCGATGGAGGTAAGAAGAAGAAGACGGAGGGTGGAGCCTCCAAAAAGACTACCGCCGCCCTGGAGGCGGAAAAGAAAAGAATTACCGGGATCCCCTTTGCCAAAGCACCCCCACTTGTGTAAGCATATAATTCTCCGACATTGCCTATTTATCTGTCTTGCTCCTGTACTTATGCATTTTGCACGTTTCAAGAAGAAAGCCACGACCAGCCTCAAGAAGACCTCCAAAACATCGGGGGCTTCTCGAAATATCAAGGACATGCTGCATCGTGACGCCTCTCCCGCCATCGCCCCTGCCACTCCTGTCGTCAAGCCCTCGTCTGCCCCGACAAGATCTCAGGCTAAGGATGCATCATGCCCTTCCGCCATGCTGGCGCCTCTACTGAGCTTGCTGTTGTCGGCGAGCAGGCGACGAAGGAGAGTACCGCCCATCAAATGGCTGAAGCTCCGGCTAAGGATGCCATCGATGGCGGCAAGGCGGTGGTGGAAGCTGGTACTTCTGCCGAAGGCGGTGCCCTTGCTCCCCAGAAACCTTTTGAGTTCCCGAAGATAGTCTACCCGACATTTACGCCGAGTAGCACAACTCTGGTTCCTGGAGGAGTACCGACATCTCCGACGTGCGGTTTTGAGGAGCTCCTCCGACAAGCAGACATCTTGCAAGGAAAGAACATCTCCTTTGGCAAGCTGTTGGCCGAGAGCGCTACAAATCTCAAGATCATTGCACTTGTAAGTTTTATTTGCTTTTTGCATTTCATATGAGTATCTCACTGTAGCCCCCGAGGATGTAGACGAAAAATCATAGGCTTTTGCGTCTACATGCTCTAAGAGTGACTAAGCTAGAAAACCTCACTGTAGCCCCCAAGCATGTAGATGGAATGAAATGTTCCGACTAGATGCTTTAAGAGTAGCATACGCAGTATTTATAAATTTCAGCAGTGTAGCCCCCAAGCTTCTAGTTGTAACTGAATTAGTTCCGACTAGATGCTTAAAGAAATCTAAGCATATAGCTGAGTTAAAAACTTTATACTGTAGCCCCCAAGCCTCTAATCGAAAAATGAATTAGTTCCGACTAGATGCTCAAAGAAAAGCTAAGCATATTGCTAGGTTAATGTCAACACCCGGATTTTTAATCCCAGATGCCTGTTATGCCATACATCGCAATCCCAGGATTACCATTTTTGCGAGACATAACAGAATTGGATACCACAGTACATCATCCATTACAAACCATACATAAGGTCTTACACAAATAGGGATCTCATGATCCGGTTCTTAATACAACTTCAAGCAGCGGAATACGTAATAATAACGGTACCGTAGGCGAAGCTCCATCTTCGGGGTCACAGGCAATGCTGACGATGGGATATGATCCTAGTTGTCATAACCTTCCTGGGGTCCATCCTCCAGGTACTCCTCTTCATAGTATGGCCACGGGAATAGCCAGGGACAAGCCATGAGTACTCTTTAAGTACTCGCAAACTAATACTAACAGGTGAAGGGGTTTTTGATAATAGGACATTAGGCTCTAGGGTTGTTTTGCAAGAAGCCAGATTTATCTCTACTAAGTTTTGAAGCAAGAGAGCGAGTGAAGTTATAACACCTAAGTGGGAACTTGTATCTCATATCACAACCTTGTTGTGGTCAAGTCAAATTCTCAATTCATTTCACAAGTCATTTTGAAAACATCCGACGGGGGAACAGTATGGCCACTCCAACTGTCCATAACCGCGCACGCGGCTATTCGAATAGTTTGACACTCTGCAGAGATTGTACACTTTCACTACAACATTCGATACATCCATCAGGAACAACTCCTGAATTCACCATACTTAGTATGCGGATAATCAATCCTAACCTTTCAATTACACGCCCTAGTAAAAGCACCTCTCCTGTGAGTTTGCCCTCCCAACCATGACCAACTGTCATCTTGGGTACTACACAGGTGGACAATCTTCACAAGGTAGCCTCAGCTCAGACCTTGGCCGTGAGGGAACTAATACTAAGGTATATAAGTTTCCAGTCAAGCCCTACCCAATCTTCGGGTATTGTGGTTGTACGGTAAAATTGGAATGGTATTGCATCCAGGCAACCATCAGTTTTATAAAGGGCTAAGGCTCATGCCTCAACATTTTCATCACCAAAATCATCTGGTGTTTAGAAACACATGTCAAAACATCTCAGTAGAATGATTCATCATTCTAAGGTTTTCATAACCATTTTTACCAAGTATTCCCATCTAAAGTTGATCAAGTTTTATGCTTAGCACTAGCATCTACAAGTGGGGGTAAGCACTAATGAGGGGTGGTAAACTAGTGGAGTTTCAACTAAGTTCAATCTCATGCCTTACGGTGACATCAAGATTATCTAGCTTAGGCCAAATTTTATGCTCTTTATGCAACCTTCAACTATTTTCCTAGAATCTACAAGTTACTTTAGTAAACTCTGAGTTAAAGCTTTGATAAAGAAATAAAGTAGAAAGCTTGCAAGTAAAACTAGGATTGGGTATCAAAAGGGTGTAAACGCATATGCTTAAGGCATATAGTTGGCATGGTAACAAGTAATTGTTTGTTTGCATCAGTAGAGTATCTTGCAAGTGTTAGATTGCCTTGTGTAGAGCAGTGGTTGAAGATCTCCTCGGCTTCTTCTTTGTAGTATCCTCCTTCCTCCTCGTATCCTTGGTCGGTACTAGCGTCTATAAATAAATACGATGTACACAATCACCAAACAATACTTAACTACTTGCAATCATCACACAAAAGGGTCCTATAGATGATCTAACATCATCACTAACATTACAAGATTAAGGCTTGGTTTAATTCCTTTTATTTTTAGAAAAGTAATTTCTACTCATTGAAAAACTACTTAGATTTAATATTCTCCAAACCCAAACATGGGATCATTTTGACACATGTCATCACCACATATTTTAGTCCATGGCAATGTGGTGTCACAATTTAATAAGGTTTTACCCTTTTATTTTAATTAAATAAGTGACTAGAAATGCCTATGTGGCATTCTTTTATTACTTGGTCATTATTTCTGTAAGTAAACCCATATTTTTTTATATATTCTGAAAGGTATGGTTAAATTTGATTTTTGAGAGTTGGAATCAACTCAAAAGCTATTATGGTTTAAATTTGAAAAATGTTTGAATGCAGAAAAGCTTCTTCCTTGTTATTTTTACTAAGGGTGATCTACAGATCCAAATGGTTTGAATCCAACGGGCTTGGATTTAGAATTTGAAGACCTTTCTAACAAAATTGGTTTCATTCAATTTGGTTCACTGAATCAACCTAGGTTGATTTTTGAAACTAGGTGCAGAAGTGTGTTTGAATAAAAATGGAAAAATCCGAATTCAAACAACTGGGCTGCGTGGGAAGCGATACTGGGCCGGCCTGCTAAGCGCAGCGCTTACGCGGGCTAGTTAAGTCGTTGTCCCCACGCGTTAGTGAGACGAGGGGGTGCGAAGCGGTACGGGGCAATGTGAGTCGTGGGATCTGGTTCTAATCTAACGGCTGAGGGTCATTGTCGATGTTGGGAAACGCCAGCGAGACAGAAACCTGGCGCGGCAGGTGGGTGTCGTTGGGGGCTCACCGGGGCTCAGGAGAGGGTCGGCGAGGCGGGCGAACGACGAAGTCGACGATGGCGAACCTCCTGGTACCGGCAACTTCTCCTGGGGTGGCTCCAATCGCTGGCCCCTTTCTTCTCCAACAGCGACAGGCTCCGGTGAAATTCCGGCGAAGTGCTGCTCGCCTTGCTCCGGGAACGGGGTGGAACGATCAGTGAAGAGAGGGGAGTGAGACGGTGTGCTCAATTCGGCTGGGGGTGGCCTCTATTTATAGTCGCGACGACGAGATCGAACGGGATGGGCAGGCGACGGTGGCGACATGGCTACGGGCGGCTAGAGGCATGGCCGGCAATGGCGATCGCTTGGTGGTCTCCTGGTGATGCTCTACGGCTTTAATGCGCTTGTAGGGGTGGTGGCAATTGGTCTGGAACACGCGATGCTCTGCGCGGCAGAGGCGGCGTCTTCGACGGCGAGCGGTGGCTGTGAGGCATGGGGCGGCGAACGAGGATGTCTGGCGGTCTCCTGGGTCGGTGGCGATCAAGTATGCACGCGGCGAGGGCGGCGCGCGGTCTGTGGGCATCGGTCGAGCGTGGCGCTCTGGGGCATGCTCGGCATGGTTGCTGGCGAGCTGGGCATGGTCTGTGCGTGTGGTCCAGGGGATGGCAACGCTCGCGGCTGGGACAGGGAGTGGCAGTGGACGGTGGGCTGCCTCCTAGACAAGGCTGGCACGGCTAAAACTCCTCCTAGCTTGCTGTCTCCACTGGGTGGCATTGTGAGCTTCGGCTGTTCACCATTAATGGAATTTCCCAGCTTACAGTGAGGCTAGTGCTTGGTTTAGTTTACTAGATGATATACTGAGGTTGTTGTGAGCTAGAGAGGGAACAAGTTAGGCTCGAATCACTGCTCACAATAGTGTTTTGATTTTGGATGATTTGAATCTACAAGGTGTTTGATGAAATGGCCGCATGAGTTCAAGTTTTGAATTTTGAAAAGATTTTTGGTGGGTGTGCTAGGTAGGTGTTGGTGAGTCTGCAGATGCTTGGGTTTTGAAAGTTGAGCTTGTTTGAGTGGTTTTTGAAAAAGTGGGATCTTCCCATATGATAAAGATTCAATTTTGAACTGTCCTTTAAACCATGCATTTGAATGTTTCTGGATGATCACAAAGTGGGCCTTGATAATTTGTTAAGAGTACTATCAAGGGGTGCAAATATCGAAACAAGTTTCTGTTAAGTTCTGAAAGTTTGGGACATCCAATGTAGGCATGGGAGTTAATTTGGCCAAAATGACCATTCCATTATTTTGTTTGTTTTGATTTATTTGTCTTTGGGAAAAGTGTGGGGATTGTTTAGATGATGTTTATTTCACCTAAGAATCCATTTACAAGCAAAGAAACACACAAACAAGGTGGTTCAAAAGAATTCAAAATGAAATGCATACTCACATGCATGCTTCCATATTTTTATTTAGAAAAGTTTTTGTTAACCCTAAATTTGATGATTAGAGTTTGATGATCCAAGTTTAGTGTTTTTGGGATGTTACAGTTAATAACTCTCGCTGTAGCCCCCGAGCATTTAGGCGGAGGATTTCCAACTAGATGCTCCAAGCAGACTAAGCAACGTTTTAACTTTGTCCTTTTTTCCATAGAACGAGAATGCTCGGAGAGGCATGGCCAATGACAAGTACCAGAAGATGCATGCAGATCTTGAAGCCGAAAAGGGTAAAACTGCCATCTTGAAGGAACAAATCATCAAAAACAAGAGTTTGTTTTCTTTTTGCGCATTCCGTCTTGGTTTTGTGCCTACATTCTCTGAGTACTCACTCTGTACTTTGCTTTCTCCGACTTTGCAGAACATGTTGCCAAGGCCAAGGACATTGTCGAGCAGTCCAAGCACATCCAGCAGCTTGATAGCGAGAACAAGATCCTTAAGGAGGAGAGGAAAGACATGCTGAAAATGCATGAGGATTCAATGAAGGCCCTGCAGGACTCTGCCACCGCGGAAATCAATCGCTTGAAGGAGGATCTTGCGATCTTTAAAGATCATAAGCAAGCTGCCGATGAGCAAAATCAACGCCATAGCGAGGTGTATAAGCTCCTCCAACAAGAGAAAGAATCCTTGGCGGACATCCTCTGGCAAGCTGAAACCAGCATCTTCAGTAAGTTTTCTCCGTCTTGGATTTCTGTAGTCCGGATACTTTGAATTGTTGAACTCATGCGCTCCTTGTCGGAATTTTCAGCTCCTATGGGTTTGACCCGTTCACCTCCTCCGGCCAAGGAATTCATGGTTCTTTCCAGCAACTTTATCAACACCGCCATCACGCAAGCCAAGGAGATAGCCAAGCCCCTCCAGATAAGCATCAAGGCATCGGACTCTACGGTGAAGTACTCGGAGATTCTGCGCCGAGCCCCCGAGCGTATCACGAGCTGGAAAGCTTCTTGTGCACGGGTTGGCGCAAGGATGGCGCTGTAGATGGTGAAGCCACACTATGAAGATTCCGACATCGACACGGTGACATCTGGCATTCCCGACGTAGACGATGATGGAAAAGAGATTAATCATGAAGCCATATTGTCATCGCTCGCGGGTTATGACACCAGAGTTGCCGAGTTGGTGGACGTCGATGTCTTCGTGCCTATGAACATCATTTATAGTGGCGACCAAGGTTCCTCTGAGTCCCATCACAGTGCCGACTTCGAGGGTGGCTCTCTGGCTGGTGATGATGCTGCCTCCAAGTCACCTGCACCAAAGGAGTGAAAGAACAACTTTGTAATATTTGCTTCTCCTTTGGCGTTTATGCGGAAAAAAACTTTGTTTATGTAACTTAAGGCGGAAAACAATGGTTGTTATTTCCTGCTGCTCAAGAACTAGTTTCCAGCATGTATATATTTTTTAAGCAAGTGCTGGCTTATCCATTACTTTGGATCTTATGCTTGACCTTTCGTGAGTCGGAAGACTCGTTGTTGGAACCATGCACTTAGGTGATGATGCCCAATGGCACCGTCAATAACCTGAGCACAAAATCGCCGACAATAAGTGCCAAAAGTCACTACTCCAGAATCCACATAAAAACGACAAAGAACATGTAGACCAGAAAACTCAAGCTAACGCCTGTAGGCGGAATTTTCACAAGTGCAATTGCAAAACTTGTGCATAAAGGTTTTACATGATCCAAAAAATGAACACTAAAGGAGGTAAAAGACTCAGAAATATGAGTGAACCAGAGAGCTTTATTTCATTGATCATATAAGAGGTACACAATTAGATAAAAAATGCTAAGTGTAAAAAGGACGTAGCTGTGCTATGTTCCATGGCCGATCAAGCTCCGGGTAGTCATCATCCGGGTCACGTCGCTTTACTCGCTTACGCTTATGATCCTCATTGGGTCTATCTTTCAGTTCATGATTGTCAACGAGGTAGTAAGACCCATTGAATAGCGCCTTGCTTATGATGAACGGTCCTTCCCATGGCGGGGATAGTTTGTGTGACTTCTTCTGCTTAAGTCGGAGCACCAAATCCCCCTCTTTAAATGATCGATGCCGGACGCGACGACTATGGTAGCTGCGTACATTCTGCTGGTAGATGGCGGATCTTTGGCATGCCAAAACGCGCTCCTCCTCGAGAAGGTCCACATCTAGGCGTCTGGATGCTTCAGCATCATCTTCGTTGTAGGCGGCAACTCTTGGTGTATCGTGAAGGATGTCGGAGGGCAGGATGGCTTCTGCTCCATATACCATGAAGTAAGGGGTGTAGCCGGTGGATCTGTTGGGTGTAGTTCGCAAACTCCACAGTACAGATGGCAATTCTTCCGCCCAAGCCCCAGCTGCTCTATGTAGCGGTGCCTCAAGACGTGGCTTGATTCCCTGTAGAATTAATCCATTAGCTCGCTCAACCTGACCATTGGATTGTGGGTGTGCCACAGATGCAAGATCAAGTCAGATGCCTTTCTCCCAACAATAGGCCTCCACTTCTTCGAGTGACAAATTGATGCCGTTGTCGGTGATGATGCTGTGTGAGAGACCAAATCTCACCACTAGATCCCGGACAAACCTGAGGGCAGTTGCCCCATCAAGCTTTATAATGGGTTTATCTTCTATCCATTTAGTGAATTTATCAACTGCTACAAGCAGATGTGTAAACCCACAAGTTGTCATTTGTAACGGTCCCACCATGTCTATCCCCCAAACTACAAACGGCCAAGTTATTGGTACTGTTCGCAGTTCTTCAGCAGGAACATGTGGTTGTCGAGCATAGTACTGGAATCCCATGCATGTCTCAATGTGGCGCCCCGCAAACCACTACTAGAAAATCGCGTTGTTTTTGTGCATTGCATCGTCATCATCATGCATGGTTTTGTCTAAAACTATTTAGAAAAGTCTTTTATTGTTTTCTAAATACCCCGTCTTTAATTCAAATCAAAACCCGGGTCTCCGGATTATTTTGTTTCGTCTACCAACGGTTTTCAAACGCCCCGTTTTAAATATTAAAACATTTATTTTATTTTTAGGGGACAGCCGTACCGGTCCGATCCGACCCAGTCGGCCACCCCCAGTACAAAACCAGACTACCTAAACCCTTTTCCTACCTAACCCTAATCTACCCACCCTGCCTCCACCTCACCCCACCCAATAGCCAACCGCCACCTCACCACTCCCTTCCCCCTATCCAATCCCAGCCCGCCACCTCAGCCTCGGCCCACCTCCCACCTCGCCTCGCTCCACCCCGAGACCACTGCCCACTCCGTCGCCGGACCCACCACAGGAAACCCCGAGACCGCCCCACCTCCTCGATGCCCCGGGCCACGCGACCCCGCCCCGCATCTCCCTCCTCCCGCCGACGCGCCTCTGCCCCAACTCCGGCGGCGCTTCCTCCTCTCTGTGGGAGCCCTCCTCCGCTCGGGCTCTCCTTCGTCGCCGCCGGCCGCACGCTCCTCCCCCCCCGCGTTTCCTCCTTCCTCCCTCTGTACCGGACCAACTCACACCGGCGGGCCCCTCCGCGAGCGTCCCTCCCCGCAACCTCCTCTTCCTCGCCGCCGAGCTCGGCCCCGCCTCCTCTGCGAGTCATCGCCGCCACCACCTCTCCCCGTCGACCCTCCTCCTCCCCAGGCCCCGACCCTCTCCACCAGTGGAGCCCCCCGTGCCTCCTTCGTCGTCGCCCAGGGGCCCCGCTCGCCCCTGCACCTTCCTACCGCCCCGGCCTTCCCCCTCTCCGGCAGGACCGCCACCAGGAGGCCGCCATTCGCACTGACCGCCCGCTCTCCGTTCATGCCCCGCCATGGTGCTGCTTTGTCCGCCTGCGTGCTGGCCGCCGGCCGTGGCCCGTGCTTGCCCTGTGCCCTCGTCGCCTCCTCTCGGCGCCCCGTATCCTGAGCCGTAGCCGTTCGCGCCGCCCCGGCTGACCCTTCCTCGCCCCGGCCGAACCACGCCTTGGCGCCGCGCCTCCATGCTTGCCAGCGACCGCCCCTTCTCTCTGCCGGCTACCACCTCGCGCGACCCTGCACCTCCGGTCGTCCCCGACCAAAGCTCTCCGTTTACTGTGGCATCGGCCAGCGCTCTGCCTGCGCGTCCGTGTCCACCTGCTGTTCCAACCAGAGCATGCACGCCAGGGTGAGGCGCGTTGCTCGCCTGCATGTGCGTTGCTTGACCAAGTTCCTCCTTTGGCTTCCTGTGACTCGTGGGTGACCCCAATGTTGCTATTCTGCAATTTCCAGTGTGTCGTTTTGGTGATGTGATGGCGATGTGGCAATACATGTGTGGCGTCTGATGTCTAAAGGACAAGTTCTTCAACATGGATTTAACATTCTCGAAGGTCGACCACGTGGAACATTGAGCTCCCCCTCACGGATCCAAAACCGGGCCGGAGACTACAAGTTACCCTTCCCGTAGCCGGCGATCGAAGAGCGCCATATTAGAACGCCAAGTTCGCCGGGACCCCGACGCCCCATCCGAAGACCGATCCCCCGAACCCTCGGTGAACCCCAAGGTCTTCGATCCGAGATGTGTGAACCTTTCCCGAGCCCCTATTTTATATATGCTAGATATAAAACTGTCGCATATTAATTTGTTCATGCATGCATACATGTCTGTGGGTTGGGGGCATTATGCCGATTCACCGCATAATTAAATAGGGAGTCGATATGCGGAATAACTTTGTCTTATTCCAGACTCCATTTAAATTGGTGTAGCGAACCGATGCCATGCTTCGCCCTGTTATTACAACATTTAAATTGCGGGGTAGTTAAATAACTTGAACCGTTTAATTAAATGTCGGGACCCCGGTTCCGCTTAATATGATCTAATTGCATTGCACTTTTGCCATGTCATACATCATGCATGCCTCATGCCCGATTTTCTACCGTAGTATTAAATAGTGCATCCGGTGTTTCTTCTAGTGCTTTGCTTCTTCACGGATTAGGCCGACGAGTTGATGCGAGTGTTGACCCGACCTTCGGATGAACCTTCGGCAATGTTTTTCAGGTGAGCACCTTCCCCTTTCTACCTATCTTACTTTTATAGTATTTATTCCCTCCTGTTGATCTATTGCTATCTGTGTTGCGATGCTCTAGTTTTCGTACCCGAGATATCCCTTGCAGCCTTACATTGCCTTGGACACATCCTATTACCTGTTGTTTGGTAGATAGTTGGACTTGCGCGTCGTAGTCGCTTGCTCAAGTGCTGTTGCGTGTCGTCAAGTACCACAGTTGTTGGAGTATTTGCCGTGTTTTAATGTTGGAGATGATCATGGCTTTAATTACTGTTTAAATAACTAAAATTGAAGTAGGTAAATGCAGAGGCACCGGTGGGTAATAGACAATATTTGGTTTTTAACCGCTCCTTTGGTGTCCGTGGGACCCGAGTTCTTGACACCTGTTCCGAGATCGAGCGCGCTAACCACAGGTGGGGTGTATGGGCACCCCCATCGATTAGTACCTGATTTCAAAGTACTGTACCGGGGGCCACAATTAGTTTGGGGCTTTATTACTATCCTGTACTTATGCCATGCTTTACTACTTTATTTACAATTGTGCGAAGTACTGCACCTGTACTGTTTAGGACCGTGACACGTTTTCGCTGTATCGACAAGCCCAGTCACATTTTCGGGTTCCTAGTCGTTTCTGACCGTCTACAAACCCGAGTCCGTCTCGAGACTGGCCGACTTCTTGGGTAGCTTAGTGGGGTGGCCCCCATGTACTTGCTTTGGGTGCAGGAAGCGTCATGACTTAGGCCCCGCCGACATACCGATGGGTGTATGTTAACTGATCTGGCAAAAAGGGTCGAAGTGCGTGTGGATACTTTGGTGCACCCCTGCAAGGTTAAATCTTTTCGAAAAGTCGTGTCCGCGGTTATGGACGACTTGGAGCACAGTTCTCGATCATAGACAACTATAACTAAAGTTTACTGTTATAATTTGACTTGTATCCGATATGACTAGTAATCAGCTCCACTACAACGGAATGGCTAAATAAAAGTGCCAACAACTGCTGGGTTTGGGGATATCTCATGCTAATTGTATCTGACTAGTAAGTGTTGCAACTACAACGGAATGTTTAACTAAAACTGCCCACTGCTTATTATATCAGGATGACTCATGCCATCTTTATTTGACTAGTAATTGCCGCAACTATAACGGAATGAATAAAACTGCCAACGGTGAGTTCCTCGGTTGACTTCCTCGTTTGGTCTCGAGGGGGAAACACCAGGATGGGTATGTTTGGTGGTAGTATCAGGTTGGTTCCGAATAGGTTTTTCTTACCCCTCTCTGATAGCCGCTAGTTGTACCGAGTCTCTATAGGTTGTTTAGTGCATGCTGCGCTGCCGCTTCAGTCCACCATACCTATGTAGGCGAGGACCGAATCTAGCCTCGCTGCATCTTGGCCTCAAGATCTTGACCGCTCTCTCTTTTCCTTTGCCCTTTGTCGGCACCCCTTTTGTTTAAGTAGGTTTTGAGATCGGCGTCGTTAGCGGGGTTACCCTTCGGCTTGGCACAGGCAGGGTTATGGACGCCATTGGTTATTCTTCAGGGCTCTTAGCTCAATTTGCATCTTGTCCGTACTCGGACGCTATATCGTTTTAAAGGTGATTTGGATCTTTGTATTGTATATCTGTATTCTTGACTCTTTGAGTCGCTGTTGTATATATATGTTTTGTGGGTTCCATCGAGGACTATTGTGTAATGATATTACTTCGTTTTCCACCTGCACGCAAGTGCCTGGTGGGCACCTTTGAATCGTTTCTATGCGGGTTTGGCGGGAAGCGCTGAAACTTGCATAGGGCCGATTCTGAGGGTGTTACACTCAACCAGCTTGTCGTCGTTCGCCTTTGCGGTCAGCCAGTAGAATCCTTGCCGGAAAGCTTTCGCACCAACGATCGAGGATCGGCGTGATGCCCGCAATCTCCGAGATGGATTTCGCATAGGATTTCCATACCTTCTAGCTGGGAAACACACTTTAGGTATACACCAGTAGTGCTCCTTTTGTAGAGTTGCCCATTGATTATGGTATAAACTTTTGCTCGTCGTACTATTTGCCATCTTTTGACTTCGTTGTCGGGCAATGTTCCATGTTCGAGATATTGCATGAACGGTTTTGTCCAAGCCGGAGGGACCTTAGTCACCATGTTGACAAAAGAGTCAGTTCTATTCGGGTTGTCAATGTTGGCTCCCTTCATAGATGGGGTCGCAGATGCTCTAGGAAAACTCCTAGCGGAATTTGCTTGCGCCTTGATCCAAGCTTAGACAGCAGATCAGCCGCCTTGTTTTGCTCCCTAGGTACATACTTGACTTCGTATCCCAATAAGCTCTTGGCTATCTCGTCCACTTCGTCTCGATATGTCGCCATCATAGAGTTCCGCGCTTTCCAGGTGCCAGCCACCTACTGGGCAACCAAGTCGGAATCTCCACAGCAAACTATGCGCTTGATGCCAATATCCTTGGCTACACGTAGTCCGTGAATGAGTGCTTCATACTCCGCCATGTTGTTTGTAGCCTCGAAGTGGATCTGCAGAACGTAGTGTAGCTTGTCTCCTGTTGGTGACTGTAGCAATACACCAGCCCCCGAGCCGTTGAGCAGCTTTGATCCGTTAAAGTGCATCACCCAGTACTCTGGTTCCGGCAACGGAGTAGCATCTGGCATCTCCATCCAATCTGCAACAAAATCCGCCAAGGCTTGTGATTTGATAGCGTCGCGTCTCTTGTAGGTGATCTCGAAGGCGGCAAGTTCAATACCCCACTTCGCGACCCTTCCCGTAGCGTCGCTGTTGTTGATAATGTTGGACAGTGGAGTCTTGCTCACCAATGTGATTGGGTGCTCCTGAAAGTAATGTCTCAGCTTTCGAGAAGCAAGGAATACTCCATAAGCTATCTTCTTGTAGTGCGGGTAACGCTGCTTGGACTCTGTTAAGACCTCGCTTACATAGTAAACTGGTCGTTGAACTCCGTGCTCATAGCCTGGTTCCTTCCGCTCTACCACGATGACGATGCTGATTACCCGGTTGGTTGCCGCCATGTAGATTAACATGGGCTCTCCAGGCTCGGGTGCTGCAAGGATGGGCGCTGAGGAAAGAGTCTCCTTGAGATGCTTCAATGATGCATCTGCTTCGTCTTTCCATGTGAATTTGTCCGCCTTCTTCAGCAACTTATACAGCGGCAGCGCCTTCTCTCCAAGTCGGCTGACTAACCGACTAACTGCTGCAACACAACCTGTTAGTCTTTTAATGTCCTTTAGGCATGTCGGATGGTTTATGTTTAAGATGGCCCTGATTTTCTCCAGGTTGACCTCGATTCCTCGTTGGGAAACGATGAAACCCAAGAATTTGCCGGCTGGAACCCCGAAGACGCACTTCTTAGGGTTAAGCATCATGTTGTATTTCCGGAGATTATCAAAGGTTTCTTTTAATTCAGAGATTAAGTCGTTTGATTTTTTGGACATCATCGTGATATCGTCCACATAGGCATGAACGTTCCGACCAATTTGGTCGTGGAGGCAGCGTTGCATTGTCCACTGGTACGTAGCACCTGCGTTTTTCAGCCCAAAGGGCATCGTAACATAGCAAAACGTGTCGTATGGTGTAGTGAACGAAGTGGCCAATTGGTCCGACTTTCTCATCTTGATCTGGTGGTATCCTGAGTATGCATCGATAAAACACAAAAGCTCCGAGCCAGCCGTCGAGTCAATGACTTGGTCAATGCGAGGCAAAGCAAACGGATCTTTGGGACATGCTTTGTTCAAGCCGGTGTAATCAATGCACATTCTTAATTCATTGGTTCCCTTTTTGGGGACAAGTACAGGATTGGCCACCCATCGGGTGTGAAGGACTTCTCGGATAAATCCAGCTTTAAGTAACCTAGCTATCTCTTTGCCAACGGCGCGTCTCTTCTCATCTCTGAAGCGTCGTAGAGGTTGTTTCACTGGTTTGCATTTTGGATCGATGTTTAAGATGTGCTCGGCAAGTTTCCTAGGTACACATTTCATGTCGGCAGGTTGCCAGGCAAATAAGTCCCTATTCTCACGGAGTTACTCGACGAGTGTGCTTTCCTATTTGGGATCCAGGTTCGTCCCAATGGCGATGGTCTTGGAGGCATCGCCTACCACAAGTTCCACCGGCTTGGTCTTGATGGCGGCCTTGAACGTAGGAGCAGAGTCGGAGATCTGCTTCTTCGACGCGGGCATCTCTGAGTCATCGACCTTGCTCTAGATCTCCTTGAATTCTTCGCTGTAGAGGACAACTTCTGCAATGGCTGCTTCATTGATCTCGCAGTCCCTTGCCTTGGTAAAGCTTCCGAATATGGTGATGACACCGTTTGGTCCAGGTATCTTGAGTTTATTGTAGACGAAGCATGGCTTGGCCATGAACGTGTGGAATATGTCGCGGCCAAATATGACGTGGTACACGCTCTTGAAGGGGACCACCTCGAAGGTCATGCGCTCTTGGCGGTAATTGTTAACATCGCCAAAGGCAACCTGAAGTGTAATGCACCCAAGGGACCGAGCCTCCCGACCAGGAACTACACCGTGGAAGATGGTGTTGGTCCGCCTTAGGTTTTCCTCCGTCAAGTTCAACTTCCGTAAACTCCACGCCGTCAATCAAGGGGTTGGTGACCATGGCATATTGGTTCTCCGTAGGTATAAGGTCTGGGTGATCTGTCCTGTCCCAAGTTATTGGAACCTCCGACCAGCACAGGTACTGGGGAACTGGGGGGAGAGTGGCCATCAGGATCCTGAGAGAGATCTTATGTTGTCGGACGGTGGGGGTGCCAAGGAAAGTGTGGTAGACAGGCGCCTTTTTCGTGAAGGGGTTATTGCCCTTGTTGTCGCTCTTGGAGACGTGCTTGGGGTCAACGTCTTTGTCCATATCACTTGAATCCTTGGACTCCTCCTCCTTCTTCTTCCCCTTGCCCTTGCCTCGCGGCCTGTTCTTCCGACTTCGCTTGTAGCCGGACTCCGGGTCTTCCTTGAGGTCATTGACGAAATTGCAGTGTCGATTGGTATGGGTGGCTTTACCATTGGCGTCGAGGTGTACGAGGCACGGCATATCGTGGTACTCCTCATAGGTTTGGGGAACGCGGAGCGGCACTGAGGTGGTTTCATTTCCTCGTAGGTTTGGGAAGTATAAGTTTCCCGTTAATCTGATAATCCTAAATTCCCATGGATTGGATGTCATTTTGGGAATGGACTGGATGACTAAGTACAAGGGAGTACTAGACTATGCCAATCATACTGTCACACTCATAACCCCATATAATAAAAGGATTAGATTCAAGACCAATTTTGAATCAAAAGGGAGCAAGCTAAATTCTCTTAAGGGGTTAGCATAGACAGTGTGCCAATTGTGAGTGAATATCCGGATGTGTTTCTGGAAGAATTGCCAGGAATGCCACCAGATACAGATGTGGAATTTTTGATTGACTTTCTACCAGGATTTGGACCAATAGCAAAGAGTCCTTACAAGATGTCAGTTGATGAGTTGAAAGAGCTCAAGAAACAACTTGGATAACAATTGCAGAAAGGATTTATTCAACCAAGTTCTTCATCTTGGGGAGCACCGGTCTTGTTTGTGGAAATGTAACATCCCTAAATTCATATTCCAAAACTCATTCATATCATTCTTGCATCATTCATCCATATAGGGTTTTTCTCAAAATCATTTGGAGACAGAAGTTTGAGCTATGATTTCATGTGTGCAAATTCAACTCAATTGGCCATTACCCTTTGAGATTGGATTGTTTAGGAACTTGATTGCTTGCCTCCATTGTTGGAAAGATTAGTTGTAGCATTTTAACCCAAGTTTCCAATTTAGAAATATTTTCTAAACCCTAATTCAATCATTCACAAACTAGAGACAAGTCTCTGTTTGTTTCAAAACCCAAGCTTGACCAGGCCCTTACAAGGTAACCACTTGGTTAAATGACTGTATTTGAAACCACAGAACCCTGCAAAAATCCCCAATTTTGTTTGAATTCAAAAGGATTTGAATTCATATCAAAAATCATTCCAGAAAATAGAAATAGAAAAAGAAAAGAAGCAAACAAAAGAAAAGGGCCAGCGCCAGAATTTAGCCCAAAGTGGAACAGGCCCAACTAGCCCACCGGCATTCCTTTTCCTCCAGCAGCTCAAGACGACTCAGACGCTGATAGGCAGACCCCACTTCCACCTCGCGCACGTCGCTGACAAGCGGGCCTCCTCCACGCCAGCATCGTCTCCACCCGCACGACCAGTTCATCCCCAATCAACGCGGCCGTTTTCTGTGTTTAATTCGCGGCGTCAATTCAAATCAATGGTCGAGTGATTCTCGCTCATGATCAGGCTATATAAACCCCCTCTGCCCCCTCTCTCTTTTCCCCCAAACCCCAAGCATAGAATGCCCCCAGGCTGCGCGCATTGCTCTCTGCAACCCCGCCGTCAAATTCCGGTGAGCCTAGAGTTTCCCTCGGTCTCGCGTTTTCTTTATCTTGTTCAGTGAGTCTCTGTGCACCTTCTGACACCCTCCGTTTACCTTCGCATGACCCGTAGCTTCGGCAACGTCGACGACTGGCCGCCACCGTCTTCTGCACGAACTCCGGCGAGCTCTAGTGGTAAGTCCAGACCGCCCCGAACCTTGTCGTTCACGCTCGCATGTTCTCCGTGATCGTCCGCATCTAACCACACCTTTCTTTGGCATCCTAGTGAACAACAACGTCGCCTCCGACCTCGAGCAGAACCACCGTTGCCAGATCCAACTTCGGCGAGAAATCTACCGCAAACCTGAGCGCCCCTTGCCGAGCTGAGCACACGTCGAGCATCCCCACATCCTCGCGGTCTCGGTGAGCATTTCCCCCATCCACCTAGCGATCTGTACCGCCGGCGCCGCCACCGTCTGGCCGTCGCCGCCACGCACAGCCGATAAGCGCCGCCAGATTTTGGCCTGTTGTTTTAGATCGTTGGATATGTATCGTAGCGCTAGGATAGATCCACTTAACCCCGAAGAGGTACGCGATCTGGAACGTTCGATCTGTTTAGATCCTGCGGCTGCAGAGCATGATCCAACCGAAGCGGTACGCGCCAATTACAGCGCGACGCGTGGCTAGGGTTAGATCTAAAAATAGATTTAAAATCAGAAATTTGATCGAAATTCAAATGCTTATAACTTTTGATTGCCACGTTAGATTTTTGCAAACTTTATACCGTTGGATTCAGTGAAACAAGACCTTTCAGAATATCCAATTTATTTAGCATATAGTAACAGTTAAAATGATTTTATTTGTAGAACATGTTTTAAGGCCATTTTAAGTAGAGATTTATTTTGGTAAATTGTATTGGAGCCAAATAAGTTTAGTTGGCAAATTTGTGACTTGTTAAGTTTCTATAGGCATAAGCAAACTTGGTGGAATTTTCAAAAATCACCACTTAGTAAATTCTTGCATGCATGCATTCATATTATTTTTGGATGTATATAATTGTGTGTAATTGTATGCTATAATTTCTTGTGTAGATTTTGCTAGTGATTGTGATTGTGAAGAGTGCTACTCTCCCCACTACCAAGGCAAGTGATATTTACATGAATATATTTGTCCTATGTTTTGAACTAGCATTAGATATTTTGTTATAGTATTGCATGTTATTTTGTCTAATGCAAAAGATGGGAAATCCTATGTAGTCTAGTAGAATTTCTAAGGAATTATCCCTAAGATAAGTTGCCATACTTTGCTTAGCCTAGATTATAGCAAAACAAGGGTTGGTGAAAACTACACTTACTATGAAGAAAATATTTCTAAGTCATGAGACTTATACTTTCCTAATAAAACCACTAAGTCAAATGAACCTCCTGGGTGGAATGGAAAGTATGGGTTATGTTGAGTGGTTACACAAGGCCATGGAATTGGGTTGTGTATCTCACTTGTGGTAAGCCACCCAGGCACAAAGGGATTTGGAGGCCAAGTGTGGAGAAAGATTACAGTGCAACCACTTGGCAATATGGGCTCTGCCTTGATCATATAGGTTGCTAGAACTTAGTCACTTGGACAGTTGGTGGTAGTGGGAATGATAGGTTGGAGCGCGTCCATTTGACTAAGGAAAGGCTTCTGAAAGGTCCTGTCTTGGGAAACCAAGTCTGGTGGGGAAAGTGCACAACCTCTGCAGATGGAAAACCTAAGTACTTAGCCTAGTCCAAGGAAATGGACACTTTTGAGCATCAAGACATGGAAGCTACAAGAATCTCATCACTCCAACTTCTAAGTAAAATTTGTGGGTGAACAAGGGTGAAGGACCTCAATGTCTATTGGTGGTTCCTTGGGAATGTTTTGGACAAAGAAAACTTAGTGTTTTCAACTAATAGGAAAAACCTATTTTCAAGCAAAGCAAGCCAAGCTACACTTAGCCAAATGCATATAGTAATATATTCCACTTAAAATACACTAAGGTATCACTTGCCAATACTATTCCAAAGTATTGACCCTCTGTGGTTGTAACTTGTGATGTTGCAGGTTACTCCGATGATGAATAGGAGTCATGAGTCTACACTCAACATGCTTGCCTGTGGCACATGAAGATGAAGACTTATGTTTATTTACTTATTACTTAAACTCTTGTATTAGTCCTATGGCCCTGAGTTGTAAAAGACTATGTTTTATCTCTGGAATGAATGTAATAAATGACCTTTGTATCTGTGTACTTCATCTTAAACTGTGGATGCTAGCATTGATCCAGGGACTAGCATTGCAATCACACGGATCCTTTCCTTTCTAAAGGAGGGGTCTAACAGGAAAAGAAAGATGGAAGTCAAAGGTTATACATCGATTATCGTTCACTCAATGAGGTTACTATCAAGAACAAATATCCTTTGCCCAGAATCAATGACTTGTTTGATCAGTTAGAAGGAGCCTGTGTGTTCTCAAAGATTGATCTCCAGTCTAGCTATTTTTAGCTTAAGATAAGAGAACAAGACATACCTAAGACAGCTTTCACCACTAGGTATGGATTGTATGATTACACCATGATGCCATTTGGTTTGACCAATGCACCAGCTTACTTCATGAATATGATGAACAAGGTGTTCATGGAGTTCCTTGACAAGTTTGTTGTCGTTTTCATCGATGACATTTTGATCTACTCCAAGAGAAAAGAAGAGAATGAAGGACATTTGTGTTTGATACTTGAGAAGCTTAGGGAACATAAGCTGTATGCCAAATTCAGCAAGTGTGAATTCTGGTTAAATGAAGTGGGATTTCTTGGACACATTGTATCAGGAGATGGTGTAGCAGTCGATCCCGCAAAAGTGTCAGCTGTAACTGAATGGGAATCTCCTAAGTCAGTAAAGGAAGTTCGTAGTTTCCTTGGTTTGGCAGGATACTATAGAAGATTCATTGAAAATTTCTCCAAGGTAGCTAAGCCAATGACGGAGTTACTAAATAAAGACAAGAAATTTGCTTGGACTGAAGGATGTGAATTCAGTTTCCAAGAATTGAAGAAGAGACTAGTGACAGCACCAGTCCTATGTCTGCCAGAATTGGAGAAGGATTTCCAAGTTTATTGTGATGCATCTCATCATGGATTAGGTGCAGTTCTGATGCAAGAAGGGAAAGTTGTGGCGTATGCCTCTAGAAAACTCAAAAATCATGACGTAAATTACCCTACTCATGATTTGTAGTTAGCCTCTGTTGTCCATGCACTTAGAACATGGAGACATTATCTTTTGGGAAAGCGATGTGAAGTGTTCACAGATCACAAAAGTTTGAAGCATATCTTCACTCGGAAAGAAATCAACATGAGACAAAGGAAATGGCTAGAACTCATCAAGGACTATGACTTGAGTTTGCAATACCACCCCGGTAAAGCAAATGTTGTAGCAGATGCTCTAAGCCGTAAGGTATTTGTGAATGGCCTTACTAAGGGAGAGCTGCCAGATGATCTATGTGCCCAATTTAGAGACCTCAGATTGGAGATTGTGCCTGAGGGACATCTCATGGCATTGGATGTTCAACCCACCTTGTTGGACAAAATCAAGGAAGCCCAAAAGATAGACAAGGAAATCAAAGAGAATAAGGAAAAGATTGGTAAGGGAAAAGCCAAAGGATTCCATGAAGATGAACATGGTACTTTATGGTATGGAAAACGTATCTGCGTTCCGCAAGATCCGGATCTTCGGAAACTGATATTATAGGAAGCACACAACTCACCATATTCCATTCATCCGGGTAACACCAAAATGTACATGGATATGAAGGAAAAAATTTGGTGGAATAATCTCAAGAAGGACATCGCCGAACATATTGCTTTGTGTGATGTATGTAGTAGAGTAAAAGCGGAACATCAGAAACCAGCAGGATTGCTACAACGACTACCTATTCCTGATTGGAAGTGGGACAAGATCGGCATGGATTTCATCACCGGATTGCCAAGGACCAGGTCAGGATATGATTCCATTTGGGTTGTAGTAGATCGCCTAACGAAAGTGGCTCATTTCATACCCGTGAAGACAACCTACACAAGTGCTAAGTTGGCCAAGATCTATATGAATAGGATTGTGTGTCTGCATGGAGTACCCAAGAGTATTGTGTCTGATAGGGGAACTCAATTCACCTCTCATTTTTGGAGGCAACTACATGAGTCATTGGGAACAAAATTTAAATTCAGCACTACTTTTCACCCTCAGACTGATGGACAGACGGAAAGGACCAACCAGATTCTAGAAGATATGTTGAGGGCATGTGCCCTAGACTATGGAGCGAGTTGGGATGAAATTCTGCCTTACACAGAATTCTCTTATAACAACAGCTATCAAGCCAGTATTGAGATGGCACCGTTTGAGTTTCTCTATGGGAGGAAGTGTACCACCCCATTACCATGGAATGGTGTGGGAGAAAGAAACTTGTTCGGTCCAGAACTAATCAAAGAGGCTGAAGAGAAAGTCAAGCTAGTAAAGGACAGATTAAAGATAGCACAGTCCCGACAGAAGAGCTACGCAGATCCTAAGCGTAGCGAAGTCACCTATGAGGTGGGTGATAGAGCTTATTTTAGAGTGTCACCACTTCGTGGAGTGAAGAGGTTTGGAGTCAAAGGAAAATTGGCACCAAGATATGTCAGACCATTCAAGATTCTAAGCCGTAAAGGAGAAGTAGCCTATGAAATTGAACTACCGGAATCATTGTTTGTAGTTCACAATGTTTTTCATGTGAGTCAGCTAAAGAAATGCCATCCAGAAATGGAAGATACTTCTTTGAAGGATACCATACCTTTGGAGGAGGTCCAATTGGAAAGTGATCTCACTTATGAGGAAAAACCTATCAAGATTCTTGAGACTGCAAAAAGAGTTACTCGGACTAAGACTATCAAATTCTGCAAAGTTCATTGGAACCATCATACCGAAGAAGAAGCAACATGGGAAAGAGAAGATGACCTTCGGAAAGACCAGCCTCACCTATTTGCTAGCCAATCCGAATCCCGAGGGCGAGATTCACCTTAAGGGGGTTAGATTTGTAGCATCCCAAAAATCATGATTTAAAAGTGTGCATATCATCCATGCATTCATAATCATTTTAGGATCATTTTCAATGTCATTTCAAAACAGAAGCATTTGAATGTCTATTATTTTATGTAAGCAAGGCATTGGCCCAATGCTACTCTCTAGTATGATATTATTTGTTTTAAACCAAAGATATTTTATCCTATGGTTTATTGATGTTTTCCAAAGCTTGGACAAAGATTTCAAAACAAAGTATAAATTTAAAACCATTTTTATGTCTTTACTAAGCAATGGATAAAGGCATTGTATATTTTAAAATT
The DNA here is from genome assembly GCA_030063025.1 of Avena longiglumis. Taxonomy (NCBI): domain Eukaryota; kingdom Viridiplantae; phylum Streptophyta; class Magnoliopsida; order Poales; family Poaceae; genus Avena; species Avena longiglumis. The sequence goes on from CP125978.1 coordinate 173,384,356, forward strand.
CCAATGTGTCAAGGCATTTCAAGTGTACAACATTGTTCTGTAGCCATTTGTGTACTAGTTTCACTTTACAAAAAATACAGGAGTGATTTGAATTCAAACTCATTTAAATAGCATTTGAAAATGATTTCAAAAAATCAAATAAGAAATAGAAAAGGAGAGAAGAAATGGAAAAGGGCCGACGCCACCTTTCCAGCCCAACAACAAAAGCGCCCAAAAAGCCAGCTCACCCGGGGTCCCCTCTTCTCTCTCTCTCTCTCACGCGCACCCACTCTACCCCGCAGTCACTGCACGGTGGACCCGCGCTAGCTCAGCCTTCGTCTTCCCCAAATCACGCGACAGACCGCGTCGCCGCTGCCGTTGCTGCCGTTGATGGCACGGCGTAAATGCCATTGATTCAGCGAGCGTTTCTCACCGAGGCTCTTCCTACTTAAGCCTCTCCGCACCACGAGTCTTTCCCCTCACTCGTCACACTCTCTCCGCCACAGGGCTGCCCAGAATTCAGTCTGCAGAGTCGCTGCCCGAGCATCTCCGGCAAGACATTGCGGTGAGCTCCGTCCACCTCACCCTGTCTCGTTCACGCTAGCATGATACCCTTTCTCACGCGCCTTGTATCATGCCTTTATTTTGTCTGCTCGTGACCTAGGTCAACGGATTCGACAACCACTGCAAGTGCCCGACGCCTCCCTCATCTCCGATGAGAAATCACGGTAATCTCCGAGCGCCCCTTGCCTTCTCCTCGATACTATCATGTTCGCCGTGACCTTGCGCACCTCCTGACACATCTTGTTCGTGCTAGGTCAATCCATAGCCTCGGCAATGACCTCGTCTGCAAGAACCCGACGCCGCCAGCAACTCCGACGATCCCCAATGACCTCTGCAGCACGGCCCCGCCCACGCCAAAGACACCTTGAGCACTATCGTGTTCACGCGAGTCTGGTAAGCCACTACCCAGCCCCTAGCCCCTCTGGAATCACCGGAGCGTCACCGGCAGAAGCGTCGCCGCCGCCAAAAAACCATTTGCGCCGCCAGACTTTGGTCGCATGCGTTGTGGCCGTTAGATCTAGATCGGATGCTCAGGATTAGACCACTTAAGTGAACCGATACGCGCAGATCTGGCCGTGCGCTACCACTTAAATCCAATAGTTCGCGTTGATGGATCCACGCGAAATGGTACCGGCGAATCAGAACATGACGCGTGGCTAGGGTTTTGTTTTAAAATCTGTAATTAGATCTATTAGTTGTTCAAACTTGCAAAATTCATAACTTTTGATCCACACGTTCAAATTTTCTAAATTTTATATCATTGGAATTAGGAGAAAGAATTATATCCATTTATGCACTTTGTTTAATAAATTGCATCTATAAAGTGGGTTGTTTTTGCAGAGACATTTATAAGCTTATTTTGTATATAAATTTTTTATAGAAAATGTTTTAAGGGCCAAATTGATTTTATTTAGTGTGTAAATGTTTTGTTTATGATTCAGTACTGTTCCACTTGTCTTGTTTGGTTTAGAAAATCATCACATGGCATTTGCATGCATTCATATATTTTTGTTTGTCTATTTTGATATGTGAATTTGGTGCTATCATTTTATGTGTAGATTTTGGTGCTAGTGGTGATTGTGATTGTGAGGATTGTTGCTACTCCCCCAACTACCAAGGCAAGTGGTACTTCATATTTTTATCCCAATATTTTGACTATGCATTAGAAATATTTTTTATAGGGCTTGCATGAATAATTTGCTAAGTACCTATATGCTATGCTTGGCAAATCCTAGTAGTGGTAGAATTGTTAGAATTTCCTCTAAGTTAAGATACTTGCTATTTCCATGCTTAGCCTAGCTAGTAGTAACCAAGGGTGGATTATATGTACATGCTATGAGAAATATTTCTAAGTCTTTGACTTATGTTTTGCTTAATAAAACAACTAAGTGAATGAAACACCTGGGTGGAGTGGAAAGAATGGTTTGTGTCGAGTGGTTACACAAGGCCCATTTCTATGGTTTACCTTGTGTATCTCACTTGTGGATTGCCACCCAGGAACAAAGGGATTTGAGATGCCAAATGTTAAGAAGCTTCTAGTGCAGCCACATGGCATTATGGGCTCTGCCTGGATCACATAGGTTGCAATAACTTAGCCATTTGGACCGTTGGTGGTAGAGGGATGATAGGTTGGAACGCGTCCATTTGGTCTAAGGGGAGGCTTCTGAAAGATCCTGTCTTGGTGAAACCAAGTCTTGTGGGGAAAGTGCACCACCTCTGTAGATGGAAGAAACTAAGTACTTAGCCATGTCCTTGGTATTGGACAATTTGAGCATCAAGACATGGAAGCTATCAAGAATCTCCTCATCCAAATTTTCTAAGTTAAAACTTGTGGTTGAACAAGGGTGAAGGTTAACCAATTTCTATTGGTGGTTCCTTGGGAAAGTTTTTACCAAACAACAACTTAGTGATTTCAACTGATAGGTAAAACTTATTTTGAGCAAAGCAAGCCTAAGCTACACTTAGCCAAATTCATGTAGTAACTAGAAGCTAGTATTCTACTAAGGTATCACTTGCCAATACTATTCCAATGTATTGACCCACTGTGGCTGTAACTTATGATGTTGCAGGTTACTCTGATGAAGATTAGGGGTTATAAGTCTACACTCAACATGCTTTCCTGTGGCACATGAAGATGAAGACTTTTATTTATATTGTTGAGTTAAACTCTTGTACTAGCCTATGGATATGGAGTTGTAAAATACTATGTTATCTCTCGAATGACGTTGTAATAATGACCTTTGTTTCTGTGTACTTCATCTTAAACTGTGGATGCTAGCATTTGATCCAGGGACTAGCATTCAAATCACAGTGGTCTTTACCTTTATAAAGGTGGGATCTTACACATTAACACTCCATGAACACATGTGATCCTCACACCATAGCCATCCCCTCCGGTTGTCCTAATTATTGTCATTTTGGGGACTTTGGATTGTAGCATCCCATTTGTCTAACAATTGTAATGCTACTTGGTCTAGTAATATAATGGCTACTTCATATATATAATTGTTGCATCATCATTATATCATGTTCATGTCATCATGCCACCTTGCATTTGAGCATCATATAAAACCCTTTTTGGTTTGGTTCTTCTCTCATATGCATTGTAAATTGTATTTGCCTCTTCATATTGTATTTGGTTCTTGATATATTGTTTAAATGCCCAAGTTGAGTTGGGGGCATATCTTTTATTCAACTCCATCACCTTTCTCTGTCACCACCTTTCTTTGGCTTCATCTAATTCCACCATCCAACTAGATATGAGCATTGCAACTTATTTGGTTTTACCTCTAGCTCATGTGGGTTGGGATGGATCCAATTCTATCTCCACATGCTCTCATATATGCACCATAGTGTTTCCACATTATTGGTTTATGAGAGTCACATGGCCATGCATGCCTTGTGAGTGGAACCTTTCCCTAGCTTCCATATGGATTGTTTTGGGGTTATTATCATGTGGGGATATTTTTGGGACTATTAAACATCTAGTGGAATATACACACTAGCAAGTCCCAATTACAATCAAATGTGGTCATCTCCACCTCCTCCACATGGGGCATCCTTTTAATTCTTTTGCTTGGCTTTTATTCCAATTTTGGGAATGCCTAATAATAATGCCATGTTAATATTATTGTTCTCATAAAAATAAGCATGGCAGCAATTATTGGCATGGGTCATGCAACCTTCTCCATCTTTGGTCCTCCTTTGGTTTTAATTGTTTTGAGTGGATCATCTTCTCATCTCTCTCCTTCACTCATGCATGATCATGTGAGGTCATATCCTTAAAAACCCCATCTTATCTCTCCTTATCCATCACCATGTGTCCAACAAACACTCCCCTCTCCATCTCTTTTCACCATCATGCTTGATCTTGTAGGTCATCTAAAACCCTAAGCCTCATCTCTCCTCTCCCTAACCCGAGCCACCACCTCATGATCTACCCCTCTCTTCTAAACCCTAGCACCCCATCTAACCCTAACCCGAGCCCCCTCTAGCTAACCCTAGTTCCCACCCTCTCTCTCTCGGCCTCTCTCCTCTCTCTACCATGCATGCCCCACATGGCTACCCTCTCCCTGGCCCCACACCCCATCTCCTCCCTCTCTCTCCACCCAACCCTAAGACAAACCCTAGCCCGAGCCTAGCTCCAACCCTAACCCGAGCCTCCCTCTCCCTCTCTCCCTGTCGTGCGACCCCACCAGCCGAGCCTGCTGCCTTGCCTCCCCTGGCCCACCTGCATGCTCCCGTGCTTGCCCCTGCCCTGGCCCCAGCTCGATCACGTGAAGGAGGAGGAGGGAAAAGGTGGCCGAAGCCACCTTTATCTCCAACCCACCTCCCCATGGCACCTCCCCTCTTCCGTCCCTATCTACTCCCTCACACGCCTCCTCCGGCCTCTCCCAGATCCGCCCCAGGGCCTTGCCCTCCTCCCTCTCTTCTCCACCGCCACCATCTACCCCATCGCCGGCCACCGCCAGTAGCTCGTCGCCTTCGTCGATCCAAGAGGCGCAGGCGAGCAGGAGGTGGTCGAGGAGGACAAGGACACTCCCCTGCATCGCCCTGTACACGCCGTCGCGGAGGAGAAGGACCAGGAGCCCCAGGACCAGCGCCGCCCGAGCCAAACCCTAGCTCCGCCCGGCCTCTGCCTCGACAGCGATCGTCTGCTCCTCTGCCCGATCCGTCCACACCGACCTAACCGCGGTGAGCCAACCTCCCTCCTAGACATCATTGCAGTCACCATCGCTTCCTGGTCGCGGCGTACGTTCCGTCGAGCACCCTCTGTGCACCGGGCGGCGCCAAGGCTCGCCGCTCCCACGTCGCGCAAAGCCCTATCTAGCCGCCCATCCCCTCCCTAGCAACCTCCTCACCTCAAGATCGCTCGGCCGCAGCGCCAAGACGCCAGTCCCGATTCGAGCCTCACACCAGGCCTGCCATTGTCGCGCATCGCCTGTCGCTGCATTTCAGAGGAGATCTACAGGGGCCTGTGGTAACTTTGCATATAGCCCCCCTTTTTATTTTCGCCTCAACCCGCGCTCCTAGAGGACCCACTAGTCAGCCTCCGTGGCCACCTTCCAGAAAACCCCCTGGCTCGTTTACTCTCAACCCGTAGTCCCCCGCTGAGCCGCGTGGCAGCCTCGCACCCGCCACTGGCGTGTGGGTCCGCAGAGCATAGGAGCCCACCTGTCATCCTCTGCGGCTGGGCATGCTCAATGTGATGTAACCTTTATCAAGCCCCACCCTCTTCTGAGTCAGCAAGGCCCACCGTCGTTGTTCGGCTAGATTTGCCTGAGTAATAAAAGGTTTTCTACATTCCTGTTTTTAATTCAAACTTTTCCAAATTAATTCAAATTCAAATTTCAAATCAGTAATTAAATAACTTTTAAAATACAAATCCGAATTAAACAAATAATATTTGTTTTGAGATCAGAAAAATGTGAGGATTTCAAATATGCCATCCAAAATATATTTTGAACACTTTAAATTTCAAGTTGATTAAAATTACAATAAAATGCCCTTTTCTTAATTAATTAATAACTTTTGATTTATAACTCCAAATTTAACAAATGATAGGTCTAAAATGATTAGCTCGACGAGACCTTTCTGTTTATGCATTCCATGATATGAATTGAGGCATGCATCATATAATTATTGAATAATCAGAACTGTTTATGGGAGTAAAACATGCCTAAATACTTTAACCAAGTGTTTTATTATTGTTTTCTCACCTCACCCATGCCATGCTACTTTAATGCCATGAAAATTGTGCATCATTCATCATGGCATGATTGTTTGATTATCGCATTTAATTCATATGCTTGTGCACTTTATTTATGTTGGCCCTTGTTTGTTTGGTTCTTCTTCGAATAGACGCTGAGCAGGGGATATATCAAGAAACCGTGAGCACTACCTGCATCCTTCTCTCGCTTCAATCGAGCCTGTGCAAGCACTACCACATGCTTGCATACATATAGTACCTATTGCCTCTATCTTATTCTTGCATCATTGAGTCGCGATTGCATTAAATTGAATCCCAAGTATTGCATAGCCTTTACTTTTAAACCCCACCGAAGCTTGTTCCTCCATCCCATGAGCCATTACTACAGGAGTTGTTTGAGCCATGCGAGTCGTAGAACAGCATGTGTAGGGTATGTGAGTGTCTGATGCATAACGAGGTACCTAAACAACTTAACCTGAGTAGTATGGGATAACTAATGAAAGTGGCACCGTTGAGCAATATCTGCTATTTGGTTTTTTCATGCTCACTTGTGTCCCGTAGGACCCCGAGTACTTGATTCCTGTTCCTTGAATATTCGCGCTATCCACATCCGGGAGGATTATGGGACCCCCCTAAGCCAGAGCTTGATTCATTCTTATTTCTTGGGGCCACAAACTAGTTTGAGGTTTTATTTACTATCATGTACTTATGCCATGCTTTACTGTTTTATTTAAATTGTGCGAGGTACTGCACCTGTACTGTTTAGGGAAGCGGAGTGTTTTCGCGGTATCGACAAGCCCAGTCACATTTTCGGGTTCCCAGTCGTTTACAGCCATTGACGCAAACCTTGAGTCCGTTTCGGAGTCAGCTAACTTTGTTGCGGGTAGCTTAATAGGGTGGCCCCCTGAAATATTTCTGAATCCTGTGATTGCTTTGTCGTGAATGCCTCGTTGGGTTTTGATTTGGTTTTTCCGAGGTTGATCGAGTGTGTTGCTATTTGTGCACCCTGCAGGTAAAACTTTCAAAGCCGTGTCCGGTTATGGATGACTTGGAGCACGCTTCGATCATAGACAAGTATAACTAAAGTACCGCTTTTAATTTGACTAAGTAACTGACTAGTAAATAGTGCAACACTCAGGGAATGGTTAATAAAACTGCCAACGGATGGGGGTGTTCGTCCGCTTCCTCGTTGGTACGCGAGGAGGAGGATGGATCTGTTGATATTACTGTTATAACTGTTGTCATTAATTCATGGACATCCGTCTATCTATGGTTAGGCGGATGGTTAGCGAGTATCTATAGAATTGTTAGGGTTTATCTTTTGCTGCAATTGCGTCACCCCAGGGTGTGTCCCCTTTAGAGGCATAAAGACTTGCCGAAAATTCTAGGGTCTCACACGATAAATTATTTGATTCAGATGAATGTACACTCACGAGATGGATACTGGGTGGAGGAGACGGACGATGTGGGCAACGATCATTCGGTGTAGAGATTCCTGGAATGGGGATCCGTGAGATCTGTGGGCGGGATGTGTTTATTTATGGGGCATCTTATGCCGATTTGCTTCTTATCCGCATCGGATCTTGTTTGCCGCTCACCGATACTCGATGTTTGATGTATGAGGAGCTATCCTAAACTATTATATCTATCTAGGATATTTGGATCTTGTCGTATGGCTGCAATATTTCTATTTCTTTTAGATGGAATGGCTCGATGTACTTGTTGTATGGTGGCTTGCATACATACTCATTTGTGTATGTAGTTGATCCTTCGCCGATTACGCCGCCTGTTCTTGTCCCGATGTTTGGAAGTGTTTGGGACGGAAAGGTCTACCTGAGTGGCATTTGGGCCCCAGTAATATTTCAACCATTTCCGCTCATCCGGGCTTGTAACTAGGAGCGTAATTCACCGAGGTAGTTACAATTGGTATCGAGCCATCCCGCCTTCGTGGTCTCACCAAATGGTCGTTGTCGGCCTAGCAAATATTTTTGGTAGCTATGTATACTAGGGAAAACAAAACGTGAGAGTAGGACTGCTTCCACTTTTCTTACCCACCCACCCACCCTTTTACGGTAAGGAAGTGTAACGCTTTTCAATCCTCTTCTTAAAAGTTCAAACTAGGATTCACGTGTTCGGGTTTCGTAGTACCATAGGTTGTGTGTGTGTGTAATTCCTTGTCTATCTGTTGCATCCAAGTTGTTATCACAATCGGCCTTTTGGTTATCAACTGTTGGTACATTCCATACCGACAGGCTTTTGCAAACCGATGTGATCTATCTGATTCGTTGTATACCGCCGCGATCTGTCTTACTCTTTGTTATCCGATGTTATCTTGTTTGGGGTGTTCGTTTCCGTAGTTACTAATCTTTAGGTTCATCGTGAGAAGAAGGGGTTAGGATATGTGTTCTACTTATTCATGTGCGGAGTAATGATTTGAGTGCGGGATGGAGTCGCGACCATACCACTACTCTTATCATTCGCTTTTGTATATTGAATTGGTAGAGTCACTAATCTTGATTCGTTAAGTGATTTTGCGCATCTATTGGTATTTTAATGCCGAAATTTGCAGAAAAAATTTCTTTGATATATTTGTGTACCACACTCCTTTTCAGTCGTGTGCGATATGCTTAATATCTTCTAGGTGCTTTGAACTTTGTTGATATTTTAGTATCATCTTAGTAAATTGTATCCTTTAATCTTGGTCAATTCCATCTTGGTACTATTTTGGATTATTATTATTCTCCATTATAGTACTGACTTGTGTTTTATATCAATCACAGGATGGCACCACCACGCCGTTCTGATGAGGACATTCCACCTGAACTGGGGTCCGCGTTGTCAAACATCGCCAATGCCCAGCAGAACCAGCAGCGTTTTGAAGAGAGTGTTCAGAGGAATGAGTTTGCTCCGCTACCTCCACCTCCCAAGCGAGGAGACATCAAAAGCTTCCTGAAGTTCAACCCACGCCAATTTGATGTTTCTGATCAACCACTTGATGCTGATGATTGGTTGCGTGAGATGTCAAGGCTACTGACGACTACTAATGTTCCTGAGCAAGAATGGGTAAAGTGTGCCACTCACCTTCTGAAGGGAGATGCAGCTCTCTGGTGGGAGAATTACCTGAAGGAAAACTGCACTGGTTTTCAGCCTACTTGGGAACAGTTCACTGGAGCGTTCAAAGAGCGATGTCACGGAAATTGTCATGGAGAGGATGAAGGAAGTGTTTCTCAACCTCAAGGTGGAAATGACAATGTCAATACCTACATCAGAACTTCATGAACCTTTCGTTATGGGGCGATGAGATCTCGATGACAAGAAGAAGCAAAAGAGGTTCCGCAAGGACTCAATGCATCGATTAAATATGCAATCACACATGCAAGGCCTTTTTTCGAACTTCAAGATACAACAGCAGAAGCAAGTAAGCAAGTGTTTGAGGAGTCAAAGAAACACAACCGTGATGTAGCAAGATCTTCAGCTATGTTAACTCCTTCTAAGCGTCGTGTCTAGGTTCCTAACACCCCACCGTCGCTCCCGGCTCCACCGAGACCTGCAAGCTACGCGGCAAGGCCACCAAACTTCCTCACTGCTGCTCCCAGGGGCTACAACCACCACTACCCTGGAGCGCCTGGCGGAGTCCCTGGCTACGTTGCTCCACGTCCACCTGGTGCTTGTTTCACTTATGAGACATGGACATCGATCGAACCGTCATGAAAAACAAAGCTCTTCCTCCACCACCTCCAAGATCTGCGGCAAGCTCTCCTATGGTTCGTGCACCACCACCTCGGTCTCTCAACATCAACACCAAGCCCGGTTCATCGTTGCTCGTGCCAATCGTGTCAACGCCAAGCCGAGCATACACCGAGTTGTGATGGGTATGCTATCCGTTAACTCGGTCCCCTCGCACGAGTTTTGTTTGATTCTGGTGCATCGCATTCATTTGTTTCTCACAAGTTTGCAAATGAAAATGAGTTAGCTATGGATCCTCTCCTTAAGCGGTTAATGGTCCTTTCTCCTGGAGCAACAATGGCAGCTGCTAAAATCAGCCATGGCAATCAAATTGAGATTGGTGGCTCTTCGTTCTCGGCATCCTTAATTGTTCTGGGCAATTCAGACATTGATGTCATCTTGGGCATGGATTGGTTGACAGCAAATGCAGCTCTGATTTCAAGAACACCCCACAAAAATCCTTGAGACCGCAGAAAGAAGGACTCGCAGCAAGTCCATCAAGTTCTGCAAGGTGCAGTGGTCGCACCATTCCGTTGATGAAGCCACTTGGGAGCGTGAAGATGAGCTCCGTGCCAACTATCCTACCCTCTTTGAGTCTTCTTCTTCTTCCTAGAATATCGGGGCGAGATTCCTGTTTAGTGGGGGAGAGTAGTAGCATCCCATTTGTCTAACAATTGTAATGCTACTTGGTCTAGTAATATAATGGCTACTTCATATATATAATTGTTGCATCATCATTATATCATGCTCATGTCATCATGCCACCTTGCATTTGAGCATCATATAAAACCCTTTTTGGTTTGGTTCTTCTCTCATATGCATTGTAAATTGTATTTGCCTCTTCATATTGTATTAGGTTCTTGATATATTGTTTAAATGCCCAAGTTGAGTTGGGGGCATATCTTTTATTCAACTCCATCACCTTTCTCTGTCACCACCTTTCTTTGGCTTCATCTAATTCCACCATCCAACTAGATATGAGCATTGCAACTTATTTGGTTTTACCTCTAGCTCATGTGGGTTGGGATGGATCCAATTCTATCTCCACATGCTCTCATATATGCACCATAGTGTTTCCACATTATTGGTTTATGAGAGTCACATGGCCATGCATGCCTTGTGAGTGGAACCTTTCCCTAGCTTCCATATGGATTGTTTTGGGGTTATTATCATGTGGGGATATTTTTGGGACTATTAAACATCTAGTGGAATATACACACTAGCAAGTCCCAATTACAATCAAATGTGGTCATCTCCACCTCCTCCACATGGGGCATCCTTTTAATTCTTTTGCTTGGCTTTTATTCCAATTTTGGGAATGCCTAATAATAATGCCATGTTAATATTATTGTTCTCATAAAAATAAGCATGGCAGCAATTATTGGCATGGGTCATGCAACCTTCTCCATCTTTGGTCCTCCTTTGGTTTTAATTGTTTTGAGTGGATCATCTTCTCATCTCTCTCCTTCACTCATGCATGATCATGTGAGGTCATATCCTTAAAAACCCCATCTTATCTCTCCTTATCCATCACCATGTGTCCAACAAACACTCCCCTCTCCATCTCTTTTCACCATCATGCTTGATCTTGTAGGTCATCTAAAACCCTAAGCCTCATCTCTCTCCCTAACCCGAGCCACCACCTCATGATCTACCCTCTTCTAAACCCTAGCACCCCATCTAACCCTAACCCGAGCCCCCTCTAGCTAACCCTAGTTCCCACCCTCTATCTCTCGGCCTCTCTCCTCTCTCTACCATGCATGCCCCACATGGCTACCCTCTCCCTGGCCCCACACCCCATCTACTCCCTCTCTCTCTCCACCCAACCCTAAGACAAACCCTAGCCCGAGCCTAGCTCCAACCCTAACCCGAGCCTCCCTCTCCCTCTCTCCCTGTCGTGCGACCCCACCAGCCGAGCCTGCTGCCTTGCCTCCCCTGGCCGACCTGCATGCTCCCGTGCTTGCCCCTGCCCTGGCCCCAGCTCGATCACGTGAAGTAGGAGGAGGGAAAAGGTGGCCGAAGCCACCTTTATCTCCAATCCACCTCCCCACGGCACCTCCCCTCTTCCGTCCCTATCTACTCCCTCACACGCCTCCTCTGGCCTCTCCCAGATCCGCCCCAGGGCCTTGCCCTCCTCCCTCTCTTCTCCACCGCCACCATCTACCCCATCGCCGGCCACCGCCAGTAGCTCGTCGCCTTCGTCGATCCTGTTGGAGATATGCCCAAGAGGCAATAATAAAGTAGGTTATTATCATATCTTCATACTTATGATAAATGTTTACATACCTTGCTATAATTGTATTAACCGGAAACATTAATACTTGTGTGATTTGTAAACTAAAATAAGAGTCCCTAGTAAAGCCTCTTGTTAAACTAGCTTGTTGGTTAATATATGATCATGGTTTCCTGATCATGAACATAGAGATGTTATTAACAACAGGATCATATCATTAGGCAAATGATGTGATGCACATACTCCTATAGATAAGCGTGGCATAAAGATCAAGTCATTTCAATAGTTCAATTGCTATATGCTTTCTGATACATAGTAACCTAATTCCTTCGACCATGAGATCATGCATATCACCTTTACCGGATGGATGCTTTGATGACATCAAACACCACACCGTAACTGGGTGGCTATAAAGGTGGCATTGAGTGTTCGGAAAGTATTGGTTGAAACACATGGATCAAGAGTGGGATTTGTCCATCCATATGATAGATATACTGGCCCTCTCGGTGGAATGTCATCCAATTAGCTTGCAAGCATGTGACCGGCTCACAAGGGATCACATATCACGGAACGAGAAAAGAGTACTTATCGGTAACGAGGTTGAACTAGGTATGCGGAGATACCGCGATCATAACCTCGGATAAGTAAACTATCATGAGACAAAGGGAAATTGGTATCGTATGTAAGTGGTTCATTCGATCACAAAGTAATCGTAGAAATATGGGAGCCATATGAATTTCTAGATTCCTCTATTGGTTATTGTTCTGAGAAGTGTCTCGATCATGTCCGCATAATTCACGAACCGTAGGGAGACACACTTAAGGATTCGACGTTGTTTGAGTAGTTATGGTATTATGAGAAAGAGACCGAATGTTGTTCGAGTCTCGGATGGGATCCGGGATATCACGAGGTGATCCGGAATGGTCCGAGAATAAGATTCATATAAGGAAAGTCCCGTTTGAGTTCGGGAATGATTCCGTGTTTTCATCGAATGTTCTAGAAGGTTCCTAATGTCCCAAGACTCGGGGAAGGGTACATGAATGTGTCATTACATATTGGAATGATTGCATCATGTACTAAGTGTTCTTGCTGTTCCAAATAGAGGATTAAATTGAATCCTAAAACTGAAAAGTCAAATGGCTTTGAAAGTCAAACGGCTAAAACAGAAACTGTGGAAACAAGCAAGAGGAGGTTGAAACCAACTTGGAGGAGGAGTCCCTCCTCCAAGGTCGACTTTGGGAGGACTCCTCCCTTGGCCGCCCTCCCACCTATAAAAGGAGGGGCAGGGCCTCCTCTTCTAGACACACAAGTTCCTATCCTCTAATCTAAATCCTAGCCCTAGACTCCGATTTAGAGCCGCTTTGGTTTAGAGCTTCTAATTGCACTAGCGTTCGGATTAGGGCCTTCTAATTGGTGTGTCTAAACCCTAGACCACTAATAGCTCTCTCTCATACTCCACCATACTCGCTCCGCTTAAGGCGAAGCCTCATGAGATCTCCCTCTACTTCGTACCACGCCAGAATCGCGAGGAGAGTGCTACAACCTCCACGCTTTGGAACAAGGAGAGGAAGGTCTTCGTCGAGTACCGAACGGTGACCGATCAAGGAGCGCCGCTAACGCAGCCGGAAGGATCGTCTACGCGATCTTGAGATCGGAAAGAGTACGACTACATCACCCACGAGAATCTGCTCTCGTTAACCGCTTTGGAATCTTCGAGGGTAAGTTATTCCATCGACTCGTTGCTACAATGTAGTAGATAGATCTTGGCTTGTTTGTTTGTATGCGATAGAAAATTTTTGTTTTCCATGCTACGAACCCCTACAGTGGTATCAGAGCCGTGTCTATATGTAGATATGTTGCACGAGTAGAACACAATGGTCATTGTGGGCGTTGATGCTTTTATTGTCGATTGCTTATTGTGTACTTTGCATCTTGCGGTATGTTGGGATGAAGCGGCCCGGGCTAACCTTACATGACATCGTTCATGAGACTTGCTCCACGCTCGACATGCAACTTGTATTGCATAAGTGGCTTTGCGGGTGCCTGTTTCTCCTAGCATAGTTAAGATCCAATTTACAACGGGTGATTAACAATACTAGTATCAATGGTGTGGTTCATGTTCGTAAGTTAGAACGACACTTATTGAAAGCCCCAACCCACGTAAAACATGCAAAGAAAATTAGAGGCGTCTAACTTTGTTTTGCAGGGGTGTGCAGTGATCTGATATGGCCATGATTGTGATTATATCTGATGTATGCAATGTTCCTTATTGTAAGTTGGCAACCGGCAGGAGCCATATGGTTGTCTTTAATTTCTGTTAAGACCCGCGTATCTATTAAAAGTAGTTGTAATAGTTGAAGCCGGTGGACGACAACCATGGATCAGCGTCATTGACCTTGATGCAATGCCGGTAATGATGGAGATCATGTTCGTGCTTGAAGATGGAGATCGGAAGCACAAAGAAGAAAGGCAATATCATATCACATATTATGAATTGCATGTGATGTTAATCCTTTATGCATCTTGTATTGCTTAGTAGACGACGGTAGCATTATAAGATGATCCCTCATGCACATGAATTTCAAGTAACAAAGTGTTCACCCTTAGTTAGCACTGTTGCTAAAGCTTGTTGTTTCGAAGCACCACGTGATGATCGGGTGTGTTAGATTCTACAAGTGTATACAACATGAGCAAGCCAGATTTGCTCATGCGGAAACTAAGGTTTGATCTTGACGAGCCTAGCATGTATGCACATGGCCTCAGGAACACGGATTACCGAAAGGTAGAGCATGAGTCATATAGTAGATATGATGAACATGTTGATTGTTCGCCATTGAAGCTATATCAACTCTCGTGATGATCGGTTTTGATGTGGTGGATTTGGTTAGTGTGATCACTAAAACAATGTGAGGGATATTGTTTTGAGTGGGAGTTCGCCTAGATTAATTTAATTATTAATTAGAACTCAATTTATCATAAACTAAATCAAAGTGAATTTGCATAGCTGTTGTAGTCATTGGCATCCGTTTACCACCTTGCGCTTAGTTATAATTGAGATAATAGAACTATAGAATTCTGGTTAGTTACTTTACGAACTGGTATCGTATTGTTTTGAAGTGTTAATTTAAAGTTTAAAAGTCCTATTGCAAACTTTCAGTAAGTTCCGGTTACTCCATGAAGTTTAATAATTAGTATTAAATCAAGAGTAACAATTCCAAGTGTTAGTGTATAAGTATCATGTTTGTTTCCATGATTCTTGATATTCAAAGGATTGTCTTAATATCAAGGTAATCTAGGATCTAAAAGAGTTGTTTCAGAAACCATGATGTGTGGAAGATATTGTGATATCTGAAATGAAGTTTTGGTTGCAACATGATAGAGTATAATATGGCTAAAGTCATGTTCTCATATTTGATGAGAATTTGCAAAAGGTTGGAGACACTAGTTGTCCTAATCGTGCAAAAGGATTTGGAGAGCAACATTATACTCATGATTCACCGTTATAAGTTAAAGTAGCTTGATCATGGATAAATCCATGATGAGGGTGAATATTTGATGTAGGTAAAATGTTTACTACACCAAGAGATTACTAAAGAAAGGAATTTGAAAGAACACCAAACATTAGATAATGGTGATCTACTTCAAAGTGCAAATCCAAAGACATTGGTATTTAACTATACATGCTTTGGACTATGTGTCATATGTATGACTCCACTATTGATGTTGATAGATTCTTTCAAATAGAAAAGGAAATCTTGAAAGAGAATCTCATAAATATATGGCGTAAAAGAAAAGACTAGAATTGTTCAGCTTGAGTATATAGATGATATACGTGTTATGGCTATATTCTTTGCTTATTAAACAATGTGGTTCTTAAGTATTTGATACTGAATTTGTTGGTGTGAATCGTCATACGAAACAACACAATTCATGAACTACAATGGCCTAAGTAACTAGCAAAAGAATATGTGATGATGTTCATCGAGAACAAATAAAGGGTTATTGTGTTGCTCGTTAAACATAAAAGCTTGCCTTCAAAGATTTGTTTTATCAGGTATTATGAGAACAAAAGGGTTATTCAAATAATTGCTGTAATCCATAAAAGATGGATTCGCAAATCTCGTTGGAGACATCACATCCATAAAACTAGTGCTAAAGATGTCGAAAGACAAATTGATTGAAAGATCACTTAGAAAGTGACATCGCCGTTTAAATTATACTGGAAAGAAAACATGAAGAAACTCCATGTGGATGGAATTTTGGAATCTTTTGATTTTTGATCAAATGACACTTGTGAAACTTTCCTAAAGATAATTAAAACTTCGTTCATAGGCCAAAAAGGGAACGAAAGACTAGCTTATTGGAATTTGTACATATTGTTGTATGAAGTCCATTATGTGTAGTCAAGAGCGATGGATTTCAACTTCATTTGCTTTCTCCGAAATTTTGAGTGAATATATGAATATTTACTTAATAAGGATGAAGTATGAAACATTTGAAAAGTTCAAAGACTTTCAAGATGAAGTGCAAAATCATTGTAACAAGAATATAAACAGTTTATGATAAAGATCATAAAGGAAGATATTTGAGTTACAGAGTTTAGCATAATACCTAAGATTTAAGGAATCGTTCCGTGGATTTGCATTTCCCGAAACACCATAAGGGTATGGAGCGTTCGAGATATGTAATTAAACCTTGTTTGACATGGTAAGACCAAAGGTATAATTCATAAAACTGCCATTATATTTTAAAGATTAAAAGCTTTAGAGATTACCGTTTTTCCACTGAAAAGAGCTCCATCATAATCCGTTGAAATGACACCATATAAAGTTATGGTTTGGGATAAAACCCAAGTTGTCCTTTCTTAAACATTGGTTTGCTATGCATAAGAAAGATGTTTGCAACCAAAGTCGGATGAACTGTCTTTGTATAATCTGGAGTATTCCTCCATAACACCAGAGACAAAAGTGTTTGTCGCTTAGAACGTCAAGTTTCTTTGGGAAGGAATTTTTCGTGAAAAGTTAAGTGGGAGGACAATAGAACTTTGATAAGGTTAAAAGAACCTTAGCTATATGTGCAAAGTTGCGCAGCGCCGAAAAGTGTTCCGGAGGCAGCAACAATGCTCATGGCTCACGTGCCTCAAAGGTTGTGGTCACAGAGATCTAAGTTCCTATTGAAACAAGTAGATCGGGTAAACAATCAAATACCAAGATTTGAGGGTTGAATCATTATTTGAGAATAATGAACTGACTACATGCAAAGAAGCAATGATGGGCCCTGACTCCGTCAAATGGCTTGAAGCCATAAAATCCGTGATAGTTCCATACACGAGAAATCAAGTTTTGAACTTGAAGGACCCTCGAGAAAGGTGTAAGACCTTACAGTTGTGTTTGGATCTATAAATAAATAGACATGGATGTTGCACATCTATGAAATAGTCGACATGTTGGGAAAGAGTTCACAACTAATGTTCAAAGGTTGTATATGACAAGATTTGATCTTTCATAGTGATATTTAGTCTAGACGGATTAATGTAGCAACCACTACATATAATTTGTTATATGGTAGTTGAATAAACAAAACAAGTTCTTCTAATAGAATCGTTACCTAGGACATGTGCATAACACGGTCCATAGGGTTTTGTTAATTCAAAGGATGCTAAAAGCATATGCAAACTTCAATGGTTAAAGTGAGCATCGCGGATTTGGAATCTTCACTGTGATGAAACTGTTAAAGGAGTTTAAAATTTCATCAGAGACGATGAAGATGCTTGCATTTGCAAGAAATTAAGTGGGAGCGCTAAGACATGTTTCTAATACATTATGTGGAAGACATATTTTTGATTGTAAATAATGTATATTTTATTAACACATATTAAGAATTTCATCCCGATGAAAGACTTAGGCAAAACCCAAATATTTGGCATCAATAGACGCTAATATGGTTGTGCCATAAGTACATAGACAAGATATTGAATGAGTTCAATATAGAAACTACAAGAGAGGTTCTTGTCGCACAGAAAGGATTGAATGAGTTCAATGTTGATGATATATTCAAGTGTATTGTCATTTGGTAAAGTGAAACAAATAATCAAGTATAGATTGATACTTGATGTATGAAATCACAAAGAGTATTTATATCAATCATACTGTGATATGTACAAATCCAGATATGTCCTATGCTCTAAATGTTGTGAGCATATACCAGAATGATTCATAAGATGATCATTGGACAATAGTAAGGATATTCTTATGATCTTTTGGAAGAACTAAGAGTATAATATTTGTAGAAGTGACAAATAGATGGTTAGTTCATTGTAAAAGTACTACATTGATACTAGCTTTGTCACAAAGTACAAATTAAGTTTATCTCAATCTAAACTAAGGGTGGCACAATATAATGGAAAGTGAGTTCCATAATGGATTTGGATGAGTTCCAAAGTTAAGACATTGTGACAGATACTACAACAAAAGGCTAAGTATATGACTGCTATTTTAGCAGCAAAAGAGGGCATTTTTGTCAAGTAGTTTGTTAACAAACTAGGTGTAGTTCACAGTGGGATAATACTATGAAGATATATTGTGCGACAATATTATCAACATGTTTTAACCCCAAAGAGCTAAAGGTCACACCGAAAGACCAAATTTATACAAAGCCATCTCATTAGAGAATGAATGATGTGTAGAGACGACAAGACATGCAATTACACACGACCGGAAGTGTCGATCCGAGATCGATTGACCACTAGCAATAGTGTACATACAACACCGGAAAGCCATAGGTGTTGAATACACAAAGATTTGAAACTAGATTATTGACTCTAGTGCAAGTGGGAGACTGTTGGAGATATGCCCAAGAGGCAATAATAAAGTAGGTTATTATCATATTTTCATACTTATGATAAATGTTTACATACCATGCTATAATTGTATTAACCGGAAACATTAATACTTGTGTGATTTGTAAACTAAAATAAGAGTCCCTAGTAAAGCCTCTTGTTAAACTAGCTTGTTGGTTAATATATGATCATGGTTTCCTGATCATGAACATAGAGATGTTATTAACAACAGGATCATATCATTAGGCGAATGATGTGATGGACATACTCCTATAGATAAGCGTGGCATAAAGATCAAGTCATTTCAATAGTTCAATTGCTATATGCTTTCTGATACATAGTAACCTAATTCCTTCGACCATGAGATCATGCATATCACCTTTACCGGATGGATGCTTTGATGACATCAAACACCACACCGAATCGGGTGGCTATAAAGGTGGCATTGAGTGTTCGGAAAGTATTGGTTGAAACACATGGATCAAGAGTGGATTTGTCCATCCATATGACGGATAGATATACTGGGCCCTCTCGGTGGAATGTCATCCAATTAGCTTGCAAGCATGTGACGCTCACAAGGGATCACATATCACGAACGAGAAAAGAGTACTTATCGAACGAGGTTGAACTAGGTATGCAGATACCGACGATCATAACCTCGGATAAGTAAACTATCGTGAGACAAAGGGAAATTGGTATCGTATGTAAGTGGTTCATTCGATCGCAAAGTAATCGAGAAATATGTGGGAGCCATATGAATTTCCAGATTCCTCTATTGGTTATTGTTCGAGAAGTGTCTCGATCATGTCCGCATAATTCACGAACCGTAGGGAGACACACTTAAGGATTCGACGTTGTTTGAGTAGTTATGGTATTATGAGAAAGAGACCAAATGTTGTTCGAGTCTCGGATGGGATCCGGATATCACGAGGTGATCCGGAATGGTCCGGAGAATAAGATTCATATAAGTAAAGTCCCGCTTTGAGTTCGGGAATGATTTTGGTGTTTTCATCGGAATGTTCTAGAAGGTTCCGAATGTCCAGACCTCGGGGAAGGTACAAGAATGTGTCATTACATATTGGAATGATTGCATCATGTACTAAGTGTTCTTGCTGTTCCAAATAGAGGATTAAATTGAATCCTAAAACTGAAAAGTCAAATGGCCAGTTTGAAAGTCAAACGCTAAAACAGAAACCTGGGAAACAAGCAAGAGGAGGTTGAAACCAACTTGGAGGAGGAGTCCTCCTCTCCAAGGCCGACTTGGGAGGGACTCCTCCCCTTGTCCGCCCCTCCCACCTATAAAAGGAGGGGCAGGGCCTCCTCCTCTAGACACACAAGTTCCTATCCTCTAATCTAAATCCTAGCCCTAGACTCCGGTTTAGAGCCGCTTTGGTTTAGAGCTTCTAATTGCACTAGCCTTCAGATTAGAGCCTTCTAATTGGTGTGTCTAAACCCTAGACCACTAATAGCTCTCTCATACTCCACCATACTCGCTCCGGCTTAAGGCGAAGCCCTGCGGGATCTCCCCTCTACTTCCGGTACCACGCCGTTGTCTTTGGGAATCGCGAGGAGAGTACTACAACCTCCATCACCGGAACAAGGGAGAGGAAGGTCTTCGTCGAGTACCGAACGCAGACTGATCAAGGGAGCTAGAACGCAGGAAGGATCGCTCACGCGATCTTGAGATCGGAAAGAGTACGACTACATCGCCCACGAGAATCTGCTCTCGTTAACCGCTTTGGAATCTTCGAGGGTAAGTTATTCCATCGACTCGTTGCTACAATCTAGTAGATAGATCTTGGCTTGTTTGTTTGTATGCGATAGAAAATTTTTGTTTTCCATGCTACGAACCCCTACAGATCCAAGAGGCGCAGGCGAGCAGGAGGTGGTCGAGGAGGACAAGGACGCTCAGATCGCCTCACACGCCTGCAGCGGAGGAGAAGGACCAGAGCCCAGACCCGAGCAAACCCTAGCTCACTTGCCTCTGCCTCGACGGCGATCGTCTGCTCCTCTGTCCGATCCGTCCACACCGACCTAACCGCGGTGAGCCAACCTCCCTCCTAGACATCCTGCCACCATCGCTTCACGGTCGCGGCGACGTTCCGCCGAGCACCCTCATCTGGCGAGCGTCTGCTGCCACTCCCACGTCGCGCAAAGCCCTATCTAGCCGCCCATCCCCTAGCAACCTCCTCACTCTATCATGGCTCAGCTCGCAGCCAAGCACGCTTAGGTCCCGATTCGAGCCCGCGTGCGCTTCCTGCATTGCCGCGCACTGTCGTCGCTGCATTTCAGAGGAGATCTCAGGGCTGTGGTAACTTTGCATATAGCCCCCCTTTTTATTTTCGCCTCAACCCGCGCTCCTAGAGGACCCACTAGTCAGCCTCCGTGGCCACCTTCCAGAAAACCCCCTGGCTCGTTTACTCTCAACCCGTAGTCCCCCGCTGAGCCGCGTGGCAGCCTCGCACCCGCCACTGGCGTGTGGGTCCGCAGAGCATAGGAGCCCACCTGTCATCCTCTGCGGCTGGGCATGCTCGCGGTGATGTAACCTTTCTGGCACTGCGCACTGCACTGAAGTCAGCAAGGCCCACCCACGTCGTTCTGTGGCTAGATTTTCCTGAGTAATAAAAGGTTTTCTGCATTCCTGTTTTTAATTCAAACTTTTCCAAATTAATTCAAATTCAAATTTCAAACCAGTAATTAAATAACTTTTAAAATACAAATCCGAATTAAATAAATAATATTTGTTTTGAGATCAGAAAAATGTGAGGATTTCAAATATGCCATCCAAAATATATTTTGAACACTTTAAATTTCAAGTTGATTAAAATTACAATAAAATGCCCTTTTCTTAATTAATTAATAACTTTTGATTTATAACTCCAAATTTAACAAATGATAGGTCTAAAATGATTAGCTCGACGAGACCTTCCTGTTTATGCATTCCATGATATGAATTGAGGCATGCATCATATAAGTATTGAATAATCAGAACTGTTTATGGGAGTAAAACATGACTAAATACTTTAACCAAGTGTTTTATTATTGTTTTCTCACCTCACCCATGCCATGCTACTTTAATGCCATGAAAATTGTGCATCATTCATCATGGCATGATTGTTTGCTTGTCGCATTTAATTCATATGCTTGTGCACTTTATTTATGTTGGCCCTTGTTTGTTTGGTTCTTCTTCGAATAGAAAGCGGGGATATATCAAGAAACCGTGAGCACTACCATCCTTCTCTCGCTCAATCGAGCTGTCAGCAAGCACTACCACATGCTTGCATACATATAGTACCTATTGCCTCTATCTTATTCTTGCATCATTGAGTCGCGATTGCATTAAATTGAATCCCAAGTATTGCATAGCCTTTACTTTAAACCCCAAAGCTTGTTCCTCCATCCCATGAGCCATTACTACAGGAGTTGTTTGAGCCATGCGAGTCGTGAAACAAAGCATGTGTAGGGTATGAGTGTCGATGCATAACGAGGTACCTAAACAACTTAACGAGTAGTATGGGATAACTAATGAAAGTGGCACGGTGAGCAATATCTGCTATTTGGTTTTTCATGCTCACTTGTGTCCCGGGACCCCGAGTACTTGATTCTGTTCCTTGAATATTCGGCTATCCACATCCGGAGGATTATGGGACCCCCGAGCGAGCTTGATTCATTCTTATTTCTTGGGGCCACAAACTAGTTTGAGATTTTATTTACTATCCTGTACTTATGCCATGCTTTATGTTTTATTTAAATTGTGCGAGGTAACTGCACATGTACTTTAGGGAAGCGGAGTGTTTTCAGTATCGACAAGCCCACCACATTTTCGGTTCCCAAGTTCTGACAATTGACGCAAACCTTGAGTCCGTTGAGTCACTAACTTCGCTATGGGTAGCTTAATGGGTCGCTCAAATATTCTCAATCTGTGATTGCTTTGTCGTGAATGCCTTGTTGGGTTTTGATTTGGTTTTTCCAAGGTTGATCGAGTGTGTGTTGCTATTTGTGCACCCTAGGTAAAACTTTCTCAAAGCCGTGTCCATGTTATGGACGACTTGGAGCACGTTTCTCGATCATAGACAAGCATAACTAAAGTACCGCTTTAATTTGACTAAGTAATCGACTAGTAAATAGTGCAACACTCATGGAATGGTTAATAAAACGCCAACGGATGGGGTTTTTCCGCTTCCTCGTTGGTGTTTAGGAGGAGGATGGATCTGTTGATATTATCGTTATAAATGTTGTCATTAATTCACGGACATCCGCTTATCTTTGGTTAGGCGGATGGTTAGCGAGTATCTATAGAATTGTTAGGGTTTATCTTTTGCTGCAATTCGTCACCCCGTTGTGTCCCCTTTAGAGGCATAAAGACTTGCCGAGTACCCCTAGGGTCTCACACGATAAATTATTTGATTCGTATGAACAGTACACTCACAAGATGGATCTTTGGGTGGAGGAGACGGACGATGTGGGCAACGATCATTCGGTAGAGATTCCGGAACGGGATCCGTGAGATCTAGGCGGGATGTGTTTATTTATGGGGCATCTTATGCCGATTTGCTTCTTATCCGTAATCGGATCTTGTTTGCCGCTCACGATACTGATGTTTGATGTATGAGGAGCTATCCTAAACTATTATATCTATCTAGGATATTTGGATCTTGCCGTATGGCGTTGCAATATTTCTATTTCTTTTAGATGGAATGGCTCTGATGTACTGTTGTATGGTGGCTTACATACATACTCATTTGTGTATGTAGTTGATCCCTTCGCCTGCCGATTACGCCTCCCGTTCTTGTCCCGATGTTTGGAACTGGTTGGGACGGCCGAAAGGTCTACCTGTGAGTGGCATTTGGGCCCCACCGTACTATTTCAACCATTTCCGCTCATCCAGGCTTGTAACTAGGAGCGTAATTCACCGAGGTAGTTACATGGATCCAGACAGTGATATGTGTACACAACTTGCAGATAAGATCACAAAAAATACTATCATAATGATTCAATAATAAGTTCAGATCTGAGATCATGGCACTCGGGCCCTAGTGACAAGCATTAAGCACAACAAGTTGCAACAAAGTCAAATAGCACAAGAGAAACTAGGCACTATGCCCTAACAGATCTTATTCGATTACATGATAGAACTCATCCAATCCCTTCCATCCCCAAGCATACAGTGGGGGATTACTCACTCATGGATGAGGGAAACATCGGTGGTTGATGGAGATGCGTTGGTTATGACGATGGTGATGATCCTCTCCAAATTCCCCGTCCCGGCAGGGTGCCAAAACGGAGTTCCTATATCTGAATCTTGGTTTCTGGTGGCGGCGGCGGAGCGGAACTCTTTCTGGAAAACTATCGACCCCCCCCCTCCCCCCGGTTTTTAGGTCGAAAGGCAACTTATAGGCGCAGAGGGAGGCCGAGGTGGTGCCTGGGGAGGCTGCACCCCCTCTAGGCGCTACTAGTAGTGGGCCCGCACTGGGTGCGTCTGCCCCCTGTGCCGCCTCCGCCTCCTTCTCCTCGTGAATCTTCTGGTGAAATATAATTTTTGGCATATTTTCCGGGATTTTTCCTGATAGTTCATTTTCTGCACAAAAACAAGACACCATGGTAATTCTGCTGAAAACAGCGTCAGTCCGTGTTAGTTGTATCCAAATCACACAAGTTTAGAGAAGAAACAATAGAAAAGTGTTTGAGAAAGTATATACGTTTTGGACGTATCAACTCCCCCCAAGCTTAGCTTATTGCTTGTCCTCAAGCAATTCAGTTGAAAACTGAGTGCGATAAAAGAACTTTCACGAACACTTTGCTTCATATGATGTAAATATTCTCAGCACAGGAGTAGATGCTTAGACAATTCATAATAAGGATTATGCAACTAAGTCTACTCAATAGTCATTGCAAGCTATGAAGAGAAACCAACTCAATAATAATAAGTAGCATGAAACATAAACATAAGCAACATTGCAATGCTCATAATAAGGTATGATAGAGTGGTATCTCGCTTGCCTTTGTTTGAAGAGCACAATATAAATGCCAAGGCACCTCTGAAGTTCACATGAATACTAGAAGTAAAGATATCAGATATACAAGCATCAAAGTAATGACATAATTGACCAAGTTTTGGAACAAACACAAGAATGACAACTTTGATCTCAAGAAGGTGCTCATACAATAAGTGGTGACTCAACAAGGTTGTGAAAAGGTTTTGTAAAGTTTGAAAGGCTTCCAAATGCTAAAAGGAAGGTACTCATTAGCTTTGAGCTCTCATTGCCCCTATCATAGTCATCTTCATATGGTTAAGGTGAAAGTGAGGTCCACACTGAATCATATGCTTGACAGACCATAGACTGGAAATCCCAAATCCCTTGAGTACGAGGATCGCTCCGCATGCTACTCAACTTTGGTCACCTAAAAGTTCTTGTCATTGTAAATACATGCATATCATCGAGAACCGCCAACGGGGTACCCCTTGCACATGGTACAGGAGCTTTCCCATAACCAAAATGACAAGGCAAGTAGACAATGAGCATCTCAGCAATCTTTTTATTTACCATATGCATAGCTTTTTATTGAGGACGCTTCATAGATGCTCATTATGGTGATGCTGAAAGTTTCCACCATGATTAAGCATGGCTTAGGCTAGTGGCCCAGGCGTTTATCTAACACAATGTATAAACTCCATGAACTCACAACCTCCCCTTTTATTTTACATCGTCGACATCCATAAACAAAAGAGCAAGAAATCAACTGGATGAGATATCCAAAAAGTGTTGAAAGTGTTCCCCGTGACAGCACGGTTCTGCTGACTCCCAGTATCTAATTAGCAAGCATATAACTTTCATGGACTAGTCACAATGGTTCAAGATTATTAAGCGCAAGGCATAAAGTGTGCCATCAGGTTCGTGAGATCTTTAGTAACTAACTTTCTCAAAATAGACAAACATTTTATTTTGGAAGAAAACATGGCATATGGAATATGCACTGAAATAGAAAATGATGCTAATAGGTAGGTATGGTGGACACAGCTGGCAATATTGGTTTTGGGGAGTTGGAATCACAGGTAGAGCACATACTCGGTGCAAGTGAAGTCTAGCAATAGAGAGGGAGCGGCAAACGAGAGAGCAATAGTTACCATAATCATGCTTGCAACAAAACAAGACTAATTATGGCATGAAAGTGATACAAGAACTCTGAGGCAAAATAAATCATCGAGGCTTATTGACTATTGATTAGTCATGTGCATGCGTGAGCATGTGCCAAGTCAATCCACATGAACAGTCATAGGAGGATACCACAATATCATACCAAATTATGAATAAAACAATGCAAGCAAACATTCATATGACATGCTACAAACTATTAGCAAGCTGGAGCTAATCATAGACAAGCAAGTACTACTAAGCATCCATAATGACTTAGACCTGACAAAACAGGCTAAGCATGGTCACAATGATGAGTATATGTACAAAAATGAAACAAATAGAGTTCGTTACCAGCCTCTTACCATACCTCGAGTTGTCTTAATCTTCATTATTTCCCTTCACTTGTGTGACTTGAATAATTAACATGAAACCACAATCCACTAAGGACGGCTGAACCCTGCAAAGAACTCACAAAACCAAAGAAGAACAACAAATATTTTTGGTGTTTTCAAAATTTTAGAAACAAGCAAACAAAGAAAAACCAAACAAAAACAAAGCAAAAGAAAACCAAAACAAAAACTAAGACGCTCCAAGAATAACACAATTGTGCATGAAACAATAAAAACAAAGTGTCTAGAAAGACCTGAGATTTTTATTGATGAAGAAAGGGATGCCTTGGGCACCCCCAAGCTTTAACGCTTGTACCTCTTGAATATTTCTTGGGGTGACATGGGGTGGCTCCCCCCAAGATTGAGCTTTTGTCCATTCTTCATCTCATGGCATCATTCTCTCTGTACACCTGAATTTTTTTCCTTCATAAAAAACTTCACACAATCTTTATTAGCAACATTAGTGTATTCAAAAGATAATAGACCCTTAGGCTTAGCTTTAGAACAGAAAAACTTTTCATTAAAAACAAAAGATACTGTAGCAACTCCTTAAAAAAGCTCAATTCCCCAAAAAGAACCCGAAAAGGAATCAATAAGAACACAGAAACACAAGCTACTGTAGAAACCCCTTCAAAGAAACTCAATTTACCTGAAGAGAGCTCAAAAAGGAATCAATAAGAAGCAAATGCAAATAATGGCAGAAATCTGTCAAAACAGACCAACAGCTAGTAACCTATTTCTTTGAAGACCTTCTGTTACTCAAATCAAAAAGTGTTGAACTAATAAAAGTTAGATAACATACTGGGGGATTTATTCGTAAATTTTCAGCTCAATCCGACTTACAGAGACTCCTCACGAATTTGTATGGTGGAGGACAGAAATCTGTTTCGGGACAGCAACTCCCCGAATCTTACTTCCCTCTCATTAGAGGTCATTCTTGGCACAAAACGCAAACAAAAAGAATAATGAGAGATCATTATTGAAGTAATAACTTCCAAGACTCAAGGAAACTCTTGGTTTATCTCCCAACAAGTACTTTTCTTTAACGCCTTTAAGTTAGGCACAACGAAGAGCAAACTTTGGAAAGGAGAAGAGTAAAAGTGAGCAAGTATAACCACAGTGAAAACATTATTATGTTTATTAAAATCCTTTTGTTAACAATGTTGATCAAGTCTTGTTACCAAAACAATCTTATATGAAACAAAACTTTGCATTTCACAAGGTGATTATGTTACCTCATACTTGATAGCAATGGTCCCAATCATAATAGTTTCAAATTTTTCTTGTGGAATGGGACAATATATTTCTCCAACCTTGATGCCCTCAATATTTTCAATGAAATTTAGGCAATAGCTCTTAACAACCTTCTTGGAGAAATAGACAGTGTGCTCTTTGTCATTAATATTGAATGTTACTTTTCCTTGATTGCAATTGATGACAGCACCTGCGGTATTAAGAAAAGGTCTCCCAAGAATAATAGACACACTACTAGGAAAAACGTTATCAGTGGTGCACCAAATTTGAATTCTGTGGCGCATCTGGTGGTCGCCACTAAATTTCCGCCACTAAATTTTGAATTCTGTGGCGCATATGCATATGCGCCATAGAATTCTCAACATTCTGTGGCGCATATGCATATGCGCTACAGAATTCTCAAAATTCTGTGGCGCATATGGCCATATGCGCCACAGAATCTAGGATAGAATTCCGTGGTGCATATGTTCATATGCTCCACAAAATTCTTTTTTTAGAATTTTGAAATTTTCAGAATCTGGTACAAATACAGTTATATAACAGATATATTACAGGAAATACAAAAAAATTGATACAAATACACAGAAAAGTTGTACATAGTAGTACAAATGTTCCAGTTCACATATAATACATCAACAAACACAAATGTTCACAAGTGTTCATCAATCACATCACTTATGACCGAATAAGTGTACAAGTACATTTCACTTAGACCAGACCGGCTGCAAGGCAAACTTGGCAAGACAGAGACGATGGACGCCGGACATAGCAGCATGATGGCGAACTTGTATTGGACGATCTTGGCATCTCACAGTGGTTTTAGGCATAATGTCAAACACCATCGGCCCATGCCTCAATAGGAGAAAATAACTAACTTAGTTGAGAAATACAGTAGAGACGACGGTGACACTCATGCGGGCAGAGGTCAGCGGGACCGGTGAAGCAGCACCGCGTAACGGGGACGAGCTGATGGCGGCCTACGGGAGGGACATGGGGAAGGGCGCATCACAGCTCGACGGGGCGGTGCAGATGGCGAAGCCACCGCTGGAGACGGAGGCGGACAGCCCTGTTAGCGGGCAAGGAGACGGTGCAGACGCGGTCTGGCCCGGGCGTCTCTGCCCAGGAGAGCTGCTGGGCGGCAGCAACGGGGGCGTTGGCCCCGTCCCCTCCGCCTCCGGTGCCGGCGCCGAGCCTCACGGTGTAGCGCTCCATGCCTTGCGCACCCTCCTGGTAGGAACAGAAAGAAACAACAGGGGGTTAGTTGAGCGAGCAGGAAACTATAATAGTACTAGCTACTAATGTGTCGTGGGAAACAAAGAGCAGGCAGGTGAATGGATCTCATCCTGCAGAGCAGCATAGGGATGGGTTTGCATAAAATAAGGCGCGGCTTCTCTTACCCTGATTTCTAGTATGGAATAATACGGGGGAGGGGGAGAAATCACGGTAGATCGTGGAGCGGATATTTTGCTGGCCCGTGGCCGGTGGGTAGGGATTCGGCGAGAGAGACAGGGACGACCGATCTATCGGATCCGTGGCTGTTTCCCCGCGCCAGTAGTAACTCGGCGGAAGAGGAGATTCACATATCGAAAAAGCTAAGACAAGAAGAAGAACAAAAAGGAAGGGAGGGAGGGATCGTGGCGAAGGCAGGGATTTGCTCACCAGCGAGACGCCACCAGATCCGCTCCTAGACAGCCAGATCCCCTGCCTCTACTCCTCTTCCCGCCAGATCCTCCCCGCCTCCTCCTGTATGCTCCGCCATCCACGTATCGCCGCGGCGCCTGCCGGTGAACTAGATGGCTGCGAGACTGCGCCATCAACGCATCGCCGCTGCCAGCCGTATTTATTTTATTTTTTAAAAACAAACTAGTTGCAAATATGTTTTAGGCAAACTAAAGATCTGAGAGGATCAGGATTTAATTTGAAATAAAGACGAGAGGTATTTAGAAAAAAAATAGGCTTTATAAATAAATTATTTATTTTAAAATGTTAAACATTTTGAAAATAGTTTTAGATAAATAAAGATCCGAAAAGACCGGGTTTATAATTTTTAGATCTGTTTCGCACATTCTGTGGCGCATATGCCAAATGCTCCATGTCAATGTCAAATGACGCATATAGCTATGTCACAAAGAGAAATGTAGGCGCATGCTATATGTGCCATGATTACAATGGCAAGATATAGCCATGCGCCACGTAATTCACATGCCCATGTGCTGGGTCAGGTCCACATGGGGCCCACAGAAATTCTGTGGCACATATGGCTATATGCGCCATAGAATTTTCACTTTCTGTGGTGCATATAGCTATATGCGCCACAGAATTGCAAGAATTTTGTGGAGCATTTTCTATATGCGCCACAGAATTAATTTTAGTGAAGCATTTTTCATATATGTGCCACAGAATTAAAATCTACCTATAATTGTTTTCCTAGTAGTGACATATTGTCATCTTCAGGCATTTCAAGCACAACAAAATCAGTTAGAACCATGCAATTATGAGCAACTTGAACAGGAGCATCCTCACATATACCAACAGGGATAGTAGTTGACTTGTCAGCCATTTGCAAAGATATATCAGTTGGTATCAACTTTTCTAGCTGGAGTCTCTTATAGAGAGAAAAAGGCATAACACTAACTCCAGCTCCCAAATCACATAAAGCAGTTCTAACATAATTATTCTTAATAGAGCAAGGAATAGTTGGTATACCTGGATCACCAAGTTTTTTTGGAACCTTACCATTGAAGGAGTAATTAGCAAGTAGAGTAGAAATCTCCTCATTAGAAATCTTCCTTTTATTAGAGACAATATCCTTCATATACTTTGAATAAGGCGGCAACTTAATAGCATCAGACAAAGGAATTTGCAAGAATAAAAGTTTCATCCACTCACAAAACTTGTTGTAGTGTTCTTCCTCCTTTGACTTGTGTTTCTTACCTGGAAAAGGCATAGGTTTCTACACCCAAGGTTCTCTCTCTTTACCATGTTTATTAGCAATAAAATCTTCCTTTGTGTACCTAGTGTTCTTAGTGTGCTTCTCAGGTTCTTCCTCACCTTCCTACTGTAACACCCTCAGAATCGGACCTATGCAAGTTTTAGCGAAACCCGCCAAACCCGCATAGAAACGATTCAAAGGTGCCCACCAGGCACTTTCGTGCGGGTGGAAAACAAAGTAATAACATTGCACAACAGTCCTCGATGGGACCCACAGAACAGATATATATAACAGCGACTCAAAGAGTCAAGAATACAGATATACAGTACAAAGATCCAATCACCTTGAAAAGAGGAAGCGTCCGACTACGGACAAGATGCAAATGGGGCTAAGAGCCCTGAAGAATAACCAATGGCGTCCATAACCCTGCCCAGGCCAAGCCGGAAGGGTAACCCTGCTAACGACGTCGATCCCAAAACCTGCTTAAACAAAAGGGGTGCCGACAAAGGGCAAAGGAAAACGAGGCGTCGATCTTGAGGCGATGCAGCGAGGCTAGAATTCAGCATCCCCTACATAGGTATGGTGGATCAAGCAAGCAGCATGCACTAAACAACCTATAGAGACTCGATACAACTGGCGGCAATCAGAGAGGGGGAAGAAAGACCTATTCGGAACCATCCTGATACTACCACCAATCAAACCCATCCTGGCGTTTCCCCCTCGAGACCAAACGAGGAAGTCAACCGAGGAACTCACACAGTTGGCAGTTTTATTTATTCAGTTATCGTTGCAGCAATTACTAGTCAGGTATAGATAGTCGTCCTGATAAAATAAGCAGTGGGCACTTTTAGTTAACCATTCCGTTGTAGTTGCAACCTTACTAGTCAGATACAATTTGCATGAGATAACCCAAAACCCAGCAGTTGTTGGCACTTTTATTTAGCCATTCCGTTATAGTTGCAATACTTACTAGTCAGATACAATGGTCGCAAGAGGCAACCCAAACAAGCAATTGTTGGCAGTTTTATTTAGCCATTCCATTATATTGAAGCTGATTACTAGTCATTACAAGGTCAAATTCATAGCACTACTTTAGTTATAGTTGTCTATGATCGAGATACTGTGCTCCAAGTCGTCCATAACCGCGGACACGGCTTTCAGAAAGTTTTTCCCGGCCGGGGTGCACAAATAGCAACACACACTCGATCAACCTCGGAAAAACCAAATCAAAACCCAACGAGGCCTTCACGACAAAGCAATCACAGGATTCAGAAATATTTCAGGGGGCCACCCCTTGGAGTACACCATACGAATTTAATGACTCGAGACGGACCCGAGGTTTGGGTGGACGGCTGTGAACGACTGGGAACCCAAAACTGGGCTTGTCGACACCGCGGAATCGTGTCCCGATCCTAAACAGTACAGTGTGTTCCTCGCACAATCGTAAATACAGTAGTAGCATGGCATAAGTACAGGATAGTAAATAAACCTCAAACTAGTTTGTGGCCCCAAGAAATAAGACTGAATCAAGCTCTGGCTCAGGGGGGTCCCATAATCCTCCCGGATGTGGATAGCGCGATAAATCAAGGAACAGGTATCAAGTACTCGGGGTCCTACGGGACACAAGTGGGCGGTCGGAAACCAAATAGTATCTATCACCCACCGATGCCTCTACTTACTTACTTCAATTTTAGTTGTTAAACAGGAATTAAAGTGAGCGATAAGTAAAACCATGATCATCTCCAACATCAACATGCGGCAATACATCAACAACTGTGGCACTGGACGACACGCAACAGGACTTGAGCAAGCGACTACGACGCGCAAGTCCAACTATCTACCAAACAACAGGTAATAGGAGGTGTCCAGGGTAATATAAGGCTGCAAGGGATATCACGGGTACGAAAACTAGAGCATCGCAACACAGATAGCAATAGATCAACAGGAGGGAATAAATACTAGAAAAGTAAGATAGGTAGAAAGGGGGGAGATGCTCGCCTGAAAACATTGTCGAAGGTTCAACCGAAGATCGGGTCGACACTCGCATCAACTCAACGGCCTTATCCGCGAAGAAGCAAAACAATCTGGTTCGACGATCTTGGGGTTCCGGGGTTCGGGGTTCGGTCTCAGGGTCCAGGGTTCGACGGAAACGTTCTCGGATAACAGAGGTAGGTCTTGTCGCATCCGGGGAGCAGGACTTGGTGCGGTGTCGGGGCGCATCGGACTCGCCCTGGACGATGTCGATCTTGCCGGGCCCGCGCATCAGGTCGGCCTTGGCGTCCGGGAGGAAGAACTTGGCGTTCGACGTCGTCGACATCGGTGCGGGAAGGGGTCTTGTCGTTCCGTGAAGGAGATCATGTCGGTCCACGGGGTCGGGCTTCGAAGCCAGGAAGGAGTACTTGGCGTTGCCAAGCGGAAGTCTTGATGACCCTCGGGTCCGAGAAGATCTTGTCGCACGGTGTTCGGGTAGGCGAACTTATCGGTTCCGCGGTTTCGATTGTCGGTGTCGGACTCGGGCCTCGGCACTGGGAGATCTTGGTGTTCGAAACATGGGGCGCTACGGGCATCGACTTGGACTTGAGTGGCACCGAGGAAACAAAGACGAGCAACACCGCGAGAACCATCGATACGGACACGAGCACCCGTCAAAGGAACCCAAGCAACTCAGTGTCTCCAAACTTCTAGGCATTCAAGCAAACAGGTCATGCACATGCCTTGAACTACCTGAACCATGGCAGACGCACACATGCGGGA
This sequence comes from Avena longiglumis, assembly GCA_030063025.1. Lineage (NCBI taxonomy): Eukaryota > Viridiplantae > Streptophyta > Magnoliopsida > Poales > Poaceae > Avena > Avena longiglumis. The sequence continues at coordinate 173,417,370 of CP125978.1, forward strand.
GGAGGCGAGGCGCGCGCAGACGGCAGAGAAAAGGAGACGGCGCAAGCAGCGTTGCCTCTGGCGACAACAGAGGGCAAGCAGGGACACGGGCCAGGACGGCGGTGGCGGGGGACGTTGACGGGAAGGAGACGCGGGGCCGGCTCGGGCTCCGGCGGCCGCGGCGAAGTACTGCAGGAGGGAGGAGCGTCTGAGGGGCGTGAAGCTGCCAGTACTGCAGCTCGTGGCGTCGGTGGAGGAGGGCCGGCGAGGCGAAGGTGAGGCGGCGGGAGGCGAGTGGAGGAGCTGCGAACGAGGGGAGAGAGGCTCCACCGGGAGGAGGTCGGGGCGGCTCGAGGGGCAGCGTGTGGCGGGCGGAAGGTGAGGAGGGGCGCCCGTGGCGACGTGAGGCCATGGAGGGCGTGGCCAAGGCGGCCGGGAGGAGGTTGGCAAGTGAGGAAGAGGAGGCGGGGCTGAGGAGGAGCGGTGGTGGGAGGCGCGGGCGAGGGGCCATGACAGCGGTGGAGGGAGCTTGGAGAGGAGGAGGAGGCAAGGGCGAAAGGCGGCCGGGCGGGCGGCAGGAACAAGTGACGGGCCAAGGGAGAGAGGGAGGCCGAGCGGGAGGTAGGGAAGGAGGCGCAGGCGCACCACGTGGGGGCTGGGGGCGTGTGGGGACGCAGTGGTGGGACCTGGAAGGTGGGGTCGGACGTGGGACGCGTGGGAGAGAGTTTGGGGGTCCCATGGATAGGGAAGAGGCCAAAGGGGGCGGCGGTGAGGGAGGGAGAGAGTGGGTAGGATGGGCTAGGGTGAGAAAAAGGGAGAGGGGAAAAGGGGTGGATTGGTGAGGTGGCAGGGTGGGTAGGAGAATTGGGGGAGGGTGAGGTGGCGAGCTGTGAGAGGTGGGTAGGAATGGATTTGGTGGGACTAGGATTAGAGGTGGCTGATTTAGATGGACCGTTTTAATACGGGGGGTGGTCGACTGGGTCGATTCGGCCCGTTCGACTGCCCCCACAAAAATAATTAAATATTTTATTTGTTTCAACCAGACTTTTGCAAACCGATAGCAAACAAAACAAAATAATCCGGTGACCCGGGGTTTGCGTTTGAATAAGGACGGGGCGTTTAGAAAACACAAACAGGTTTTTCCGCAAATAGTTTTATGCAAGCAAATGCAAGATGATGACGATGCTCAAATGCAATGTGGCATGATGACATGAGCATGCGGTCATGATGATGCAATGCACAAATTTAACGCGATTTTCTAGTAGTGGTTTTGCGGGATGCCACACCTACTTATCAGGAGACTCATTTTTATCATTACCACTCTCAGTTTCAGTATCAGAGACAGATATACTATTAGGATCTACAGCAGGTTCAAGTGGTTCCTCAACTATCTTATGTTTCTTTTTCTTCCTCTTACGAGGACTACCACTATCTTCACCTTGTTGGGAATCCCTCTCTATTCTTTTAGGGTGTCCTTAAGGATATAAAGGATCTTGAGTAGCTATACCACTCCTAGTTCTAATTCCATAAGCATGTTTATCTCCTGAAGCATTAACTAGCATATCCTTTTGCACCTTAGAAAGTTGATCAAGTTGAGTTTGAACCATTTGAAATTCTTTATAAAGAATTTTAATATCATTAGAAGTTCTTTCCACAATATCTTTCAACTCATGGATAGATCTAGAGTTTTCCAATAAATGATTCTGAACTTGTTTATTAAAATGACCTTGTTTAACAATAAAAATGTCAAGTTCCTATAAACATTGATCAGGAGGCTTACCATAAGTAATATCACCTTCATCAAAGTGTTGGAGAGAGTGTACCTCAATAGTAGATGAGTGGGGAATTGGATTGCATAATTATTCTATAGGAGGTAAATTCTTCACATCTTCAACTCTAATAACTTTCTCCTTTAGACACTTCTTAGCTTCCTTCATCACTTCATAATTTAATGCTAGAACTCCCCTCTTCTTTGTTGTTGGTGTTGGAATTGGTTCAGGAACAACCGGTTCAAGAGTAATAGGCTCAGGTGTATTCAGATCAGTTGAAGTCCAATCATCATAATTCTTGCTTATCTTGGTCATTAATTCTTTAACATCTGTAGGAGTCTTTTTCCTGAAAACACAATCAACAAAGCTATCTAGGTAGGTCCTAGAATCATCAGTTAGTCCATTATAATAAATATCAAGAAGTTCATTCTTAGGTAATGGACATCCAGGATGTGCATGAATCAAGGCACAGAACCTTGTCCATGTCTCAGGCAATTTCTCTTCTTCTCCCTGTTTAAAATCAAAAAGTCTCTGCAAAGCAGCATGTCTAGCACTGGGAGGAAGATATTTCTGGAAGAAAGAAGCAATCAAGCAATCAGGGCTATCAATGGAACCAGGAGGTAATCTATTAAACCAAGCCCTAGCTTCTCCTTTTAGTGAAAAAGGAAAGATCTTAGCAACAAAGTACTTGCGCATCTTAAAATCATCAGAGAACAAAGCACTCATAGTAGAAAGCTCATTCATATGAGCCACAACACTCTCATTTTCAGTCCCACAAAAAGGTTCTTTCTCAACAATATCTAAATAAGATAAATCAAGAGAGAAATCATAGTCTTCATCTTTAATATCTATGGGAGAAGTGGCAAACTTAGGATCAGAGGACAACTTAGGCATAATAGTACGTCTAGCCAGGAGACTCTTAATAGCACTAGTACCATGTGTGTTTCGTCACTCTTCAACAAAATCATCAGTGAACTCAATGTAACCATCATTAATATCATAACTCTCACTAGCCTCAAGTGAGATAAAAGGTGTAACAGTGTCTTCACTAGGAGTTTCGGTATTTCCTAAACCAGCCATAGTAGCATCTAGAAAAGGACCTAATGAACCACTTGCATCAATCACAGTAGAAGTAACATCATGAGCATCAAAAGCAGTTTGACTCAAGAGTAGCGAGGTGTGTAGCATGAGTATGTGGTGGTGGTGTGACAAGCTTACTTATAACAGACGGTGAATCAAGAGCAGCAGAGGTGTTTAGGACTGTACCTCTTCTTGTAGTGGATGGTAAAATAGGGAACTTTGCATCACGAGACTTCCCCATGATGAAAGGAGTAGCAGTAACAATAATAGATCCAAGTGAACTTACAAATAAAGCTATGCTCCCCGGCAACGGTGCCATAAAATAGTATTGATGACCCACAAGCATAGGGGATCGCAACAGTCTTCGCGGGTAGTATTACCCAATTTATTGATTCGACACAAGGGGGCCAAAAATAGTTGCAAGCCTTAACAACTGAGTTGTTAGTTCAGCTGCACCTGGAAATAGTTCTTGCTCACAGAAGTTTATCAGTAGTAACAGTTTGTAGTAGCAACAACAACAGGAGCAATAGTAATAGTAACGGTAACAGTAGGATTCGAGTGCGGTAGGCATAGGGATGGATGGACGGGTGTTGCATGGACGAGTCTAAACATGTAACTTCAAGATCTAGGGCATTGCAGATAAATAATAACAAGCATCCAAGTACTAAATAATCCTAGGCATGTGCTCCAAATATAGTCATATGTGATCGCAATGAGAAGTTGCACAACATCTTCTGTCCAGCCAGCCCGTGACAGCGGGGCCTCTAGAGAACTACTGGCAATTAAGGTTCTCCTTTTAATAGAGCACCGGAGCAAAGCAGTAACACTCCATGAACACATGTGATCCTCACACCATAGCCATCCCCTCCGGTTGTCCTAATTATTGTCACTTTGGGGCCTTTGGATCCGGACAGTGATATGTGTACACAACTTGCAGATAAGATCACAAACAATACTATCATAATGATTCAATAATAAGTTCAGATCTGAGATCATGGCACTCGGGCCCTAGTGACAAGCATTAAGCACAACAAGTTGCAACAAAGTCAAATAGCACAAGAGAATCTAGGCACTATGCCCTAACAGATCTTATTCGATTGCATGATAGAACTCATCCAATCCCTACCATCCCCAAGCCTATAGCGGGGGATTACTCACTCATGGATGAGGGAAACATCGGTGGTTGATGGAGATGCGTTGGTTATGACGATGGCGATGATCCTCTCTAAATTCCCCGTCCCGGCAGGGTGCCAGAACGGAGTTTCTGGATTCGAATCTTGGTTTCTGGTGGCGGCGGCGGAGCGGAACTCTTTCTGGAAAACTATTGAAACCCCCCGGTTTTTAGGTCGAAAGGCAACTTATAGGCGCAGAGGGAGGCCGAGGAGGTGCCTGGGGAGGCTGCACCCCCTCTAGGCGCAGCCAGTGGTGGGCCCGCGCCTGGGGTGGGTCTAGGCCCCCCAGGCCGCCTCTCCGTCTCTCCTTCTGGCTTTGTGGATCTTCTGGTGAAATATACTGTTTGGCATATATTCTAGGATTTTTCCTGATAGTTCATTTTCTGCACAAAAACAAGACACCAAGGTAATTCTGTGGAAAACAGGGCCAGTCCGCGTTAGTTGTATCCAAATTACACAAGTTTAGAGAAGAAACAATAGCAAAGTGTTCGATAAAGTAGATACGTTCTGGACGTATCATAGGGTTTCTCCATCTCCCTAAGAACTAATGATCTACTCAGACATGGAGGCAACAACATCATGGCAATGGTAATGGAAACACTTATATATGAATAGTTCTTGTATAAGTCCACAACTAGTGCTAGAATTACAACAATATCTAGATGGCATGGATGGAGATGATGGTGGTGCAACGGTTGATGAAGATGGATATCGATGCCTTGGCCTCCCATATCTGCGTAGGGCAAAGATGGCTCCCTAGGGCAAGTTCTCCCTCTAGATCCCTTCTGGAGGTGAGGTTTTCGGTGATTTCTAGGTGTCATGTATGTCGTCTCTCCGATCCAGTTGCATGGGGTGAAACTATTTGAGGAGGCGGAGGCGGAGGGAACTATACGGCCTGAAAAGTTCCTCCCGCCGTATAGTTGGTCATTAAACCTTTTGTACCCTCCAATCGCTTCGGGTTTTCTTTTGGTGTTATTAATATTTCCCAAATCAGCGATTTATGTTGTTTTTGACTCCTTTTCACTCCAGTACAGCTGGTCCAAGAGTTGTGTCCATTATATCCATCACCTGTCCTGATCCTGGTGAAAATAAACATAAAAGATGCGCACGAACACCGTAAAATACCAAGATCCTACCACTACAATGAAAAATAGTAATATAAAACATGATGCAAATATGCACTCATCAACTTCCCCAAGCTTATACTCTTGCTCGTCCCGAGAAAGGCTGACTTAATGAATGTAATGCTCATATTCATGAAGCTGAGTCGATAAAATATATGATGCAGTTGCAGCATGTGTTTACCCTATAAGATACATTGGAATAAGTTCATGAATAGTACCTTACTCAAACCATCTGAATAATATTAGAAGGCTTCCACACCTTAGTGATCAACAGTTCACAAAAGATGAATCTCAATATGATGTAAAGTGTTTCGGTTCGACTAAATGAGTTAGCGAGGTAGTCCTAAGCATTTTTAGGATTAACATATTCACTTGGGATTCAAAATCTCAAATGTTTCTTTGTTTTACTACAAGACAATGATGTATGCCTATTTTCTCTTTGCACATTTGCTCTTTTTCCTCTTTCTTTTCTTTGTTTTTATATATATGCTCACACTTTTGTTTAAGTGTTATGCAAAGGAGCTAGCCATACATTCCACTTCATGTAGGAATTCAAAGTTTAATGACCTAAATTATCAAATTCCAATTGTATACGAAGCATCTTTATGGCTTGAAGACTCTACCTCGACTTGTTCTCACCCTAGTTTGATATCACTTCTAATTTTCCTATGTTCAAGGTTTCTTTCTCAACTTGACTGATTAGATCATTTTTCCTTTTGTAAATCAAACCATCAACTTACAACATATTGACTAAATTATCTTTATATGTTCCATTAATACCAATGGTGCGGAAGACTCCTATTGTTATCATCAAGTGCAAGTAAAATTATACTCAAGCCATTCATATATCCAATAAGACAAGCACAAACTCAATAATGCCCCATATATAATAATAAAATCAGAATTTCATAAATGGGATCGACTATTCCTTAAGGGAATATAAATGATGCAAACTTTATTTTTAAACTCGAACTAATGCAAGACTAAAATAATAATATAGAACTTACAAGATAGATTACAAGGTCTTAAAGATCTCCCCAAGCTTGGAATCAAGCTAGGCGGGATCGAATAACTCCTTGTTGGTACCTATTCCTCCTCCTGGGTAAGAAGAGTATTGCCTTCTTCCCCTATGTTGCAAACTTTAACTATGCTTGTAAGGCGGATGCTAAGCCCTCCCATGTCGTATTGAAGCTTCAAAATTTTCTTCTGGAGGAATTTATTTTCATCTGTCAACTAAAAAACATTTTTAATCAAGAAACCAACTCTACCATCGATGTCATTGACCTTTTTCTCAAGGTATTTTCTCATCATCCAGTAGGAGTCAATCCCTTCTCCAATAGTTTCAACACATGCTTTCAAAGCTTTTCCCAACTGATAGATATTATCATGAATCTCATCTTGTCGCACCTTCTTAGGATTAAGAGGTGACGAACCGAGAGGAGGTTTATAATAAGATCCTATGTTGTGATGATAGGGATTAGGGAGATACTCATCCTTGCTCATTTTCTGATCCGCTTGACTCATCATCTCCATCCTTTGCGATGTCCTCCCAATTTGGGAGAGGCTTGCTCTCCGAGCTAGATGACGATCATGCTTCTTTAGGTCCTGCTTCCTCGATCCCCTTCATGGGCTTCTCTTCTTTCTTCCTCCAAATCTTGTTGACATAGAAGGGCTGCATGGCTTCACTGCACGAATATTGTTAGAAGGGGCTTGTATAGGTATGGCGAGTATTTTTCGAGGCTAGATGTTATAACTCTGCAAAAACTTAATGAAAAAGGTTAGATACAATTGTATTTAAAAGGGGAGGTCAAAAACCCTAGCCCTCACTTGTAACGAGCAACTATATGGACGCGACTCGTATAGGTCCCGCCGTATAGTTGTGAACCGACTTAAATTCTTTTCATTTTTCTAAGGTGGCAACAACTATATGGCCGGAACTATACGATCGGGATTTTTCATCCCGCCGTATAGTTGGTCATTAAACCTACTGTACTTTGGAATAGATTTTCAGAGGTGGGGTCGATAACTGTACGACCGCAACTATACGGCCAGAATTTTTATTCCTGCCATATAGTTAGTCGTTAAACCTTCTGGAATCACCAAAAATTACCTGTTTATCCGAGAATTCTTTATTAACCTGAAACTTAATGAAATATCAAGTTTTGACAGAAAAATGGCAATTAAAATTTTCAACCAAAATTAACATCCATTGAACGAGATTTTAGCATCATCAAACTTCTTCTACTTCACTAGACCTTAAGTTTTCCTTACTCAACACAACTAAATCTTAATTGAAAGTTTAAATTTTACTCAAACCTTTTATTTCACATGGGTTACCTCCCATGCAGCGCTCTTTTATGGTCAATGGCTTGACCGTGATGTTTGCTCATTTAGTCTCGATTTTATCCTTCTTCCAGTTGCCATTCCTTCCAACTTTTGCTCAATCATTTCTTCTGGGGTAATCACTCATATGGTGATTGCACTTATATCTTATTTTGCTCGATAATGCTTCAAGCGTTGTCCATTTACCACCCATGAAAGAGAGGGTGTTTTTCCATGGAGCTTCACTGCTCCCGATGCATAAGCTTCTTCAACTATATAGGGCCTTCCCATTTTGATCTGATCTTTCCTGGAAACAACTTAAGACGAGAATTATAGAGCAAAACCTTGTCTCCACTTTTAAAAACCTTATTTTATATTTATCTATCATGCCATATTTTTAGTTTTTCTTTAAACAATCTAGCATTTTCATACGCCTCACTTCTAAACTCATCTAAAGCATGAATGTCTAATAAAAGTTTTTCTCTTGCTGCTTTAAAATCATAGTTTAAGTTCTTGATTGCCCAAAAGGCTTTATGTTCCAATTCTAAAGGTAGATGGCACGTCTTACCGTATACCATCTTATATGGTGTCATACCCATTGGATTTTTAAATGCAGTTCGGTATGCCCAAAGAGTGTCATTTAGTTTGTATGACCAATCTTTTCTTTATTTATCCATCGTCTTCTCGAGTATGGTCTTTAGTTCTCTATTAGAGAGTTCCACTTAACCACTCGTTTGAGTATGATATGGTGAAGCAACGCGGTGAGTTACTCCATATTTGTAGAGGATCTTCCTGAAAGTTCCTTTCATAAAATGAGAACCACCGTCAGTAATTAAAAATCTAGGAACTCCAAACTTAGGGAATATGACATCCTTGATCATCTTCACTGAAGTAGCTGCATCTGCATGGTTTGTTGGAATAGCTTGAACCCATTTAGTAACATAGTCTATAGCAACAAGAATATGAGTGTACCAATTTGATTCTATAAAGGGTCCCATGTAATCCATTCCCCATACATCAAATGGTTCAATTATAAGACTATAATTCATTGTCATCTCTTGTCTCCTACCTATATTACCTCTTTTATGGAAAGCATCACAATGTTCTACATACCTGTGTGCATCCTTGAACAAGGTGGGCCAATAGAATCCAGATTGAAGTACCTTTGATGCAGTTCGCTTGCATGCATGATGTCCTCCATACGTGCTGTCATGACAAGCTTGCAAAATTGCATTCATTTCATGGTTAGGAACACACTTTTGAATCATTCCATCAGGTCCGTGGCGATACAGAAACGGATCATCCCAAAAGTAATACTTAAGATCATTAAAGAATTTCATTCTTTTATTTCTTTACATACCAGGAGGTACAAATTTTCCTACAAGATAATTAGTGTAATCTGCAAACCAAGGATCAGTGATTTCAACATTTGCTAAATATTCTCTTGGAAATGACTCATTTATAGGAATGGGGTCAGTAATTATTCCCTCCATCCTAGAGAGATGATCTTCAACCGGATTGTCCTTATCCCTCCTATCTACTATTTGCAAATCATATTCTTGCAGTAATAAAACCCATCTAATCAACCTGGGCTTCGCACCCTTTTTCACAAGGTGGTGACACAAAGCTTGGTGATTCGTATGAACTATTACCATAGAATTAATGATGTAAGATCTAACTTTGTCACAAGCAAAAATTATAGCCAAGAACTTTTTTTTGTAGTAGCATAATTTTTCTGGATCTTATTAAGAGTCCTACTAGCGTAATGAATAACATTTAAAATTTTCCCATCTCGCTGTCCTAATAAAGCTCCTAAAGCATAGTCACTAGCATCACACATGATTTCGAAAGGTTCATCCTATTTTGGAGATTGCATGATAGGTGCTGAAACTAATTTGTTTTTAAAGTTTTCAAAGGCAAATCTGGTTTTGAATTGGGAGCAATGTCGTTTCATGGAAAGAGAAGGTAAATTTTTTGGACATAAGGTTTCGAAGAAAGTTATATAAATAGATAAGACTAATATAAATTCTATAGAAAATCTTTCGATACCTCAGGACATCAAAAAACTTAAAAATGTTTCTCGCACATGCATATTTTTACAAGCGTTTTATAAAAGATTTTGCTAAAATAGCTATGCCTCTCACTAACCATCTTGAGAAAGAAAATCTGTTCTACTTAGATCATAATTGCCTGCATCTCTGCAAAACTTTGGTTAAGTTGTAAAGGCAATTATCAAATGTTGTTTCACAAACAACGAAATAATTTACTGAATAAGAATCAATACCGAGGGTTTTAATCATCGCACAAGTCCTTTCATCTACAAGAAAATCGTTAACACAAGCATATTTAGAAGAACTATTCATAATGTTCTCCTCGTCTTTAAGATTTTCTATTGTCTCCCTCATTTTCATTATTAATTTCCAGGCTTCATCGTAGGTATAATATAGAAAACTACCATTAGAAGCGGTATCTAGGCTCATTCTATTTTTATTATTAAGCCCTCCATAGAAAGTATGAGTGATTAACCAATCAGGCAAATGGTGATGGGGCAATTATCTAGATATCTTTTATACCTTAGATAGCCTTCATATAAACTCTCATCAGGATTATTTTTGAAACTGATAATAATACCTCTCATCCTGTGAGCTTTGCTTTTTGAGTAGTATTTTGATAGGAAATTGGTTGTCAATTCCTTCCATGTCCTTGATGCTTCTGCACAAAAAGGTCTATACAAGTTGCAAACATTATTAGAGAGAGTTTGTCTAAACAACTCGATTTTAATCTTATCAAGGTCACAGTCATCAAATATAAAGGAACCAAAAACATCTTCAAAGAATTGTAAGTGTCCATATTGACTCTCTTCATTGGTTCCTGCGAACTTCTTAGAGTTAAGTAATTCAAATAATAAAGGATATACCTCAATACCATCGGGGTTTATGATTTTATTGACATTATAAAAGCGTCCATGGGTGAACCCATTTTCCTTACTGCCTCAAGATGGATTAAATACCGAGTGTTGTCCATTGTTATGGTCCTTCAACTCAAATAAAAAATTAGTACAAAAAAAGTAAATAACTAAAAGTAAAATGACTTATAGCGCTAAGCTCCCCGGCAATGGAGCCAGAAAATAGCTTGTTGACTGCAAGTGCACTGATTGTTTTTAGCTAGTTTCGAAATAAATATATCGATCCCACAAGGAGTAGTAGGCGAAAGATTAAAATACTTTTAACTAAAACTAAACGAATTACTGAAGGAATAATTATAAGATGCAAGAAAAGTAGAATTTTTTTTGGGTTTTTGATTGAGCACAAAAATAAAGTAAAGTTAAGTAAACTTAATGCAGAAAGTAAGAATCGTGTTTGTAAGAAAGCTTGGAACTACAATAGGGAAAAGGCGTTCTCGGAGAGTGGTGGATACACCACTAGCAGTTTAGAAAGAATGGTTAAGATTATTATAACAAATATTCTCATGACATGTATGTATATGGGAGGAGCTCCATATATGGACGAATAGGCAGCAACCACTGCTCACATATTTCGTCATAACCACAGCTGATAGATAAACGACATCAATCGTATTACCTTGTTATTAAGGGATTTCTCCCGTGGCATGGACATAGCTTAATGAGTTCTCCTTGATTCCCCAAGTTAGTACGTAAAGGATTACAACTACTTTATAGTCACAATAAGTGTTATCATCCTTCTGTCTACCAACAATTAATCCCCTTCATCAAGTTCCCGTAAGAGGCAAATATTAAGGAGGTGCACAACTCCCAACATCAAGATGAAGACAATTAACACATACACATAATGATGTATAACATAATAATCTCTATCTCATCTCAATCATATGCCAGAGTTTCTCCATCTCCCCAAGAACTAATGATCTACTCAGACATGGAGGCAAGCAGCAGCATGGCAATGGTAATGGAAACAATTATAGATGAATAGTTCTTGTATAAATCCACAACTAGTGCTAGAATTACAACAAGATCTAGATGGGATGGATGGAGATGATGGTGGTGCAGCGGTTGATGAAGATGGAGATCGATGCCTTGGCCTCCCAGATCTGCGTAGGGCGAAAATGGCTCCCTAGGGCTAGTCCCCCCTCCAAATCCCTTTCGAAGGTGAGGTTTTTGGCGATTTATGGGTGTTCTGTATGTCGTCTCTCCGATCCAGTTGCACGGGGTGAAACTATTTGAGGAGGCGGAGGCGGCACCAACTATACGGCGGGAACTATACGGCCAGAAAAGTTCCTCTCACCGTATAGTTGGTCATTAAACCTTCTGTACCCTCCAATTGCGTCGGGTTTTCTTCTTGTGTTATTAATATTTTCCAAATAAGCGATTTACGTTCTTTTTGACTCCTTTTCACTCCAGTACAGCTGGTCCAAGAGTTGTGTCCATTATATCCATCATTTGTCCTGATCTTGGTGAAAATAAACATAAAAAATGCGCGCGAACGCCATAAAATACCAAGATCCTACAACTACAATGCAAAATAGTAATATAAAACATGATGCAAATATGCACTCATCATTTATCACTATAAAAGTTTTCCACCATTTTTGTAAGAAGATATCCAATGACTGTTGATCGATAACACTAATCTTCTGCATGATAACACATGTGTGGGGTTTTCCACTAGATTGCACACGATTTACCCCCACTATCTCTCACAACTTACCCTACCATGTTAGACTAAGTTATCCACTGGTTGTACATTGATAGAAAAACACTGATATTATGCATGTTTGATTGGCAGGAAACATATAGAACAAGATAGATATTGACCTTAACTCCGAACCTCAAGATGATAACGACGTCTACAACACGAATGGTCAAGTGTAAAAGGCCGGAGTTGACAATGAACCTCGCGAACAAATGGAACTATTTGAACAAGGTGATGCATATAAACCACATGATAAAGTGCAAGTTCAAGATGCAGGTACATTTCTACCTCACGTACAAGTTATAACATTTGTACAATATCTATAGTGACTCCATTCAGTTACACATGCAAGCAACACTAAATTACCCATGCAGGAAGATAGAAGCTATCCATGGTGATACAGTTCAGATACGCATCCAAGTAGAACTAATTACCCATGCATGTTGTATGACTTATCCATGCTTATTCACTTTATTTATCCCATTCAAGTACCACTACCTAACACAAAACATGCTAAGTAATGTTATCCATGTGTAATTCAGTTCAACCACAATTTGCATTACAAAATTAAGTTATCAACAACACTTGGTTATCAAAAAATGAGTTATCCATGCAGTTTAAATTAAGTTATCCACATGTGAACAGTAAAAGCTCCCCGTGATTGTACAAGTAAGTTACCCACATGTTTCTGTTAACTTATGAAAAACTATACAATGACAGGTGATATGCAAATTCTGCAGTCTAGTGAGAGTGGCTATGAGTTACAACCAGCTGAAACAACTACATGGGAAACCATTGGGGAGCCATTGGGAAACACTACTGGGACAAATGAAGACAATTGTAATGAATATAAATATGATGCCTACTCCACACTAAAGCTGCCAACTACTGCAATGCGCTTTGACAATTTTGAAGCAGCAAAAGAACACTACATGGCGTATGCGCAGAGGACAAGGTTTAGAATAAGAATAGATTGGTAAAAAAGACCTAGATGAAGAGTACAACAAGGTGACCCTTGTGTGCACAAGTGCAGGGAAAACTAATGAACCAAAAGAGGACACATAGAATCCAAATGGTGTAGTAAAGAAGAGGAAGAAAAACACAGAACTGAGGACTGGTTATGAGGCACATGTGTTTCTAAAGAGGAAGGATGGGTGGTACTATGTTGAAGAGTTCACCGATGATCATAACCACGATCTTCTCATCAAAACTTGTCAACTTGTTGAAGAGTTCAGATACCTATCCGTTCAGTTAGCAGAGTAACCCACAAGATAAAACAAGAGTTACCCATGATGTAAGTTGAAAGCTGCCCACATAATTTGGGTCAAGTTATCCACTATTTGTGCACTGTTTTTTTAGTGTTTTCACATGATGTATGGTGTTTACAGACTAAACCACCAGATAAACAATAAGTTACCCATGTTATCCCTATAAAAGTTGCCCACCATTTTTGTAAGAAGATATCCAATGGTTGTTGATCGATAACACTAATCTTCTGCATGATAGCACATGTGTGGGGTTATCCACCAGATAGCACACGAGTTACCACACTATCTCTAACAACTTACCCTACCATGTTAGACTAAGTTATCCACTGGTTATATATTGATAGAAAAACACTAATATTCTGCATGTTTGATTGGTAGGAAACAAATAGAACAAGATGGATATCGACCTTCACGGATGGTAACGAACCTCAAGATGCTAACGACGTCTACAACACGGATGGTCAAGTACAAAAGGCCGGAGGTGACAATGAACCTTGCGAACAAATGGAACTATTTGAACAAGGCGATGCCTATAAACCGCATGATGAAGTAAAAGTTCAAGATGCAGGTACATTTCTACCCCCTACAAGTTATAACGTTTGTACAATATCCATGGTGACTTCGTTCAGTTACATATGCAAGTAGCACTAAATTACCCATGCAGGAAGATAGGAGCTATCCATGGTGATACAATTCAGATACCCATCCAAGGAGATACCTCAATGTGGCCCAAAGACGGACGGAAACGTGGCAGAGGATCACCAGGGCGGTGGGAATCACCAGAGCGGAGACGCCGGAGCGAAGAAGGGAGAACGCGAGAGGAAGTGGAAACCCGAAAAGGTCGAGGCATAATGGGGGGAGGCCGGACCAGGTGGTTTCCACCTTATGATACTACCACTAGGGCCAACCTTATCGTAATACATGTCCTATTTATATCATAAAAATCATACTACTTCCCGTTACGGTTTACAAACCATATGCGTATACATAGGTTACTAAAAAATATATCATTAGAAAATATAACATCTATAATTTTTTTCTATATAATTTATATTTTATTGAGTAAATTGACGATTTAGATATATGTACTGAACTTGTAAACTGAAAAGGAGAGAGTACAAGCCACGTAAATATCGACCAAACAATACTCAAAAGACAATAGAACGCAAACCTTTACGCAAAAATGACCACTAATAAAGAAAGAAAATTACAATCCAGAATGTAGACCGAAGAGTCATCTGAGCTTGACGCCAACGCCCATCACATGCCTCTAGCACCACAATAGCAGACACCAAAGAAAAACATGACGGATCACCTCCTTAACCGAGATCGATCCGGATCCATCGTTTATATGCAGCTTTGCGGACCTTTAAAGTGGCTCACCCAAGGTGAAACCTTTATCATTGAACGAATCATACTGAGGCATCAAACTCCAAATCTAGCACTCCCGCGCGACTAAGACGCAGGAGGAGGAAACCACACCTACCATCCACGAATCATGGTCCTAGCACACGAACCACCATCTTCCAGATGCCGTTGATGCAGACCACAATCTGCATCTGCTTTTTGACTACCTCCTAAGTTCCGATAAAACGCCACTGCAGCGATGGAGTATGAGGACACACATCCACCATGTGGATGCCGCCACCGTCGCACCATCTTTGCTTGAATAGACTTGTTTCTAAATCCGTTAGACAAGGATCTGAAGAAAAAATATTGAGCGCCGTCGTCACCATCCCGAAATAAAGGCGAAGAACAACGTCAAAACGAAACTACTTTGGTGTAAAACTAGCCACACGCGTGAATATGATGATCACTCTTACCATCAATGACCTAATCGTCAGCGGAAAAGCCACCCAGGAGCCGGCGTCGGAAGATTGGTGCCCTAGGGCACGCTTTTTCCTCCTCTGGCTCGCGTGGGGGAAAGGAAAAACTCCACGAACGTACTTGTAGACTTGAAGCTTCTGCTCGAACGGCGGCAGCAATAGCACGCGCAGCCCCATACCGCTGATTTGCATTGGGGATACTGTAGCCGTAGTGCCACTACTAGCTAGCAGTGGTGGAACAAAGGATGCTGCGTATGGCGTATGGAACCTGTCGACCGACGAAAAACCTGCGGGTGATAAGCATCGTGAGCTGTTTAGTTCCGTGTGGCACTTGGCAACCTAGCGCCGTCTCTCAGCTCCGGTTGAATCGCTTGGCCTTATGGCATCTCGATCGAGCCGATCTAAGCTATTATTGTGCGTTTAAACGCGTCCGTAGCGACGTGCGGGACGTGTGTGTGGCCTTCTAGCGCCATGACTTAATTAAATAGACACGATCTAATTCGATTTATTCGTACTAGTAAGCTTGCACGTGCCATGCACGTCTCCATTATCAAATACAAAATTGGGAGTTTAAATCTAAACTTTGAAAAAATTAAAAACATTGTATGTGTGATGTATTCTACATGTGTGTACTATCCATGTGGGAATAGAAAATAAAAAAAAAGAAGTATTTTGTAGATCAGTTGATCATGTTGAGGAATGGGAAACACCAGTGAGGTGTCGGTCATTGGATGCTTATGTTTGGAAATCAAATCAAATACTCCCTTCGACCCATATTAGTTGACTTAAGTTTATCTAGATTCATATGTATCTAGTCTAGATTCATCTCAGATTCGACAAAGTTGAGTCAACTAATATGGATTGAGGGAGCAGAATCTCATCCACACACAATTTGTATTCGAGCAAGTCTACTGATCTTATTCATTTGGTTAACTAATTTCCATAAAATCAGTGTCTACAATCCTAAATCACCATAGCGTGCATCACAAGTTCCCAACCATTACCACACCTTCATGTGTTCTCCGTAATATACATCATGTTCATGCTCCATCTTGTTAAGTCAACAACTCGATATTCCTGGTATTCCTGATTTATTTGTTCATCTTTCTAGTTCTCCTGGTAGATGGAATCACAGTAGTCTTCTTCCCTACATGAACAGCTCCTTAGAGTTAGCTTCATTTTATTTATTATGAGATATCTATAATATGTGTTTTGTTTGCCTGGTCGGTAAGAATATGCATCAATAACAAAAACAAATAAATAAAAATAAATATCAATTGACTAGACTTGACTGAGTGAAAAAAAACCAAGTGAAATGAGGCGTCACTCAATGATTTAAAAAATGTTTAGTGGACACAACTGCAGGAAATCATACATATGGCTGATCCTGCCTATGACTCAAAACTTTCTAATTTAAGACAGTAAAGATATACACAACAATTATGAACTACTAAATAACTCAGACTGTGTCAGGTACAACTAAATCTGTACCAGAGATAAACATTGGAGATATCACAACACCTAGCACAAGGTGGGATAATTTAGTTTCTGGTCCAGCTAATTCTACAACAATAAATGTAAGAGCTAGTAAATCATGTAATATTGCATTAGTACAAGAGAACACAGCCTCGTTATTCAAACAAAAGAGAGGACACAACATGAAATCTCTCTGCACTTGCATACAAAAAAATGAGATATATCCAAGACTCTTTTTCCTTATTGAAAACACCAACAAAACCATCTGTAAGGAACTGAAAATTACAAAAAAGAATGAAAACTCCGAAAATAAACAGGGAAGAGAAGATTAGCGGACAACCAGGTCTCATCCTTGATCCTTCATACAGCGCAATGGCTCAGGGGCACGACAGGGATGGCGACAAGCGACGGCTGGGTTGGCGCAGCGCAACACGTGGGTGGAGGAAAGGAGCGCTAGCCGCGATGTATGGAACCTAGACGATCTCGCATCCGTGGGTTCAAGCCGCGGCGGCATGGCAGCCATGGCGTGGTTGTGGGACTCGACTATGTCATTTTAGTATCTCCGGTGAGGAGCTAGAGAGGAGAGTCGGGGCCTCCCTTTTTCGGACAGCCGGCGGCGGTGACCTAGCCATGGGGAATTAGAGAGGTGTGCTGCGTGTGGTCTCTGCTTGATGGCGAGGAGATAAGCGTGCATCATAGGAATTAGCAAAAGGCGCTTTCGTCGGAACACGTATTTGGCAGAGTGCTCTACGCTTGATGGAAAATGCTAAGCACACACCGGATAAGGGTTTGACTAATCTGAACGGTTAGATCTTTTTAAGCGGGATGATCTAATGGCACCGATTGGTTTGTGTGCACTTATGGGGTGGCTGTAGCAAAGAAAATGTGCACGTGCATCGTACGTGTAATCTTAGAAATTTCTTTGTTTATGAACATATTTGTACAAAATCAACAGAATATAAGAAAAATAATAGAAATCTAATAATGTATTCCCTCTATGTCAAATTAGATGTGATTAGATTTGTTAGATTCGCATTGTATCTAGACGCGTTTTACTATATAGATACGATACATGTGAATCTAGACAAATCTCCAACATCTAATTCAAGACGGAGAGAGTACTTAACAGAGATTAAAAAAACAAATGAACTAATACACGCACAAATGTCAACGATGAGGACATAATACACATGCTTACTTTGATATAATCTGAGCAAAAAACTTTCGTCCTCAATGAGGTTTCAGGTAATTTTGCGCTTCATTTTGAGCACTTCTCGAATGTCAATCAATCCCAAAGTTCAAGAATTACAAGCCAAACTTAAGAGTCTAGTTAAAATTTTAGCATCTTAGGGACATATTTCAATATGTATCAAGTGTTATATTTTCCAATATCTGAAAGTGCTATGCTAATGTACCAGGAGAAAATCTTTGAATGTTTTTCTGAAAGAGCTATGTACATGTATACCAATGGCGAACCTCAGACACTCACTACCCATGAAATGGATAAACATGGCCTTTGTTTCACGAACACTGTGACATGTCAGTTCATGTGCAGAGACACCTTTAATGGTAAAAAAATGTCGATTGCATTTCCTGAAAATCAAGAAGGCCAGGAGGACGCAAATAAAAATAAATAAAGAAAATGAATGATCCATGAGCTAAAGAAATATAACATACTTTTAGACAGATGAATTTGTGTTCATTCAGAGAATTTGCTCATTGTAACTCTAAATTTTCTACGGGGAATCTAGAAGCACAACAATTAGAACCGGAGAAACTCCACAAGACAAACCATTTTTTTGTATTGTGCAAGGAAAATGTTGTTGTATCCGCGCAGAACTTATAGATTATGTCCAGTCTCTTGAATGTACCTCATTATGCGCTCCTTTGATCATGCCGATCACCGGTAAGCAAGGTCTTAACTCCGTTCTTCCTCTCGCCAAGGTTGACTATCAGTTAGCTTTGTTTTTGCTCCTACTAAGCGATGAGAAAGTAAAATGTAGTCTTAAACAAAACAAATATTGGATTATAATGTTCTGGAAACACAATGCTTTCAGTTAAGCATAAGTTGAATTTTGACTGCTTCTAGTTCAGTTGGATCGGCAAAATCATTTAAAAATTAGAATGTTGCTTGTTCCCAAATAACATCAGCCATATGATTGGTTATATCTATCTCCTAATAGCTGTCCAATGATATATCACTATTAGTGAAACCCCACTATCATAGCCTTTAGTCACTTGAATCTAATTGACTGGATTATCTTAATGATTTTCAAGAACTTGTGGATTATGCTAACGATATATTACAAAAACATTGCTAGCACAGGACATACCACACCAAAGCAAACCATCTCCCATGTTACCCTCACGATCATACACCATGGTCGCACCGACGTGAACCTCCCAACATCACGACACACCATGCCCATTGGCCATCGCCTGTCAACGCCCTCCCCACCGATGACTCTCCATGGGCTCCATCGAAGCCTCCTCTCCATGGCACCCCCATGTCAAACACTGCATCCGCACTCGGTGTCCGATTCCTGGATCTTTATTCATATGTGATGTGACGTCTCTTTTGCAATCTACGTAATGCCAAGCCAAACCGCCAGCGAATTCCCACAATACAAGCAGCCAGCTCCTATAGCATCCCGTGATAGCTACTCGGATATTAATAATTCAGAAAGGGTAATCATTGTGCCAATAGTCAATGAATATATTAGCTATATGTGAAGGTCGTCTGCCTAAACAGAAAGATTAATATACTGTCTGATCATAATTTCAAATATCAAATATGAAAGTTTCACAAATTGCTAATGCAAGTTTTCCGCGCGAATTAGTGTTCACATGATCTAGTATCACCTCGGTGCAAATAATTCATACAATTATGGAATTTCACCAAATATACTAATTTCAGTAGGGTTTCAGAGTTGGCTAAACAATGATCTCATTCATATTAGAAAAATTATGCAGTGAACATAATCAAAGAGGGCTACAATATGGCGCTCCACCCAAAACATAAAAATGTTCTCGGCAATTCTTAAAGATGGAGTGAGCATATTTCATCATGTCACAATCTATATTCAGAAAAAAATCATGTCACAATCTGGCCATCAGAATAAATTTCAGAAATAAGACAAGGTAGCGACCATTGTTGTAGATATAATAGACATTTCTCCAAGAGTACAGTCGAAGAAGAAACCATACCTTAATGCCCAAGCTCTAGGAGATAGCCATCATAATGAAGGGTCAAATAAAATGAGATAGAGCACTTTGATTATTTATCAACCGTGTTTCCACTTTTCGGTATAGCAACAAGTATGGTCATTCCAGTACCGTTGACTGCAAAGAAAAGAAATTCCCTCATCAGTTATATAGTCAAATGGATAAGTGCCGGCTGCTAGTCTGATAATATAAAATCTAAATGGCATAGATGGAACATAACTACATGTTTACCAGTTATACAAATGGATAGGTATGTCCAAACTGGGGAGGCTACCAAAAAGTTTGAACATTAGCTGACCTTCATCATTTTTCTATACCAATCTAAAGGTCAAATCCTTGTGATACATAAATCTTATCTACACTGACAAAGAAATTTCCCTGAGTACATCAAATCGAATAAAAAGCAACAATGTCACTGATATTTTCCTTAGTTCAGACATAACAAAACTCAGCGTCAGACCATGTTGTCCTGGAGTAGGAAGGTGGAGCTGGGGAAGGGCAGCCGGCGGACCCTGTCATCGAGGAGCTAGGAACGGGCGGGCGGCTAAACTCAGGGTAAGACCATATCTTTTCCTTAGTTAGACTGTCATATAATTTGAGCTAGAACTCGACCAAATATGCATAGAATCACCGAAGCCATCTTGGGATATGAAATTGCCAAAAATGCTTTACGAAAATTCTTCACAAAAAATCTATCTTCTGAAAAGGTTGCGGTAATCACTTTCATAAATTTTACAATACTTGTCAGTAAAAACATATGTACTCATATCTGGCTCAGCTCCCCCTTTTTAAATTGTTTTATCGACAACAAGCAATAGTGTGTTTTCTACTTTAAAAACTGCACACAAATCATCAATTAATCTAGGAAAGCAAATCAGCTTAGAGGATTGGAATAAGAGCTCTATTGGAAAATATACGTTTCCATGGACCTACGTGAAGTTGGAGTTGATAATGGCCATACATAGTAGCATAAAAACTGCAGCGTAGTCTCTAAAATAGTCAAACGGGGAAAATCGAAGGTGAGGCTCCACCTAGTACCTCGATGGTGACCGACGGGCGGCAAGTAGACCACAGGGGCAGCGCTGTTTCGCGGAGGTGCCAGTCAGCAGCCCTCTCGGTTAGAGTGAGATGATGAACACATTGGGATGTCTGCTGGGTTATCGCGCACCTCCTTCCCGGTTGCCCGCCCGCCGCCCTGTCCTGATTTTGAAACCCTAGTGAGAAGGCCATGGAGGCGACGGTGGTTCACTCCCCATCTTACCGTGATCCAGATTTCTCCTGCGTCGTTCATTAAGGCGGAGCCTAGGTACGCATGACGACCAGGGTGCAGATAAGGCGCCATCGAGCGGGGAGGCGACGGGCAGGGATCTAACGTGGAGGATTGGCAGGATCGTGGTCCAGATCGTTTAAGTTTTTTTCTCGTATGGAGGCGGGCTGCGGGGTGCGGTTGCGGGGCAGAGTTTCTGTCCGTCAAACCAAATTGCTATGCGCACCAAAAGAAAAAATGATGCTAATGAAAGACGTGAGATTGTACTCGGAGGGGCCGATCGTGCGGTTGTAGTGTGTCCATGTATGGTTGACGGTGTGCGTGTAGAAAAATTCTTGTTGGCTCTTTTATAAGTAGTAGAGATAGAGATATCAAATTTGGGCTAAGAGTGTCGGTCTCGATAACACGAGGACAACGCCAGCTAATCGGCCGTTCGGAGTCCATTGTAACCGAAACATTAATACTTAAAAATTGCTTTATTAGATTAGGCCCAACCAATTACAAAAAGACACATTTGAAGAAAATAGGAAAGAAACCACTACTACTCCGGAAAGAGGCCGTCGCTACGCCTACTTGTTGCCGTTACCGCAGTGTGACACCCCCGGGATCAGGGCTAAACAAATATCAGACTTCCATCTGACATAAGCTTAACCTTAAGCTCGAGGATATACAATGAAGAATCGATAACACAGCAGTAACCTTATGACACTGAATTTATTACAGCAAGCTCATAACTGAGCAAAGAACCAAATTATTACAAGTAGAGGTCACTGACCACAAACATCAAACAACGGAAGGCAAATTATGCTATTAAGTATAGCAAACTTTACAAATGGTCTAAGAGGCTTAAAGCATAACGATGATGTCCTAGCCCATAGATTTCAGGCTGTCGGCCGGAAACCCCAAGCTACTCGTCAGTGTCGATGTAGTACCAAACTGATCTTTAGGGAACTCTTACCCTGCCAAAAGTATCAACAAAGCAAGGGTGAGTATAGGGTGTACTCCGCAAGACTTATGGCTGGTGAAACTATTTTGCATAAAGCCATCTTTATTTATAAAATAAGAGGAAGAAGGAGCTCGTCTAGTCTATTTTAAAAGGGGATAAGAGAGCGGCATCTTCGAAATATTGATCATCATCTTTTATATCCACCAAGTCATCATCATCTACCAACTAGGATCACCCTCTCGTACCCATCAGGAAGCATCCTTAAGCACACGTTGATCTGCCATGTTTTACGATTAAGTTCAAGTTCTCTATGATCATCACGTTCGTTCCCAAGTTGTTCATAACCGTGAACACGGCTTTTCGAAAAGATTATTACCCTGCAGGGGTGTACAACTTTACCCACACGTACTAACCTTCTCTTAATGACACAATGATTAGCCCTCTTTCATGGAAGGCCGGTAGAGGGTGGTTAGAGACGACCTTTAACTTGCTTTCGCCGAGACCATGAGTCAAGCAATAAGGATGGTTCCGCCGTAATGGGTCAAATCCCGAAGCCAGTCCCTAAAGATGTGAGGCGAGGTTGGTTTACCAGGGGCGCCATCAACCCCAAGCAACCCGGTCCACGCTTCCCTTCCTGTTATGAATGCACCTCCTTCACCGTCTTCGAGAAGATCCAGAATGCATGTCGAATGGAACGCCCAAACTATGCAACTCATGAAATCTACTAGGCAAGTTAGTTAGTCATGAGGTTGTCCAGGCCCCGTGTGGTTGTACGCTCATCTTGGTTCAAGAGGCAAGAGCTCGGGTCCTAGTGGTGGAGAGCATGGGACTAGAAAAACCACATCCCACCGTGGGCTCCCATACAAGCCTTAGCATGTTTAATCTCATATCACCGATCTCATCTCATCATGTTCTCCTATCATACTAGATTCTCTGCAACTGATACATAATCTAGATGGACCAGTACTGATAGCTATGCATGGCTTATCAAGACACATATATACGCTCTAGCAGTGCACACAATCTAAACCTAGTTATGCTAGGAGCAGTGGATCAGGTATATAAGCTCAAATGGAGTAATGCAACAGATAGGATACTCTATCCATCGATAAAAGACCACCATAGAATCGTATGCATCATGGCAATAATTGAAATGCTTTCAAAATCATAGGATCATATCATGGTGGGGCTATGCTTGCCTTTGCCTGTTGATAACCACTAAGCAGAGCTTCAGAAGCTTGTACTTGACTTGGTTATAGTTGGTCAAGTATTGTTCTTCGATCTTTGAACTTTGACGGTGTTGATTTTGGTATTTGATCTAGATCTCGATGTCGTACTCTATCAAGAAGAACTAAACACCGGAAAGAAAGGGAAACAATCAAAAATGGCATCGATGCAATGCTCAAGCAAGGATGATGATATCACAAGTTAAATTGTATCAAAAAGTAACCCTAAGGAATGCTCGACAATTTAATCCGGGTTCCGAGGGGTACAAACCCTAACTCAAGGAAACTCCGGAATCACCTATGAGGGGTTACTATGTTGTTCTAAATAAACTTGTCATGTAAGTTAATTAACAATGCATGATTATAGATTAGATAGGTAGATCTCATTTTTCTGAACATTTTGATATATTATTCATATTTTTCTAAACTATAGATATTAAATTATTGAATTTACAAGATTTAAATCAATTTTTGAAAATATTAAAAGGAATTACTGCATCACTGTGACATTAACACAGGGGTAGGGTTGTTTTACACCGGAGCAGAGCCTACCCACGGTGGCTGATAGAGGGGCCCGAGGCCACCTCAGCTGCCACGCGGGCAAGGATGGACCCACCTGGGTTGAATGATCTTGACCCGCGCCTGCTGACGTCAGGATGACTTCAGCACGACGTCATCCCGGTGGTTTCTCTCATATCAATGGCGAGGACGGCGATTGAGCATGCGCGGGCATGTGGGGATGGGTACATTCGACTCATCTCGTCGGCGCATGACTAGCGGAGCGACGATGACTGGCAGCGGCGCACAATGGCGTTCGACAGCAGGGTGAACCAGAGGAAGAGGAGAAGCTAGGAGAGGTTTCGGGGAACCTTGAGCTCACCCTAAAGCTCGAAGTAGGGTCGGAGAGGCAAGGAAAATGAGGTCGATGGCGGCGATTCCTAGCGTGCGTGGTTGATTCTTTCGGGGAGAAGCACTAGCGCGACGAGCCGGATCTCGTGTCGTCCTCGATTGGGCGAGGGGAGGCCGAAGACGGCAAGACGACGCGGCGGCCGGAACTAGGGTTTTGGGAGCTCGAAGGAGCTCGCGATGGAGAGCATGAGGGAGAGAGATAAGGGTATGGGGGAGAGAGAGATCGACACGGCGGTCCTCGCGATGTTCTTATCCTGGCATCTGGGGGAAGTGGAGCATCGCAGCGGTTGGCGGCGATGGACGGCGGCAGCGCAGGCACGCAGCTGCTTTGCGTCGTCGTCAAAGATGACGAGGACGAAGGGGTATCTGGGCTGGGCCTCTACTGGGCTTCAGGTGGGCGGCGGCTGCTGCTAGGTGTTGCGCGCATGCAGGCAGGAGAGAGAGAGAGAGGAGGAGATGGGCCACGACCCAGTTAGCTTAGGAAACATTTTTATTTCCTGAAACCCTTTTTACTTTTTAGTTTTTCTGTTTTCTCTTTTGTAATTTCATTTCCAAATCTGTTTTGAATAATTTTAAAATACTATAGGCTTTTATCAAATATATAAATTACTTATGAGCCCTTGTATTCAGTTTGGGCTCCACTTTATTTTGGTATTTTTCAAATATTTCAAAACCCGTTGAAAAGAGTAAAAGGGAGAGAGATAAACTAGGGTTTAGGGTTTTATCGTATTTCTTTATTGCACAATTTAAGATATGATGCTCATGAATGCGTAGTCAAAACCCTAATTATTATTTACTAAAACTGGGGTGTTACAGCTCTATCCCCTTACGAGAATCTCGACCCGAGATTCCAAAGGTAGGAAGAGAGACAGAGAGAGAGAGAAAGAAATAGGGTTACTCTAAGGATAAGAGGGAAACACACTAAACAACACACCGAATATCTCATGGTCTACTCATGAATGAGTGTTTAAGAACAACTCTGAGATGACAGTCATGAAACACGTCAAGGTAATGGAGGAAACAAGAGGAGAAGGTTTCAAATTGTTAGATAGATGGTCTTCATAAGGGTTGAGACCATGGAGCTTCAGAAGAGTTTAAGCTTCCGAGAAGGAAGGCTTCAACATAAAGAACATGACCACAGACTTCAATAGGGAACCTCTACTAAACGGCTTAAGTAGAGATTTTAGGCTTCAGAGATATGGATCAACAAAACCAAGCCGTTGAACTACTTTTGACACGGAAGGGTCACTCTTTCATCCAACAAAAGGCTTAAGACAGATAAGAGTTTTGGTGGAGAGGAATCATAAGAGTCGCAAGGAACATGTTAACGAGAGCAACTGCTGACTACCAAAATCATAGTCACTCTTAAAGCATGATCAAGAAAACGAAGGAAACTCTTTATTCATCCAGGTATATCAAAAATCTTTGCCAAAGTTCGTGATATCACTTTACACCTCTAATATGAATAGTTAAGAAGATTCCTGATGACACGAGAAGAAAGAAACTTCATTCTCAAACTTCAATTACTTGTCAGAACAAAATTCTTGCCATCATAAAAGGGTCTGGAGGATCGACCGAGAGACATTTAGTAACAGTACTTTAAATGTTCTCCTTGATGTTCGAGACACGAGACATCAAGTATAGGTCGGACTTCGGATACAAATTAAACCATAAGAATAACTCCTATAACAACTTATAGAAGGAGCCTCATGAAGAGTGGTTGTCATTGCTGAATCAAGAGAATATAACAAAAGGTCTTTCCGGCTAAGTGTGTCAACCATTACATCAATCTTGCCATATTTACAAAGAGACCTATGTCAAAATCTTGAGGAACACCAACCATCATTGCTGCTTGAGATTTAGCTTTGGTTAGGTGGAATGATACTTCAGACTAAATATGTCCGAATAGAAAGTTCGCAACATTTACCACAAAGGTAAAGTTACTAGATTATCAAGATATGGACTTTAGTGTAAAGCTCCAAAAGATGATCTAGATTGCTAGACCTATGCATTACCAACTTGTCGAAAGACAACTGCACACACGTAAAGTACTAGAAATAAAACACACATGTATCCTTGAGGAATGGAGATAACTCTGCTCGAGTTCACGACGACATCTTTCAACATTTGTACGTGAACCAGAGAAGTCTACTTCTAACATCCAGAACACATACTTCGAGATGACTCAAGACGGTTCTCAAAATTTTCCAACATTGATGCCAATTGTTCCATATGAATCTTGTCTATCATGGAGAAGGTAAGGATGTCATTGATGGGCTCAACAATAAACTTATTGAGACACTCCAAGAAGATAGACTCATATGTAGCATGAGCAAATCATAACTGTTGGTCAGACCAAAGACATGAAGATGTACTCGAGTGAAACATCACAAGAAGAAACATCATCAAAATAGTCCTTGGAACTGAGTTTGATTTGACGATAACCCAAATCAGATCAAAGGTGGGGGAAATAATATATCCATAAAGGAAATACTATCTTTCTTCAACGCGAACAAAACTAGATATCCCTTTAAAAAGGAACTAAGTCGAATAGAACTTTTGTCTTACAACTCTGTAAGTTGTTGTTTAAGCTCAACCAACTAGTTCAGGGGTATCTAGTCCGGATCCTTGGAGAAAAGAGCAGTTCAGAGAACTTTCTAGCTCAAGAACTTGACAACACGGTCATGTGGCAACATGGCGATACTTCTAGTAGACATCTAGAATATCACAAACCACCGATATGTCACTTAGTTTGAGAGTAAACTTGCTTATTAAGGCGAGAAGACTTAGTATCAGAGTTTCGGCACAAGCCTAAATCTTTGACCGAAGAGAGTGCACTAGAATAACGGACGTGGTAGCACAATCACCCTTTGCTTAGTGATGGGGTTAACCAATCACGCTAAGAATGACACAAATGTCCTTAAAGTTCAAAACAATAAAATTTGTTAAGAATCTTAGATAGCCACATTATTACGCACACGCATCACTCATGAGCATGAACAACTCAGAGGAAGGGTGGGTAAAAATGTGTAAAAGCATCAGTTCATTAAGTGGGTCACGAAGCTTAGCATGACCTCTTAGTATAGAAGAGTGTGATACTTTAAGATAGAACAGACAGAAGAATATCAACGCCTCTTGATCTACGGACTACAACACTTTGACCTGGTCCCAGATATGACGAGGTACTGGTGTTTGTTTCTCCTAGACATTCCGAAATGGTTTGTCATGACGTACCACAAGAGTATTTTGCATCAGAAGACACTGATGCACATTTACTACTTGGCTACCAACTGGTAGAAAAAGGTCAGAAAACAACAAGGGAAAAGGAACATACTCGGGATAGAATCCCGAGATGTGGATGCATAAGTCAACAATCTCCCGAAAACAAATGCATAGAAAAGGTAAGGTGTGGCAGAGTCACGAATATAGATGCGAGACTCTCGAGGAGTACCCTTGTCGTGATCTATTTGGTTCCATGAAAGAACATTTGTCATGGCATGTGGTAGGGGAAGTCCTTGGTTGTCACAATTCAATCGCGACAAAGACCACAAGCTTGAAGGCTAGAATTGTGGTACTAGCCATCCTGAGGTAATGTTTGAACATTAACAACAGGGGTCAAAGGAGTGGATCTTGGAATAAAGATCAGCTTCATGTACAAGATTCACAACACCAGAATCCAGCATAATCAGGGATCTTAGGGACAAGGATTAAAACCCGAGAAACAAGTAACTACTACTTGAGTGACATAGCGTACACTGCAAGATAGTAATCACGAGGTAGCTTACAAGAGAAGAAACAACTTTGAAGTACCCAAATGAATAAAAAGGAGGCGCACGAGGAGAAAGGAAACCTCGAATCCTAGAACAGAAACACTATGGCACCAACAATTTAATATTGTGGGTCCAAAAGATAGAGATATCATGATGGAAAGGAATATCTCAAATGAACAAGAGCAAAAGGAAACAAGGAATTCACAACACACACAACTCTAGAGAACTTAACACTAGGTCGACTGGCTGAGAAACGACTGTTGGAATTATGCCCTAGAGGCAATAATAAAGATGTTATTATTATAATTTTTGTTCATGATAAAGTTTATATTCCATGCTAGAATTGTATTAAGCGGAAACTTTAATACTTGTGTGGTTTGTGAACAACACCGTGTCCCTAGTACGCCTCTATAGACTAGCTCATTGATCAATGATGGTTAAGGTTTCCTAACCATAGACATGAGTTGTCAATTGATAATGAGATCATAACATTGGAGAATGATATGATGGACAGACCCAAACTAAGCAAAGCAATTAGATCGTATCATCGTGTTCATCTTTGCGAAGCTTTTCCTATGTCAAATATTGTATTCCTTAGACCATGAGATAATACAACTCCCAGTATCGGAAGAAAGCTTTGAGGTCATCAAGCGTCATCCTATGAGAGGGTGATCATAAAGGTGTCTCTCGGTGATCGGAAAGTATCATTGGGTTGTATGTATCGAGATGGAATTTGTCCCTCCCAAGTCGGAGAGATATACTTGGGCCCACTCGTGTCGATATCAACACGCTTGCAAGCATGTGGTTAAGGATTTAATCACAAAGTGATATCGGATTACGGGCAGTAAAGTACTTGCTATGAGCGAGATTGAACTAGGTATGGCATCGACGATCAAATCTCGGGCAAGTAAAATATCGCGAGACGAAGGGAATATATATATGGGATTGATTGAATCCTGGCATCGTGGTTCATCCGATATGATCATCGATGAATGTGTGGGAGTCAATATGGGTGCCCAGACCCAGCTGTTGATTATTGATAGAAGATCATGTGTGCATATTCTCGAACCCGCAGGGTCACACACTTAACGTGTCTTGACGCTAGGATAGATTGGATAATTGGTTTATGAATTTTGTTCGAGTCTCGGATGGGATCCGGGACATCACGAGAGGTTCGGAGTGGTCGGAGAATAAGATTCATATAAGGCAATGCAGTTTTGGAGTTGAATTGTTCGGGTTAATCGGTATTGTACCGAAGCTTCTAGAACCTTCGGAAGGGACCAACGTGGCCCCACCTTCCGGGAGGGGCATGGGCCTATGAGGGAGTGTCCTGGCCGCTTTGGTCCAGGGCACAAGGCCCCATAGGGCCCAGCCGATCCTAGAGAGTTTAAATCGTTTAAACTAGAGATAGGGTTTCTAGAAGGAGAGTCCATGCCCCCACTCCTTATCCTTTGGGCTTGGGGAGGGCTAGGGCTGCCCCTCTATATAAAGAGGGTGAGGCGCCAACCCTCCACACCTCCTCCAAACCCTATCCGCCTTGCTAGCTTTCCTCTCTCCCTCCCATTGTTTGTGGCGAAGCCTGCAGAAATTCTCCACCATATACACCACGCCGTCGTGTTGTAGATCCAATCTATCTCTCCACCATACTTGCTGGTCCGAGGAAGGAGGAGGCGTCGAGTGCTGCGTGTGCATCTCACGGAGGCACCGCCACTTGTGGTCCTAGATCGGATCGGATCGCGAGGAGGAGAAGCGAGTACGACTACATCACCCACGTTAAAGCGAGCGTTCACTGTCTGAATCTTCAAGGGTATGAAGATCTAATCCAATCTCTCGTTGATTGCATCTCCTAGATTAGATCTTGGCTTTCCCTCTTAGCATCCGTAGAAAATTTTGATTTACTATGCCGAAACCCTTGATGGTATCGAGCTAGATCTATGCGTAGATGTGTTTCACGAGTAGAAACGCAACATGGTTGTTGCGCGGCGTTGATGTTTTCTGTTGCAAGCCTCTTGTTTGTGTTCTTCTTATGACGCGGGATAGTGAGATTGAAGCGGTCCAGGCCAACCTTAGCGGCGTCGTTCGCGAGACCGGCTCCGCTTGACGTGTGGCTTGTTCCACACATGCGGCTCGTGGATGTCGTTCTCTCACTATAGTTGTCATGGGATTAACACCGGAGTTTGGCAACCATAATATCACCGTTGTGGCTTTCCATAGGTAAGAATCGTTCTTAGCATCTACTCCCATAAGCCACGTAAAACATGCAACAACAAAGTAGAGGCGTCTAACTTGTTTTTGCGAGTGTTTCTGTGATATGGTATGGCCCAAGATGTGATGTGTATATTGTATGCGATGATCATGTTTTGTAATGTTTCACGACTTGCATGTCGATGAGTACACAACCGGCAGGAGCCATATGGTTGTCTTTATAATTGTGTATGACCTGTGAGTCAACTTCTTATACGCCATGTAATAGCTTTACTTTATCGCTAAGTAGTTAGCAATAATTGTAGTTGCTATTCGTGGTGGAGGCAATCATGGTGGAGTGATGGAGATCATGCCGAAACGCACAAGATGGAGATCATTGCGCGAAGATTGGCTATACCATGTCACATAAAGTTATATGCATGTGATGTTTATCCTTTTATGTATCTTATTATGCTTAGATCGCGACGGTAGCATTATAAGATGACTTAAAGATCAAGATAAAAACCGTGTTCTCCCCAAGTATGCACCGTTGCGAAAGTTCGTCGTGTCCAAGCATCACGTGATGATCGGGTGCTATAGACTCTACGCTCACATACAACGGGTGCAAGCCAGTTTTGCACACGCGGAAATACTTGGGTCTAGCTTGACGAGCCTAGGATGTACAGACATGGCCTCGGAACACAAGAACCGAAAGGTTAAGCATGAGTCATATGAATGATATGATCGACACTTTGTTGTCCACCATTGAAACCACGTCTCTTCTCGTGATGATCGGATTAGGTGTGGTGAATTTGGATCGTGTTCACTAAACAACTTGAGGGATGTTGAATTTAGTGGGAGTTCATATAGTAATTTGATTAAATTGAACTATTTATCATGAACATAGTCTAAATTGTACTTGCAAATACTGTAGATCACATGGCCAAGTACAACTTCAACGTTTTTCTTTGAGAAGGAAAAGCTTATAAACAATGGGTCTAACTTCACCAATTGGTTCCATGATCTAAGAATCATTACATGGCGGACAAAAGGACTATGTCCTTGGGAAAGCGTTAGGTGACCCCCTAACAAGCTACCGGTGATGAAAGCTGTCTATCGATCGGCATAAAGATGATTATGGTGTGATTAAGAGCACCATGTTGTTTGCTATGGGAACCGAGCTTCAAAATCGTTTTGAAGAGTATCCGGGCCCTTCGAGATTCTCGAGGAGCTGAAAACCATGTTTGAGACTCAGCCCGTTCGAGAGATATGAGATCTCCGAGAAGTTCTTTAAGCGCAAGATGGAGGAAGGAGTTCCGTTAGTGAGCACGCCATAAAGATGTTGGGCTACACTCAACGTCTTGAGCAAGCTGGAATGCACGATTCGGAGGAGCTCAAGATTGTGGTTCTGCAATCACTCCTCCCAGCTACAAAAGTTTTGTAGTGACTCATAATCAGATTGGTTCCACTGATACGATCACCGAGCTTTTCGCAAAGCTGAAGGCTGCGGAGGTGGACATCAAGAAGGATAATCATGTGTTGATGGTCAACAAGCCCTCCTTTAAGAAAAGTAAGAGAGCAAAGAAGCCCTTCAAGAAGGGCGGCAGCAAGCGCACTGCCCCTGCTGAGAAGAAGCTCAAGTCTGGTCCTAAGCCGGACACTGAGTGCTTCTATTGCAAGGACAAGGGTCACTGGAAGCACAACTGTCCGAAGTACTTAGCGGACAAGAAGGCTGGCACCATCAAAGGTATATTTGATATACATGTTATTGATGTTTTCCTTACTAGCCCTCGTTGTAGTGCCTGGGTATTTGATACCGGTTCAGTTGCTAATATTTGTAACTCGAAACAGGAGCTACGGAATAGACGGCGGCTTGCGAGGGATGAGGTGACGATGCGTGTTGGCAACGGATCAAGAGTTGATGTGATGGCCATCGGCACGCTCTCCTTAGTTTTACCTTCGGGATTAGTTTTAAACCTTAATAAGTGTTATTATGTGCCTGCGTTGAGCATGAACATTATTTCTGGATCGTGTTTATTGCAAGACGGTTATTCATTTAAATCGGAGAATAATGGTTGTTCTATTTATATGAGTAACATCTTTTATGGTCATGCACCTCTTGTGAATGGTTTATTTCTTCTAAATCTCGAAAGGGATGAAACACACATCCATAACATTGAGGCTAAGAGATGCAAAGTAGATAGTGATAATACTACTTATTTGTGGCAATCGTCTAGGTCATATTGGTGTAAAGCGCATGAAGAAACTCCATTCTGATGGACTTTTGGAGTCTCTTGATTTTGAATCATTTGACACATGCGAACCATGCCTCATGGGCAAGATGATCAAAACCCGTTCTCCGGTATGATGGAGCGAGCAACGGACTTGTTGGAAATCATACATACCGATGTATGCGGACCGATGAGTGTTTCGACGCGCGGTGGATATCGCTATTTCCTCACTTTTACCGATGACTTAAGTAGATATGGGTATATCTATTTAATGAAACATAAATCTGAAACATTTGAAAAGTTCAAAGAATTTCAGAATGAAGTGGAGAACCATCGTAACAGAAAGATTAAGTTTCTACGATCCGATCGTGGAGGTGAATATTTGAGTTATGATTTTCTCACGCATCTTAAAGCAAGTGGAATCGTTTCACAACTCACGCCACCCGGAACACCACAGCGCAATGGTGTGTCTGAACGCCGGAACCGAACCCTATTAGATATGGTCCGATCAATGATGTCTCTTACTGATTTGCCGTTATCATTTTGGGGTTATGCATTAGAAACCGCTGCATTCACTTTAAATAGGGCTCCATCTAAATCCGTTGAGACGACACCGTATGAACTGTGGTTTGGTGCTAAACCTAAGTTGTCATTTCTTAAAGTTTGGGGATGCGAAGCTTACGTCAAGAAGTTGATGCCGGACAAGCTCGAACCCAAAGCGGAGAAATGTGTCTTCATAGGATACCCTAAGGAAACTATTGGGTATACCTTCTATCACGTAAGAAGGCAAAGTGTTTGTCACAAAGAACGGTTCCTTTCTTGAGAAGGAGTTTCTCTCGAAAGAAGTGAGTGGGAGGAAAGTAGAGCTAGACGAGGTTATTGAACCTTCTCTTGAATTGGAGAGTAGCGCACACTGAAATTGTTCGATTGCGCTGCACCAACAATAGAGGAAGCTAATGACAAGGATCATGAAGCTTGGACGATGTCACTCTTGAGCGTCGCAGTCGACAAGGTCGCGTGCCCTCCCGAGTGGTAATGCAACCTGTTTTGACTGTCTTGTTAGTAGAAGACGGTGAACCTCTGAACTATGAGGCGATGATGAGCCCGGACTCGAGAAATGGTGGAAGCCATGAAATCCGAATTGGGATCCATGAGCGAAAACCAAGTATGGACTTTGGTGGACCCTCCTAGCGACCGAAAGGCCGTTGAGTGCAAATGGATTTTCAAGAAGAAAACGGACGCGGATGGTAATGTTACCATCTATAAAGCACGGCTTGTCGCGAAAGGTTTTCGACAAGTTCAAGGTGTTGACTACGATGAGACTTTCTCTCCCGTAGCGATGTTTAAGTCCATTAGGATTTTATTAGCAATTGCTGCGTTTCATGATTATGAAATATGGCAGATGGATGTCAAGACTGCATTCCTCAATGGCAACATTGATGAAGAGTTGTATATGATGCAACCCGAAGGTTTTGTCGATCCTAAGGATGCTGATAAAGTATGCAAACTTCAACGTTCCATTTATGGACTGAAGCAAGCATCTCGGAGTTGGAACCTTCGTTTTGATCAAGTGATCAAGAGCTTTGGATTTGTTACAAATTGCTACGAAGCTTGTATCTACAAGAAAGTGAGTGGGAGCTCGATGACGTTTCTGGTACTATATGTGGATGACATATTGATTATCGGAAATGACATCAACATGCTTAACGATGTGAAGAGTTATTTGAACAAGTGTTTTTCAATGAAAGACCTAGGTGAAGCTGCTTATATATTGGGCATCAAGATCTATAGAGATAGACAAAGACGCCTGATAGCTTTAAGCGAGTACATACCTAGACAAAGTTCGAAAAGGTTCGAATGGATAAGGCAAAGAAAGGTTCGATGCCTATGTTGTCGGGTAAGATATTGAGCAAGGCTCGGTGTCCATTCTGATGAAATGATAGGGAAGCTATGAGCAAAGTGCCTTATGCCTCGGCCATAGGTTCCATCATGTATGCCATGTTGTGTACTAGAGCGGATGTGTCCAATGCTCTTAGTTTGACGAGCAGATATCAAAGTGATCCAGGAGTGGAACACTGGACAACCGTGAAGAACATCCTAAAGTACCTAAATAGGACTAAAGAAATTTTCTTAGTCTATGGGGTGATGAACGACTTGTCGTAAAGGTTACTTGATGCTAGTTTTGACACGACAAGGATGATTCCAAATCTCTCAGACGTGATACGTTTATATTTTGAATGGAGGAGCTGTGGTGGAGAAGCTGCAAGCAAAGCGTGATCGCGGGATCTACAATGGAAGCGGAATACATGGCTGCTGCAGCGTCAAGTGAAGGAGTTTGGATCGAAACTTCATCATCGAGCTTGGCGTGGTTCAAGTGCATTGGACCCACTGGAGATATTTGTGTGACAACATCGGGCGCCATAGCACTTGCTAAGGAACCAAGATATCATCCAAAGACCAAGCATATCAACCGCAAGTTTCATATAATCCGAGATTATATTGCAGATGGAGATCTGAAGATTAGCAAAGTACATACAGATCTGAATGTCGTAGATCCATTGACTAAACCTCTTCCACGTGTAAAACATGATCAACACCTCAGTGCCATGGGTGTGAGATTTTTGCCAAATGTAAACTAGATTATTGACTCTAGTGCAAGTGGGAGACTGTTGGAATTATGCCCTAGAGGCAATAATAAAGATGTTATTATTATAATTCTTGTTCATGATAAAGTTTATATTCCATGCTAGAATTGTATTAAGCGGAAACTTTAATACTTGTGTGGTTTGTGAACAACACCGTGTCCCTAGTACGCCTCTATGGACTAGCTCATTGATCAATGATGGTTAAGGTTTCCTAACCATAGACATGAGTTGTCAATTGATAATGAGATCATAACATTGGAGAATGATATGATGGACAGACCCAAACTAAGCAAAGCAATTAGATCGTATCATCGTGTTCATCTTTGCGAAGCTTTTCCTATGTCAAATATTGTATTCCTTAGACCATGAGATAATACAACTCCACAGTATCGGAAGAAAGCTTTGAGGTCATCAAAGCGTCATCCTATGAGAGGGTGATCATAAAGGTGTCTCTCGGTGATCGGAAAGTATCATTGGGTTGTATGTATCGAGATGGAATTTGTCCCTCCCAAGTCGGAGAGATATACTTGGGCCCACTCGTGTCGATATCAACACCGCTTGCAAGAATGTGGTTAAGGAGTTAATCACAAAGTGATATCGGATTACGGAACGAGTAAAGTACTTGCCGTGAACGAGATTGAACTAGGTATGACTGCATGCACGATCAAATCTCGAACAAGTAAAATATCGCGAGACGAAGGGAATATATATATGGGATTGTTTGAATCCGGCATCGTGGTTCATCCAATATGATCATCGATGAATGTGTGGGAGTCAATATGGGTGCCTGCACCCATTTGATTATTGATAGAAGATCATGTGCGCATATTCTCGAACCCGCAGGTCACACACTTAACGTGTCTCGGCTAGGATAGATTGGATAATTGGTTTATGAATTTTTGTTGGAGTCTCGGATGGGATTCGGGACATCACGAGAGGTTCGGAGTGGTCGAGAATAAGATTCATATAAGGCAATGCAGTTTTGGAGTTCAAATTGTTCGGGTTAATCGGTATTGTCGGAAGCTTCTAGAACCTTCGGAAGGGACCAACGTGGCCCCACCTTCCGGGAGGGGCATGGTCCTATGAGGGAGTGTCCTGGCGCTTTGGGCCAGGGCACAAAACCCCATAGGGCCCAGCCGATCCTAGAGAGTTTAAATCGTTTAAACTAGAGATAGGGTTTCTAGAAGAGGAGAGTCCATGCCCCACTCCTTATCCTTTGGGCTTGGGAGGGATAGGGCTGCCCCCTCTATATAAAGAGGGTGGGCGCACCAACCCTCCACACCTCTCCTCCAAACCCTAGCCGCCTTGCTAGCTTTCCTCTCTCCCTCCCATTTGTTTGTGGCGAAGCCTGCAGAAATTCTCCACCATATACACCACGTCGTGTTGTAGATCCAATCTATCTCTCCACCATACTTGCTGGTCCGAGGAAGGAGGAGACGTCGAGTGCTGCTGCGTGTGCATCTCACGGAGGCACCGCCACTTGTGGTCCTAGATCGGATCGGATCGCGAGGAGCGAAGTACGACTACATCACCCATGTTCCGAATGAACGTTCATGTGCGAATCTTCAAGGGTATGAAGATCTAATCCAATCTCTCTCGTTGATTGCATCTCCTAGATTAGATCTTGGCTTTCCCTCTGTTCGCATCCGTAGAAAATTTTGATTTACTATGCCGCGAAACCCTTCAACGACATGCCAAGAAGGCACCTAAGCTTTGAAAGACTAGAAAAGATATGAAAACTTTTCTAAAATCAACACAAGATGAGATTACCCAAAGGTAGAGCGAAACTGGATAAGGAGTAAAAGAAGCATACTAGAGTTTTTGCAAATACTTTTCATCTTTAAAGTAGTTTTCACAAGCACTAGACTCAACATCGACCAATAGCAAGGTTTTCCTACGGTCGGTACTGCTCTGATACCAAAACCTGTGACACCACCGGGATCAGGTCTAAACAAATCCCAGACCTTCGTCTGACATAAGCTTAACCTGGAGCTCGAGGATATCCAATGAAGAATCAATAACACAGCAGTAACCTTACGACACAGAATTTATTACAGCAAATTCATAACTAAGCAAAGAACCAAATTATTACAAGCAAAGGTCACTAACCACAAACATCAAACAACGGAAGGAAAATTATGCTATTAAGTAAAGAAAACTTAACAATTGGCCTAAGAGGTTTGAAGCATAACGATGATGTCCCAGCCCATAGATTCCAGGCTGTCGGCCGGGAACCCCAAGCTACTCGTCAGTGTCGATATAGTACCAAACTGATCTTTAGGGAACTTTTACTCTGCCAAAAGTATCAACAAAGCAAGGGTGAGTACAAGGTGTACTCCGCAAGACTTATGGCCGGTGGAACTATTTTGCAAAAAGCCATCTTTATTTGTAAAACAAGAGGGAGAAGGAGCTCGTCTAGTCTGAGTATTTTAAAAGGGGATAAGAGAGCGACATCTCTGAAATATTTATCATCATCTTTTATATCCACCAAGTCATCATCATCTACCAACTAGGGTCACCCCCTCGTACCCATGAGGAAGCATCCTTAAGCACACGTTGATCTGCCATATTTTACGATTAGGTTCAAGTTCTCTATGATCATCACGTCCATTCTCAAGTTGTTTATAACCGTAAACACGGATTTTTGAAAATATTATTATCCTGTAGGGGTGTACAACTTTACCCACACATACTAACATTCTCTTAATGCCACAATGATTAGCCATCTTCCTTGGAAGGCTGGCAGAGGATGGTTAGACACGACCTTTACCTTCCTTTCGCCGAGACAATGAGTCATGCAATAAGGATGGTTCCGCTGTAACGAGTCAAATCCCGAAGCTGGTCCTTAAATATGTGAGGCGAGGTTGGTTTACCAGGGGTGCCATCAACCCCAAGCAACCCGGTCCACACTTCCCTACCTGTTATGAATGCACCTCCTTCATCTCCTTCGAGAAGATCCAGAATGCATGTCGAATGTCACGCCCTAACTATGTGACTCATGGAATCTACTGGGAAAGTTAGTTAATCATGAGGTTGTCCAGGCCCCGTGTGGTTGTACGCTCGGCTTGGTTCAAGAGGCAAGAACTTGGGTCCTAGTGGTGACGAGCATGGGACTAGAAAAACCACATCCCACTATGGCCTCACATACAAGCCTTAGCATGTTAAATCTCATATCATCGATCTCATCTCATCACGTTCTCCTATCGTACTAGATTCTCTGCAACTGATACATCATCTGGATGGACCAGTACTGATAGCTATGCAAGACACATATATAAGCTCTAGCAGTGCACACAAGCCAAACCTAGTTATGCTAGGAGCAGTGGATCAAGTATATAAGCTCAAATGGAGTAATACAACAAATATGATACTCTATCTATCGATAAAAGATCACAGTAGAATCATATTCATCATGGAAGGAATTGAAATACTTTCGAAATCATAGGATTATATCATGGTGGGGCTATGCTTGCCTTTGCCTGTTGATAACCACTAAGCATAGCTTCGTAAGCTTGTACTTGACTTGGTTATAGTTGTTCAAGTATTGTTCTTCGATCTTAGAACTTTGACGGTGTTGATCTCGATCTCGATGTCGTAATCTATCGGGAAGAACCAAACACCGGAAAGAAAGGGAAACAATCAACAATGGCATCGATGCAATGCTCAAGCAAGGATGATGATATTAAAAGTTAAATTGTATCAAAAATTAATCCTAAGGCATGCTCGACAATTTAATCGAGGTTACGAGGGGTACAAACCCTAACTCGGGGAAACTTTGGAATCACCTATGATGGGTTACTATGTTGTTCTAAATAAACTTGTCATGTAAGTTGATTAACAATACATGATTATAGATTATATTGGTAGATCTCATTTTTCTAAACATTTTGATATATTATTCATATTTTTCTGAATTACAGATATTAATTTATTGAATTTACAAGATTTAAATCAATTTTTGAAAATATTAAAAGGAACTACTGCGTCACTATGACATCAGAACAGGGGTGGGGTTGTTTTACACCGGGGCAGAGCCTACCCACGATGGCTGACAGAGGTGCCCGAGGCCACCTCAATTGCCACGCGGGCAAGGATGGACCCACCTGGGTTGACTGGGCTTGACCCGCGCCTACTGATGTCGGGATGATATTAGCATGACGTCATCCCAGCAGTTTCTCTCGGATCAACG
Source organism: Avena longiglumis (assembly GCA_030063025.1). Taxonomy (NCBI): domain Eukaryota; kingdom Viridiplantae; phylum Streptophyta; class Magnoliopsida; order Poales; family Poaceae; genus Avena; species Avena longiglumis. The sequence continues at coordinate 173,456,648 of CP125978.1, forward strand.
GCGGACAGTGATTGAGCGTGCACGGGCATGCGGGGATGGGTGCGTTCAACGCAGCTCGTCGAGGCGGACCAGAAATTGGTGGATCCGCCCCTTTTTGGTTTCTGGAGCAAGAGTAATGACGATGACTGGCGGCGGCACACAACGGCGCCCGACGGCAGGGTGAACCAGAGGAAGAGGATAAGATTGGAGAGGTTCCAGAGGACCTTGAGCTCACCCTGAAGCTCGAAGTAGGGTCAGAGAGACGAGGAAGATGAGGTCGATGGCGGCGATTCCTAGCGTGCGCGGTCGATTCCTTCGGGGAGAAGCACTAGCGTGACGAGGCAGAGGTCGTGGCGGCTTCGGTTGGGCGAGGGGATGCCGGAGACGGCGAGACGACGCGGCGGCCGGAGCTAGGGTTTCGGGAGCTCGTAGGAGCTCGCGATGGAGAACAAGAGGGAGAGAGATAAGGGTATGGGGAGAGAGATATCGACACGGCGGTCCTCATGACGTTCTTATCCGGCATCTCGAGGCGGAGAACATCGCGGTTGGCGGCGATGGGCGGCGGCAGAACGCAGCTTGCCAGCGTCGTCATCGAAGGCAGCGAGGCAGAAGGTATCTAGGCTGGGCCTCTGCTGGGCTTCGGGTGGGCGACGACTGCTTCTAGGTGATGCGCGCGTGCAGGTAGGAGAGAGGAGGAAATGGGCCACAACTCAGTTAGCTTATAAAACGTTTTTATTTCCTAAAACCCTTTTTCCTTTTTAGTTTTCTGTTTTATCTTTTGTAATTTCATTTCTAAATCTGTTTTGAATAATTTTAAAATACCAGAGACATTTATCAAATATATAAAATACTTATGAGCCCTTGTATTCAGTTTGGGATCCACTTTATTTTGGGATTTTTCAAATATTTCAAAATCCGTTGAAAAGAGTAAAAGGAACAGAGAGAAACTAGGGTTTAGGGTTTTATTGTATTTCTTTATTGGAAAATTTAAGATATGATGCTCATGAATGCGCAGTAAAAACCCTAATTATTATTTATTAAAACTGGGGTGTTACACGTAGCCATCGTTATCGCGGCCATTGTCACCGCTGCCGTTGGCCCCATTGATCGCCGCCCTAGCCATCTAGATGACCTGCTGGATGCATTCGCTGCAACAGTCGCGCGCTAAGCCACGAGCCATCGTCTTGCCCGCCGCCAACATGTGATCCTCCGCCATCCGGTGCGCCAGGGCCTTCTTCATATCGGCGGCCCAGTAGTCCCTCGCCTCCTGGTCGGCCAGCTCCGTCACCGTCGTCGCTGCCAAGGCCTCCGCCCGGCAGGCGAGTTCTACCTTAGTTGGGGTCACCCTAGTCGGAGCCCCGTTGGGGCCGAGGCCCAGCGCATGCGCGATCTGCAGGGGGACGACGGTCGCCTCCTCCCCCTCCTCCTCGTCCTCCTCCACCTTCGTATCATCCCTGTCGACGAGAGCCCACGCGGCCATCACCTCGGTGGCCGTAGCCACATGGTCCTCCTCCGCCGCCACATCGGCAGCGTGCTCCTCCTCCGTGGCGAAGCTCGCGGACGACGACCTTGACGACCTTCTTGGCCACCTCCTCTAGCGTGGTCATGGCCATCTCGTGGTGGATCTCGCGGAGGGCCGCTGATGCGGCCTCCTTGTCCACCGCCTACTTAGCGGCAACGTGGTGAATCTAGCGCACCGTCTATTGGGCGGGCACCTTTGTGGCCGCCTCTACCACCTGCTCCTGCGTCGCCTCAGCCACACATCCTTCCTCTTCGAAGGCCACCACCTCCGCCTCGTCCATGCACTGGTACAAAAACATGGACTGGAGGTCGACAACGTCTATGTCGGCCTCCGAGAAGCGGGTGCGGCACATCTCCCTGATCTTGGTCCAATCAGCGATCTTGCGACGAGGCATGGCTAGTGGTGGTTGCCTTTTTCGGCTGGTGGTTTGCTCTTTCTTGGGTTTGTTGTCTTCACCATGATCTTTCATCCTTTTCTTTTTGATATCGATTTTGATACATATAAGGTGTCCTACGGATAATGCAATTCGAAGCTATTTGATGTCTGACTCAGGCCTGTATGACCGATCGATCGAAATACTCCAAGACTCCACCTTTGTCATAAATTTCATATATCACATTAGATAGATATCATATTCATGGAATGTGGCCATATTTTATAGACCGCGGCAAAGACGGAAAATGGTCGAGGAGGCGCCGGAAGTTTTCTGGCCGCGGAAGGAAAGACGCGCGCGGGAAACGGAAAGTTAGTTGGCGGAAAACGCTCAACCGTGTAGAATGCCGCCTTCTTTGATAGCCGATGTCACGTCGTCATTAACGTCCCATCGTCGAGGGTGTCAAACGGTGACAATAGTGAAGACGGACAAATAAATCAAGCCGCTGGCTGCGGTTGACTGAACAAATCGAATCACGATCTAAAAATAACCATGATCCGACCCAAACAGATAGAAACGAATCGTTTCGATCGGCCATTTGGATCGGCTCCGGTAGAGATGTCCTTAGAGCATCTCCACTCGGCTACCTAGGACGCCGATCCGGATGCCGAATTTAGGTCCGAGCGCCAAACAACGGCCCAGTCGTGTACCCAGGAACCTGTTTTCATCCGGATTTGGGCAAACTTTGGTCCGGGCTTCCTAGGCCGTACCCAGGATCCCGGGAACACCCTGGAAACGCCGGACGCAGCGAAAACGGGAGTGGGCCAGCTCTGTCGGCGAGAGAAGGCTGAACTCCCGCTACTTCGCCGACCTCCCGTCCTTTTCTTTCTCCCCTCCCGCCTTTCTTCCCCATTCCTCCCACTCCCACCACTCCGCCGAGCTCACGCCCACCATGCCGCCCAAGGGTTTCGTCCAACCCAGATCGACCCTCGGTCAAAGAAGGCGAGGAAGCCGAGAGCGCCGCTGAAGAAGCCGGAAGGCATGTCCTCCGCCGAGTGGGAGAAGAAGGAGCACGCTAGGAAGATCGTGTCGGACGACCGGAAGGGCAGAAAGGAGAGGGCGAAGCTCCAGCAAGAACAAGAGCCGGCGGCGGCGGAAGAGCAGGCGACCATGAGGGCGAAACAGGCGACGGCGACAAGGTCGGCGTTGATGGCGGCGCCATACCCACCCTACTGGGGAAGCCAGGCAAGCGTCGGCTCTCCTGGCGGATTCTCGCCGATCTCTCCGGCCGGTTTCCAGGAGAGTCAGGCGATTGCTCGGCAGAGATACTCCTCGTCCCCCGAGTTCGACGGCGAGTTTAACCCCAACGTGGTCTTCCCCTGCCCGGCGCCGCGCCCTCCTTCGGCCTTCAACATGGATATCAAATCCCCTGCTCCGCCTCTCCGGCGTGCGTAGGCCCCGCGCTGCGCCGCGGCCCACTGCCTTTCGGCGCAAGCTACGGCGAGGCTGACGCGCGCAACCTACGATAAAAATTCAAATATGTCGCCGTTTCTATTCGCGGGATCTCGGCTGGGTACGCGATTAGAAAACTTGACATACCCATATGCCAAAAACTTATTTTGTCTGGCCAAAGAAATTCCGGAATTCGGCCTAGATTTGAAGATGCTCTTAGACTAAAGCGAGCAGAGCACACCGAAGAACGCACGCATGGTGTAGAAGCGAAGCAACATTTTGCTCTGCTCTCCACTCCTAGACTAGAAGGCCAGTGAACCGTCAGCTGGCTCGTGTAGTCGTGTCGGCGGCCAGATAAGAGAGACGTGATCGGTTCAGCCCACAACGCTGCCCATTCCGCGTGAAAGCAGTCAACCGACCACGGCAAGGGCCAGCCAGCTATACCGCCTCTGTTTGGCATTTAAGTCCGAGCACTAGAAATACCACCACCTTTGCCGCCACTTCAACCTCTCCCTCACTCCTCAGTCCCCAGCACAGCCATCTCCGTCGAGACCGTCGCCGAACCTACAAATCAACGAGGGGGACGAGAAGCTCGGTTTAACCATGGCAGCCATTTTACCCGCGAGGATCTTCTCGCTCGCTGCAGTCGCCGCTCTCCTCGCGGCCGTTTCTTGTCCCGCCTGCGTCGCGGCGGTGCTGTCGACAAAGTACTACGACAAGACGTGCCCCGGCCTGCAGCCCGTGGTGCGGTCCGCGATGGCGCTGGCGGTCGCCGCGGAGCCCCGCATGGGCGCCTCCGTGCTCCGCCTCTTCTTCCACGACTGCTTCGTCAACGGCTGCGACGGCTCCGTCCTTCTGGACGACGCGCCGGGGCTCACGGCCGAGAAGGCCGCCGGCCCGAACCTCGGCTCCCTGCGCGGCTTCGAGGTCGTCGACGCGGTCAAGGCGCAGGTCGAGGCGGCCTGCAACGCCACCGTGTCCTGCGCGGACGTCCTCGCGCTCGCCTCCCGCGACGCCGTGGGCCTCCTCGGTGGGCCGACCTGGACCGTCAAGCTCGGACGCAAGGATTCCCGCACAGCGAGCCAGGCCGCCGCCAACGCCAACCTCCCTGGCCCCGGAGCCAGCCTAGCCGCGCAGCTGGCCTCGTTCGCGGCCAAGGGGCTCTCGGCGCGGGACATGACGGCGCTCTCCGGCGCGCACACGGTCGGGCGCGCGCGGTGCCAGACGTTCCGCGGCCGCGTCAACGGTGGGGACGCCAACGTCAATGCCACGTTCGCCGCGCAGCTCCAGCAAGGGTGCCCGGCCACCAATGGCGTCGGGGACAGCGGCCTCGCACCGTTGGACGCGGAGACGCCCGACGCGTTCGACAACGGTTACTTCCGTGGCCTCGCGCAGCAGCGCGGGTTGCTGCACTCGGACCAGGAGCTCTTCAACGGCGGGTCGGAGGACGCGCTGGTTCGCAAGTACGCTGGCAACGGGGGAATGTTCGCGAGCGACTTCGCTAGGGCCATGGTGAAGATGGGAAGCCTCGAGCCGGCGGCCGGGACGCCGGTGGAAGTCAGGATCAACTGCCGGAAGCCCAATTAGTCAGCTACCGCGCGTGAATGTGCATGCAAAAGGATACAAGATTCACATCTCGAGCAAGTAGAGAAGTGTGCACTAAGACAAATCAGTGATCATGTAAAGACACACATAGTTTAGGACAACCATCAAGACCGTAAATGTAGTGGTGTTTTCAAGATTAGATACTTAGTAAATACATTTTTAATGGATATATACATTTTGCGCGATAGTACTATTTCTTCTTTCTGAGAAATCAAAATAACACGGATTCGCCCATGTTCCATGATACGAGCAGTACAAAGCTCATAAGCGATTAATCTCCTTTTCTTTTTCAAGCTTACCATATCTCAACTATCGTACTTTTGCATATATGTTATTAGAAAATATCACAAAAACCTATCACAACTCTATTCTTCACGTGAAATACTGCCGATTTGGATAATAGGAATGCTATTATAATTTCATAATCTCTCCATTCCATTATTTCTAGTAGTGGTTGTAGTTTAAATTTAAACTAAAACCATAATAAAAATAATGAAATGGAGACAGTCTTCTTCGCACAAGATACCAAAGTTGGTTCAAACCCATTGAATGATGTATTTATGAGGTCATCCGTATCTGTATTATTATATCAAATACTCATGGATGGAAATCAAGCTATGGTTGAAAATTAAACTCTGAAAGCATGTGTTGTCTTATAATATGTCTGGAGGGAGGTTTCTGAATCTTGGAGGTGTTGTAGATCCGGCCGCGTAACGTGATGACATGATGGGCACGCAGGCTCTGAACTGGAAGCATGGTGATATCGTCATCAGTGTACAACAGTTCGCTGACAGCTAGCTATGCGGTCTGTTGCCCGGTTGGAAGAGGCGACATGTCGCTCGGTCGGATTTGTCCCACAACCGCGTTGCATTTAATTGCTCGGCCTACTCGGCGGTACAAGGGAAAATGGGCACGCATCTAGTGATGGGCCGGAGCCCACGTATAGATTTTCTGATGGAAATGACTATGGGAAGGTGCAAAAAAAAAAAATACTAGCTAGACATCTAAAGATGCAAGTGGATCACTATTAGGATTAGGGTACCCTTTACCCTCTTTAGTTAAAAAAAATGAACTAACCTTTTCAAAATGATAATGCTATCATAAAAGTTAGTTCATTTTGTTGAACTAAGGAGGATAGAGGGTACCCTAACATTGACCCACTTTCATCACTATAGACATCACCGACGGTTGAGAAAAACCATCCCGTCTGGTAGTGAGGTAAACAAAAACACCTATAAATTGGTAACCAGTGTATTTTACTAAGCACGATATTCGTCGGGTTTCGCTGAGATCTATTGTTTGAAAGAGCAATAAACATGTAGGAAAATGCCAGCCAGGATCAAAGAGTCCAAGCTCAGCGGAGGGTGTTAATGCTTGGTGGAACAACGCGTGCCCTTTCGGACCATCGATTACATGTTACATAGTTAGGGCATTAGTAGAAAATGGACATTCTATCCCGGTTTGTAAGGGCTTTTAGTCCCGGTTGTCCAACCGAGACTACGAAATTATGACTAAATGTCATCTTTTTTAGTCCTGGTTGTGCCATAAATCGGGACTAAAGGCCCTCCCGAGGTCGCGGTCGAGCGCGAGACAACACAAATCGGACTAGAGATATTTTTTTTGAATTTTGTTTTTCATTTTTTTCAATTTTATTTGAACTTTTGATTTGTTTGACTCTTTAATCTCTCTCTCTCTCACTTGGAACATTTTTAACACTAACTATAATTAATCTTAGGTCAAATTGCATTTATGGTCATTTTTCGATCGGTCACCCATCCTATCATTATTCCACCACAACACGCTTAACTTTTGTGTTTTACTAGATGTCCTTGCGTGAAGCCCATTTATATCTGGTTGTCAAGACTATCATATCAATCCTATTAGCTCATATCAATATGTCACACGTCTTTATTTTTGAGAGAGATTTAGATTACAATTAACATCTACGATTATACTCATCTGATTATACTCATCTGACTCTTAATAGGAAGAGCCTTAGTAAGTCCATCAGCTATCTGATCTCTGGTAGAAATAAACTTGATATATAAATTGTTGCTGGCAACTCATTCGCGAACAAAATGATAGTTAATCTCAATGTGCGTTGTGCGAGCATGGAAGACACGATTGACAAACAAATAGATGGCACCCAAGTTGTCACACCATAAGCATGACTTTTCTTTCAAATTCACACCAAGCTTAGTAAGAAGAGTTTCAACCCATATTAACTCAGTAGTTGCATTTGCTAAAGCCTTATATTCACCCTCAGTACTAGATCGTGATCACAGTGGCTTGTTTTGTTTCCTGGCACTCCAGGAGATTAGATTAGGACCAACAAAAATAGCAAAACCATCTCTGAAACGTCTATCCTCAAGGCATCCTTCCCAATTTGTATCTTAAAAAGCACTAAGGAGTGTATATATAGATTTCTTAATTGTTATACCAAGCGGAGAAGTGTCCTTGACATATCGAAGAATTCTTTTAGCATCTATCCAATGAGGTGTGGTGGGAGCATGAAGATACTGACAGACCTTGTAAACAGAAAACGATAGGTCTGGACGAGTAAGAAAGATACCGACAGACCTTGTAAATAGAAAACGATAGGTCTGGACGAGTAAGAATTAAGTACTGAAGATCCTCAACTATGCTTCTGTATAGTGTACTATCATTAGGACCAAGAGGCGTACCTTCATGAAGATACAATGGCTCAGATCGAGACAGGGGTGTAGGGGCCGACTTGCAGTCAAGCATGCCAACCTTGGCTAGGAGATCATTGGCATATTTTCCACTGTAAGTAACAGACCATCTGGTATCCTTTTGACTTCAGTTCCAAGAAATAAATTAAGCTCACCCAAATCTTTAATAGCAAATTTGTCATTGAGATTTTGAGCAACACTGAGATAGCTTGATCAAAATATCTAGTCACAATAATGTTATCAACATATATTAACACAAAAAATTATAACTCCAGACTTGTTATAGAGGAACAAAGAAGTGTCAGCTTTGGAGGGGAGAAAACCAAGATCATGCAACTTGGAACTCAAACGAGAATACCATGCACGGGGAGCCTGTTTTAAACCATACAAAGATTTGTCAAGTCTGATAATATGATGAGGTGCATCAGGATGTTCAAAACCAGGGGGTTGTTTCATATAGACCTCCTCTTTCAGAACATCATGAAGAAACATGTTCTTGACATCTAGGTGCCATAAATTCCAGCCACAAGAGATAGAGATGGAGAGAACAATTCTGATAGTAGCTATTTTTACTACTAGACTGGAGGTATCTTCAAAATAACTGCCATACATTTGCTAGAAGCCCTTGCCCACTAACCGGGCCTTATAGTGATCAATGGATCCATCAGCATGGCGTTTGATGCGGTAGACCCATTTACAGTTAATGATGTTTTTATTGGTGCTCGAGGGAACCAAACTCCAAGTCTTGTTTGTCATGAGAGCATCGTATTCTTCTTGCATAGAAGCAGCCCCTAGTTCGTGTCATTGAGAGCACCAGACAAAGTGCGAGGTTCTCCTGTGGAAGAAACTATACCATATCGTACAGTACCATCAGTTTGGGTTGTCAGATACCTTTTTATAGATGATTGTGTGGCTCAGGCGGAGGTGCTGGCGATGCAGCATGTGCACCTAAATCAGCAACTAAGGAGGCCGGTGCAGACGATCCAGCTGCATGGGGGCAATGATTTCCCTGATCATTGTCGGAGGGGTAGTGTCAACACCCGGATTTTTCAATCCTAGATGTCTGTTATGCCATACATCGCAATCCCAGGATTACCATTTTTGCGAGACATAACAGAATTGGATACCATAGTACATCATCCATTACAAACGATACATACGTTCTTACAAAAATAGGGATCTCATGATCCAGTTCTTAATACAACATCAAGCAGCGGAATACGTAATAATAATGGTAGCGTAGGCGAAGCTCCATCTTCGGGGTCACATGCAATGCTGACGATGGGAGATGATCCTAGTTGTCGTAACCTTCCTGGGGTCCATCTTCCAGGTACTCCTCTTCATAGTATGGCCATGGGAATAGCCAGGGACAAAGCCATGAGTACTCTTTAAGTACTCGCAAACTAATACTAATAGGAAAAAAGGGGTTTTTGGATAATAGGACACTAGGCTCTAGGGTTGTTTTGTAAAAGCCAGATTTATCTCTACTGAGTTCTAAATCTAGTCACAATTTTATAATTCCTAGCCGGGAACTTGTATTTCAATATCACAACTCTGTTGTGGTCAAGTCAAAATCTTATTTCATTTCAAAGGTCATTTTGAAAAGTCTGACGGGGGAACAGTATGGCCACTCCAACTGTCCATAACCGCGGACGCGGCTATTCGAATAGTTTGACACTCTGCATAGATTGTGCACTTTCACCACAATATTCTATACATCCGTCAGGAACAAATTCTGAATTCACCATACTCAGTATGCGGATAATCAATCCTAACCTTTCGATTACACGCCCTAGTATAAGCACCTCTCCTGTGAGTTTGGCCTCCCAACCATGACCAACTGTCATCTTGGGTACTGCACAGGTGGACAATCTTCACAAGGTAGCCTCAGCTCAGACCTTGGCCGTGAGGGAACTAATACTAAGGAATATAAGTTTCCAGTCAAGCCCTACCCAATATTCGGATATTGTGGTTGTACGATAAAATTGGAATGGTATCGCATCCAGACAACCATCGGTTTTATAAAGGGCTAAGGCTCATGCCTCAACATTTTTATCACCAAAGTTCTCAAGTGTTTGGAAACACATGTCCAAACATTTCAATAGAATGATCCATCATTCCAAGGTTTTCATAACCATTTTTCCACCAAGTATTCCCATCTAAAGTTGATCAAGTTTTATGCTTAGCACTAGCATCTACAGGTGGGGGTAGTAATGATGAGGGGTGGTAACTAGTGGAGTTTCAACTAAGTACAACCTCATGTCTCAGGCTGATGTCAAGGTTTCTAACTTAGGCCAAATTTTATGCTCTTTATGCCACCTTCAGCATCTTTCCAAAATCTACTAGTCACTTAAGCAAACTCTAAGTAAGCTTTGATAAAGAAATAAAGTAAGAAGCTTGCACATAAAACTAGGATTTGGTTTATCAGGTGGGGGTGATCACTTATGCTTAAGGCATAAAGTAGGTGTAGTAACAAGTATGGGCTTGCATAGGTAAAGTATCTTGCAAGTGTTAGCTTGCACATTCACTAGTAGTCTTAGACTTGCATAGTTACTAGCTTGCCTTGTGCAGAGCAGTGGTTGAAGTTCTCCTCGGCTTCTTCTTCGTAGTATCCTCCTTCCTCCTCGTATCCTTGGTCGGTACTAGCGTCTATAAATAAATACGAGGTATACAATCACCAAACAATACTTAAATACTTGCAATCATCACACACAAGGGTCCTATGGATGATCTAGCATCATCTCTAACATTACAAGGTTAAGGCTTGATTTAATTCCTTTGATTTTTAGAAAATTAATTTCTACTCATTGAAAAATTACTTAAGATTTAATATTCCCCAAACCCAACATGGGATCATGTTGACACATGTCATCACCACATATTGTAGTCCATGGGAATGTGATTTAAGGTGGTGTCACAATTTAATAAGGTTTTACCCTTTTATTTTAATTAATTAAAGTGGCTAGAAATGCTTATGTAGCATTCTTTTATTACTTGAACATTATTTCTGCAAGTAAACCTATATATTTTTATATATTCTGAAAGGTATGGTTAAATGTGATTTTTGAGAGTTGGAATCAACTCAAAAGCTATTATGGTTTAAATTTGAAAAATGTTTGAATGCAGAAAAGCTTCTGCCTTGTTATTTTTACCATGGGTGATCTATAGATCCAAATGACTTGAATCCAACGGTCTTGGATTTAGCATTCACAGACCTTTCCAACAAAATTGGTTTCATTCAATTTGGTGCACTGAATCGATCTGGGTTGATTTTTGAAGTTGGGTACAGAAGTATGTTTGAATTGAAATAGAAAAAGGTTTAATTTGAATAACTGGGCTGCGCGGGAAAAGTTACTGGGCCGGCCTGCTAAGCGCAGTGCTCCCGCGGGCTTCTTAAGTGGGTGTCCCCACTGCCGGTGACACGGGCTGGGCGAAGGTATGGGGACGGCGTGGATCGTTCGATCTAGTTCTAATCTAATCTGGGAGTCATCGTCACGCGAGACAACTTCGGCGAGAACGAAACCTAGCACGGCCGGTGAGGGTCTGGGGCTCACTGGTCTTGGCGAGCGGGCGAGAGCAGCGAAGTCGACAACGACGAACTCAGGGGTGGTCGCGGCAGCTCTTGGGGCGGCTCCAATCGCTGGCTCCCTTCTTCTCAAGCAGCGGCAGGCTCCAGTGAAATTCCGGCGAGGTGGTGCTCGCCTTGCTCTGAGAATGGTGTTGCACGATCAGTGAGGAGAGGGGAGTGAGATGGTGTGTAGAATTCGTGTTGGGGTGGTCTCTATTTATAGTCGAGCGAGGGGACCGTCGGGGCGCACGGTGAGATCGTCGGGGGCGATGTTACAGACGGCTAAAGGCATGGGCAAGGGTAGGGGATGGTGCGGTGTCTCCTGGCGATGCTCAACGACATGGTATCGAGGCATGGGGCGGTGTGGTTTGGTCTGGAACGGGCGGTGCTCTGCGCGGCAGAGGCGGCGTCTTCGACGGCGGGCGGTGGCTGTACTTCACGGGGCGGCAAACGGGGATGTTTGGCGGCCTCCTGGGTCGGTGGGGATTGTGTATGCACGCGGCGAGGGCAGCGCGCGGTCTGTGAGTGATGGTCGAGGGTGGCGCTCTGGCGGACGATCAGCATGGTCTGGGTGCGGCTTGTGCGTATGGTCCAGGGCTTGGCAACGCTCGCGGCTGGGACAGTGAGTGGCGGTGGACGGTGGGCTGCCTCCCAGACATGCTGCTAGGCTTGATGCTGCTCCTAGCTTGCTATCGACTATAGGGTGGCAAGAGGGTGCTCGACTATTCACCATTGATGATAATGGCAAGCTCACAGTGGTGCTAGTGCCTGGCTAATCTTCCTAGATGATCCACTGAGTTGTGTGTGAGCTAAATGGGGAACCATTTAGGCAAGAATCACTGCTCACAATAGTGTTTGATGTTTGTTTGATTTGTGTCTGCAACCTGTTTGATGAAATGGCCGCATGAAATCAAGTTTTGAATTTTGAATTGATTTTTGGTGGGTTTGCTAGATTGGTTCTGGTGAGTCTGCAGATGCTTGGGTTTTGAAAATTGAGCTTGTTTGAATAGTTTTTGAAAAAGTGGGATCTTCCCATATGATAAAGATTCAATTTTGAATTGTCATTTAAACTATGCATTGGAAAGTTTTTGGATGATCACAAAGTGGGCCTTGATACTTTGTTATGAGTATATTCAAGGGGTGCAAAGATCCAGAAAAGTTTCTGTTAGGTTCTAAAAGTTTGAGACAACCAAAGTAGGCATGTGAGTTAAATTGGTCAAAGTGACCATTCATTTCATATATGTGTTTTGATTTACTTGTCTTTAGGAAAAGTGTGGGAAATGTTTTAGATGATGTTTATTTCACCTAAGAAACATTTTACAAGCAATGGAACAAACAAACAAGGTGGTTTTAAAGGATTTCAAAATCCATGCATACACATATGCATGCATTCATGATTTCCTTTAGAAAGTTTTTGTTAACCCTAATTTTGATGATTAGATTTTCATGATCCAAGTTTAGTATTTTTGGGATGTTACAAACCTTCCCCCCTTAAACAAAATCTCGTCCCGAGATTTGAAAAAGGACGAAAAGATTACCTAGGATTTGAAGAGGTCGGGAAACTCCGTCCTGATGTGATCTTCGCGCTCCCAGGTAGCTTCCTCTTCTGTATGTTTGCTCCACTGAATCTTGAGAAACTTGATGCTTCGGGTTCGGGTAGTTCGAAAGGCTTCCTCCAAAATGCGGATGGGTACTTCGGGATAGTTCAGGTCATCGTTGATCTCTATGGTCCGATGATTGATATTTTTGAACACTTCGGTCTTCTCGGGGACTTCGAGACGTTTGCGAAGTAACGAGATATGGAACACATTGTGCACAGCTGACATCTCTTCAGGTAGTTCCAGTTGATACGATACTTCTCCTCGACGGTTCAGAATTTTGAAAGGTCCGATATATCTGGGGGCTAACTTTCCTTTGAGTTGGAAACGCTGCATTCCCTTCAATGGCGACACTTTCAGATAAACAAAATCTCCTATATTGAAGGCGAGGTCTCGACGTCTCTTGTCGGCGTAACTCTTCTGTCGGGATTGGGCGGTCTTGAGGTGCTCACGAATCTTGTGAACCTTCTCTTCTGCTTCTCGGAGGATGTCGGGTCCGAAAATCTGACTCTCGTGCTTCACCAGTTCAAAGGGTGCGACACTTTCTTCCGTACATGAATTCAAATGGGGCCATTTGCAAACCGGCTTGGTAACTATTGTTGTAGGAAAATTCTGCAAACGCGTACAGTCTTCCCACTTGGTTCCATATTCTAGCACAGGCTCTCAAAGATATCTTCGAGTATTTGGTTTACTCGCTCGTTTGTCCATCGGTCCGAGGGTGATACTGTGATCGAAATCTAGGCGGGTTCCTAAACCTTCTTGGACTTTCTTCCGTAATCTCAAGGTAAACCGAGTTCCTCGATCCGATACTATGTTCTTGGGGACTCCATGCAACCGACGATTCTAGCGATGTATAGCTCGCTAGCTTCGAACTCGATAGGTGGTTTTGACGGCAAGAAATGGGAGACTTTGGACAATCATCACTATGACCCAAATAGAGTCATCACCCCTACTAGAAGTAGGTAGTCCAGTGATAAAGTCCATTCCTACAGAATCCCATTTCCATTCCGGAATTTGCAAAGGTTGCAACAATCCAGCGGGTCTTTGATGTCCTGCCTTGACTCGCTGACATATATCACACTTGGCGATATAACTTCCGATTTCTCTCTTCATCTTATGCCACCAAAATTGCTCTTTCAAATCTTGATACATCTTGGTTCCTCCGGGATGGATAGAATAAAGAGTATCATGAGCCTCCTTCAAGATAACTTCTTTCAACTCCGAATCTGCTGGTACACAAAGGCGTCCTTTGTACCACAACACTCCTTCTTCGTCCTCGGTGAATCCGGGTACCTTGCCTGTACCGATACGACGCTTGATTCCGTCGATACTGGCATTTCCCTTCTGCGCCTCTTTAATCTGACTAATCAAAGTGGGCTGAAGTTCTATGCTAGCCAAAAATCCTTCACTTACTAATTCCATTCGAAAATCTTCCATCTCCTTGTGCAAACTTGGCTACTCCTTCAAAATCATGGAGTTCAAGCGGCACGGCAATCTGTTAAGGGCATCTGCTACCACGTTGGCTTTACCAGGGTGATATTGAATGTCCAGGTCGTAATCCTTGATTAGCTCAATCCATCTTCTCTGCCTCATATTCAACTCCTTCTGAGTGAATATATACTTTAGGCTCTTGTGATCCGAATAAATCTCACAACGATTTCCCATCAGGTAATGTCTCCATGTCTTCAGGGCTAGGACTACGGCTGCGAGTTCGAGGTCATGGGTTGGATAGTTTTGCTCGTGCTGCTTCAATTGCCGAGATAGATAAGATATAACTTTGCCTTCTTGCATTAGCACACATCCGAGACCAATCTTGGATGCGTCACAATACACATCGAAGGGCTTCGTGATATCCGGCATGATTAAGATTGGGGCTGATATCAATCTCCTCTTGAGTTCTTGAAAACTCGCTTCACACTTGTCTTTCCATTCAAACTTCTTGTCCTTCTTCAGCAATTGGGTCATGGGTCTGGCGATACTCGAAAATCCTTCTACGAATTTGCGGTAATATCCCGCCAATCCGAGAAAAGCACGAACTTGGGTTTGAGTGGTTGGGGCTTGCCAATCTTCTATGTCTTTCACTTTGGCAGGGTCAACGACAATTCCTCCGGCTGATACAATGTGACCGAGGAATCCTACTTCCTGTAACCAGAATTCACATTTGCTAAACTTTGCATATAGCTGATGCTCTCTAAGGGTTCCAAGAATGGTCCTTAGGTGTAGCTCATGTTCTTCTTCCGATTTGGAATAAATCAGAATGTCATCGATGAAAACAACGACAAACTTATCCAGGAAGTCCATAAAAATCTTATTCATGAAGTTCATGAAATAAGCAGGGGCATTGGTTAATCCAAAAGACATGACTGTATACTCGTACAATCCATATCTGGTGGTAAAGGCAGTCTTTGGAATATCCTCTGCATGAATTTTGAGTTGATGATAGCCAGTTCTAAGATCAATCTTAGAAAACACCTGGGCACCGGTCAACTGATCAAACAAATCTTCTATCTTGGGCAAGGGGTACTTGTTCTTGATGGTGACATCATTCAACTTCCGATAATCCGTACACAAACGGTTACCTCCATCTTTCTTGTCCACAAATAAGATAGGTGATCTCCATGGTGACGCACTTGGTTGAATCAATCCAATTTCTAGCATGGAATCCAGTTGCTTCTTCAGTTCTGCTAGTTCCGACGGGTTCATACTATAGGGTCTCTGGGCTATGGGTCCGGTTCCGGGGATTAGTTCAATGATAAACTCGATATCCCGATCTGGGGGCATACCGGGCAAAACATCTGGAAATACATCGGGGTATTCACAGACTATCCGGACTTGGTCAATGGTAGGTTGGGCTAGACTCTTGTTACACTTGAATTGGCGAGGTAAGGTTTCAGATATATGCTCGACGGTTATTCCGGTGGTACTGGTCATGGTGATGGCTTTCTTAGCATAGTCAATCAATCCCTTATGCTTGGACATCCAATCCATTCCTAGTACTACTTCCAAACCTTTAGTTCCGAGTACTATTAGATTAGCATAAAAATCTATGCCATGGATTCGGATAGGGACGGCTTTGCAAATTTTCCTAGCCTTGGTGGTTGATCCGGGAATTTGCACAATCATAACATGCTTCAGTTTGGTTGGTTGAATTTTACTAGTGCATGCAAATTCTTCGGTGACAAATGAATGCGAGGCACCAGAGTCAAACTACACTCTTGCAAGTACTGAATTAACAGAAAACATACCCAGCACGACGTCTGGCGCTTCCTGAGCTTCTTCAGCATGCATGAGAAAAATACGGCCATTGCGGTTGAGTGAATTCCCTGGGGCAAATCTTCTCCCTGGCTGAACACGACGCTGCTGCTAAGCTGGGATAGTGGCATTGGGGGCTATAGCGTTCTTCTTGTTGGGGCATTCGTTGGAATAGTGGCCTTTATTTCCACAGTCATAACAAGTCACTTGGGACTTGTCCTTGGCTGCGATAGGCACAGCATTGCTTCCAGTCCTCGGGGCAGTGTTGGGGTTGGCGGTAGCATTGTTGGTGTTGAACTTGGGTGGGGCACGGGTGCAATGGCTAGAGTTGTCAGGGTTGTTGTGATTTCCTCCGGGTCTAGGGTTTCCATGGTTGGGGTAGGTCGGACGGGTCATAGGGGGTCTATTGGTTCTTGGGGCAAATCCTGGAGATGGGTTGGGGCGATACTTTGGGGTCTGATGGGTTCCTGGCTGATGCATCATGCGATGCTTGCGGTTCTCATTGGCTTGGTTGATCTTTCCTTCCATTTGGATGGCAGAGTCGACAAGGGCTTCAATATCAGCAAAGGGGATATTGACTAACACCGTCTGCATCTCGTCATGCAGACCATTCAGGAATATTTCTTTCTTCTTGGCTTCGGTGTCTATCTCGTCCGGGGCATACCTAGCTAATGACAAAAATTTGTCACGGTATTCCACTACAGTCATACTTCCTTGTTTTAGCTCTCTGAACTCGTCTCTCATTCTCTTGATCAAACCTGGTGGCACATGGGTTCTGCTGAACTTGACCTTGAATTCCTCCCAGGTCATCATCTGGCCTCCGGTCATTGCACGAACGCTGTTCCACCATGCCCTGGCATCTCCGGCTAGATAATGGGTGGCGAATAGGACTTTCTCGTTGGCTTCCACTCCAGCGACTTCTAAGTTGTTTTCCATGGTTTGCAGCTAATCATCTGCATCTAGGGGTTCTTCTGACTTGGTGAAAATGGGTGGGTTAGTATCTTGGAAATTCTTGAGCTTAGATCCATGGTTGTCCTGATTTCCGTGGCCTTGGTTGTTGTGGGCTAGCTGGGCTATCTATTGCAGAGTGGCTAGGTTGGCTTGACATTCTGCTTTTTCAGCTTCGCGGTCAGAAGTCAACATTTGCAGGATCTGCAACATCGGGTCCGGGTCTGAACCACTTCCTCCACGTGGCATCTGAAGATTGATATAGATCATGAGAAAAGAGGGAAATTTCTAAGGTCTTGGGTCTTTGAAAAGTTTTTAAATGTTTGACTCAGATTTTTCTAGCAACTTGCTTTTTCATTCATTCATATCACATAGTACAACACACACCACAACAAAGAAAACAGATGGTTTTAAGAACCATTCTGAAAACTACGATATAGTGGGACCAACTACTACTCACTACGCTAGTGCTAAGTGCTACTACTCCTCGGAGTCTGTGGCTTCATCATATTCATCATCATCGATGAAGGCGAAATCATCCTCATCGGTGAAGAAGTCCATGGCCTGATCCTCCAGAAAATCATCGTCATCGCTGAGATAAGAGTAAGGGTCTCCACGAAGATCCTCTCTTGCATTCTCCCTTTCCTCCAACTGCATGTCTCTCTCGTGGATGGTCTCCTCCAGATGAGATCTTGATGCGAAGACGAGCAATAATCGCTCCTTTTGTCGAGTGGCCGGCGAGACTTGCGATCCTTTGCAAGCATGGCTATGGTCTGATCCTTCGTCTTGATGATGGCAGACTTGTGGTTGCAGTAGTCACGGCAGTTGTCCAAGTCTTGCTGACGATCATACATCATGAAGCTAAGGTGTTCCAATTGAGTCTTCAGCTCGGGGTGGTATGGGGCTTCCAGTGGTTGTCCATTTGCATCACGCCTTGGGCAAAACTCAAAGCGAGTACCCTTGATCTGATTGATGCTCTGCCCACACAGACGGGAAAGAGCTTCCTGCATTTCTCTGGCAAGTCCATCGAGCCAGCTGTTTTCCCTCAAGGTAAACTAAATTCCCTCCGCAGTGGGAGGTTCAATCTTTCCTCAGAGACTTGCAACAATTAGCCACTGCAGATCTTCTCCTCCTTGATCATTGAGTTGAGCTCCAAAGAACTCGGGGTGCGGACGCTCCAGAAGTTCCGAAAGCTGATCCAGATCCCTCTCAAAGATAAGGTCTCCTCCATTCCCAAGTTGGTAAAACTTGTTGTACTTCACGTCCATCTATAAAAATAGAGGATGAGTAGATTAGCAGCGTGATCAAGTGTGTCAAAATTTTATGTATTTTGCAAGAGTTTTTGAGGAACATGAATTTTTATGAAAGAATCAAAGAGATAAGAATGAGAATAAGTTTTTGTAAATATTTGTTTTCTTTGGTTTTGAAACTAAGTTTTTGATTCAAACGTGCAGTCTAACTAGGGTCTCCTATGGTCAGGATGGCTCTGATACCAACTTCTCAACACCCGGATTTTTCAATCCTACATGCCTGTTATGCCATACATCGCAATCCCAGGATTACCATTTTTGCGAGACATAACAGAATTGGATACCATATTACATCATCCATTACAAACGATACATAAGTTCTTACACAAATAGGGATCTCATGATCCAGTTCTTAATACAACATGAAGCAGCGGAATATGTAATAATAACGGTAGCGTAGGCGGAGCTCCATCTTCGGGGTCACAGGCAATGCTGACGATGGGAGATGATCCTAGTTGTCGTAACCTTCCTAGGGTCCATCTTCCAGGTACTCCTCTTCATAGTCTGGCCATGGGAATAGCCAGGGACAAAGCCATGAGTACTCTTTAAGTACTATGAACTAATACTAATAGGAAAAGGGGTTTTGGATAATAGGACACTAGGCTCTAGGGTTGTTTTGTAAAGCCAGATTTATCTCTTGAGTTCTAAAGCTAGTCACAATTTTATAATTCCTAGCCGAACTTGTATTTCAATATCACAACTCTGTTGTGGTCAAGTCAAAATCTTAGTTCATTTCAAGGTCATTTTGAAAAGTCGGGGAACAGTATGGCCACTCCAATCTGTCCATAATCATGAGACGACTATTCAATAGTTTGACACTCTGCAGAGATTGTACACTTTCACCACAATATTCGATACATCCGTCAGAACAAATCCTGAATTCACCATACTCATGTCACGGATAATCAATCCCAACCTTTCGATTACACGCCCTAGTATAAGCACCTCTCCTATGAGTTTGGCCTCCCAACCATGACCAACTGTCATCTTGGAGTCTTGCAGTGGACAATCTTCACAAGGTAGCCTCGGCTCAGACCTTGGCGTGAGGAACTAATACTAAGGAATATAAGTTTCGATCAAGCCCTACCCAATATTCGGATATTGTGGTTGTACGATAAAATTGGAATGGTATCGCATCCAGACAACCATCGGTTTTATAAAGGGCTAAGGCTCATGCCTCAACATTTTTATCACCAAAGTTCTCAAGTGTTTGGAAACACATGTCCAAACATTTCAATAGAATGATCCATCATTCCAAGGTTTTCATAACCATTTTTCCACCAAGTATTCCCATCTAAAGTTGATCAAGTTTTATGCTTAGCACTAGCATCTACAGGTGGGGGTAGTAATGATGAGGGGTGGTAACTAGTGGAGTTTCAACTAAGTACAACCTCATGTCTCAGGCTGATGTCAAGGTTTCTAACTTAGGCCAAATTTTATGCTCTTTATGCCACCTTCAGCATCTTTCCAAAATCTACTAGTCACTTAAGTAAACTCTGTTGGAGATATGCCCTAGAGGCAATAATAAATGTAGTTATTATTATATCTTTATGTTTATGATAAATGTTTACATTCATGCTATAATAGTATTAACAAGGAAACATTGATACTTGTGTGATTTGTAAACTTAATTTGAAGTCCCTAGTATAGCCTCTATACTTCACTAGCTTGTTGGTTGATTAATGATTGTGGTTTCCCTATCATGAACATTGAGATGTTATCAACAATAAGATCATATCGTTAGGAGAATGATATGGTGGACATACTCCTATAGATAAGCGTAGCATAAAGATCAAGTCATTTCAATAGTTCAATTGCTATATGCTTTCTGATACATAGTAACCTAATTCCTTCGACCATGAGATCATGCATATCACCTTTACCGGATGGATGCTTTGATGACATCAAACACCACACCGTGAATCGGGTGGCTATAAAGGTGGCATTGAGTGTTCGGAAAGTATTGGTTGAAACACATGGATCAAGAGTGGGATTTGTCCATCCATATGACGGATAGATATACTCTGGGCCTCTCGGTGGAATGTCATCCAATTAGCTTGCAAGCATGTGACTGGCTCACAAGGGATCACATATCACGGGAACGAGAAAAGAGTACTTATCGGTAACAAGGTTGAACTAGGTATGCGAGAGATCTGACGATCAAAACCTCGGATAAGTAAACTATCGTGAGAAAAAGGAAATTGGTATCGTATGTAAGTGGTTCATTCGATCATAAAGTAATCTTAGAAATATGTAGAGCCATATGAATTTCAGATTCCTATATTGGTTATTGTTCTGAGAAGTGTCTCGATCATGTCCGCATAATTCACGAACCGTAGGGAGACACACTTAAGGATTGACGTTGTTTTGAGTAGTGATGGTATTATGAGAAAGAGACCGAATGTTGTTCGGAGTCTCGGATGGGATCCGGGATATCACGAGGTGATCCGGAGTGGTCCGGAGAATAAGATTCATATAAGGAAAGTCCCGTTTGAGTTCGGGAATGATTCCTGTTTTCATCGGGAATGTTCTAGAAGGTTCGGATTGTCCAAGCACTCGGGGAGGGTACATGAATGTGTCATTACATATTGAATGATTGCATCATGTACTAAGTGTTCTTGCTGTTCCAAATAAAGGATTAAATTGAATCCTAAACAGAAAAGTCAAATGGCGTTTAAAAGTCAAGCGGCTAAAACAGAAACTTGGGAAACAAGCAAGAGGTGGTTGGAACCGACTTGGGAGGAGTCCCTCCAAGCCGGGCGCCAACCAAGGCCGACTTGGGAGGACTCCTCCCTTGGCCGCCCCTCCCACCTATAAAAGTAGGGGCAGGGCCTCCTCCTCTAGACACACAAGTTCCTATCCTCTAATCTCCGGTTTAGAGCCGTTTTGGTTTAAAGCTTCTAATTGCCCTAGCCTTCGGTTTAGAGCCTTCTAATTGGTGTGTCTAAATCTCTAGACCACTAATATCTCTCTCTCATACTCCACCATAATCGCTCCGGCTTAAGGCGAAGCCCTGCGGGATCTCCCCTCTACTTCCGGTACCACGCCGTTGTGCTGCCGGAATCACGAGGAGAGTGCTACAACCTCCGCTTTCTGGAACAAGGAGAGGAAGGTCTTCGAAAGTCGAGCGTGTGACCGATTGCGAAGCGCTGGCCGGAACGCGCCCGGAAGGATCGTCTACACGATCTTGAGATCGGGAAGAGTACGACTACATCACCCACGAGAATCCGCTCTCGTTAAACACTTTGGAATATTCGAGGGTAAGTTATTCCATCGACTCGTTGCTACAATCTAGTAGATAGATCTTGGCTTGTTTGTTTGTATGCGATAGAAAATTTTTGTTTTCCATGCTCTGAACCAACAAAGGGTATGTCAGTCGTGTCTATATGTAGATCTGTTGCTGAGTAGAACACAATGGTCATTGTGGGCGTTGATGCTTTTATTGTCGATTGCTTCTTGTGTACTTTGCATCTTGCGGTATGTTGGGATGAAGCGGCCCGGGCTAACCTTACATGACATCGTTCATGAGACTTGCTCCACGCTTTTCATGCAACTTGTATTGCATAAGTGGCTTTGCGGGTGCCTGTTTCTCCTAGCAAAGTTAAGATCCAATTTACAACGGGTGATCAACAATGCTAGTATCAATGTTGTGGTTCTTTTTCGTAAGTTAGAACGACACTTATTGAAAGCCCCAAACCATGTAAAATATGCAAAGAAAGTAGAGGCGTCTAACTTTGTTTTGCAGGGGTGTGCAGTGATGTGATATGTCCATGATTGTGATTATTTTTGATGTATGCAATGATCCTTATTGTAAGTTGGCAACCGGCTGGAGCCATATGGTTGTCTTTAATTTATGTTAAGACCCGCGTGTCTATTCAAAGTAGTTGTAATAGTTGAAGCCGGTGGACGACAACCATGGAGAAGCGTCATTGACCTTGACGCAATGCCGGTGATGATGGAGATCATGTTCGTGCTTGAAGATGGAGATCGGAAGCACAAAGAAGAAAGGCCATATCATATCACATATTATTGAATTGCATGTGATGTTAATCCTTTATGCATCTTGTATTGCTTAGTAGACGACGGTAGCATTATAAGATGATCCCTCATGCACATCAATTTCAAGTCATAAAGTGTTCACCCTTAGTTAGCACCGTTGCTAAAGCTTGTTGTTTCGAAGCACCACGTGATGATCGGGTGTGTTAGATTCTGCAAGTGTATACAACGTGAGCAAGCCAGATTTGCTCATGCGGAAACTAAGGTTTGATCTTGACAAGCCTAGCATGTACAGACATGGTCTCGGAACACGGATCACCGAAAGGTAAAGCATGAATCATATAGTAGATATGATGAACATGACGATTGTTCGCCATTGAAACTATATCAACTCTCGTGATGATCGGTGTTGATGTAGTGGATTTGGTTCGTGTGATCACTAAAACAATGTGAGGGATGTTGTTTTGAGTGGGAGTTCACCTAGTTTAATTTCATTAATTAATTTGAACTCAATTTGTCATAAACTTAGTATAAACTATTGCCAATATGTTGTAGATCAATGGCAGCCCCTACCATCAATTTTAATGCGTTCCTAGAGAAAGAAAAGTTGAAAAACAATGGAAGCAACCCGGATTGGTTCCAATTTGAGGATTGTCCTCACGGTGGTAATTTGACCTATGTCTTTGGATGCACCATTGGGTGACCACTGCGGTGATGCTCGATGAAGTAAAGAATGTTTACCTTGCTCGGAAGAATCGATTACTCCATAGTTCGATGTGCTATCTTGGATGGTTTGGAATCGAGCTTCGAAAAGGTTTGAAGAGTCGGACCCATATGATATTGTCGAGGATCTCAAATTGATTTTTGAGACTCATGCGGCAATTGAAAGCTATGAGGCTTCCGAAAGTTCTTTAAGCGCAAGATGGAAGAAGCAGCTCAAATCGGTGAGCATGTGCTTAAGATGTCTGCAGGCACGCAAACAAACTTCAAAGCTTGGGTATAGTGATTCCTAATGCTTTGGGGATTTACCGTGTCCTCCAATCACTACCACCAAGTTACAAGAACTTTGTGATGAACTACAACATGCGAGAACATGAACAAAGAGTTGCGGAACTGTTTGCTATGTTGAAATCTGCGAAGTGGAGATCAAGAAAGAGCACCAAGTGTTGTTGGTCAATAAGACCACCAAATTCAAGAAAAGGCAAGTCTAAGCAAAGGGACACTTCAAGAAGGGTGGTAAGAAAGTTACCACGCGTGAAGAAGACCAAGGCTGGACCCAAGCACGATCTTGAGTGCTTTCTTGCAAGGGAGAAGGTCCTTTGAGCGGAATTGCCCAAAGTACTTGGCGGATCTGAAGAACGGCAACATCAAGAAGAAAGGTATATCGATATACATGTTATTGATGTGTATCTCACTAGTACTCGTAGTAGTGCACAGGTATTTGATCTTGGTTCGGTTGCTCATATTTGTAACTCGAAGCTTGGTCTTTGCGAATAAACGGAAGCTAGCGAAGAACGAGGTGACGATGCGCGTGGGAAACGGATCAAAGGTTGATGTGATCGCGGTCGGCACGCTACCCCTTCATCTACCATCGGGATTAGTTTTATACTTAAATAATTGTTATTTAGTGCCTGCGTTGAGCATGAACATTATATCGGGATCTTGTTTATTGCGAGACGGTTACTTGTTTAAGTCCGAGAATAATGGTTGTTCGATTTATATGAGTAATATGTTTTATGCACACGCACCTTTGATAGATGGTCTATTCTTATTGAATCTCGATAGTGTAAATACACATATCAACAACATTGAGGCTAAACGTTTGAAATCAAGCGATAATTCGACCTATATGTGGCATTGTCGTCTTGGTCACATTGGAGTGAAACGTATGAAGAAACTCCATTCCGATGGACTTCTTGAATCACTTGATTTTGAATTACTTGAAAGATGCGAAGCATGTCTGATGGGAAAAATGACTAAGACTCCATTTTCTGGTATGATGGAGCGAGCTACGGACTTATTGGAAATCATACATACCGATGTGTGTGGTCCAATGAGTGTAGCATCGCGCAGTGGTTATCGTTATGTTCTTACCTTCACGGATGACTTGAGTAGATATGGGTATATCTATTTCATGAAACATAAGTACGAAACTTTCGAGAAGTTTAAGGAGTTTCAAAGTGAGGTAGAGAATCAATGTTACAAGAAGATTAAATTTCTACGTTCTGATCGTGGAGGTGAATATCTAAGTTACGAGTTTGGCGAGCATTTAAAGAAATGCGGAATACTTTCACAATTGACACCGCCGGGAACACCACAGCGTAATGGTGTGTCCGAACGTCGTAATCGAACTCTCTTAGATATGGTTCGTTCTATGATGTCACTTACAGATTTACCACTATCATTTTGGGGTTATGCATTAGAAACAGCCGCATTCACTTTAAATAGGGCACCGTCTAAATCCGTTGAAACGACACCGTATGAATTATGGTTTGGGAAGAAACCTAGATTGTCGTTCCTTAAAGTTTGGGGATGCGAAGCCTATGTAAGGAAGTTCTGATGGACAAGCTTGAACCCAAAGCGGAAAAATGCGTCTTCATAGGATACCCGAAGGAAACTATTGGGTATACTTTCTATCATAGATCCGAAGGCAAAATCTTCGTTGCCAAGAATGGATCCTTTCTAGAGAAGGAATTTCTCTCGAAAGAAGTGGTGGAAGGAAAGTAGAACTCTCGAGGTTGTCGAACCTTCTCTCGAAATTGCGAGTAGCGCAGACCTAGGAAGAAGTTCTGTGGTGCTGCACCAATAAGAGAGGAAGCTAATGATGGCATGAAACTTGGTTGAAGTTGCTCTGAGCCTCGGAGGTCAACGAGAACTCGTACCACTCCAGTTGGTATGATCCCGTTATGAGTGTCATGTTGGTGGACAACACCGATGACCCGAGACATATGAGGAAGCGATGATGAGCCCAGATTCCAATAAATGGCAAGAAGCCAGAAATCGAGATTGGATCCATGTACGAAAACCAAGTATGGACTTTGGTGGACTTCTGGGATGGCCGCAAGGTCGAGAACAAATGGATTTTCAAGAAGAAAGCAGATCTTGATGGTAATGTTCGTTTATAAAGCTTGACTTGTCGCAAAGGGTTTCGACAAATTCAAGGAGTTGACTACGATGAGACTTTCTCACCGATGCGAAGCTAAAAGTCTGTGAGGATTATGTTAGCAATCGCTGCATATTATGATTATGAGATATGGCGGATGGATGTCAAAAGCATTCCTCAATGGAGATATTGATGAAGAGTTGTATATGATGCAACCCAAAGGTTTTGTCGATCCTAAAGATGCTAACAAGGTATGCAAACTTCAACGGTCCATCTATGGATTGAAGCAAGCATCCGAAGTTGGAATCAACGTTTTGATAAGGTGATCAAAGTTTTGGTTTTATACAAACTTATGGAGAAGCTTGTATTTACAAGAAAGTGAGTGGGAGCTCAGTAGCATTCTTAATACTATATGTGGATGACATATTGTTGATTGGGAATGATGTAGACCTTCTTAATAGTGTCAAGGAATATTTGAATAATAGTTTTTCAAAGAAGGATCTTGGCGAAGCTTACATATTAGGCATAAAGATTTATAGAGATAGATCGAAACGCCAAATATCATTGTCACTGAGTACATATTTGGACAAAGTTCTAAAGATGTTTGGAATGGAAGAAAGCAAGAAAGGGTTCTTTCCCATGTTGCTTGTCGACCTTGAGTAAAACTCAAAGTCCGACATCGACAGAAGATAGAGAAAGGATGAGTAAGACTCCTATGCCTCGACCATAGGATCTCTAATGTATGCCATGCTATGTACTAGACCCGACATTGCATATCTTTGTTAGTTTAACTAGCAGATATCAAAGTGATCCAGAGTGGATCATTGGACAGCGATCAAAACATCCTTAAGTACTTGAGAAGAACTAAGGATATGGTTCTTTCTTATGGAGGTGATGAACAGCTCGTTGTTAATGGTTACACCGATGCTAGTTGGAACACCGATCCGGATGATTCTAAATCACAACTGGATACGTATTTATTTTGAATGGTGCAGCAAGCTGGAGGAGTGCAAAGCAAAGCGTTGTGGCGAGATCTTCAATCGAATCGAATACATGGTCGCTTCCGGAGGCTTCACAAGAAGCGATATGGATGAAAGAGTTCATTACAGAGCTGGGTGTGGTTCCTAGTACCGGACCCAATGTCTATCTCTTGTGATAACATGGGCGCCATAGCCAATGCGCAAGAACCAAGGTCACACAAGAAGTCAAGCATATCAAGCTGCGTTTTCACGCTATTCGAGAACATATCCGGGATGGGGATATAAAGATTTGCAAAGTACACACGATCTGAATGTGGCGGATCCGTTGACTAAACCTCTCCCGAGGGCAAAACATGACCAACACCAAAGCGCCATGGGTGTTCGTATATTACCATGTAATCTAGATTAGATGACTCTAGTGCAAGTGGGAGACTGTTGGAGATATGCCCTAGAGGCAATAATAAATGTAGTTATTATTATATCTTTGTGTTTATGATAAATGTTTACATTCATGCTATAATAGTATTAACAAGGAAACATTGATACTTATGTGATTTGTAAACTTAATTTGAAGTCCCTAGTATAGCCTCTATACTTCACTAGCTTGTTGGTTGATTAATGATTGTGGTTTCCCTATCATGAACATTGAGATGTTATCAACAACAAGATCATATCGTTAGGAGAATGATATGGTGGACATACTCCTATAGATAAGCGTAGCATAAAGATCAAGTCATTTCAATAGTTCAATTGCTATATGCTTTCTGATACATAGTAACCTAATTCCTTCGACCATGAGATCATGCATATCACCTTTACCGGATGGATGCTTTGATGACATCAAACACCACACCGTAACTGGGTGGCTATAAAGGTGGCATTGAGTGTTCGGAAAGTATTGGTTGAAACACATGGATCAAGAGTGGGATTTGTCCATCCATATGACGGATAGATATACTCTGGGCCCTCTCGGTGGAATGTCATCCAATTAGCTTGCAAGCATGTGACTGGCTCACAAGGGATCACATATCACGGGAACGAGAAAAGAGTACTTATCAGTAACAAGGTTGAACTAGGTATGCAGAGATACCGACGATCAAAACCTCGGATAAGTAAACTATCGTGAGACAAAGGGAAATTGGTATCGTATGTAAGTGGTTCATTCGATCGCAAAGTAATTGTAGAAATATGTGGGAGCCATATGAATTTCCAGATTCCTCTATTGGTTATTGTTCGGAGAAGTGTCTCGATCATGTCCGCATAATTCACGAACCGTAGGGAGACACACTTAAGGATTCGACGTTGTTTTGAGTAGTTATGGTATTATGAGAAAGAGACCGAATGTTGTTCGGAGTCTCGGATGGGATCCGGGATATCACGAGGTGATCCGGAGTGGTCCGGAGAATAAGATTCATATAAGGAAAGTCCCGTTTCGGAGTTCGGGAATGATTCCTGTTTTCATCTGAATGTTCTAGAAGGTTCGGATTGTCCCAAGACTCGGGGGAGGGTACATGAATGTGTCATTACATATTGAATGATTGCATCATGTACTAAGTGTTCTTGCTGTTCCAAATAAAGGATTAAATTGAATCCTAAAACAGAAAAGTCAAATGGCCAGTTTAAAGTCAAATGGCTAAAACAGAAACCTGTGGGAAACAAGCAAGAGGTGGTTGGAACCGACTTGGGGAGGAGTCCTCCAAGCCGCGCCAACCAAGGCCGACTTGGGAGGGACTCCCTCCCTTGGCCCCTCCCACCTATAAAAGGAGGGCCTCCTCTAGACACACAAGTTCATATCCTCTAATCTCCGGTTTAGAGCCGTTTTGGTTTAGAGCTTCTAATTGCCCTAGCCTTCGGTTTAGAGCCTTCTAATTGGTGTGTCTAAATCTCTAGACCACTAATAGCTCTCTCTCATACTCCACCATACTCGCTCCGGCTTAAGCCTGCATGGGATCTCCCTCTACTTAGGTACGCCGTTGTCAGCCGGAATCACGAGGAGAGTGCTACAACCTCCGTCACTTTGAAACAAGGGAGAGGAAGGTCTTCGTCGAGTACCGAACGTGTGACCGACTGCGGAAGCGCTTCCGGAACGCAGCGCCGGAAGGATCGTCTACGCGATCTTGAGATCGGGAAGAGTACGACTACATCACCCACGAGAATCCGCTCTCGTTAAACACTTTGGAATCTTCGAGGGTAAGTTATTCCATCGACTCGTTGCTACAATCTAGTAGATAGATCTTGGCTTGTTTGTTTGTATGCGATAGAAATTTTTTGTTTTCCATGCTACGAACCAACAAACTCTAAGTAAGCTTTGATAAAGAAATAAAGTAAGAATGTTGCACATAAAACTAGGATTTGGTTTATCAAGTGGGGGTGATCACTTATGCTTAAGGCATAAAGTAGGTGTAGTAACAAGTATGGGCTTGCATAGGTAAAGTATCTTGCAAGTGTTAGCTTGCACATTCACTAGTAGTATTAGACTTGCATAGTTACTAGCTTGCCTTGTGCAGAGCAGTGGTTGAAGTTTTCCTCGGCTTCTTCTTCGTAGTATCCTCCTTCCTCCTCGTATCCTTGGTCGGTACTAGCGTCAATATGTAAATACGAGGTACACAATCACCAAACAATACTTAACTACTTGCAATCATCACACACAAGGGTCCTATGGATGATCTAGCATCATCTCTAACATTACAAGGTTAAGGCTTGATTTACTTCCTTTGATTTTTAGAAAAGTAATTTCTACTCATTGAAAAATTACTTAAGATTTAATATTCCCCAAACCCAACATGGGATCATGTTGACACATGTCATCACCACATATTGTAGTCCATGGGAATGTGATTTAAGGTGGTGTCACAATTTAATAAGGTTTTACCCTTTTATTTTAATTAATTAAAGTGGCTAGAAATGCTTACGTAGCATTATTTTATTACTTGAACATTATTTCTGCAAGTAAACCTATATATTTTTATATATTCCAAAAGGTATGGTTAAATGTGATTTTTAGAGTTGGAATCAACTCAAAAGAAATTATGGTTTAAATTTGAAAAATGTTTGAATGCAGAAAAGCTTCTGCCTTGTTATTTTTACCATGGGTGATCTATAGATCCAAATAACTTTAATCCAACGGGCTTGGATTTAGCATTCACAGACCTTTCCAACAAAATTGGTTTCATGCAATTTGGTGCACTGAATCGATTTGGGTTGATTTTTGAAGTTGGGTACAGAAGTGTGTTTGAATTGAAATAGAAAAAGGTTTAATTTGAATAACTGGGCTCTTGGGGAAAAGTTCTTGGGCCGCTGCTTTAGTGCTCCATGCTGCTTAAGTAGGTGTCCCCACTCGTCAGTGACACAGGGCTGGGTGAAGCGGTATGGGACGACGTGGATCGTTCGATCTAGTTCTAATGTAACGACTGGGAGTCATCATCGACGCGAGACAACTCCGGCGAGAACGAAACCTAGCGCGGACAGTGAGGGTCGCTGGGGGCTCACCGGGGTACTGGCGAGGGTCGGCGAGGCGGGCGAACGACTAAGTCGACGACGGCAAACTCAGGGGTGGTCGCGGCAACTCTTGGGACGACTCCAATCGCTGGCTCCCTTCTTCTCCGGCAGCGGCATGCTCCAGTGAAATTCCGGCTAGGTGGTGCTTGCCTTGCTCTAAGAATGGTGTGGCACGATCAGTGAGGAGAGGGGAGTGAGATGGTGTGAAGAATTCGTGCTGGGGTGGTCTCTATTTATAGTCGAGTGAGGGGACCATCGGGGCGCATGGTGATCTCGTCGGGGGCGATGTTACAGGCGGCTAAAGGCATGGGCAAGGGTAGGGGACGGTGCGGTGTCTCCTGGCGATGCTCAACGACATGGTCTCGAGGCATGGGGCGGTGTGGTTTGGTCTGGAACGGGCGGTGCTCTGCGCGGCAGAGGCGGCGTCTTCGACGGCGGGCGGTGGCTGTACGTCACGGGGCGGCAAACGGGGATGTCTGGCGGCCTCCTGGGTCGGTGGGGATTGTGTATGCACGCGGCGAGGGCGGCGCGCGGTCTGTGGGTGATGGTCGAGGGTGGCGCTCTGGCGCACGCTCGGCATGGTCTGGGTGCGGCTTGTGCGTATGGTCTAGGGCTTGGCAATGCTTGCGGCTGGGACAATGAGTGGCGGTGGACGGTGGGCTGCCTCCCAGACATGCTGGCTAGGCTTGCTGCTACTCCTAGCTTGCTGTCGACTATGGGGTGGCAAGAGGGTTCTCGGCTATTCACCATTGATGACAATGGCAAGCTCACAGTGGTGCTAGTGCCTTGCTAATCTTCCTAGATGATCTACTGAGTTGTGTGTGAGCTAAATGGGGAACCAGTTAGGCAAGAATCACTGCTCACAATAGTGTTTGATGTTTGTTTGATTTGTGTCTGCAACCTGTTTGATGAAATGGCCGCATGAAATCAAGTTTTGAATTTTGAATTGATTTTTGGTGGGTTTGCTAGATTGGTTCTGGTGAGTCTGCAGATGCTTGGGTTTTGAAAATTGAGCTTGTTTGAATAGTTTTTGAAAAAGTGGGATCTTCCCATATGATAGAGATTCAATTTTGAATTGTCATTTAAACTATGCATTGGAAAGTTTTTGTATGATCACAAAGTGGGCCTTGATACTTTGTTATGAGTACATTCAAGGGGTCCAAAGATCCAGAAAAGTTTCTGTTAGGTTCTGAAAGTTTGAGACAGCCAAAGTAGGCATGTGAGTTAAATTGGTCAAAGTGACCATTCATTTCATATATGTGTTTTGATTTAGTTGTCTTTAGGAAAAGTGTGGGAAATGTTTTAGATGGTGTTTATTTCACCTAAGAAACATTTTACAAGCAATGGAACAAACAAACAAGGTGGTTTAAAAGGATTTCAAAATCCATGCATGCACATATGCATGCATTCATGATTTCCTTTAGAAAGTTTTTGTTAACCCTAGTTTTGATGATTAGATTTTCATGATCCAAGTTTAGTATTTTTGGGATGTTACAGGTAGTGACAGGTGCATGCAGCCGCTTGGTACCAGGCAAGCCAAGCGCATGTGCACATGGCGGGGACGATGCTTCGGCCAAGGCTGAACCGTGTGGAGCTGGTGACACGATAGGGACATGGAAGGCGGAGATGACTAGTGCACGAGCCAAGGAGGGTGCAAGAGAATCTGCTCCGGAGTTTGCGCCCTCGGGATTAGTGAAGCCAAAAGATTGTTCTTTTGCATCATTTTTGAATGACATACTCTCTTCATTTGCTGCTGAAACTTCAGGAGACGACTCTTTGGGCCGTGGAGCGCTGTTTTGAGTGAAATTTTCTTGTATTTTCCTGAGAAGCATCATACACATGCATGGTAACAAGCATAATTGTAGGCATATGATCATCAATATTATCTGGACCCTCATGAGAAGTGGATGATGGGAAGAGTAAGATTTATTTTTTAAGAAGAGCACCGACATTAGGATGTAGGCCTTCAAAAGGAAAGACATTTTTTTATCAAAGACAACATCACAAGATATATAAACACATCATGTGGATACAACTATTTATTTTACACCTTTATGGAGTGGACTATAACCAACAAATACACACTTTTTAGACCGAAAATCAAGTTTTCGTGTGTTATTGGAGCGAAGCGTAGCCAAACGTTCAAAGAGCATCATAGTTGGTGTGACATTTAGGAGACGTTCAGTGGGAGACTCAAGATTGATGTCTTTTCTAGGGAGCAAGTTTATGAGAAACGTGGCTATGAGAAAGGCTTCATCCCAATACTTGAGAGGCATGGATGCATTGGCAAGCAAGGAAAGGCAAGGCAAGGCCAACCTGAACTACATGACATTGTTTTCTTTCTGCTGAACCATCTTGTTAATGGGCATGGGGACATGAGACATGGTGTGTGATAACAACTTTTTAATAGAAAGCATTTAGTTTATCATACTCACTCCCAATCAGTTTTCATAGTAACAATTTTCTTATCAAACTTGAGCTCAATATATTGCTCATAATTAAGAAATACTTAGGTTATAGCTTCGCTGCACACACTCTACTTCGCCGTGCCCACACATAGACGTCCTTAGCTTCCACCAAGCCATATCCTACGACGTGGATCTCCACCGTCTGCACACGGTCTTCGTCACCCCGCCGACTTCTTCCTTGCCTACTGCGAGCACCGCCGCCGCACTTCACAAGGTAACCTGCAGGGTTATTTCTCGCTGTCGTAGGTCGTGCCGACTATCCCATCGCCATTATAGGCCTCCAACATGACCACTCCAAGTTGCTGCTAGTTTTATCGCCTTCTACGTCTTCGTCCACTACAACTTCGTCGCTAGCATCATTGCCTCGTCCCTGACTACACCACCCCCTCCTCTACTCCGACAACCATGGACATCATCAGCCTCTGTCCCTTCTCCACTCTACACCCAACTATTCTAGATGCCTCCTCTACTAGTCTCTCTGACATGGCAAAAATTTCATGATGGTCCTTGTCCCCCTCACACCTGGTACTGGAAACGCCGAGAGTGCCTTTGTCCTTGATGCGTTCTCAACTCTGGCAAGCTCAGATCAGCGCCTCGTCTTCATCTGCTTAGATAATGTTTTCCTTGGCATCAACCCCTCTACGACTTCCTCGACCATGTCACCGATGAGTTCTTTTTACGTACTCGATTCTAGAAAAAACAGAGTACGCCTTCATTCCAAACATGCGCCTAGTTCTGGAATAACTTTGGCCGCAACTTGTCCTTGAAGGATCGGATTGCATCGGCTTCGCCATCGACACCCTCGACGACTGTATCGACGCATCTCTGTCATTCTATTCGTGCATTATGCTGATGGCAACAATCGTGGCCACTTTTCATTGGAACTCCAAGTGTATAGTGTTATAGCAAGCTTATTTTTCCCACAAGGGTGACTCGAGAGTTTAAATCGAACTCTTGGGGAACTGGCTTAGAAGTTATTCGCCTTCTCCTTGTCCAGCAACCTATAAAGCAAAATTATTTGTCTTGTATCCCCAACTCCACCAAGTGGTTTTCAAGCATAAGGTTTCGTATTAGTAATATAAAATAAAACATAGTAAACTGAAATAAATAATGTAAATAAAGTAAAGTAATGCAAACTAGATGATATATAAGATAGTAAAGTTGTTTTGGGATTTTTACGAGTGATTGAAAGTAAGAAAAGTATTTTTGTATTTTCGAAATAATAAGTTGCGGAAAATAGAAGTGATGATAATTGCAATGGAAAGGTGTTTCTTGTGATTAAAATTGGACTGGGGTTCATGGATTCACTTGTCTATTCTCTTTTTAAGGTCCAATGATCATAAAACAATTCATCAATGATAAATATTCATGGAACTTCTATATGTGTGATACGTCGAAAACGTATCTATAATTTTTGATGTTCCATGCTTGTTTAGTATCTACTTTGCTTTGTTTTGTCTAGACTTTGAGGTGCTTTTTATATGTTTTCTGGTACTAACCTATTAACAAGTTGCCACAGTGCCAGTTGCCTATTTTCTGTTGTTTTTGGTTCTAGAAAAGCTAGTAAGAAAATATTCTCGGAATTGGATGGGACAAAATCCAAAGTCAATATTTCATCGAGGAGAACACGGAGTCTAGAAGAGAGATGGAGGGGATCCATAGGGCGGCCGCACCCCCAGGCGCGGGCCCACCCTAGGTCGCACCTGGGAAGCGTGTGGGCCCCCTGGCCGCCTCCCAGCCTCACCTCTTCGCCTATAAGAAGCCCCCGATTCCTAAATCCTAAGGACCCGATCAATATCCATAAAACCGTCTATGTAAGATTGATTAATGGTTTTCTCTTATTGATTCTATCATGTCTGTGTTGTTTGTGATCTTGCATGCTCTCCGTTGTTAGTAGCTATCTTGGCCAAGTAGTTGCTAGTGACTCCAAGTGGGGGTATTTATGCTCGATAGTGGGTTCATGCCTCTATTTAATCAAGGGAAGTGACATAAATCTCTAAGGTTGTAGATGTGCTGTTGCCACTAGGGAGAAAACAACGGTCTCTTGTTCATGGAACAAGTGGATTGTTTACCTTACACACTTTGCTTAAAGCAGTTGTCTGTTGCTTGCAACTTAATACTGGAGGGGGTTCGGATGATAACCCAAAGGTGGACTTCTAGTCATAGATGCAGTTGGATGGCGGTCTATGTATATTGTTGTATTGCCCAATCAAATATCATTGGATCTTTATGTCTAGTATTGCATTGTTATGCCTTGCTCAGTCCTGTCAATTGCCCTGCTGTAATTTGTTTACCCAGCATGCCATGTTTTTTTATCTAAGGAGAACACCTCTAGTGAACTATGGACCCCAGTCCAATCTTTACCATTGATACATCTTCCACTATTAATGTTTATTTTCTGCAAACCACTTTCACCTTCCACACCATACAGTTAATCCTTTGTTGCAGCAACCGGTGAGATTGACAACCTCACTGTTCGTTGGGGCAAAGTCTTGAGTTTGTGTTGTGCAGGTTTCCAAGTTGATTGCAACAGCTTTGAGACGTTTCCTTCCTCCTACTGGATCGATAAACTTGGTTTCTTACTAAGGGACGACTTGCTGCTGTGCTGCATCACACCTTGCTCTTGGGGTTTCCCGACGAAGCGCTCCCATGTTGATGCAGTGCCATCAAGATTTTCTAGTGCCGTTGCCGGGGAGGCTAAGGACGTCTTCACAAGGGGTGTCCTCCACAACCTTTCTCTTTACTTTGTTTTTAGTTTGTTAGTTTTTTTGCTTGGTTTTGTTTGCCTCTTTTTATCAAAAACTCAAAAAAATAGTTTAGTTTGTTTTGCTTTCTCTTATCAAAAACACAAAAAAATTAATTCCTGCTCTAGTTGCTATTGCTGTTGGCTTGCTCCACTTTTGCCAAAATGAACTCTGCTGAGAACACCAACTTGTGTGACTTCACTAGCACAAAAAACAATGATTTCCTAAGCACTCATATTGCTCCACCTGCTCCTGATGCTACCTTTTATGAAATTAAGCCTTCTTTGTTGAATCTTGTGATAAGAGAGCAATTTTCTGGTGCTAGTTCTGATGATGCTGTTGCCCATCTTAATAACTTTGTTGAACTTTGTGATATGCAAAAGTATAAGGATGTAGATGGAGATATTATTAAGCTCAACCTGTTTCCTTTCTCCTTGAGAGGAAAAGCTAAAGAATGGTTGCTATCCTTGCCTAGAAATAGTATTGATTCTTGGATTAAGTGCAAAGATGCTTTTATTGGAAAGTACTACCCTCCTGCTAAGATTATATCTATGAGAAGTGATATCATGAAATTTAAACAACTTGATAATGAACATGTTGCTCAAGCTTGGGAAAGAATGAAATCTTTGGTTAAGAATTATCCCACTTATGGACTTACTGCTTGGATGATTATCCAGACTTTTACGTAGGTTTGAAATTCTCTTCAAGAAACCTGTTGGATTCAGCTGCTGGAGGTACTTTTATGACCATCACCTTGGGTGCTGCAACAAAAGTCCTTGATGACATGATGGTTAATTATTCTGAATGGCACACTGAGAGAGCTCCACATGGTAAGAAGGTAAATTCTATTAAAGAAACCTCCTCTTTGAGTGATAAGATAGATATTGTTATGGCTATGCTTGTTAATGGGAAAGCTCGTTTAGATCCAAATAATGTTCCCTTAGCCTCTTTGGTTGCTCAAGAAGAGCAAGTTTATGTGAACTTCATTAAAAACAACAATTTCAACAACAATGCCTATAGGAATAATTTTGGTAGTAACAACAATTATAGGTCTTATCCTCCTAATAATGGCAACACCTTTGGAAACTCCTACAACAATACTAGAAGCGCCCCCTCTGAACTTGAAATCATGCTTAAAGACTTTATTAGTAAATAAACTGTTTTCAACAAAACTATGGAGGAAAAGCTATTGAATGTTGAGAAAAATATTTCCTCTTTGTCTGATGCACAGTCCTCTTTGCTTAATAAAATGGCTGCTAAACCTGAAACCATGGAAAGTACCTTTGCTGCTACTCATGCCATACAAGTTACTATTGATGAAAATGTTAGACTGTTAGCCCAACTTCATGCTAAGTGGAAAATGGAAGATAAAATTGATAGAAACAATATTGTGTGCACCATCACCACCAATATGGATGCCACTAAACCACAAGAAGTCCCTATTCCACCTCCAACGATGCCTAAGCCCAATGAGTCTACTACTAGTGATGCTAAGTTTGATTTTGATATTGATGGTTGCAATATTTCTCAAGTGATTATGTTCCTACAAAAGCTTGCTAGAAGTCCTGATGCCAGTGATATGCATGTTGCTTTCACCAAACACATTACAGATGCTCTTGTTAAGATTAAGGAAGAGAAGTTAAAACACAAATCTTATATTCCTAGGAAAGTAGAAGATAGTTGGGAACCCATTATTAATATGCAAGTGAATGACTTTGATCTCAAAGCTTCATGTGACCTTGGTTCTAGTGTCTCTATTATGCCTAGAAAGATTTATGAAATGCTTGATTTGCCACCTTTAGAAGATTGTTATTTGGATGTCCCACTCAATGATAATGCTAAGAAGAAACTCATGGGGAGTATTAATGATGTTATAATTATGGTTAACAATGCTTATGTCCCTATTGATTTCTATGTTTTGGATGTTGAATACAATGCTTCTTGTCCTATTACTTTGGGAAGACCTTTTATTAGAACAGTTGGTGCCATCATTGATATGAAAGAATGCACCATCAAATATTAATTTCCATTCAAGAAAGGTATTGAAAACTTACCTATGAAGATATAGAAGTTGCTTTTCTCCTCCTTTGAAAGCAAGGTTTGATGTTAATGCTTCTTCATTTGAAAATACTTGATTTCTTGCTTCTTGTGCCTAACTTAAAGGCGTTAAAAAAGTACTTGTTGGGAGATAACCCAAGAGTTTTCTTGAGTCTTGGAAGTTATTACTTCAGTATGACCTCTCCTTATCCTTTTTGTTTGCCTTTTGTGCCAAGAATGACCTCTAATGAGAGGGAAGTAAGATTTGGGGAGTTGCTGTCCCAAAACAAATTTTTGTGCTCCACCATAAAAATTCGTGAGGAGTCTCTGTAAGTCGGATTGAGCTGAAAATTTACGAATAAATCCCCCAGTATGTTATCTAACTTTCATTAGTTCAACACGTTTTGATTTGAGAAATAGAAGGTCTTCGAAAAATCGGTTTCTACCTGCTGGTCTGTTTTGACAGATTTCTGCCATTATTTGCATTTGCTTCTTATTTATTCCTTTTTGGTTTTTTTGGGAAATTGAGCTTTTTGAGGGAATTGCTACAGTATCTTGTGTTTTTAGTGAAAGTTTTGTTGTTCTAAAGCTAAACCAAAGGGTCTATTATCTTTTGAATACACTAATGTTTCTAATGAAGATTGTGTGAAGTTTTGTATGAAGGAAAAATTTCAGGTGTGGAGAAAGAATGATTTAATGAGATGAATAATGGACAAAATCTTAAGCTTGGGGATGATACCCCTGGTTTCACCCCAATAAATATCCAAGAGGTACAAGAGTCAAAGCTTGGGGATGCCCAAGGCATCCCCTTCTTCATCAATAAAAAGCTCAGGTATTTCTAGACACTTCATTTTTATTGTTTCATGCACTGTTGTGTTGTTCTTGGAGCGTCTTAGTTTTAATTTGCTTTGCTTAATTTTCTTGAATAAATTAGTTTGGACCCCCGTTCTCGATGTGTTGTTTCAAATAAGTTGATTGATGTTGGAAAGGAGTAGAAAGTTCTTGCTTGAATAGTGCAAGAGGGGCTTGCTTTGACTGTGACTTAGACTTTAGCATGTCATGATAGGTGTTGTTTTGAACTTATGCTTAGTGATTATTTCTGTAGCATGACTTGTTCCAAACAATTGGGATTGCTTAGTGTTCCTTGAAGGAATGATGCGTTGTTTTAGCATGCAAAAGCATAGTATTGTGGTATTCTCCTTTGATGCTTTGTTTGGGTTGACTTGGCACATGCTCACACCATGTTATGACTATGAACAAGTCACCATAGCCTCTATGATCAGTTAGTCCTTGACTTGCAGTACCACTTTATGCTTTGATTAGTAATGTTTTGTCGCTCTGCATGATTATGTTCATTATTGCTCTCTTAATTGGTTGCTCCCAGTCTTTTGCTAGCCTCCACTTGTATGAGTAAGCTCTACTCATGCTTCCAACTCCCAAGAAACCAAGTTATTCCAAGGTGTCCACTATAAATTCCTATGCATGGTGTGTTACACCATTCCAAGTATATTATTGTTTTCATCTATCTTCCAATTAAAAAGTATTTTGTTATGTGAAAACTTAGTGATTAAAGCTCTCACGAACTTGATGGCACACCTTATATTTCTTGCCCCTAATAAACTTGAACCATTGTGTCATCTATGTTGTATATGCTTGCACTTATACGTTGGAATTATCAAAACCATGCTGTCATGGAGAACATTTTCAACATTGCACTTGTACTTTGTACACAGTTGATATCATGCTCTTTTGTCTATGGATATCGCCGGTGTGAAATAAAAAGGTAGCTTGTAAGTCCATGGAGTTATGTATTTTGTGTTAGAGAAACGCCTGGGCCGCTAGCCTAAGCCATGCCTAATCATGGTGGAAACTTGCAGCATCACCATAATGAGAAATCTGTGAAGCATCCTCAATAAAAACCTATGCAAATAGAAAATAAAAAGATCACCGAGATGCTCATTGTTGTCTTGCCTTGTCATTTTGGTTATGGGATAGCTCCTGTACCATGTGCAAGGGGTACTCCGTTGGCGGTTCTCTATGATACACATGTACTTACTATGATAAGAACTTACAAGTGACTAAAGTTGAGTAGCATGAGGTGCGGCCCTCGTATTCAAGGGACATGAGATTGCAAACTTATACTTTGTCAAGCATATACTCCATAGTTTGTTCACTTTAACCTTAATCACTTCAAGATGCTTATGATAGGGGCAATGAGGGTTGAAAGCTAACAAGTACCATAATTTTTGGAAGCTCTTTTTGAAACTTGAAATACCTGCCTCCCTTTATGAAGGGCCTCTCTTCCACTAATATATTGAGTCTCCACCTTCTACATTTAGGAACCAGTTAAGAGAGCATAGTTGTCATTCTTAGTTCTATGTGCATTGTCCGAAAACTTATTGATTGATGCATATTGTTGATATTACTTGATCTTGTGCTATTTGTATCTAGTCACTCTTATGAACTTTGAAGGTGTCCTATGCATCTATTTGCTACTCCATGAGGGACAAGCTGAATGCTACTATGCTATGTTTTCTGTATGTGAAACAAACAAACGTTTTTCAATGCATGTTATTCATGATCTTTGTTTGTAGCCTTTCATGTTGCATGCATAGTTACTTTGTCTTACTGTTAGAACTCCATCTTTCATGCTCATGTTTAGAGTTCTTTGATCCCAGCTTTCAATGCTTGCAAATGGTTTGATCTTGGTTTTGATGGTGCATGTCACCTCAAAAATTATTCTTTTATGACTTACCTACTCGAGGACGAGCAGGAGTTAAGATTGCGGATGCTTGATATATCGGAAACGTATCTATAATTTTTGATGTTCCATGCTTGTTTAGTATCTACTTTGCTTTGCGTTCTCCACACTTTGAGGTGCTTTTCATATGTTTTCTGGTACTAACCTATTAACAAGTTGCCACAGTGCCAGTTGCATGTTTCTGCTGTTTTTGGTTCCAGAAAAGCTAGTAAGGAAATATTCTCGGAATTGGACGGGACAAAAGCCAAAGTCAATATTTCATCGAGGAGAACACGGAGTCCAGAGGATATACAGAGGGGAGCCACAGGGTGGTCGCACCCCTAGGTCGCGCCTGGGAAGGGTGTGGGCCCCCTGGCCGCCTCCCAGCCTCGCCTCTTTGCCTATAAGAAGCCCACGATGCCTAAACCCTAAGGACCCAATAAATATTACACGAAACCGTCTGTAGACGCCGCCACCATCGTCCCTAGATCGGGGGGATCTGAAGCTCTTCCCGGCACCCTGCCGGAGGGGAGATCATCCCAGAGGCCTTCTTCTTCATCATGCAGCCTTCGATATGAAGCGTGAGTAGTTCCACCTTGGACTACGGTTCCATGTAGTAGCTAGAAGATTGTATCCCCTTCTTTGTGTTTTCATGTCTAGATCTTGTGAGCTCCGTTCATGATTAAGACCTCATCTATTTGTAATCATGCATGTTGTGTTTGCAGGGATCCGATGGATATTGAGATTACTATGTCAGATTGATTAATGGTTTTGTCTTATCGATTCTATCATGTCTGTGTTGTTGGTGAACTTGCATGCTCTCCGTTGTTAGTGTTGGAGATATGCCCTAGAGGCAATAATAAATGTAGTTATTATTATATCTTTGTGTTTATGATAAATGTTTACATTCATGCTATAATAGTATTGACCAGGAAACATTAATACCTGTGTGATTTGTAAACTAAATTAGAGTCCCTACTAAAGCCTCTTCATAATACTAGCTTGTTGGTTAATAGATTATTGTGGTTTCCTATCATGAACATTGAGATGTTATTAACGACAAGATCATATCATTAGGAGAATGGTATGATGGACATACTCCTATAGATAAGCATAGCATAAAGATCAAGTCATTTTAATAGTTCAATTGCTATAAGCTTTCTCATACATAGTAACCTAATTCCTTTGACCATGAGATCATGCTTATCACCATCACCGGAAGGATGCTTTGATGACATCAAACACCACACCGTAACTGGGTGGCTATAAATGTGGCATTGAGTGTTCGGAAAGTATGGGTTGAGACACATGGATCAAGAGTGGGATTTGTCCATCCATATGATGGATAGATATACTCTGGGCCCTCTCGGTGGAATGTCATACAATTAGCTTGCAAGCATGTGACTGGCTCACAAGGGATCACATACCACGGGAACGAGAAAAGAGTACTTATCGGTAACGAGGTTGAACTAGGTATGTAGAGATACTGACGATCGAAACCTCGGATAAGTAAACTATCGTGAGACAAAGGGAAATTGGTATCGTATGTAAGTGGTTCATTCGATCGCAAAGTAATCGTAGAAATATGTGGGAGCCATATGAATTTCCAGATTCCTCTATTGGTTATTGTTCGGAGAAGTGTCTCGATCATGTCCGCACAATTCACGAACCGTAGGGAGACACACTTAAGGATTCAATGTTGTTGAGTAGTTATGGAATGATGAGTAAGAGACTGAATGTTGTTCGGAGTCTCGGATGGGATCCGGGATATCAGGAGTAGATCCGGAATGGTCCGGAGAATAAGATTCATATAAGGAAAGTCTTGTTTCGGAGTTGGGGAATGATTCCGGTGTTTTCATCGGGAATGTTCTAGAAGGTTCCGGAAGGTCCGACACTCCGGATGGGAAGGGTAATGAATGTGTCATGACAATGTGGAATGGTTGCATCACGTACTAGGTATCATGGTTGGGCAAAATAATGGGAGAAATCAAATCCTAGTTTGAAAAGTCAAACGCCAATTTGAAAAGTCAAACGCCAATTTGAAAAGTCAAACGACAGTTTTGCTTGGTGGAGGGAGAGTAGGAAACCTACTTGGGGAGGAGTTCCTCTCCCTCCATCCGCCGGCCAAGGAGGCCAACTTGGGGGGCGGACTCCCTCCCCCTTGGCCGCTCCCTCCCACCTATAAAAGGAGGCGCAGTGCTGCCCCTCTTCCCTACACCCAACACCACCCAAACCCTAGCCCTAGCCGCCGGCCACCACAAGTCGCCGCCCCCTAGGGTTTCCTCCTAGCTGCCGAGTTGGGGCTCTCCCCAAGCCCTAGCCGCCGGCCAATCTTCCTCCCTTGGTGCCTCTAAACCCTAGATCGCCAAGGCCTCTCTCATAGTCCACCATACTCGCTCCGGCTTAAGGCGAAGCCCTGCGAGATCTCCCCTCTATTTCCGGTACCACGCCGTCATGCTGCCGGAATTGCGAGGAGAGTTCTACAACCTCCATTTTCTTTGGAACAAGGAGAGGAAGGTCTTCATTGAGTACAACGTGTGACCGATCATGAAGCGCTGCCGTAACGCAGCGCCGGAAGGATCGTCTACGCGATCTTGAGATCGGCAAGAGTACGACTACATCACCCACGAGAATCTGCTCTCGTTAACCGCTTTGGAATCTTCGAGGGTGAGTTCCTCTATCGATTCGTTGCTACAATCTAGTAGATAGATCTTGGATTGTTTGTTTGCATGCGGTAGAATTTTTTTGTTTTCCATGCTACGAACCCCTACAGTGGTATCAGAGCCATGTGTATACGTAGATCTGTTGCACGAGTAGAACACAATGGTCATTGTGGGCGGTGGTGCTTTTATTATCAATTGCTTCTTGTGTACTTTGCATCTTGTGGTATGATTGGATTGTAACACCCCCAGAATCGGACCTATACAAGTTTTAGCGAAAACCGCCAAACCCGCATAGAAACGATTCAAAGGTGCCCACCAGGCACTTTCGTGCGGGTGGAAAACGAAGTAATAACATTACACAACAGTCCTCGATGGGACCCACAGAACAGATACGTATAACAGCGACTCAAAGAGCCAAGAATACAGATATATTATACAAGGATCCAAATCACCTTGAAAATGATAGAGCGTCCGACTACGGACAAGATGCAAATGGGGCTAAGAGCCCTGAAGAATAACCAATGGCGTCCATAACCCTGCCTGGCCAAGCGGAAGGTAACCACGCTAACGGCCGATCTCAAACTGCTTAAACAAAAGGGGTGCCGAAAGGGCCAAGGAAAAGAAGGAGCGTCAAGATCGAGGCCGATTACAGCGAGGCTAGAATTCGGCGGTCCTCGCCTACATAGGTATGGTGGACTGAAGCGGCAGCGGCAGCATGCACTAAACAACCTATAGAGACTCGATACAACTGGCGGATATCAGAGAGGGATGAGAATGACCTAACCGGATCCAACCTGAAGCTAGCACCAAACAAACCCATCCTGGTGTTTCCCCCTCGAGACCAAACGAGGAAGTCAACCGAGGAGCTCACACAGTTGGCAGTTTTATTTATTCGGTTATAATTGCGGCACTTTACTAGTCAGGTTTAGATAATCGTTCTGATAAAGTAAGCAGTGGGCACTTTTAATTAACCATTCCGTTATAGTGGCAACACTTACTAATCAGATACAGATAGCATGTGTTAAACCCAAAACCCAGCAATTGTTGGTACTTTTATTCAGCCATTCTGTTGTAGTTGCAAGATTTACTAGTCAGGTACAATTGTCGCAAGCGACAACCAAACAAGCAATTGTGGGCAGTATTAATTAGACATTCCATTATAGTGAAGCTGATTACTAGTCATTATAAGTCAAATTTATAGCAGTAAACTTTAGTTATGCTTGTCTATGATCGAGATACTGTGCTCCAAGTCGTCCATATCCGCGGACACGGCTTTCAGAAAGTTTTACCCGGCCGGGGTGCACCA
Organism: Avena longiglumis; assembly: GCA_030063025.1. Lineage (NCBI taxonomy): Eukaryota > Viridiplantae > Streptophyta > Magnoliopsida > Poales > Poaceae > Avena > Avena longiglumis. The sequence continues at coordinate 173,500,483 of CP125978.1, forward strand.
ATAGCAACACACGCTCGATCAACCTCGGAAAAACCAACTCCAAACCCAACGAGGCTTTCACGGTGAACAATCACAGGATTGAGAAATATTTCAGGGCCACCCTTTGAGTAGATCCCGCAAGCGAGTAAGCAAGCTCGAGACGGCCTCAAGGTTCGCCAATGGTCGAAGCTTGGGAACCCGAAAGTGTGGCTGGGCTTGTCGATACCGCGTAATCACTCCGCATACCTAAACAGTACAGTGTGCTCCTCGCACAATTTAAATACAGAAAGTAGCATGGCATATGTACATGATCGTAATAAAACCGCAAACTAGTTGTGGCCCCAAGAAATAAGACTGAATCAAGCTCTGGCTCAGGGGGGTCCCATATACCTCCCGGATGTGGATAGCGCGATAAAACAAAGAATAGGTATCAAGTACTCGGGGTCCTACGGGACACAAGTGGGCGTTCGGAAACCAAATATTTTCTATCACCCACCGATGCCTCTGCTGATTTCAAATTTAGTTGTTAAACATAAATTAAAGTTACGATAAGTAAAACTATGATCATCTCCAACAGCAACATGCGGCAATACATCAACAACTGTGGCACTGGACGACACGCATCAGCTCTTGAGCAAGCGACTACGACGCGCAAGTCCAACTATCTACCAAACAACAGGTAATAGGATGTGTCCAAGGCAATATAAGGCTGCAGGGGATATCACGGGTACGAAAACTAGAGCATCGCAACACAGATAGCAATAGATCAACAGGAGGGAATAAATACTATAAAAGTAAGATAGGTAGAAAGGGGGAGATGCTCGCCTGAAAACATTGTCGAAGTTTCAATCGAAGATCGGGGCGAAGCTCACATCAACTCAACGGCCTTATCCGCGAAGAAGCAAAACACTAGAAGAAACACCGGATGCAATATTTAATACAACGGCAGAAGATCGGCATGATGCATGTATGATGCATGGCATGGCAAAGGTGCAGTGCATTTAGGTCATATTAAGCGGAACCGGGGCCCCGACAATTAGTTAAATGGTTCAAGTTATTTAGAACCCCCGCAATTTAAATGTTGTTTTAGCAAGTCAACAGATGGATCCGGTTCGCTACACATGTTTAAATGAGGCCAATATAAGGCTAGATTTGCCCGCATATGGGCCCCATATTTAATTATTAGGTGAATCGGCATAAGGCCCCCAAACCACAGATATGCATGCGAGATGAATGATTTGATGTGCAACAATTGTATTATATTATGAAATAGGGTTCGAGGAAAAGGGTTCACACATTAGGGGTCGCGACGATCTTGGGGTTCCGGGGTTCGGGGTCGGTCTCAGGGTTCGACGGATCTGGGGTTCGGGGTTCGACGGACGCGTTCTCGGATAGCGGGGTAGATCTTGTGGTCCTGTGTCGGTGACCTCGGCATCCGGGAAGCAGGACTTGGTCCGGCGCCGGGGGCGCATCGGATTCTTCCAGTCGGATGCCGTTCTTGTAGTCGTGCCGATCTTGTTGGGCCCCACGGGGTCGATCTTGCTGTTGCGAGGGTCTTGTCGGGCTCGCGCCTTCGAGTCGGGACGGTCTTGGCGTTCGGGTTGCCGAGCCTGGTGTCCGGGACGGAGTGCTTGTTGAACCGGTGGCGTTCTTGGCGGTTAACGGGTCCGGGAGCGGTTCTCGGCGAACTGGTCGATTCCATGTCGGCGTACTTTGGCGCTGCGGGAAGAGGACCTCCGAGTTCAGGGTCTTCGGCCACCGGATCCGTGAAGGAGAGCTTGTTGTTCCAAGACAGAGATAATGTCAGACATCTTTTCTTCGGTAGCGAACCCCGATGGCCTTCGGGTCACACCAATCTGAGAACGATCTTGTCGGGCGTTGTAGAAGAACCGTGGTCACCACCGCAACAATATCCGCCACCTATTTGCATACGTCCTCGTATCATCCTCAAAACAGGTGCTAGACGCGTGTCTCCAAGAACACAAACACGACAAACATCGAAACCCAGGGGCCTTGGCGCTGCGAGCAGAGGATGGCCGACGGAGGCGGAACGGTGAGGCGATGGCGTCGAACGGCGGCCTCTGCAGAGGCTGGTGGAGGGGACGGCGGCGGCGGCGGCAGGCGGAGGGTGGCTCGGGCGCAGAGGGCAACCGGGGGGAAGGGGTCGGCAGGCGAGGCTCGGGAGGGTCGGTCCGCGAGCTGGCGAAGGCGGAGCAGGGGTCGTCAGGCGACAGCTGGGACGGCCGGAGCAGGTCGGCAGGAGGCGGGAGGAGTCGCCGCCGGAGAGGAGGAGGCGGGCGCGTCAGGCGGTCGCGAGCGGGTGAGGGCGCGCACGACGCAGCGAGAGAGGCGACGAGCGGCTCAGCAGGGAGGGCGGCGAGGCGCACGAGGCGGCCGGTGCGCTGGTCTGACGCCAGGAGAGCGAGGCGAGAAGGTGGTGCGCGAGTGGAGGCGGTGGACCAGCGGATGACGGCGAGTTGAGTGCGCCGAGAGGCGAGGGGAAAACGGCGGAGGTAGCAGGCGAGCCGAGCGCTTAATGGGCGAGCGGCTGGGCGAGGTAGTCGCCAGGTTTGGCACCAAGGCCAGGGAGGAGCGGGCCAGGCAAGGCTGCCACGGAGGCGGGAAGGCGGCCTGGGAGAGGGCGGGCTGGTGGAGGCGTGCTCGGCGGAGGAGGCTGGAGCGGTGCGGGCGGAGCGCCGGCGAAGGGAGAGGGGAAGCGGGGAGCGGCGTCGGGCGATGGGGAGGAAGGAAGAGAGAGGAGAGAGCCGGGGGAGAGGATGGGTCCAAGGTGGGGCCGGGAAGGCGGGCCAGGGTGGGACCCAGAAGCGGGGATCTCTTGTAGGGGCGTGCGTCTTTGTGTGTGAGGCGTGGGGCCGGGGGTGGGGTGGAGGGAGGGAGTGGCTGTGAGAGAGGGAGAGAGAAAAGAGGGGGAGGGTTGGGGAGTGATGTGGCAGAAGCTGATTGGATAGGGGGGAAGGTTAGGTGAGGTGGCAGGATACTATTGGGGGGAGTGAGGTGGAGGGATGGGTTGGGTAGTTTTCTGGGTAGCTTTAGGAATTAGAGGGGCAGACTAGTTGGGCCGATTTAAAATCCTGGGGGTGGTCGTTCGGGTCGATCTGGCCCGTTCGACTGCCCACACTAAAAATAATATAATTTTTATTTGTTTTGTTAACACCTTTGCAAACCGATAGCACTCAAACAAAAATAATCCGGGGACCGGGCTTTGCATTTGAATTAAGATGGGGCGTTTGGAAAACAAATCGGGGTTTGCGAAAATAGTTTTAGGCAACAATGCATGATGATGACGATGCAATGCACAAATTTAACGCGATTTTCTAGTAGTGGTTTTGCGGGATGCCACAGGGATGAAGCGGCCCGAGCTAACCTTACATGACATCGTTCATGAGACTTGCTCCACGCTCAACATGCAACTTGTATTGCATAAGTGGCTTTGCGGGTGTCTGTCTCTCCCATTACAGTATAAATCCAATTTACAACGGGCACTTGATAGTTCAAACATCAACATTGTGGTTCTTGTTCGTAAGTTAGATCGACACTTATTAAAATCCCCAAACCACGTAAAATATGCAAAGAAAATTAGAGGCATCTAACTTTGTTTTGCAGGGGTATGTTGTGATGTGATATGGCCATGATTGTGATTATATTTGATGTATGCAATGTTCCTTATTGTAAGTTGGAAACCGGCAGGAGCCATATGGTTGTATTTAAATTCTGTTAAGACCCGTGTGTCTATTCAAAGTAGTTGTAATAGATGGAGCTGGTGGACGACAACCATGAAGCGGCGCCATTGACCTTGACGCCATAACCGGTGATGATGGAGATCATGTTCGTGCTTGAAGATGGAGATCAGAAGCACAAGAAGAAAGGCCATATCATATCACATATTATGAATTGCATGTGATGTTAATCCTTTATGCATCTTGTATTGCTTAGTTAACGACGGTAGCATTATAAGATGATCCCTCATGCACATAAATTTCAAGTTTTAAAGTGTTCATCCTTAGTAAGCACCGTTGCTAAAGCTTGTTGTTTCGAAGCACCACGTGATGATCGGGTGTGTTAGATTTTGCAAGTGTATACAACATGAGCAAGCCAGATTTGCTCATGCAGAAGCTAAGGTTTGATCTTGACGAGCCTAGCATGTACAAACATGGTCTCGGAATAAGTATCTCCGAAAGGTAAAGCATGAATCATATAGTAGATATGATGAACATGTCAATTGTTCGCCATTGAAGCTACATCAGCTCTTGTGATGATCGGTTTTGATGTGGTGGATTTGGTTCGTGTGATCACTAAAACAATGTGAGGGATATTGTTTTGAGTGGGAGTTCACCTAGATTAATTCAACTATTAATTAGAACTCAATTTGTCATAAACTTAGTCTAAACTATTGCAAATATGTTGTAGATCAATGGCGGCCCCTACCATCAATTTTAATGCGTTCCTAGAGAAAGAAAAGTTGAAAAACAATGGAAACAACTTCGCGGATTGGTTCCGCAATTTGAGTATTATCCTCAATGCTGGTAATTTGACCTATGTCTTTGGATGCACATTGGGTGACTACCGCACCGATGCTACCGATGAAGTAAAGAACGTTTACCTCACTCGGAAGAATCGATCTCCACGATCAAGGTGCTATCTTGTATGGTTTGGAATCGGAGCTTCAAAAAAGGTTTGAGAACCATGACCCACATGATATTGTCCGTGAACTCAAAATGATATTTGAGGCTCACGCAGCAGTTGAGAGTTATGAGGCTTCTGAAAAGTTCTTTAACTGCAAGATGGAAGAGGGCAGCTCCATCAGTGAGCATGTGCTTAAGATGTCTGGGCACACAAACAAACTCCAAAGTTTGGGTATAGTGATTCCTAATGCTTTGGGGATTTACCGTGTCCTCCAATCACTGCCACCAAGTTACAAGAACTTTGTGATGAACTACAATATGCAAAACATGAACAAGACGTTGCCAGAACTCTTCTCCATGTTGAAATCTGCAGAAGTGGAGATCAAGAAAGAGCATCAAGTGTTGTTGGTCAATAAGGCCACCACATTCAAGAAAGGCAAGTCTAAGCAAAAGGGAAACTTCAAGAAGGGTGGTAAGAAAGTTGCCACACCGGCGAAGAAGACCAAGGCTGGACCTAAGCCTGATACTGAGTGCTTTTACTGCAAGGGAGAGGGTCACTGGAAGTGGAATTGCCCAAAGTACTTGGCGGATTTGAAGAACGGCAACATCAATAAGAAAGGTATATCCGATATACATGTTATTGATGTGTATCTCACTAGTACTCGTAGTAGTGCCTGGGTATTTGATACTGGTTCGGTTGCTCATATTTGTAACTCGAAACAGGTGCTGCAGAATAAACGGAAGTTAGCGAAGAACGAGGTGACGATGCGCGTTGGAAATGGATCAAAGGTTGATGTGATCGCGGTCGGCACGCTACCTCTTCATCTACCATCGGGATTAGTTTTATACTTAAATAATTGTTATTTGGTGCCTGCGTTGAGCATGAACATTATATCTGGATCATGTTTGTTGCGAGACGGTTACTTGTTTAAGTCCGAGAATAATGGTTGTTCGATTTATATGAGTAATATGTTTTATGCACATGCACCTTTGATAGATGGTCTATTCTTATTGAATCTCGATAGTGGAAATACACATATTAATAACATTGAAGCTAAACGTTTGAAATTGAGCGATAACTCGACCTATATGTGGCAATCGCTGCCTTGGTCATATTGGAGTGAAGCGTATGAAGAAACTCCATTCCGATGGACTTCTTGAATCACTTGATTTTGAATAACTTGAAATATGCGAAGCATGTCTGATGGGTAAAATGACTAAGACTCCATTTTCTGGTATGATGGAGCGGGCTACGGACTTATTGGAAATCATACATACCGATGTGTGTGGTCCAATGAGTGTAGCATCGCGCGGTGGTTTTCGTTATGTTCTTACCTTCACAGATGACTTGAGTAGATATGGGTATACCTATTTCATGAAAGATAAGTCCGAAACTTTCGAGAAGTTTAAGGAGTTTCAAAGTGAGGTAGAGAATCAACGTAACAAGAAGATTAAATTTCTACGTTCTGATTGTGGAGGTGAATATCTACGTTACGAGTTTGGCGAGCATTTAAAGAAATGCGGAATACTTTCACAATTGACACCGTCGGGAACACCACGGCTTAATGGTGTGTCCGAACATCATAACCAAACTCTCTTAGATATGGTTCGTTCTATGATGTCACTTATAGATTTACCGCTATCGTTTTGGGGTTATGCATTAGAAACAACCGCATTCACTTTAAATAGGGCACCATCTAAATCCGTTGAAACTACACCATATGAATTATGGTTTGGGAAGAAACCTAGATTGTCGTTCCTTAAAGTTTGGGGTTGTGAAGCCTATGTAAAGAAGTTACAACCGAAAAAGCTTGAACCCAAAGCGGAAAACTGCGTCTTCATAGGATACCCGAAGGAAAATATTGGGTATACCTTCTATCATAGATCCGAGGGCAAAATCTTCGTTGCCAAGAATGGATCCTTTCTAGAGAAAGAATTTCTCTCAAAAGAATTGACTGGAAGGAAAGTATAACTCGATGAGGTTGTTGAACCTTCTCTCGAACTTGCGAGTAGCGCAACACCGGAAGTGGTTCCTGTGGCGCCTACACCAATAAGAGAGGAAGCTAATGATGATGATCATGAAACTTCGGTTGAAGTTGCTACAGAACCTCGCAGGTCAATGAGAACTCGTACCACTCCTGATTGGTATGATCCCGTTATGAGTGTCATGTTGGTGGACAACACCGATGACCCTGCGACATATGAGGAAGCGATGATGAGCCTAGATTCCAATAAATGGCAAGAAGCCATGAAATCCTAAATTGGATCCATGTACGAAAACCAAGTATGGACTTTGGTGGACTTACCGGATGGCCGGAAGGCTATCGAGAACAAATGGATTTTCAAGAAGAAAACAGATGATGATGGTAATGTTACTGTCCATAAAGCTCGACTTGTCGCAAAAGGGTTTCGACAAATTCAAGGAGTTGACTACGATGAGACTTTCTCACCAGTAGAGAAGCTAAAGTCTATGAGGATTATGTTAGCAATCACTGCATATTATGATTATGAGATATGGCAGATGGATGTCAAAACGGCGTTCCTCAATGGAGACATTGATGAAGAGTTGTATATGATGCAACCCAAAGGTTTTGTCGATCCTAAAGATGCTAACAAGGTATGCAAACTTCAACGGTCCATATATGGGTTGAAGCAAGCATCCCGAAGTTGGAATCAACGTTTTGATAAGGCAATCAAAAGTTTTGGTTTTATACAAACTTATGGAGAAGCTTGTATTTACAAGAAAGTTAGTGGGAGCTCTGTGGAATTCTTAATACTGTATGTAGATGACATATTGTTGATTGGGAATGATGTAGACCTTCTTAACAGTGTCAAGGAATATTTGAATAATAGTTTTTCAATGAAACATCTTGGCGAAGCAGCTTACATATTAGGCATAAAGATTTATAGAGATAGATCGAGATGCCTAATATCATTGTCACAAAGTACATATTTGGACAAAGTTCTAAAGAGGTTTGGAATGGAAGATAGCAAGAAAGGGTTCTTGCCCATGTTGCCCAATACGACGTTGAGTAAAATTCAAAGTCCAGCAACGACAGAAGATAGCGAAAGGATGAGTAAGACTCCCTATGCCTCAGCCATAGGATCTCTAATGTATGCCATGCTATGTACTAGACCCGACATTGCATATGCTGTTAGTTTAACTAGCAGATATCAAAGTGATCCAGGAGTGGATCATTGGACAGCGATCAAAAACATCCTTAAGTACTTGAGAAGAACTAAGGATATGGTTCTTTCTTATGGAGGTGATGAACAACTCGTTGTTAATGGTTACACCGATGCTAGTTGGAACACCGATCTGGATGATTCTAAATCTCAATCAGGATACGTATTTACTTTGAATGGTGCAGCAGTTAGCTGGAGGAGTGCAAAGCAAAGCGTTGTGGCGAGATCTTCAACTGAATCGGAATACATAGCTGCTTCGGAGGCTTCACAAGAAGCGATAAGGATGAAGGAGTTCATTACAGAGCTCGGTGTGGTTCCAAGTGCGCTGGACCCAATGTCTATCTACTGTGATAACATGGGCGCCATAGCCAATGCGCAAGAACCAAGGTCACACAAGAAGCTGAAGCAAATCAAGCTACGTTTTCACGCTATTCGAGAACATGTCCAAGATGGAGACATAAAGATTTGCAAAGTACACACAGATCTGAATGTGGCGGATCCGTTGACTAAACGTCTCCCGAGGGCAAAACATGACCAACACCAAACTGCCATGGGTGTTCGGTATATTACCATGTAATCTAGATTAGTTGACTCTAGTGCAAGTGGGAGACTATTGGAGATATGCCCTAGAGGCAATAATAAATGTAGTTATTATTATATCTTTGTGTTTATGATAAATGTTTACATTCATGCTATAATAGTATTGACCAGGAAACATTAATACTTGTGTGATTTGTAAACTAAATTAGAGTCCCTAGTAAAGCCTCTTCATAATACTAGCTTGTTGGTTAATAGATGATTGTGGTTTCCCTATCATGAACATTGAGATGTTATTAACGACAAGATCATATCATTAGGAGAACGGTATGATGGACATACTCCTATAGATAAGCATAGCATAAAGATCAAGCCATTTTAATAGTTCAATTGCTATAAGCTTTCTGATACATAGTAACCTAATTCCTTCGACCATGAGATCATGCTTATCACCATCACCGGAAGGATGCTTTCATGACATCAAACACCGCACTGTAACTGGGTGGCTATAAAGGTGGAATTGAGTGTTCGGAAAGTATGGGTTGAGACACATGGATCAAGAGTGGGATTTGTCCATCCAAATGACGGATAGATATACTCTAGGCCTTCTCGGTGGAATGTCATCCAATTAGCTTGCAAGAATGTGACTGGCTCACATGGGATCACATACCACAGGAACGAGAAAAGAGTACTTATCGGTAACGAAGTTGAACTAGGTATGCAGAGATTCCGACGATCAAAACCTCAGATAAGTAAACTATCGTGAGACAAAGGGAAATTGGTATCATATGTAAGTGGTTCATTCGATCGTAAAGTAATCGTAGAAATATGTGGGAGCCATATGAATTTCTAGATTCCTCTATTGGTTATTGTTCGGAGAAGTGTCTCGATCATGTCCGCATAATTCACGAACCGTAGGGAGACACACTTAAGGATTCGATGTTGTTGAGTAGTTATGGAATGATGAGTAAGAGACTGAATGTTGTTCGAAGTCTCGGATGGGATTCGGGATATCACGAGGAGATCCGGAATGGTCCGGAGAATAAGATTCATATTAGGAAAGTCCTGTTTCGGAGTTGGGGAATGATTCCGGTGTTTTCATCGGGAATGTTCTAGAAGGTTCACGAAGGTCCGACACTCCGGAGGGGAAGGGTACATGAATGTGTCATGACAATGTGGAATGGTTGCATCATGTACTAGGTATCATGGCTGGGCAAAATAAAGGGAGAAATCAAATCCTAGTTTGAAAAGTCAAACGCCAATTTGAAAAGTCAAACGACAGTTTTGCTTGGTGGAGGGAGAGTAGGAAACCTACTTGGGGAGGAGTTCCTCTCCCTCCACCCGCCGGCCAAGGAGGCCGACTGGGGAGGACTCCTCCCTTGGCGCGCCTCCACCTATAAAAGGAGGGGCAGGGCTGCCCCTCTTCCCTACACCCAACACCACCCAAACCCTAGCCCTAGCCGCCGGCCACCACAAGTTGTCGCCGCCCTAGGGTTTCCTCCTAGCCGCCGAGTTGGGGCTCTCCCCAATCCCTAGCCGCCGGCCAAGCTTCCTCCCTTGGTGCCTCTAAACCCTAGATCGCCAAGGCCTCTCTCATAGTCCACCATACTCGCTCCGGCTTAAGGCGAAGCCCTGCGAGATCTCCCCTCTACTTTCGGTACCACACCGTCGTGCTGCCGGAATCGCGAGGAGAGTGCTACAACCTCCGCTGGCTGCTGGAACAAGGGAGAGGAAGGTCTTCATCGAAAGTCAACGCAGGACGATCATGAAGCGCTGCCGAACGCAGGCCTTGAAGGATCGTCTACGCGATCTTGAGATCGGCAAGAGTACGACTACATAACCCACGAGAATCTGCTCTCGTTAACCGCTTTGGAATCTTCGAGGGTGAGTTCCTCTATCGACTCGTTGCTACAATCTAGTAGATAGATCTTGGCTTGTTTGTTTGCATGAGGTAGAATTTTTTTGTTTTCCATGCTACAAACCCCTACAGTTAGTAGCTATCTTGGCCAAGTAGTTGCTAGTGACTCCAAGAGGGGGTATTTATGCTCGATAGTGGGTTCATGTCTCTATTTAATCAAGGGAAGTGACAGAAATCCCTAAGGTTGTAGATGTGCTGTTGCCACTAGGGAGAAAACAACGGTCTCTTGTTCATGGAACAAGTGGATTGTTTACCTTACACACTTTGCTTAAAGTAGTTGTCTGTTGCTTTCAACTTAATACCGGAGGGGGTTCGGATGATAACCCAAAGGTGGACTTCTAGTCATAGATGCAGTTGGATGGCGGTCTATTTATCTTTTTGTATTTCCCAATCGAATCTCATAGGATCTTTATGTCTAGTATTGCATTGTTATGCCTTGCTCAGTCCTGTCAATTGCCCCTCTGTAATTTGTTTACCCAGTATGCCATGTTTGTTTATCTAAGGTGAACACCTCTAGTGAACTATGTACCCCGGTCCAATATTTACCATTGATACATCTTCCACTGTTACTGTTCACTTTCTGCAAACCATTTTCACCTTCCACACCATACAGTTAATCCTGTGTTACAACAACCGGTGAGATTGACAACCTCACTGTTCGTTGGGGCAAAGTTTTGAGTTTGTGTTGTGTAGGTTTCCAAGTTGCTTGCAACACCTTTGAGACGTTTCCTTCCTCCTACTGGTTCGATAATCTTGGTTTCTTACTGAGGGAAGACTTGCTGTTGTGCTGCATCACACCTTGCTCTTGGGGTTTTCCGACGAAGCACTCCCGCGTTGACGCAGCGCCATCAATGTGTATGATAAGCATTCATATGGGCATCACGTCCTAACATATATATTAAACACATCTCTCTTATACTCCTCAAGAAAGGGAAACCTCCATGCAATCTTGAATTAAGAACAAATCAGAATATAGCCTTAAGTAATATGACATGATGTTTGCAATATAAATATGCTATCTTGACCTAACAAGATTATCTCACTGTCATAAGATAATTATAGCACATGATTTCACTTTATCCCTAGAGAGGCAGCAAAAGCAAGGTAAAAAACAAAATAGATCTTGAATATTGTTGTCACAATTCAATCACTACCATTATGCTACTCCATCTAATACACACTTCTCTCCATACAAGTTCTTGCATACAAGTTGGATCAAAATAATCAATTAAGAACGGGGTACGTGATATGCATCTACCAATACATCTTATACAAAATAGGTTCCAATATCATATATCAAATCATACAACAAAGATCCACCACATAGGAATTATATATATGACCTTAATCATGTTGGGAAGCTCACATGGTACTAGATATATGAAGAACAAGAGAGAAATAGATCAAGATACTACCACAAACCCATATTATAGGGGTGGACTACTCCCTTTTCATCATGGTGATGATGCTGAAAATGTTGGAGAGGGTGGAGATTGTCAACACCCGGATTTTTCAATCCTAGATGCCTGTTATGCCATACATCGCAATCCCAGGATTACCATTTTTGCGAGACATAACAGAATTGGATACCATAGTACTTCATCCATTACAAACGATACATAAGTTCTTACACAAATAGGGATCTCATGATCCAGTTCTTAGTACAACATCGCAAGCGAATACGTAATAATAACGGTGGCGTAGGCGAAGCTCCATCTTCGGGTCACAGCAATGCCGACGATGGGAGATGATCCTAGTTGTCGTAACCTTCCGGGTCCATCTTCCGTACTCCTCTTCATAGTCCGCCATAGGAATAGCTGTGGACAAAGCCATGAGTACTCTTTAAGTACTCGCAAACTAATACTAACAGGTAAGGGGTTTTTGGATAATAGGACACTAGGCTCTAGGGTTATTTTGCAAAAAGCCAGGTTTATCTCTACTAAGTTCCAAAGCTAGTCACAATTTTATAACTCCTAAGTGGGATCTTGTAATTCAGGTCACAACTCTGTTGTGGTCAAGTCAAAGTCTCAATTCATTTCACAAGTCATTTTGAAAAGTCTGACGGGGGAACAGTATGGCCACTCCAACTATCCATAACCGCGGACGCGACTATTAGAATAGTTTGACACTCTGCAGAGATTGTACACTTTCACCACAACATTCGATACACCCGTCAGGAACAAATCCTGCATTCACCATACTCAGTATGCAGATAATCAATCCTAACCTTTCTTTTACACGCCCTAGTATCAGCACCTCTCCTATGAGTTTGGCCTCCCAACCATGACCATTATCATCTTGGGTACTGCACAGGTGGACAATCTTCACAAGGTAGCCTCAGCTCAGACCTTGGCCGGGAGGGAACTAATACTAAGGTATATAAGTTTCCAGTCAAGCCCTACCCAATATTCGGGTATTGTGGTTGTACGCTAAAATTGGAATGGTATCGCATCCAGACAGCCATCAGTTTTATAAAGGGCTAAGGCTCATGCCTCAACATTTTTATCAACAGAATCATCAAGTGTTTGGAAACACATGTCCAAAACATTTCAATAGAATGATCCATCATTCCAAGGTTTTCATAACCATTTTTCCACCAAGTATTCCCATCTAAAGTTGATCAAGTTTTATGCTTAGCACTAGCATCTAAAGGTGGGGGTAAACACTAATGAGGGGTGGTAACTAGTGGAGTTTCACTAAGTCCAACCTTATATCTTAGGCTGATATCAAGGTTTCTAGCTTAGGCCAAATTTTATGCTCTTTATGCAACCTTTAGCACAACTGTCTAGTATCTACCAAACTCTTAGGTAGACTCTAAGTAAACTTTGATAAAGAAATAAAGTAAGAAGCTTGCACATAAAACTAGGATTTGGTTTACCAAGTGGGTATGATCATATATGCTTAAGGCATATAGTAGTCATATCACAAGTATGGGTTTGTGGCAGCAGTAGAGTATCTGGCAAGTGTTAGCTTGCACATTCACTAGTAGTATTAGGCTTGTATAGTAATTAGCTTGCATCAGTGTCAATATAAGCTTGCCTTGTGCAGAGCAGTGGTTGAAGTTCTCCTCGGCTTCCTCTTCGTAGTATCCTCCTTCCTCCTCGTATCCTTGGTTGGTACTAGCGTCTATGAATAAGTACGAGGTATACAATCACCAAACAATACTTAACTACTTGCAATCATCACACACAAGGGTCCTATAGATGATCTAGCATCATCTCTAACATTACAAGGTTAAGGCTTGGTTTAAATCTTTTTATTTTTAGAAAAGTAATTTCTACTCATTGAAAAACTACTTAAGATTTAATATTCTCCAAACTAAACATGGGATCATGTTGACACATGTCATCACCACATATTGTAGTCCATGGGAATGTGACTTAAAGTGGTGTCACAATTTAATAAGGTTTTACCCTTTTATTTTAATTAATTAAAGTGGCTAGAAATGCTTATGTAGCATTCTTTTATTACTTGAATAGTATTTCTGCAAGTAAACCTATATATTTTTATATATTCTGAAAGGTATGGTTAAATGTGATTTTTGAGAGTTGGAATCAACTCAAAAGCTTTTATGTTTTAAATTTGAAAAATGTTTGAATGCAGAAAAGCTTCTGCCTTGTTATTTTTACTATGGGTGATCTACAGATCCAAATGACTTGAATCCAACGGGCTTGGATTAAGCATTCATAGACCTTTCCAACAAAATTGGTTTCATCCAATTTGGTGCACTGAATCGATCTGGGTTGATTTTTGAAGTTGGGTGCTGAAGTGTGTTTGAATTGAAATAGAAAAAGATTTAATTTGAATTGCTGGGCTGCGCGAGAAAAGTTACTGGGCCGGCCTGCTAAGCGCAGTGCTCCCGTGGGCTGCTTAAGTGGGTGTCCCCACTCGTCAGTGACACGGGGCTGGGCGAAGAGGTATGGGGCAATGTGGGTCGTTCGATCTAGTTCTAATCTAACGGCTGGGGGTCATCGTCGACGCGAGACAACTCCGGCGAGAACGAAACCTAGCGCGGCCAGTGAGGGGTGATGGGGGCTCACCGGGGTACGAGCGAGGGTCGGCGAGGCGGGCGAACGACGAAGTCGACGACGGCGAACCTCCTCGTACCGGTGGCTTCTCCTAGGGCGGCTCCAATCGCTGGCTCCTTTCTTCTCCGGCAGCGGCAGGCTCCAGTGAAATTCCGGCGAGGTGGTGCTCGCCTTGCTCTGAGAACGGTGTGGCACGGTCAGTGGGGAGAGGGGAGTGAGATGGTGTGCAGAAATCGTGCGGGGGTGGCCTCTATTTATAGTCGAGCGAGGGGACCGTCGGGGCGCACGGTGAGCTCGTCGGGGGCGACGTTACAGGCGGCTAATGGCATGGGCAAGGGTAGGGGATGGTGCGGTGTCTCCTGGCGATGCTCAACGACATGGTCACGAGGCATGGGGCGGTGTGGTTTGGTCTGGAACGGGCGGTGCTCTACGAGGCAGAGGCGGCGTCTTTGACGGCGGGCGGTGGCTGTATGGCACGGGGCGGCAAACGGGGATGTCTGGCGGTCTCCTGGATCGGTGGTGATCGTGTGTGCACGCGGTGAGGGCGGCGCATGGTCTGTGGACGTTGGTCGAGGATGGCGCTCTGGCGCACGCTCGGCATGGTCTAGGCGTGGCTTGTGCGCGTGGTCCAGGGCTTGGCAACGCTCGCGGCTGGGACAGGGAGTGGCGATGGACGGTGGGCTGCCTCCTAGACAAGGTTGGCACGGCCAGTTCTTCCTCTAGCCTGCTGTCCACAATGGGGTGACATTGAGGTGCTCGGCTGTTCACCATTGATGGCAATGGCAAGCTCACAGGGATGCTAGTGTTGGGCTAATCTTTCTAGATGATCTACTGAGTTGTGTGTGAGCTAACTAGGGAACAAGTTAGGCTCAAAACACTGCATACTATAGTGTTTGATGTTTTGTTTGATTTATGTCTGCAACCTGTTTTATGAAATGGCCGCATGAAATCAAGTTTTGAATTTTGAAATGAATTTTGGTGGGTTTGCTAGATTGGTGTTGGTGAGTCTGCAGATGCTTGGGTTTTGAAAGTTGAGCTTGTTTGAGTGGGTTTTGAAAAAGTGGGATCTTCCCATATGAAGAAGATTCAATTTTGAATTGTCATTTAAACTATGCATTTGAAAGTTTCTGGATGATCACAAAGGGGGCCTTGATACCTTGTTATGAGTACATTCAAGGGGTGCAAAGATCCAGAAAAGTTTTTGTTAGGTTTTGCAAGTTTGAGACAGCCAAAGTAGGCATGGGAGTTAAACTGGTCAAAATGACCATTCACTTAATATATTTGTTTTGATTTACTTGTCTTTAGGAAAAGTGTGGAAAATGTTTTAGATGATGTTCCTTTCACCTAAGAAACATTTTACAAGCAATGGATCACACAAACAAGGTGGTTGTTAAGAAATTCAAAATCCATGCATACACATATACATGCATTCATGAGTTTATTTAGAAAAGTTTTTGTTAACCCTAATTTGATGATTAGTGTTTGATGATCTAAGTTTGGTATTTTTGGGATGTTACAGAGATCCCTCCGGAGGCGGCTTCAGCAGAGTTTTCCCCTACAATCTTCGCTACATCTGACTCTTTTTTGTGGTGTTTTCATCTTTGGTGTGCTCTGTCTCGAGGACTCCCGGGGGGGGGGGGGTTCCTTATATATAGGGGTTTTTAGATCAAGATAAATCCGTGGGCGAATGAATCAAGGCGATCTGACGACCGAGGAGGAAATAGAGGCAGGGGCGCCCTCTAGGCTCTTTTGGGCCTCCTGGCCCTTCTCCCGAGGTTCTTGCACTCCATGTGCTTATCGTGGTAAAATATTGACATCCCCAAAAGCTCAGGTCCATTTGACTACGTGTAGGTCCTCAAACACCAAAAACATAGAAAACATGGTTTTTCTGCCCCTACAAGGTTATAACCAAAATAAAGGGGATCATTGATAAATCTCCAAAAATCAATGTAAAACATGGATATAACATTATATATGATACAAATATATGGGTAAACATGTAAACAAATTATAAAGTTCATATGTGCATTTTACATACACCATATACACATGCGGCTTCACGTGTGGCTACCTCTACACCGGCATTTACGACCACGACATCGACCAAGGTAACCCCTCGCACGACTACCTCAACCAAGATTACAGCCACCGCTCTCGGCTAGCTCGACTTCGGCGCAAGGGCTATCACCTTGCTTGAGCATCTCACCAGCTTCCTCTATAGTCCAAGCTACCATGACGTGACACCGTGCAAGCCATTCCCTCTCCTACTACAGGGGAATATCATCCCACCGGTTCTATTTTGGTTTCTCACCAGTCTAACCATCCGCGATGTTTCAGTTGTTCACGATGCTAGCGTTATGACTGTGGGGGATGTTAGAGTATTGACGCATACGATTGTTATGATAGTTTAGGATAGCTAGGATCCCAATCCTAATTTGACTTGTACTCTAAGATGATCCCTATACGCCTATATATAATCGTCCATGAGGCTCAATAATACATACATCATATTCGTCAATCCTATTGTCTATCGTTCTCTATCATTCTATATGCAGTATTTTTGTGCCTTCGTCTCACA
This sequence comes from Avena longiglumis, assembly GCA_030063025.1. Lineage (NCBI taxonomy): Eukaryota > Viridiplantae > Streptophyta > Magnoliopsida > Poales > Poaceae > Avena > Avena longiglumis. The sequence continues at coordinate 173,517,352 of CP125978.1, forward strand.
ATAGCCACAACATGTACGCAATGCTGGCCTATAATGGATCACATCGTTAACGTCTTGCTACCGCGGAAGCGCTAGATTGGTGGATGATGGTGTGTTGATTCAAAAAAACGCTTCTTATGCACTTTTTTAGTGTAGTTATTCCGAGCGGATATTTTACCGTGAGCGCCACGATTAGACGTGTGCCTCGACGTCTATAAGCACCAGAGCCCACCATTCATGTTGTAGTGTTCTTCTTTATCCTTTTTAGCTAGTTTCATTCGATTTTCGACGTACGACCTGCTCTTTGAAACATTAGTCTTCTTCTTCAACATCGTCTTCTTACTTGGTTCGAGTTTTTCTATTTAGAGGTCATGCTCGGTTTTCACCATTTCCTCTTTTAATCATTGTTCAAGTTTTAATGTGTTTCACTTCTCAATGTGCATTCACATTCAACATAATTGCATCCAACGGCTTAACTGCTTTCGGACGTCGTGCTTAGGCCTTTCATAATGGGATGTCTATTAGCTTGTTATCCTAGGTAGTGGTGTATCTTAAGAAACAACTAGTAGTATAATGGATTGTATCTTAAGAGTTGTATGTACATTTAATAATTTTGGGTACATGTATGCATTTGATTGAGCTAACCATGTATTTTGCCTATGATACCGTGCAAGGCTTGTAGCTAAGCTAAGATACAACCTCACCTTCTCTCTTTATTAACTATAGTGCCACATAAGCAATTTGTCTATGATATTGTGCTAAGAAACACCCATTGGAAAAGCCCTTAGTTTTCACCATTTATGCTTTTCAACTTTTTTTTGCTTTTCAACATGTTTTGCTTTTTCAACGTGTTCACATTCAACTTTTTTGCTTCAGTCATATTAAGAACCAAAGAAGCAAAAGAAGGCAGAGAGTATAAATAGGAAAAAAAGAATAAAAACCAAAAGAGAAGAGGCATAGAAGCTAAAGAAAAACGTCGAAAAAAAAAGAAAAGCCAAAAATAGAAAATCTGGAAGATGATATATACCTTCCGCCATCGTGTCGTTGACCTTGTGAGCAAAGCCGCCAGCTATGAAGATCCAATGGAATTGGTGAGCGCAAGCTCCAGTCTACGATCGCACCAAAGTGTGGAAGGCCAGGGCCAGCCGATTGCCGCTTCACCCCCTTTCCCTTGTCATCATCTCGGTTGACGACGCGAACCGACGATCTCATGCGTGTGAAATAGAAGAGTGTGACGCATGGCGTAAAACCGTGCGGCGTGCAGCAAACTGATAGAAAGCCTTGTGGCACGTGGGGTCTCTCGGGACTCGTTCGTCAGGTGATAGCACGTCGTGTGTATAGGGACGTGGAGTAGAGCCGGATCCTCGCATACATATAGCATATGTAAGAACAGCTCTCCCGTGAAAACGGGACCCACCGCATGACCTCGTCGCGGGCATCCACGAAGTGGAACCGCCTACGCGGATTTTGGTGGCAATCCACCCGGCAAGCACGGAGCTCTCTCGTGCTCAAAACGCCTCTGACCGAGGGTAGCCGTACCCGTACTCCATGGCGCGGTCCACCGTCCAATGACGCTAGGACATGGTCGCATGCAACACGACCTTGGGAGGAATCTCATGTCCAGCCCTCCGGTGGGCCCATGTCCCGAATCGCGACGCGTGTCCTCTCTAGGAACTATCTGATGATCAGAATAAATCAGGAAGTCATGAACATCAGAACAAAGCAAATCATTGGGTAGGTCTTATTTACTCCGATGGGGCAAGGAACAAAGACCGGCAATTTGACCTGGTGTATGTTGTTTTCTGTCTAGCTCTAGATCTTATTGGTAGTGACTTTAAGGATTTATATGAGAGAGTAGAGATGGGAATAGAGAGAGGTGTACCTTCTCCAGAGCTCGAGGAGCTCGAGCCGTTGACCATGGGGTCGATGGAGAGAGAGGGGCTAAGGTGGCTAAGCAGTGGCGTTGGCGGTGCTTCCCGTGGCTCGTGCTAGAACCCTATATTTGAAGGGGTTGTAGGTGGAGGGAGAGGCGTCCGCATCGAACCTCGTAACGTGTGCCCCGGCCCCCACCATATCTTTATAGCGCTGCCACAGGGGCCCACCAACCATGACTTGGTTGGGCGCCCCCGATCAGGGCGCGGATAAGGGGTTCGATTGACCCGTTGGGATCGATCGGGAGAGTCAACCTAACATTCTCCCTCTTGATCTTGACTTTAGTTTATACTTTATACTTTACATGTTTCATCACGGTTCGTTACATAGAGCATGTTTCATCATCATAGCTCAATTGTCGATAGAATCAGACAACTACAATATACCTCTTATTTTGAAACCAAAAACTGTTTCCTTTTGGGCCTCTTATGATGCAGGAATCATAGGATTTCCCTTAAACCCAAGCCGGATAAGTGCTCCTTGAACACATTGGGTGGTAAGACTGTCGTTAGCGGATCTGCAAGCACATCCTTTGTTCTTATATGATCGAGTCTTATAGTGTGATCATGGATCTTATCTTTCACAACATAATACTTTATCTCTATTGGTTTAGAAGCATTACTCGACTTGTTCTGAGCATAAAATACCGTGGGATCGTTGTCATGGTACACCTTTAGTGGCTTGTTGATACATCCAAAACGTATCTACTTTCCCGAACACTTTTGCTATTTTTTCTCCTCTAATTTGTGTGATTTAGATATAACTAACACAGACTAACGCTGTTTTTAGCAGAATTGCTCTGGTGTCTCGTTTTTGTGCAGAAAATCAACCTTCGGGAAAAATCCCAGAAAATATGCCAAAAATCATATTTTTCCAGAGGACTCGCGGAGCTAGAAGATGGAGGGGAGAAAAGACCCGAGGAGTTCACACCACCCCCAGGCACGGGCCAGGCCTGGTCGCGCCTGGGCATGGTGTGGCCACCCCGGACTCCGACTCGACCTGTCCTTTCGCCTATATATACCCTCTGACCTAAAAAACATGGGGATTCAATGTTTTTTCTGATAGAGTTCCGCTGCGCCGCCACCACGAGAAACCGCGATTCGGAATCAGAAACTCCGTTCTAGCACCCTACCAGGACGGGGAATTGGAGGAGATCATCGCCATCATCATCACCGACGCCTCTCCATCAACCATCCATGATTCCCCATCCATGTGTGAGTAATCCCCGCCGTAGGTTATGGGGATGATAGGGATTGGATGAGATCACTCATGTAATTGCATAAGATTGTTAGGGCATGGTGCCTAGTATCTATTGTTAGTGCTTTTTGACATTGTTGCAACTTGTTGTGGTTAATGCTTGTCACTAGGGACCGAGTGCCATGATCTCATATCTGAACATGTTATTGATTCATGATGATATTATTATTTGTGATCTTACCTGCAAGTTGTATACACATATCGTTGTCTGAAACCCGAGGCCCCAAAGTGACAACAATTGGGATAACCGGAGGGGATGGATGCGATGTGAGGATCACGGATGTTCACGAAGTGTTAATGCTTTGCTCCGGTGATCTATTAAAAGGAGCACCTTAATTGCCAGTATATTCCCTTGAGGCCCCACTACAAACGGGCTGGAAGGATAAAAAATGTTGTGCAAGTTTCTCATTGCGAGCACACACAACTATATATGGAACACATGCCTATGATTATTTAGTACTTGGATGCTTTATCTTTATTATCTGCAAATTCCTTTGTCTTGATTATTATATGAATTATCTTGTCCATGCAACGGCTGTCCATCCATCCCTATTCCTACCGCATTTTAATCCTACTGTTTATTACAATTTCTAATGTTGTCCTTATTTTACTGCTGCTATTGTTTTTCTATTGCTATTACAAAATTGTTGCTACTGATAAACTATTGCGAGCAAGAATGTTTCTAGGTGCAACTGAATTGACAACTCATCTGTTAAGGCTTATAAATATTCTTTGGCTCCCCTTGTGTTGAATCAATAAATTTGGGATTTACTTCCCTTGAAGACTGTTGCGATCTCCTATACTTGTGGATCATCAAGATTATTTTCTGGCGCCGTTGCCGGGGAGCATAGCTTTATTTATAAGTTCACGTGGAATTATTATTGTTCGCTGCTATCCATTCATCATGGGGAAAACTCGTGATGGAAAGGTTCCTATATTGCCATCCACTACAAGAAGAGGTACAACTCTGAACACCTCTGTTTCTCTTGATACACCGTCTGTGATGAGTAAGCTTCTGACACCACCACATACACATGTTACACATACTGCTATTTCTACTTAATCTAAAAATGCTTCTGATAATTTTGATGATGCTTCTACTGTGCTTGATGAGAGTGGTTCATTAGGTCCTTTCCTAGATGCTACAATTTCTAGAACTATAATGGGAAACACTAAAACTCCTAATGAAAATATTGCTACACATGTTAGTTCACCCGAGTCTAGAGGGTATCCTAGTGATGATCTTGATGAAGATTATATTGAAATTAGTGATGAATTTATTGAAGAATGTCAAAACACTAGAGGTGCAAGTGCTATTAAGAGTCTTCTTGAGAGACGTGCTATTAGATATAAACCATCTCCTGGTGCTAAGTTTGCCACTTCTCCCATAAACATTAAAGATAAGGATTATGATTTCTCTCTTGATTTATCTTATATAACTATTGTTGAAAAAGAACATTTTTGTGGGACTGAAAATGAAAGTGTTGTGGCACATATGACTGAGCTCTCTACTTTGAGTGTCTTATTTTCTGATGATATTAAGAAACACACCTATATCCGTAGAGAAAATACCCTTGAAGACCGACACAGCTTAAACGAGTCCAAACTGGTCGATGATGACGACTCTCTCTGCCATCGAGAGAGATGAGAGGAAGTCCCCGCGAAAAATCAGACCGCGATCCACACACGCACACACGCTCGCAACCACTTTGTTGCTAAATTTTTCCCTTTTTCATTGAAAGGTGAAGCTAAAGCTTGGTTTAATAATTTATCTCCTGGATCTATTGATAGTCCTAGCGGTGGATATGTTCCATTGTTAACGCCGCCACCATAGATGATGGTGCATAGGTAGCGCTCGCGGAGTGGGTCGCTGCTACCACAACTCTCAGATCCGGAACCGTAGGTTCCTTCATCCGAAGGGGGATCTCATAGATCGGAGTTACAGCTGCCACTATCATCTGAATCATCTGCCAGCGTCCACGTTCACAGGGTGTCGATGGGCGGGAGCCACGAAGCGGGTCTGGTGGATGGAAGTGGCACCCGCTCTGGGAGGCGGAGGGTGCCAGTCTGCCCCACCTGGAAGTAGAATCTCCCAAATAGCATCTCGATCCCGTCGCCTACGGACTCGTAATCTTTAAGGGTGGCCGGTGAGTGAGCTGTGAAGTCGAAGGCGCCAAAGAGGAGGTGCATCTCCATCTCCGAGGAATCATAGATCGCTCCGGATGGGACCGTCACGACCGCACGATCAACATCCTCGCTTCCCACAGACGGCGCCAATGGACAAGGGTTCGAATCGTCAATGCCCATTATTATGGACTTTGGTTTTGGAGAAGATGGGGATGTTGAAAGTTGTGGAACGGTTAACAGGCAAGAAACATGGGGACACGAGGTTTACCCAGGTTCAGGCCCCTGGAGGAAAAACCCTACTCCTGCTTGTCCGCTCTTGATTACGGCAGAACCGAAGGTTACAGGGGTGCGCAGATGCAATCTGGCGTGGAGGTGTGTGTAGGAGGTGTTCAGGTCCTTCTCGCCGTACCCTCCTGGCCTTTCTATAGATAGGCCAGGTCCCGGAGTAGTTTGAGTCTGTTGCAGATTAGGATTGATACCCTTTGAAATTCAATCTAATCTAGACTTATCCTCCAAGGATTCGAATTCGCCATGGGCTTGGGCCACCCGAAATCTTCCTGGGCTGCAAGTCCTCGCGTGGGCCTTCCTTTGGATGGACCGGGTATACCAATGTTATGCACCCATAGGGTATCCATGTCAGTTAATATTTTCTTTCAAAAATATTTCCCTGCTAGTGCTCAACATGCTGTTTTGCAGAAACTCTTTGATATTAAGCAGGGAGAAGGAGAGAAATTGCCTAAATCATGGGAAATGTTTTGTTCTTTAATTAGAGCACAACCTAGATATCCAGTAGCTAAAAATGAACTTCTTGATATATATTATAATGGACTAACCGATGAATCTAGGACATACCTGGATAGTTGTGCTGGTTGTGTTTTCAGCAAAAGAACTCCCGATGAAGCTGATGAATTAATGGCTAAAATAAACAAGAATTATGATGATTGGACTATACCTGAGCCAACTACACCTGAGCCAACCCCAACACCAACACCAAAGAAGAGGGGAATGATTGAATTAAATGATGAAGTGATGAAGGAAGCTAAGAAATGTCTTGAGGAGAAGGGTATTAAATCTGAAGATGTGAAGAATTTACCTCCTATAGAAGAATTATGTAAGAAAATCTCTCACTCATCCACTATTGAGGTACACTCTGTCCGACATTTTGATAATGTTTATATTCCTTACTCTAAACCTCCTGATCAACGCTTAGATGAATTTGATAATTATGTTGTTAAGCAAGATAATTTTAATATGAGAGTGCAAAATCATCTAATGGAAAATTCTAGAGCTATTAATAAGTTGCAAGATATTGTGGAGAGAACCTCCAATAATGTTAAAATGCTTGTTACACATTTCTAAATGGTTCAAACTCAAATTTATCAGCTTACTAAGGTGCAAAAAGATTTGCTAGTTAATGCTTCTAGAGAAAAACATGCTTATGAAATTAGAACTAGAGGTGGTGCTTCTACTCAGGATCCTTTATATCGTGAAGGAAATCCTAAAATAATTGAGCAATATTCTCAACAAGCTAAAGATAGTGGTACTCCTTCTAAGAAAAAGAAAAAGAAACATAAAACAGTTGTAGAATCTTTTGAACCTGCTAAAGATCCTAATATCTGTCTCTGATGCTGAAACTGAAAATGGTAATGATAAAAATGATGCTTCTGATAAAGAAAAAATTGAAGAAGAACCCGAAAGGCACACTAAGAATACTAAGTACACCAAGGAAGATTTTGCTGCTAATAAACATGGTAGTGAAAGAGAGCCTTGGGTGAAAAAACCGATGCCTTTTCCTGATAAGAAACACAAGTCAAAGGAATAAGAACACTATAACAAGTTTTGTGAGTGGATGAAACCTTTGTCTTTGCAAATTCCTTTGACTGATGCTATTAAATTGCCTCCTTATTCAAAGTATATGAAGGATATTTTATCTAATAAAAGGAAGATTCCTAATGAGGAAATTTCCACTTTGCTTGCTAATTATTCCTTCAATGGTAAGGTTCCAAATAAACTTGGAGATCCAGGTATTCCAACTATTCCTTTCTCTATTAAAATAATTATGTTAGAACTGCTTTGTGTGATTTGGGAGCAGGAGTTAGTGTTATGCCTTTTTCTCTCTACAAGAGACTTCACCTGGAAAATTTGATACCAACTGATATATCTTTGCAAATGGCTGATAAGTCTACTAATATTCCTGTTGGTATATGCGAGGATGTTCCTGTTTAAGTGGCTAATAATTATTTGATATTAACTGACTTTGTTGTGCTTGAAATGCCTGAAGATGATAATATTTCTATTATTCTTGGGAGACCTTTTATTAATACTGCAGGTGCTGTCATTGATTGTAACCAAGGAAAAGTAACTTTTAATGTTAATGACAAGGAGCACACTATTTATTTCCCTAATAAGATTGATAAGAAATATGGACTAAATTCAATTGAAAATATTGAGGGTATCAAAGTTGGAGAAATATATTGTCCCATGCCACAAGAAGATTATGAAATTATTATGATTATGACTATTGCTATCAAGGTTGAGGTAACATAATAATTTAGTGAAATGCAAGTTTTGCTTCATATAAAATTGTTTTGGTAACAAGAACTGATCAACCTTGTTAACAAAGTGATTTGGATGAACGTAACAATGTTTTCACCATGATTATCTTTGTTTACTCTTATTTTCTCTATTCCAATTTTTGCTTTCACCTTGCTCATCTTTGTATTGCTAGTTGCTTTCATATTTGAGTTTCTTAGAACTTCTGAAGTTTTGGTTTTGATTTTGTTTTCCATTGTTCCAAATCATTTTTTTGTGGGAAAATCATTTATCAATTTCTAAAAATTGCTCGAAAATAAAGTTTCTCAAAAAATTCTAGAAAATTCATATTAAATTTTTATGTTAAAAAAGGGACAGAGAGTCACCTGGAGTGACCCAGGGGGGCCCACCAGGCAGGATCACCACCTAGAGGCGCGGCCAGCCCTAGGGCGTGCCCAGCCATGGTGTGGGCCACCCCTGGCCCTCCACTTATCCAGCCACCTACCACTTTACTCTCTCTCTCTCTCTCTCTCTCTCTCTCTCTCTCTCTCTCTCTCTCTCTCTCTCGAAAACACCGAATAATTTCTCGAACCTATGTTCTTGATGTTCTTCACCGCAATTTTCGATCTCCTTGCACAGCCACTCTTTGCTGCTGATTTTTGGAGCATTTGTTCTCCAGTATGTGACTCCTCCTCTTGTCCAACTAGATTTTTGATTAGTGGATTATATATTGAGTATTTTTCTGCTGTAGGTGACAAGTTATGTGAGCTTGCATGCTTTTTCTATGCTTAGAGAAATTATTTTGATGCATGTTTATCCCTCTTGCAAGTCCCTATAGTAGTTCCCTTCATTTAGTAGCTTCGAAATTATTTTTTGTGATGTTTGTCTAAATTTTTTAGAAAAGAGAGAGATGGACAACCATACTTTTGGAGAAATGTTCGAGAGAGAAACACCAAGGGTGTCAAGGCCTTCGAGATCAACATATCGATTTAGGCCATCATATAATGAAGATCTTAGTGCACCACGCTTTGGTAATGAGGGAGATGATGGAGATGCACATCCATCTACCTTTCCCATGTTTTGAATTTTTGAGAGCTGTAGGGATCCTCGATGAATTCTTGCTTCTTGTTCAAAGGGTTGGACTAACCACTTACATGCAGGATGAGAGTGAGCAATATGCTTTGCTCACCAAAACTTTTGTTGAGAGCTTCACTTTCACTAACACTTCTTAAAGGCCAACTATTTCATTTAAAATCTATGATATGACTATTACCATGAACTTGGAATGATTTTGTGGCATTATAGGTATTGGCATGACTAGGACGGCAAAGAATATCCAAATTCGACCCGCTGATTTGCTGGAGTTCTACCGAGGTGTAAAAAATGATGATGGCTGCACAACCCAGCGCGGGAAGATAAGAAACATTTAACTCCTAGCTCTTAGATATTTTTCTTACTATCTTGCTACTAGTGTTCTTGGTAGGGAGAACACTAGTAATATTTCTAACTATCATTTAGCTTTTCTCGCTGTTGCGCTTCATAATGATACGAAGTATAATCTTGGTTCTCTCATTACTCGCCGCTTAGCTGCTAGCAGACCCATTTATTGGGGTATTATTGTTGCACGTATGTTGTTGCTTTGGGACTTTCTATTGATAATTATACATTGTTGGCCCCACAGAGACTTGATCTTGCGGCTATGAAAGCCCATCACTTTGTTACTACTAACTCTCGTGCAGAGAGTTTAGTTTATAGGATGTTATTCACTAACGACGATGAGAGGGAATTTCCCTTGCCGCAGCCTACTTTGTTTGGTATATGCAGGAGACCGTGGTCGCGCTCCAAGGAGGAGCTGGACGAGTAGCTTCACTTGCTTGGTTTCCACAGGCAGCACCAGGAGGGGGATGCGCCCTCCTATGACTACACCGCACACTATGCCGGGGCATCCTTGATTTCGTATCTGGACGAAGGTACTTCTTCGTCATATTATGGAGGCGCCACTTCTTGGCTAGCTTGGGATTGATATCCACTTAGGCCAAAAGCCTAAGCTTAGGGGGAGGTATACCGACATCACACTCATCTACATATCATATTCTGTCGGTACTTTGTATATCCATATTTCTCTTTCTTTTTTTTCATTTTTGTTCTTGTTTTGTTTGTGTTTTCCGAACACAAAAAGACCAAAAATATTTTTTTGTTTCTCTTTGTTTGCTTCACCCTTTTTATCTCTAGTTTGTTATTCAAAAATCCAAAAAATATTTTGCTTTGTTTGCTTTTTTCCTTCGGTTCTTGTCTTAAAAAAATCGAAAACCCAAAAATATTTCTTGTTCTTCTCTGGTTTCATAAAGTTCATTGCAGGGTTCACAGTCCTCAGTGACTCCTTTGGAGTTTGGTTTTTATATTATTATTCAAGCTACACAAGTGAAAGGAAATATTGATAATTTATGACAATTCGAGATGTGGTAAGAGGATGGTATGAACTCTATTTGTTTTCATTTTTGTACATATACTCATCCATGTGGGCATTCTTAGTCTGTTCATGTAAGGTGTATGTTATTTAATGGATGCTTAGTAGTTCTTGCTCTCTTATGATTAGTTACAATTTGCTAATAGTTTTTAGCATGTCATATAAATGTTTGCTTGTATTGTTTTATTCATCACATGGTATGACATTGTGGTATCCTCCTCTGAATGTTTCATTTGAATCGACTTTGCACATGCTCGCGCATGCATATGACTAAACAAAAAGTCAGTTAAGCCTCGATGATTTATTTTGCCTCAGAGTTCTTGTGTCATTTTTATGCCACTGTTAATTTTGTTTTGTCGCAAGAATGATTATGACAGTTACTGCTCTCTCGATTGTTGCTCCCTTCTATTGCTAGCCTTCACTTATACTGAGTATGAGCTCTACTCGTGCATCCAACTCCCCAAAACCAAAGTTGTCAAAAAGTGTCCACCATATCTACCTATTAGCATCATTCCTTGTATACTTATTATGCTTTATTTTCTTCCAAATAAAAATGTTTGCTTATTATGCGAAAATTAGTTAGTAAATCTCTCACGAACTTGATGGCACATTTTATTTCTTGCACTTAATAAACCTGAACCATTGTGACCATCTATGTAGTTATATGCTTGCAAATTATAAGTTGGGAGTTAGCAAAACCATGTTGTCATGGGGCACGCTTTCAACATTACACTTATTCTATTTAGTTGATATCATGTTCTTTTGTTTACGGAAGCCGTCGGTGTGAAATGAGATGGGAGCTTGTAAATCCATGGAGTTTGTATATGTGTTATATAAATGCCTGGGCGGCCAGCCTAAGCCATGCCTAATCATGGTGGAAACTTGCAGCAAAACCATAGTGGGCATTATATAAAGCATCTCTAATAAAAAACTATGCAAATAGCAAATCAAGATATCACTAAGATGCCCATTGTCTGTTGCCTTGTCATTGTGATATGGGATCCCTCCTGTGTCATGGGGCAAGGGGTACGCTGTTGGCGGTTCTCGATGATACACGTATATTTACAATGACAAGAACTTACCTAAGACCAAAGTTGAGTAGCATGAGGCCTCAGTACTCATACTCAAGGGTCATAAGATTTTCAACTTGTGATTTGTCAAGCATATAACTCATATCTGGCCTCACTTTAACCTTAACCATTTAAAGATGCTTATGGTAGGGGCAATGAGAGCTCAAAGCTAATGAGTACCATACTTTCAAACATTTGGAAGCCTTTCAAACTTTTTAATATTTTCTTTCACTTTTATGTCGAGTTACCATCTTTTCTATGAGCACCTACCCGAGAGCATAGTTGTCATTCTTAGTATAATGTGCTTGTCCCAGAACACTGTTAATTGTGACATAACTTTGATGCTTGTATCTTTGATATTTTTACTTCTAGTCTTCACTTGAACTTTAGAGGTGCCTTGTCATTTATGTTTTGCTCCAAAAAGAAAGGCACACGAGATGCCACTTTATCATATCTTCTTATGAGCATTACAATCTTGCATATTCTTATGTTTCATGTTGCTCATTATTATTATGTTGGAATCTCTTCATAGATTGCATGACTATTGGGTAGACTTATTTGCATACTCCTTATTATGAATTGCCTAAGTACTTGCTCATATGCTGAGAATATTTACATATTATGAAGCAAATGTGTTCATGAAAGTTTCTTTTATCGCACTCAGTTTTCAACTGAATTGCTTGAGGACAAGTAATAATCTAAGCTTGGGGGAGTTGATACGTCCAAAACGTATCTACTTTCTCGAACACTTTTGCTATTGTTTCTCCTCTAATTTGTGTGATTTGAATATAACTAACATGTACTAACGCTGTTTTTAGCAGAATTGCTCTGGTGTATCATTTTTGTGAAGAAAATCAACTTTCAGGAAAAATCCCAGAAAATATGCCAAAAATTCTATTTTTCTAGAAGACTCACGGAGCCAGAAGACGGAGGGGAGAAAAGACCCGAGGGGCTCACACCACCCCAGGCGCGGGCCAGGCCTGGCCACGCCTGGGCATGGTGTGGCCACCCCGGACTCCGACTCGACCTCTCCTTTCGTCTACATATACCCTCTGACCTAAAAACATAGGAGGGTTCGACGTTTTTCCAGATAGAGTTCCGATGTGCCGCCGCCACCAGAAACCGTGATTCAGAACCAGAAACTCCGTTCTAGCACCCTACCAGGACGGGGAATTGGAGGAGATCATCGCCATCATCATCACTGACGCCTCTCCATCAACCATCCATGATTCCCCATCCATGTGTGAGTAATCCCCGCCGTAGGTTATGGGGATGGTAGGGATTGGATGAGATCACTCATGTAATTGCATAAGATTGTTAGGGCATGGTGCCTAGTATCTATTGTTAGTGCTTTTTGACATTGTTGCAACTTGTTGTGGTTAATTCTTGTCACTAGGGCCCGAGTGCCATGATCTCAGATCTGAACATGTTATTGATTCATGATGATATTATTGTTTGTGATCTTACCTGCAAGTTGTATACACATATCGTTGTCCGAAACCCGAGGCCCCAAAGTGACAGCAATTGGGATAACCGGAGGGGATGGATGTGATGTGAGGATCACGTATGTTCACGGAGTGTTAATGCTTTGCTCCGGTGCTCTATTAAAAGGAGCACCTTAATTGCCAGTAGATTCTCTTGAGGCCCCGCTGCAAACGGGCTGGAAGGACAAAAGATGTTGTGCAAGTTTCTCATTGCGAGCACGCACAACTATATATGGAACACATGCCTATGGTTATTTAGTACTTGGATGCTTTATCTTTATTATCTGCAAATGCCTTTGTCTTGATTATTATATGAATTATCTTGTCCATGCAACGCCCGTCCATCCATCCCTATGCCTACCACATTTTATTCCTACTGTTTATTACAATTTCTACTGCTGTCCTTATTTTACTGCTGCTGTTATTTTGCTAGTGCTATTACAAAATTGTTGCTACTGATAAACTATTGCGAGCAAGACTGTTTCCAAGTGCAGCTGAATTGACAACTCATTTGTTAAGGCTTATAATATTCTTTGACTCCCTTTGTGTTGAATCAATAAATTTGGGCTTTACTTTGCTCGAAGACTGTTGTGATCCCGTATACTTGTGGGTCATCACTTGTCAATGAAATCTACCACTTTCAAGTCGGGTATAAATTTCTTTAACCATATCGCCTGCCCCATTGCCTCATAACATGTTATAAATTCTGCATACATCGTGGATGATGCAACTATTGACTGTTTGGAGCTTCTCCACGAAATAGCCCCTCCTACGATAGTGAAGGCGTATCCTATCATGGACTTTCTATCGTCGTTGTCTTCCGCAAAATCAACATCTGAATACCATCTTATCTCTAGGAAATCAGACCTTCTATATGTTATCATGAGGTCTTTTGAGCCTTGCGCATAACACAAAGCTTTCTTTTCCATCTTCTAGTGCTCTATGCCTGGATTCTCTTGATATCTACCGAGTACCCCGGTGATAAAAGCTAAGTCAGAGTGAGTGCAAACTTATGCATACTTAAGCTTCCAAAGGCCGAAGCATATGGTACTGATTTCATTTGATCAATCTCATACTGACTTTTGGGACATTGAAATTTCCCAAAACTATCGCCCTTGACTATAGGAGAAGGTGTGGTGTTACATGCATGCATACTATATTTCATTAGAGTTTTCTCTAGGTATGCCTTTTGCGACATATGAAGCTTCACCAAGATCTTTCATGTCGAAGTTTGAGGACAAGAACTTCTTTGTTTCTAGAATTAGGCTGACATCACTGCTAGCAAGCAATATATCATCCACATACAGAATTAGGAAAATATATTTCGCACTTTTGAATTTTGCGTGAACACAGTTGTCTTCAACATTCTATTTAAATACAAATTTCTTAATGGTCTCATTAAACTTTAGATACCATTGTCTTGAAGCTTGCTTTAATCCATAAATGGATTTCCTTAGGCAGCATCCCATGTTTTCCTTGCCTTCCATGACAAAACCCTTAGGTTGTTTCATATAGACCCTTTTTTCTAAATCCCCATTTAGAAATGCCATCTTTACATCCATTTAATGTAGATATAAATCAAAATGTGCAACTAGTGTCACTATGATTCTGAAGGAATCCTTACATGAGACTGGAGAAAAGTCTCATTGTAAACTACTCCTTCTCTTTGTGTAAATCCTTTTTCCACAAGTCATGCTTTGTATTTCTCCACATTCCCTCTAGAGTCATACTTTGTTTTGTAGACACCTTTACAGCCTACTATTTTGGCTCCTTTGGGAATGTCCTCTAAGTCCCAAACTTTATTGGAACTCATCGACCTCATCTCATCTTCCATGGCTTCTAGCCATTTTGATGAGTGTACTAATGGCTTCTTCAAATGAAGTGGGATCATTCACCATTTGAACTCTTTCTGTGTTATAAACTTTATAATATTTACAAATTGATGACTTTTTTTTAACTCTTTGAGACCTTCTAGGGGCCCCATGAACTGTCTCATCATGTGTCTCAACATGTGGCATATCTTCTAGAGGTGGCTGCTGTTGCTCCCTTTCATGCTCAATAGTGGGTTCATTCGGCTCCCGACGGACAGGTTCCGGATCCTCACTCATTGTTGTCATGGGTGGAGTCGCAACAGGTGCTTGCACCACAACCCATGGGGTTGTCGATGCAGGAACAACAGGTGGAGAGAAGAATGGCTCCTGAATCATCGGATTAGGTGCATGCACCCTCTTCTCAAGATCAATTTTCTGAGCTACCATGCTCCCCCTCATCATTTTGTCCTCTAAGAAGACAACATGTCTTGTTTCTACAAACTTTGTGTATCTGTCTGGACAGTAGAAACGAAAACCTTTTGACTTTTCAGGATAGCCAATGAAATGGCAACTGACTGTTTTAGGGTTAATCTTTGCAATATTTGGATTGAATACTTTCGCCTCAGCTGGGATCCCCCATACCATTAGGTGCTATAGCGAGCGAAATCTTCCTGCCCACGACTCATATGGTGTTTTGGGCACCGACTTTCTTGGTACTCTATTGAGAATATGAATGGCGGTTTTTAACGCCTCCAACCACAATCCCAATGGCAATGTGTAGTAACTAATCATGTTGTGCACCATATCCATAAGGGTACGATTGCATCTTTCAGCTACTCCATTTTGCTAAGGCTCGCCCGACATCGAATACTGGGCCACTATGCCAGTCTCCTGCAAGAACCTTGCAAAAAGTCTAGGGACTTGGCCATATGGGGTGTGTCGACCGTAGTAGTCCCCTCCACGGTCAGACCTTACTATCTTTATTATTTTTCTGTGCTGATTCTCTACTTCAGCTTTAAATATCTTAAATTTATCCAACACTTTCGATCTTTATTTAATTCGATAAATATAACCATAACGGGAGTAATAATCTGAGAATGTTATGAACGAGTCATAACCATCCACACTTTTCACTAGAAACGGTCCATATATGTCAGTGTGAATAATTTCTAGTGTTTTGGTGCTTCATTTTGCACCCTTTTTGATTTTCTTTACATACTTTCTTTTAACGCAATCGATGCATTGCTCAATGTCGGAGAACTCTAATGGAGGAATAATATCGTTTTTAACTGGTCTTACTATTCTTCCCCTCGAAATATGGCCTAAATGACAGTGCCATAATTTTGACGAGTCCCAAGTTCTCTTTCTTTTTTTTGGGTCTTTATCCGACGCGGAAACATGCTAATTCAGTTTACACATAGAAAATACTTTTTCACGAGTGGATAATAAATAAATCACATTGTGAAGGAAAGCAACACCCACACAATCTTTATTACAATAAATGGCACACTAGCCATCTCCAAAATGACCCTGATAGTTTACTTTGTCCAAACGCGATAAACTTATTAAATTTCTATGCAAAGAAGGAACATATATGACATCCGTAAGCAAGATCGTCAATCCATCAGCAAGCTCCAAGGAGATGTTGCCAATGACCTCAACGTTCCCTAGGACTCCATTTGCGACTTCAACGCATCCTTCGCTTCCTTTCGTAGTCCGCGTCGAATGGAATCCCTGTAAATAATTTGCAACATGAACAATTGCGCCTGAGTCAATCGACCAAGTAGATTTCTAAAACTGTGTATATAGGGATTCATTTACAAAATAAACAATGTTTTTACCTTTCCTTGCCAGTAGTTCCTTTAGAAAAACAGAGCAATCTTTCTTGAAATGCGCTTTCTTGCCGCAGTGGAGACAAGCATCTTTATCCACTGGGAGAGCAGGTTTGTCCTGGTGCTGATAGTGCATGGGAGCTTTACCATGTGGCTTAGAAGAGGAACCTTGGTTTCTTTGATGGTAGGTCCTTTTCTTATTGTCCTTGAAAAATTTCAAGGAACCACCATTCTGGGCTTTGAGCCTCTCCTCTTCTTGGACACACATGGAGATGGTCTTTTATATGTCCCACTTTTCTGGGGACATATTGTAATTGACAACTAAATTGTCAAACTGTTGAGACAGTGATGCCATGACCAAGTAGACAAGGAGAGCAGGCTTTAGCTCCAGATCAGCATCCATGGGCTTCAATTTGACAGCCATTTTGCTTATCCGAAGGATGTGCTCCTTGATGCTGTGTCCATCGCATGTATACTTTTCTGTCACTAGCTGATTCAGCAGCTGGGTTGCATATGTCTTTGAGGATCCAGTGAACTAGATCTTTATCTTTTGCAAGTACTCCACAACAGAAGTACACTCTACGATGGAGCCAACAATGTCTTGCTCAATCGTGTTCTTTATAAACGCCATACACTTTTTGTTTGCATTTTGCCACTTTCTGTTCTCTAAGGTGTAGAACACATCCAGTGGAGCATAGTCCCTTTTCTTTTTATCCCATGCATCATCATCATCTGCATCGACTCGGATTGGCTCTGTCGGCTTGGGGGTGGCTCGGTCTCAACTACCCAATCCACCTCAGCGCAAGTGAATGCCAAGTCCACTTTCTTTCTCCACTCGGAGTAATTATCACCTCTCAGTGTGGGGACATCCTTGATGCATCTCATCAAGTAACACCCTCCTGAAAACCACAAAGAAGTGAGTGATACGTTGCAAACGTATCTACAATTTTTGATGCTCCATGCTTGTTTTGCACCAATTATCTTTTGTTTTTGTCTACACTTTGTGGCATTTTTATGAATTTTCTGGAACTAACATATTAACAAGTGCCACAGAGCCAGTTTCCTATTTTCTGCTGTTTTTGGTTTCAGAAATGCTAGTAAAGAAATATTCTCGGAATTGGACGAAACAAAAGCCTAAGTTGCTATTTTCCCGACACTATACGGAGTCCAGAGGAGAGGGGGAGACACATCCCAGGGCGACCACACAAGGGCCAGGCATGGCCAGGGGGCGTCACCCTAGGGTGTGGGACCCCTGGCTCTCCACCGACCTTGCATCTCCACCTATATAATCCCCCTGAGATAAAAACCCTAAGTACCCTATCGGAATTCCACGAAAAAGTCCATAGCCACCGCCACCACCACCGTCGTCCTTAGATCAGGAGGGATCTGAAGCTCTTCCCGGCGCCCTGCCAGAAAGGATAGATAATCCTGGAGGCCTTCTTCATCACCGTGCCTGCCTCCGAAGTGATGTGTGAATAGTTCATCCTTGGACTAAGGGTCCATAGCAGTAGCTAGATGGTTGTTTCTCCTATTTGTGCCATCATGTTTAGATCCTTGTGAGCTGCCTATCATGATCAAGATCATCTTATTGTAATGCTACATGCTGTGTTTGCTGGGATCCGATGAATATTGAGTATTATGTCAGATTGATTATTGTTCTATCATGTCTATGTTATTTGTGATCTTGCATGCTCTCCATTGCTAGTAGTTACTCTGGCCAAGTATTTTCTTCTGACTCCAAGAGGGAGTATTTATGCTCGATAGTAGGTTCATGCCTCTAGTAATCTGGGAGAGTGACATAAACTTCTAATATTGTAGATGTGCTATTGCTACTAGGGAGAAAACAACAATCCTTTGTCCAAGGGCAATTGTATTGTTTACATTACACAATTTGCTTAATGCAATTATTTGTTGCTTCCAACTTAATACACGAGGGTTGTTCGGATGATATCCCGTAGGTGGATTATTAGTCATAGATGCAGTTGGATTACGGTCTATGTATCGTGTTGTAATACCCAAGTGAATCTCATAGTGATCATCATGTCATGTACATGCATTGTTATGCATTCTCTATTTGTCAATTTCCTAGCTGTAATTTGTTCACCCAGCATGTTATTTATCTTAGGTAGAAACACCTCTAGTGAACTATGGACCCTGATCCATTCCTTTCCACTGATATATCATCTATTGTTATTTGTGATCTTGCATGCTCTGTGTTCCTAGTAGTTACTCTGGCCAAGTATTTTCTTGTGACTCCAAGAGGGAGTATTTATGCTTGATAGTAGGTTCATGCCTCTAGTAATCTGGGAGAGTGAGAGAAACTTCTAAGGTTGTAGATGTGTTCTTGCTACTAGGGAGAAAATAACAATCCTTTGTCCAAGGAAAATTGTATTGTTTACATTACACACTTTTCTTAATGTAATTATCTATTGCTTGCAACTTAATCCATGAGGGTTGTTCGGATGATATCCCAGAGGTGGATTATTAGTCATAGATGCAGTTGCTTGCAACTTAATGCCCAACTGAATCTCATAGTGATCATCATGTCATGTACATGCATTGTTATGCATTATGTATTTGTCAATTTCCCAGGTGTAATTTGTTCACCTAGCATGTTATTTATCTTATGAAGAAACACCTTTAGTGAACCGTGGACCCTGGTCCATTCCTTTCCACTGATATATCATCTATTTTTTACTGTTTACTTTCTGCAACTATTACAAGCAATTACTTTTTTTCACACTATACGTTTAATCCTTTGTTTTCAGCAAAACCAGTGATCTTGACTACCTCACTGATAAGTTGGGGCAAAATATTTTGATTGTGTTGTGTGTAGGTTCCACGTTACTAGCAACACCTTTGAAAGTGGTTTCTTTCTCCAACTGGTTCGATAACCTTGGTTCCATAACTGAGGGAAAAATTGCTGCTGTGCTCATCATACCTTGCTCTTGGGCTTTCCAACAGGCTCAACATCAACTGAGCCATTAGTGAGAATAATAACAATTGCATGTATTAATTCAACGTTGGTCAAAATTAAGACATACAAATGTTTATGCAAATAATTCCATATCACTGTTGGGCAGAACATAGAATCAAAAGCACATAACTTTAATCACTTTAAAAGAAGACACTAATCATAATCATGCTATTTACAACGTTGGTTAGAAAAATAACATGGACATGACTAGAATAAAACTTTAATATGCTTTCAAAAATTTAATACTCATTTTTATCTTTATTAAATTTGAAAAGAGCGCATTTAACAATTTGCAGGGGAAGAAATGAATAAAATTCATTAAACTATAAACTTTACTGTCACTTTTGTATTGTCTAGACAAAAATTCGTTAGATAACTTTGAATAGAAAAACTTTGTAGAAATTATAAAAAATGATGCAAAATTACATCGAGATTGATAAAAAAAACTGTAAAAAAGGTTTCTGTAAAGAAAACTGGAGCAAAAGGATGCCCAGATCGCCTCTGTGCTCGTCGCCCATGACCTGATTGTGGCCCGTGGCCTGCAGTGCGCACTGCCTGCTGTGCACCGTGCATGCCTGCCCGACGCCTGCTCCTATGCACCGCCTGCGAACACAATCCATGAAGGAGAAATGGCCCAAGGCCCGCTGCCGCTTTATGCCCGCGCGCGCTGCCGGATCATGGCCGTCCAGACCATCCGACGGTCACGCGCCCTTATTGCTCCATCAAAACCGGTGGCCCCCGACGCCCTGAAACCCTAAACAGCCAAAACGTCCTCCTATCCCGCGACCACCCTCTCTCTGGCGGCGCTCCGTCGCCCGCACAGGCCTAGAGGGAATATGCCCGAGAGGCAATAATAAAGTGGTTATTATCGTATTCCTTATTTATGATAAATGTTTATTTCTCATGCTATAATTATATTAATACGGAAACGTTAATACATGTGTGTTTAATAAACAAAAAGGAAGTTACTAGTTATGCCTCTCCTATAAACTAGGTCGTTGATTAATAAGATGATTAAAGGTTTCCTGATCATGGACATTGGATGTTGTTAATAACGAGGTCACAATATTATTGGAATGGTGTGATGAACATTCATTCGAAGTATAATATTACGATCAAGGTCATTGTGTTTATATTGCTATAACATCATACGAAGTAATCTTAGTCCTTAGACCATGATATCATGTCAATCACTAACACCGGAAGAGTATCTTGATAACATGAAACGTCACACCGTAGTAGGGTGACTATAAAGATGGGTTCAGTGCTACGAAGGTATTATATTGAGGCTCATGGATCAAGAGTGGAATTTGTCCATCCCGATGACAGAGATATATACTCTGGGCCCTCTCGGTGATATCGCATTAGTTAGCTTGCAAGCAAGTGATTTGATCACTAGAATGTTATATCACGGGAATGAGAAAAGAGTACATGTAGGCAACGAGATCAAACTAGGTATGGAGATACTGATGATCGAATCTCGGACATGTAACATATCGCGAGACAAAGAGATTGAGTTACATACGTATAAGGTTCACACGATAACAGAAGTCATCGTTGAATGTGTAGGAGTCAGTACGGATCTCCAGGCACCGCTGCTGATTATTGATCAGAGAGGGGTCTCGATCATGTCTATATTATTCATGAATCGTAGGGTGACACACTTAAGGGATACCTACACCATTCGGAGAAAATGATATGCCAGATAAAGAAAAAAAAAGCGCAGAAATTTATTTCACTAGACACCGAAACTGTTTCGGGTGAAATTGCTGAAAGTGTTTCTGCATGTGAAATGAAATACTAGCAAGGGGTTATATGTGAATGTTTTTCCATTAAAGTAATTTACAAAATTCTGAATAAATAAAAGGAGTTTTATTTAAAGAGAGATTGCATTAAATTTGGTGGAAATTTAATGGGATTTTTGAGTGGGATTTTGAGTGGAGAAATGAAGGGACTAATTTTGAGTGGAAGCTCCACCCACATAATGGAGGAAGGGGTGGGGCAGCCAACATGGCCGCTGGCCACACCCATTGGGGTGCCCCCTCCTCCTATAAAAGGAGTCCCTCTCCCTCTCTCTCACTCACACCTCCTCGCGAAGGATCTCTCTCCCCCCTTTAGAATTTCCCCATGATCTTGGATCAGCGAGATACATGTTCCCGATGGCTTTTTCTGGAATGATTTTTTGCTTCTGCTGCTTCGCTGGAGCGAGGGCGCGGAGGTTGTCAGGGTACCCGGACGTGTGTGCGATCACGGATGCACCACTGCTTTGCGGTGCTGGACTGGATGGTGCTTGACCTGCTGGACCGGATGGACTTCTTCTCGATCTTGAGATCGTCAAACGTTCGACTATATCATACACGAATCTTGGTACATAGTTGTTCCCATCATAGGAATTTTTTTGTTTTCTATGCTGCGAGTCCTTTAGTGGTATCAGAGCCGGATCTATGCGTAGATGCTTTGCATGGGTAGTTGTTATCGCCATATTTTGGCCTAAGATGGGGATGGGCCGTGATCAAGATGGGCTTAGAAGATACATATATTCAACGTGTTGTTGGATCGGCCTAATACGTAGATTTGGGCTGAATTGCCCGTGTATCTTGTATCTTAGTAGGATTCGTATTTGTTTAGGTTTCGTTTATGTTTAGATAAAGATAGAGTTGTAGAGTTATTCCAAACGTAGAGAGTCTCCGGACTATAAATATGTACTTAGGGTTATTGAGAAAAGGAGGACAATCACGTTCACAACAAACACAATCTCGGCATCGCCACCCCTTGTTCTAGGGTTTTTCTCGGGTAAGTGCCATCTTTGCCTAGATCGCATCTTGCGGTCTAGGCGATTTACTATCGTTATCCGGTGTTACTCGTACTAAGCCTTGTTGATGGCGAGTAACACCTTTACCACAATTTGTTAGAGCTAGCATCGATGCTTTTACTATGATTGCTTATTTATGCTATCTCTAGCTATCTCGCCGTCTTTGCACCGCCTCCGGGTGTAAAGGTGGCATCTTATGATTCCCTTAAGTCGATTTGATCTTATAGTTGTGCCTTGTTCATCAAGGTTTAGTTTGATATCTACGTGGTTAGGCCTCACAAACGGGTTGAACGATCCGTGTACGTAAGGTATGGTTTATTGATCTTAGAGGGATGTTTCCGGAATTGACGTTATGTTGGTTTTAGGCCCTCTCTAGGATCGGTTTTCTACTATTTTCGTATCTATTAGGCTCAACTACGTGGGACGTTCGGTTGCGTGGTGAAAGCGTTAAACTATCGTAGATCGATTTAACTTGTAGTAATTAAGCAAAACCCCATGTTATCATAGATCCAATGCAAAGCCATGGGGACAATCGGCTCTGAAAGCCGATTTACAGGGAAACCTGGGAGCCGATCACGGCTCGAATTTTACGTATACTTGTTTACCGTGCAGGAAACCAATCGGAACAATCCATCACCTTCCTGACCAGGTATAGGTCGTGGCATCTCGAACCAAGACAGGACGCGTGCGTGCCGGAAGATTTGCGGGACGTCGACCGAGGGACCAGGGCCCACCAGCCGCTCTGGGAGCCTCCCGGCTCTTCGTGTTGCTCATCACTGCCCGCCAGTGAGTTTTGATCGGCAACACATTCTGGCACGCCCGGTGGGACATTCAACAACATCTACATCAAATGTCCGACGCTACGATGGAGAACAGGCCGGTCACGTACGACGAGCTTCCTGCGGAGCACAAAGCGAAGTATGACGAGATCAAAGGGCTCTTCGAAGCCGACCTCATCGGCTCTTTCGAGAGGACCCGTTCGCGTGGCATCAGGTGGAAGGGATTCTCCCCTGAGGGTGCCCTCGATGAAGTGGATCTGTCTGTTCCTTCAGAGGAACGCTCCAGGGCTCTACGACAGGAGGTCAACTACATGGTGGCTCATTCTCTACACCGCCACTCTGAGAGCCTGGTGAACGCGTTCGAGCGGGTCGCGGTTCGCGTGGTCCAGGAGATCATGAAACATCAGTACTCTCCGTCGGGGCCCACTTTAGGAACCCACCAAGGAGAAAGACCGCTCCACACCAGGCAAGAATCGCCATTCACACTCGCGGCTCCAGAGCCGCCAGGATCAGCGGCATATATTGTCTACAGGGCCGGAGGCGATCCAGGTGATTGCCAATTCCTGTTCGAGCTACCCAAAGAGATCCCGCATGGGTACGTGTGTGCCTACGTGCGGATCGCAACAACTTGGCGCACTACCGATCGCATCGCTGGAGTGTCCGCGGGGATTCCTCTGCGGGGTCTTCGAGCGGCGTTCACAGAGCAACGGTGTCTGGGATGGACGCTGACAAACAGGCGTGGCTAGCCAAGTATGCCACTGGCACAAGCCATGAGAGTCTAGCCCCTGCAGCTCAAACAGTGGATCAAATCACTACCATCCGAGAGATCGGTTAAACGCGTGCGAAAAAGGCCTTTCATCGGCTACTCAAAGCCGTACCAACGAAGTTTGACCTGATTCCACTACCACCCAAATATAAGCTCCGAGTTCTCAAGATTCAGCGGATCGGAGGGTCAAGCTCGATCGAAAACGTAGCCGATACACCGCACAGCTAGGCATGATTTGACATCGGATCAAATGCGCGTAAGATTCTTTGCACAATCTCTAACAGACCAGCCTTTGGGTGGTACACCTCTCTGCCACGATTCAATTCGCACTGAAACAACTAGAAGAACAGTTCCACATCCAATACCATTGAAGCTACCGAGGTGGCATTGCAGACTGGCGCAAATGACGTAAGCGGGAGAAATCGTAGCGAATACATCCAACGCTTCAGACCATCAAGAAGATGTTACTCGGCTCGTTTAATCGAGAAGGAAGCAATCGAGCTGGCGATGTCAGGCCTCTCGGCACCCATCAAGGACGTGGCATTCCGGTAGAATACAACTCATTGGCGCATGGCCCGAAGCGGCGATGTATGAGCAGCGCCACCACAGCTGTACCAAGACAAATTCAGTCCGATAAGCCCGGTCGACGCAGAAGAGGAAGATCCTACGCAGGACCGTGAGGTGGCCGTGGCTGAATGGGCTCGGGGCGATCTGTGGCCTGTAAATGGGTGAAACAGCGAGGGCCTGCGAGAGGGTTCGACTGATGTGAGCAAAGCTGAGCAGATATTCGATCTGCTGCTGAAGGAGAAGCAGATGAGGTTGCCCGAAGGTCACAAAATCCCTACGGCCCAGGAGATGAATGGGAGACGATACTGCAAGTGGCATCATTCGTTCACTCACCCCACCAACGAGGGCAAGGAGTCCGCCAAATCCAGATGGCTATAGAACAAGGCCGTCTGATCCTCGGCCAGTTCGCCATGAAAGTGGACACGAACCCGTTCCCCGGTGTCAACATGATAGGGCTCAGTCGCTCCGCGAGACGTCAACTGGACTTTTCGTTCGGTGTCAACATGGCTGGGTCTGGGCACCACCATGACACGTACGGTGAAGGAGGCGATCACCCTCGGGGCCAAGAAAGAGAGAAGGCTGGTCCACGCGACCGGCCCGGCCACGATAACGGGCGACACTTAACAGAGGAACAAGTAAGGAGAGTGCGATATCAGAAGCCACATTCCACGCATCTCCTTAATAAGTATGAGCGCCAGTATGACCAACGTCGCCAGCACGACAGAGACAACGGACGATATGAGCACCTGGCTAGGGGGCCGTCGAAAGAGAAGGAAGGCGCAGACAAACATTGGGATTGCCCCTTTTTCAAGCATTGCTGGGACGTGGGAATGAGCCGATTGCCCACAGCCGACAACTGTCCAGAATGTGGACAACGAAAGAAGGGCACGAGGCCAGTGTCAGTGTTCGAACGTTTAGGACCTCTCCAACCTCGTGAGCCGGCCTAAGGAGTCCGCTCGAGCGAAGGGCCTTGATAGGCCCAGGGATGATAAAGAAGAAGACAGGTTTCACCGTCCAAGGTGGTGCCCCGATGGACTCAGACACACCCAGAAGCATAGAGTGCAACGGCTACGTAACTTAGAAGAGGCTGAAGCAGATTCCACGCCGCTTAAAGAAAGCACGGCCGATCCGCCGTCAAAATAAGGCGATCTGAGACGGAGGGGTCAGCGACAAGGAAAGAGTGGCGACCAAGCCAATAAAAGCCGATGCATCGGCCGGCATCAACATGGTGTTCGTGCTCCGGCAGAGTTCTCGCGCCACAAACCAACATGCTACCAAAGGGCAACTTGATCGCGCCCACGGCCGGTTATCTTCGAGAAGCCACGTGAGAAGGGTTACAAACATCCGAAAGCGCTGACCTGGGGCTACATCAATGGACAACCCGTCAAGAAGATGTTGGTGGACACAGAGCGGCAGCTAATATCATGCCATACTCCATGCTACGACGTTTGGGACGCCCACCGCAGACTGATCAAAACCAACGCCACGTTAAGTGACTTCAACGGCCGATCGTCGGAAACTCAAGGCGTTTCTAAACGTGGATCCGACCGTGGGCAAGAAAACCATACCCACGCCTTTCTTCGTCGTGAACAGCAAAAGTACCTACGCCGTCTTGCTAGGAAGGGATTGGATCCACGCTAATCGCATCCCATCCACGATGCACCAAAGGCTCGATGGGACGGGATGAAGTGGAGGTCGTCCATGCGACGATTCCATCGAGGTTTCCACCGCTGGCATGAACATCCGGGAAGCGGAAGACCAAGAGCCGATCTCTCGAATCAATCTAGACGGTGCGGCGATTGAAGCTACAAAAACGGGTGAGGCTGGTCTTATCCACGGGCCTTACAGAGTAGAAAAGCCCACGATCATCAGGTGGTACGGCCGATCCCTGCGATCGGCCACAAAAAATAAAAAGCAGCGATCATACGACAAGCAGTGCATGTAGTCGTAGCAGAGAGATACTCTGCCACTGTAAAATAATAAGGTGTAAACCGTCCTTGGCATACGCAAGCAAGAAGGGGGCCGATTCAGGCGATCGGCCCAAATTATTTTGGTACAGTTCCATTCTGGTACAGTTCCTGGAATCAGACGACTTGAGAGCCGATATCTTCAAATTACTTGAAAGATTCGGCTCGGGGGGCACCTAAATGGATAAGGCACAAAAGCACGGGAGATATTGAACAGCAAAAATGTAGGGGCCGATATCAAAAATCGGCCGAATAAGGAAACAATATACAGCCAATGCACGGTCATCGGCTTTAAGTGGTCCACACACACAGTTACAAACAAGTGCCAGCTTACACATATGAGCTACTGAAGAAGGCATCGAAGGCGTGGAAGGCGTCAGCCCGGATACGATCCACCTCGGCGATCTCGGCTTCGTCATCTTCATCTTTGCCCGACACTAGCTGTTTGCTTAGGGCGCGTATGCCCGCCGCCAGATCGGTCTTCGCTGAGCTTTGAGGCCTTCCGCTTCGTCTTGGGAACGGGCTATGGATTCTTCCTTGTCACGGATGAGCTGTTTAGTCACCCGGGCCTTCTCCTCAAGATCTTCCAGCTCCTTTTTCAAGGATGCGAGCTCGGCAATGCTGACAGAAGTGTCAGTTCTAGCATCCAGAGATGCCTTTTTCTCATTGAGTCCGACATCTTTCGCAATATCGGCTCGGGGAGTTGGGCATGGCGGTGAATCCTTTCACGGGCTAGTTTCACCGTGGCAAAAGGACAGATTTGCAACCGACCAAAGCTTCACTTGTAATATGCCCGAAGATGATCCTGAATTTCGCAAGAACGCCTTCACTTCCTCGAACCTCGATCAACTCCTCGCGGGAAGACAGCAAGTCTTTCAGGCGCTAGAATTGAGGGGGAGCAATCCTGGCTCGTGGTTCAGTGGGGTCGACAGAGGGAGTAGGTTCGATGGATTCAGGGTCGAACGACAGCAAACCTGAAAGATCGCAACCCTGGCAGCCAGGAAAGCGTCAGTACGCGTCTAAACATGCAAGAACGGACACGGATGTAAACGCATTCTCCTATCAAAGAGATAGCCGATGAAGAGACCATCGGTTCGTGTGGTCACCGGAGGCTCCGAGGTTGGCATCGTTCCATCTACACCTTCGGGTTCCCAGATCCGGCGTCCAAGACGACCGCCTTCCCACTAGAAGCGTCAGTTGCCTGTATAAAGGGTAATTTATCAATATCAAAAAGGGAGTAAGGGGCAGGAACATAGAAGATGAGGATTTTTCAGGACCTCCTGGCTTGACGAAGAGACTTGCAGTTCTTTGCGAGCTCTTTTGGGACCCGCAGATGGCCCCCCCTCGACTGACGCTCGGGGGGCAGCAGTTTCAGGGGCCAACCTCTTCTTGGAAGCCGATGGTGGTGAGCCCGGCTGGTTCGGTGTGATGGTCCTCTCAGAATCCGTGGGACCTAACTCCCCTCGATTGGTCTGGGTATCCTCGCTGGAAGAATCTTCGACAGAGGCCTGCAAAGGAGGGGAGTCAGTAAGCGTGGGTGTGGCTGCAAGAGTAAAAGAAACAACAAGGATCGACTAAAACCTAAAGTTAAGCTTACATGCGAGCTGTCTGGGGAAGGGCTCCGGCGCCTCAAGGTTTTTCTGGCCGCTACCTTCCTCACCATCGTCCTGGTTTTAGTCGGAACTCGAGGGGCAGCTGACTTAGGAGTTGCTGGTTTCTTGGAAGCCGACCGTGGGGTTATCGGCTGTTTCTGCATTATGACCTTTTCGAGGTGGCGAGTCTTTGCGAAGAGAACCACGGAGTCGGGAAGAATTGAAGGGAGCCATCGCTGTGAGTAGGCTCAGGGCCATCTTGTTGCTACGAAGAGAAAGAGTGAGTTAATAAAAGGATCAATTGCAGGCTGCATCAAGAAAATTTGCAAGTGGGAGTACCTGGTCCACGGGGATGTCATAGTCAGCGTCGAGTTGTTTCAGCAACGGTCCTAGGGCTCTCCTAAAGACGTGAGTCTTCCACATCGACCACCAGTCTTCAAAGCCATCGGTTGATGAGGCAAAAGTGAGGTCGGTGGGAATTGGGATGGTCAGAGCATCAAAGAAAGAGTAGCACCTCTGACTGGTGAGAGGATCGGGCAGATCGGCTCTACACTCCGTGAGTTGATGAAGAAAGAAGTGGGGAGCTACTTGTCCAAGGCCGAATTGACGAGCCACTACGACTGGCTGGTAGAATTCGTACCCAGGTTTGATTATCCGGTTGGATGTGCTCATGCCGACTGGAAGGAAACAGGCGAATAACGGTGGAAAAGAGTTGCGAGTGCCGGTGTCATCGGCAAAATTGTCCACTGAAGGAGAGTGGATTCTCAAAGTGTTCTGCTTCTTCCATATAAGGGAAGAAGTTGGGGTTGTCCAGGCCTTGGAAGAAGATGCTGAACCATTTTGACGCCTCTTGAGGGGTCAGTTTACTACCTGGCAATCGATACAAAGCTTGGCCATAGCTGGTGCATCGGATTTGCCTCCCTTTGACGTCGGGGAAAGTGCAACTCGCCAGAAGGGGGAAGTCTGGGATGCGGTTTTGGAAGTACAGCTGAGCCCACAGCTGGATGAACCACCAAGGTCCACCTGTTCTGATTGCTATGCCTGAGAACAGCTTAACAGACATCAACTGGAGGTATCGATAGACCTCTCCAAGGAACAGTTTGCCGATGCCAAGCTGGGTACCTTTGGCCAGTTCGTAGGCTAGGGAAAGATAGTTCTTAGTGGGAGCCAGGGAAGGGCCACAGAAGATGAAATGCTCTAGCCAGAAGTTGAGAAAGGCTGTGTGTTCTTTCTCTGAAACAGGGCCCTTGGTTTTCATATGACGTTGGATATAAGCGCCCCAGCTTGTGCAATCTGTTTTGGAAGATAGTTTGTAAGGGACTGTGGTCAGTTTGAAAGCAGAGGGGCTGGGTGATGTAACGTCCAGACCAGTAATCATCACCACGTCTAGCAAGGTTGGCGACATAGGGCCATGGCCGAATATGAAACAATTCAGGCTGCACTGAAGTAGCCGATGGTTTTGAGAAGATTCTCGTGTTTCTCAAGAGGAGACAATGATAGATGCAAGGCATCGGCTATTCCCAAAATTTCCCATTGGGGTTGGTAAGTTCTAGCTACTCTACTGAACCAAGAAACCCCACTTTCAGGGGGACTAGGCTGTCGCAATGCGATCCCAAGAGTTCAGATCTAGGTCCTGGCTTACGAAGGGGATTCTATTGGCCTCGCAAGAGATTAGATGGGCAGGACTAGAATCTGCACGAGGGCCAAGACAGAGAGAATTTGGGAGAGAAGGATGCGGCAGCAGAATGTCTGAAACCTAGAAGATTTAATGGCGAAATAAAGGCATTAATTCAAGTGTTCGCCATCAAGTTTTAACATTGTGTTAAAATTACGAAGGGTAAGCGTACCTTCAGACCGGAGACCTCCGGATTGGTGGTGGACGATTCTGCCATCTGGTTCGCCGGCGGAGATGGATCTGTGCGGAGTAAGGATTGAGGGTTCTTGTTGCTATGAGCTCGATCTGGTCGGTAGGCAGTGGGGGATCTAGGCCGCCCTTTTTGAAGAGAGTCGCAGGTTACCGTTTGAAACTTGGAAGTGACCGTTTGGTTTTGCCTAAATATACGGCTGGGTTGACCTTGTCAACAATTTGGGGAAAGTTGATATGCATCGGCTTTTGAGTTGTGGTTTGGTTGACTGTGAAAACATGATAAGGTAAAAGCCGATGCGTTGCTATCGGCTTTTGGAGCATCGATTTATTTTCAACATCGGCAGAATTGGGACGATAAAATTAGCATCTTTGAGGAAACAGATTCTCATTCATTGGGAGACGGATTGATTACAAAAGGGGGTCCGGCTACTACTACTACAATTGTTGCTAATTCCTATTTTAAAGGGCGAGATCGTCGCCGCTATCGTCGCCGCCGTCTCCTTCGCTGTCTTCGGCGCTGCTACCAGCGTCGTTTCCGCTGCTGCTGCTGAAGAAGCCAGTAGGGGCTTCATCGTCTTCATCATCATCTTCAGTATCTCCGCTTGACCCGGCGCGGAAACGCTT
Source organism: Avena longiglumis (assembly GCA_030063025.1). NCBI lineage: Eukaryota > Viridiplantae > Streptophyta > Magnoliopsida > Poales > Poaceae > Avena > Avena longiglumis. Next base: position 173,547,794 of record CP125978.1, read on the forward strand.
CATCGGCGGATACTCATCGGAGGACGAATCATCCTCCGATTCTTCCCCTTCGTCTGAAGACTCGACGCCGTCCCACGACCAGGCGTCGTCACTACTTTTCGCCTCGGCTCCCGTCAACCAGGCGAAGGTTCTCTTCGCCCGTCAGGACGATCGCCCTCGTCAGACGCAGAAAGTCCTGCCCCTGACGTCCCACCATCGTGGGCGAAGGTACTATATGTGGCCGTGGGGTGCTCCGAGTCGGCTCACGGTCACTAATGCTATTGGAGGCATGGGAGGATAGACGGAGGAAGCGAGAGGAGGCCATGGCAGAGAAGGGTTTTTCCGTGGAGACAGAGGGTTTTCCGCTTGGAGGAAGATGGGACTGGAACTGCGGTGGATTTAAATAAAGAGGAATAGTGAAGAAACGGTTCAATGCCATAGCAGCTTCCCAGATTGCGCCGCCAAAATCGTCAAATCATGCAATCGCGGAGGAGTTGAGAAGACAGGCATCATGATGAAGGGGTGGATTTATCTGTTCGCCACGCTCGACGACGCGTAGCCCGATAAAAAAAAACCCCAGGAGAAGGAAAAAACACACACAGAGTGGTTTTGGAATTATCATTGCCAAAACCAGGGGGGCATGTGTTATCGCCATATTTTGGCCTAAGATGGGGATGGGCCGTGATCAATATGGGCTTAGAAGATACATATATTCAACGTGTTGTTGGATCGGCCTAATACGTAGATTTGGGCTGAATTGCCCGTGTATCTTGTATCTTAGTAGGATTCGTATTTGTTTAGGTTTCGTTTATGTTTAGATAAAGATAGAGTTGTAGAGTTATTCCAAACGTAGAGAGTCTCCGGACTATAAATATGTACTTAGGGTTATTGAGAAAAGGAGGACAATCACGTTCACAACAAACACAATCTCAAGATCGCCACCCCTTGTTCTAGGGTTTTTCGGGTAGTGCCATGCTGCCTAGATCGCATCTTGCGGTCTAGGCGATTTACTATCGTTATCCGGTGTTACTGTACTAAGCCTTGTTGATGGCGAGTAACACCTTTACCACAGATTTGTTAGAGCTAGCATCGATGCTTTTACTATGATTGCTTATTTATGCTATCTCTAGCTATCTCGCCGTCTTTGCACCGTCTCCCGTGTAAAGGTGGCATCTTGCTTGATTCTGCTAAGTCGATTTGATCTGTTATAGTTGTGCCTTGTTCATCAAGGTTTAGTTTGATATCTACGTGGTTAGGCCTCACAAACGGGTTGAACGATCCGTGTCGTAAGGTATGGTTTATTGATCTTAGAGGGATGTTTCCGGAATTGACGTTATGTTGGTTTTAGGCCTCTCTAGGATCGGTTTTCTACTATTTTCGTATCTATTAGGCTCAACTACGCGTGGGACGTTCGTTATGGTGAAAACGTTAAACTATCGAGATCGATTTAACTTGTAGTAATTAAGCAAAACCCCATGTTATCATAGATCCAATGCAAAGCCATGGGGACAATCGGCTCGAAAGCCGATTTATTGTGGAAACTGGGAGCCGATCACGGCTCGAATTTTACGATACTTGTTTACCGCAGAAACCAATCGGAACAATCCATCACCTTCCCGACCAGGTATAGGTCGGTGCACGCCTCGAACCAAGACAGGACGCGTGCGTGCCGGAAGATTTGCGGGACGTCGACCGAGGGACCAGGGCCCACCAGCCGCTCTGGGAGCCTCCCGGCTCTTCGTGTTGCTCATCACTGCCCGCCAGTGAGTTTTGATCGGCAACAGTAGTACACATATGAGTATGTGGACGCTAATGGTCATGTTATTACTTCTTCCTTGTATTTTGGATATTGGTGGCATAGTGGGATGAAGCGGCCCGTACAAACTTTGCATGTCCTCGCACATGAGACCTGTTCCATGCTTGACATGCAATTAGTTTTGCATAAGTGGCTTGCGTGTGTCTGTCTCTTCTACTATAGTCAATATCTGATTTACAACGAGTTGTCAATAATTTGATTATCATCGTTGTGGTTCCATGTTCGTAGGTAATAACGATTCTATCTTCGAAAGCCCTAAGCCACGTAAAACGTGCAATCGATAAATTAGAAGCGTCTAGTTTAGGTTGTTGCTGGGCTAGTGTCATGATATGGTGATGTTGTAAGTAAAAGTATAAGTCGATACCTTACAACACACATAACGTGTAAGTTCCATAGACCTTGGCCTTACACATAAAGGAATGATGGATATCATACCACGATGCACATGATAACGATCAAGTGCAAGGACCATATCATTTCATTTTTCACATGTGATGGTTGTTGCATCTTATATTGCTAGTTTGGCGTTTTATTAGCATAATAAGATGTTCCCTCATTTAAATATCAAGATAAAAATATATTCTTCCTTAAGTATGCATCGACTATGTTTCGTCGCTTCAAGACATCACGTGATGATCGGGTGTACTTGAATCCACGATCATATATTGGGTGTAAAACAGTTTTACACACGCGAATATTAAGGTTCTTACTTGGCGAGCCTATCATGTACAGACATGGCCTCGGAACACGGACCGAAAGGTTAAGCATGAGTCATATGTTTGATATGATGACCATATAGATGTTCGCCTTTGATGCTACACCGACTCACGTGATGATCAGACATGGTGTAGTGGATTTGGTTCATGTAATCACCAAAAAGACATGAGGGATGTCGTTTTTGAGTGGGAGTTCATTTCTAATTTGGATTACTAGAACTCAATTTATCATAAATTAAATCAAAGTGAATTTGCGTAATTTGTTGTAGTCATTGGTATTCGTTCACCACCTTATGCTTAGTTGTAGTTGAGATAATAGAACTATAGAATTCTGGATATTTACTTTATGTACTGGTATCGTATTGTGTTGAGTGTCTATCTAAAGTTTAAAGTCCTATTGCAAAATTTCAGCAAACTCTGTTTACTCCGTGAAATTTAATAATTGGTATTTGTGGCATCCCGCAAAACCACTACTAGAAAATCGCGTTGAATTTGTGCATTGCATCGTCATCATCACATGTTGTTTGTCAAAAACTATTTCGCAAAGCTCGTTTTGTTTTCTAAAACGCCCCGTCTTTTATTCAAACGCCAAAACCGGGTCCCCGGAATATTTTGGTTTGCCGATATCGGTTTGCAAAAACTTTGTGTGAAATAAATAAAATATTTAATTTATTTAGCGGGGCAGTCGAACGGGCCGATTGACCCGAACGACCGCCCCAGAAAACTAAATCGGTCCACCTATCTACCCCATCTAATCCCTAAACCTACCAGCTAGTCTACCCAACCCAACCCTCCACCTCACCCTGACCACTCACACGTCGCCACATCATCTCACCCCTCCCCCCTAACCAACCAGATCTTGACACTTGGCCCCTCACTCCACACTTGATCCTCACCCTGGCCCCTCTCAGCCACCCACCCCCCTGCGTTCACACGCCACAACCCACCCAGACCCAACACACGCACTACACGCACGCACGCCTGACCGGACCCACCCCCTGGGCGCGCCTCCCCCCGCGCGGGCCCCACCCTGTCGGCCTCCTCTCCCTCCTCCCTTTCTTCCTCGCCAGGCGCCCTTCTCCTTCTCACCTCCTGCGCCCGCTTCTCCGACGCCCACCTCCCTCCTCTCTGCGCCCACACCCGCCGCTGCGCCTCGCCGCCCGCTGCCAGGCCTACCTCATGGACGCCATCTCTCCCGCTGAGCTCACGACCGCCTCACGCAGCCTTGGCCCTCCAGCTGCGCCGACCCCGCCTGTCTCCTCCACACGACCGCCCCGCCTCTCCTCGCGGCCGGCCAGTCCTCCGCTGCCCGGCCTCCCGTCCCGTCCGCCTCTGCCCTCCCCTCGCCGTGCCCTGCCAGCTGGCTCCGCCACCTCCGGCCATGTTTCGGTAAGGCCAGTACCCGCCGCCATGGAGGAGCCGTGCCGCCAGACGCTCCCGCCCTGCGTCCTCCCCGGCCACCGTCCGTCGGTTCCCCCCGCACCGTCGAGCCCCTCCACCAAGCAGCCATCCCCCAGGCGGTCCAGCGTCCGTTCCCTCAGTGCCCTCCTGCAGTCTCGCGGCCTCTGTTCCAACCAATGTTTAAACCTTGTCTACCTCAGCTTCGTGGTGTGCCGATCCCCAGTATTTGGGCCAGATCTTCGAGTCTACGAGGCCAACCTGAGTTCGACATCTTTAAAAGGGCGGACAAGACACGACTCAAGTATACCGACGCTAAGTCGAGATCGACAACGACGCCAGAATCGAACCGGGCCGATCCTGCACCGCGCCGCCCAAGATCCTCACGGAGTTGATGACCCGAAGGCCGGCAAGATCGCCACGGATGCGACAAGTTCTCCATCACGGAGCATGAAGACCGCCTCACGAACCGAACCCTCGGAACCGCCAAGTTCGTCGAGACCCTAGACGCAAGATCTCCTCCATGGGACGACAAGTACTCCGACATGGACCCGATTGGAGCGTACCCGAAGACGGTTGTCGCGACAAGTTCTACTTCACGGACATCGAGTGCCAAGATCGCCACAGAGAACCCGAAGAACACATGGCGACAAGTACTCCCTCGATAACGCCAAGTGTTTAACCCTGGACACCGAGCTCGCCGAGAACCCCGATGCGACAAGTGCTTCGTCCCGAACGCCAAGACCGACAACGCGACCCGAAGCCCGGATGCGCCAAGACCTACCCCGATACCCGAGAACGGCCCCGGACCCTGGACCCTGTCGAACCCCGAACCCCGGAACCCCAAGATCGCCGAACCCTTGATGTGTGAACCCCTTCCCGAAACCCTATTTTATGACATAATAACAACTTGTCGCATAATAATTGTTCATGCATGCATCTTATCATGTGGTTTGGGGGCCTTATGCCGATTCACCTAATAATTAAATATGGGGCCCATATGCGGGCAAATCTAGTCTCATATCGGCCTCATTTAAACTTGTGTAGCGAACCCGTATCTTATCTTGCCTTGTTAAAACAACATTTAATATGCGGGGATCTAAATAATCGAACCATTTAATTAATGTCGGGACCCCGGCCCGCTTAATATGACTTAATCACATCGCACTTTGCCATGCCATCCATCATACATGCATCATGCCGATCTTCTGCCGTGTATTAAATATCGCATCCGGTGTTTCTTCTAGTGTTTTGTTTCTTCGCGGATAAGGCCGTTGAGTTGATGTGAGCTCCGCCCCGATCTTCGGATGAACCTTCGACAATGTTTTCAGGCGAGCATCTCCCCCTTTCTACCTATCTTACTTTTCTAGTATTTATTCCCTCCTGTTGATCTTTGCTATCTGTGTTGCGTTGCTCTAGATTTCGTACCCGTGATATCCCTTGCAGCCACATATAGCCTTGAACACATCCTAACACCTGTTGTTTGGTAGATAGTTGGACCCGCGTGTCGTAGTCGCTTGCTCAAGCGTTTTGCTTGTCGTCAAGGACTACCTTTGTTGGAGAATTGCCGCATGTTGACGTTGGAGATGATCATGGTTTAATTATTGTTTCACTTTAAATTCTGTTTAACAACTAAAATTGAATTAAGCGAGGCATCGGTGGGTGATAGGTAAGATTTGGTTTCCGATCACCACTTGTGTCCCAGGACCCGAGTTCTTGACACTGTTAGAGATCGAGCGCTAACCACGGGTGGGGAGATATGGGCCCCCATTGATAATTACCTGATTTCAAAGTATTGTACCGGGGCCACAAGTAGTTTGGGGCTTTATTACTATCCTGTACTTATGCCATGCTTTATCGCTTTATTTACGATTGTGAGGTATCGCACGCATCGCTTTTGAAGCGGAATGTTTACGGTGTCGACAGTATCCCGATTGGGGACCTGCTGCTCACAGCCATTGTCGCAAACCCCGAGTCCGTCTCGAGACCGCCGACTTCGCTATGGTGTACTTAGTGGGTGGCCCCGATTGCTTGCTTTGGTGCAGGAACGTCGTGACTTAGGCCCCGCACATACCGATGGGTGTATGTTAACCGATCCGCAAAAGGGTCAAGTGCGTGGATACTTTGGTGCACCCTGCGGTTTAATCTTTTCGAGAAGCCGTGTCCACGGTTATGGACGACTTGGAGCACGATTCGATCATAGACAACTATAACTAAAGTTCTGTTTTAAATTGACTTGTTTCCGATATGATTAGTAATCGCTTCACTACAACAGAATGGCTAAGTGAAAGTATCAACAATTGCTGGTTTTGGGGTTACCTCATGATAATTGCATCGACTAGTAAGTGTTGCCACTATAAGGAATGATTAACTAAAACTGCCCATCGCTACTTTATCGTGATTACCTAAACCTGACTAGTAAAGTGCCACAGCTATAACTGAATAATTAAAACTGCCAACGGTGTGAGTTCCTCGGTTGACTTCCTCGTTTGGTCTCGAGGGGGAAACGCCAGGACGGGTTTGTTTGATGCAAGTACCAGATTGGATCCGAATAGGTCTTTCTCACCCCTCTCTGATAGCCGCCAGTTGTATCGAGTCTCTATAGGTTGTTTAGTGCATGCTGCCGCTGCCGCTTCAGTCCACCATACCTATGTAGGCGAGGACCGCCGAATTCTAGCCTCGCCGTAATCTTGGCCTCGATCGACGCTCCTTCTTTGTTTTCTGCTTTGCCCTTTGTCGGCACCCTTTTTGTTAAGCAGGTTTTGAGATCGACGCCGTTAGCAGGGTTACCCTTCCGGCTTGGCCTGGGCAGGGTTATGGACGCCATTGGTTATTCTTCAGGGCTCTTAGCCCCATTTGCTTCTTGTCCGTAGACGGACGCCCATCGCTTTCAAGGTGATTTGGATCTTGTACCGTATATTTGTATTCTTGACTCTTTGAGTCAGTTGTATATATATCTGCTCGTGGGTCCCATCGAGGACCGTTGTGTAATGTTATTACTTTGCTTTCCACCCGCACGCGTGCTGTGGCACCTTCGAATCGTATCTATGCGGGTTTGGCGAGTTTCGCTAAAACTTGCATAGGGCCGATTCTCGAGGTGTTCTGAGTGGTATCAGAGCTCAGCAGTTGCGATACCCCACAAGTCCAGCCTGTAGGATAACTTAGCTAACGGCCGAAGTAGAGTGTCAAAACTATTTTTGAAAATCGGTTGGATAGTTCTGATTAGGTCTGATTTTACTCCTTACCCCTCTGCTATTCCCCTCTCATCTCGACGTGTTTTGAATCTGCTCTCTCCTTCTTCTTCGAGTCCAGGGTTTCTCGTGGTTGGGTTCCGTCGTACCTTTAGGGTTTCGCTTCCTCCTTTGTCAACGGTGTTCTATCATCCGGTCTTCCTGCTGCCTGAGTGATCCTTGTCTGTGGTACCATTCTTTGTTCCTTGTTTGTGCCTTCCGGTGTTCTGACGCGACGACATCCTCTTCGCCAGATCCGATGCAGAGTCTGCATCACCCCTTTGATCCGAACCTCGCTTGTCGAGATCTTCAGTCTGAATCTTGAGGGTTGGTTGCATAATCTGTCTATTCGTCTACAGAGTAATGCTTTGAGTGCGGGATGGAGTCGCGACCATACCACTACTCTTATCATTTGCTCGGTATATTGAATAGTGGATCGATGCAATTTTACTCCTTCCGCTGAAGTTAGAGGTGGCCTTACCTTTAACTTCGTCCGTTGTTTCCGGAGTGTTCTCTTGATGATCGGGATCAACGACCTCTTGTTAACGGTGTCGCGAAGATCTACACGAAGCAAGAAGACGCAGATCGCCGACCTTCCTTCCGGTACCATGAGGCGGATCTCGAGGGCGAGATCCCTTGTTAGTGGTGTCGAATTGTGGCATCCCGCAAAACCACTACTAGAAAATCGCGTTGAATTTGTGCATTGCATCGTCATCATCACATGTTGTTTGTCAAAAACTATTTCGCAAAGCCCGTTTTGTTTTCTAAAACGCCCCGTCTTTTATTCAAACGCCAAAACCGGGTCCCCGGAATATTTTGGTTTGCCGATATCGGTTTGCAAAAACTTTGTGTGAAATAAATAAAATATTTAATTTATTTAGCGGGGCAGTCGAACAGGCCGATTGACCCGAACGACCGCCCCAGAAAACTAAATCGGTCCACCTATCTACCCCATCTAATCCCTAAACCTACCAGCTAGTCTACCCAACCCAACCCTCCACCTCACCCTGACCACTCACGCCGCCACATCATCTCACCCTCCCCTAACCAACGATCTTGACACTTGGCCCCTCACTCCACACTTGATCCTCACCGCCCTCTCACCACCCACCCCCTGCTCACACGCGCCGCAACCCACCTGCACAACACGACTACACACGCACGCTGACCGGACCCACCTGGCGCGCCTCCCCAGCTGGCCCCACCCTGTCGGCCTCCTCTCCTCCTCCTTTCTTCTCGCCAGCGCCTCCTTCTCACCCTCCTGCGCCCGCTCTCTGCCTCCGCGTCACCGCCTCCCCCCTCTGCGTCCACACCCGCCTGCGTGCCGCCCGCCAAGGCCGTGGCCTACCTCATGGACGCCATCTCCCCTGCCGAGCTCATGCCGCCTCCGCAGCCTCCGCCCTCCAGCCTGCGCTACACCCGCCTGGCCTCCTCGCGCCGCCGGCCAGGTCCTCCTCCCCGCTGGCCCGCCCTCGCCCCTGCTGCCCTCCCGCGCCCTCGTCATTGCAGCCCTTGGCTCCGCCACCTCCGGCCATGCTCGCCCAAGGCCGCGCCCAACCGCCGCCGCGAGGAGCCCGTGCCGCCGCCAGACGCTCCCGCCCTGCGTCCTCCCCGGCCACCGTCCGTCGGTTCCCCCCCCGCACCGTCGAGCCCCTCCACCAAGCAGCCATCCCCCAGGCGGTCCAGCGTCCGTTCCTCGATTCTCCTCGGCCTGCTCCAACCAATGTTTAAACCTTGTCTACCTCAGCTTCGTGGTGTGCCGATCCCCAGTATTTGGGCCAGATCTTCGAGTCTACGAGGCCAACCTGAGTTCGACATCTTTAAAAGGGCGGACAAGACACGACTCAAGTATACCGACGCTAAGTCGAGATCGACAACGACGCAGAATCGAACCCGAAGGCCGATCCGTGCATTCGCGCCGCCCAAGATCCTCACGGAGTTGATGACCAAGGCGGCAAGATCGCCACGGATGCGACAAGTTCTCCATCACGAGCATGAAGACCGCCTCACGAACCGAACCCTGAACCGCCAAGTTCGCCGAGACCCTAGACGCAAGATCTCCTCCATGGGACGACAAGTACTCGACATGGACCCGATTGAGCGTGCCGAAGACGGTTGTCGCGACAAGTTCTACTTCACGGACATCGAGTGCCAAGATCGCCACAGAGAACCCGAAGAACACATGGCGACAAGTACTCCCTCGATAACGCCAAGTGTTTAACCCTGGACACCGAGCCCGCCGAGAACCCCGATGCGACAAGTGCTTCGTCCCGAACGCCAAGACCGACAACGCGACCCGAAGCCCGGATGCGCCAAGACCTACCCCGATACCCGAGAACGGCCCCGGACCCTGGACCCTGTCGAACCCCGAACCCCGGAACCCCAAGATCGCCGAACCCTTGATGTGTGAACCCCTTCCCGAAACCCTATTTTATGACATAATAACAACTTGTCGCATAATAATTGTTCATGCATGCATCTTATCATGTGGTTTGGGGGCCTTATGCCGATTCACCTAATAATTAAATATGGGGCCCATATGCGGGCAAATCTAGTCTCATATCGGCCTCATTTAAACTTGTGTAGCGAACCCGTATCTTATCTTGCCTTGTTAAAACAACATTTAATATGCGGGGATCTAAATAACTGAACCATTTAATTAACTGTCGGGACCCCGGTTCCGCTTAATATGACTTAATCACATCGCACTTTGCCATGCCATCCATCATACATGCATCATGCCGATCTTCTGCCGTGTATTAAATATCGCATCCGGTGTTTCTTCTAGTGTTTTGTTTCTTCGCGGATAAGGCCGTTGAGTTGATGTGAGCTCCGCCCCGATCTTCGGATGAACCTTCGACAATGTTTTCAGGCGAGCATCTCCCCCTTTCTACCTATCTTACTTTTCTAGTATTTATTCCCTCCTGTTGATCTTTGCTATCTGTGTTGCGTTGCTCTAGATTTCGTACCCGTGATATCCCTTGCAGCCACATATAGCCTTGAACACATCCTAACACCTGTTGTTTGGTAGATAGTTGGACCCGCGTGTCGTAGTCGCTTGCTCAAGTGTTTTGCTTGTCGTCAAGGACCACCTTTGTTGGAGAATTGCCGCATGTTGACGTTGGAGATGATCATGGTTTAATTATTGTTTCACTTTAAATTCTGTTTAACAACTAAAATTGAATTAAGCAGAGGCATCGGTGGGTGATAGGTAAGATTTGGTTTCCGACCGCCCACTTGTGTCCCGTAGGACCCGAGTTCTTGACACCTGTTCCGAGATCGAGCGCGCTAACCACAGGTGGGGAGATATGGGCCCCCCATTGATAATTACCTGATTTCAAAGTATTGTACTGGGGGCCACAAGTAGTTTGGGGCTTTATTACTATCCTGTACTTATGCCATGCTTTACCGCTTTATTTACGATTGTGCGAGGTACTGCACACTGTACTGTTTTGGAAGCGGAATGTTTACGCGGTGTCGACAGTCCCCGATTGGGGACCTGCTGTCGTTCACAGCCATTGTCGCAAACCCTGAGTCCGTCTCGGAGACCGGCCGACTTCGTTGCGGGTATACTTAGTGGGGTGGCCCCCCCAGTGCTTGCTTTGGGTCTGGGAACGTCGTGACTTAGGCCCCGCCGACATACCGATGGGTGTATGTTAACTGATCTGGCAAAAAGGGTCGAAGTGCCTGTGGATACTTTGGTGCACCCCTGCAGGGTTTAATCTTTTCGAGAAGCCGTGTCCACGGTTATGGACGACTTGGAGCACAGTGTCTGATCATAGACAACTATAACTAAAGTTTACTGTTTTAAATTGACTTGTTTCCGATATGATTAGTAATCAGCTTCACTACAACAGAATGGCTAAGTGAAAGTATCAACAATTGCTGGGTTTTGGGGTTACCTCATGATAATTGCATCTGACTAGTAAGTGTTGCCACTATAAAGGAATGATTAACTAAAACTGCCCACTGCTTACTTTATCAGGACGATTACCTAAACCTGACTAGTAAAGTGCCACAGCTATAACTGAATAATTAAAACTGCCAACGGTGTGAGTTCCTCGGTTGACTTCCTCGTTTGGTCTCGAGGGGGAAACGCCAGGACGGGTTTGTTTGATGCAAGTACCAGATTGGATCCGAATAGGTCTTTCTCACCCCTCTCTGATAGCCGCCAGTTGTATCGAGTCTCTATAGGTTGTTTAGTGCATGCTGCCGCTGCCGCTTCAGTCCACCATACCTATGTAGGCGAGGACCGCCGAATTCTAGCCTCGCCGTATCGGCCTCGATCGACGCTCCTTCTTTGTTTCTGCTTTGCCCTTTGTCGGCACCCTTTTTGTTAAGCAGGTTTTGAGATCGACGCCGTTAGCAGGGTTACCCTTCCGGCTTGGCCTGGGCAGGGTTATGGACGCCATTGGTTATTCTTCAGGGCTCTTAGCCCCATTTGCATCTTGTCCGTAGTCGGACGCCCCATCGTTTTCAAGGTGATTTGGATCTTGTACCGTATATTTGTATTCTTGACTCTTTGAGTCGCTGTTGTATATATATCTGTTCTGTGGGTCCCATCGAGGACTGTTGTGTAATGTTATTACTTTGCTTTCCACCCGCACGGAAGTGCCTGGTGGGCACCTTCGAATCGTATCTATGCGGGTTTGGCGAGTTTCGCTAAAACTTGCATAGGGCCGATTCTGAGGGTGTTACAGTATTAAATCGAGAGTAACAATTGCAGTGTTAGTATCTTAAGTATGATGTTTGCCTCCATGATTCTTGATTGTTTTTAATATCAAGTTTATCTAGGAGCTGAAAGAATTGTTTCAGAAACCATCATGTGTGGCAGATAATAACGATATCTGAAACAATGTTTTGGTTGCAATATGATAGAGTATAATATATGTTCTCATATTGGATGAGAATTTGCAAAGGTTGGAGATTCTGGACATGGTAATCATCCAAAAGGGTTTTGGAAAGTAAAGTTATACTGACGATTTGCCTTTATAAGCTACATTAGCTTGATCATGAAAGTCGTCATGATAAGGATGAATAGAAGATGTATGTAAAGTGTTTACTACACTAAAATATTACTAAAGAATTGATTTTGAAAGAATGCCGTTCATTTGATGATGGTGATCTACTTCAAAGTGCAAGTCCAAAGTTATTAGTATTTGAATATACACGCTTTGGACTATGTGTCATGTATATGGCGCCACTATTGATGTTGATAGATTCTTTTAAAAGGAAAAGGAAATGCTGAAAGAGAATCTATAGAATATATTTGGCAGAAAATAAAAGACTGGAAATATCCAGTTTAGGTATATAGATGATATATATGTTATGGCTATATTATTTGCTTGTTAAACAATGTGGTTTTTGGGTATTGAATACCGAATTGGTTGGTATAAAATTTCATACAGAACAACCCAATTCATGAACCACAATGGCCTAAGTAACTAGCAAGAGAATATTTGATGATGTTCATCGAAAACAAACAAACTGTTGTTTGTATTTCTCGTTGACATCAAAGCTTGCCTTCAAGATTTTTTTAATAATAGTTATTCAAATCAGGTATTATGAGAACAAAGATTATTCAAGTAATTACCATATTCCATATAAGATGGATGATTTACAAATCTAGTTGTAGAAATCACATACATAAAACTAATGCTAAAATGTTGCAAGACAAATGATTGGAAGATCACTTAAGAAGTGACATCGTCGTTTAAATTATATTAGAAATAAAACATGAAGAAACTCCATTTTTATGGATTTTTGGAGTCTTTTATTTGATTTGATCAAATGACGCTTGTGAGACTTTCCTCGGGATAATTGAAACTTCGTTCAAAGGCCAAAGAAGAACGATCGACTAAATTATTGAAATTTATATATATTGATGTATGTAGTCCGTTATGTGTAGTCGTAAGCAATGGATTTCAACTTCATATGCTTTCTCCGGAAATTTGGGTGAATATTCACTTAATGAGAAAGAAGTATGAAATATTTGAAAACGTTCAAAGACTTTCAAGATAAAGTGGAAAATCATTGTAACAAGAAAATAAATGATTTATGATTTTATTATAAAGGGATTTATTTGAGTTGCAAGTGTAAGAGAAAATAAATGATTTAGGATTTTATCATAAAGGGATTTATTTGAGTTGCAAGTTTAGCAAAACACCTAGATTTACATCTCCCAAAACACCATAGGAATATGAAGGGTTTGGGATTTGTAATGAAACCTTGTTTGACATGGTTGGATCAAAGGTGTTATTTATAAAACTGCAATTATGTTTTAAAAGATTAAAATCTTTAGAGACTACCGCTTTTACACTAAAAAGAGCTCCATCTTGATCCGTTGAAATGAAACCATGTAAATTATGGTTTGGGATAAAACCCAAGTTGTTCTTTCTTAAATTTTGGTATACTAAGCATAAGTAAGATGTTTACAACCAAAGTCGGATGAGCATGTCTTTGTAGGTTATTTTGAATAACCATTGAGTATTCCTCCATAACACCGAGGACAAAAGGGTTTGTCGCTTGAAACGTGAAGTTTCTTGAAAAAGAAATTTTTCGCAAAAGTTAAGTGGGAGGACAATAGAACTTTGATAAGGTTAACGAACCTTAGATATATGTGCTGAGTTGCGTAGCGCCGAAAAATGTTCTGGAGGTAGCCACAATGCTCATCGCTCACGTGCCTCAAAGTTTGTGGTCTAAGTTCCTATTGAACCAAGTAGGTTGGATAAACAATCAAATGCTGAAATTTGAGAGTAAATCATTGTTGTTTAACAATGATGAACCGACTATATGCAAAGAAGCTATGATGGGCCCTGACTCCGTCAAATGGCTTGAAGCCATAAAATCCATGATAGTTTCATACACGAGAAATCAAGTTTTTTGAACTTGGAAGACCCTCCGGAAAGGTGTAAAAACCTATCGGTCGTATTTGGATCTATAAAGAAACAGACATGGATGTTTCACATATATGAAATAATCGACATGTCGTAAAGTTTTTTATAACAATGTTCAAGGAGTTGATTATGACAAGATTTGATCTTTCATAACGATATTTAGTCTGGACGGATTAAAGTAGCAACCACTACATATAATTTGGTATATGGTGATGAATAAACAAAACAAAGTTCTTCTAAAAGAATGGTTACCTAGGACATGTGCATGACACGATCCAAAGGGTTTTGTTAATTCAAAGTATGCTAAAAAGGGCATGCAAACTTCAATGGTTGAAGTAGGCATCGCGGAGTTGGAATCTTTACCGTGATAAAACTGTTAAAGGAGTTTTCATCTGGAGACGATGAAGATGCTTGCATTTGCAAGAAATTAAGTGAGAGCGCTGAGACATATTTCTAATACATTATATGGAGGACATCTTGTTGATTGGAAATTATGTATCTTTTATTGACAAAGGTTAATAATTTCATTTCAAGAAAAGACTTAGGCAAAACCCGAATATTTAGTATGAATGTCTACATGGATAGACAGTGATGCTAATATGGTCGTGCCAAACGTACATATATGAGATATTGAAGGGGTTCAATATAGAAACGACGAGAAAAAGATCTTGTCACATGGAAAAGAATTGAATCAAGGTTCAAGTGCTTTGACACTTGATGAGTGAAATCACAAGAATGTTTTGATCAATCGTACCATGATATGTACACATCCAGATATGTCCTATGCTCTAAGTGTTATGAGCATACACCAGAATGAATCATAAAATGATCATTGGACGATAGTAAGGATATTCTTATAATCTTCTGGAAGAATTAAGAATATATTCCATTTGTATAAGAGACAAATAGTTCATCAAAAAATGATACTAGTTTTGTCACAAGATACAGATTAAATATCTCAATTTAAACTATGGTTGGCACAATATAATGGAAAGGAGATTCCATGATGGATTTGGATGAATTCGAAAGTTAAGACATTGTGACGGATACTACAACAAAAGGCTAAGTATATGACTGCTATAGTAGCAGCAAAGGAGGGCATTAGTGTCAAGTAGTTTGTTATCAAACTAAGGTGTGGTTCGCAATGGGCTAACACTAAAGATATATTGTACGACAATAGTATCAACATGTTTTAATCCCAAGGAACTAAAGGTCTCACCAAAAGACCAAATTTATACAATGCTATCTCATTAGAGAAATGAGTGATGCGTGAAGACGTAAAGACATGCAAATACACACGGACCTGAAAGCTTCAGATCCGTAGATTATGTTAACCACTTGCAATCGCGTATATAGAACACCAGAAAGCTATAGATGTTCAATACGCAAAGTTTTTCAAACTAGATTATTGTCTCTAGTACAAGTGAGAGACTGAAGGGAATATGCCCGAGAGGCAATAATAAAGTGGTTATTATCATATTCCTTATTTATGATAAATGTTTATTTCTCATGCTATAATTGTATTAATACGGAAACATTAATACATGTGTGTTTAATAAACAAAAATGAAGTTCCTAGTTATGCCTCTCTTATAAACTAGCTCGTTGATTAACAAGATGATCAAAGGTTTCCTGATCATGGATATTGGATGTTGTTAATAACGAGGTCACAACATTATTGGAATGGTGTGATGAACATTCATCCGAAGTATAGCATTACGATCAAGTTCATTGTGTTTATATTGCTATAACATCATATGAAGTAATATTAGTCCTTAGACCATGAGATCATGTCAGTCACTAACACCGGAAGAGTATCTTGATAACATCAAACGTCACACCGTAGCAAAGTGACTATAAAGATGGGTTCAGTGCTACGAAGGTATTATGTTGAGGCTCATGGATCAAGAGTGGAATTTGTCCATCCCGATGACGGAGAGATATACTCTGGGCCCTCTCGGTGATATCACATTAGTTAGCTTGCAAGCAAGTGATTTGATCACTAGAATGTTATATCACGGGAATGAGAAAAGAGTACATGTCGGCAGTGAGATCAAACTAAGTATGGAGATACCGATGATCGAATCTCGGACATGTAACATATCACGGGACAAAGGGATTGAGTTACATACGTATAAGGTTCACACGATCATAGAAGTCATCATTGAATGTGTGGGAGTCAGTACGGATCTCCAGGTCCCGCTGCTGATTATTGATCGGAGAGGGGTCTCGATCATGTCTACATTATTCGCGAACCGTAGGGTGACACACTTAAGGGATGCTGACACCATTCGGAGCAAATGATATGCCAGAGAAAGAAAAAGAAAGCACAGAAATTTATTTCACTAGACACCGAAACTGTTTCAGATGAAATTGCTAAAAGTGTTTCTGCATGTGAAATGAAATACTAGCAAGGGGTTATATGTTAATGTTTGTCCATTAAAGTAATTGAAATAATTCTGAATAAATAAAAGGAGTTTTATTTAAAGAGAGATTGCATTAAATTTGGTGGAAATTTAGTGGAATTTTTGAGTGGAATTTTGAGTGGAAAAATGAAGGGGCTAATTTTGAGTGGGAGCTCCACCCACATAATGGAGGAAGGGGTGGGGGAAGCCACCATGGCCGTTGGCCACACCCCTTGTGGTGCCCCCTCCTCATATAAAAGGAGCCCCTCTCCCTCTCTCTCACTCACACCTTCTCACGAAGGATCTCTCTCCCCCTTTAGAATTTCCCCATGGTCTCGGATCAGCG
Organism: Avena longiglumis; assembly: GCA_030063025.1. Taxonomy (NCBI): domain Eukaryota; kingdom Viridiplantae; phylum Streptophyta; class Magnoliopsida; order Poales; family Poaceae; genus Avena; species Avena longiglumis. The sequence continues at coordinate 173,564,579 of CP125978.1, forward strand.
AGGTACGTGTTCCTGATGGTTTTTTCTGGAAGGATTTGTTGCTTCCGCTGTTTCGCTGGAGGGAGTGCACGGAGGTTGTCGGGGTACCCGACGTGTGTGCGATCACGGATGCACCACTGCTTTGCGGTGCTGGACTGGATGGTGCTGTACCTACTGGACCGGATGGACTTCTTTTCGATCTTGAGCTCGGCAAGCGTTCGACTACATCATCCACGGGTACAACCTCGTTAACGCTATTTGGTCTTCGAGGGTATGTATTATATGGATGTATATCCACCCGTTGCTTGTATATAGTAGATAGATCTTGGTACATAGGTGTTCCCATCGTAGGATTTTTTTGATTTCTATGCTGCGAACCCTTCAAGGCCCACCCTGCGACCAAAGCTCGCTGTGGCGTGGCGCCGGCGGCATGATCCCATCGCGGTTTCCTCTTCCCCTCTCTATTGATTCTTTCCAACTCCCCCTCCAAAACAAGCTCAAGCTCAAGCGGAAATGGAGATGGCGGCACCCCTTGCCCCCCTTGCCGGCACCCCTGTCAAGCGGCTCAGGCGGCGGCGACCTTTTCCGGCGAGCGGCCAGATTTTGACTTTCTGTTGATTTTCTATTGGAGCTTTGGGGATTTGGGGCGTTCTTTTACTTTTCTTTTTGATGAAGATCGATTTCTATGGGGATCCGGGGCTAAACTGTTAGGTTCTTTGCCCCACGAGGGGGTTGGTCCTTCTTACCTATGCCTTGGCTTGCTGATGCGCATAGGGATCAAGGGTAACGACGCGGCCTCACGGTGGCATGACTTTTTAGGGTTAGGTTTTCGTTTTTCTTTGCTGTTCTCTCTGTGAAGTTGCTTCTCGAAGAGATCTTTGGAGCTCCGGGTTCTCATACCATTGTTGTTTTCCATCTAGCTCTAGACCTTATCGTTAGTGACTTTAGGGCTTAATCTGAGAGAGTAGAGAGGGGAAGAGAGAGAGGTGTACCTTCTCCCGAGCTCGAGGAGCTCGAGCCATTGGCCATGGGTCGACGGCAAGAGCGGGGCTAAGGTGGCTAAGCAGTGGCGGCGGCGGTGCTTCCCGTGGCTCGCGCTAGAACCCTAGATCGGAAGGGGTTATAGTTGGGGAGACTGGCGGCCGCGTCGAACCTCGTAACGTCTGCCCCGACCCCACCATCTCCTTATAGCGCTATCACAGGGCCCACCAACCATGATTTGATAGGACGCCCCCGATCAGGGCACGAATAAGGGGTTCAATCGACCCGTTGGAATTGATCGGGAGAGTCAACCTAACAGGGCATCCATTTGCACACACCATATCCAATTCCATGGATGAAACTGGGCGTACCATATAAACTTTTTTTGCCTTAAATTTATTCTCCGATCATCCTTCTCGTAGGTAACAAACAAGAAAAAAAACTTGGTCTTCATAGGTTCTATATCGATCTAATCAATTTCCAGTTGGTTTGTTTCCCCTATCCTCCACATTCATCAGCACACGTTGAAGCTTAGTCCCGGCGTGGCTCCATGCCGGGCCGAAGGATCCGTCCAGTCAAGCGCAGTGCGCCCTCCAATGGCCGTAGATAAACCTCGCATCATCCTCCGTGTACACATGCGTCTCATTCAGCAGCCTGCATAATTTTAAGTTCGTTTTATTCCCCTTTTCAAAAGAAAAAAAATCGATCAAGTACATGAGAGAGACTTGAGCTTGAAAAACGTAAACGCAAGAGGGTGCGCGCGGAGAGTGGCTCACGAGAGGGAGACGCTCTTGTTGAGAGTGGTGGAAGGAATGAGAAATTCCCCGTTGAGATACGCCAGGTGCTTCCCGTGGCGGCGGCGGTGGCGGTGCTTCCCGTGGCTCGCGCTAGAACCCTAGATCGGAAGGGGTTGTAGGTGGGGAGAGTGGCGGCGGCGGTGCTTCCCGTGGCTCGCGCTAGAACCCTAGATCAGAAGGGGTTGTAGGTGGGGAGAGCGGCGGCCGCGTCGAACCTCGTAACGTCTGCCCTGGCCCCACCATCTCTTTATAGCGCTATCACAGGGCCCACCAACCATGATTTGATAGGACGCCCCCGATCAGAGCACGGATAAGGGGTTCAATCGACCCGTTGGAATTGATCGGGAGAGTCAACCTAACAGGGCATCCATTTGCACACACCATATCCAATTCCATGGATGAAACTGGGCGTACCATATAAATTTTTTTTGCCTTAAATTTATTCTCCGATCATCCTTCTCGTAGGTAACAAACACGAAAGAAAAAACTTGGTCTTCATAGGTTCTATATCGATCTAATCAATTTCCAGTTGGTTTGTTTCCCCTGTCCTCCACATTCATCAGCACACGTTGAAGCTTAGTCCCGGTGGCTCCATGCCGGGCCGAAGGATCCGTCCAGTCAAGCGCAGTGCGCCCTCCCATGGCCGTAGATAAACCTCGCATCATCCTCCGTGTACACATGCATCTCATTCAGCAGCCTGCATAATTTTAAGTTCGTTTTATTCCCCTTTTCGAAAGAAAAAAATCCCGATCAGAAGTACCGTAGACGAGAGAGACTTGAGCTTGAAAAACGGAAACGCAAGAGGGTGCGCGCGGAGAGTGGCTCACGAGAGGGAGACGCTCTTGTTGAGAGTGGTGGAAGAAATGAGAAATTCCCCGCTGAGATACGCCAGGTGCTTCCCGTGGCGGCGGCGGTGGCTGTAACACCCTCAGAATCGACCCTATGCAAGTTTCAGCGATTCCCGCCAAACCCGCATAGAAACGATTCAAAGGTGCCCACCAGGCACTTTCGTGCGGGTGGAAAACGAAGTAATAACATTACACAACAGTCCTCGATGGGACCCACAGAACAGATATATATACAACAGCGACTCAAAGAGTCAAGAATACAGATATAATATACAAAGATCGAAATCACCTTGAAAACGATAGAGCGTCCGACTACGGACAAGATGCAAATGGGGCTAAGAGCCCTGAAGAATAACCAATGGCGTCCATAACCCTGCCCAGGCCAAGCCGGAAGGGTAACCCTGCTAACGACGTCGATCTCAAAACCTGCTTAAACAAAAGGGGTGCCGACAAAGGGCAAAGGAAAAAGAGAGAGCGGTCAGTACAGAGGCCAGTACACGGCGAGACTAGAATTCGGCGGTCCTCGCCTACATAGGTATGGTGGACTGGAGCGGCAGCGGCAACATGCACTAAACAACCTATAGAGACTCGGTACAACTGTCGGCTATCAGAGAGGGATAAGAAAGACCTATTCGGAACCAACCTGATACTACCACCAAACATACCCATCCTGGTATTTCCCCTCTCGAGACCAAACGAGGAAGTCAACCGGGAAACTCACACTGTTGGCAGTTTTATTTATTCAGTTATCGTTGCAGCAATTACTAGTCAAGTATAGATAATCATCCTGATAAAATAAGCAGTGGGCCGTTTTAGTTAACCATTCCGTTGTAGTTGCAACACTTACTAGTCAGATACAATTAGCATGAGATATCCCAAAAATCCAGCAGTTGTTGGTACTTTTATTTAGCCATTCCGTTGTAGTTGCAATACTTACTAGTCAGATACAATGGTCGCAAGCGACAACCCAAACAAGCAATTGTTGGCAGTTTTATTTAGCCATTCCATTATAGTGAAGCTGATTACTAGTCATTATAAAGTCAAATTTATAGCACTACTTTAGTTATAGTTGTCTATGATCGAGATACTGTGCTCCAAGTCGTCCATAACCATGACACGGCTTTCGAAAGTTTTACCTGAGGGGTGCACAAATAGCAACACACACGATCAACCTCGGAAAAACCAAATCAAAACCCAACGAGGCTTTCACGAAAAAGCAATCACAAGATTCAGAAATATTTCAGGGGGCCACCCCATTAAGTATACCCGCAACGAAGTTAGCTGGCTTCGAGACGGACTCAAGGTTTGTGGGGCCGGCTGTAAACGACTGGGAACCCAAAACTGGGCTTGTCGATACCGCGAAAACGGGTCACGATCCTAAAAGATGCAGTGTGCGACAATCGCATTCGTAAATAAAGCAGTAAAGCATGGCATAGGTACAGAATAGTAAATAAAACCTCAAACTAGTTTGTGGCCCCAAGAAATAAGAATGAATCAAGATCTGGCTCAGGGGGGTCCCATAATCCTTCCGGATGTGGATAGCCCGAAAATTCAAGGAACAGGTATCAAGTACTCGGGGTCCTACGGGACACAAGTGGACGGTTAACAACCAAATAACATCTATTGCCCACCTGTGCCTCTGCTTACCTACTTCAATTTTAGTTATTGAACAATAATTAAAGTTATGATCAACTCCAACAATAAACATGCGGTAATACTCCAGCAACTGTGGTACTTGACGACACACAACAGCACTTGGGCAAGCGACTACGACGCGCAGGCCCAACTATCTACCAAACAACAGGTAATAGGAGGTGTCCAAGGCAATATAAGGCTGCAAGGGATATCACGGGTACGAAAACTAGAGCATCGCAACACAGATAGCAATAGATCAATGGGAGGGAATAAATACTATAAAAGTAAGATAGGTAGAAAGGGGGAGATGCTCGCCTGAAAACATTGTCGAAGGTTCATCCGAAGATCGGGTCGACACTCGCATCAACTCAACGGCCTTATCCGCGAAGAACCAAAACACTAGAATAAACACCGGATGCAATATTTAATACTACGGCAAAAGATCGGGCATGATGCATGTATGATGTATGACATGGCAAGGTGCGATGCAATTAGACATATTAAGCGGAACCGGGGTCCCGACAATTAATTAGATGGTTCATGTTATTTATCTACCCCGCAAATTAAATGTTGTAATAACAGGGCAAGATAAGTTACCGGTTCGCTACGCAAATTTAAATGAGGCCAATATAAGACTAGATTTGCCCGCAGATGGCCCCATATTTAATTATGAAGTGAATCGGCATAATGCCCCCAACCCACACAATATGCATGCGAGTATGACAATTTAATATGCAACAAGTATATATTATTATAAAAATAGGGGCTTAGGGTCACACATTGGAACTCGGTGAACTTGGGCTCCGAGGGGTTCAGGGTCGGTCTCAGGGTTTGACGGGAGAACGGCTCGACGAGATCGGGATCGGTACGGGAAGGAGGTCTTGTCGCAACCGGGAAGCAGGACTTGGTTGGCGTCGGGGCATATCGGATGCGCCCTAGTTGGTGCCGATCTTGATGTCACGAAGGTCTTGTCGGGTCGTCGGGCCATGTCATCGGTCTTGTCGTTCGGGATGAAGATCTTGGCGTTTTCGAGGAAGTACTTGTCGCACCGGGATAAAGACCTTGGGGTGCCATCTCGATCATCGGTCAACTCATTGGAAGTAGAACTTGGCATGCTATGGTTCGGGTTCGGTCTTCGGACTCCAGGAGCGAGGTCTTGATGGTCCGGGTTCTACAGTCGACGGGGATCTTGGCATGGCTCCCTCGGTGGTCTCGGTCGCTCATGGGGTACCAAAATTCTTGTCGAAGTCCTTGTCGATCTCGTCCATCACAGGGCCTTGAATCACCTGAACCAACATTGCCATATCGTCTCTCTATAGCAGTAGCACCACGTCTGCAAACCGTGCACGCGGCCAGAGGACGTTGGGGTGAGCAGCGGGGTCGGCGATGCGGGGCCGTGCGGTGGCGCAGGGGCCCGTGGCGGCGGTGGAGCTTGGTGCAGGGCGGGTCCGCGCAGGGCCGGGCTTCGGGGCGGCGCGCTCGAGCCAGCAAGGGGAGAGGCGGCCGGGCTACGCGGGGTGGACAGAGGAGGCGGCGCTCGGAGGAGGGCGAGCACGGCCGGAGAGAGCGAGGCGGCGAGGTCGTTGCGGGGACGACCGGCATACGACAGCGGGGAGGGAGGCAGAGAGGAGCGGGGTCGCGCGGCGTCGAGGGCGGCTCCGGAGGGGCGAGCGAGGGTGTGCGGGCAGCGACGCAACGATGCGGGGAAGAGGCCGGCGCTGGTGGATCTGGCCGGAGGGAAGGGTGCGCCTGGGCGGCGAACGGTGGCCGAGGGAGAGGGGAAAAGGCGGCGGGGAGCAGCTCGGGTGGAGGGTAGGAGGAGGCGAGCCGACGGCCGAGAGCTCGGAGGGAGGCCAGTGAGGCGGAGGGGAGGAGGCTGACGCGAGAGGAACGGCAGGTGGAGGGAGGCGGGCTCGGTGGCGGTGGGAGATCTCGGCCAGCAGTGGACTGGTGGGTGTGATGAGGTGGAGGAAAGGTGAGGTGTGGTGTGGTTGGTCGGGGTGAGGTGGAGGGGGCTGGGTAGACTAGGTTTAGGTAGAAAAGGATTTAGGGTTTCTTTAGATGGGCCGGGTGGTAGGTAGTCTGGTCAGGTTGGGCCTCTGGCCTGACTGATTGGACTGCCTCCCCGGACAAAATATTTTATTATTTATTTTATTTGTAAAACATTTTTGTAAATACTTTTTAGACAAATAAAAGATCTGAACAGACCGATGTTTTAATTTGAAATATAGACGGGGGTTATTTAGGAAATAAATCTAGGCGTTTCGAAAATAGTTTTTTCAGACAAACAATGCATGATGATGACGATGCAATGCACAAAAACAACGCGATTTTCTAGTAGTGGTTTTGCGGGATGCCACAATTCGACACCACTAACAATGGATCTCGCCCTCGAGATCCGCCTCATGGTACCGGGAAGAAGGGCGGCGATCTGAATCTTCTCGCATCGTGTAGATCCTCGCGACACCACTAACAAGAGGTCGTTGTCCGTGATCGTCGAGGGAACACTCCGGGAACAAAAGGTCGAAGGTAGAGGTATCAACAAATAAAGCCACCTCTAGCTTCCGTGGACGGAGTAAAATTGCTGGATCCACTGATTCGATGTACAAGAGCGAATGATAAGAGTAGTCGGATGGTGATCAGTCCATCGCGCACCCAAACCATTACTCGGCACACGAATAGGCGGATTATGCAACCAACTCTCGGAATTAGACTGAAGATCTCGACAAACGAGGTTCAGAAACAAAGGGGTGATGCAGACTGATCGGATCTGGCGAGATGATGTCGCCGCCGGAAACACCGGAAGGCATGAGAAGGAACAAAGAGAAGTCCACCAGACGAAGGATTCCTCGGATAGCATGAAGACCAGATGTAGCAACACCGTTACCAAAGGAGGAAGCGAAACCCTGAAGGTACGACGAAAACCCAACCACGAGAATTCCTAGACTCGAAGAAAGATAAGAGAGTAGATTCAAAACACGCAGAGGTAAGAAGAGAACAGCAGAGGGGTAAGGAGTAAAAGCAGACCTAATCAGATCTATCCAACCGATTTTGCAAAATAGTTTTTGACACTCTACTTCGGCCGTTAGCTAGGTTATCCTACAGGCTGGACTTGTGGGGTATCGCAACTGCTGAGCTCTGATACCACTCTGTAACACCTCGATCGACCTATGCAAGTTTCAGCGATTCCCGCCAAACCCGCATAGAAACGATTCAAAGGTGCCCACCAGGCACTTTCGTGCGGGTGGAAAACGAAGTAATAACATTACACAACAGTCCTCGATGGGACCCACAGAACAGATATATATACAACAACGACTCAAAGAGTCAAGAATACAGATATAATATACAAAGATCCAAATCACCTTGAAAACGATAGAGCGTCCGACTACGGACAAGATGCAAATGGGGCTAAGAGCCCTGAAGAATAACCAATGGCGTCCATAACCCCGCCTGTGCCAAGCCGGAAGGGTAACCCCGCTAATGACGCCGATCTCAAAACCTGCTTAAACAAAAGGTGCCGACAAAGGGCAAAGGAAAAAGAGAGAGCGGTCAAGATCGAGGCCAAGACACGGCGAGACTAGAATTCGCGTCCTCCCTACATAGGTATGGTGGATCGAGCGCAGCGCAACATGCACTAAACAACCTATAGAGACTCGACAACCGCTGGCTATCGAGAGGGATAAGAAAGACCTATTCGAATCAACCTGATACTACCACCAAACATACCCATCCCGGTATTTCCCTCTCGAGACCAAACGAGGAAGTCAACCGAAACTCACACGTTGGCGCTTTATTTATTCGATTATCATTGCAGCAATTACTAGTCAAGTATAGATAATCATCCGATATAAAATAAGCGGTGCGTTTTAGTTAACCATTCCGTTGTAGTTGCAACACTTACTAGTCGATACAATTAGCATGAGATATCCCAAAAATCCAGCTTGTTGGTACTTTTATTTAGCCATTCCGCTAGAAGTTGCAATACTTACTAGTCGATACAATGGTCGCATGGCGACAACCCAAACAAGCAATTGTTGGCAGTTTTATTTAGCCATTCCATTATAGTGAAGCTGATTACTAGTCATTATAAAGTCAAATTTATAGCACTACTTTAGTTATAGTTGTCTATGATCGAGATATCAGTGCTCCAAGTCGCCCATAACCATGACACGGCTTTCAGAAAGTTTTACCTGCAGGGTGCACAAATAGCAACACACACTCGATCAACCTCGAAAACCAAATCAAAACCCAACGAGGCCTTCACGACAAAGCAATCACAAGATTCAGAAATATTTCAGGGGGCCACCCCATTAAGTATACCCGCAACGAAGTTAGCTGACTTCGAGACGGACTCAAGGTTTGTGGGGTCAGAACGATCGGGAACCCAAACTGGCTTGTCGATACCGTGAAAACGGGTCACGATCCTAACAAGACAAAGTGCAAGACTCGCACAATCGTAAATAAAGCAGTAAAGCATGGCATAGGTACAGGATAGTAAATAAAACCTCAAACTAGTTTGTGGCCCCAAGAAATAAGAATGAATCAAGCTCTGGCTCAGGGGGGTCCCATAATCCTCCCGGATGTGGATAGCGCGAAAATTCAAGGAACAGGTATCAAGTACTCGGGGTCCTACGGGACATAAGTGGACGGTTAACAACCAAATAACATCTATTGCCCACCTGTGCCTCTGCTTACCTACTTCAATTTTAGTTATTGAACAATAATTAAAGTTATGATCAACTCCAACAATAAACATGCGGCAATACTCCAGCAACTGTGGTACTTGACGATACGCAACAGCACTTGGGCAAGCGACTACGACGCGCAGGCCCAACTATCTACCAAACAACAGGTAATAGGAGATGTCCAAGGCAATATAAGGCTGCAAGGGATATCACGGGTACGAAAACTAGAGCATCGCAACACATATAGCAATAGATCAACAGGAGGGAATAAATACTATAAAAGTAAGATAGGTAGAAGGGGGAGATGCTCGCCTGAAAACATTGTCGAAGGTTCATCCGAAGATCGGGTCGACACTCGCATCAACTCAACGGCCTTATCCGCGAAGAACCAAAACACTAGAATAAACACCGGATGCAATATTTAATACTACGGCAAAAGATTGGGCATGATGCATGTATGATGTATGACATGGCAAGGTGCGATGCAATTAGACATATTAAGCGGAACCGGAGTCCCGACAATTAATTAGATGGTTCATGTTATTTAAATGAGTTACCGGTTCGTTACGCAAATTTAAATGAGGCCAATATAAGACTAGATTTGCCCGCAGATGGCCCCATATTTAATTATGAAGTGAAACGGCATAATGCCCCCAACCCACACAATATGCATGCGAGTATGACAATTTAATATGCAACAAGTATATATTATTATAAAAATAGGGGCTTAGGGTCACACATTGGAACTCGGTGAACTTGGGCTCCGAGGGGTTCAGGGTCGGTCTCAGGGTTTGACGGGAGAACGGATCGACGAGATCGGGATCGGTACGGGAAGGAGGTCTTGTCGCAACCGGGAAGCAGGACTTGGTTGGCGTCGGGGCATATCGGATCCGCCCTGGTTGGTGCCGATCTTGATGTCACGAAGGTCTTGTCGTCGCCGGCCATGTCATCGGTCTTGTCGTCGATGAAGATCTTGGCGTTTTCGAGGAAGTACTTGTCGCACCGGGATGAAGACCTTGGGGTGCCATCTCGATCATCGGTCAACTCGTTGGAAGTAGAACTTGGCATGCTATGGTTCGGGTTCGGTCTTCGGACTCCAGGAGCGAGGTCTTGATGGTCCGGGTTCTACAGTCGACGGGGATCTTGGCATGGCTCCCTCGGTGGTCTCGGTCGCTCATGGGGTACCAAAATTCTTGTCGAAGTCCTTGTCGATCTCGTCCATCACAGGGCCGTGAATCACCTGAACCAACATTGCCATATCGTCTCTCTATAGCAGTAGCACCACGTCTGCAAACCGTGCACGCGGCCAGAGGACGTTGGGGGTGAGGAGCGGGGTCGGCGATGCGGGGCCGCGCGGTGGCGCAGGGGCCCGTGGCGGCGGTGGAGATTGGTGCAGGGCGGGTCCGCGCAGGGCCGGGCTTCGGGGCGGCGCGCCCGAGCCAGCAAGGGGAGGGTCCGGCGGTGGCCACGGGAGAGGGCGCCGGGCTACGCTGGGTGGGCGAGGAGGCGGCGCCGAGGAGGGGAAAGCTCGGCCGGAGAGAGCGAGGCGGCGAGGTTGTTGCGGGGACGACCGGCATCCGGCAGCGGGGAGGGAGGCAGAGAGGAGCGGGGTCGCGCGACGGCGAGGGCGGCTCCGGCGGGGCGAGCGAGGGTGTGCGGGCGGCGACGCGACGATGCGGGGAAGAGGCCGGCGGTGGCGGATCTGGCCGGAGGGAAGGGTGCGCCTGGGCGGCGAACGGTGGCCGAGGGAGAGGGGAAAAGGCGGCGGGGAGCAGCTCGGGTGGAGGGGAGGAGGAGGCGAGCCGACGACGGCTCGCTGGGGAGGCCGACGAGCAGAGGGGGGAGAGGCGCGGCCGCGGGCGCGAGAGGATCGGGTGGAGGGAGGCGGCGAGCTCGGTGGCGGTGGGGAAGATCTCGGCGAGGCCGGCGGCGGACGGCGAGGAGGAGAGGAACGGGGGCGGCCGGAGCGAGCTGCTGGAGCCGAGGGAGAGGGCTGGTGGGAACGGGCCGAGGGAGAGAGAGGAGCGGGCGACGGGCGAGGTGGGAGGGTCGCCGGGGTAGGACCCGCGGGTGGCGGTGGGGTGGGGCTGTGGCGTGCGTGGGTGGGGACGGTAGGACCGGGGTGTAAGGGAGAGGGGGTGGAGCAGGGATTGGTGAGGTGGTTGTGGGTGTGATGAGGTGGAGGGAAAGGTGAGGTGGCAAGCTGTGGTTGGTCGGGGTGAGGTGGAGGGGGCTGGGTAGACTATGTTTAGGTAGAAAAGGATTTAGGGTTTCTTTAGATGGGCCGGGTGGTAGGTAGTCTGGTCAGGTTGGGCCTCTGGCCTGACTGATCGGACTGCCTCCCCGGACAACATATTTTATTATTTATTTTATTTGTAAAACATTTTTGTAAATACTTTTTAGACAAATAAAAGATCTGAACAGACCGATGTTTTAATTTGAAATATAGACGGGGGTTATTTAGAAAATAAAACTAGGCGTTTCGAAAATAGTTTTCAGACAAACAATGCATGATGATGACGATGCAATGCACACAAACAACGCGATTTTCTAGTAGTGGTTTTGCGGGATGCCACAGTGGCGGTGGCGGTGCTTCCCGTGGCTCGCGCTAGAACCCTAGATCGAAAGGGGTTGTAGGTGGGGAGAGTGGCGGCGGCGGTGCTTCCCGTGGCTCGCGCTAGAACCCTAGATCGGAAGGCGCTAGAACCCTAGATCGGAAGGGGTTGTAGGTGGGGAGAGCGGCGGCCGCGTCGAACCTCGTAACGTCTGCCCCGGCCCCACCATCTCTTTATAGCGCTATCACAGGGCCCACCAACCATGATTTGATAGGACGCCCCCGATCAGAGCACGGATAAGGGGTTCAATCGACCCGTTGGAATTGATCGGGAGAGTCAACCTAACAGGGCATCCATTTGCACACACCATATCCAATTTCATGGATGAAACTGGGCGTACCATATAAACTTTTTTTGCCTTAAATTTATTCTCCGATCATTCTTCTCGTAGGTAACAAACACGAAAAAAAAAACTTGATCTTCATAGGTTCTATATCGATCTAATCAATTTCCAGTTGGTTTGTTTCCCCTGTCCTCCACATTCATCAGCACACGTTGAAGCTTAGTCCCGGTGGCTCCATGCCGGGCCGAAGGATCCGTCCAGTCAAGCGCAGTGCGCCCTCCCATGGCCGTAGATAAACCTCGCATCATCCTCCGTGTACACATGCGTCTCATTCAGCAGCCTGCATAATTTTAAGTTCGTTTTATTCCCCTTTTCGAAAGAAAAAAATCCCGATCAGAAGTACCGCAGACGAGAGAGACTTGAGCTTGAAAAACGGAAACGCAAGAGGGTGCGCGCGGAGAGTGGCTCACGAGAGGGAGACGCTCTTGTTGAGAGTGGTGGAAGAAATGAGAAATTCCCCGCTGAGATACGCCAGGTCCCCGTTGATCCTGTCCACGATTCTGTCGTCGATCTGCTGCGCATTGAGGGTGAATGGATGATCTGATGCCTACAACATGATGGCAACAAGAGCAGCATCATGACTCTCTGCATACGGCACTATCTAGTCTAGCTGATGATGATTTTGTTGGTCTTTTCAGTCCGAGGTTAACTATAGGTGCGTACCATGACCCAGCCCCAGGTGTCAGCAAAGGATGGCACATGGGCAGTGTATGCTTTCACATCTGCCATCAACACCAGACAAGTCCAGCTAGTTAGTGCAGATCATGCATCCTCGGAAACAAGAGAAGAGGATGTGTGTTCTCCAACTCATATGCCGTATATACTCACGCTTGAAGACGTGCTTAAGGGTGTTGTAGATGGACGAGAAGACCTCCTTGTGCGTCAGAACGCCGGCTGGTCCGGCCTGTAACAGTAAACAGAGGAGCTAAGCACCTTACCTGCTGTGATCGACGGGGAGCAAATCGGAAATTGAAGGGCTTGATTTGTACCTGCGTGACGAAGATGCCCTGATCGGCGAGCTTGGGCTTGAGCACATGGTCGTAGAAGGACTTGGTGTAGAGCTGGTAGCAGGGACCTCCCTCCACGGGATCCGCAAGGTCTCCCACTATCACGTCATACTTCTCCCCGCTCTTCTCCAGCTCAGCTCTGCCATGCCATGCCATGCCAAGCCAGAGATACAGCGTCATTTGTTTACTTTGCCACGAGTTAATAGCATAGAACTACCGGTTTCTGGGCAAAATTCCGAAAATCTACAGCACTAAGACAACGCCCGCGAATTGACAGAACTGACGTGGGACTGTGTGCTGTCTACCATTTTGCATGCAGGTCCTCTAGTGTTGACAGAAAATTGCGCAGAAGTCCCTGGCACTATTAAAACCTTCATAACTTTTGAATACGAATTCAAATGGAAAAAGTTTAAATACGAAAAGTGCTCAGAATTGTTTGAATCTTTTTTTACAAACTTTATTTATTATTTTATATAATTTAAATATAAAAAATATTTTATTAATTATACAAAAACTTTGGAAATTCATAACTTTAACTATATAACTTCAAATAATATAAATAATATGCCTAAATTTATTAGAAAAATCCAAGGAATCCATTTCTTATATTTATAATGCATGAATCATATCCGTTCATCTCAGAAAAATGGGGAATCGAGAGGCCTACACATGATCCTGAGCGTTGGTGGCGTAGCTCGTGTCATAGGCCGGGACGTACCAAGCTAGAAGAGACCAGACCAGACCAGAATCGGACACGGCGTGGCGAACCTGACTTGACTCACGCCTCGGCGTCGATCTTGTGCATGCGTGTACAAACATATACTAGTATACGTCTTCTTTCTCCTTGTACACAATCTCATCTCAACAATAGAAACCACGACACAGAACCTGAATTATTAGTCTTGCATTCATCTTTTTTCAGACACTACTATGCACAATATATATACGTTCATCTTCCGACCCGAATTAAGCCGATCGAACTAAAACAGCTGCTGCATCATCCTAGCTATACACATCTCCAGCTGGGTCCGCATGCAGCGCGTTCACTCGAGGGCTAGCTAAACGCACGAGCATCAGTTTATACTGGACCACCCATGTAACTTGCGTAGCTAGGAAATTCAGACTAAAAAAGAAACGATATACTACGACATTCAATCAATTTTTTTTCTATTCTTGTATATTGTCGCAATTCAGTGAACAGAGAGGCGTCTAAGTTTCCGAGTCAACGCCTTCCTCATCACATGACAAACACAACAGGATCATCGTCCCGGCCGTTCGGTATGACACGAGCTACGCCACCAACGCTCAGGATCATGTGTAGGCCTCTCGATTCCCCATTTTCTGAGATGAACGGATATGATTCATGCATTATAAATATAAGAAATGGATTCCTTGAATTTTTCTAATAAATTTAGACATATTATTTATATTATTTGGAGTTATATAGTTAAAGTTATGAATTTTCAAAGTTTTTGTATAATTAAAAAAAATATTTTTTATATTTAAATTATATAAAATAATAAAATAAAGTTTGTAAAAAAAGATTCAAACAATTCTGAGCACTTTTCGTATTTAAACTTTTTCCATTTGAATTCGTATTCAAAAGTTATGAAGGTTTTAATAGTGCCAGGGACTTCTGCGTAATTTTCTGTCAACACTAGAGGACCTGCATGCAAAATGGCAGATAGCACACGGTCCTGCGCTGCCACGTCAGCCTGACGGGTGGGCCAGCCTTGTCAGTTCTGGTGTCAATTCGTGTTCAGCGGACGTTTAGTGCTATTTGCAAAAACGGACGCAAAATATGGCAGATTTTTGCTGCGAAATCATAAACTGGTAGATTTTCGGAATTTTGCCCAGAAACTGGTAGTTCTATGCTATTAACTCCTTTGCCACACAACGAAATTGTCGCTGCTAGCTGCTGTTGTGTTGTGTGTACCTGGCGTCATTGATGACGAGGTCGAGCTTGTCGCTCTGGAACGCGTCCCGGTTCACGGTGAGGAATGTCCGGCAGAACTCAACCACCTCCTGTCCACATTATTTGAGAGCAAGGAAAAGAAAGTTTAAGGTTCAGTTGTTTCTAACTAACTAAACACGCATGCACCTCGTCTATGTCGCACATGACCACCCTTTCCACGGTCTTGTGTCGCAGCACCTCCCTTGCCGCGGACCCCTCTCCACCTCCCATTATGAACACTCTCTTGGGGCTGCAATCAGTTCAGTTTGGGCATGCATAAGTGTTAGTAAAACAAAATTCAGAGTCCTCACTTCTGAAGAGGCTAGCTACTCACTCAGGGTGGAAGAGAAGAGGCGGGTGTATCAAAGACTCGTGGTAGATGAACTCATCCACCTCCGTGCTCTGCATCTTCCCGTCGATTATCAAAGCCTAATGGAAAACAAACAAGGATCGATCCTCCATGTTCAAACCAACCAGGCAGATACGCTACTGTCCTAGTTACACACAGATTCGACATGACACATCTGTGCATATGTTCCCCTCAAATTCACAAAATTCGTGTTCTCAGGGCCGGTTTCATTCTATGAATATAGCCGGGGACAGTGGTACCTGTTATTCTATAAAAAATCGTGTTCTTCTTCAGTTTTGCTAAATTCTCATGTGCCACAGAAATATTAGGACTGAAGTACAGATGGCTCGAATGTTCGATACTTTAGGAAAAGGATCAGAACCCTACACGTACATGCGGCGGCTCGTAGTAGCTAGCATACCTTCCCAAAATGCTTGGTGTCAATGAGAGCTATCTCCTGGTACTTGCTTGTCCCTCGGTGCAGCACACTAGCAAGAAGAAGAACAAAAGTACGTACTAGCAAGAATCAGTCCATATAGATACGCACACCACGTACGAATGCATCAACTTTCACCTGTTCAAGGCGTAGCGGATCTTGAGGTCGTCGTCGATCTCCTCCTCGTACCACTTGCTCTCATCCTCGCCATCTTCCCTCTGCACCTTCTGCTGCTTCGCCTGGTGGCCGCACCCATTATTGCTCTCCAACCCATTCATCATGTCGCCAACTATGCCTTCCTGCACAGCTCCCACCATCTTCCACACGAAGAAGCAAACCCACACAACAACGCGAGAGAGTCAAGTTCACTGGCTGTGGCTCTGTATGATGTGGGTGCGACTGACTGTGACGGCAAATGGCCACGGTGCTCGGGAGGTACTCTATATATAGGCATCGGGGGCGCCAGTGCGCGCCGTTAATGCCGTGGGGGGAAGCGGTCACGCGCCGAGGAAACAAAGATGGGAAAATGGGGCCGAGAGCGCATGCCATAGTGCTGCGATGGTACGCCGCGTGATGAAGACGGCACTAGATCTACTGGCGTGCTCCACATGGATATCAAAAGTATGCACAGCCTAGTGAATAATGGAATATCTCTCCTATCACCTGTAGCACGCTCCTTGGTGAATGGACGTCAGTGGCAAATGAGGGACTAGTGAACATTATGGAGTATTTTTTTGAAGCGAGTCAAAAGCTTTGTCTTTTATATCGATAAAGTGGAGTAAACATAGAGTGGCCAAAAAGAGGAGCAAACATAGCACCGATACCTCGCGCTCGGTGAATGGATGTTAGTGAAAAGAGAGAGGGGCCAGAGGACAAATATTTTTTAAATGAGACAATTTTTTTTGTCTTTTGTAGTATGATACAAGGAGGAAAAACATAGAGAGGCAGAAAGAGGAGCAACCATAACACCGGTACCACGTGCTTGGTGAATGGAGGAAAGTGAAAAGAGAGGGACAAGAGAATATTTTTTTGAAACAAGACAAAAGCTTTGTCTTTTATAATGATGTTAAATTTGCTCTACAATTTTCATAATATTTTTACATTGTGTTTCTGTTTTTGAATAGCATAGAAGCAATGAATATGTTTCTTTTTTTTAAATGAGACAATTTTTTTGTATTTTGTAGTATGATACAAGGAGGAAAAACATAGAGCGGCAGAAAGAGGAGCAACCATAGCACCGGTACCGCGTTCTTGGTGAATGGATGTTAGTGGAAAGAGAGGGACAAGAGAATTTTTTTGAAACAAGACAAAAGCTTTGTCTTTTATATTGATAAGAAGGAGCAAACATAGAGCGGCCAAAAGAGGAGTAAACATAACACCGGTACCACGTGCTTGGTGAATGGATGTTAGTGGAAAATGGAAAGAGAGAGGGACCATGGAACATATTCATTGCTTCTATGCTATTCAAAAACAGAAACATAATGTAAAAATGTTATGAAAATTGTAGAGAAAATTTAACATCATTGACACAACATATGCATCAACTTTAGATATCAAACTTTATTTTTACAGCTAGAGAGATGAAAATAACGAACCCGATCACCGTGAAAACCACAGTTTAAATCTGTTGTAAATAATACATTTTTTGCACTATTTACATACTGAAAAATTTTCTTTGGCTGTGGGACATATGTTTTGAAATGAATTTTTGGGACATGGTAAATGCATCTTCTATCAATATTAAATAAATGTAATAGTTTTTACTATAATTTTGTATATAGATACTACAAAAGTGCCAGAAAGACAGACATCACTTCTCGTAGGAACTAGTACTCCCGCAAAACCCGATACTAGATGTATATACGAGGTGGAAAATAGATCGCAACAATCCACCCAACCCCGATGCCCACATAGAAAATCTCCCTCTCACTTGCGTGCATCGGTTCATTGCTGGAGCCATGCCAACCTTGGCCATGATTTCAAGGAACAAGCAAACCAATAGATCGACAAAGATATATCATACACATGGATGTCCAGGAAACTAATGCTGCCTCATTTAGCTCACTGGCCAATGAATCTATATCGAACATGGCAACTAGATACTCACAGATTGTAAAAACTAAAAGAAAAATCACAAACTTGATGGGCTAAATAAGCATCACAAAGTAAAGAGAACAAACAATGGTAGATAAAATCAGAACTCATGCATGATCTACTCCCATCGAAGCTGAATAACGAAGATTCAATAATAAGATAGTTCCCACAAATGGTGACTACTGAATTTTATGCAGCTAACCAATTAGAGAAAATTGTGAATGAGATAGAGTGTGGGTACACCAATTGAATCTTGGGCATAATTTTCAGCATTATAATTGAAGTAAAAGACCTTAGAACATTGGGAGTGTAGTATAACAGAAAACATCACACAAAAAAGAGCCGCAAGAAAATAGTTAGTACGTGGGTTGGTGGTTCATACTGAAAAAAGTACAGCTAATATATGAACATACAATTCATATAAATATATATCTTCTTGGTTTCTCCAAAGAACAAAATGTATGAATGTGAAAAATTATGGGTCAACATAACTTTAATACTTCAATGTGTAGAGGTTGTTTCATATTTTAACCAAATTATCTTAAAATGAGTGTGGTGTCGGTAAATCCCAGCTAAAAACCTACCCTCAACCGGTTATGCTATAAGGCTATGCATATTCAAAGAGGTGGACAATGTGTTTTAACACCCCGTAGAGTCGGGACTGCTGTTGGTTGCAAATAGATCTGTTAATGCTAGAATGGCCAATTTTTGAACTAAAAATCTATTAGGTTGCTTCCAATGCGTTGTATCTTAGCAAGTTGTCCTGAAAGATAAAGAATTTAAGAAATAACTGTTGGAATGCATTGTGTCTTAAGTGTTGTCTCTTAGATGATACTAGAGTTTAACTATGATAGGATCCTAATTGCATCTCAATATCGTAGCCTATTTCTGGTTTAAGTAATACATGTTGCTATTTTAGACACACAAGGATGAATATAATTTTTACACTTAATGGTGATAATACAAAATTACAAAACATTGCCATATACTACAAAAATATATATTTCACTATACATGAATATATTTGTAACACCCTCGGAATCGGCCCTATGCAAGTTTTAGCGATTCCCGCCAAACCCATATAGAAACGATTCAAAGGTGCCCACCAGGCACTTTCGTATGGGTGGAAAACGACGTAATACCATTACACATTAGTCCACGATGGAACCCACAAAACAGATATATACAATAGCGACTCCATGGGTCAAGAATACAGATATACAATACAAATATCCAAATCACCTTGAAAACGATGCAACGTCCGACTACGGATAAGATGCAAATGGGGCTAAGAGCCTTGAAGAATAACCAATGGCGTCCATAACCCTGCCCAGGCCAAGCCGGAAGGGTAACCCTGCTAACGACGTCGATCTCAAAACCTGCTTAAACAAAAGGGGTGCCGACAAAGGGCAAAGGAAAAAGAGAGTGGTTAGTACTGAGGCCAGTACACGGCGAGACTAGAATTCGGCGGTCCTCGTCTACATAGGTATGATGGACTGATGCGGCAGTGCAGCATGCACTAAACAACCTATAGAGACTCAATACAAACTATCAGATAGGGATAAGAAAGACCTATTCGGATCCAACCTGTTACTACCACTAATCATACCCATCCTGGTATTTCCCCTTCGAGACCAAACGAGGAAGTCAAGCCGAGGAACTCACACAGTTGGCAGTTTTATTCATTCCATTAGAGTTGCATCAATTACTAGTCAGGTATAGATAGCATGTCCTGATATAGTAAGCAGTGGGCACTTTTAGTTAACCATTCCGTTGTAGTTGCGATACTTACATGTCAGATACAATGGTAACAGGTGTCAACCCAAAACCAGCAGTTGTTGTCACTTTTATTTAGCCATTCCATTATAGTGAAGCTGAGTACTAGTCATTATAAATTCAAATTTATAGCACTACTTTAGTTATAGTTGTCTATGATCGAGATACTGTGCTCCAACTCGTCCATAACCGCGAACACGGCTTTCAGAAAGTTTTACCCTACAGGGGGCACAAATAGCAACACACGCACGATCAACCTCGAAAAAAACCAAATGAAAACCCAACGAGGCATCACGACAGAGCAATTGCAAGATTCATATAATATTTTAGGGGGCCACCCCACCAAGATACCCTCTATGAAGTTGGCCGGCTCCGAGACGGACCAAGAGGTTTGCGAGAATGGCTGTAAACGATTGGAAACCCGAAAGTGTAACTAGGCTTATCGATACCGTGTAATCGTGCCGCGATCCAAAACAGTACAGGCGCTCCAGGTGCAATCGTAAATAAAGCAGTAAAGCATGGCATAAGTATAGGATAGTAATAAAGCCCCAAACTAATTTGTGGCCCCAAGAAATAATATATGACTCCAGCTCTGGCTAGGGGGATTCATGGTCCCACATGCGGATAGTGCGAATATTCAAAGAACAGGTATCAAGTACTCGGGGTCCTATGGGACACAAGTGAACGGTTAAAAACCAAATAACATCTATTGCCCACCTGTGCCTCTGCATTATTTACCTACTTTTAATTTTAGTTGTTAAACTGTAATTAAAGCCATGATCATCTCCAACTTAAAGCATATGGCAGTCTTCCAACAACTGTGGTACTTGATGACACACAACAGCACTTGAGCAAGCGACTACGACACGCAAGTCCAACTATCTACCAAACAACAGGTAATAGGATGTGTCCAAGACAATATAAGGCTGGAAGGGATATCACAGTTACGAAAATTAGAGCATCGCAACACAGATAGCAATAGATCAATAGGAAGAAATAAAGACTATAAAAGTAAAATAGGTAGAAAGGGGGAGAATGCTCGCCTGAAAACATTACAGAAGGTTCATCCGAAGATCGGTCGACACTCGCATTAACTTATCGGCCTAATTCGTGAAGAAGCAAAGCACTAGAGAAAATACCGGATACACTATTTAATACTACGGCAAAAGATCGGGCATGATGCATGTATGATGTATGACATGGCAAAGATGCGATGCAATTAGACAATATTAAACGGAAGCGGGGTCCCGACAATTATTTAATAGGTTCATATTATTTAGATACCCTGCATTTTAAATGTTGGCTTAACAAGGCAAAATTATATCATCGGTTCGCTACTCAAATTTGAATGGGACCAATATTAGACTAGATTCGTCCGCATATGGTCTCCATATTCAATTATTAGATGAGTCGACAACATCCCCCAAACCACAATATGTATGCGAGCATGACAATTTAATATGCAATTTATATCATTCATAAAAATAGGGGTCTCGGAATGAGGGTCACACTTTAGGGTTCGACGATCTTGAGGTTTCTGCGGGTGGTTCGGTCCCGTCGGGATCGGGCTTCGGGGTTTTGGCGTCCGTGAAGGAGAACTTGAGGAGTTCGCATCCATGAGGAAGGACTTGGCGCACTAGGGTTTGGTCTTCGAATCCGGGAAGGGGGTCTTGGGGTTCCGGCATCACCGGGTCCGGGAGGAGAGCTTCGTGACATCGGATCCGCGAGATAGTTCTCGACTTTCCATAATGGCGCTCTTCAATCATCGTTTCCGTGTTGGTGACAATACTTGGGTTCGATGTCGGTCTTGGCAGCACCCAAACACATCAAGGTTGGTGAAATTGGAACCAAAACAGTTGGCACATCACACCTTCCTGATTCGGTACGGGAATTCATAGCCAAACCGAACCAAAAGAGGATGCTCGCGAGGACGTGCAGGTGATTGGCGTTGCATGACCTGCAGGACAAGGAGACACTGGGACATCGGGCGGTGCCGGCAACAGATCGACAAGGAGTCCCAGTCAAGGAGGTACTGGCAACGGGCAAGTCGACCGGCAGTACCTTGAGGCGGCGCGGATGCTGATGCTTAGCACATACAGGGAGAAGCAGCTGGCAAAGAGGAGACGAACCATGGCAGCACGGACCTGGCTGGCGGCGAGCTTGCACGGGTCGGCAGCGAGGAACCACGGTGGGGCAGGGTACGCGAGAGGGAGAAGCACCGAGAGGGGGTAAGGCAGAGCCGGCCGGGGACGGGACGACAGCGCTCGGGACGGCCAGGCTCTGGCAGCGGGGAGGCGAGGTCGACCTGGGGGTGGGGAGGAGCATCGCTCCTGCAGACGGAGGACGCGGGCCGGACGTCGGGAGTCGCGGGGGAGGAGGTGGAGGCTGGCAGCTCTCTCCATCGGGCCAGAGGAAGAGGGTGACGGGGATGGATGCTGGTAGTGGCGGCACGCGCACGATGGTGAGAGCGGGGGTTGGTGGCTTCGTCGGGTAGGGAACGGAACGAGGGAGCGGGGTGGGACACGTGCGTGGGTGGTTTTCTGGGTGGGGTCGGGGAGAGACGTGGGAGTGGGGTTGAGGGGAGCGTACACGCTGGTGTTGGCGTGTCGTACGCGAGCAGAGGTGCAGGGCGCAGGGTCGGGTGGGTCGCCGCGGCTGTGTGCATGCGTGTAGATGTGCGGTGTGGGTTGAAACGGGGATGGAGACGGCAGGTGGGAAGTGGGACTAGGGTTAGGGTTCTTAGGGACTAGTAGGTTTAGGGTTTGGTCCAACCGGTTGGGCCTTTGGGACTGGCCAGTTTAGGTATAGGTTTTATTTATTTATATTTAAAATACTTTTAGTTTTATGTTCTTTTGTTTAAAAATCATTTTGGTAAATATTTTTACATGATTTAAATAACAAGGGATATAATTTGAATAAGAAGAGGATATGCAATGTAGAAAATAATATAGGGTTTTACTAAAATAGTTTAGAGACAAGGTATGCAAGATGATGATGTCATGATGATGAAAAACAGAAACAACAAGCATTAATATAATTAGGGTTTATCCGGGGTGCTACAATTCGACACCACTAACAATGGATCTCGCCCTCGAGATACGCCTCATGGTACCGGAAAGAAGGCCGATGGTCTAAATTTTCTTGTTTTGTGTAGATCTTTGCGACACCACCAATAAAGGGTTGTGGCTCACGTTCGTCGAGAGAACACTCCGGTGAAGCAAACATCAAGGTCGAGGTCTCAAAATATAAGGCCACCTCTAACTTCTGGGGACGGAGTAGAATTGCTTGATCCACCGATTCAATGCACAAGAGCAAATGATAAGAGTAGTCGGATGGTGATCAGTCCATCGCGCACCCAAAGCATTACTCTGCACATGATTAGGAGAATTATGCAACCAACTCTCGGAATTCAGACTGAAGATCTCGACAAGCAAGGTTCCGAAACTAAGGAGGGATGGAGATTCTCATCAGATCTAATGTAGACGATTTCGTCGTATCGAAAATCACCAGAGGATAGAAAGAAAATTTTTAGTGAATTTTCGGTCCACTAAAAGGTACAACAGATGAAAGATTCATCAGATAGCATGAATGCCGAATGTTGAAGCACCGTTACAAGAGGATGGAAGCGAAACCCTGAAGGTACGATATAATCCCAACCACGAGAAATCCTGAACTTGAAGAAAAGATAAGAGAGCATATTCAAAACACGTCGAGATAAGAGGAGAATAGAGAGGGGTAAGAAGTAAAAGCAGACCTAATCAGATCTATCCAACCGATTTTTCAAAATAATTTCGACACTCTACAACGTCCATTAGCTAGGTTATTCTACAGGCTGGACCAGTGGGGTATCGTAACTGCTGAGCTCTGATACCACTCTGTAACACCCTCGGAATCGGCCCTATGAAAGTTTTAGCGATTCCTGCCAAACCCGCATAGAAACGATTCAAAGGTGCCCACCAGGCACTTTCGTGCGGGTGGAAAACAAAGTAATACCATTACACATTAGTCCACGATGGAACCCACAAAATAGATATATACAACAACGACTCCATGGGTCAAGAATACAGATATACAATACAAAAATCCAAATCACCTTGAAAACGATGCAATGTCTGACTACGGACAAGATGCAAATTGGGCTAACAGCCTTGAAGAATAACCAATGGCGTCCATAACCCTGCCCAGGCCAAGCCGGAAGGGTAACCCTGCTAACGACGTCGATCTCAAAACCTGCTTAAACAAAAGGGGTGCCGACAAAGGGCAAAGGAAAAAGAGAGCAGTCAGTACTGAGGCCAGTACACAGCGAGACTAGAATTCGGCGGTTCTTGCCTACATAGATATGGTGGACTGATGCGGCAGCGCAGCAGGCACTAAACAACCTATAGAGACTCAATACAACTAGCGACTATCAGATAGGGATAAGAAAGACCTATTCGGATCCAACCTGTTACTACCACTAATCATACCCATCCTGGTATTTCCCCTTCGAGACCAAACGAGGAAGTCAAGCCGAGGAACTCACACAGTTGGCAGTTTTATTCATTCCATTAGAGTTGCATCAATTACTAGTCAGGTATAGATAGCATGTCCTGATATAGTAAGCAGTGGGCACTTTTAGTTAACCATTCCGTTGTAGTTGCGATACTTACTAATCAGATACAATGGTAACAGGTGTCAACCCAAAACATGCAGTTGTTGCCACTTTTATTTAGCCATTCCATTATAGTGAAGCTGATTACTAGTCATTATAAAGTCAAATTTATAGCACTAATTTAGTCATAGTTGTCTATGATCGAGATACTGTGTTCCAAGTCGTCCATAACCGCGAACACGGCTTTCAGAAAGTTTTACCCTGCAGGGGCACAAATAGCAATACACGCACGATCAACCTCGAAAAAAACCAAATGAAAACCCAACGAGGCATCACGACAGAGAAATTGGAAGATTCATATAATATTTCAGGGGGCCACCCCACCAAGCTACCCGCTACAAAGTTGGCCGGCTCCGAGACGGACATAGAGGTTTGCGAGAACTGCTGTAAACGACTGGGAACCTGAAAGTGTGACTAGGCTTGTCGATACCACGTAATCGTGCCACGATCCAAAACAGTACATGCACTCCACGCGCAATCGTAAATAAAGCAGTAAAGCATGGCATAAGTACATGATAGTAATAAAGCTCCAAACTAATTTGTGGCCCCAAGAAATAATATATGACTCCAGCTCTGGCTAGGGGGATTCATGGTCCCACATGCGGATAGTGCGAATATTCAAAGAACAGGTATCAAGTACTCGGGGTCCTACGGGACACAAGTGGACGGTTAAAAACTAAATAACATCTATTGCCCACCTGTGCCTCTGCATTATTTACCTACTTTTAATTTTAGTTGTTAAACTATAATTAAAGCCATGATCATCTCCAACTTAAAGCATATGGCAGTCTTCCAACAACTGTTGTACTTGATGACACGCAACAGCACTTGAGCAAGCGACTATGACACGCAAGTCCAACTATCTACCAAACAACAGGTAATAGGATGTGTCCAAGGCAATATAAGGCTGCAAGGGATATCACGGGTACGAAAACTAGAGCATCGCAACACATATAACAATAGATCAATATGAAGAAATAAAGACTATAAAAGTAAAATAGGTAGAAAGGGGGAGAATGCTCGCCTGAAAAACATTGCAGAAGGTTCATCCGAAGATCGGTCGATACTCGCATCAACTCAGCGGCCTAATCCGTGAAGAAGCAAAGCACTAGAGAAAACACCGAATACACTATTTAATACTACGACAAAAGATCGGGCATGATGCATGTATGATGTATGACATGGCAAATATGCGATGCAATTAGACAATATTAAGCGGAACCGGGGTCCCGACAATTATTTAATAGGTTCATATTATTTAGATACCCTGCATTTTAAATGTTGGCTTAACAAGGCAAAATTATATCATCGGCTACTCAAATTTAAATGGGACCAATATTACACTAGATTCGCCCGCCTATGCTCTCCATATTCAATTATTAGATAAGTCGACAACATCCCCCAAACCACAATATGTATGCGATCATGACAATTTAATATGCAATTTATATCATTCATAAAAATAGGGGTCTCGGAATGAGGGTCACACTTTAGGGTTCGACGATCTTGAGGTTTCCGCGGGTGGTTCGGTCCCGTCAGGATCGGGCTTCGGGGTCTCGGCATCCGTGAAGGAGAAGTTGAGGAGTTTTCATCCATGAGGAAGTACTTGGCGCACTAGGGTTTGGTCTTCAAATCCGGGAAGGGGGTCTTCGGGTTCCGGCATCATCGGGTCCGGGAGGAGAGCTTCACGACATTGGATCCGCGAGATAGATCTCGACTCCATAATGGTGCTCTTCGATCATCGTCTCTGTGTCGGTGACAATACTTGGGGTTCGATGTCGGTCTTGGAAGCACCCAAACGCATCAAGGTTGGTGAAATTGGAACCAAAACAGTTGACACATCACACCTTCCTGATTCGGTACACGGATTCATAGCCAAACCGAACCAAAAGAGGATGCTCGCGAGGACGTGCAAGTGACTGGCGTCGCATGACCTGCAGGACAAGGAGACACTAGGACATCGGGTGGTGCCGGCAACAGATCGACAAGGAGGCCCGGTCAAGGAGGTACTGGCGACGGGCAAGTCGACCGGCAGTACCTTGAGGTGGCGCGGATGCTGATGCTGAGCACATACATGGAGAAGCAGCCGGCGAAGGGGAGACGAACCATGGCAGCACGGACCTGGCTGGCGGCGAGCTTGCGCGGGTCGGCAGCGAGGAACCACGGCGGAGCAGGGGACGCGAGAGGGAGAAGCGCCGATAGGGTGGTGAGGCAGAGCCGGCCGGGGACGGGACGGCAGCGCTCGGGATGACCGGGCTCTGGCAGCGGGGATGCGAGGTCGACCTGGGGGTGGGGAGGAGCATCGCTCCTACCGACGAAGGACGCGGGCTGGACGGCGGGAGTCGCTGGGGAGAAGGCTGGAGGCTGGCAGCTCTCTCCATCGGGCCAGAGGAAGAGGGTGACGGGGATGGATGCTGGCGGCGGCACGCGCACGATGGTGTGAGCGGGGGTTGGTGGCTTCGTCGGGTAGGGAACGGAATGAGGGAGCGGGGTGGGACGCGTGCATGGTTGGTTTTCTGGGTGGGGTCGGGGAGAGACGTGGGAGTGGGGTTGAGGGGAGCGTACACGCTGGTGTTGGCGTGTCGTACGCGAGCAGAGATGCAGGGCGCAGGGTCGGGTGGGGCGCCGCGGTTGTGTGCGTGCGTGTAGATGTGCGGTGTGGGTTGAAACGGGGATGGCGGCGACATGTGGGAAGTAGGACTAGGGTTAGGGTTTTTAGGGACTAGTAGGTTTAGGGTTTGGTCAAACCGGTTGGGCCTTTGGGCCTGGCCGGTTTAGGTATAGGTTCTATTTACTTATATTTAAAATATTTTTAGTTTTATGTTCTTTTGTTTAAAAATCATTTTGGTAAATATTTTTACATGATTTTTTTGAGGTTAAGGGCATAGCAGGAGAGGCTCCTACTGCTTATATATTGATGGGCTGGGAATATACAGCATATTTACAACCAGATTACAAGGATCACCATGAAATTGCCATGGTATCCCAACAAAACAGAAAGTCAGACTCTCAAACTAGCAACAAAGGAAGAGATCTTATTACTAAGATCAGTCTTAACCCTACAGCCAAGGAGCTCACAATCAGTAGAGAAATTATCTAGCCAGCCTCTTTTAGTTGGAATAATACCATCAAAGAATTTTCTGTTTCTTTGCTTCCAAATGTTCCATGCGCCTATGATGGCATATTCCAAAAAAGGGGGCCAGACAAGGTATGCAAGATGATGATGTCATGATGATGAAAAACAGAAAAAACAAGCATTAATATAATTAGGGTTTATCTAGGGTGCTACAATATTCATGACAAAAAACAAAATATTTAAGTTCAAAAGTTCGCAAAAGGTGCTCAACCAAGTCCATTTTAAGTGCTTTGTGTGTCAAGCGTGAAGGGTTTCGTGGCATAGTAAATCAAAATTTTCTACGGATGCGAACAGAAGGGAAGCCAAGATCTAATCTAGGAGATGCAAACAACAAGAGAGATTGGATTAGATCTTCATACCCTTGAAGATTCAAGCCGGAACGCGTTCAGAGGCGTCGTGATGTAGTCGTACTCGCTTCTCCTCCTCGCGATCCGATCCGATCTAGCACCACAAGTGGCGGTGCCTCCGTGATATGCACGCGTGCAGCACCTCGACGTCTCCTCCTTCCTTGGTCCAGCAAGTATGGTGGAGATATGGGTTGGATCTACAACGCGACGGCGCGGTGCAATTGGTGCAGAGTTTCTGCAGCAGGGCTTCGGCTACACGCAGTCGGGAGGGAGAGAGAGAGGAGGGAAGCAGGGCGACTGGCTTGAGGGGAAGGTGTGGGGGGTGGTGCGCCCCCAGCCCTCTTTATATAAAGGGGTGGGCGGCAGCCCTAGCCCCTCCCCCAAGTCCAAACCGGCGGCCAAAGGAGGAGGAGTGGGGGGCAAGGAAACCCCCCCTTCTAGAAGGCCTAGTTAGGGTTTTACCCTAGCTGGCCGGTTGGGCCCTATGGGGCCTTGTGCCCCTGGCCCAATGCGGACAGGGCACTCCCTCATAGGCCCATGCCCCCTCCCGGAAGGTGTGGCCACGTTGGTCCCCTTCCGGAAGGTTCTAGAAGCTTTTGGTACAATACCGATTAACCCGGAACAATTCTGAACTCCAAAAACTGCACTGCCTTATATGAATCTTATTCTCCGGACCATTCTGGAACCTCTCGTGATGTCTCGGATCCCATCCGAGCCTCCGAACAAAAACTCATAAACCAATCATCCAATCTATCCTAGCGTCGAGACACGTTAAGTGTGTGACCCTACGGGTTCGAGAATATGCAGACATGATCTTCTATCAATAATCAACAGCGGGGTCTGGAAACCCATATTGACTCCCACACATTCATCGATGATCATATCGGATGAACCACGATGCCAGGATTCAATCAATCCCATATATATTCCCTTCGTCTCGCGATATTTTACTTGCCTGAGATTTGATTGTCGCATCAGCCATACCTAGTTCAATCTCGTTCACGCAAGTACTTACTGTTCGTAATCCGATATCACTTTGTGATTAACTCCTTAACCACATGCTTGCAAGCGGTGTTGATATCGATTAAAGTGGGCCCAAGTATATCTCTCCGACTTGGGAGGGACAAATCCCATCTCGATACATACAACCCAACAGATACTTTCCGATCACCTGAGAGACACCTTTATGATCACCCTCTCATAGGATGACGTTTGATGACCTCAAAGCTTTCTTCCGATACCAGGGAGTTGTATTATCTCATGGTCTAAGGAATACAATATTTGACATAAGAAAAGCTTCGCAAAGATGAACACGATGACACGATCTAATTGATTCGCTTAGTTTGGGTCTGTCCATCACATCATTCTCCCAATGATATGATCTCATTATTAATCGACAACTCATGTCCATGGTTAGGAAACCTTAACCATCATTAATCAATGAGCTAGTCCATAGAGGCGTACTAGGGACACGGTGTTGTTCACAAACCACACAAGTATTAAATTTTCCGCTTAATACAATTCTAGCATGGAATATAAACATTATCATGAACAAGAATTATAATAATAACATCTTTATTATTGCCTTTAGGGCATAATTCCAACAAAGCGATCTCAGGCGTTAGAATATATTCACAATATATCAACAAATTCTAGTACACCATTAATAAAAATGGTACTAGAACGGTCGACGTGCTTGCAGTCTCGTCAAAATAGAGAATATCGTCCATCTTTTGTTTTTATTCCATGATTGTCATATGGTGAAAAATGATGCAATATAACATTATATTTTTTATATAACCGTGATCATTCAAGCGAACCAGATGATGTATGATAGAAAATATACTTTCTAAAACACCAGACACTTGTTCAATATCCTTTTGTTGTTCTTCTTGATATTTGGAAACAACTTGTGGTACGGAGTTTGTGGGAGGGATATCTACAAATGCGGCCCACTCTAGTATATGCCAACCCTATGAAACTTTGATATTTAAAATATCATGGGCATACTATATGAAAGTATATTTCATTATAGTTAGAATACTATTGATTTTATATTGTAGTTGTTGATATTTTGTTCCTAGATAATTGGTAAAACTTTACTTTCACTATACCTTATATGCAAATGTATTGAGAAACAGATGATGTAATAGTCAACCTGCGGTTATTTCCATTCAACTAGTTAATGACCAATGATGAATCATAAACGAATAATGAAATATGCATACCATATACAAAGATCCTAGCTAACAAGTTCTATTAGAGTAAGAGTAGGAACACCTCTATGCCTGTGAATAAATCCACCTTTCCATGTTAGGACATTTTCCCAATACCATTGTATACAATCAAGACTTCCCAAAATGTCACAAAAGCCAGGACTGTCATTGATATGAATAAGAGCTCTACATATTTGGTGTTGGGACTATGCAAATACTACACCAAATAGTTCAACCATGCCATGAATAGAGTTCTTCAAGTAATCGACTACAATATCCTAACCAATATTGATGTACTCACTGAGCATATGCAGGTTGGAATGAAAACAATACATAATCTTTCCATCTATCCTATGCATAAACAGATAAAATTTAAAAATGTGGAAACATAATTTTGCATATCAGAAAAGGAATTTTGCTAGGAAAAATAGAAAAAAATAGGAGCAATTTTTTTACAGTAGAACACTTAAGGAAATTTACTTCTCTATATCATTTAATGTGGAAACTTTGTGTTTATATTAGGTTTATATGCAACCTCTTCCAACTGGAAAACCCTGTATATGACTTGTCTCGGCCAAATCCAACCCAAAACATAATAGTCGTACACAACCTAACATACAATCCTCCAATTAGCCATTGGATACGCTGCCACCTACCATACTTTGCTTTTAAGTTAGCACACGCGTACGCCATCCGACCACTAGAGAAGGACTTATCATTGATACAATGACATTGTCATCGATAGTGCCCTCTTACAATTCCGGCCCATTCTCATCAGGTCCTACCCTGGTATGCACGCCATCAGACCACTAGAGAAGGACTTATCATTGATACAATGACATTTTCATCGATAGTGCCCTCTTCCAATTCCGTCCCATTCTCATCAGGTCGTACCCTGGTATGCTGGTCCTCCTATAATTTATTTGCTTGTGTTTTTATACATGATTAAGTGGGTCACTTACTTCCCAATAAGTTTCCTTTTTTATCCATGTTTGTACCATGTTACCTATGTATTCCTTTTTTGAGGTACTTGTTTTTGTATTTGTTTCCTGGTTTTATTTATGATGTTTTGCTGATTCTATGTCACCACAGAATAAGCTAAAAAAATCTCAGTCACCTTGGTCACCGTTAGATTTAGGCATCAAATATTCGGACATCTTGCTTGTCATTTTACATTGTGTCTACAAAGCAATGTGGGCCTCTCCACACATCAGCTTGAGCTTTCGTTTCTTGCGATGGTTTTTATTTTCTTTTTTCTTTCAGAATGGTGATTTCTTTTTTTAGTTTTTTCTATATTACTTTGAATAAATAATAATCGTGAAGGCCAATATTACATTTTCCATTTGGCTAGAGGTTAATTTGTTGTTAGATCTATTCTAAAATGTAACATATTTTTATAGGCTATTTTATCCTACTAAAAAAGTTTATATTAAGAATCGTAGGTAGTACTATTTTGTGCACCAAGGAAAACGTTGTGTCTTTGAGACATTTTCCTTTTGTTGATCATTCCACTATTACAAAAATGATGGATGCTTACTAGTTTCTTATTTTTATTCCTATATTTCATTTTTTGGTGTTTTCATTTTTATTTACCTTTTTGGTTAGTCTTATTTCCTTTTGCTTTTATGTTTCCCATATTCCCTAAAAAATGCACTCACATTGGTTTGCCGAGTTTTTTTATTTATAGTATTGTTTTGCTATTTCTTGGCCGACCGATATCACATTAGAGATCGGTCCATTGCGCAATCGTTGGATTTATGTGAATAGATGTTGAATGGTATCTTGTTGGTCCCTTATGACTTGTACGAGGGATGTTAGTTTCTTTTTAGTTTTACATATATAATTGCTATTTTGGTTCAACTGGTATATTATTGTATTATTACTGATTGTTCTAGAGTACTCTATTATTGATTGATCTGGAGCTAGTGTTCACATGATCTGGAGCTAGTGTTCACATGATTTGATATATGCATAGTAAAATGGGTGACATGAATAAAATGCCAAGTCAATGTAAAATGGCTACATACATATTCTGAAACACATCTAGAGATTATTCTAACATGGATTTTTACATTGTTGTGAAGTGAACCTGTTTATAGGCATAGTATTTCTCTGTAGACTAGTTTTACTTGTTGCAAACTTACAAATTTAACTTGTTTTAGTTTTTTTGGTTTAAATGTTGAACCTTCTTACTACATAGTAGCGAGAAAGTGCTGAAGAAGAAGGCGTCAAGTGGTTAAGAGTGGATTTTTATATTCTGCTATATTAACAGAATATATTGCTGCTTGCTTGTTTATAAATATGCTTATTATATTCTGCTATAATGGTGCCGTGAATGGTGCTATAATGGTATTTTGAGATGCTTATAATGGTGGTGGTGGACATTTTGTGTATATGAATCAGTGGTAGTGGTGTACATTTTGTGTATGGCGTCGGTGCCATTTTTTGTCAATTTTTGCATGTTCCAAACTGAGTGCCTGTTACTCCCGAAATGTTGATTCATTTCTGTTTCGGTGAGAAATGGGCACTCCTAGGAAGCCGTTTTTAGAGTAGGTGCTATCGAATTTTCTGATCGATTTCTTGTACTAATTAGTTGCATATACTTGTTTAGTGCAAAAATGTCAACTATACAATTTAACGACGGGGCCGGCCCTTCGAAGCCAATGACAGTTGAAGAATAAGCCTAGGAGGCCAACATGCCATTTTGGCGGTTTCCCTAGAGGGCGGAGGAGGAGCAGGAAACAGATGCCATGGCCGCCGACGAATACATAGAGGGTGACGATGAAGCCAGAACGAGTGGTCGCGATGAGGATGACACCACCAATGCCGGAGGCGAATGCACGATGGCGCCGAGGATGACACCACTGATGCCGGCAAACAGACGGATGGTGGTGTCGCCCCGACATCTAAGAAGAAGGTGGTCGTTGATGGCTGCGAGTGCGCAGATCGTTTGTAGTTAGTTTCGAAATAAAGATATCGATCCCACACAGATCAATAGGCGAAATACTAAAATAATTTTAACTAAAACTAAACGAAGTACTTAAGAAACAATTTTAAGATGCAAGAAAAATAGAATTGTTTTTGGGTTTTTGATTGAACAAAGTAATTAAATAAACTAAGTAAAACTTAATGCAAAAAGTAGAAATCGCGTATGTATGCGATCTTGGAACTGTAATAGGGAAAAAGCGTTCTTGGGGAGTGTTGGATACACCACTAGAAATTTAGATAGAGTAATCAAGATTATCATAACAAATATTTTCATGACATATATGTATGTGGGAGAAGCTCCATATATGGATGAATAGCCAGCAACCACTGGACACATCATCCGTCATAATCACAGCTGGTAGGTAAATGATATCAATCGTATTATCTCGCTATTGAGGGATTTCTCCCGTGGCATGGACATGGCTTAATGAGTTCTCCTTGCTTCTCCAAGTTAGTACGTAAATAATGACAACAGTTTTATAGTCATAGTAAGTGTTATCATCCATCCGTCTACCAATAGGTAATCCCCTTCATCAAGTCCCCATAAGAGGCAAATATTAAGAGGTGCACAACTCTCAACATCAAGATGAAGACAATTAACACATACATATAATGATGTATAACATGATAATTTCTATCTTATCTCAATCATATGCTAGGGTTTCTCCGTCTCCCCAAGAACTAATGATCTACTCAGGCATGGAGGCAAACATCATCATGTCAATGATAATAGAAACTGTCGTGGGAATGACCACGACAGATGCTGCAATCGGCAGCGAGTAGTAGAACATGGGGAAAGGGCGGCCAGCCATCTGCGGTGCGAGATGAGGGCTAAGATACAAGGATTTACCCACGTTCGGCCCCCGGAGGGTAAAGACCTACTCCTGCTAGATTGTATTAGGGTGAGAGTACAATGAGGCGAGCTCGGCGGCTAAGCAGCGAGTTGCTTGGGTGTATGATGGAACGTATCCTCTATGCGTCCTCTAGGGAGGTTTATATAGACTCACCTCCCTAGGGTTTATAGATCTCAACCGAATCAGTTAAGGTTTCAGCGATCCTTTAACCTAATCCGACTAGGCCTATCTATGCTTCTGGGCCTTCAGCTTCCAGTCGCTTGAGTCCACGCCATATCTTGATCCAGTCGACGTCCTGTAGGCCCACTCGCTAGACCCTGGGCCAGTAGGAAACGTCCTGCTGGGTATACCCCGGTAGGCATATCCCCATCAGTAGTCCTCGAGGTCGTCGTTGATTGGTCGTAGGCGTTCGCTGGCAGTCGGAGTATACCGGTCCAATGCGGACGCCTAGTCGAATCGGCGGCGGACTCCTGAATGAAGGAAAAACTAGTTATTCTAGTCGCAATAACAGCGACTAATTGGGTCGCAGCTCGGCGAATGGGTCGGCGAACACTCAGTCATTGCTATAGTAATCGGGTCGGCGAATCGTCGAGTCGCGCGGAGCGACGAGTCGAATGGATGAAGTTGGACCGTCAAGTGGGGTCAAAACTAGCCGTTGGGGTAATCCAATGGTAACTTCGGCGTAATTACCGCGTAGTAACGACTCCCGAAATTGGCGGGTAGCAACCGCTATATAAGGAGAATGAGAGGCGAACGGGGAAACACTCCTTAGTCCTTCCTCCGATCTCGCCCATCTCCGTTTTCCACTCCACATCGCGATCCAACCAATCCAGAGAGCCCCGACCTCCGCGAACTTCCAACCAATGGCCCCCTCCACCGAACCATGGGGCAGATCCAAGTGTACCAGGGAGCTACTGGCATCCTTCGAGGAGGCCGGGATCCTGCGCGCCGGTAGATGGCGCATCCCTGCGGCTGGAGAAGTGACTCCGGACCCGCGCGAGGGAGAATTCATCTGCTTCACCAGCCACCTGGAGCGGGGGCTGGGGTTTCCCACTTCCATCTTCTTCCGGCGTTTTTGCGCCTACTACGGGATCCAGCCGTCGGACCTAGGCCCGCATAGAATCGAGAAGCTCGCCATTTTCGTGGCCTTCTGCGAGTGCTATCTGGGCTGCAGGCCCTACTTCCCCTTGTGGTAAGATCTGTTCCATGGGAGGATCAGCCGCGAAGAATCAGGCGGCCCGATGCTGGCTGCGGGTGGCCTGACATTCCAGCTGAAGTCGAAGGCGTCGTTCTTCGACCTAATGCTGCCCGCCAAGGCGGCAAATGAATGGAAGAAATCCTGGTTCTACGTCATCGAGTCGACTCCAGACGGCAAGGTGGCGCTTCCAAGGTACTCCGCTGACCGGCCCGAACCGCGTCGGCTCCAGGTCGGCAAGCTCCCGCTGGATCAGCGGATGGTTGTCGACGAAATGTTGCAAACCATCCGCGGACTAAGGAAGAAGGGCCTCCAAACCACTAACCTCTACAACTTCTGGTTCGGGCGGCGGCTCGTGCCCTTGGCCCGCCGTGACCATTACATGTACGAGTACACGGGTAAGGACGATCCGACGAATTCTTCCTTCGCCGAATGGCATCTTGACGACTACACCCTGGCCCTGAAGAAAATTACCCAGGCGGTGTATCTAGACGCGAAGGCCGGGGTCGCCCCTTATACTGCAAGGCGCCCATCTCCGACGGTAAGCCTATATTTCGCCACCACTCACAGTCCTAGATGATGCATTCGCGGTTGTGCTGACGTTGTCTCATGTTTGTTGTAGTTGTTCCATATGGTGGAAGGCTGGCTCCCACCCGCAGATGACGAGAACTCTAGCTCGTCCATCCAGGACGGGAGCGAGTCGCCGTCCGCCAAAGGCGACGCCGGGAGCGACGATGGTGATGATGACGATGATGACGAAGATGATCCCGTGGAAGACGCCGCCCCAACAGTTCGCAAGACTCTCGGGCAACACCAGCGCAAGCTCGAAGCGAGTAGAAGCCTCGACCCTCACGATGATGAAGCCTCGAGCCTCACGATGATGATGACGACGAGCTTCCCGAGCACACCTCACATCGTGAGGCCACGCCGTCGAATAATAATAATAATAATAATAATAATAATAATAATAATAATAATAATAATAATAATAATAAGAAGAAGAAGAAGAAGAAGAAGAAGAAGAAGAAGAAGAAGAAGATGAAGAAGGAGAAAAAGGAGGCAAAGGCTCCACCGAAGAGGAAGACGAAGCCGACAAAGCAGACGTCTCCGCAACGATCCGCGACCAGTTCTGACGCCACCAGCTCGGCTAAGGGCGAGGCAGCGTGCACGACCGTGGCGCCAGACGATGTAGCCCCCCTGGACGAGGTGCCTCTAGCGGCGCTGCCACCTCCATTTTCCCCAGTCTCTAGGTTGGGAGCTACTCCGACCGCAGCAGCTTCGCCTCCCAAGGAAGCTCCCGCAGCCGTCGTTACGGAGGCTCTTGCCGCAGCCTCGTCTTCGAAGAAACCCTCTGTGTCTTGGGCACACGGTGTATTCGAGATGGGCCTCAGTCGGAAGTTGGGGCCCGAGCTGGAAAGGCCTGCCAGCATCCGCACCGGTCTGCGGTTCATACCAGTCGCCAAGTAAGTCATGTTCATCTGCTTGTCTTCCGTTCTAGTCGGACAGTCTTAATCATATCGTTGTTTCACAGGACTGGAGTTAAAAAGATCGGCCATCCTTCTGTGGCCAAGGTTCCTCCAGTCGTCACCGAGGAGGACCCCTCACGGAAGAGGAAAACCGACGAAGTCGCTGCTCCCGTTGACGGTGCCAAGAGGGCGAAAGGCGACGACGTCGTCACGGTCTCTGATGACACGGCGGTTGCTCCGAGCAAACCTCCGACTGCGGCGGAGGTGGCCTCGAAGACCAAGGAGGCTGTTGCCTCGCCCGAAGTGGCCGAGCCGGCTCCTAGTGGTGCCGCGGCGTCCGCTGCAACTTTCCCTCGCTTCATGGCCAAGGCGGTCGCGGAGAGTGGCACAACACAAACGAGCCGGACGCCTGGGGTCGCCGAGACAGAGGTCGAGCAGCATCGCGGCCACACTCCGGTCGTGCTTGCGTCTATGGACGCGCTTCAACTTCACGGCATGCTGGGCGCTGCCATCCAGGTATGTCCAGTCCCCGAGGATCGGGCCACTGAATTTCAGTGGTCGGATTCTTAATGTTTTTGTAGCGTCCAGTCTCCGAGTGCCTAGTCGCTGAATTTCAGCCGGTGGGCACTTAGGATTTTCAATGTCCAGTCCTTGAGTGCCTAATCGCTGAATTTCAGCGGGTGGGCACTTAGGATTTTCAATGTTGTTGACGGTTTAGTTTGTGCGCAGGGCCTGCAGCGCGAATCGGCCGATCGGCTTGCAGCTAAGTGTTGCATGGAGAAGGAACTCGTTGCCGTCCAGGAGACGAACAAGGGACTCCAAGCAATTGCAGCCGAGGCGGAGGAGGTCCGCCGGGGCCTTGTCCCGGCGGGTGACCTGACGGCGGCTCAATCTGCTTTGAGTACGGCCGAAGAGAATCGCTGATCTCGAGCGTGAGCTCAAGGAAGCAAAGGCGGAGGCGAGCTCGGCGGAGGTGCGAGCGAAAGCTGCTGTTACAGCTGCCGCTGAAGAGCGGAAGGTGTCTGACGCACTCGTTGTTGGGCTGCAGAACGACTTCTCCTCGCTTCAAAGCTTCATCACGGGCCTCTGCCGTCCGCTAATTGGTAAACCTTTCTTCCTCTGCCTGCAACAGCTGCGTTGTGGAGTCGTTGGTGTACTCACTGCCGGCTTCTGTCCACAGGCCGGATTATTGACAAATCGGAGGAGGCGCAGTCATACGACGCGCGACAGTGTGTGACCACTCTGGTCGAGTCGGCCGCGTTGTCCGCGACTTGCATTCGAGCATATCTTCAGGAGATATCGCTCACGGAAGTGATTCCTAGCGACCTTGTCGAGGTATGGCGTTATCTGGAGAAGGCTCCGTCAGTCGTCGAATTCATGACGCGGTCGGCCTTCCGACGCGGGGCGGCGACGACGCTCAGCCTTGGGCTTGCCCATTTCCCGGAGGACTTCGACCTTGATGATGTCACGAGAGGCTACCCCTCGTCGACGGGCTCTGTGGAGATTGACGAGGTGCTGAAGCTGACGGACCGGGACGCGGTGTATTCCGATCGCGTTTGAGCGATGGGCGACCTCCTCCCCTACCAGGAGACGACTGTCGCCCCCAACGATCCCGAACCGAAGCATCTGGACTTCAAAGTCGAGCAGCCGTTCCGTGCGGCGATGGCGGGTGAGTTGACGACGTACCCGTCGAACCCGTACGTGCCCTTCATTTGCAACCGCAGGGGTGGCGGCGAGTCGGCGTCGAAACCTGCAGAGTAGAAGCATTGTGCCCTGGGGCGTTAGTAACAAATATCCATTGGACTTATCTTGTAATTTGGAACGACTTTGTTCTGCTGTAACAGAAATTCATGTTGTTTTGTGAATTGTTTTGCGATTTTGAATGTTGATTGGACGAGTCCCCGAGCGCGTCCGCCCTTTTTATGGGGTTTACCTCGTTTGTTATGTGTTTGCGATTTTGAATGTTTTGTCAATTGTTTCGCTATTGAGGTCGACTCGCCAGATCTCGGAGAGCCATTCGCAGGGCGACTCCCGTGGGTGCTCTATACTTGACCGTTTTCCCGTGAGCGAACGAGGTCGGGTAGCCGAGTCCCCGAGCGTGGTACTTGGTGGTCTAGTCGCAGATCCAAGGTAGGTGAGGACTAAGCGCGTTAGAGTAAGCGCGTCACTCTTGCCTGACCCAAAGGATCAGTCACATGGCGAGTCCTGGGCACGCTCTCATACTGGTCGTTTTTTCCTACCCGCTCATATTTGACTGGACGTCAGTCCCCGAGCGTGGTACTTGGCCGTTCGAGTCGATGTGCCGAGGATGCGGATGACTTTGGTTGCTGTGAGGAGCGAGGGAAGTTGTCTTGGCTCGGTAAGCCAGTCGGGCTAGGCGACTCCAATGGGGCTCCGGGCTGGCGTTTTTCGTGGACGTTACAAGGCCTGGGGTCTCCCAGTGCCCTTTTACTGCACTACTTGGCCGTGCCGGTCGCTTTACCAAAGGTTGACTTCTGCAAATAGCTTAACATTGTTATAACGAGTGCGAGTGGCACAAGACATGGAGAGTAGACGCAATTTGCGGTAACCGATCTGTTTTATTTCATAGCAGGTGGAGGGTACATGTATGGAGTTCTAGGAGTAGAACTTCCGTAGGAGGTTTACATTCCACATTCGCTTGACATCGAGTTTCCCGTCTCCTCGGACGTCGGTGAGGTAGTAGGCGTCATTGCCTAGTACTCACCCGATGGCGAATGGTCCCTCCCGGGGGGGAGCTTGTGCATGCCCTTCTTGTCCTGGATGAGGCGTAGTACCAGGTCGCCTTCCTGGAAAGTGCGAGTCCTTACTCGCCGGCTATGGTAGCGGCGGAGCCCTTGCTGGTAGATGGCGGTGCGAGAGCGAGCTAGGTCGCGTGCCTCGTCGAGCCGGTCGACTCCGTCTTGTCGTGCGAGTTCGTTTGCAGCCTCCGCGTAGTTGACCACCCTTGGAGAGTCGTGCTCGAGGTCGGTGGGCATGACTGCCTCGGCGCCGTACACCATGAAGAAGGGTGTAAATCCTGTCGACCTATTGACGGAGGTGCGAATGCCCCAAATGACGGAGGGTAGATCCTCAACCCAGCACCCGGCGGTGTGCTCGAGTGGTACTTGGAGCCGTGGCTTCAGGCCATGGAGGATGCTCTGGTTGGCTCGTTCCGCCTGGCCGTTGGACTCCGGGTGGACGACTGAGGCGAGGTCGAGTCGGATGTGATGTTCCTCACAGAACTCGACCATGGCTCCTTTGACGAAGTTGGTGCCGTTGTCCGTGATGATGCTGTTTGGGAACCCGTAGCGATAGATGAGCTCGCGTAGGAACTTGGTGGTGGTCTTCCCGTCGCATTTGCAGACTGGCTTGGCCTCCACCCATTTTGTGAATTTGTCGACTGCGACCAGGATGTGGGTGAAGCCGGAGGGGGCCTTCTTGAAGGGGCCTACCATGTCCATGCCCCACACGGCGAACGGCCAGGTGATGGGGATTGTCTTGAGCGCCGATCTCGGCACGTGCCTCTAGTTGGCGTACTTCTGGCATCCGACGCACCGCTGGACAATGTCGACAGCGTCTGCTGTGCGGTGGGCCAGTAGAAGCCGTGTCGCATAGCCTTTGCGACCAGAGAGCGGGCGCCGGCGTGGTGGCCGCAGTCGCCGGAGTGAATGTCTTGGAGGATTTTGTGTCCTTCAGCGGGTTGAACGCAGCGTTGGAACACGCCGGTCACGCTGCGCTTGTGGAGCTCGCCGTTGATGATGACGAAGGATTTGCAGTGGCGTGCTATCATCCGAGCATCCGTTTCATCCGCTGGCAGGGTGCCTCCCTCCAAGTAGGCAGTGTACGGCGCAGTCCAGTCGTCTGGCTTGGCGATAACTGCGACCAGGGCTACCCCTGGTTGCAGCGGGATTCCGATGTCGATCTCCCTTGGGGGGGAGACGGAAGGCTTGGTGATGGTGTCGAGGAAGACGCCGGCGGGTGGTGCGAGTTGAGCCGAGCCGATGCGAGAGAGTGCGTCGGCCTCCTCGTTCTTACGCATGTCAATCCACTCGACGGAGTAGCCTGCGAAGTGTCCACCCATCTTGTCCACTGCTTGGCGGTATGCCACCATGGTGGGGGAGACGGCATCGCAGGTGCCAGCGACTTGCCCGGCGACGAGGTCGGAGTCTCCGTAGCAGCGCAGGCGGTTGACGTTCATTTCCTTGGCAGCTCGCATGTCGTGGAGTAGCGCCTCGTACTCGGCCATGTTGTTGGTGCAGGGGGTGAAGTCGAGGCAGAGGACATAGCGGAGCTTGTCACCCTTTGGAGAAGTTAGCACGATCCCTGCTCATGCGTCGTCCGCGTTCTTGGAGCCGTCGAAGTGTAAGCTCCAGTAATGGAGGTATGGCAGCTTTTCTGGCTGCTGGGCCTCTTCCCAGTCGGCTATGAAGTCCGCGAGAGCCTGCGACTTAACCGCTTTGCGTGGCTCGTACTTGATGTTGTGGACGCCGATCTCGATGGCCCACTTGGCGACTCGCCCGGTCGCCTCACGGTTGCGGATGATGCCCTGCAACGATGTTGAGGAGACGAACGTTATCGGGTGCTCCTGGAAGTAGTGTGGCAGTCGCCGCCGTGCTCTGAAGATCGCGTATACCAGTTTCTGGTATTGCGGGTAGCGCTGGCGCGAATCGGTGAGGACTTCGCTGATGCAGTACACTGGTCGCTGCACCGGGCGCTCCTTTCCTTCCTCTGGTCACTCGACGACCATGACGGCGCTGACGACGCGCTCGGAAGCCGCGACGTAGACCAGCATGGGTTCCTTGTCGACGGGAGCGGTGAGTAGCGGTGCTGCGAGTAGCACCTTCTTGAGGTCGCGGAGCGCATCATCCGCCTCCTTGTCCCACTGGAAGGTGGGATTCTTGCGCATCAGGCGGTAGAGGGGCATCGCCTTTTCGCCCAAGCGGGGGATGAAGCGACTGAGAGCCGCGACTCACCCGGCCAGCTTCTGGACGTCGCGTAGGCACTCGGGTTTGCCAAGTCGAGCGATCGTGTCGATCTTGGTGGGGTTCGCCTCGATCCTGCGCTTGGAGATGACGTATCCCAGT
Source organism: Avena longiglumis (assembly GCA_030063025.1). Classification (NCBI taxonomy): domain Eukaryota; kingdom Viridiplantae; phylum Streptophyta; class Magnoliopsida; order Poales; family Poaceae; genus Avena; species Avena longiglumis. The sequence continues at coordinate 173,606,018 of CP125978.1, forward strand.
AGCTGCCCAGATGGTACACCGAAGGTGCATTTTCCTGGGTTTAGCTTTATCTTGTATTTCCGCAGGTTGGCGAATGTTTCCGCCAGGTCAGCGAGTAGGTCGCTCTGGCGAACGGACTTCACCACCATGTCGTTGATGTAGACGTGGATATTGCGGCCAATTTGGCTCGCAAGGCACTCCTGCATGCACCGATGGTAGGTCGCCCCGGCGTTCTTGAGGCCGAAGGTCATGGCAGTGTAGCAGAAGGCTCCGAATGTCATGATGAATGCCGTCTTCTCTTCGTCCTCAACGGCCATTTTTATCTGGTTGTACCCAGAGTAGGCGTCGAGGAAGCATAGCGACTCCGAGCCCACGGTGGAATCGATGATTTGGTCGATCCGCGGGAGGACGAATTGCTCCTTCGGGCAGGTGCTGTTTAAGTTTGTGTAATCGATACACATCCTCCAGGTCCCATTTTTATTCTCGACCAGGACTGGGTTTTCCAGCCACTAGGAGTACTTGATTGGCCGGATGAAGCCTGCAGCGAGTAGACGCTGCACCTCCTCGGCGATGGCTTGGCAGCGCTCTTCATTGAAGGGCCATAGCGACTGCTTGACAGGTCGCACTTTGGGGTCGGCGTTGAGTTTGTGCTCAGTGAGTTCCCTAGGGACACCAGGCATGTCAGAGGGCTTCCATGCGAAGATGTCCCTATTCTCATGGAGGAACTCGATGAGCGCGCCTTCCTATGCTGGGATCATTCCCGTCCCGATCGTCACCGTCTGGCTAGAGTCGCCTGGGACCAGCTCGACGGTGCGGGTATGCGTCGTTGCCTCGAAGGCTATGGGGTTGCCACCCTCCGAGTTGGGCTTCTTGAGTATGGTGGGGTCGTCGTTGTTGACCCCGCTCGCGTACTTGGCGAGCTCGTCGGCGTGGTTGGCCTCTGCCGTGATGACGGCGTCGGCGAGTTCGGCTCCTTTGGCCTCGCACTCGGCGGCCATGTCGGGGTCGCCGTGGATGGTGATGACACCGCATGGCCCGGGGAGCTTCATCGCGTTGTACGCGTAGTGGGGCGCTGCCATGAACTTGGCGAACGCCTGGCGCCCTAGGACGAAGTGGTAGGGGCTGTCAAAGGGCACCAGCTCGAAGAAGATCCGCTCGGTGCGGAAGTATGCCGATGTGCCGAAGGTGACTGGAAGCGTGACCTTGCCGATTGGGTACGCCTTCCGACCGGGGACGATGCCGTGGAACGTGGTGTAGGTCGTCTCGATCATCGACTGCGGGAGCCGCAGTCGCCTGAAGGTGTCCAGGTACAGGATGTTGATGGAGCTGCCGACATCCATCAATGTCTTGGGGAGCCAGTAGTCTCCCACCTTGGGCTTGATCACCAGGGCGACTCGGCCTGGGTACTCGATTCGTGGCGAGTGGTCCTGGCGGCTCCAAGTGATTGGTTGCTTAGACCAGTTGAGGAACTGGGGGACGTCCACCTGGGCCACCGCGTTGATGGCGACGGCGCGGGCGATGACCTTCTTCTCGCGCTTCGTGTTGAAGCCTGTGAAGGTGTGGAGCGAGCCGGCCACGCTGCCGAATTTTCCGCCGTTTGGCGGGTTGTTGTCGGGATCTTCCCGCGCGCGCCGTGCCTTCTCGATCTCCTTGAGAGAGTGGCAGTCGGCGGTCGTGTGCGTAGTGGGCTTTCCTTCCCTGCTGTGAAATACACAAGGTTGGTTAAGAAGGGCCGCGGGGTCAAACCTCGGCTTCGCCTTGTAGTTGCCACCGTCACGGCGTTGCCCCCCGTCGCGGCGGAAGCTCTTGGGCTCGCGCTGCGCGTATCCAGCGTTGGCGACGAAGTCGAATCGCCCGTCACTGTGGCGCTTGCCGGTGAGGCGAGTGTTGCTGTAGCGTAGATCGGACCATCTTCCGTTGTCGTTGCCGCTCATGCGGCGTTGCCCTCCCGACTCTTCGTCGGTTTCTTGGTTTGGGTTTTCCTCCGCGTACCTTTTGGCGATCTCCAGGAGATCCGATATGTTGTCGAGTGTGCGGTACGCTCGTTTGAGCTTGGCGACCAGGGGCTCGTAGCGGCACAAGGTCTTGAAGCAGTGGATCACTGTGTCTGGGTGGATGCCGACCGCGTTGTACCACAGTTCTTGCCACCGTTGGACCCAGCTGCGGGTCGACTCGCGAGGTCCCTGGATGCATCATTCCAGGTCCTCGATGGTGCTGGCACGGGTGTATGAACCCTCGAAGTGCCCGACGAAGGCGTCGCGCATCTCTTCCTAGGAGTCGATGCTATCCGCGGGAAGAGTGTTAATCCACTGCCTGCACGCTCCCTCCATCATCAGGGGAAGGTAGCGGGCGGCTAGTAGATCGGTGTGGCTGGCGATCCCCATCGCCATGAGGTAGGTATCCAGCCACACGGAGGGATCGTACGAGGGGTCGTACTTCTCTATTTCCTTCAGTGCCTTGAAGTTTGCCGGGTATCTCTCGCCTCGGATCATCGGTCTGAAGCACCGGGGCCCCAGTCGTCTTAGCGACCCCCTCGGCTCACCGTCGCGGCGGTTGGTGAGGGTATGCCGCAGGTCGTCGGGCTGGCGTGCGCGCCAGCTCTGGTTATTGATGATGTGGGTGCGGGCGTCGACGGGTTGACCGTTGGCGGCGACGAAGTTGGTCGCCAGCCGGGGGTCGTTGGTGGAGAGTGCCGCGTTCGTGGGTCGGTGTTGGAGCTGTAGTGGTTCGGGTGGCGGGCAGTTGAGGGTGTTTGCCGCCATGGGGCGGCCGCTCGAGGCCGCTCTGCTGCCCGATGAACGCGAGTACATCCGACCCTGTGAGTCGACACTTGCATTTTGTTGCTCGACTGCTTTTGCGAGCAGCGCCTTGGCCTACTGGATCTACAGGGCGCCTTCACCAGTGGCTGCGATGTTGTCAACTGCTGCTCGGCCCGCGACGAGGTTGTCCATTGGGGTGGAGAACAGCGGTAGGCCGTTCGTGTCTCGCTCCCGTGAGGAGACCACGATCCTCGGCTGGTCCCTGGGTGGTGCGCGGTTGGGTGGTGGTGGGGCGCCATTGGTCGTTGACCCTGGTGGGGGCCTAGTGCTTCCTCCTGGTGGCGCGTTCTTGCAGATCGCGCGCTCGGCCGCGCGGGCCGAGCCGTTCTCTTCGTCGAAATTCAGGGCGCGCCCCTGGACAGTGGGGTTCAGGCGCGACCTGATTCGGAGCTGGTGGTAGCGCGACAGCTCCTGCGCTGTCACCTGCTCGAGGCGAAATTTTTCGCGCTCGGCTTGTTCCTTACGGACTGCTTCCGCCAGCTTCAGGCGGAGTTCCTCGACCTCCGTTGCCGTCGCGTTGGGAGGGATCGGCGTGGAGAATGCATCTTACGGCGGGTCGGCGCCAGTCGCCATGTAGGCCACGGCGTGACGGCCGGTTCCGTTGCGGAGGTCGGCGGAGTTCTCCGACCCGGAGTCGAAGTCGAAGATCCCAAGGATAGAGGGATCCTCGAAGTCTCCGACGCTGGAGACCTGGGTGATGGAGCCCGCGGGTGACGTGGCGACAATGGACCCGGCGAGTGACGCCGGGGTCGCCAAATCGGCGTCGTCGTTGAGGGCCACGTCTTCCGTGGCCGTGATGGTTTCGGCCACGTTGCTGTGGGCCGAGTCGTACTCGGAGGCGAGGCGGTGGATCGTGCGAACCTGGCTCTCAGAGAGCCGGTCGCGTGGTGGCGACTCGCGGATGCGAGCCGAGTCCTCCGAGACGATGACGTCGGTGAGGCCGACGAAGAGGCTGATCGTGCCGACCGGCAGGATCATGCTATGCGTGATGGGTCGCGCCGCCGGGACGTAGCTACTCGGCAAGATCTGGAGCATCTCGCCGATCGCGATCATGCGGCCGGTGGCGATCGTCTCGTTGATGGGCAGATTGGATCTCGCCGCAGAACACCGGCCTGACCGGCCAGGCCCCACGGTGGGCGCCACTGTCGTGGGAATGACCACGGCAGATGCTACAATCGGCAGCGAGTAGTAGAACATGGGGCAAGGGCGGCCAGCCATCTGCGGTGCAAGATGAGGGCTGAGACACAAGGATTTACCCAGGTTCGGCCCCCCGGAGGGTAAAGACCTACTCCTGCTAGATTGTATTAGGGTGAGAGTACAATGCGGCGAGCTCGACGGCTAAGCAGCGAGTCGCTTGGGTGTATGATGGAACGTATCCTCTATGCGTCCTCTAGGGAGGTTTATATAGACTCACCTCCCTAGGGTTTACAGATCTCAACCGAATCAGTTAAGGTTTTAGCGATTCTTTAACCTAATCCGACTGGGCCTATATATGCTTCTGGGCCTTCAGCTTCCAGTCGCTTGAGTCCACGCCATATCTTGATCCAGTCGCCGTCCTGCAGGCCCACTCGATGGCCCCTGGGCCAGTAGGAAACGTCCTGCTGGGTATACCTCGGTAGGCATATCCCCATCAGAAACAATCATAGATGAATAATTCTTGTATAAATCCATAACTAGTACGGGAATTACAACAAGATCTAGATAGAATGTAGATGAGATGGGTGAAGATGATGGTGATGCAGCGGTTGATGATGATGAAGATCGATGCCTTGGCTTCCCAAATCTACGTAGGGCGAAGATGGATCTCTTGGGCAAGTTCTCCCTCCAGATCCCTTCTGGAGGTGAGGTTTCTGCGATTTATGGTCGTTCTGTATGTCGTCTCTTTGATCTGATTGCATAGGGAGAAATTATTTGAGGAGGCGGCGACAACTATATGGCGAGAACTATACGACTGGAAAAAGTATTCCCGCTGTATAGTTGGTCATTAAGGCATCTGCTTGCTGCAATCGCCGCGGGATTTATTTTGGTGTTATTGATATTTCCCAAATTAGCGATTTACGTTGTTTTTTACTCCTTTTCGCTCCAATACAACTGATCCAAGAACTGTGTCCATTGTATTCATCATCTATCCTGATCCTGGTGAAAATAGACATAAAAGATGCACGCGGGCGCCGTAAAATACCAAGATCCTACCACTATAGTGCAAAATAATAATATAAAACATGATGCAAATATGCACTCATAAAATTCCCCAAGCTTAGACTCTTGCTCATCCCGAGCAAGGTTATAGCTTAATGGATGTGATCCTCATATTCATGAAGCTAAGTCAATAAAATAAATGAGGCATTTGCACCATGTGATATACAAGACTAAATTTATGAATAGTACCTTAATTAAACTATCCTAATAATATTAGTAGACTTCCACACCTTAGCATTTAATAGTTCACAAAAGGTTACCTCTCGATATGATGTAAGATTGTGTTGGTTCGACTGAATGAGTTAGCGAGGTAGTCCCAAGTGTCTTACGATTAACATATTCACTTGGGCTTTAAAATCTCAAATGTTTCTTTGTCTCACCACAAGATAAAGGGGTATGCCTATTTTCTCTTTGTACATTTTCTTTTCTTTTTGCTCACATTTTTATCTTTAAGTGTTGTGCAAATAATCTATCCATACAATTCACCTCATGAGGGAATTCAAAGGTTAATGATCTCAATTATCAAATTCCAATTGTATATGAAATATCTTCATGGCTTGAATATTCTACCTCATCTTGTTATCACTCTAATTTGATAGCACTTTTTAATTTTTTGTTCAAGGTTTCTTTCTCAACTTTGTTACTAGGATAATTCTTTCTTTGTAAATCAAACCATGATCTCACAACATATCAAATAAATTACCTTTGTACGTTCCATTCATACCAAGGGTGTGGAAGACTACTAATGCTAACCACAAACTCAATAATACTCCATATATAATGATGAACTCGGAATTTCATAAAGGGATCGACTATTCCTGAAGAGAATTCTAATGATGCACAATTTATTTCTAAGTTTGTAATGCAAAACTAAACTTTAAAATAGATTACAAGGTCTTAAAGATCTCCCCAAGCTTGGAATCAAGTCATGTGGGATCAAATAACTCCTTGTTGGTACATATTCCTTCTCATGGGTGAGAAGAACATCGCCTTATTCTGTGTTGCAAGCCTTAGCTATGCTTGCAAGGCGGCTGCTAAGCTCGGCCATGTCGAATTGAAGCTTCAAAATATTCTTCTGGAGGAATTTCTTCTCATCTGCCAACTCAAAAACAGTTTTAATCAAGAAACCAACTCTACCATCAATGTCATTGACCTTTTGCTAAAGGTCTTTGCTCATCATCCAGTAGGAGTTAATCCCTTCCCCAATAGTTTCAACACATGCTTTCGAGGCTTTTTCCAATTGATAGATCTTATCATGAATCTCATCTGGCCGCACCTTCTTAGGCTTGAGAGGTGACGGACCGAGAGGAGATTTATAATAAGATCTTAAGTTGTGACGATAAGGATTAGGGGGACACTCATCGTTGTTATTTCTCTGCTCTGCTTGCCTCATCATCTCCATCCTCTGCGGGACCATGTCCTCCGAATTTAGGAGAGGCTTGATCTCCGGGCTGGATGGCGATGATTCTTGTTTAGGTTATACTTCTTCGATCCTCTTCACGGGCTTCTCTTATTTCTTCCTCCAAACCTTGTTTTCATGAAAAGGCTGCATGACTTTGCTGCACAGATATTGTTAGAAGGAGCTTGTATAGGGATGGCGATGATTTTTAGAGGTTGGAGGATTTAGCTCTACGAAAACTTAACGAAAAATGTTAGATGCAATCATCTTTAAAAGGGGAGGTCAAAAACCCTAGCCGCCGCCCATATGAGCAACTATATGGGGGCGGCCCGTATACATCTTGTCGTATAGTTGTGAACCAACTTAGATTTTTCTTCTACGGTGGTACCAACTATATGACCGCAACTATACGGACGGGAATTTTATTCCTACCGTATAGTTGGTCGTCAAAATTGCAGTAACCTGGAATAAAAATTCGGAGATGGGGTAAATAACTATACGACTGCAACTATACGGCCGGAAAAAATATTCCTGTTGTATAGTTGGTCGTTAAACTTACTGTATCTTTCGAAAACAGAAGAGAGGATGTAAAAACATCTATACGACCGGAACTATATGGCCAGAATTTTTATTCCCACCGTATAGTTGGTCGTTAAACCTTCCGGAGTTGCCAAAATTTACATGTCACTCTGAGAATTCTTTATTAATCTGAAAATTTAATGAAACACTAGGTTTTGATAGAAAAATGAGCTTAAATTTTCGGCCAACATTAACATCCATTGAACTGGATTTTAGCATTACCAAACTTCTTCTACTTCAGTAGAGCTTAAAGTGTTCCTTATTCAACAAAAACTTAACCAAAACTTAATTGAAAGTTTAAAACTTTACTCAAACATTTATTTCACATGGGTTGACTTCCATAAATCACTATTTTATGCTCAATAGCTTAACCATGATGTTTCTCATTTAGGCTCGATTTTATCATTCTTGTAGTTGCCCTTCCTTGTATATTTTTGCTTAATCACCTCTTCTAGGGTGATCACATGTATGGTTACTTCACTTATATCTTATTTTGCTCGATAATGTTTCAAGCGTTGTCCATTCACCACCCATGAAAGAGAGGGTATTTTTCCCTGGAGCTTCGTCGCTCCCGATGAATAGGCTTTTTCAACTATATAGGGACCTTCCCACTTCGATCTGAGCTTTCCTGGAAACAATTTAAGACGAGAATTATAGAGCAACATCCTGTCTCCACTTTAAAGAGCTTATTTATATTTTCATGGCATGCCATATTTTTTTTATTTTTTCTTTAAACAATCTAGCATTTTCATAAGCCTCATTCCTAAACTCATCTAAAGCATGGATATCTAATAAACGTTTTTCTCCTGCTGCTTTAAAATCAAAATTAAGTTCTTGATTGCCCAAAAGTCTTTGTGTTCCAATTCTAAAGGTAAATGGCACGCCTTACAGTAAACCATCTTATAAAGTGTCATACCCATTGGATTCTTAAACGCAGTACGGTATGCCCAAAGAGTGTCATTTAACTTGTATGACCAATCTTTTCTTGATTTATCCACCATCTTCTCGAGTATGGTCTTTAATTCTCTATTCGAGAGTTCCACTTGACAACTTGTTTGAGGATGATATGGTGAAGCAACACGGTGAGTTATTCCATATTTGTAAAGTATTTTCCTGAAAGTTCCTTTCATAAAATGAGGACCACCATTAGTGATTAAAAATATAGGGACTCCAAACCTAGAAATATGACATCCTTGATCATCTTCACTGAAGTAGCTATATCTGCATTGCTTATTGGAATAGCTTCAACACATTTAATGACATAATAGTCAGCAACAAGAATATGAGTGTAACCATTTGATTCTATTAAAGGTCTCATGTAATCCATTTCCCATACATCAAAGGGTTCAATTATAAGACTATAATTCATTGTCATCTCTTGTCTTTTACCTATATTACCCCTTTGATGCAGAAAGGTGGAATCGCGTATGTAAGAGAGCTTGGAACTGAATAGGGAAAAAGGCGTTCTCGGGGAGTGGTGGATACACCGCTACAAATTTAGTTAGAGTAATCAAGATTATCATAACAAATATTCTTATGACATATATGTATGTGGGAGGAGCTCCATATATGGCCGAATAGGCAGCAACCACTGGACACATCATCCGTCATAACCACAGCTGACAGGTAAATGACATCAATCGTATTATCTCCCATGGCATGGACATGGCTTAATAAGTTCTCATTGCTTCCCCAAGTTAGTACATAAAGAATGACAACAGCTTTATAGTCACAGTAAGTGCTACCATCCCTCCATATACCAACAGGTAATCCCCTTCATCAAGTACCCATAAGAGGCAAATATTAAGAGGTGCACAACTCTCAACATCAAGATGAAGACAATTAACACATACACATAATGATGTATAACATGATAATCTCTATCTTATCTCAATCATATGCTAGGGTTTCTCCATCTCCCCAAGAACTAATGATCTACTCATACATGGAGGCAAACAACATCATGTCAATGATAATAGAAACAATCATAGATGAATAGTTCTTGTATAAATCCACAACTAGTACCAGAATTACAACAAGATCTGGGATGGATGGAGATGGTGGTGAGGCAACGATTGATGATGATGAAGATCGATGCCTTGGCCTCCCAGATCTGCATAGGGAAAAGATGGATCCCTTGGTCAAGTTCCCTTGTAGATCCCTTCCGGAGGTGAGGTTTCTACAATTCTTGTTGTTCTGTATGTCGTCTCTTCGATCTGATTGCACGAGGCGAAACTATTTGAGGAAGCGGTGGTGGCGACAACTATACGACGGGAACTATACGTACGGAAAAAGTATTCCTGCCGTATAGTTGGTTGTTAAGGCCTCGGCTTGATGCGATCGCCGTGGGTTTTCTTCTGGTGTTATTGATATTTCCCAAATTAGCAATTTACACTGTTTTTACTCCTTTTCGCCCTAGTACAACTGATCCAAGAACTGTGTCCATTGTATTCATCATCTGTCCTGATCCTGATGAAAATAGACATAAAAGATGCGCGTGAGCGCCGTAAAATACCAAGATCCTACCACTATAGTGGAAAATAATAATATAAAACATTATGCAACTATGCATTTATTAGACGAGAGGAAGAATCGGGACCCGCCAATGCTCGGCACAGAGTGCAATGAGTTCACGAAGTGATAGAGAGCGGTGCACCCGTGGCTCCTGCATCCCTTGCCACTGGGTACAGGATACAACTCGAGTGCATTGTACGGGAGACCATGATGCTCAACACGAGGAACCTCCGAGCTCCCGGCAATGCACATTTTGTCCAGCTCCTCATGCAGAAGCTTCATAGATGCTACAAGTTCCCCCATGATTATGACAACCTTGAGGTCAAGAACAATGCGATAAACGAGGCAGCCCTCACGAAGATGAGCACCCTCTTGAAACACTGGAGAACCCGGGTGAAGAAGCAGATTGACAAAAATGAAAGCTGGGAGGAGATAAAGAACCACGAGCCACTGCTCGAACACGAAGACTATCTCCTCTTCAAGGAGGGGTTAGAGACATATACAACAAAATGTTGGACGGAGTGGGGGAAGAGAATGCATGACCAGAACATAGGTAACCACCGTCTTGGGAGCGGCGGTTACAGAGCAATAAAGCATATCTGAGACAAGGAGGAAGCCGAGCTTAGGTGTCTTGGTAAACCTAACATGTTTGACAAATTCAAGGATGAGTAGGTGAGGAACTTTGTGCGGGCCCGCTATTTCCTATTCCGCATAACAAAGGAATTCAAAACCACATATCCGGATATGCAAGATTTTGAGGAACACCTGGTAAGGAACTAACAGCGTGGATCTCAAGTTGATTGGCAATCAATAATGAAGCCAAAATTCTAAATGGGTTCACCTTCCTTTTGCAGGCAGATGAAATAGCGACTGAGGCAGGTTGACCCACCATGGGGCTGTCCGAGCCGTGGGACACTCCTTTCAACAGGGCGATGAACGTTGTCAAGAAGAGGCCCAAGAACAAGAAGGCGACGTCCGGTGGACGTGTTCCCATATATGGGCTGACTAGGAAAGTCGGCGTCCACTTCAAAGAGGACTCAAAGACCATAAAGGAGAGAAGGGGCAAGGTGGAGTCTGAGCAGAGACGGGAGATCGCAGAGCTCAAGGCACAAGTGGCCCAGTTGCCGGCGCAAATGGAGGAAAAGTTGGAAGCAAGGTTGCGCCAGATCATTCCTCCTCAGCTATGGTAGGGTCTAGACCAGTGGAATGTTGCTGGCAGAGTTGGGACAATACTGGTGTCCAGCGTGTCCGACAGCAACTTGGCCCAGAAATTGTCGCCAAACTTGGTGACCCTGCCCTCCAACACCTTGGCGCAACTGGTCGCATTGGTGAGCCCGCCGACGCCCAACACCAACACATTGCCAGCAACGCCCAACACCAACGCGTAGCCGGTGTTGCTTCGCGATGCACCCGACCAGGAGCTAACCCATCCCCCACGTGTCCACATTAGCCGAGATCGACGCCCTCACCTAGGTAACTAATTATGCTTCATCATAGTCCCAACTTCATACACCATTGTTGGTCTTTGATCGACTTCCTTATGATAATGATCCCCAACATGTTTTACTGCATGACGCTAATTGCATATTACTGCAGTATGTGGACGGGGTGCTGAAGGATGTAGCCAACGGTACTATCGTTCAACTGAAGATGCTCCTGATGCACAACAAGCCGATCCCTGCTAGCATGTTCAGGGTCACCTTGGTAAGGACGTTGAAGGACTGCGACGACATTGACCCCCCCCCCAACCAACCTGAAGGAGCCGATGATCATAAGACCCTTGGAACTTGTTACGGCTGGCCCTTGCTATGGCCCAAGTCCCATATTCGCCTTGCTATGGCCAAGGAAGGGCAACACACTGCCCCAACTAATAAGGCACGATCACTGGTGTTCGTCTCCACCACCAAGCTGCATCAGTAGTTAGCTACACACACGCCGTCACCACAACCCGAGGATGCACCTCATAGAGCTAACAATGAGGATGACGTCGGCGGCTACCTCAACACTATGGCCACCGATAGGCTCTACATGCCTATTATTGGAGAGCCAGCCTCCTCTTGTGGTCAAAAAGCCGGTCGTCCCATGTCATGCACCCAGCGTCTGCACTTCGGCGGCGGTTATGATCAAGAGACACCTCCGGGTGATGCCGCTGGTACACAAACCCAATCCGGTGATGGTCATCAGCTCTACCACACTCCACCGGGTGGCTGATGAGCAGTTAGGACGATCCGGTTGGTCCTGTCGAGAAGACGAAGAAGTGCCGGAATCATAGCCAGAGCAAGAAGGCTTGAGCCAGCCGCTTCCGAAGAGGGTAGTACGGGCTTATGACGGTGTGAGACGAGAGCCTAGTGATTTTAATGCGCACATAGCGGGTAAGCCGATTCTAACCAAGGAAATGCTCGATGTAGCAGGTGGACCCATAGATAACATGCATCACTCAATTCTCCATCTCGAGACCACCCTTCTTAAAGACAAGAATCCCGGGTACCCGATCTTCACATGCAATGTGCCATCGGGCCATGGCTTTGTCGATCAAGAACCCGTGCAGTACGAGGACATCTACAATCTGCTGCACTCGAAGTGGCTGGACTATAACATGGTCCATTTGTACTCGCTCCATATGGCGTTGAAGGCCAAGAGGGAGAAATCCCGGGGCATCGTGATAGTGGACCCATACTACATTCGTGGCATTGTCTTAGCGAACGATCGGGATCAGGAAATGGCGGCAGAGTACCTCGCAATATCTTCAAGGAGAACCAGACCATTGATTCCATTCTTTTGCCTTGCTTTACCGAGTTAGTAAACACACATTAGGTCGCCGCCATAAAAAATTCTTTCTTAGATTGTAACACCCTCAGAATCGGGCCTATGCAAGTTTCAGCGCTTCCCGCCAAACCCGCATAGGAACGATTCAAAGGTGCCCACCAGGCACTTGCGTGCGGGTGGAAAACGAAGTAATATCATTACACAATAGTCCTCGATGGAACCCACAGAACAGATATATACAACGGCGACTCAATGAGTCAAGAATACAGAGGTACAATACAAAGATCCAAATAACCTTTAAAGCGATATAGCGTCCGAGTACGGACAAGATGCAAATTGAGCTAAGAGCCCTGAAGAATAACCACTGGCGTCCATAACCCTGCCCAGGACAAGCCGGAAGGGTAACCCTGCTAACGACGTCGATCTCAAAACCTGCTTAAACAAAAGGGGTGCCGACAAAGGGCAAAGGAAAAAGAGAGAGCGGTCGATCTTGAGGCCGACACCGAGGCTAGAATTGGCGGTCCTCGCCTACATAGGTATGGTGGTCGAGCGGTAGCGAGATGCACTAACAACCTATAGAGACTCGATATAACTGTCGGCTATCAGAGAGGGATAAGAAAGACCTATCCGGAACCATCCTGATACTACCACCAAACATACCCATCCTGGTGTTTCCTCCTCGAGACCAAACGAGGAAGTCAACCGAGGAACTCACACCATTGGCAGTTTTATTTATTTAGTTATCGTTGCAGCAATTACTAGTCAGGTATAGATAGTCATCCTGATAGAATAAGCAGTGGGCACTTTTAGTTAACCATTCTGTTGTAGTTGCAACACTTACTAGTCAGATACAATTAGCATGAGATATCCCAAACCCAGCAGTTGTTGGTACTTTTATTTAGCCATTCCGTTGTAGTGAAGCTGATTACTAGTCATATCGGATACAAGTCAAATTATAACAGTAAACTTTAGTTATAGTTGTCTATGATCGAGAACTGTGCTCCAAGTCGTCCATAACCGCGGACACGGCTTTTCGAAAAGATTTAACCTAGGGTGCACCAAAGTATCCACACGCCCGACCCTTTTGCCGGATCGTTAACAAACACCCATCGGTATGTCGGCGGGGCCTAAGTCATGACGTTTCCCAGACCCAAAGCAAGTACATGGGGGCCACCCCACTAAGCTACCCGCAACGAAGTCGGCCGGTCTCCGAGACGGACTCAGGGTTTGCGTCAATGGTTGTAAACGACTGGGAACCCGAAAGTGTGACTGGGCTTGTCGATACCGCAAAAACACTCCACTTACCTAAACAGTACAGGTGCATTCCTCGCACAATCTTAAATTAAGCAGTAAAGCATGGCATAAGTACAGAATAGTAATAAAGCCCCAAACTACTTGTGGCCCCCGGTACAATACTTTGAAATCAGGTACTAATCGATGGGGGTGCCCATACACCCCACCTGTGGTTAGCGCGCTCGATCTCGGAACAGGTGTCAAGAACTCGGGGTCCTACGGGACACCAGTGAGCGGTTAAAATCCAAATATTGTCTATTGCCCACCGGTGCCTCTGCATTTACCTACTTTCAATTTTAGTTATTAAACAATAATTAAAGCCATGATCATCTCCAACATAAAGCAGAAGGCAATTCTCCAACAATTGTGGTACTTGACAACACGCAACAGCACTTGAGCAAGCGACTACGACACGCAAGTCCAACTATCTACCAAACAACAGGTAATAGGATGTGTCCAAGGCAATATAAGGCTACAAGGGATACCACGGGTACGAAAACTAGAGCATCGCAACACAGATAGCAATAGATCAACAGGAGGAAATAAAGACTAGAAATGTAAAATAGGTAGAAAGGGAGAGAATGCTCGCCTGAAAACATTGCCGAAGGTTCATCCGAAGATCGGGTCGACACTCACATCAACTCATCAGCCTAATCCGTGAAGAAGCAAAGCACTAGAAGAAACACCGGATGGACTATTTAATACTACGGTAGAAAATCGGGCATGATGCATGTATGATGTATGACATGGAAAAGGTGCGATGCAATTAGGCAATATTAAGCGGAACCGAGGTCCCGACAATTAATTATTAGGTTCGAGTTATTTATCTACCCCGCAAATTAAGTGTTGGGTTAGCAGGGCGAAACATGGCATCGGTTCGCTACACCAATTTAAATGGGACCAATATAAGACTAGATTTGCCCGCATATGGATCCCATATTTAATTTAGGTGAAACGTCGAAACACCCCCAAACACCCAATATGTATGCAAGCATGTACAAATTAATATGCAACAATATCAATATCATATATTATAAAAAAATATGAGGGGGCTCGGATAGGGTCACACATTAGAGGGGGCTCGACGATCTTGGTTCGATGTGGCTCGGGGGATCGGTCTTCGAACACCGGGAACAGGCTTCGGATCGAGGCATCGGGGCCTTCGGGTCCAGAAAGGATATCTTGACGTCTCCGGGTCCGGGTCTTGGCGTGGCCTTCGGATCACCGGGATCGGGCTTCGGGGTCTCGGTCATCAGATCTGTGAAGGAGATCTTGGCGTGCCGAGGGTCTCGGTGGGATCGGTCTTCGGTTCCAGTAAGGAGTTCTTGGTGCTCCGTGAGGTAGATCTTGTCGGTTCCACCCCCAAAGGCCTTGTGGTTCCGTGACGGAGATCTCCGGGTTCGGTTCGCGGTTCCTCGTCGACGGCTCGGGGTCATGGTACCCGGAAGGAGATCTTGGCAATATAGCGATGGGGTTTTCCACAGAAGATGCTTCAGAGGCCGGATCGGCAAACGCTCATCTTGGCACCAACATGTCCTGGGTGGAACTTGTACCCGACATGACACAACAGAAACGATTGGTCGAGCACATCCATCACCAACGGTACACACCAAGACACGCGCAGCCTCAACAGAGAACACAGACGACCGGAGATGGTCGAGGTCGTACTAGGCAGTGACGCAGAGGAGGCTCAGGCCGCGCAGCTGCAGAGGCCAAACAGGAGGGTCGCCAGGGTGCTCGAGCGGCGGAGGCGGCCGGGAGGCGGGACCGGCGAGGCGGGGAAGACGGTGGCGGGGACAGGGCACGAGGCACGCGGCGGCGGGGGCGCGGTACCGGTCGAGGGCCGGAGGACAGCACCGGGAGGAGGCCGGGCCGGCGAACGCGCTGACGCAGAGGACTCGGGGAGGTGGTGGCCGGCACGCATGGGTGATGCTGCAGAGGGCGCCGGAGGGGGAAGGCGGCGCTGTGGTCGCGGGCTTCTGCGGAGGAGGCGCTGCGACGGCCGAGGGGCGGAGGCGTGGGAACGCGGGCGCGGGCTGGCTCATGGAGGAGGCTCGCAGAGGTCAGGCGAGCTCGAGGGGAGGACGGCGTGGCTCAAGTGCGCACGAGGCAAGGGACGCCTGGGGACGGCGGGCGGCGGCGATTAGCAGAGAGAGGCGAGGTAGGTGGGGAGAGGACGCGGTCGGGGTGAGGAAGATCGAGAGAAGGGAGCGGGGTGAGGAGGTGGGGCCGTGGTCGCGAAGGAGAGAGAGGGATCGAGGGACGCGGGGCGCGAGTGGTTGGTGGGGTGGGGCCCGGGAGCAGGTGGCGGCGTCAGGTGAGGGGGTGGCGGCTGGGATTGGTGAGTGGGGTGAGGTGGCGCGATGTGAGTGGGTGGGGGGATTGGGCCATGTGATGTGGAGGGTGGTGGTTGGCTGAAGTGAGGTGGAGGGGGCTGGGTAGGTTAGGTGGGAAAAGTTTAGGACTAGATATTTTTAGACTAGGGTTTGGAGGTGGCCGGCCAGGCCCTCGGGCCTGGCTGGCTGCCTCCCAAAAATAAATAAATATTTTATTTATAACAAAACGAGGCCTTTGCAAACCGTTGGCAGACAAAACAAAATATTCCGGAGACCCAGGTTTTGTGTTTGAATAAAGACGGGGCGTTTAGAAAACAAAATATGTTTTTCGAAAATAGTTTCAGACAAACAAAATGCAAGATGATGACGATGCTCAAATGCAATGTGGCATGATGACATGAGCATGCGGTCATGACGATGCAATGCACAAAAACAACGCGATTTTCTAGTAGTGGTTTTTGCGGGGCGCCACATAGATCTTCGTTGTCCTCTTCCAAAAATTAATTATGTTTCAATCGTGTTTCGCAGAGGCATATACTCCACACTCATCTCCATTTGTCCGAGGTTTTCGCAAGCAACCTACTTCGACTCATCGAGTGATATGAAGCCGAAGGACTATGGCAGATTCAAGAGAGTTCTAGATGATGCTCTACAAGTCTACGTCGACAAGGGAGGCAAATTCTTCAAAGGGGGCAAGAACCAAGGATAGATAACATGTGTTCATGCACGCCACGAAGTTCCCCTGTGTCAAGCAGCCGACTGGCAATGTGAAGGAGGCCTCCTACGTCCTCCATCACATCAAGGGGTTCATGCGGGATTCATGGGTCGATGCGCTCCCAGCTAATCATCGACACTGGGCCACACAGTTGGCGGCCATTGATGATGCAAACCTTATGGAATACTTCTGGCGCATCCAGACTCAGCTCTGCCAAGTCATCCATGACGATGTTGAAACAAAAAGGAGGGGCCATGTACATGAGTAGAGCGTTGAGTAACTGCGAGATCTAAGAACGCCTCGACATGCAGCATGGCACCAGGACGTTCATGACGATAGAGGGCGTGATCCTGTTCCCGGCAAGGTCTACATGATGTGTGTGTGTGATCCTAGCTAGGAGTGTTGGTTGTGTGTGTGTCGTGTCGTAGACTTGACTATCCATGTGATGTTTTCATACTATCATTTAACGTGTGTGTCAGTAAACATTATTAACTTCCCTGGGCTAGTAAAACCCTTGACGGTCGATGTTTGACTTGCTTATATGATCGTCATCCATGCTATATTTAATTTTAGTTTTATGAATCTTTGCTAAATTTTGTGATCATGCAAGCATGTTTGCAGTTTGCCATTTTTTTGTATAACATATACTAAATGCCTTGTCTATAGTGATGGCGAAGTGGTACATGGTGTACACCATTCGAGTTCCAGGGGTCTATGATGAGTGGGAGGACTGCCAGACACAAGTGAACAACTTCAGCGGCAACATCGACAAAGGGTACAAGACAAGAGAGCTGGCGGTAGCCAAGTGGAGGAGACACGTATGGAAGAAGAACAGGATGAAGATCTTCATGATTTCGGTGTTGCTCACCGTCGTCACCGTTATCCTCTATTCGATCATAGTCTAGGGCGCACGGCTAGACGATGCACCACTAACGCTAGGACTATCCTGCATCTGGGCGTGCGCCACGGCATAATATCTGCAGTGCACGCTTTTTATGGAGGTGTACATAACTGGAGGATACGGCGGGTTACTCGTCATGGGTGGCAACATAATCTTTGGATAGGTCCTCCGACATCTTTTTAGGCATTTTTATAATTTTTCAGTGTGATATGTAATGCGACTTTTTTATTTTCTATTTCGAATTTATTGACTATTATCGGTTGTGTGCATTCCAGATATGCGAAGACCGGATGGTTAAACTTTAAGTGATAAAGCGTATTTTATCGAAAAAACTTGTATCGACATCATGCTGACGAGCAACCCATATTAAATGTTTCATTGTAAACGCATGGTTCGAAAAAAAAGTTTCATTGTAAACCACCGTTTTACCAGCATAAGCATACTGATTCTATGTGCACAACAACGTGGGTTGGACGCATGCAGCAATCCATTAAATACGTACCGGTGCTACTAATGCCAATATCCATTGCCTACTACAATATCGATTGATACGATATTGCCAATATCGATTGCCTAGTGGCACGATCGAGTAGATTTTATATGCGTTGTTGGGCTGCTCCTCGTGGGAGCGATGCGATGATCATACCCTCACCCTGGTGTCGACGGCGTGTCGCCGGTGCTGTGCCAGATGGCATACATGGACTGATGGCCGGCCGTCACGCCGGGCATTATAGAGCCTTTTGGCAGGGGAGATTCGTGGAGCACCCAGACGGAAGATCTAGCCAATGCAAGTGGGGGACATATCGCTTGGATTGCATGTCTTGTAGTGTAATAACAGCTGAGTACGTCTATGATTTTGGAATGGTGATTACCTTGGCAAAGCCAGCTGGTTTCTCTACTTTCTTTTGTTTTGTTTTTTTATGGTTTGGTTGCCCTTTCCTATGTTGATTTGCAGGCACTTGCCAACCCAGGTTCTGTAGTGCCTCGATCTCTCACGTAGTATGAATGTTTTTCTTCGTGTATGTGTTCGCGCGCGAGCACCAGCTATTTTGATCATTATTGAAGGAAAAATGATACATATCGGCCCGGAGGATCCCACTAAACGATCCCACTAAAAATGATACATATGGGTCACTCGTCGCACATTTCCGCAACCCACATGATGGACCCTCACACCTCGTCTCTTTCATCTGCTCCACTTTGGCACATGTCCACTAGATGCGGTGAGGCTCACGCCGTTGGCCTTCAGGCCGCCTGCCGCCGCTAGCCCGGCCGGCGCTCCGTCCACCTGCAGCCGCTGGCCTTCTTCAAGCCCGCGGCCGACGGCCCTCTGTCGTCGGCCCTCTCCCTTCCTCTCTCTCCTCTGCAATATGCCCCTCTGCTACACAGTGGCGGATCTACGGGGTATGCCCGGTATGCCGTGGCATACCCCGCCATGTCCGGCTCCCGTATAGCTATAGCTGATCGTTTTTCATCTACCTAATCAATCCGTCTTTCCATGTATGCAGGCAGGACCAACATACTTAGGCCATCAGTCCATGCGTGCACTCGTCCCAGGCCCATTAACAAGCGCTGCCCATTAACAAGCACTTAGGTGCACGTGGCGCAAACTGAGTTAGGCCTCTCTTTTTTAACCACACGTCTTGAGTCATTGGGCCAGTTAATTACATGTATGTAGCTAATTAATTTTCCATCTATTAACTCATGCGTACAATATAATTGGCAGCACGTATACATATCCTTGGGTTTTGAATGTGGATATATACACCTCGCGTATGTTCTAAATACATTACAAAATATCTTTGAAGAGAGCAGCTATTATCATATACGGACATGTTTTTGATCCGTCGAGAAATCCCTAAATTTCTACCTAAACAATAGTAAATCGGGAGAGTTAAGAAAAACATAGAAAACAAAACTTAATGTTTCAAGTACTTATCAAGTTGAAACTGTGGCAGAAGAGCACACTCAATAGCAGGAGTAAATAATTGTAAAAAAAAGGTTTTTTATAAAATATAGTAGATCATAATTTTAGTGCGGCATACCCTATGATAAAATCCTAGATCCGCCACTGCTGCTACAGCTGTGCAGCGTTGCTACGGAGCCAGAAACTGCTGGGAAGCCATGGCGGTGGCGAACTGCTTGATAGCCATAAGGACGACGGAGTTGGGTGCTGCGAGCTGCTCGTAGGGGCCAGGCGATCCTACCTCAACAATACTACAAGTGGCACTGGTTTTTGCTACATCCGGCTGACGCGGTGATACAAGCGGCATCGAGATTTTGCTACATTCGGTATTAGATTTTGCTACGTGCGGCCAAAGGCGGTGCTACAACCATTTTATATGTTTGCTACAATAGTATAAATTGTTTTCTATCACATCAACGACAAGAGTCTTCATTGATGTCTCCGACGATATCTCCAGCGAAGTCGGATCTTTTTGCTATCATTGTTGATATTTTTTGCTACAACTGTTTTATGATTTCACTATAATAGCGCATAGTTTTTGCTACAAGGTCTTCGGCGAGTTCTTCCGGCCAAAGTTTTTCGGTGACTATCTGGCTATTATGCTACATTAGGAAAAATGATACAAAGTCTCCGCTAGTTCTCCACCAAGACAGTCTATATTTTTATGAACGAACGGTGTTTTTCTACATATAACAAAAGCGAGATATTTTATAGCAAAATTGAAGGGTTTTGCAGCAATTGTGGAAATTTGGGCAAAAGACAGGGACATGTGGTTGGCGCACCGGACGATAAAACCACCTATCCCAGGCGATGTCTAGTAGTGTCCTAAAATCAGAATTTATTAAAAATCGGAATTTATAAGGAGGACACATCATCACGCTTGCACGCTCGCGTGACTGCGCCACAACCAATGGGATGGCAACTTTTGATTTTAGGGAAAAAAAACACTCTCCACGTGGCAAAAATTGCTAGGCCCACCACCACGGTTTCCCCTTGACAATTTTGCGAGGACTAGTTATCCCCCAAAAATTTACGGTGCAATTATAGCATTTTTTAGAATAATTTATTCTCGATAAGTTTTTTTTGGTAGGTACCGGATAAGTTATTCTTAAGAATAAGCTTGGACCAAAGGGAATTGTTGATCTAGAATAGGTGGCTTGTCTACTCCCTATTCATGTATTTTTGGACATAATAGGCATTGATTGGGCCGAGACAGAATGTCTGATCAGTCATCTCGCTAGACATCTGATCTGACTATGAACCCTAACTTGATAGTCCGGTCATCGCAACAAAGAAAAATCATGCTTTCAATAAATTCTTTACATAAGCATGTTGTAACATTTTTTATAGAAAACCATGCAAAAATTGTAACATTTCAAACACATCATGTATCAACAAAAATGTGTGCTACAATGGTCATAGCATATTATGAGAAAGGTCACAAGAACATATGTAACTAAGAAACCATCATTTTCCATAACATAAAAACAAAGTCATGACACAATGTTACATTTAAAAAAGATAACAAGAATCATTGCAATATGTCACCCGTGTATACATAATAAAGCATACACAAGCTTACAACTTGTTAAAACAAGCTACACATCATCTGGAAATCCAAAATCCTAACCTTGATAACAAAATATTTTAGTGACGTCATTACATCTGGTTCACACACAATGAATCTGACTCTTCGGTACACCATAGCTAAATCTGGCGAGTCAGAACTCATCCTCCTTAACACCCCATGTTCATTCCTAGCGGTCGTATGAATAGCTCCCAGGTCGAGCTCCAAATCAGTCTTCACCATCGTTTCTATGGTTGCAATCCTCCTAGAAGGTGAGAGAAGATGACCTGATGTGCTGACATGCAGGGTTACGACATTCCCATTGTGGTTACCAAATCCGCTAGATTATAGGATGGGGGACAAGGAGAATGTGTCCATGTTTGCCAAGAAGCTAAGTACATGTTCCAAGAAGAAGGTTTGTGCAATGGAGGATGACACTAGGGGAATGAGAGTATAAGGGTGCTACAATGCCATGTGGAACTATATCCCATCTAATGATCGATATGGATATTCATCTTTGATTTTGTAACAAAATATATATGCTACACAATTCCACAATCCCCAGTAGCGAGACAACCATATAAATAACCAAGAAAAAATGATAGTTCAAAATTTCTAAAGCCCCCCTCTAGGTAGTTTCTATCAGCTCCAAGATGTTGACCACAATAGTTAAAGTAAACTTGTCAGAACCCGAACATGCGATTAGAACCAAAATCTAGTGCTGACCACCACTTTGCCCAAAACATTATTTACAATAGCAATAAGTTATTGTAAAAACAACACATCAACTTCAAAGGGAGATCATGCAAGGGCTTTTGAGAGTATTTCATGAATGGTCCTCACCCTCAAGGTGTAGAACCCTTCCTGGTTCACTAGTATTATGCTTTGCAGCTGAGAGACCCCGTGTGCGATTGAGTTGGGCCAGCTGTTCCCGCAAATCGGATGTAGCGATCTATGTGAGTTTATGGAGTGCCCAATGTCGATGGTGTTTACAGTCTAACGATTCCACGGTTTTATGAAACATTTTCAACCAATTTCTATGTTACCCACATGAGCAACATGCATTGTTTAGGTGGTGGGAGCTCTTGCCTCATAGTGACATTTGGCTTTCATGGTCCTTCCCCAATGTGGTGCGCGTCTATAGGTACTACTTGTAAGCATGCTTTGTGCAAACACAATTTTTGTGGATGTTTCCATGTATACTCACGATCATGCATATCGCATATGTCTATATGTGACTACGCCTCACATGGGATCAAGGGTTCGACACCCGCAGTACATGGTGAGTGTAAACCTATCTAGGCGATTGAGATGTTGGTGGATAGTGAAGAACTATCGAGAAGATATACATTGCGACTATTGACGAAATGTATCTACCTATGGGTTACTAGGGTCCCCTTAGGGCCGCAAACAGTTGGGCCAAGGTAGTGCTCTATGTGTCATGGTATTTTCGACGAGTATGCCATGGAGGGGTCCTCATAGTGTGTGTTTAGAGACGTGGGTGAAGGCGGTAAGTTGGCGGGTATGAGGTAACACATCTTACCCAGGTTTAGGTCCCACGATGGTGGCAGAACCCTAATCCTGCTATAAATCACAATAAGGACAATACGCTGAGTTACAGGGATTGGTTTGTTGTGCGAGGTATGTGAATCGATGTGTTGAGTTATGCCCTAAAGGTTCCCGTAAGTCTGGATCCTAGGGTTATAGGGAAAAGTCCTAATCAGACAGGTTATAGAGTCCTACACTAGCACCAACTACTGTACGCGTCTTGCACTCCAAGGCTCCGAGTATATCGGTGACTCCATCGTAGCCTTCCTTTATCCGGCATGGTCCTCCCTTCTCGATCCATCTAACTGGGCCGCCCAGCAGGACATGGGCCTTTCTACCAACTGTGGGCCACCCGTGTTATCTGGATTAGAGACATGCTATGATGGTACCCATTTAGCATATCCCCAACAGTAGCCCTTGGAGAACTCCGAGATCTTGCACCGTCTTGCCTCTTTAGATTAAATGCTCCGTCTAGGTGATGCCGGCAAATCGTCAAGCAATATCTTGTAGTCCTCCCAAAAATCCTGCAATATTCTCCATCTTCAATACGTAAGTCGGAGGATCACTGAGTCTTCTATCGTACTCTTCTTGTAGCTGGACATGATCCGTCCATGCCAGAATCTTCAGATGGGACTATTCGTCTGCATATGTCAGTAAGATGACGTAGACCATAGGCTAGTGATGCCTCGTAACTCACACATGCAGTAAACACAATCATAGCGATTTTCCCGCATGATAAATGTGAAACGTCGAGCGACGATGGTGGGAACGTGGCAAAATCTCTGTGCATGTTCTCGCACGCGCTGTCCATGCATCGACTATTAGATCATCTTGCACGAATCTTGATGTTTGTGCTATATATTTCAACTGCGGTGGTCAAATTACTTCTCACCTCATTCTCTCCCGCATCATTTTCTTCCTCCAGCCCAAATCTTCCTCGAGCACATCGCATGCATGCAGAGAGAAAACCCTAACTTTCTTCCCAGCTTCCAGTCCACCTCCTCTACTCCAATGGAGAGCAGCAGCAGTGACCCATCAATGGTGGAGTCCGAAGAGGCTTCGGCCAAGCCTTCTAACATGTTCCATGTCCCGCCGTAGGGAGTGGTGGTGCCATGCTCCGCGGTGGTGGAATCCACCGGCGACGACCATATTCCAACGGTGCTCGAGCTGCTGGAGGAGGATGTTGACTCCCACAAGGGGGAATGGCATGGCTCAGACATCTCTGATGGCGATATCAAGGAGATGATAACTGAGGGGTATCTCCCTACGATGGAGGGTCTGGTCTGGAGGGCGGCGCCGGCCGGAGAGGTCGTCCCTTCTCCCTAACCCAGAGAAAAGGTATACGCCCAACTCGTACGCGACATTTCCTTGCCATTGTCTTACTTCTTCATCCAAGTCCCCCAACACTTCCAGGTTCAACCTTAGAACCTGTCCCCTAAAAGCATCCTCGCCATTAGCAAGTATGCGGCTCTGTGCGAGGGATACCTAGGGATTATGCATGGGTTAGATATGTTCATATACGTCTTCACCATCAAGAGAGAAGCCGGAGTGCGCAAGGAGGAGCTCAGGAACTATGGGACCATTAGCTTCAAGATACGGCCTAGCCGGCGGTTCCCCGACATTGTAGGACATGAATCCTGCAAGAACTAGCAGCGTACATACTTCTACGACTCAGATATCCCTTTGGCCTGCCGAGAAGCATCGTACCCGGACTTTGTTGGCGAGGCCACCACCGAAGCCCCTACATGGAGATCGCAAGCCCTCCATCCCTCCGATAACACCCCCCCCCCCCCCCCGCGCGCTATAAGGAGGATTGAGTGCCTCGTAGGGACAGGTCTGACCGGCTTGGACCTGGCCATATGCTGGTTCATCAGGCGGATCCAGCCTCTGCAGCACCGCGAGAAGCTGATGTGCCAGTACACTAAGGACATAAATGATAGCCTCTGGATTTCTGAGGATAACTTTTCCAGTGACTCTTAGTATATCGTCAAGGTGAAGGACCGCAAGCGTGGCTTCGCCATCACCTATGACATGTTCGAGGATGACAAGTGCCCAACTTTCATTTATTTACATTGCTCTGACATATACTCAAGTTCTTCCGACTTGAACACGTACTTCCGTCTAACACGTTGGTTTCACTTAACAGTTGGGGGACTTGGAGGAGACCTGCATGTCTCCCCAAGTCTACGAGCCCAAGATGAAGGAAGTCACTATCGTGTCCAACGACGAAGTCCCGCTAGAAGCCAGCAGGAGAGCTCCACCTGTTGTCGACGGAGGCAAGAGAAATAAGACGGAGTGTGGAGCCTCCAAGAAGTCCACCGCATCCCTGGAAGCGGAGAAAAGAAGATTAGCCAGCATCCCTTTAACCAAGGCACCAAATGTTGTGTAAGCCTCTTTTCCTCTAAAG
Organism: Avena longiglumis; assembly: GCA_030063025.1. NCBI lineage: Eukaryota > Viridiplantae > Streptophyta > Magnoliopsida > Poales > Poaceae > Avena > Avena longiglumis. The sequence goes on from CP125978.1 coordinate 173,631,006, forward strand.
TTGTCATTTTCCTTTCTTATTCCTGAACTTATACATTGTAAGTTTCAGGAACATTCTAGTTTAAGTTTGAAGAATACCTCCAAGACAACTAGGACTTCTAAAAACATTAGAGATATGTTTGTCCAGGCATCTCCCGCCATCACTCCTCCTACCCCTGCCGTCCAATCCTCTAGCGCGCCTGTCGAATCTCCGGCTAAGGCAACATCAATCCTGATGTCATGGAAGTGGACAGCACTCCTTTGCAGGAGGTCCTTCATGATGCCGCGTTGATCATCGTTCCCGGCGAGCAGGCGACGCAGGAAAGCATCTTCTCCAAAGTGGCGGAAGCTCTGGCTAAGGATGCCACTGAAAGCGGTAAGGAGCTGATGGTGGGAGGCAGATATGCGGCGACTTAGAGCCAGGCGGAGGCCCCTAGGCTCATAAGCCCAATGCTTACTCTGAGTGCCTCCGCCGCGACTCCTAGTGCAGCGCCAACTTATCCAACATGCGGCCTTGAGGAGGTTCTCAAGCAGGGAGAAATCCTCCGGCTTAATACAGTTGCCTTTGGAAAACTGTATATTGAAACTGCCATCAACCTCAAAATCATTGCCTATTTAAGTTTTCTATGCTTTGCATTTTATATATAATATCCTACTATAGCCCCCGAGGATTTAGACGGAAAACCATAGGTATTTTGGTCTGAATGCTCTAAGAGTGACTAAGTAAGAAACTTTATGTTGTAGCCCCCAAGTATGTAGTTTGAATGAATAATTCTGACTAGATACTTTTAGAGTAGCATACGCAGTGTTTTGATTTTCAATGTAGCCCCCAATCCTCTAGTTGAAACAAAAAATAGTTCCGAGTAGATGCTTAAAGATAGATTAAGCATAGCTTTGAGTTTAAAAACTCATAATGTAGCCCCCAAGCTTCTAGGTGGAACCAAATAATTCTAGCTAGATGCTCTAAGTAGACTAAGTATCTTTGTTTCTATAGAATTAGAATGCTCGGAGGGTTACCGCCAACTAGAATTTCCACAAGATGCGCAAGGATGTTGAAGCTGAAAAGGGTAAAATCGTCTATTTGAAAGAATATATCACCAATAACAAGAGTCTGTTTTCTTCTCAGTTTCATTCTCGACTTGATCTTGTGCCTTCATCTTCCGACTACTCATTATGCATTTTTATTTCTCCGACTTGCAGAAGTTGTTGCCAAAACCAAGGAAATTGTCGAGCAGTCCAAGCATATTCAGGAGCATGACAGCGAAAACAAGATCTTGAAGCAGGAGAGAGCCGACACCATCAAGCTGCATGAAGAAGCACTAGCTACCATGCAAGAATCTTCCAACACGGAGATGAACCATCTGAAGGAAGAGATAGATATCCTCAAGGAGAAGAAGAAAGCTATCGAAGAATAGAATGCTCGCAACGTTGAGGCAGACAAGACTCTCCGAAAGGAACGGGACTCCATGGCGGAGGTTCTCCAGCAAGCTAAGAGCAGAATCTTGTAGGGGTTCGTAGCATGGAAAACAAAAAAATTCTATCGCATGAACACACACAAGCCAAGATCTATCTACTAGATTATAGCAACGAGTCGATAGAGTACTAACCCTCGAAGATCCAAAGCAGTTAACGAGAGCAGATTCTCGTGGATGATGTAGTCGTACACTTCCGATCTCAAGATCGCATAGACGATCCTTCCGGCGCTGCGTTCCGGCATCGCTTACGCGGTCGGTCACACGTTCGATACTCGATGAAGACCTTCCTCTCCCTTGTTCCAGCAGGCAGCGGAGGTTGTAGCACTCTCCTCGTGATTCCGGCAGCACGACAGCGTGGTGTCGGAAGTAGAGGGGAGATCTCGCAGGGCTTCGCCTTAAGCCGGAGCGAGTATGGTGGAGTATGAGAGAGGCCTTGGTGATCTAGGGTTTAGAGGGCACCAAGGGGAGGGCTTGTACGGTGGCTAGGGTTTGGGGAAACCCTAATTCGCCGAGTTAGAGGAGCCCTAGGCGGCGGCGACTTGGAGGAGGTCGGCGGCTAGGAGGCTAGGGTTTTGGGTGTTGTTGGGTGTGTGGAAGAGGGGCAGCCCTGCCCCTCCTTTAATAGGTGGGAGGGCGCGGCTTGGGAGGAGGGGTCCTCCCCCAAGTCGGCCTCCTTGGCCGGTGGGTGGAGGGAGAGGAACTCCTCCCCAAGTAGGTTTCCTACTCTCCCTCCACCAGGCAAACTTGTCGTTTGACTTTTCAAATTGGCGTTTGACTTTTCAAACTAGGATTTGATTTCTCCCTTTATTTTGCCCAGCCATGATACCTAGTACATGATGCAACCATTCCACATTGTCATGACACATTCATGTACCCTTCCCCTCCGGAGTGTCGGACCTTCCGGAACCTTCTAGAACATTCCTGATGAAAACACCGGAATCATTCCCCAACTCCGAAACAGGACTTTCCTTATATGAATCTTATTCTCCGGACCATTCCGGATCTCCTCGTGATATCCCGGATCCCATATGAAACTCCAAACAACATTTGGTCTCTTACTCATCATTCCATAACTACTTAACAACATTGAATCCTTAAGTGTGTCTCCCTACGGTTCGTGAATTATGCGGACATGAACGAGACACTTCTCCGATCAATAACCAATAGAGGAATCTGGAAATCCATATGGCTCCCACATATTTCTACGATTACTTTGCGATCAAATGAACCACTTACATATGATACCAATTTCCCTTTGTCTCATGATAGTTTACTTATCCGAGGTTTTGATCGTCGGTATCTCTGCATACCTAGTTCAACCTCGTTACCGATAAGTACTCTTTTCTCGTTCCCGTGATATGTGATCCCTTGTGAGCCAGTCACATGCTTGCAAGCTAATTGGATGACATTCCACCGAGAGGGCCCAGAGTATATCTATCCGTCATATGGATGGACAAATCCCACTCTTGATCCATGTGCCTCAACACATACTTTCCGAACACTCAATGCCACCTTTATAGCCACCCAGTTACGGTGTGGTGTTTGATGTCATCAAAGCATCCTACCGGTGATGGTGATTATCATTATCTCATGGTCGAAGGAATTAGGTTACTATGTATCAGAAAGCATATAGCAAATGAACTATATTAAATGACTTGATCTTTATGCTACGCTTATCTATAGGAGTATATCCATCATATCATTCATCTATTGATATGACCCTGTTGTTAATAACATCTCTATGTTCATGATCAGGAAACCATGATCATATATTAACCAACAAGCTAGTTTAACAAGAGGCTTTACTAGGGACTCTTTTATGTTTACAAATCACACAAGTATTAATGTTTCCGGTTAATACAATTATAGCATGGTATGTAAACATTTATCATACGCATGAAGATATGATAATAACTACTTTATTATTGCCTCTTGGGCATATCTCCAACACATCTTTGGTAAGATTTCTCTGTCTTTTACTTCTATAAGCCAGGTACTTTATATTGATTTGGTGAAATCATGTCCTCCATTTTGTTTGTCGGAAATGCAGCTCCCATTGGCAAGCCAACGTGGGTGACAGTGCTCCTCCGCCAAAAGAGTGTATGGTTCTTGCCAGAAACTTCATCAACACCGCGATCGCGCAGGCTAAGGAGATTGCCAAGCCCTTGGACATCAACATCAAGGCAATGGACTCCGTCATGAAGTTCTCGGAGATCCTTCGCCAAGCCCCTGAGCATATCGTAATCTAGAAAGCTTCATGTACCCGAGCTGGCACTAGGATGGCTTTAGCCATGGTCAAGGCCTACTATAACGATGCTGACATTGACATGGTGACCTCTGGTCTCCTCGACGTGGATGAAGACGGAAAGAAAATCGTCAACGATGTAATCTGGTCTTTCCTCACCGGATACGACACCAGGGTCCCCAATTGGTCAAGGCAGATGACTTCATGCCTCTTGAGGCGATTGACGCTAACCAGGCTGGCTCCAAGTCCCTGAAAACCACCGACTTTGTTAATGAACAAGATGGCTCTCCTGTCGCCGACGATGCAGCTTCAACGTCCCCTACGCCAGAAGAATGAAAACATTTGTAATATTTGTCTCTTCTGGTAGTGTATTTATGCAGAAAAAACAATGTGGTTTACTTAAGGAGGAAAACTTAGCTACAAGCTTCCAGCTACTTAAGAACTAGTTCCAACATCTATGATTGTATATATTTTTAAGCAAGTGCTATCTTATCCATTATTTCGGTTTTTATGCTTGACCTTTCATGAGTCGGAATACCGTTAGTCAGAATCATGCTCTTAGGTGATGATGACTAATGGAACCATCAAGAACCTAAGCACAAAATCTCCGACTTCGAGTGCCAAAAGTCACTACTCCAGAATCCACATAAAAATAATAAAGAACATGTAGACCAGAAAACTTAAGCTAATGCCTATAGGCGGAATTTTCACAAGTGCAAATGCAAAGCTTATGCATAAAGGTTTTACATGATTCAAAAATGAACACTAAAGGAGGTAAAAGACTCAGGCATATGCGTGAACCAAAAAGCTTTATTTCATTGATCATATAAGAGGTACACGGTAGATAATAAAATATGTTAAGTGTAAAAAGGACGTAGTTGTGCTATGTTCCATGGCCGATCAAGCTCTGGATAGTCATGATCCGGGTCACGTCGCGTACGCTTATGATCCTCGTTTGGCCTATCTTTCAACTCACGATTATCAATGAGGTAATAGGAACCATTGAGTAGCGCCTTGCTTATGATGAACGGTCCTTCCCATGGCGGGGATAATTTGTGTCTTTTTCTGCTTAAGTCGGAGCACCAGATCCCCTCTTTAAACGAGCAATGCCAAACGTGGCGACTATGGTAGCTGCGTAGCTTCTGCTGGTAGATGGTGGATCTCTGGCATGCCAGCACACGCTCCTCCTCTAGAAGGTCCACATCTAAGCGTCTGGATTCTTCTGCGTCATCCTCGTCATAGGCGACAAATCTTGGTGAATCGTGGAGGATGTCGGTAGGTAGGACTGCTTCTTCTCCATAGACCATGAAAAAAGGGGTGTAGCCGGTGGATCTATTGGGAGTAGTTTGTAAACTCCACAAAACAAATGGCAATTCCTTCGCCCAGGCTCCAGCTACTCTATGTAGTGGTGCTTCTAGACGTGGCTTTATTCCTTGCAGAATTAGTCAATTGGCCCGTTCCACTTGACCATTAGATTGTGGATGAGCCACATATGCTAGGTCAAGGCGGATGCTTTTCTCATAACATTAAGCCTCTACTTCTCCGAGTGATAAATTGTTGTCATTGTCGGTGATGATGCTATGTGGGAGACCAAATCTCACCACTAGAACCCGGAGAAACTTAAGGTCAGTTTCCCCATCAAGCTTTCTAATGAGTTTAGCTTCTATCCATTTTGTGAATTTTCCAACTGCTACTAGCAGATGCGTAAACCCACAAGGTGCCGTCTGCAATGGTCCAACCATGTCAAGCCCCAGACTGCAAATGGCCAAGTTATTTGTATAGTTTGCAATTCTTGAGTCGGTACATGTAGTTGCCAGCCATAATATTGACACCCAATGCATGTTCACCCAGCCTGTCGGTGTCCGCCTTCGCGGTAAGCCAGTAGAATCCTTTCCAGAAGGCTTTGGAGACCAAAGATCGTTGATTAGCGTGATGCCCGCAATCTATGAAATGAATCTCACGAACGATGTCGATACCTTGTGCTGGAAAATGCACTTTAGGTATACACCCGTGGTGCTTCTTTTGTAGAGCTTCCCACCGATTATGGTATAGCCCTTTGCTCGAAGTATTATTTGCTGACTCTCGGCCTCGTTGACGGGAGAAGTTCCGTGTTCGAGGAAATCCATGAACGGTTTTTGCCAAGATGGAGGGACTATTGTTACTGCATTATCAAATGAGTCAACTCTATCCGGATTCTCGAGGTTCGCTCCCTTCATGGATGGGGTCTGTAGATTCTCCAGAAAAACGCCAGGCGAGATTGGTTTGCGTCTCGATCCAAGCTTTGACAACAGATCAGCCGCCTCATTTTCCTCCCTCTTGACATACTTGACTGTGTAGCCTTCGAAGCACTTGGCTATCTCGTCTTCTTCGTCTCGTGATGCTGCCATCATAGGGTTTCGTGCGTTCCAGGTGCCAGCCACCTGTTGGGCAACTAAATCGGAATCTCCACAGCAAACTATGCGCTTGATGCAAACATCCTTGGCTACGCGAAGTCCATGAATGAGTGCTTCATATTCCGCCACGTTGTTTGTAGCCTTAAAGTTTTGCAAGACATAGTGCAGTTTTTCTCCTGTTGGTGACTGTGGCAGTACACCAGCCCCCGAGCCATTGAGTAGCTTTGATCCGTCAAAGTGCATTACCCAATATTCTGGTTCTGGTACATGAGTATCATCTGGCATCTCCGTCCAATCTGCAATGAAATCCGCTAAGGCTTGTGACTTTATAGCGTCGCGTCTCTTATAGGTTATTTCGAAAGCGGCAATCTCAATGCCCCACTTCACGACCCTTCCTATAGCGTCGTTGTTGTTGATGATGTCAAACAGTGGAGTCTTGCTCACTACTATGATTGGGCGCTCTTGGAAGTAGTGCCTTGGCTTCCGAGAAGCAAGGAAGACTCCATAAGCTAGCTTCTGGTAGTGCGGATAACGCTGCTTGGACTCCATCAAGACCTTGCTTACATAGTAAAACGGTCGTTGTACTCCATACTCATGCATTGGTTCCTTCCGCTCCACGACGACGACGATGCTGATAACCCGGTTGGTGGCCGCCATGTAGATCAACATACGCTCCATTGACTTAGGTGTTGCAAGTATAGGCGCAGAAGAAATTATCCTTTTAGATCTTTGATCGCAACGTCCGCCTCGTCTTTCCATACGAATTTGTCCGCCATCTTCAGCAACTTGTATAGCAGCACAGCCTTCTCTCCAAGTCGGCTGACGGACCGTCTTACTGCTACAACGCAGCCTGTGAGCCGCTAGATGTCCTTCAGGCATGTCATACGATTGATGTTAAGGATGGCCTTCATTTTCTCCAGGTTGACCTCAATTCCACGCAGGGAAACAATGAAGCCCAACAATTTGCCAGCTGGAACCCCTAATATGCAGTTCTTGGGGTTAAGCATCATGTTGTATTTTTGATGGTTATCAAAGGTTTCCTTTAAGTTGGAGTTTGACTTTTTTATGTCACCGAGATATCGTCCACATAAGCGTGAACGTTCCGACCAATTTGGTCATGAAGGCAACGTTGCATAGCCCTCTAGTACGTACTACCTGCGTTTTCAGCCCAAAGGGAATATGGTGGTATGCTGAGTATGCATCTAGAAAACAAAAAAGTTCTGAGCCATCCGTCGAGTCAATGACTTGGTCAATGCGAGGCAAAGCAAATGGATCCTTTGGACACGCTTTATTCAAGCCAGTGTAATCAACGCACATTCTTAATTCTTTGGTTCCCTTTTTGGGCACAAGTACATGATTGACCACCCATCGGGTGTGAAGAACTTCTCGGATAAAACTAGCCTTAAGTAACCTAGCTATATCCTTGCCAATGGCGCGTCTCTTCTCATCCCCAAAGCGTCGTAGAGGTGTTTCACCGGTTTGCATTTTGGATCAATATTTAAGTTGTGCTCGGCAAGTTACCTAGGTACACCTTTCATGTCGCCAGGTTGCCAGGCCAAGATGTCCCTATTATCACAGAGGAACTCGACGAGCGCGCTTTCCTATTTGGGATCTTGGTTCGTCCCAATGGCGGTGACCTTGGAGGAATCGCCTACCACAAGTTCCACCGGCTTGGTCTCGATGGCAGCCTTGAAGGTGGGGTCGGAGTTAGAAATCTGTTTCTTCGATGTCGGCATCTCCGAGGCGTCCACCTGGCTCTAGATCTCCTTGAATTGTTCGCCGTAGAGGACGGCTTCTGCAAAGGTTGCTTCTCCAATCTCGTAGTCCCTTGCCTTTGAAAAGCTTCCGGCAACGGTGATGGCACCGTTTGGTCCGGGTATCTTGAGCTTTTTGTAGACGAAGCATGGTTTGGCCATGAAGGAGTGGAATATGTCGTGACCGAATATGACGTGGTACACGCTTTTGAAGGGGTCCACTCCGTAGGTCATGCATTCTTGGCGGTAATTGTTGACATCACCAAATGCAACCGGAAGGGTGATGCACCCAAGGGACCGAGCTTCCTGGCCAGGAACTATGCCATGAGATACGGTGTTGGTCCGCCTTAGGTTGGTCTCTGTCAAGTTCATCATGTGCAGTGTATCCAGGTACATGATGTTGATGCTGCTTCCACTATCCACAAGGCACTTGGTGAATTCGCTACCGTCAATCAAGGGGTTGATGACAATAGCATACTTGTTCTCTGTTGTAACAAGGTTGGGGTGATCCTTCCTATTCCATGTGATTGGAACTTCTGACCAGTGCAGGTACAGGGGAACTGGGGGTAGGGTGGCCATCAATATCCTCAAAGAGGTCTTCTGTGCCCGGACAGTTGGGGTACCAAGGAAAGTGTGGTAGACGGGGGCCTTCTTCTCAAATGGATTCTTTCCTTTGCCATCGCCCTTGTCGGCGTGCTTGGGGTCTATTTCCTTGTCCATGTCACTTGAATCCTTGGACTCCTCTTCCTTCTTCTTCCCTTTTCCCTTGCCTCGCGGTCGGTTCTTTCGGCTTCGCTTGTAACCGAACTCCGGGTCTTCCTTGAGATCGTTGACGAACTTGCACTAGCAGTTTATGTGAGTGGCTTTGCCATTGGCATCGAGGTGTATGAAGCACAGCATATCGCGGTACTCCTCGTATGTCTGGGGAACACGGGGCATTGCCGAGGTAGTTTCACTACCACACTGTTACCCACGAACAGCTCCCCGGCCTCGTCCGCGCTGTCCGACGTCACCTCTTCCTGCAAATGTCATGGTGACCATGTCGGAAGTTGGCTTTTCTTCTGGCAGATTCTTCCACTTGTTGGTGTTGTTCCTCTTGGCTAGGGTTGGAATGGAAATTGCCAGCAAGGAGTCGCGAGCGTCGTCATCAGCGGCCACGAACGCACTAGCCAAGGAGATCATCTGATTGAGATCTAGCTTATGATTGTCCTATAGGTGCTTCAATTTATGCCGGAGCAAGGTGCCCTTTTCCAAACCATAAATGTAGGCGGTCATAGCGATCTGATCGTGCACTCCTACGCATGAATCTTTCATATCCAGCCAGCGGGGGAGGTAGGCTCGAGATATTTTGTCCTTTTCCTGGATGCACTGCTGCAGATCGCCGACAGTGCAGGGACGCTTATACCCCTCGAAATTCCTGTTGAATGCTTCATTTCCAACCAATTGCATACAGACTTCTACGACAAGTCATCGATCCACTGGTGGGCCGTGCCCATCAACATCGGTGGGAGGTACTTGACGGTGATGTTGGGGTTACCCCTGGCAATCTCAACCGATTCACTGTAATCCTGCAACCACGTAGCTGGCCTAGCAGTGCCGTCATAGGGCTTGATCATTTTGTCAATCCATAAACCCTTGGGGTAAGTTGTGGCCCGTATCATAGGGCCAAACAAACGTGGTCCCAAGTATTGTCCTTCCCGGGCATCCTGAATCTTGTCCAAGCGTGAACGTGCATCGTATGGCTCCGGGCTTGTTTTTTTCTTGTTGCCTCCACGGGAAGGGCTGCGTGAACGACACGGTCCTCCTCCGCCATGGTGGCTGCTAGGGGGTGACCAAAGCGGAGGAGGCGGTGGGTTATCCTTCTTTCTATTGCCCTCCTACCACTCCTCTAGCTTGTCACAGTTGCTTGTCGGACGCGGAGGGTCATGGTGCGATCGCACATGTGTCTGTGGTTGCCGCTGCACTCTCTGTCATGACGAGGCTGCTCCACGTTGTCGCAAATGACGATGTCGCCCTGGGGGCGTCTAGGTGGAGGCATGATCATGCGGTGGTGAGATTTTGGGTCTTCGTGATGCCAGGAAGATCGGGGCAGTGTGGGCGAGCGACGAGGGTGAGCCTTGCCTTCGTGGTCGAAAGATATGGGGATAGCGTCATCCATGTTGCATGTGTCCCTCCGTCTTCATTCTGATGAACCCGTTTGAGTTCTGACATCGTGAGGAGATCTTTCCCTTTGCTGCTTAGGAGCGCTAGACTGGAAATATGCCGGGTCAGACTCTAGTCTGTGAGAAGTGGCATTTTCCTGCTGTTTGACAACCTTGGCGACAAGGTCATAGACCTACTCCATAGCTGCGGGTGATCTATCCTGCTCTAATAGAGTCTTGGTGACGGCCAAGTTGAGGATGGGCGTGGGCATGACTTGCTTTCCATCTTTGTCAATGTATGGCCTAGCTTGTGCCGGTTTCGAAGGAGCCCACCCCAAGTTGCATCGTACACCTAGGTCGCTGACGGCGTGAGCCGGAGCTTTCTTGGACTTCTGCTGCTTGAGCAGAGTCTTGTACTCGGCCTCCATGGCTCTAGCCGCCTCGATCGATTTCTGCGCCTTGGCCAGATCTCGATGTAATTTTGCGCCTTGCTCCGCGATGGCCTGCGCTTCCTCCAGTAGTTGCTGGCGCTTCTCGTCGAGCTGGACAACGTTCCGTATATGGGCCATAGTAATAGGCTCGACGAGTAAATTGTCGTACATCACTCTATCAGCTGGAGTGATTTGGGCAGCCGCAGACGTAGATGCTGGTGGCGGAGGATTTGCGGGGTTGGCGTTGCTTGGACCGGAGGGGAGTTCATGCGGCTGTTGTACTAGCATGGCAGGAGGGGGCATGGCCTTCGCCTGACCATTGTTGGCGTCATCAGCTGGTCCCTTCCCGTTGTTCCACGGCTTAGGTGGAGCTGCTCCGGTTTGATCTTCTTCTATCACACTCCCGATGGCGACGAACATCTGATGGGATGTGATGGCCTTGTCGGCCTGCTCCTCGTGATTGATTTCCTCCTCCATCTCCTTCATGGCAGAGTCGAGTTATTCCGGGTTGACGTCCATCTCCTCCGAGTCTATGCTGATGTCGACATAAAGCGCATCCAAAACGGAGTCGGAGGGTGCGGGAGATTATTCGATAATGAAGGAAGATGTTGAGGAAACGGGACCGTTGGCTGGTGGCAGCGGTGGCCCGGGTACAGCGATTGGAACTGCTTGAGCCACCCCATCAGCAGCGGCAAAACGGTTAACACTGTTGACCATCTGCTCGAAAGTAAGAATGTCCGCGGCCTGTTGCCTCCTAAGCGTATGCCGGAGAAGTGTACCGCGATCCAACCCTTCGACGAATTGGTAGACGATGTCATTATTTGGGTATCCCTCCAGATCGGCTCATATCGGAGCCATCTGGCAAAGTAATCTCGGGGGGCTTTTACCCTCTCTCTGAACACAGCGCGTCAGATCGAAGATGGTTACCACACTAATGAAGTGCGATCGTTGCTTTCCAGACGCACGGGTTAACCCGACGGATTTGCAGTGATCTTCCACCATTATATCCTGCACAGGGGCAGTTTGGGTAGGCTTTGGATTTTTCCGATCTAAGCCGGGAAACTCCAAAGAGAGATCGGACTTCGATCCTTCCACGAACATGTCCTGCCCGTAGGCGGTCCGTGCGGGCCTTGACGATCCTCCGACTTCCAAGGAACTAGCGCCCGAGTCGGTTTCGCCGATGAAGAGGTGAATGTCCCCGATAGGAACAATCGAGCAGCGGGTGGGGTTCGTCTTCACTAGGATCTAGAACTCGTCAGGAGGGACAATCGAAACGTTGTGGGAGAAGAGAACACGATTGATGTCTACATTTTTGCCGATTCCCGCAAAGAGCTTGGACCTCGCCCGTTGTAGAGCTTGAAGAACCTCTTGCCCCACGGTGGGCGTTAACTGTCGTGGTATTGCCGACGAGTACGCCATAGAGGGGTCCTTACAGTGCGTGTTTAGAGATGTGGGGGAAGGTTGTAAGTTGGTGGGTACGAGGTAACACATCTTACCCAGGTTCAGGTCCAACGACGGTGGTGGAACCCTAATCCTGTTATAAATCACTATAAGGGGAATACGCCGAGCTACATGGATTGGTTTGTCGTGCGAGGTATGTGAATCAATGTATTGAGTTGTACCCTAAAGGCTCCCGTAGGTCCGGCTTATAAAGACGCCAGATCCTAGGGTTATAGAAAAAAATCCTAACCGGACAGGTTATAGAGTTCTACACTAGCTAATTTTTTTTAAATAATACAATTTTTTATTGAATTGCAAAAATAATACACAAAACGGACAAATTGTAAATCTGTTGGTCGGTCGGCCGTTCGACAGACGACAGACTCGTTTCGTCCGTTCAACATTTAAACATCGCTTCGTCTGCTCAACGGACGACACTGCAGACGACACACCTGCTCACGGGCATAGGTGTGTCGTCCGTTGAACGGACGAAGGCAGTGTTTCGTCTGTTGAACGGCCGATCGACCAACAGATTTGTAATTTGCCCGTTTTATGTATTATTTGTGAAATTCAATAAAAAAATGTATTATTTAAAAAAATTTAGCTCTACACTAGCACCAACTAGTCTACGTATCTTACACTCCAAGGCTCTGAGTATGTTAGTGAATCTATCGTAGTCTTCCTTTATTCGGCATGAGCCTCCCTTGTGGATCCATCTAACTGGACCGTCCAACGGGCCATGGGCCTTGCTACCAACTGTGCACCACCCGGGTTATCCGGATTAGAGACATGCTATGGTGGTACCCATTTAGCATATCCCAATACTATGGAGCACGGTCTCTATCTGAAATTTCCGTCAGTTATTTGATATAGAATAGGAGACCACAAAACTAGAGATATTACTATGATTGTTGAACCGATGTACGTTATTTCGAAGCAGCAGTACAACTTAGAACTGAAAAGACCGCTTCTTGGCAAACAGAATCTCCATGAAAACTAGTGCGTGAATACTTTTAACTAAAGAGTCAAAAAGTACAAATGCATGATCTCACCATAATCATAAAGAAATGAAAGTCAAAATGTAACTAAAAGACAAATAATAGAACACAAAAATAGATAAATAGAAACAATGTGATGGAGAAAAGAACAAGAAGGAAAACTGGTCAAGGGTGCGAAGTCACGCTCCTCAGAACTCGTGCCTTTACTGGGCCAGGCCAGCGCGGCCCATTTAAATGCCCGCAAGACTTGATTTGGCCCAGATTAATACATGTGTTCTTGGATTATTGCCATTTAGACATGATACATATGCTTTATAGTCCTACTCCGTATGTACTTTCCAACTGAAGTCCATAACTCTAGAATCCGCTGAAAAATTAGAAGTACTCCTAACCTCTCCCGTTAGAAATAGTTATCAAAACACATCGAGTCTTCTGTACATTAATTTAGCTTTTAGAGATATACACAGCGCAAGAAAAATACATGTTGTGTCACAAGACCTAAAGAAGATATAAGCTGGAAGCTATCCCGCACGATACAAATTAAAATTAAACCCCAGGCATCGAATATATCAAATCATGACCAAGTTCTGCGGCCAACCCATCCAACCAGAAAAACTCAATACACATGCCACAGTACCGCTAGCTCGCGGGCCAAACCATATAAAATTGGCAGTTCGTTACATATACAAACAGCCGATAACAATATTGAAGATTTTAGCACAAAAAGGATAAACAATATCAATATAAATGTGCGTAAGGCGAAGTGCGAACTACCGGACACGATCTCCAGCTGGAAATGAGGGCAACGGCTCCGCGCCACTAGCTCGAACAGGGACGTGTCTGTCCATTCGAACTCTTAACTTCTTGCAAGAAACTTGCTGACCCGCCCGCCGTCTAGCTGCTACGGGCCAGAGCCCAAATGCGTACTTGATGGGTGTGATGGAGAACGGGAAGGAACAATACAATATATAGTTGGGAGTTGGACCTGCAGCTCACATTCGTAGCACATCTCCGACGACTATCTCTCTCCAGATGTACTGCTTGGACAACTCCAGCTCCAAGGTTATCCGTATGCATGCGTGTTTCTGTTCAGTTCGGCCTCGAATTCTGAAGAGCTAACGCAACGGCTCCTGCGGAATTTTCGCTATATGCATGTGCACAAAGGGAATTCGAAGACCTGTTAAAAACAAAATCATTTTTTACATGTCGTACAGTCCAAAGTAAAGCGCAAACACCCGCTCTCTTGTTTATCCGCTCCGTGTAGCCAATTTTGTTTTTTGTGATGCTAGATTAAAGACCATACACGCCCTATAATTTTACAAACATACAATCAATAAATAAATATTATATAGTTTTATCTTTGCACATAAATAACACTTTTTGGTACCTTGCCAATTCAGTTTAGCTAGCAAACGGAGCTTGGCTTCGATGGTTGGGTTTCCTGTGGTGTAACCAGCTCATCCAGATTCAAGTCCTAGACTTAGTATGGGCGTTTGCATTTACCTGGATTTATTTTAGAATTATCCGGCGTTATTCTTTCAATGGTAGGTGACGTGCCTGTCAACAACGAGGCGCCTATGTGACTTTGTTAACCTTAAGATCCGACGACTCGGTCCTTCACACAAGCTCATAGAGATAGAACGTGCATATGTGTCGTAGGGTGAGTGTACGTGTGTGTTTGTAAGCATCTGTGTTATACTATGTTCTAAAAAAAATTCGTTTAGCTAAATTACCTTTTGTCAACAGAACTTTACGATTGGAAACCACATGAAAATTCTAATCTATAATGGTACCTTTATTTTTCAAATATATTTACAATAAATAGATTTAGTCTTTTCTCCATGTTATTGAGGATATGACCGAGCTCTAACTTAGTATAATTTGCATCATGATTCGTGTTGGTGGGAGTTACACATGATTGCAACTGACCAATAATAGAGCTTCTATTTTAAGAAAACTTTTAAGGATTTTAATTATGTTTGAGAACTAAAATAAAGTTAACTTATTTTACATTTTAACAATTGAGGATTCAATGTGTACAATTTCAAACAAATTTCTTAATTAAAGTTTTTTTTTTTGCATTTTAAGTTTGGTAGATGTTTGTGGTGTGTTTCAGCAAGTCTTGGGAGTTCTCAAAGGCTAGAGAGATTGTAAAATGTGGTACGTTACAAAATTTCAATGAGAATGCCAATTTTTTTTTTGAGGAAATGGCATGTCTCGATGCAAGATAGTTATAGGACTTAGCTGATCCTAGCAACATTAACTCACAAATTAAGCTTACCTTCCGGTATGAATAGTATATATGTCTGGAACACTATCGTTGCAATTTGATCTTGGTTATCTTTATTTTATCTTTGTGCCACAATCTAGATCTCTGTCCTCGCGTCACGCACATGTAGCTGGATTTCGATCTTAGTTACAGGCCACTCATGAATTGCATGAGGAAGAAGAAGATTCAGAGAGAGAGCAGATAGAGGAATATATCATAATTCATCAACGATGCCTATTACACGGGACCTCCTGGGCTAATAAGCGGTGCCGCCCTCTGCTTCTTCCACGGGCTGGGCGGTACGTCCTTGGGCCTGCATAGTCGGTCCGCGGCCCGTCTAGTGTCGCGGCGCTGCCTGTTTTGCGATGACGGTATCATAGCAGTGCCCCCTCCTTTAGAGCCTGCTTGCCCTCAAGCAGGTGCGTGAGGAAAAAGCCGATGTATCTCTTCTTCGGGTTCCCAGGTTGTCATCGATAGCGGGCAACGGCTCCATGCGACCTGTACCTGAGGCACGAACCCTCGACCGCGCTTGATCATACGACGGTCGAGTATCTGGCTTGGCTGGACCACCATAGACTCATCAGTAATGGAGTAGAAGGAAAAGTCAGAGACATGGATCTCGTCGGAAGGAGACGTGAAGAACTGGGTGGATTTGACTTCCCTCTGGCAGCTTGAGTTTATATTCCACTTGACCCACTCGAGCTAGTACCTCGTATGGCCTGAAAATTTTGAAAGAGAGTTTCTTGTTGGCTCGTCGTGCCACCAACATTTGTGCATATGGCTAGAGTTTCATGTATACCATATCGCCCACCTTGAATTCGCGCTCAGAGTGATTCTTGTCTTCCTGACTCTTCATGCGTTGTTGGGCACGCAACAGGTGTTGTTGGAGTAGAGCCGCCTCCTCTTGGCGTTTCTGGAACCAAGCCAGCAGGTCAGGTTCAGTGTCTGATGGTGGACTAGTGATGCCCAGGTGGCGAGGCTGATATCCATACAGTATATGAAATGGTGTCTGACGAGGTTTCGACTCGTCAATGCCCATTGTTATGGGCTTGGATTTTGGAGAAGATGGGGTTGCTGGAGATCGTGGAACGGTTAACAGACAAGCAACCAGGGGACATGAGATTTACCCAGGTTCAGGCCCCCCAGAGGGAAAACCCTACTCCTGCTTGTCTTCTCTTGATTACGGCGGAACCGAAAAGTACAGGGGTGCGCAGATGCAATCTGGCGTGGAGGTGTGTATGCGGTGATAAGGTGCCCTCCTCGTCGTGCCCTCCTAGCCTTTACATAGAGATAGGCAGGTCCCAGGAACATATCGAGTCGGTTACAAGTTTAGGGTTTCCCCTTTGAATATCCTATCTATTCTAGTCTTGCTCTCCAAGGATCCGAAGACGCCATGGGCTTGGGCCACCCGAAAGTCTTCACAGGCCGCATATATTCTTGTGGGCCTTTCTTGGGCTGGATAAGATATGCTAATGTCGTGTACCCGCAGGGTATAATCATGTCAGCGTCTTTCCCAAAGTAGAGTGATAATTGGTGTTGTACCAATATTCTACCAAAGGAAGACACTGTGACCAAGTAGTTGGAGAAGCATGGACAACACAACGCAAATATGTTTCCAAACATTGGTTTAGCTTTTCTGTTTGTCCATCAGTCTGTGGATGGTGAGCTGAGCTCATGTTCATCTTTGTGTTAGTGAGCTTGAACAGAGCCTTCCATACCTTGCTGGTGAAGATGGGGTAACGATCATATATGATGACACTTGGCAATCCATGTAGTTTGTAGATCGAATCAATGAATTTTTGAGCTACGGTCAGTGCTGAGTATGGATGTGCCAGTGGAATAAAATGACCGTACTTTGTATATTTATCAATAACCACCAGAATACAGTTATACCCCCGTGATTTAGGTAACCCTTCGACAAAGTCCAGGCTGATAGTGCTCCAGGATTCTGTGGGAATTGGAAGTGGGTTGAGTAGCCCGGGGAGTTTAACATGCTCAGACTTGGCTTGCTGACAGATGGTGCATCGGCAGACATAACTCTTAATGTGATCCTTCATTTTGGGCCACGCAAAGAGAGATTTGATGCGCTGATATGTGCCAAGGAATCCCGAATGTCCCCCAATACCACTATCATGCAGGGACAATAGGACTGCTTTATGTGCTTCCTCATTGTTGCCTAGCCATATTCGATTTTTGTAACGAATAATGCCTTGATGCAAGGAATATACTTTATCATTTGGGTTGCACATACTGAGTTCTTGCAGTAACACCAGAGCTCTGGCATCAGTTTGATAGCCGTCCACAATGCTTTCCATCCAACGAGGCCTAGACATAGAAATGGCAAACAATTGATTTGCCAAAGGTTGTCTAGATAATGCATCCGCAGCAGAATTCTCCTTGCCTTTTCTATATACTAGTTTGTATTGCAGCCCCATCAGTTTGACGAATGCATTTTGCTGCATAGCTGTAGTGAGTTTTTTGATCAGATATGTGCACCAAGCTTCTGTGATTAGTAATAATTATGAATGGGGCATGGTGTAGGTACTACCTCCATTTGTCAACGGCTAATAAAATAGCCAGACACTCTTTTTCATATGTGGACATTGTCTATGCCACTGGACCAAGAGCTTTGCTGAGATATGCTACTGGGTGGCCCTTTTGCATGAGCACTGCACCTACTCCTCTTTTGCATGCATCTGTTTCGACAGTGAAAGGTGTGTGGAAATCAGGCAATGCCAGCACGGGTGCTTCCAGCATGAGCTTTTTAAGGTGATCAAATGCTGCCTGATGGGTGGGGGTCCAATGAAATATGGTGTCCTTTTTAAGCAGGTCGGATAATGTTTTGCTGATGAGGCTATAACTTCTGATGAACTTTCGGTAGTAACCAGTTAGTCCCAAGAATCCCCTGACCTGTTCTGCATTTGTTGGTGTAGGCCATTGTTGGATAGATTGTATTTTGCTAGGGTAAGTGGAAACCCCTTGGTTGCTGATGATATGTCCCAAGTATTCTAGGCTCTGTTGTGCAAATGAACATTTGGTTAGTTTGACTGACAGCTGATGTTGCTATAGAAGAGCGAAATCCTGTTACAGATGATCCAGATGGTCTGACAGAGAGCGGATGTAAACAAGAATATCATCCATGAAAATGAGCACACATTTCCTAATCAGATGGGCAAACATGGTGTTCATTGCTGACTGAAAGGTGGCTGGGGCATTTGTTAGACCAAAAGGCATGACTCTGAACTCATACAATCCCAAATGTGTCTTGAAGTCCGTTTTGTGCTCATTAGCAGGTACTAGGCGTATTTGATGATACCCTGCCCTCAGGTCAAGTTTGGTGAACCATTGGGACCCTGCCAGCTCATCCAATAGCTCATCTACAATTGGCATGGATATTTGTTTTTGACTGTGATGGCATTTCGACCTCTGTAATCCACACAAAATCGCCATGTGCCATCTTTCTTGCAGACCAGCAGAACAGGTGATGCAAAGAGGCTCATGCTCTCCTGAATGAGTCCTTTTTCAAGAATTTCTTTGATCTGTTTTTCAATATCTGTCTTTTGGTGTGGTGCGTATTTGTATGGCTTCACATTGACTGGTTTCACATTGACTGGGGATGGTCCAGGCAATAATGGAATGTGATGATCACAATTCCTGTGAGGAGGAAGTGTAGTTGGCTCCTGAAACAGATGATGGTACCGTTGTAGTAAGCTATGTACCTCTGGTGGAGTTGCAGGTTCTGCCACATCCCTCCGTGTCTCTTCAGAATGAGGTAACAGTTCAAGTAATTGACATACTTCCCCACTATTGATCAAACCTTGCAATGTATGAGCAGATATTGCTGTGCATAACTCTAAATTGGTCTGGACACCTCTAAGTGTAATTCAGATGCCTCCATGCTTAAACCTCATGGTTTTCTTTCTCCAATTTACCCACATTTTTCCATTATTTTTGACTTTCTAGCCAATCCATGGCCAATATGATATCATACGAGCCTAGTGGTAACACCTTCAAGTCAGTTGTGAACTGATGCCCTTGGGTGCATCGAGTGACAGTTGGTAACATTGCCCTGCAGTCAATTGTACCTCCCCCAGCTACACTAACCTTGGACAGAGGTAATTCTGTTGTCTGGTATTGGAGTTTATCAGCGAGATGCTTGCTGATGAAGTTGCTTGAGCTCCCTGAATCAATAAGGATTAGCACTGTAAATTTCCCCACTTGGCCTTGCAGTCGCATGCTTCTTCTGCTAGTTGTGCCAGCCAATGCTTGGACCGAGAGCTTCATAACATGTTCAGTATCAACATCACCATCTTCCTCTGATGAATCACTGTCAGAGTCCTACTGAGAGGTATCTTCAATTTGGAGAGATTCTAACAATTCTTCCAGCACATGCAGCTGCACTTGTGCTGGACACTTGTGCCCTGGGGAAAACTTTCACCACATTTATAGCATTCCCCTTTGGCCCGGCGTCGAGCTCTGAGGGGATCAAACCGATAGGGAATAACTGGTTTGTCTTCCGGCTTCTTATTGTCAGGAACTGGCCCAAGAAATCCGGGCAATTGGTCGTGGTGCTTGAATTTCTGGCGCATAGCATGTCTTTGAGCATATTTGTTGGTGGGTGGAGTTGTATCCTCAGCCAGCAATGCTTCCTGAGTTTGAGCCATGGAAAAAGCCAAATCAACTATGCTAGGATTCATTAACTTGATAGTTCTACTGAGTTCAGGTTTAAGCCCTGCTAAGAAACGCCTAACAAAGAAGGTTTCATCATATCAATGATTGTACAGCAGAATTATATGCATCAACTCCTCAAACTCGTGTGCATACTCATCTACCGTGTCTATTTGTTTGTGAGCAAAGAAAATATCCATAATTTTCCTATACTTGTCCCTATTGAATTTTCCAAAGACTCCTACACAGAGCTCTGGCCAAGTGGCCACTGTGTGCAAAGCTTCATAAGTTTGCAACCACAATGCCGCATTACCCCTAAAGTGCACAGTGGCAAAGTTTACCCATAGATGTGTTTGGACATGATAAAGCTTGAAATACTTTTCACAACTCTTTTTCCACCATTTAGGATTATCACCATCAAATGTGGGAAAATCAGATTTGGGTAGCCTAGGTCCTAAATTACTACGGTTATGAGCAAAGCTATGCGTGTGTGGAGCATCCCCTAAGCCAATATCATCATCAGATAATTGATATTCAAGCTCTCGGTTGCCAGATTGCTCACCCCTGACCAGGGTGTGACTGAAGGTTCGATCCTCTTCAGTGCTAACACCCTGGTGACGATTTGACGAACGGTGCCCATCGGGCCAAAGCAAACCCGGGCATAGGTCGGCGTACTCCGGGGTCGAGAGTGTGTCCGCGGTCTTCTCCATGATGTGGACGCGCGAGACCACCTGCTCCATCGACTGCTTCAGATTGGCGACTGAGCGATCCAACGCCGTGTTGGCCTGAATCACCCTCCCGAGTATGGATTCCACGCGAGTTGAGGTGGAGAGAATCTCCTGTTGCGAGGCCGCCAATTTGTCCAGCGTGGTGTGGAGCTCGGTGATGTGATTCGCGTTGATCTGACCCGCCTCCGCGGTGGCCCTGTTAGATTCAGCAGCAGCCACCAACAGTTGCTGAATATCGGCGATGGTGAGTTCCGCCATCTCCACACGCTGAGTGAGCGTTAGCCTGCTGGATCTCGTCGTCGTAGCACACTCGGATCCCGTCTGACCAATCTAGGGTACACCGGAGTGTTTTGCGCGAATTTGGTGAAGAATTCGCACCCGTTGATCGGAATTACGAACAAGATGCAAGGTGATCCGAGAAAAAAATCCTGGTCGAACTTGGCTCTGATTACCACTTGCCACGATCTAGATCTCTGCCCTCGTGTCACGCACAGGTAGCTGGATTTCGATCTTAGTTACAGGCCACTCACGAGTTGCGTGAGGAAGAAGAGAATAAGAAGATTGAGAGAGAGAGAGAGAGCAGATAGAGGAACGTATCATAATTCATCAACGATGCCTATTACACGAGACCTCCTTGGCTAATAAGCGGTGCCGCCCTCTGCTTCTTCCACGGGCTGGGCCGGTACGTCCTTGGGCCTGCATAGTCGGTCCACGGCCCGTCTAGTTTCGCGGCGCCGCCTGTGTTGCGGTGTCGTAGCACTTTATGTGCCCAGGTTGTTGCTACCATGACTTGATTACGTATACACATCACGGCTTAATTACATCCATCTCAGCTGATCAGCACCCATGTCCCGTCATGAGATCAAACATGTGCAAGATACGTATATCTGACCATACATTGATATTATCAGATTAAGATAACATTATAAAGTAGTTCGGGAAGCAAACCCTACCGGATCACCGGACATGAAATGACATAATTCGAATTAGCTGGCTGAATATGATCTTTACCTGTAAAATCATCAACCACACACTACCACTTGTTTCTAAAATTATTTGTATATATATGTAAGAGATGCCGCCATTTGCTTGTGACATGTGAGCAATATATAAAGATTGATAAGTTTTTGGCATATCTAGGCGGAGATGCGTTGCTTTTTGTCAACCAGAGAAGAAAGCTCGTGGAACTCGTCCTACTTTTTCACACCTCTAGCGGCCTAACTTTGACTAGTGCATGCATCTCATGCAACCTCGAGAACACTACAAAAGGGCAGCTCGTGCCCGCCACAGCTAAGCAAGCTACTGAGCTAGCTATCCTACAGTGAAGAAGGACACAGTGAGCTTACGTGTACGTAGCTAGACCAGTTTGTGAGCTTAGCATAGCGCTGCCATGGCTTCCAGCTGCCGGACATGGCAATGCTTGCTCGCCCTCTTCCTCCTCTCGTCTGCCGCCTATGGGCAGCTCTCGCCGTCGTTCTACTCCAGCAGCTGCCCGACGCTGAAGCTCATCGTGCGCGCCACGATGATCAATGCCCTCCTCACCGAGCGCCGCATGGGCGCCTCCCTCCTCAGGCTCCACTTCCATGACTGCTTCGTTCAGGTAATTAATTAGTTAAACCTTTTAACCCGACATATTCATATGTCGATCGATTCATTTAGCACCATATATGTGTGTTGAGAACTAGTATCTTAATTAGGTCATATATGTAATGGTGATATATGGTTACACGTACAGGGCTGCGACGGATCGATTCTTCTGGATGACGTGGGCAGCTTCGTCGGCGAGAAGACAGCCTTTCCGAACGTCAAATCCGTGCGCGGCTACGAGGTGATCGATGAGATCAAGAAGAACGTGGAGCTGCTCTGCCCCGGCGTCGTCTCCTGCGCCGACATCGTCGCCCTGGCAGCACGAGACGGCACGTTTCTGGTACGTACAATGGAGCAGTTTACTGCACGTGCTGTGCAGACATACTACCAAAAGCACACTTGGATATAGTAGTATATATATAGTACTACACGCAGTGTAGATGAGCAGATTTAATTCTGACTAGCATGCACGTGGGATCGCTCATGGTTGCAGCTCGGCGGGCCTACCTGGGCCGTGCCGCTCGGCCGGCGCGACTCGACGACGGCGAGCATGGCAGAAGCGAACTCCGACCTCCCCGGGCCGTCGCTAAACCTCGACCTGCTCATCAAGGCGTTCGGGAAGAAGCAGCTGAGCCCGCGCGACCTGACGGCGCTGTCCGGCGCGCACACCATCGGCTTCTCGCAGTGCCAGAACTTCCGTGGCCACATCTACAACGACACCAACATCGACCCGGCCTTCGCGACGCTGCGCCAGCGGAACTGCCCCGCCGCGGCGCCCGCCGGAGACTCCAACCTGGCGCCGTTCGACGTGCAGACGCAGCTCGTCTTCGACAACGCCTACTACCGCAACCTGGTGGCCAAGCGCGGCCTTCTGCACTCGGACCAGGAGCTCTTTAATGGCGCCTCGCAGGACGCGCTGGTGCGGCAGTACAGCACCAACCCGTTGCTCTTCGCCTCCGACTTCGTGGCGGCCATGATAAAGATGGGGAATCTCAGCCCGCTCACCGGGACCGCCGGCCAGATCAGGAGCAACTGCAGGGTCGTCAACAGCTGATCGTTTCAGGCTGGCTCCGTATATACCTATGTGTCGTATATATGATCATGCAAGTATATACGTACGCGCGCTGATGGAGATGTACGCATTTGGTTGGCTACAAAGGTAGACAACCAGCTTGCATGCATGGAAGAATAAGAGCCGTTTGGTTCAGATAATGCCCGGGGGGCTGGGGTTCAGAAGCAAGTCCTGGATTTTAATTAAGATACTACCTTTTCTTCATGTAAGTTGCTAAAAATATATGGAAAACGATACTAGTCCCCGGGGATCGATCCCCCGGGTCGCTCTCCCTTGATAGCGTGTGTAAGTTGGACTTGTCTCCAACTTCCCGTTCGTTTTTTCAGCTACCTTATCCTCTGTCTAGTCCTGTACGACATCTCGCCGCCGCTGCAGCTTCCGCCACCGCGCCGCCGTGATCCTCTCGCCGGAGATGGCGGCCATGGCCGCCGCCTAGGGCACCTTCCTGCCGCGCCTCTAAACCGCAGCAGCCCCGCCTTCCCCCGTTGATGGAGGCCACCCGCCAAGGACGCCGCTCCGTCGAGGAAAACACTACCGTGCCGCCGCGCTCCTCTCGCCGGAGATGGCGGCCACCGGCCATGGCTGTCGTCTAGGTCGTCCTGCTGTTCCGCCTCCAACCCGCAGCAGCCCCGCCCGCCCCGTTGATGGAGGCCACCCGCCATGGACGTCGCCCGAGGGAGCCCGCTGCTCCGCCTCCACCCCGAGTGTGCCTCTCTACAAAGCTTCGTCCAGCCGTGTTAGCATGTGGAGCTCCGGGCTGTCTGTGGGGTTGTGCTGCCGCGCCGGTGGTTGTGCTTTTGAGATGCTGGGATGCTATTGATGACAGACGACTTTGCTATGTACGACGTCCGACGTTGCTACCACATTTTAGATTGCTTGCTACTTGAGTTGACCGGTGTCGCCATTTTTGTCTTTGTCTACGAACGTTTTTCTATCTTAGCATATTATTTTTGCTATATATTCATATTTTTTTGCTACTTTCATATAACTTTTTTGCTACAACCAATCTCTACGGTTTTGCTACGAGTTCTCCGACGAGAGTCTCCGGCGATATCTCCGGCGATATCCCTTTTGCTACATTAGAAAAAATATTTTGCTACACTCAGTTTTTTTGTCTTTGCTACAATAGCGTAAATTGTTTGCTACGAGGTATCCGGCGACATTTTTTTTGGCAAGAGTCTCCGGTGAGTCTTCGGCGGAGTCGTTTTTGCTATATTAGCACAACTTTTTTGCTGCACGGTCGCCGGCGAGGTCTCCGGCGAGATCTCCGGCGAGGTCTAGTCTATTTTTATATTTTCTGGCCGAATAGTTTTTTGCTACATGTAGCAAAAATGGGACTATTTGTACAAAAACAGGTATATTTATAGCAAAAGCGGAATTTTGGAGATTTTTAAGGACACGTGTCAGCAGGAGGACCCCGGAAGATATTTATGGAAATATCCCTGGAAAACGCGTAGTACTGCCCAAAATATATGCAATACTATAATGGAAACCAATCTTGGTTTTTTATGCAACTCTGGAATGTGTATTTGCGACAATGCTGAGAAAAACAAGACTCTGAAATGTGTTACGTACTCTAGCAAAGAACTATAGCTCTTGGACTAATCTTGTTGGTACATCAAATCTAAAATCTTTCTTTGCTGTTTGCTTTCTAATCCATATTAGTTAATTCAAATTTATCTAGATATAAGCACTAAAATTTAACTAGATACATTTATATCAGAAGGCATGAAAGTGGAAGTGGTTCCAGCGTATCACTATGCCACCATGTGTGAGAGAATATATACATATATAATACCCTGAGAAAAAAAACTGTCGGCCACGTCATTCCCTATGGAAAGGAATCCCCAAGAAGCCATTCGATCGGAGTGGTCAAAAAGGGCTGACCTCTCACAATCAAGAGCCAGGACAAAAGGCTTTAATGAGAAAGTAGACAAGCCTTCGTTTTCGATGAGAATGTATATATAGGAAACAAGAAGACTTTTTGTTAGGTACTTTGGTGACATGCACTATTGTAAAATGGCCTATTGGTCCTGGTTGGTAAGGGGCTTTAGTCCCGGTTACCCAACCGGATCAGAGCAATCGGGACTAAAGCTCGAACCTTTAGTCCTGGTTGCCCCACCAACCGGGACAAAAGATCATACATGTGGCCGCTGCTCCGTGCGAGGGGGGGAGCAACCGTCCCGGTTCGTATTACGAACCGGGACAAATAAGCTTCTGTCACGGCTGAGATTTAACACATTTCTCTGTCGCGTCAGAAAATTCATTTTAGCAACTTTTGTTGCCGCGGCAGCATTTTGACCACTTTTTATGCCGCGACAGAGAATTCATTTATGTTGTTTTATTGTTTATTTAGTGTTTTGCACTTATAAATAAAGGAACTATTATATTACACAAGATCATCATGACAATATTATATTCGATACACGGATCGAGTTCATGCACTACATACAAAAGTTGCTCTTTGTACAATTCCTATTGTCTATACACAGCCGAATAGTATTCCCCTTTTGGGTTTAGGACTTCTGCATCCAAGAATCCCGCCAATTCCTCCTGAATTGCTAGTACGCGATCCTTTGGCAGAAGACCGTCTCGTAGACGTTCGATCTGATTTAAAAAAGGAGTCAGCCTATATGAATGAAACTAAACACAATTTGATTGTAATTAAAAACTATAGAAATTGTTTACGTACGTGGAGTTGCTCTAAATTTCTGCCCTTCTTATCGCACGTCTGCCCGATGAACTCGCAAACATAGTATCCACATAGATTGTTACCTGGTCTCTGCGTCAGGCACTTTACGAAAACATAGTTCAATCAAAATAATAATCAAGCATGATAATAACTGTATCAAAACTAGAATCAAAGAAATGCGCGGATATATCTAGTGGTGCTTACATCTAGTGCTTGAAATGTAAGCTTCGCTTTTCAAACACCCCTAGCCTTGTTGGTGAACCGTTTCCAAGCGCTGCCTGGCGAAGAAAACGAATAAAATAAGTTATTAATTACTTGATATCATAAAATTCATGAACGTTGCCGATATAGTGTCGTAATGATTAGAATTACCGCTGGAGAAGCATCTGCATGTCCTTCCACTACTCAAGAGGTTTATGTTTCGAGTCCATGACTAGTACACACCCTTTGTCAAGTTGAATGATTAACAGAATATAGTGGAAGCTGCGAATGCATAACTAATTAATTATATACTTAACATCGAGTAAGCGAAATAGAAAGTGTATACAAGACAATAACACTCACTCAAAGTTGTAAGGAAAAAGTATTTCCCTTTTGGTTTCTTAAAACCTTAACGCGTGTACTATATTATCCTCCGTATCCTGGGGGATTGTTTTGAGATTAGCTTCATGAACCCAATATGGGTCAATGAAGCCAATGTCATAGATTTTTCCTCTGCTGCATTCGAGAATCTTCATTTTGCATATTACAGTATGATTATATACATGCAATAAACAAGGTGAGATAGCTAGAGACTAAATTAATTACAGAATTAGTACTTACAGACAATAGGCACTGATGATCGATTTGTTCAAGGCATCTTGATTGAATAATTGAAATAGTTTATCAAATTCAATGGATATCATGTCATCCTTTTCTTTCCCATGATGCTTTTTTATAACCCTCAGCACTATCCAGTTAGCCCCAGCCTTTGTGGCATGCATGTACCAGCTATGCAATCTTCGCATTTTTGTTGGAAGATTATTTACCTCCTCAGGTTTGACGGGTATTTGTATGCTACTTCGCTCACGTGGAAGTACTCTAACTGGGATAAGTACTGGGAAATACTCATACCTTGAGCAGCGGCAGCTTCTCCGTATTGTGCAACTACCTCTGGATCATACTGCTCTTCGGCCCCATATTTGCTCGACCCCACATTGGTATGGGAAATCACCTTGAGAGGGGCGCAAGACTGTTTTGCTTGTTCTCCGGACTGGGCAACAGATTTCTCGCTTGCATCAGTACTGCTCTTCGAGGCTTGTTGTGCCGCATGTGACTTGAGAATAGAACGCTCATAGTCTGATGACAACTTTGGCTCGGGTTGATGAAGAGTCTTTAACATTTTCAACACTTTGGATTTTTATTCTTTGGTGCTGGGGAACTCTGGCTCTTTCGGCCGCCTTAGCTTAGCGAAAAACGTCGTCGTTTCCGCATCAACGATCGACGTAGTCTCCTCTTCAGTACAGTCATAAGCTCTCTTGGGAGGAACCTTTGGTACTTTTGGAAGAGGCTCTTGTTTACGTTTCGGCGATCGCTTACCACGACGCAGAGTAGCGGTATGCTTACGCTTTTTATCCTGAGGCGCCAGCGATGGATCCCGCGGTGATGGCTGCGCCGGAGATTGGTGAGGCGACGGAGCCGGGTGAGGCGACGAAGACGGCTGCCGCGGCGGCGACAACCTCGCTGGAGACGGGTGAGGCGGCGGCGAATATGGCCTTGGCGTGTGATTTCGAAGCACGATACATTCTTTTGGCCATAGAATGGCGACGTTTGTTGCGTCTCCCAGTACAGTCACATCCCCTTCACCTGCAGGGTAGTGAAGATCCAAAACTTCAAAGGTGGGCATGATTTCATCCACCCCGACAACAGCGTAGCCCTCTGGAACCGGACGACAGTGGTAAGTTGGTGTGGGTCCAATTGGTAAGGCATAGCCGACCGCCACCTTCATTGATATGTTCCCAACTTTGACATGTAGCTCGCAGTGTTTCATCTCTGTGATATCATCCACTGGGTAGCCAACAGGAGCCATCGTCAGTGCACCATCGCCATCGCCATTGTCATCACACGGGACCTCAGTGGAAGCCACACTGCTTTTTTGATTGTTCGATAGGCCAATAGCATCGAATGCAGTGTGTTGCTGAGATGGGCCGATAGTACTTTGCTCTTTAAGTGCGTTAATTTCATCTTGTTGTTGCTTTATTCGTTCTTCAATTATACGCATTCGCTCTTTCTGAATATCTTCTTCAACTTCCGCCCTGTCCTTTCTCCTCTGACGGCTTCTATCAGGATATTTCTTCCTCTCCTCGGGAAACGCAGTCCTCCATGGTTTGGAGCCGCTTGTGCCTCGTGTTCGTCCATCATGTTCCTTATTTCCAAGGACGAGTGTGAGCTCATCATTCTCTCTATCGGGAATGAAGTCCCCATCTTTAACAGCCTTTACTGCTTTTCTCATATTCTCGATTGGCAAGGGGTCTTATTTATGTCGTATGTTATATATACACTTCCCTTCCGAGTCCAATGTGCCCCCATGCCCGTAAAACCAATTCCTTGCACGTTCTACCCAATCGTCTGTCTCTGGGGTGATATTTTTAGCACGCAGTTCATTCTCAAGTTTCTCCCACTTAGGAATGCCAGCCCTGTAGCCACCTTGCCCCATAGTATGGTGATACTTCTTGTTAGTAGCATTCAGCTTATTCGTTGCAGACATTTTCTTAGCCTTTTCTGATGTCTTGTATTTCACAAACTCAGCCCAGAATGGTTTTATCTTCTCAAACTGAATATTCTTGAAATCGGGAGTCTTCTCTTTCATGACATAGTCAAGGTGCAATCTTTTCTTCTAGTTGGTGAAACACTGGGCCATCTTCTTCAAATCCCACTCCCTGACCTTAGCCTCCATGGCTCTCCCATGTTCTAAGGCGTCCTCAACTGGATCCTCCGCATTTGGATCCAGCTCTATCTTCGGTAGTTTGAAATTAACCATGAGCCTCTTCCACAGTAAATCTTTGGCGTTGTTAGGGACAAATAAACATGTTCCCTCTTCTTCCGCATCAGCAGGCCTATTCCAATTTCGAATGGTGATCGGGATTAAGTCCCTAACGATTACTCCGCATTGTGCCACAAATTTGTTTGCGACAACTTTGGGAGCCGTCTGTTTGCCGTCTTCAGCGACATCTTCGATCCTGCACCTCTCATGGTCTCCCAACTTTTTGGTTGGGCCTCGACTGCTCTTTTCAGTAGATTTATTCGATCCGGAGGGCTAAAAGAAGAAAGATCATTGTTACTATTTCTATATAGATAGCAGATGATGAATTAATGAATTAATTATATTACATGCACCTCGCCAGAGCGGTCGTCTTCTCGATTACACAAGGCATCACCTTCTCCCTCGCGGAAGGCAACACCTTCAACCTCAAACAAGTCGTCTATACCGGTATAAAGAGGATCACCCTCACCGGAGTTGTTCAAAAACGTCGATACATCTAAATTTTCTTCCCTGCGGATCACACCTTGGATCAACTCTTCCTTTTTTCGTCTCTGTCGCGTGGGTCCATATTTTCTGCATAGGTGGAAAAACGGATAAGTTAAAACGGATAAACCCTAATTCAGAAAAACCCTAATATATACATACACAATAATAAAAATATATACATACACACTATATATACATACACAATATATATATATACACACTAAAAGGGAAGGCGGTGGGCGTGGCGATGAGACTGAGGCGGATGGCTGTCGGGGAGGAGGGATAGGCGGAATGCTCAAACAAGGATGATGATATGACAAGTTGAATTGCATTGAAATGAAACCCTAAAACTTGCTCGGCAATTTAAACGGGGTTCCGAGGGTTGAAAACCCTAACTCGGGAAACTCCGGAAACACATGAGATGGGTTGATTTAGTTCTCTAATTAAACTTGTCATTAAAGTTGATTAGCAATGCATGATTATAGCTTAAAAAGGTAGAACTCATTTTTATGAACATTTGATATATTATTTGTATTTTTCTCACTTATAAATAATAAGATATGAATTTTACAATATTTAATCATTTTTTGGAATTATAAAACAATTTATTACATCAGGCGCGTCGTGTATAAAGCGAAGAACCAATACCGAAAAGAAAGGCGGCAATCAATCAACCATCGGGTTCGGGATGCCCTGGCGAGGACACACCGGCTAACCCTAGGTGCAACATCGATTCAAATAGGGTCTATGACAACTAATATCATATAAAAATACAAAATATGATAATATACATATACATATACATATATAAATACAAAATATGATAATATATAAAAAATATGATAATATACAAATACATATACTACTTAAATCATCTAACATTATTTACAACTAAATCATCTAACAACGAAATCATCTAACAACTAAATAATCATCTACACATACACCTAAAATAATCATCAACTAAATCATCTACATCATCTAAATACACCTAAATCATCTACATCATCTAAATACACCTAAATCATCTAACAACTAAATCATCTAACAACTAAATCATCTAACAACTAATACACCTAAAATAATCATCAACTAAATCAACGAAAAAAACTAAAAGGGGAGCCTCGCATGCGTGCAGGCGGTGGTAGCCAGGCAAATGGCGGTGGGGAGGAGAGAGAGGCGGTGGCAGCAGCTGGTACTGCAGCGGCAACCTGGTATGTGGAGGACGGAGGCGGCTGCACGGAGGATGGGCGGCATGCGATGGACGAAGATGAAGGTGGAGGCGGCGGTCTTGATGGCGGCATGCGCAAGGATGGGGCAGACTTCACGTCCGGGATCGAGGCGGCGTCTCTGCGCGCGTCGGGTTGCCTTAAATGGAAGGGAAGAAGAAGAATAAGAAGAAGAAGAAGAGGTGCAATTATAAAGGAAGGACCTTTAGTCCGGTTGGTGGATCAGGGACTAAAGGACTGCTTGGAGCCACCAACCGGGACGTATACTTCAATTTTTTCAGCAGACCAAGGGGCGCGCGCAGGGGGTCTTTAGTCCCGGTTGGTGGCTCCAACCGAGACATATGACCCTATTTTCAAAAACTTTCAGTATTTTTCTCTCTCTTTCCGCCTTATTTTTTATTTTGGGGTTTAAATTTGTAATGTTTTTTAAATGATAATTACTTTGGAATTTAGAAAAACTTTAAACATTAAAAGTGTTTGAATTTGAATAACTAATTCAAAACCATTTTGTGTTTTTAAAAATAATTAATGTAACCATTTAAACTATTAACCATTTAAAATTAAAAATGAATTAACTTATATTTTTTGAATGTTAATTTGGAATTTAGAAAAACTTTAAACATAAAAAGTGTTTGCATTTGAATAAATAATTCAAAACCATTTTATGTTTTTAAAAAATAATTAATGTAACCATTTAAAATTAAAAATGAATTAACTTATATTTTTTGAATATTAATTTGGAATTTACAAAAACTTTAAACATAAAAAGTGTTTGGATTTGAATAAATAATTCAAAACCATTTTCTGTTTTAAAAAATAATTAATGTAACCATTTAAAATATGAACCATTTATAATTAAAAATGAATTAACTTATATTTTTTTAATATTAATTTGGAATTTATAAAAACTTTAAACATAAAAAGTGTTTGCATTTGAATAAATAATTCAAAACCATTTTCTGTTTTTAAAAAATAATTAATGTAAGCAGTTAAAATTAAAAATGAATTAACTTATATTTTTTGAATATTAATTTGGAATTTAGAAAAACTTTAAACGTAAAAAGTGTTTGGATTTGAATAAATAATTCAAAACGATTTTCTGTTTTAAAAAATAATTAATGTAACCATTTAAAATATGAACCATTTACAATTAAAAATGAATTAACTTATATTTTTTTAATATTAATTTGGAATTTAGAAAAACATTAAACATAAAAAGTGTTTGCATTTGAATAAATAATTCAAAACCATTTTCTGTTTTAAAAAATAATTAATGTAACCATTTAAAATATGAACCATTTACAATTAAAAATGAATTAACTTATATTTTTTACAATTAAATAATTAATGTAACCATTTAAAAAATGAACCATTTACATTAACCACGCGAAGGATTTTCATTGTTCGGATTTTTATTGAATTTATTATGCCCGTTTTGAATTTTCTGAATTTCTAACTATGGTCGAACCGGCGTGCATGAAGTTAGGGGACGAGCATTGTTAGAACTTGCATTGGATCTCTAAAGAAACCACATATTGTGAGTCTAAAAATAATTTTTTCAAAAAAACATGGTCGATAGATCATGTACCTGTAGTACAAACCGGACCCACTTCCTACCGATTCGACAGACATTTGTCCTTTTAGCCCGGGATGGACAAAAAGGTTTGAGATGTCCCGGTTGGGAGATAGTCAATGTAAGGTGATCTAGTATTTTAGGAAAATGGGACGGTAGCATTCTGAAACAGCATTTTGGTGGTTACTTCACAAAACGACCCGTTTTTTGCGCTCGAAAAATGGAAAAGGGCTTTTCCGTGCGACAAAAAGTAAAACTTCCTCCTGCAACATTGTTCTCCATACCAATGTCCACATGCATGCATAATATGGGCACAACATCACAAATTATGACATGATTCACCACATAACATCGGTCATTTGGACCGAAAGCCATGAAACCTCGAGCATGATAGGTCATTTTGTAAAGGTTTTTTCGAGACATGGTCAATATACCAAGTCTGGTATTTTTCCTTTCAACTATGTCACATAATATGACACCACGCGAAGAATTTTCATTGTTCGATTTTTTTTGAATTTATTATGTCCGTTTTGAATTTTCTGAATTTCTAACTATGGTCGAACCGGCGTGCATGAAGATAGGGGACGAGCATCGTTAGAACTTGCATTGGATATCTGAAGAAACCACATATTGCGAGTCTAAAAATTATTTTTCAAAAAATCACGGGCGATAGATCATGTACCTGTAGTACAAACCGGACCCACTTCCTACCGATTCAGCAGACATTTGTCCTTTTTACCCGGGATGGACGAAAAGGTTTGAGATGTCACGGTTGGGAGATAGTCCATGTAAGGTGGTCTAGTATTTTAGGAAAATGGGACGGTAGCATTCTGAAACAGCATTTTGGTGGTTACTTCACAAAACAACCCATTTTTTGCGCTCGGAAAATGGAAAGGGCTTTTCCGTGCGACAAAAAGGAAAACTTCCTCCTGCAACATTGTTCTCCATAACAATTTCCACATGCATGCATAATATGGGCACATCATCACAAACTATGTCGTGATTCAGCACATAACATCGGTCATTTGGACCGAAAGCCATGAAACCTCGAACATGATAGGTCATTTTGTGAAGGTTTTTTCGAGACATGATCAATATACCAAGTCTGGTATTTTTACTTTCAACTATGTCACATAATATGACACCACGCGAAGGATTTTCAGTTCGAATTTTCAATATACTAAAGGTTCATCTTTAGTCCCGGTTGGAGGGATTTCTTGGTGGGCGAAGCACTAATGATAGGGGTGAGTGTCGATATTATGTCGCGGTGTGTACCTTGTCCGGATGGTGTCACCAACCGGACTAAAGATGAACCTTTAGTCCCAGATTGGAGACACCAACCGAGACAAAACGAGTCAAGACTAATAATAGGGGTGAGTGTCGACATTATTTCGTAAGTGTCGACACTATGCCGGCGCTTGTACTATAAATAGGCATCCTTGTGAGTCCGATCCTCCAGCCAGTTTGAAGCATCTCCAAGATGGTTTTCGAGAGCAGACACCACTACGGCCGATTTGAGGAGATGCCGACGAACCCGATCCTCCGGCATCTCCAAGAAACTGGTCATAGAGGCACTCCCTAATATGTGAAATTAGTTAGCTCCCAGGCGTATTGATCTAGTTAGATAAGTTACAAGCTGCAAGATGGTTTTCGAGAGCAGGGACACCACTATGGCCAGTTTCAGGGAGATGCCGCCGGATCCCAGTCCTCTGGCATCTCCGAGAAATTGGTCATAGAGGCACTCCCTAATATGTGAAATTAGTTAGCTCCCAGGTGTATTGATCTAGTTAGAGAAGTTACAACCTGCAAGATGATTTTCGAGAGTAGGGACACCACTACGACCAGTTTCAGGGAGATGCCGCCGGATCCCAGTCCTCCGGCATCTCCAAGAAACTGGTCATAGAGGCACTCCCTAATATGTGACCGCGTTTGGATCGAGATATTAATGGTAAAATCGAATCGGGACAACTTCTTCATAGTCCCAGTCCAGCCACAAAACGGGACTAACACTCAAGACATTTATTAATATTAAAAACTGAGACTACAAAACCGGGACTAAAGGCCCCCCTATATATAGTCCCGGTCAAGCCACAAACCGCGAAAGATATCCTTCGGTGAAGCCACAAACTGCGAAAGACATGAACTAGAGTTACATAATATGAGCATGAACTTCTTGGCATATGTCCTTCCTTATGATTGCTTCAGACGTAACCATGGAGCATCTTCTTTACTTAACGGAATGCTTGGGTCAGTTTTCACTGTGAAGGGCGGAATTTCATCAAACTTATTATAATCTTCTGACATGTCTGTCTTGTCCTCGATTCCCACGACGTTTCTTTTCCCTGAAAGAACTATGTGAAGCTTTGGCTCATCATATGATGTATTCGTGCATATTTTTTTTCGGTCTGGAGGACATGTCCTTCACATAGAAAACCTGAGACACATCATTGGCTAGGACGAATGGTTTATCTCTATAACCAAGATTGTTGAGATCCACTATTGTCATTCCATACAACTGGTCTATCTTTACCCCTTCCCCATTCAGGTTGACCCATTTGCAGCGAAACAAAGGGATCTTAAAAGAGACTCCATAGTCTAGTTCCCATATCTCCTCTATGTAACCATAGTATGTGTCCTTTTGTCCATTCCCGTCTATTGCATCAAAGCGGACACCAATATTTTGGTTGGTGCTCTTTTTATCTTGGGCGATCGTGTAGAATGTACTCCCATTTATTTCGTACCCTTGGAAATTCAATACAGTAGAAGATGGTGACGCGGCCAACAAGTATAGATGATCTCCAACAGTGGTGTCATTCAAGAGATGTGTCTGCATCCAACCACCAAAATACTTCATTTGTTCATCTGTAATCCATGATTCAGGCTTCCCCGGGTTTTTGGAGCGTAAAATATTCTTGTGTTCCTCGATATACGGAGCTGCCAAGGTGGAATTATGTAGAACTGTGTAGTGTGCTTTAGTGAAAGAATCCCCGTCCCTACATACCATTGCTTTCTTTCCCAGCGTGCCTTTTCCACTTAGTCTTCCCTCATGCCGCGAGTCAGAAACACCAATCGGCTTAAGGTCAGGAATAAACTCAACACAAAACTCAATGACCTCCTCTGTTCCATATCCCTTGGAGATGCTTCCTTCAGTCTATACGGTTATGAACATATTTCTTTAAGACTCCCATGAACCTCTCAAAGGGAACATATTGTGCGAAATATCGGACCGAGAATGGCAATCTCTTCCACTAGGTGAACCAGGAGATGCGTCATAATATTGAAGAAGGATGGTGGGAACACCAACTCAAAACTAACAAGACATTGTACCACATCCTTCAGAACCTTGGCGTAATATCTGGATTGATTACCTTCGAGATATTGCATTGAGGAATGCACATGACTTCACAATGGGTACTCGAACATTTTCGGTAGAAGCCCCTTAATGCAATCGGAAGCAAGCTGCGTCATAATCACGTGATGATCATGAGACTTCAGTTTTGGAACTTTTTCTGCCATATTTATTATCCCTTTATATTAGATGAGAAGCCGACGACACCTTGATCTGTAAAGGACTTCAAAAGATTTCCTTCTCTGCTTTGGTAAGAGCATAGCCGGTAACGACTTAAGTGGCGCCCTTTATCCGTCTTGTTACGTGTATGCATGTTCTTTGGGTCTTTCATAATTTGTTGGTCCTCCGTGCTTCGGTGTATCGTTTGTCTTCCCATACACGCCTAGGAATCCTAGCAGGTTCACGCAAAGATTCTTCGTCACGTGCATCACGTCGATTGAAGAGCGGACACGTAGGAATTTCCAATATGGCAGCTCCCAAAATATAGATTTCTTCTTCCACATGGGTGCGTGTCCTGTAGCGTCGTTCGAACTGATTGACCGCCGGGACCCTTTCCAAAGATTACTTCTATGTCCTTGACCATACCAAATACATCATCACCAGCAGGGAGTTCAGGCTTCTTCCGGTGATCTGCCTCACCTTTGAAATGCTTGCCTTTCTTTCTTACGGGATGATTGGTCGGAATAAATCGTCGATTCGCCAGGTACACAACCTTCTTGCATTTATGCAAATATGTACCTTCAGTCTTATCTAAATAGTGTGTGCATGCCTTTATATCCCTTGTGTGTCTGTCCTGAAAGGTTACTAAGAGCAGGCCAATCATTAATGGTTACGAATAGCAACCCTCGTAGATCAAATGGCTCCTGTTTGTTCTCATCCCACGCACGTACACCTGATTTGCCCCACAACTGTAAGAGTTCTTCAACTAATGGCCTAAGGTACACATCAATGTCATTGCCCGGTTGCTTCGGGCCTTGGATGAGCACTGGCATCATAATGAACTTACGCTTCATGCACAACCAGGGAGGCAGGTTGTAGATACATAGAGTCACGGGCAGTCTTGTGATTGCAGCTCTGCTCCCAAAAGGATTCATGCCATCCGTACTTATACCAAACCATAAGTTCCTTGCGTCACCGCAAAGTCAGGAAGTCTCTCTCGATTTTTCTCAACTGTGACCCATCAAATAGGTGTCTCAACTTCCCGTCTTTCTTACGGTCTTATTTGTGCCATCGCAACAACTGGCATGCTCTTTGTTTCGAACATGCGTTTCAACCTTGGTATTATAGGAGCATACCATATAACCTTAGCAGAACCCTCTTCCGGAGGGCTCTCCTCAACATCACCGAGTCATCTCGTCGATTTTATACCGCAATGCATTGCATCTGGGCATTTATCTAAATTCTCATACTCCTTACAGTAGAGGATGCATCATTAATGCATGCACTTATCTTTTGCACATCTAATCCTAGAGGACGAGAGTATTCTTTGCTTCGTAGGTACTCTCGGAAGTTCGTTATGTTTTGGAAACTTGACTTCATTATTTTCAGCATCTTTTCAAATGAGGAGTCAGTTAGACCACACTCTGCCTTCCATCGCTACAATTCCAGTGTGGTACCGAGCTTTGTGCTGCCATCTTCACAATTTGGGTACAACAATTTCTTGTGATCTTCTAACATGCCCTCTAACTTCAACTTCTCATTTTCTGTTTCACAGTCTCGCTTTGCATCAGAAATGACCCTACCAAGTTCATCAGCCGGCTCATCTAATGCCCGTTCTTCACCTCCTTCCTCTCCATTGTCTTCCATTGTAGTATCACTGTATTCAGGAAACATATGATGATAGTTGTTATCATCATCTTCTTCTTCACCATCTTCCATCATAACCCCTCTTTGTAGGGTTTCGTAGCATGGAAAACAAAAAATTTCTATCGCATACAAACAAACAAGCCAAGATCTATCTACTAGATTGTAGCAACGAGTCGATGGAGTAACTTACCCTCGAAGATTCCAAAGTGTTTAACGAGAGCGGATTCTTGTGGGTGATGTAGTCGTACTCTTCACGATCTCAAGATCGCGTAGACGATCCTTCCGGCGCTGCGTTCCGGCAGCGCTCCCGTAGTCGGTCACACGTTCGGTACTCGACGAAGACCTTCCTCTCCCTTGTTCCAGCAGGCAGCGGAGGTTGTAGCACTCTCCTCATGATTCCGGCAAGGCGTACTGCAGGAGTAGAGGGAAGATCTCGCAGGGCTTCGCCTTAAGCCGGAGCGAGTATGGTGGAGTATGAGA
The DNA here is from genome assembly GCA_030063025.1 of Avena longiglumis. NCBI lineage: Eukaryota > Viridiplantae > Streptophyta > Magnoliopsida > Poales > Poaceae > Avena > Avena longiglumis. The sequence continues at coordinate 173,668,822 of CP125978.1, forward strand.
GAGCTCCTCGGCGATCTAGGTTTTAGACACACCAAGGAGGAGAGGCTAGAGCCGGCGGCTAGGGTTCCGGGGACCCCAAATTGGCGGCTAGGGCAAAACCCTAGGGGGCGGCGGCTATGGTGGTAGGCGCCAAGCTAGGGTTTGAGGAGAGGTACTTGTGTGTGCTAGGAGGGAGCCCTGCCCCTCCTTATATAGGTGGAGGGGCCGGCGGCCAAGGGGAGGGAGGGGAGTCCCTCCCCAACTCGGCTTGGGTGGTGCGCCGGCTTGGGGAGGAGGGACTCCCTCCCCAACTCGGTTTCAACCTCCTCCTCCTCTTTCCAAAACTTGCCGTTTGACTTTCAAACTAGCCGTTTGACTTTTCAATTTAGGATTTGAATAAACCCTTTATTTTGGACAGCGAAGACACTAAGTACATGATGCAATCATTCCAACTTGCAATGACACAATCATGTACCCCTTCCCCTCCGGAGTGCCGGACATTCCGGAACCTTCTAGAACATTCCCGATGAAAACACCGGAATCATTCCCCAACTCCGAAACGGAACTTTCCTTATATGAATCTTATTCTCCGGACCATTCCGGATCTCCTCGTGATATCCCGGATCCCATCCGAGACTCCGAACAACATTCGGTCTCTTTCTCATTCATTCCATAACTACTCAAACAACGTCGAATCCTTAAGTGTGTCTCCCTACGGTTCGTGAATTATGCGGACATGATCGAGACACTTCTCCGAACAATAACCAATAGAGGAATCTGGAAATTCATATGGCTCCCACATATTTCTATGATTACTTTGCGATCGAATGAACCACTTACATACGATACCAATTTCCCTTTGTCTCACGATAGTTTACTTATCCGAGGTTATGATCGTCGGTATCTCTGCATACCTAGTTCAACCTCGTTACCGATAAGTACTCTTTTCTCGTTCCCGTGATATGTGATCCCTTGTGAGCCATTCACATGCTTGCAAGATAATTGGATGACATTCCACCGAGAGGGCCCAGAGTATATCCATCCGTCATATGGATGGACAAATCCCACTCTTGATCCATGTTTTTCAACCAATACTTTCCGAACACTCAATGCCACCTTTATAGCCACCCAGTTACGGTGTGGTGTTTGATGTCATCAAAGCATCCATCCGGTAAAGGTGATATGCATGATATCATGGTCGAAGGAATTAGGTTACTATGTATCAGAAAGCATATAGCAATTGAACTATTAAAATGACTTGATCTTTATGCTACGCTTATCTATAGGAGTATGTCCACCATATCATTCTCCTAACGGTATGATCTTGTTGTTGATAACATCTCAATGTTCATGATAGGGAAACCACAATCATTCATCAACCAACAAGCTAGTGATGTATAGAGGCTATACTAGGGACTTCAAATTAAGTTTACAAATCACACAAGTATCAATGTTTCCTTGTTAATACTATTATAGCATGAATGTAAACATTTATCATAAACACAAAGATATAATAATAACTACATTTATTATTGCCTCTAGGGCATATCTCCAACAGTCTCCCACTTGCACTAGAGTCATCTAATCTAGATTACATGGTAATATACCGAACACCCATGGCAGTTTGGTGTTGGTCATGTTTTGCCCTCGGGAGAGGTTTAGTTAACGGATCTGCCACATTCAGATCTGTGTGTACTTTGCAAATCTTTATAACCCCATCTTGGATATGTTCTCAAATAGCGTGAAAACGTAGCTTGATGTGCTTCAGCTTCTTGTGTGACCTTGGTTCTTGCGCATTGGCTATGGCGCCCATGTTATCACAGTAGATAGACATTGGGTCCAGCGCACTAGGAACCACACCCAGCTCTGTAATGAACTCTTTCATCCATATCACTTCTTGTGAAGCCTCCGAAGCAGCCATGTATTCCGATTCAGTTGAAGATCTCGCCACAACGCTTTGCTTTGCACTCCTCCAGCTAACTGCTGCACTATTCAAAATAAATACATATCCAGATTGTGATTTAGAATCATCCGGATCGGTGTTCCAACTAGCATCGGTGTAACCATTAACAACGAGCTGTTCATCACCTCCATAAGAAAGAACCATATCCTTAGTTCTTCTCAAGTACTTAAGGATGTTTTTGACCGCTGTCCAATGATCCACTCCTGGATCACTTTGATATCTGCTAGTCAAACTAACAGCATATGCAATGTCGGGTCTAGTACATAGCATGGCATACATTAGAGATCCTATGGCTGAGGCATAGGGAGTCTTACTCATCCTTTCTCTATCTTCTGCCGATGTCAGACTTTGAGTTTTACTCAAGGTCGTATTGGGCAACATGGGCAAGAACCCTTTCTTGCTATCTTCCATTCCAAATCTCTTTAGAACTTTGTCCAAATATGTACTCTGTGACAATGATATTTGGTGTTTTCATCTATCTCTATAAATCTTTATGCCTAATATGTAAGCTGCTTCGCCAAGATCCTTCATTGAAAAACTATTATTCAAATATTCCTTGACACTATTAAGAAGGTTTACATCATTCCCAATCAATAATATGTCATCCACATATAGTATTAAGAATGCTACAGAGCTCCCACTCACTTTCTTGTAAATACAATATTCTCCATAAGTTTGTATAAAACCAAAACTTTTGATCACCTTATCAAAACGTTGATTCCAACTTCGGGATGCTTGCTTCAATCCATAGATGGACCGTTGAAGTTTGCATACCTTGTTAGTGAAAGGGCATGTATGCCCCCATGTGTGGTTTTGGTAATTAATGACAATCTCTATGGACTAATGTGTAAATTGAGTTTCACTTGTAGGTTTGTCCATTGGCATCGCTTGGGCCATGTGTTGGTCTCAAGGTTGGAAAATGAAGAAATGTCAAAGAAGAGGTTTCCCCATGGAGTATTGGGGAGCATTTTGCAAGTCTTCATCAAGCAAGAGCAAACAAGAAAGGTGTTCCCACTATAGAAGAACAAGACGGTCTACATCAAGTTCAAGTGGGAAGCTCAAGGCAAAGGTATGTTGATAGGGCTTCTCTTTTGCCGGTCTCGTGTTGTTAGTTGGGAGACCGGGTTTAGGATAGATAGTCGTATTATCAAGAGGGGCTCTCAAGCGGGTGTCTCGTTTGCATCATTCGGAGAGAGATCAAACCTTTGCATTCATAGCATCATCTTTCTTGGTTGTTATTTGGTTCTTGTCCATGAGAGGATCTAGAGCTTGTGGTCATCATCATAACAAGCTCTAGTTCATCATCTAAGGATTTCACTTGCATATCTTATTGCGGTTTTTGATCTTGCGAGTTTTCCGGCTCCACACCTTGGGGGATACGTCACATATATATTTATGATATTTTCTCCCAAGGTGATACCCAATATTTCTATTCGTCGTTATCTTTCCCACAAAATTGGTTTCATCCCATTTGGAGTTCGGATGCAAAAGTTATTGCGTTTCTGGTTTTCTGGTTTCTGGAATTTCCCTGACCGGAAGTTCCGGCTTCCCACTGGAAGTTCCGCTCAAACTTCTTTCAGCGGGTTGTTCTACAGTTTGTTCCGACGCTAGTTCCGCCCAAGTTCCGGCGGCGGTTCAATAACCTTCTGTTTTGAAGTGTGCTATTTGCCGGAACTTGGCCGGAACTTGCATCGGAACTTGTCCTGGCAAAAGTTCTTGAGCGGAAGTTCTGCCTGAAGGCCGGAACTTCCGGTTAGACTTGCTTTGCGACTCATAAGTTCTGCCCCTTGTTCCGCCCCAAGTTCCGGTGAAGGCTCAGTAACCTTCTGTTTTGAAGCGTTCTATTTGCCGGAACTTTGTCGGAACTTGCTCGGAAGTTCACCGGAACTTCCTGTCTGTTTTGACCGGAACTTCCGGTTGCACTTCTGGAGCGGGCGTCAATGGTCTGATGACCGTTGGATCCAGGCTGGGCGGAACTTCCGCCCCAGAGCCGGAAGTTCTGTCCATGATTCGTTTTTTCAGTTTCTCGCTCCGCAGTTTTCGTCCGTTGGCTGGGTGCCACCGGAACTTCCGGCCTTCCACCGGAAGTTCGCCAGTGTCATGAATGCCCATAACGGCAGATCTGGGAGCCCTTTAAAAGGCTCCTCTTCCCTTCGTGGGTACCAGCTTTTCTTCTTGGTTCTTGGCTTTCTCTCTCCTCCATTGTCAACCTTGAAGAAGCTTTCCTCTCCCTTTCCTTCCTATGATTCTTGCATCTTTTGAGGGATTTGAGAGGATATCTAGATCTACAATCCCCCAAGTCAAATCCCTTCTTTGTGAAGGAATCATTGGGATCTAGATCTTGGAGAGTTTTGTGTTCTCCTCTTGTGTTCTTCCTCCCTTATTCCCCCAATAGCTTTTGTAGCTTTGTTGGAATTTGGGAGAGAAGGACTTGCCCTTGCATTTGGTGCATAGGTTTGAGTTCTCCTCGGAGATTCGGCGAGTTCAAGCTTGTGAGCTTGTTTCTCTTGGGTTCCTTGGAACCCTAGACGGTTGTGTGGTTGGTTTGTTGACCTTTTGTGGTCTTGTTGACCTTTTGTGGTCTTGTAGCCTTTTGTGGCATTGTTGGACTTTTGTGGCATTCTTGGCCTTTTGTGGCTTTGTTGTTGGGAGCCTCCAATTAAGTTGTGGAGTTAGCCCCAATCTTGTACGGGTTCGGTGACCGCCCTCAAGCGTCCCATAGTGGAGCAAGTGCCCGCCTTTTGTGGTGCGCACTTGGGAGAATAGGGTGAGCCTTTTGTGGCGTCGGTGAGTTGCGTGCTTCCATCCGGTGAGGCCTTGTGTGGCGTTGGGTGAGCATCGAGCCACCACACCTCGAGGTGAGCCATTTGTGGCGAGCATTGCGCCATCGCACCTCTCCAACAGAGACGTAGCTTCTTTGGAAGTGAACTTCGGGAAACAAATCTTCGTCTCCGCGTCCATCGGTTATCTCTCAACCGAACCCTTTACTTATGCACTTTACATTGTGATAGCCATCGTGCTTGAAGTATTTATACCTTGCTATCACCTTGTTGCTTGTATTGCTTAGCATAGGTTGTTGGTGCACCTAGGTGAACTTAGTGGCTAGGTTTTGTGCTCAATAAATTAAACGTTAGTTTTATTCCGCATTTACTTGAGCCTAAACCGTAATAATTTTAAAAAGCCTATTCACCCCCCCTCTAGGCGACTTCCTTTGTACTTTCAGTCAGCATCTTTAGGATCGACAAAACCTTTGGGTTGCATCATATACAACTCTTCATCAATATCTCCATTGAGGAATGCTGTTTTGACATCCATCTGCCACATCTCATAATCATAATATGCAGCGATTGCAAACATAATCCTCACAGACTTTATCTTCGCTACTGGTGAGAAAGTCTCATCGTAGTCAACTCCTTGAATTTGTCGAAACCCTTTTGCGACAAGTCGAGCTTTATAGACAGTAACATTACCATCAGCATCTGTTTTCTTCTTAAAGATCCATTTGTTCTCGATGACCTTCCGCCATCCGGTAAGTCCACCAAAGTCCATACTTGGTTTTCGTACATGGATCCAATCTCGGATTTCATGGCTTCTTGCCATTTATTGGAATCTGGGCTCATCATCGCTTCCTCATATGTCTCAGGGTCATCGGTGTTGTCCACCAACATGACACTCATAACGGGATTATACTAATCTGGAGTGGTACGAGTTCTCGTTGACCTCCGAGGCTCTGTAGCAACTTCAACCGAAGTTTCATGATCATCATCATTAGCTTCCTCTCTAATTGGTGCAGGCACCACAGGAACTTCTTCCGGTGCTGCGCTACTCGCAATTTCGAGAGAAGGTTCGACAACCTCGTCGAGTTCTACTTTCCTTCCAGTCACTTCTTTCGAGAGAAATTCCTTCTCTAGAAAGGATCCATTCTTGGCAACGAAGATTTGGCCTTCGGATCTATGATAGAAGGTATACCCAATAGTTTCCTTATCCTATGAAGACGCATTTTTCCGCTTTGGGTTCAAGCTTGTCCGGCTGTAACTTCTTTACATAGGCTTCGCAACCCCAAACTTTAAGGAACGACAATTTAGGTTTCTTTCCAAACCATAATTCATACGGTGTCGTTTCAACGGATTTAGATGGTGCCCTATTTAAAGTGAATGCGGCTGTTTCTAATGCATAACCCCAAAATGATAGCGGTAAATCTGTAAGTGACATCATAGAACGAACCATATCTAAGAGAGTTCGATTACGACGTTCGGACACACCATTACGCTGTGGTGTTCCCGGTGTGTCAATCAGGAAAGTATTCGCATTTCTTCAAATGCTCCAAACTCGTAACTTAGATATTCACCTCCACGATCAGAACGTAGAAATTTAATCTTCTTGTTACGTTGATTCTCTACCTCACTTTGAAACTCCTTAAACTTCTCGAAAGTTTCGGACTTATGTTTCATGAAATAGATATACCCATATCTACTCAAATCATCCGTGAAGGTAAGAACATAACGATAACCACCGCGATGCTACACTCATTGGACCACACACATCGGTATGTATGATTTCTAATAAGTCCGTAGCTCGCTCCATCATACCAGAAAATGGATTCTTAGTCATTTTACCCATCAGACATGCTTCGCATCTATCAAGTGATTCGAAATCAAGTGATTCAAGAAGTCCATCGGAATGGAGGTTCTTCATACGCTTCACTCCAATGTGACCAAGGCAGCGATTGCCACATATAGGTCGAATTATCGCTTGATTTCAAACGTTTAGCCTCAATGTTATTAATGTGTGTATTTCCACTATCGAGATTCAACAAGAATAGACCATCTATCAAAGGTGCATGTGCATAAAACATATTACTCATATAAATCGAACAACCATTATTCTCGGACTTAAACAAGTAACCGTCTACAATAAACAAGATCCCGATATAATGTTCATGCTCAACGCAGCACCAAATAACAATTATTTAAGTATAAAACTAATCCGATGGTAGATGAAGGGTAGCGTGCGAGCGATCGCATCAACCTTTGATCCGTTTCCCAGCATCGTCACCTCGTTCTTCGCTAGCTTCCGTTTATTCGCAAAGACCTGTTTCGAGTTACAAAAATGAGCAACCGAACCAGTATCAAATACCCAGGCACTACTACGAGTACTAGTGAGATACACATCAATAACATGTATATCAGATATACCTTTCTTCTTGATGTTGCCGTTCTTCAAATCCGCCAAGTACTTTGGGCAATTCCGCTTCCAGTGACCTTCTCCCTTGAAGTAAAAGCACTCAGTATCAGGCTTAGGTCCAGCCTTGGTCTTCTTTGCCGGCGTGGTAACTTTCTTACCACCCTTCTTGAAGTGTCCCTTCTGCTTAGACTTGCCTTTCTTGAATTTGGTGGTCTTATTGACCAACAACACTTGGTGCTCTTTCTTGATCTCCACTTCTGCATACTTTAACATAGCAAACAGTTCTGGCAACTGCTTGTTCATGTTCTGCATGTTATAGTACATCACAAAGTTATTGTAACTTGGTGGTAGTGATTGGAGGACACGATAAATCCCCAAAGCATTAGGAATCACTATACCCAAGCTTTGAAGTTTGTTTGCGTGCCCAGACATCTTAAGCACATGCTCACTGACGGAGCTGCCCTCTTCCATCTTGCAGTTAAAGAACTTTTCAGAAGCCTCATAGATTTCAATTGCCGCATGAGTCTCAAAGATCAATTTGAGATCCTCGACAATATCATATGGGTCTGAATTCTCAAACCTTTTCTGAAGCTCCGATTCCAAACCATACAAGATAGCACACTGAACTATGGAGTACTGATTCTTCCGAGCGAGGTAAACATTCTTTACTTCATCGGAAGCATCAGCTGCAGGTGGGTCACCCAGCGGTGCATCCAACACATAGGTCAAATTACCAGCTGTGAGGACAATCCTCAAATTGCGGAACCAATCCACGAAGTTGCTTCCATTGTTTTTCAACTTTTCTTTCTCTAGGAACGCATTAAAATTGATGGTAGGGGCTGCCATTGATCTACAACATATTTGCAATAGTTTAGACTAAGTTTATGACAAATTGAGTTCAAATTAATAATAAAGTTAATCTAGGTGAACTCCCACTCAAAACAACATCCCTCAAATTGTTTTAGTGATCACACGAACCAAATCCACTACATCAACACCGATCATCACGAGAGTTGATATAGTTTCAATGGCAAACAATCGTCATGTTCATCATATCTACTATATGATTCATGCTTTACCTTTCGGTGATCCGTGTTCCGAGACCATGTCTGTACATGCTAGGCTCGTCAAGATCAAACCTTAGTTTCCGCATGAGCAAATCTGGCTTGCTCACGTTGTATACACTTGCAGAATCTAACACACCCGATCATCACGTGGTGCTTCGAAACAACAAGCTTTAGCAACGGTGCTAACTAAGGGTGAACACTTTATGACTTGAAATTCATGTGCATGAGGGATCATCTTATAATGCTACCGTCGTCTACTAAGTAATACAAGATGCATAAAGGATTAACATCACATGCAATTCAAAATATGTGATATGATATGGCCTTTCTTCTTTGTGCTTCCGATCTCCATCTGATCTCCATCATCACCGGCATTGCATCAAGGTCAATGACGCCTCTCCATGGTTGTCGTCCACCGGCTTCAACTATTACAACTACTTTGAATAGACACGCGGGTCTTAACATAAATTAAAGACAACCATATGGCTCACGGTTGCCAACTTACAATAAGGAACATTGGATACATTAAATATAATCACAATCATGGCCATATCACATCATGCACACAAAACAAAGTTAGACGCCTCTACTTTCTTTGCATATTTTACGTGGTTTGGGGCTTTCAATAAGTGTCGTTCTAACTTACGAACAAGAACCACAACATTGATACTAGTATTGTTGATCACCCGTTGTAAATTGGATCTTAACTATGCTAGGAGAAACAGGCACCATAAAGCCACTTATGCAATACAAGTTGCATGTCAAGCGTGGAGCAAGTCTCATGAACGATGTCATGTAAGGTTAGCGGGCCTTCATCCCAACATACCGCAAGATGCAAAGTACACAAGAAGCAATCAACAATAAAAGCATCAACGCCCACAATGACCATTGTGTTCTACTCGTGCAAGATCTACATATAGACACGGCTCGATACCCTTTGTAGGGTTTCGTAGCATGGAAAACAAAAATTTTCTATCGCATACAAACAAACAAGCCAAGATCTATCTACTAGATTGTAGCAACGAGTCGATGGAGTAACTTACCCTCGAAGATTCCAAAGTGTTTAACGAGAGGATTCGTGGGTGATGTAGTCGTACTCTTCCGATCTCAAGATCGTGAGCGATCCTTCCGCTGTGTTCCGGCAGCGCTCCTTGATCGGTCACACGTTGGGTACTCGTGAAGACCTTCCTCTCCCTTGTTCCAGCAGACAAGGAGGTTGTAGCACTCTCCTCATGATTCCGCAGACAACGGCGTGGTACCTAAGTAGAGGGAGATCTCATGCAGGCCTTAAGCCGGAGCGAGTATGGTGGAGTATGAGAGAGCTCCTCGGCGATCTAGGTTTTAGACACACCAAGGAGGAGAGGCTAGAGCCGGCGGATAGGGTTCCGGGGACCCCAAATCGGCGGCTAGGGCAAAACCCTAGGGGATGGCGGTGGCTATGGTGGTAGGCGCCAAGCTAGGGTTTGAGGAGAGGTACTTGTGTGTGCTAGGAGGGAGCCCTGCCCCTCCTTATATAGGTGGAGGGGCCGGCGGCCAAGGGGAGGGAGGGGAGTCCCTCCCCAACTCGGCTTGGGTGGTGCGCCGGCTTGGGGAGGAGGGACTCCCTCCCCAACTCGGTTTCAACCTCCTCCTCCTCTTTCCAAAACTTGTCGTTTGACTTTCAAACTAGCCGTTTGACTTTTCAATTTAGGATTTGAATAAACCCTTTATTTTGGACAGCGAAGACACTTAGTACATGATGCAATCATTCCAACTTGCAATGACACATTCATGTACCCCTTCCCCTCCGGAGTGCTGGACATTCCGGAACCTTCTAGAACATTCCTGATGAAAACACCGGAATCATTCCCCAACTCCGAAACGGAACTTTCCTTATATGAATCTTATTCTCCGGACCATTCCGGATCTCCTCGTGATATCCCGGATCCCATCCAAGACTCCGAAAAACATTCGGTCTCTTTCTCATTCATTCCATAACTACTCAAACAACGTCGAATCCTTAAGTGTGTCTCCCTATGGTTCGTGAATTATGCGGACATGATCGAGACACTTCTCCGAACAATAACCAATAGAGGAATCTGGAAATTCATATGGCTCCCACATATTTCTACGATTACTTTGCGATCGAATGAACCACTTACATACGATACCAATTTCCCTTTGTCTCACGATAGTTTACTTATCCGAGGTTATGATCGTCGGTATCTCTGCATACCTAGTTCAACCTCGTTACCGATAAGTATTCTTTTCTCGTTCCCGTGATATGTGATCCCTTGTGAGCCAGTCACATGCTTGCAAGCTAATTGGATGACATTCCACTGAGAGGGCCAAGAGTATATCTATCCGTCATATGGATGGACAAATCCCACTCTTGATCCATGTGTTTCAACCAATACTTTCCGAACACTCAATGCCACCTTTATAGCCACCCAGTTACGGTGTGGTGTTTGATGTCATCAAAGCATCCATCCGGTAAAGGTGATATGCATGATATCATGGTCGAAGGAATTAGGTTACTATGTATCAGAAAGCATATAGCAATTGAACTATTAAAATGACTTGATCTTTATGCTACGCTTATCTATAGGAGTATGTCCACCATATCATTCTCCTAACGATATGATCTTGTTGTTGATAACATCTCAATGTTCATGATAGGGAAACCATAATCATTCATCAACCAACAAGCTAGGGATGTATAGAGTCTATACTAGGGACTTCAAATTAAGTTTACAAATCACACAAGTATCAATGTTTCCTTGTTAATACTATTATAGCATGAATGTAAACATTTATCATAAACACAAAGATATAATAATAACTACATTTATTATTGCCTCTAGGGCATATCTCCAACACTCTTTCCCCGTGCTTGGTCCAGCAATTATAGTTGGGCATGAAACCTTTCATAATCTGGTGGCCGCGAATGATTTTCGAGGAAGAGTACTCCTTGTTGTTCCGACATTGAACACATGGACAACGTATAAAACCATTCTCTTTGTTTGCCATAGCCACATCAATAAATTTATCCACACCTTTCATATATCCGGCTACGCGCCGGTCACCGTACATCCATTCCCGACTGTTCATCTGCATCATATAAGTAAGTTTATCAAAAAACAGGACATCATAAATAGTGAAATGACCAATTCACATTGACACATGCATTGTATCAATGACAGAGAAAAGATAAGATTGCTAACCTCGATCGAGGAAAATAAAGAGGAGAAATCTCAAGTGCGTCTCAGACACCTTCTATATTTTTGTTCTATGAGAAATTGAACGGGATCATTCACTCAAACATTTCATCAAACACCTTGAATGCATGCATAGGGGAAAAAACTAGCACACCCCTCACACCTTCCACCAAGAAAAAACAGAGTGGAGGCTGAGGGCTGGGGCATTGCATTTATAGAGGGCGGGAGCATACGTCCCGGTTTATAACACAAACCGGGACTAAAGGTGTGTGCCACGCCACGTGGCTGATGCCTAACCTTTAGTCCCGGTTTGTGTTACAAACTGGGACGCATGACCCCTTACCAACCGGGATGCATTCCTCCGGGCCCCGTGCCCGCTTGAACCGGGACGCGTGCCAGCATTAGTCCCGGTTCGTGGCGCAACCGGGACTAATGCTCTTAGGGGGCGCGAACGGATGGCCTGTTTTCTACTAGTGATGCATGATGCAACAGCTAAGCTGGGGACTATGGGCACATGCATGGCTCCACCAAAAAATAAACACACAACCTATACATGACAATTACTCGTAACTACTAACCAATACCAACATCTAATAAGTTGTACTCCTTCCGTCCTAAAATAGATGTCTCAAATTTGACAAAATTTGAATGAATCTAGACACTATTCAGTATATAAATTCATCCAAAATTTAAAAAATCTAAGACATCTATTTTTCGACGGAGGGAGTATATCACATACACCTTCTTCTTGCCATGTACATGGATCAAAAACTTTGTACTCAAATACATAGCGGGAATCTATTCAAATAATGCACCATGATAAGTGGGATAAATATGAAGTGTTGTTAGCAAAACGAAATACTTTTACGAATCCAAGTTCAGTATGGATCCTATATTAAATCATACATCTCTGACCAACTTAAAGGTTGTGCATCTATAACAACACATAGCATAAATCATTGTGAGAAAAAACAACATTAGAACAATTGGCGCTTCAAAATGAACATAACATCGTCAACCAGATCATGGCAACCGCACTAGAAGTGATTAACAAGACGAAGGATTCAGAACAACGACAGAATAATGAATGGAACACAATGCACACATGAAGAATAACTAGGGATTAGTCGACGATTAACTGACCCGAGAATGGATAAAATGATGATCAAAGTGCAATGGAGAAGACGAAGAAGGGGCACACAAATATGTGCATCATCTGGCTTCCGTTGTGAAATTATTTTGTCTCTCGTCTGGTACCCTCTTTCTTGTTGTTTTAAAATAGCACAGGATCGATTGGAATTTGTAACCGCAATTATTGGTGGCCTTATTTCGGAGTGTTGGCAGTTAATTACAATGGTAGAAGAAGAGTTTGATGAAGAACCGACCCCTATCTTTTTTAGGAAAGAACCGCCCACTAGCTCCCATGACATTCATGCATAGGGAGTCACTGACATAACGAACAACCGAAACACCGTGCAACACATAAAAACGAAGGTACATACTTATAACCACAATCCAACAACAAATGGTCCTTTTGTTAGCCACTGGTCGATCAATATTACAAATGTAATATAGTAGCTTTTTCCTTAAAAGACCTAGGTTTAATCGAACCTTAGGAAACAATTACGATAGGTTAAATGGCGTATGCAAGACTTGCTAGTTTGCTTCAATATTCGTTTATCAGACTTTTCCAGTTTGCTTTTGTTAGTAGGGTTGTATCAATGGATGGAGATATGCCAGGGTTGAGGTTTCACCTCTAGCTATGCATATATATGGGATAGAGATAATAATAAACACCTTCATATGTAAATGATATAATATAGATAGGATTTGTGAGTAGCACATCCATAAATACTAAATCCCGTGCAAGCCACAGACATAGCATAAAGTCTCTTGGTTCAATTGTTATACCACGAAGCATAGGGCTATGAAGGATTATTTAGTAAAATAAAGACCAAAGCATTAAGATTAGTGATGATGTTGCTGTTGCTCCCAAGTGGATCACTAAATGACTACTATACTTTCCTTGTTGTCACTGGGTTTCACGGTAGGCGCCGTTTACCACACATCTCACCTCAAACCTTGATCATTAACACTTTTGGACACTAGATTTCATCCCTGATTGACTTGGTTGTGTAGGCAACATGTGATTCTCTCTTGATTTCTCTAGATTTCGTCTAAAAGAGTGATTTCCCGCACATTACAATTTAAAACAAGGATTTGCACATTTTTGCAATAATTAGTCATTAGTAGCAAGGCTAGATAGATATTTTATCAATTGCTTGTCTTATTATAAGATTAAACGCGAATAAAGATGGTATTTTCACAACCATAATATACTTCACTTATAACATACCACCCCTAACTAAGGTTACTAATATGTTTGGTAATTGGTTAAATGAGATGGATATAAAAAATAGAGCTAGGATATGTGTGAGTGTTTCAGCTTTATGTTGGTTCATTCGGACAAGCAGAAATAATATTATATTTAATAGACAAAGGGGTACAAAAAATTTGCAGGTTATTCGTCTCGCTGCGCATTGGATTCAACAGTGGCTTCTCTTACTCCCGAGGGATCAGCAGGGAGCATATGGTTACTAGATGCAACCGGCTGCTAACGGTTTCACATGACTTTTTTTCCTGTCTACTGGATGGCCACACGTTAATAGACTTCAAAATAGATAGCTTCTTGTTTCTTTTGATTTTTTTCTATGGTAGATATATACATGTCTCAACCTTAGTTAATCCTTCAATGTAATAAATTACTCTACCATACTATGCAATAAAAAATGTTGTGTGCATCGCTTGATGTAGAGGCCAGGGCTGCGTTCCCCATTTTAAAAATAAAGTTAACTTGGTTAAAGAAACCAAATCATAGAGGACCCTAACAATTTTAAAGGAGAATACTGGGCCAAATGATAATGGTGACTATGGTCCACATAATCTCATTGTATCTAGGGCGTCTAATCTTTTTGAAGATTTGGTAGAGGATGAAATGAAGGAACTAGAAAAACATTTGGATGATGTAGTTGAAAATCTGAAAGTTATGCGAATTAGGAAAAGGAGAGAAAGTAAAGAATATGATATGTCTAATGTTCGGTGGATCACGAAATTTAAAATTAAAAAATTTCACACTTGGATGCAAGTTTTATTAGACATGACTTGGGATAGCGAAGGATTTGGAGATCCTTCTGAACATTTGTTTATTCAGTTATTGATAAGGGACTAACGGTAATATTGTAACCCTCCATGCATCTTCCAGTTTCACAAAGCTTCGTAGCATGCATCTTCCATGAAGCATCACAACATCCAAAACACAAAGTATGGAGTTTGAACTCCACGAAACATTCTCGTCATTATTTTGGCCTCAACTTTCTTTTACACTGGTATGCGCAAATATACCTTCATGTTCCATCTTTCTACCAAATAATTTGTGTTCTATATATTTTTGAAATACCAAGTTAAGCTATGTTGGATAGTAACTTCCAAAAGACTTATCTAAGATGCTAGCTGCAAACTTTTTTGAGGTAACACACTAGGTGAGGTGCTTTGACCGTGGATCCCCAGTGATCTATGTATTTGAAAATAACAATCTATAATGGTATTTAAAGATTTAAAAATATCCAAAACAAATAGCGAGGATGCATACACACACTAATAGAAAAAGGTTCTTCGGTTCGGTCTAGAGTCTAACACTAGTTCCGATTTGTTACGAGCCGGGACTAGTATAAGCACTAGTCCCGGTTCAGACCGTTTTTTATGGCTAGAAGCCAAGTAAACTCAAGTCCCGGGTCGTTTCGGCCCTTTAGTCCTGGATCGTGATACGGCCCGGGACGAAAGAGGTTTGGGCACGGGCAACACTGTAACACCCTCAGAATCGGACCTATGCAAGTTTGAGAAAAATTCGCCAAACCCGCATAGAAACGATTCAAAGGTGTCCACCAGGCACTTTCGTGCGGGTGGAAAACGAAGTAATAACATTACACAACAGTCCTCGATGGGACCCACAGAACAGATATATATAACAGCGACTCAAAGAGTCAAGAATACAGATATATTATACAAAGATCCAAATCACCTTGAAAATGATAGAGCGTCCGACTACGGACAAGATGCAAATGGGGCTAAGAGCCCTGAAGAATAACCAATGGCGTCCATAACCCTGCCCAGGCCAAGCCGGAAGGGTAACCCTGCTAACGGCGTCGATCTCAAAACCTGCTTACACAAAAAGGGTGCCGACAGAGGGCAAAGAAAAAAGAAAAAGGAGCGTCAGTACTGAGGCCAGTACACGGCGAGGCTAGAATTCGGCGGTCCTCGCCTACATAGGTATGGTGGACTGAGCGGCAGCGGCAGCATGCACTAAACAATCTATAGAGACTCGATACACTGGCGTCAAACAGAGGGGGTAAGAAGGACCTATTCGGACCAACCTGATTCTATCATCAAACAAACCCATCCTGGCGTTTCCCCCTCGAGACCAATCGAGGAAGTCAACCGAGGAACTCACACAGTTGGCAGTTTTATTTATTCAGTTATAGTTGCGGCACTTTACTAGTCAGGTTTAAATAATCGTCCCGATAAAGTAAGCAGTGGGCACTTTTAGTTAACCATTCCGTTATAGTTGCGGTAATTACTAATCAAATACAGATAGCAGGATATAAGCCCAAAACCCAGCAGTTGTTGGTACTTTTATTCAGCCAATTCCGTTGTAGTTGCCATACTTACTAGTCAGGTACAATGGTCGCAAGCGACAACCAAACAAGCAATTGTGGGCAGTATTAATTAGCCATTCCGTTATAGTGAAGCTGATTACTAGTCATTATAAGTCAAATTTATAACAATAAACTTTAGTTATGCTTGTCTATGATCGAGATACTGTGCTCCAAGTCGTCCATATCCGCGGACACGGCTTTCAGAAAGTTTTACCCGGCCGGGGTGCACCAATAGCAACACACGCTCGATCAACCTCGGAAAAACCAAATCAAAACCCAACGAGGCTTTCACGACTGAACAATCACAGGATTCAGAATTATTTCAGGGGGCCACCCCTTAAGTAGATCCCGCAACGGAGTAAGCAAGCTCCGAGACGGCCTCAAGGTTGCGACAATGGCTGTAAGCGACTGGGAACCCGAAAGTGTGGCTGGGCTTGTCGATACCGCGTAAACATTCCGATCCTAAACAGTACAGTGTGCTCCTCGCACAATTTAAATACAGAAAGTAGCATGGCATAAGTACATGATCGTAAATAAAACCTCAAACTAGTTGTGGCCCCAAGAAATAAGACTGAATCAAGCTCTGGCTCAGGGGGGTCCCATATACCTCCCGGATGTGGATAGCGCGATAAATCAAGGAACAGGTATCAAGTACTCGGGGTCTTACGGGACACAAGTGGGCGTTCGGAAACCAAATATTATCTATCACCCACCGATGCCTCTGCTTATTTCAATTTTAGTTGTTAAACAGAAATTAAAGTGACGAGAAGTAAAACTAGAATCATCTCCAACATCAACATGCGGCAATACACCAGCAACTGCGGCATATGACGACACACATCAGCACTAGAGCAAGCAACTACGACGCGCAAGTCCAACTATCTACCAAACAACAGGTAATAGGATGTGTCCAAGGCAAATATATAGGGCTGCAAGGGACATCAAGGGTACGGAAACTAAAGCATCGCAACACAGATAGCAGTAGATCAACAGGAGGGAATAAAACACTATAAAAGTAAGATAGGTAGAAAGAGGGAGATGCTACTTTGAAAACATTGCGAAGGTTCAACCAAGATCGGGCGAAGATCACATCAACTCAACGACCTTATCCATGAAGAAGCAAAACACTAGAAGAGACACCGGATGCAATATTTAATACACGGCGGAAGATCGGCATGATGCATGCATGATGGATGGCATGGCAAAGCGATGCAATTAGGTCAAGATTAAGCGGAACCGGGGTCCCGACAATTAGTTAGGTGGTTCATGTTATTAAGGACCCCCGCAAATTAAGTGTTGTTTAGCAATGCAACAGATGGAACCGATTCGCTACACATGTTTAAATGAGGCCAATATGAGACTAGATTTGCCCGCATATGGGCCCCATATTTAATTATTAGGTGAAACGGCATAAGGCCCCCAAACCACAGGCAAGGATGCATGTATGAACAATTTAATATGCGACAAGTTGTGTTATGATATAAAATAGGGTTCGGGAAAAGGTTCACACATTAGGGTTCTCGACGTTCTTGGGGTTCCGGGGTTCGGGGTTCGGGGTCCAGGGTTCGACGGCCTCGGCGGGATCGTTCTCGGACTCCGGGGGTTAGGGTCTTGGCGTTCCGGAAGCGGACTTGGGTTTCGGTCGCCTCGAATTCGTTCTGGTCGGCAGTTCTTGGCGAGCATCGGGTCCGGACTTCGCCCGAACGGGTCTTCAGGGTCTCGACAACTTCGATTCTCTGTGGGCGACCTTGGCACTCGATGTCCGTGAAGTAGTACTTGTCGCCCTACCGTCTTCGGGTTCTCTCCATTCGGGTCCCTGTCGGAGTACTTGTCGTCCCCTGAAGGAGAGCTTGCGTCTAGGGTCTCGGCGATCTTGGCGCATCGAGGGTGTCGAGGAATCGGTACGGTCTTCGGATTCCGCGAGGGAGATCATGGCGTCGGGGTTTTCCGTGATGAAGATCTTGTCGAGGGTTCGGCTAGCGCCACCGGTTACGGTACGGTCTTCGGAGCTCGCGGGTTCTAGACGTGGTCCCACGGTCTCGGTGATCTCGTCGGTGCCATCCTTGGTCACACTGGCTCGTCCTTTGGAACGCCAACGCTTGGACGAGGACAACCACCCCGACGGAATCCCGGGCGTCTATGGCCCTCGAGCGAGGCAGCGGAGGTAGCGACGGTGGCGTTCATGGCGAAGCGGCGGCGAGGCGCTCGAGCGGAGGCGAAGGCAGGGCTCGGAGGTCGTCGGTCAGGGGAGCGGCGGTGACGGCCAGGTCAACGCGGGCCCGCACGGAGGAGGCGAGGCGGCACAGCGACGGAGGGCCGGGGCGGGTCACGGGCCTGCAGGGGGCGGCGGAGCAGGCCCGCGAGGAGGCGCAGGGACGCAGGCTCGGGGCCTGGCGCAGCGGGCCCGCAGGCCTTGGGATCTCGGGCGGCGCTGAGGCGGCTTGGCGGGCGGGAGAGCACGCTGGCGGGGCTCGCCGGCGCGGCGGCGGCCGGGCGGCAGCCAGCTTGTGGCGCGCCGAATCGAGGGAGGTCGGTCGCGAGACGGCGGAGGCCGGTGGTCTTGGTGGTTCTTTGGGGGCAGAGGCAGCAGCGGATGCGACGCGAGGCGGTGGAGGCCGCGTGAGCTCGGGAGGAAGGCCGAGGCGGGCGAAGGCGGCGGCAGCGGGAGCTGGGCCTGGGCTGGCAGAGGGCAGGCAAGGCGCGGCGTGAGGAGGCGTCTGGGGGTCGTCGGTGAGGAGAGGTGGTGGCGGAGGGGCCTAGGCGGCGAGCGGCGCCGGGAAGGAGCCTGGCTCGGCGGTGGCGAGGTTGGCGAGAGGCGGCGGCGAGGTTGGCGCGAGGAGGAGGGTGGCAGGCGGAGGGAGGGTCGTGGCGGGGAGCTTGGGGCGTGCGGGGTGTGCTTGCAGAGAGGAAGAGAGCCCAGAGGGAGAGGTCAGCGGGGGAAGGAGGGAGAGGAGGCAGGCGGGAAGAGGACAGGGGACGGGCGTGGGGCGTGGGGCGAGGTGGGTCCAGGTGCCAGGCGTAGGCGTGTGTGTGCGTCTGGCGGGGCCCGCGTGCAGGGAGGTGTGCGTGCGTGTGTTGCGTGGCGTGTGTGCCTGAGAGGTTTGGGCTGAGAGGGAGAGTGGGTTGAGTGGAGAGGGAGGCTAGGCCACGTGGCAGGTTTAGATTGGTCGGGAGAGGGGTAGCGAGGTGGCGGATGGGGATAGGCCGGGTGAGGTGGAGGGAAGGTTGGGTAGCTTTTTAGGTGGGTTTAGGATTAGATGGGGCTGGCAGGTTGGGCCGATTTAGTTTTTCTGGGGTGGTCGATCGGGTCAATCGGCCCGTTCGACTGCCCCTATTAAAATAATTTAAATTTTTATTTATTCTAATCGGGCCGTTTGCAACCCGACAGCAACAAACAAATTAAGTCCGGAGACCCGGGTTTTTTGCGTTTGAATAAAGATGAGGCGTTTGGAAAATAAAACGGGGTTTGCGACACTAGTTTTATGCAAACAACGCATGATGATGACGATGCAATGCACAAAATCAACGCGATTTTCTAGTAGTGGTTTTGCGGGATGCCACAATTCGACACCACTAACAATGGATCTCGCCCTCGAGATCCGCCTCATGGTACCGGAAGGAAGGTCGGCGATCTGCGTCTTCTCGCTTCGTGTAGATCCTCGCGACACCACTAACAAGAGGTCGTCGTCCGTGATCTTCGAGGAAACACTCCGGAAACAAAAGGACGAAGGTAGGGGTATCAACAAATAAGCCACCCCTAACTTCCGATGGATGGAGTAAAACTGCTGGATCCACTGATTCGATGTACAAGAGCGAATGATAAAAGTAGTCGGATGGTGATTAGTCCATCGCGCACCCAAACCATTACTCTGCACACGAATAGGCGGATTATGCAACCAACTCTCGGAATCAGACTGAAGATCTCGACAAGCGAGGTTCGGAACAAAGGAGGGATGCAGACTCTGCATCGGATCCGGCGTAGATGATGCCGTCGCATCGGAAAACACCGGATGGCACAAACAAAGAACAAAGAATGGTAACACCGTAGACGGATTTCTCAGGCAGCTTGAACACCGGATGGTAGAACACCGTTATCAGAGGAGGAAGCGAAACCCTGAAGGTACGACGGAAAACCCAACCACGAGAATTCCTGGACTCGAAGAAAGAGACGAGAGCGGATTCAAGACACGTAGGGGTAAGAGGAGAATAGCAGAGGGGTAAGGAATAAAATCAGACCTAATCGTAACTATCCAACCGATTTTCAAAAATAGTTTTGACACTCTACTTGACCGTTAGCTAGGTTATCCTACATTTGGACTTGTGGGTATCGCTGCTGAGCTCGATACCACTCTGTAACACCTCGAATCGGACCTATGCAAGTTTGAGCAAAATTCGCCAAACCCGCATAGAAAGCGATTCAAAGGTGCTCACCAGCACTTTCGTGCGGTGGAAAGCGAATAATAACATTACAACAGTCCTCGATGGGACCCACGTAGCAGATATATATAACTGACTCAAAGAGTCAAGAATACGATATATTATACAAAGATCCAAATCACCTTGAAAATGATAGAGCGTCCGACTACGGACAAGATGCAAATGGGGCTAAGAGCCTGAAGAATAACCAATGGCGTCCATAACCTGCCCGTGCCAAGCCGGAAGGGTAACCCTGCTAACGGCGTCGATCTCAAAACCTGCTTACACAAAAAGGGTGCCGACAGAGGGAAAAGGAAAAAGAAAAAGGAGCGTCAGTACTGAGGCTAGTACACGGCGAGGCTAGAATTCGGCGGTCCTCGCCTACATAGGTATGGTGGGTGGCGGCGGCAAGATGCACTAAACAATCTATAGAGACTCGATACATCAAGGCGTCAAACGAGAGGGTAAGAAGGACCTATTCGGACCAACGATTCTATCATCAAACAAACCCATCCTGGCGTTTCCCCCTCGAGACCAATCGAGGAAGTCAACCGAGGAACTCACACAGTTGGCAGTTTTATTTATTCAGTTATAGTTGCGGCACTTTACTAGTCAGGTTTAAATATCGTCCCGATAAAGTAAGCAGTGGGCACTTTTAGTTAACCATTCCGTTATAGTTGCGGTAATTACTAATCAAATACAGATAGCAGGATATAAGCCCAAAACCCAGCAGTTGTTGGTACTTTTATTCAGCCAATTCCGTTGTAGTTGCCATACTTACTAGTCAGGTACAATGGTCGCAAGCGACAACCAAACAAGCAATTGTGGGCAGTATTAATTAGCCATTCCGTTATAGTGAAGCTGATTACTAGTCATTATAAGTCAAATTTATAACAATAAACTTTAGTTATGCTTGTCTATGATCGAGATACTGTGCTCCAAGTCGTCCATATCCGCGACACGGCTTTGAAAGTTTTACCGGCGGGTGCACCAATAGCAACACACACTCGATCAACCTCGGAAAAACCAAATCAAAACCCAACGAGGCTTTCACGATGAACAATCACAGATTCGAATTATTTGGGGCCACCCTTTGAGTAGATCCCGCGAACGGAGTAAGCAAGCTCGAGACGGCCTCAAGGTTGCGACAATGGCACATGGCGGCGAGAACCCGAAAGTGTGGTTGGGCTTGTCGATACAGTAAACATTCCGATCCTAAGCGATGCAGGTGCTCCTCACAATTTAAATACAGAAAGTAGCATGGCATAAGTACAGGATCGTAAATAAAACCTCAAACTAGTTGTGGCCCCAAGAAATAAGACTGAATCAAGCTCGCTCGGGGGTCCCATATACCTCCCGGATGTGGATAGCGATAAATCAAGGAACAGTATCAAGTACTCGGGGTCTTACGGGACACAAGTGGGCGTTCGACCAAATATTATCTATCACCCACCGATGCCTCTGCTTATTTCAATTTTAGTTGTTAAACAGAAATTAAAGTGACGAGAAGTAAAACTAGAATCATCTCCAACATCAACATGCGGCAATACACCAGCAACTGCGGCATATGACGACACACATCAGCACTAGAGCAAGCAACTACGACGCGCAAGTCCAACTATCTACCAAACAACAGGTAATAGGATGTGTCCAAGGCAAATATATAGGGCTGCAAGGGACATCAAGGGTACGGAAACTAAAGCATCGCAACACAGATAGCAGTAGATCAACAGGAGGGAATAAAACACTATAAAAGTAAGATAGGTAGAAAGAGGGAGATGCTCGCCTGAAAACATTGCCGAAGGGTTCAACCGAAGATCGGGGCGAAGATCACATCAACTCAACGACCTTATCCGCGAAGAAGCAAAACACTAGAAGAGACACCGGATGCAATATTTAATACACGGCAGAAGATCGGCATGATGCATGCATGATGGATGGCATGGCAAGGTGCGATGCAATTAGGTCAAGATTAAGCGGAACCGGGGTCCCGACAATTAGTTAGGTGGTTCATGTTATTAAGGACCCCCGCAAATTAAGTGTTGTTTAGCAATGCAACAGATGGAACCGATTCGCTACACATGTTTAAATGAGGCCAATATGAGACTAGATTTGCCCGCATATGGGCCCCATATTTAATTATTAGGTGAAACGGCATAAGGCCCCCAAACCACAGGCAAGGATGCATGTATGAACAATTTAATATGCGACAAGTTGTGTTATGATATAAAATAGGGTTCGGGAAAAGGTTCACACATTTGGGTTCTCGACGTTCTTGGGGTTCCGGGGTTCGGGGTTCGGGGTCCAGGGTTCGACGGCCTCGGCGGGATCGTTCTCGGACTCCGGGGGTTAGGGTCTTGGCGTTCCGGGAAGCCGGACTTGGGGTTTCGCCTCGAATTCGCTCGTCGGTGCAGTTCTTGGCGAGCATCGGGTCCGGACGCCCGGAACGGGTCTTGGTCTCGACAACCCGATTCTCGTGGCGACCTTGGCACTCGATGTCCGTGAAGTAGTACTTGTCGCCCTACCGTCTTGGGTTCTCCATTCGGGTCCCCGCCGGAGTACTTGTCGTCCCCAAGGAGAGCTTGCGTCTAGGGTCTCGCGATCTTGGCGCATCGAGGTGTCGAGGAATCGGTACGGTCTTGGATTCCGCGAGGAGATCATGGCGTCGGGGTTTTCCGTGATGAAGATCTTGTCGAGGGTTCGGCTAGCGCCACCGGTTACGGTACGGTCTTCGGAGCTCGCGGGTTCTAGACGTGGTCCCACGGTCTCGGTGATCTCGTCGGTGCCATCCTTGGTCACACTGGCTTGTCCTTTGGAACGCCAACGCTTGGACGAGGACAACCACCCCGACGGAATCCCGGGCGTCTATGGCCCTCGAGCGGAGCGAGCAGAGGTAGCGACGGTGGCGTTCATGGCGGGCGAAATCGCTGTGAGGCGCCGAGGCGGCGAGGCTCGGAGGTCGTCGGTCGAGGAGGCGGTGTGGCCAGGTCGCCAGGCCCGCCTGGAGGAGGCGAGCAGCGGCGGAGGGCGGGTCAGGTCTGCTGCAGGCGTGAGCAGGCCCGCGAGGCGCAGGACGCTGGCTCGGGGCGCTTGGCGCGGCAGCGGAGCCTTGCTGGGATCTGGCGCGAGGCGGCTTGGCGGAGCTTGGCGGCGAGGAAACGCTGTTGGCGGGGCTCGCGGCGGCCGTGACGGCAGCTTGCAGCGCGACGCAGCCGCAGAACCGAGGAGGTCAGGTCGCGAGACGAGCGAGGGCGCCGGGTGGTTCTTTGGGGACGCGGGCGGCGGCAGCGGATGCGACGCTGGAGGCGGTGGAGCTCGGAGGAGGAAGGCCGAGACGGCGGCGGTGGGTGGAGGCGGGCAGGCCACAGGCGGCCGTGGCGAGGAAGGAGGCGTCTGGAGGGTCGTCGGTGAGAGAGGTGGTGGGAGGGCCTAAGCGGCGCCTGGAAGGAGCCTGCCGGCGGTGGCGAGGTTGGCGAGGCGGCGAGAGGTTGGCGCGAGGAGGAGCAGTGGCGGTCAGGGGCGGGGAGCTTGAAGCGGCGTCTGGGGGTGTGCTTGCGAGAGAGGAAGAGCAGAGGAGAGGGAGGTCATGGGGAAGGAGGGAGAGGCAGGCGGAAGGAAGGGGACGGGGCGTGGGGGCGTGGGGCGGTGGGTCCAGCAGTGGCCAGGCGCAGTGGCGTGTTGTGTGCGTCTGGCGGGGCCCGCGTGCAGGGAGGTGTGCGTGCGTGTGTTGCGTGGCGTGTGTGCCTGAGAGGTTTGGGCTGAGAGGGAGAGTGGGTTGAGTGGAGAGGGAGGCTAGGCCACGTGGCAGGTTTAGATTGGTCAGGGGAGAGGGGGTAGCTGAGGTGGCGGATGGGGATAGGCCAGGGTGAGGTGGAGGGTAGGTTGGGTAGCTTTTTAGGTGGGTTTAGGATTAGATGGGGCTGGCAGGTTGGGCCGATTTAGTTTGTCTGGGGTGGTCGATCGGGTCAATCGGCCCGTTCGACTGCCCCTATTAAAATAATTTAAATTTTTATTTATTCTAATCGGGCCGTTTGTAACCCGACAGCAACAAACAAATTAACTCCGGAGACCCGGGTTTTTGCGTTTGAATAAAGATGAGGCGTTTGGAAAATAAAACGGGGTTTGCGACACTAGTTTTATGCAAACAACGCATGATGATGACGATGCAATGCACAAAATCAACGCGATTTTCTAGTAGTGGTTTTGCGGGATGCCACAAACACCCTTTAGTCCCGGGTCGTACGAAGCGGGACTAAAGGGGTGTTGGCCGCGGCAGAAAACTTAAAATGGCTATAACTTTTGCGTACGATATCGAAAAAATATACAAACTATCAAAATGTGCGGAAAAAATTGTGAGTTCGATTTCATCAGCCTTAGCCCGTTTTGGATTATTTTAGATTTTTAAAATTCGAAAAGGAAAAAAAGTTATTTAAAAAATTATTTTTTTGCAATTTTATTTATTCCATATTTGGATTTCTCACATTTTTATGATAATTATGGATATATTATTTTTCGAATTTCGATTTACAGATTTAAAGATATTATTTATGCCATATTAAATGAATACATGGCAAAAAATGAATAAAATATTATTTTATTTATTTTTTTACTTTCATTGGATTAAAATATTATTATTACTTATTTATTGTTGTTTACTAAAATAGTTGTTTGTAATTTCAAAAAATAAAGATGTATGCATATTGATATGAGCTAATAGGATTGATATGGTAGTGTTGACAACAAGATATAAATGGGCTTCACGCAAGAACATCCT
The DNA here is from genome assembly GCA_030063025.1 of Avena longiglumis. Lineage (NCBI taxonomy): Eukaryota > Viridiplantae > Streptophyta > Magnoliopsida > Poales > Poaceae > Avena > Avena longiglumis. The sequence goes on from CP125978.1 coordinate 173,694,114, forward strand.
GATGAAACAAAGAAGTTAAGCATGCTGATGGTGAAGTAGTGCTAGGATAGGTGATCGACTGTGAAGTTTGACCATAAGTGTAATTTGACCTAGTATTAAATATACTTAGTACTAAAATAGTTCCAAGCGAGAGGATTATGAGTCAAACAATTCAAAAGTTTAAGAAAATTTTTGAAAAAGAAATTCGATTTTTTTAAAAAATATAAAAAAAAATCTTTAGTCCAGGGCCGTATTCAGGTCCTTCATCCCCCGCTGCAAAAACAGCCATGCAGTGGCCTCTAGTCTCGGGTTGTAAAAAACCGGGACTAGAGATAGGGGGCCTTTAGTCCCGATTTCATAGTCCCGGGTACAAAACCGGGACTAAAGGCCCTTACAAATCAGACTATATGTCCTTTTTCCACTAGTGACATGTTATCTATATGTGTACCGAGTTTTTCTAGATAATAAGTTTTACTCTATGTTACGGAAAAATTACAAAATCATGGATCTGGAAAGGTAAAAAAGAAATCTCTCATCAAAACATCTTTTTTTACAGGCCCACATATGAAAAAGTAATTTGATACAAGTTTGTCCGTGCATACTAACCATGCATATGTACATGTATGTTTTTTCTAAGTTTTTGGAGACCTGGAAAAAAAATGAAATTTTCATTTTTTTTAAACCTAAGATCATTGGATCTCGGGAGTTATATGTGACAACACTATATTGCTAATGAAATTTTGGAATTTTTAATTTATGTTCTACTATTTTATATTAAATGAGTGTATAGTATTTCTATTTTATGGACAAATTTTGACTACATGTATATAAAAAAATCCTCTGCATCGAAGAAAAAAAATATTTATCATGGCGTGAAAATGAAAAGAATAGATCCTTTTACAAAAATGGGTTGCTTCATTTGTTTTTTCCTGAAAAAGATAAAAAAGCTTTAGATACCTATTCGGCCGTAACCTTATTGGGCCATGTCTTGGCCTCGGTTGCCATGGCCTGGTTAATGGCAGTTTGTACCGTTTATAGTGCATGATACTTTTCTTATTTCGTCACATAAAGTGTCATGGATCAACTTGTTTGCACTAATGTTGAAGCATGGAGCTGGCTCTGTGGACAACTACGAACAAACATACTATTCAGATTCAGGAGATTATTCGTATGCATCCATTTGATTATTTTTCTCTTTCACAGGTTGATCTTCATGCAGCTTTGGATGTCATGAGCAAGAGACGGAGATGAGGGGCAATCAGGGATGCTCTAAAAGAGTGGTTAAGCTTTTCTTGTCATTCCATTTTACTGGATCTGTAACCGTAACTAATAAACTCCTTATTTATGCATTGTTGTTTGCTGTAAGACTTTGGTTGGTTTGTTCGGGCATCATGCTAGCCAGGGTTGCAAGCGGCGTCCCGCTTAAGCAATTCCTCTACAACTAAGCTATTTACTCCGACCCATATTAATTGACTTGGATTTGTTAAAATTTAGATAAATCTATATATTAAATAATGTGTAAATTCATCCAAATCTAGATAAATTTGAGTCAACTAATATAGGTCAGAGGGAGTAACTGATTTTGACTAGCTAGGGAGCGGGCCGCCTGGATTGGCGCCATGCTCTGCATCCCTATTAGGCTATTATTAGCCGCCCGGACTGCCAAAAATGATCTTTGGCGAATTGATCTAGGCAATGTTCTACAAAAGTGTTTATATAGCTAGCATGATTACTTTTTTTTCCCAATTCGATAAAACTTTCGATACAGGAGTTGTAGTCTGTTTTGTGATTCTTGAACAATTCTGTCAGTAGGAAGTTAAATTGATTTTGTCGATGCAGCTCCGGAAGTCCGGTTACGTGATTTTGTAACTGATGATGCTGCGCCTGTGATCGAGTGCATGCATGCATGCATAAGCCATTCATCATCTGTTAAAAGTCAGACAGAATACACCTAAAACACGCAAACACAAGATTTTGTCTAGTGGTGGAGTGACGATCAATGAAGACGTACGTCCTCTACGGAATACGCGAACGCGAGATTATTATACAGTCTATCTATTGGTAGACACTAGACAGTACAGTACCTCTAGGGCGTCCTATACGTAATCGTTCACGTCAGATGAATCTAGTTCGCGCTCGATCGGACTTCCAGCTAGCAACTAGCTCGGTCATGACGTGACGTACTACTTGCTGCTCTCACGGCCGGAGCGCGCGCGAACGTTGAAGCAAGCGCGGGAAACAGATCTGCCCGCGCGGCGGCTGGGCTGGGCTGGCCGCGAGCACATGCAGCTCAGTAGCTTTGCCGGCACAACATAACGGCTTGCACGTAATGCCTAGTTGAGCCCGATCGACGACCGACCCGATCGAGAAGGCAAATTCTGACTTGATTTAGGAGCACGTACATACGTATACAAAGCCAGCTATCTTGCATGGATGCGACGCAATAGCACTATAAGTAGCAGTACGTAGGAGACGCTGAGTACTCAGTCAGCTCCTCACATTCCCCAAGCAAGCTCGCCATGGCTTCGTCCGCTAGCTTGCGTTGCTCATTCCTTGCGCTATTATTCCTCGTCTTCTCGGGAGCAAGCGGGCAGCTCAGCCCCACGTTCTATGCCACCACCTGCCCGAGCCTGGAGTCCGTCGTGCGCGACGCCACGTACCAGGCCGTCCTCAACGAGCAACGGATGGGCGCCTCCCTTCTCCGCCTCCACTTCCATGACTGCTTCGTTCAGGTATCCATCGGTCCCTTAACAACAGGGTGTGATAATGCATTTGGCTCTTGTTCATGCATTATTGTGAAAGATCGATTCTTTAATTAACGTTAACAGGGGTGCGACGGATCGGTTCTTCTTGACGACGCCCCGGGCTTCGTGGGCGAGAAAACCGCCTTCGGGAACGTCAACTCCGTCCGCGGCTTCGAGGTCATGGACACAATCAAGACCAAGGTGGAGGCCGCCTGTCCGGGCGTTGTCTCCTGCGCCGACATCCTCGCCCTAGCAGCACGCGACAGCACCGTTAAGGTACGTGTGCACAGAAACAGTGCCATGGTAAATAAAATGGTCAGATGCCCATATATAACTAACAGAGCATATATATATCACGAGTCGTTTCGCAGCTCGGCGGGCCAACCTGGACGGTGCCGCTGGGCCGGCGCGACTCGATGACCGCCAGCAGGGACCTAGCGAACGCCGACCTCCCGCCGCCGTTCTTCAACATCAGCGGGCTCATCGCCGGGTTCGCCAAGAAGGGCTTCACCGCGCGCGAGATGACGGCGCTCTCCGGCGCGCACACCGTCGGCTTCGCGCAGTGCCAGAACTACCGGGACCGAATCTACAACGAGACCAACATCGACCCCCTGTTCGCTCAGGGCCTCAAGACCGGGTGCGCCTCCGCGGGCCACGCCACCGACGCCAACCTCGCGCCCTTCGACGGGCCCACGGAGCTCGTCTTCGACAACAGCTACTACGATAACCTCGTCAACAGGCGGGGCCTCATTCACTCGGACCAGGAGCTGTACAACCCGGGCGGCAAGCAGTCGCAGGCTATGGTGGTGAGCCAGTACAGGTCGAGTAGCACCACCTTCTTCAATGAGTTCGCTGCTGCGATGGTGAAGATGGGGAAGATCACCCCGCTCACAGGAAACGACGGACAGATCAGGCTCAACTGCAGGCTGGTCAACACCTGATGACCATTCACGTTATTATCAGCTAATTATATACGGAACCTCTGTAATGCGACTAGTAGTAGGTGATAAACATATTATTATTTCACCTCTGTAATAACTGCATGCCACTTAATTTCACCTTATACGGTGTTCCCGATTGTATTTTCTCATGTAACTTTGATCATCAATACAAATTCAATATTGTACTATCATATTTTTGGATGGCACGTAGTCTAGTTTTCATATCGATCAAACTAGTTGGCGGTATTCATGCATGATATACTGGAGTTCAACCATATAATGAATAGACTTGAAATCTTAGCATATCTTTTTCCCTATTACTCCCTACATCCCAATTTATATTGCATATAAGTTTTTATCAAAATCAACTTTATAACGTTTGATCAAATGGTTTAACACAAATATGAACCTATACAATGCCAAATTAATATTATTATAATTGGCATAAAATATATTTTTATATTATATACATTTCGTATCATACATATTTATATTACTTTATATATTCTTTGTCAAACTTTGCAAACTTTAACTTGCACGAAAAATTATGCGCAACATATTATGAGATAAAGGGAGTATATCCAGCGCACTTACATAGACAGTTTGCAATAATGAGTAGTACGGCGCATCGGAATGTATCATAAGTCGGAACCGCGGAGCGCGGAAGCCTATACTTCTAGTGAAATAATATTACTTCCTTTAGCGTCAATTAATCGTTGTCGATGTAAAGGAAATTGCCTTGGTAAGCGTGATATTACTTCCTCTTAGCGTCACATTGTAAACCCTCAAGTAGATGAAGACTTCGAGGTGGTACACTAGTAGAAAACAGGCCATCCGTCCACGCCCCCTCAGAGCACTAGTCCCGGTTGCGCCACCAACCGGGACTAATGCTGGCACGCGTCCCGGTTGGAGCGGGCACGGGGCTAGGGGGCATGGGTCCCGGTTGGTAAGGGGGCATGCGTCCCGGTTGGAGCCACCAACCGGGACTAAAGGTTTAACCCACAACGAGGCGTGACGCACCTTTAGTCCCGGTTCTTGGCTCCAACCGACTAAAGATGCCTGCCCTCTATAAATGCAACGCCCAGCCCCCTGCCTCCACTCTCTTTTTCGAATGGTGTAAGGTGTGAGGGTGTGTGCTAGTTTTTCTCATGCATGCATTGAAGGTGTTTGTTGAAATGTTTGAGTGAAAAATCCAGTTGAATTTCTCATAGAACAAAAATATAGAAGGTGTCCAGACGCACTTGAGCTTTCTCCTCTTTATTTCCCTCGATCGAGGTTAGCAATCCTATCTTTTCTAGGTCATTGATACAATTCATGTGTCGGTGTGAATTGGTTATTTCACTATTTACGATGTCCTGTTTTTGATAAACTTACTTATATGATGCGGATGAGCGGTCGGGAATGGATGTCGGTGACGGCGGGTAGCCGGGTATATCAAAGGCGTGGATAAATTTATCGATGTGGCTACGGCAAACAAAGAGAATGGATTTATCGTTGTCCATGTGTTCAATGTCGGAACAACAAGGAGTACTCTTCCTCGAAAATCATTCGCGCCACGATTATGAAAGGTTTCATGCCCAACTATAATTGTTGGACCAAGCACGGGAAAGAGGGGTTATGATGGAAGATGGTGAAGAAGAAGATGATGATAACAACTATCATCATATGTTTCTGAATACGGTGATATCGCTATGGAAGACAATGGAGAGGAAAAGGTGAAGAACGGGCATCGGATGAGCCGTGATGAACTTGGTAGGGTCATTTCGATGCAAAGCGAGACCGTGAAACAGAAAATGAGAAGTTGAAGTTAGAGGGCATGTTAGAAGATCACAAGAAATTGTTGTACCCAAATTGTGAAGATGGCAGCACAAAGCTCGGTACCTGCTTTGGAATTGTTGCGATGGAAGGCGAGTGTGGTCTAACCGACTCCTCATTTGAAAAGATGCTGAAAATAATGAAGCCAAGTTTCCAAAACATAACGAACTTCCGAGAGTACCTACGAAGCAAAGAAGACTCTCTGTCCTGGGATTAGATGTGCAAAAGATACATGCATGCATTAATGACTGCATCCTCTACATGATAAGGAGTATGAGAATTTAGATAAATGCCGGTATGCAGCGTTGCGGTATAAGATCGACGAGATGACCTGGTGATGTTGAGGGAGAGCCCCTCCTAAGAGGGTTCCTGCTAAGGTTATGTGGTATGCTCCTATAATACCAAGGTTGAAACGCATGTTCGAAACAAAGAGCATGCCAGGTTGTTGCGATGGCACAAATAAGACCGTAAGAAAGACGGGAGTTGAGACACCTCACTGATGGGTCACAATGGAGAAAAATCGAGAGAGACTTCCTGCACTTTGCAGTGACGCAAGGAACTTATGGTTTGGTCTAAATACGGATGGCATGAATCCTTTTGGGGAGCAGAGCTGCAGTCCACAGACCTGGCCCGTGACTCTATGTATCTACAACCTGCCTCCTTGGTTGTGCATGAAGCGTAAGTTCATTATGATGCCGGTGCTCATCCAAGGCCGAAGCAACCGGGCAACGACATTGGCGTGTACCTTAGGCCATTAGTTGAAGAACTCTTACAGTTGTGGGGCAAACCAGGTACGTGCGTGGGATGAGAACAAACAGAGCCATTTAATCTACGAGGGTTGTTATTCAGAACCATCAATGATTGGCTCTCTTAGTAACCTTTCGTGACGCACAAACAAAGGATATAAGGCATGCACCCACTGTTTAGATAAGACCGAAGGTACATATTTGCATAAATGCAAGAAGGTTGTGTACCTAGCGAATCGACGATTTCTTCCGACCAATCATCCCGTAAGAAAGAAAGGCAAGCATTTCAAAGGTGAGGCGATCACCGGAAGAAGCCTGAACTCCCACCGGTGATGATGTATTTGGTATGGTCAAGGACATAGAAGTAATCTTTGGAAAGGGTCCCGCGGTCAATCAGTTCGAACGACGTCGCTACAGTGACGCACCCATGTGGAAGAAGAAATCTATATTTTGGGAGCTGCCATATTGAAAGTCCTGCGTGTCCGCTCTTCAATCGACGTGATGCACGTGACGAAGAATCTCTGTGTGAACCTGCTAGGATTCCTAGGCGTGTATGGGAAGACAAAAGATACACCGGCACGGAGGACCAACAAATTATGAAAGACCCAAAGAACATGCATACAGATAACAAGACGGATAAAGGGCGTCACTTAAGTCGTGCACTATGCTCTTACCAAAGCAGAAGGAAATCTTTTTGAAGTCCTTTACAGATCAAGGTGCCGGGCTTCTCATCTAATATAAAGGGATAATAAATATGGCAGAGAAAAGTTCCAAAACCTGAAGTCTCATGATCATCACGTGATTATGACGCAGATTGCTTCCGATTGCATTGAGGGGCTTCTACCGAAAATGTTCGAGTACCCATTGTGAAGCTGTGCATTCCTCAATGCAATATCTCAGAAGGTAATCAATCCAGATATTCTGCCAAGGTTACAGAAGGATGTGGTACAATGTCTTGTTAGTTTTGAATTGGTGTTCCCACCATCCTTCTTCAATATTATGACGCATCTCCTGGTTCATCTAGTGGAAGAGATTGCCATTCTCGGTCCGGTATTTCTGCACAATATATCCCCTTTGAGAGGTTCATGGGAGTCTTAAAGAAATATGTTCATAACCGTTAGACTGTAAGGAAGCATCTCCAAGGGATATGGAACAGAGGAGGTCATTGAGTTTTGTGTTGACTTTATTCCTGACCTTAAGCCGATTGGTGTTTCTGACTCGCGGCATGAGGGAAGACTAAGTGGAAAAGGCACGCTGGGAAAGAAAGCAATGATATGTAGGGACGGAGATTCTTTCACTAAAGCACACTACACAGTTCTACATAATTCCACCTTGGCAGCTCCGTATATGGAAGAACACAAGAATATTGTACAAAAACCCGGGAAGCCTGAATCATGGATTACAGATGAACACATGAAGTCAGCCGGTGGTTGGATGCGACACATCTCTTGAATGACACCACTGTTGGAGATCAGCTATACTTGTTGGCACGTCACCATCTTCTCGTATTGAATTTCCAAGGGTACAAAATAAATGGGAATACATTCTACACGATCGCCCAAGATAAAAGAGCACCAACCAAAATAGTGGTGTCCGCTTTGATGCAATAGACGAGAATGGACAAAAGGACACATATTATGGTTACATAGAGGAGATATGGGAACTAGACTATGGAGTCTCTTTTAAGGTCCCTTTGTTTCCGCAAATGGGTCAACCTGAATGGGGAAGGGTAAAGATAGACCAGTTATGCGGAATGACAACAAAGGATCTCAACAATCTTGGTTATAGAGATGAACCATTCGTCTAGCCAATGATGTGTCTCAGGTTTTCTATGTGAAGGACATGTCCTCCGCATCAAAAAAAAGAAAAATATGCAAACGAATACATCATATGATGATCCAAAGCGTCACATAGTTCTTTCAGGAAAAGAAACATCGGGAATCGAGGGCAAGATGTACATGTCGGAAGATTATAATAAGTTTGATGAAATTCCGCCTTCACAAAGGAAAACTGACCCAAGCATTCCGTTAAGTAAAGAAGATGCTCCATGGTTACGTCTGAAGCGGTCATAAGGAATGACATATGCCAAGAAGTTCATGCTCATATTATGTAACTCTAGTTCATGTCTTTCGCGGTTTGTGGCTTGACCAAGGATATCTTTCGGTTTGTGGCCTTTAGTCCCGGTTTTGTAGTCTCGTTTTTAATATTAATAAATGTCTTGAGTGTTAGTCCCATTTTGTGGCTGGACCGAGTGCCTCTATGACCGGTTTCGGAGATGCCGGAGGACTGGCTCGTCAAGATCTCCTCAAACTGGCCGCAGTGGTGTCCCTGCTCTCGAAACATCTTGCAGCTTGTAACTTCACTAACTAGATCAATACGCCTCAGAGCTAACTAATTTCACATATTAGGGAGTGCCTCTATGACCAGTTTCTCGGAGATGCCGGAGGACTGGGCTCCGTCGGCATCTCCCTGAAACTGGCCGCAGTGGTGTCCCTGCTCTCGAAAACCATCTTGCAGCTTGTAACTTCACTAACTAGATCAATACTCCTCGGAGCTAACTAATTTCACATATTAGGGAGTGCCTCTATGACCAGTTTCTCGGAGATGCCGGAGGACTGGCCCGTCAGCATCTCCCCGAATCGGCCGTAGTGGTGTCCTCGCTTCTAAAACCATCTTGGAGATGCCTCAAACTGGCCGCCGAGGACTGGACTCACAAGGATGCATATTTATAGTACAAGCAGCTCGGCATAATGTCGACACTCACGACATAATGTCGACACTCACCCCTATTATTAGTGTTGACTCATCTTTAGTCCGGTTGGTGTCTCCAACCGACTAAAGGTTCATCTTTAGTCCCGTTGGTGACACCATCCGGGACAAGGTACAAGCCGCACGACATAATGTCGACACTCACCCCTATTATTAGTGTTGTTCCTGCCCACATCGCCGAATCCCTTTAGTCCCGGTTTGTGACTACATCCGGGACTAAATGTGTTGAACAATGATCATGTGTGTGTGGACATTGGTATGTAGAACAATGTTGCAGAGGAAGTTTTCCTTTTCGTCGCACGAAAAATCCCTTTTCCATTTTCCGAGCGCAAAAAATCGGTAGTTTTGTGAAGTAACCACAAAAATGCTGTTTCAGAATGCTACCGTCCTATTTTCCTAAAATACTAGACCACCATACATGGACTATCTCCCAACCGGGACATCTCAAACCTTTTCGTCCATCCCGGGTAAAAAGGACAAATGTCTGCCGAATCGGCAGAAGTGGGTCCGGTTTGTACTACAGTACATGATCTATCGCCCGTGATTTTTGAAAAATCATTTTAGACTCGCAATATGTGGTTTCTTCAGAGATCCAATGCAATTTCTAACAATGCCCGCCCCTATCTTCATGCACACCGTTCGACCATAGTTAGAAATTCAAATAATTCAAAACGGGCATAATAAATTCAAAAAATCCGAACAATGAAAATCCTTCGTGGTGTCATATTATGTTACATAGTTGAAAGGAAAAATACCAGACTTGGTATATTGATCATGTTTCGAAAAAACCTTCACAAAATGACCTATCATGTTCGAGGTTTCATGGCTTTCGGTCCAAATGACCGATGTTATGTGCTGAATCACGGCATAGTTTGTGATGTTGTGCCCATATTATGCATGTGTGTGGACATTGGTATGGAGAACAATGTTGCAGGAGGAAGTTTTCCTTTTTGTCGCACGGAAAAGCCCTTTTCCATTTTCCGAGCGCAAAAACGGGTCGTTTGTGAAGTAACCACCAAAATGCCGTTTCGAATGCTACCGTCCTATTTTCCTAAAATACTAGACCACCTTACATGGACTATATCCCAACCGTGCATCTCAAACCTTTTCGTCCATCCCGTAAAAGGACAAATGTCTGCCGAATCGGCAGGAAGTGGGTCCGGTTTGTACTACAGGTACATGATCTATCGCCCGTGATTTTTTGAAAAAATCATTTTTAGACTCGCAATATGTGGTTTCTTCAGAGATCCAATGCAAGTTCTAACAATGCCCATCCCCTATCTTCATGCACACCGGTTCGACCATAGTTAGAAATTCAAATAATTCAAAACGGACATAATAAATTCAAAAAAAATCCGAACAATGAAAATCCTTCGCGTGGTGTCATATTATGTTACATAGTTGAAAGGAAAAATACCAGACTTGGTATATTGATCATGTTTCGAAAAAACCTTCACAAAATGACCTATCATGTTCGAGGTTTCATGGCTTTCGGTCCAAATGACCGATGTTATGTGCTGAATCACGGCATAGTTTGTGATGTTGTGCCCATATTATGCATGTGTGTGGACATTGGTATGGAGAACAATGTTGCAGGAGGAAGTTTTCCTTTTTGTCGCACGGAAAAGCCCTTTTCCATTTTCCGAGCGCAAAAAACGGGTCGTTTTGTGAAGTAACCACCAAAATGCCGTTTCAGAATGCTACCGTCCTATTTTCCTAAAATACTAGACCACCTTACATGGACTATATCACAACCGGTGCATCTCAAACCTTTTCGTCCATCCCTGGTAAAAAGGACAAATGTCTGCCGAATCGGTAGGAAGTGGGTCCGGTTTGTACTACAGGTACATGATCTATCGCCCGTGATTTTTTGAAAAAATCATTTTTAGACTCGCAATATGTGGTTTCTTCAGAGATCCAATGCAAGTTCTAATCATTACGACACTATATCGGCAACGTTCGTGAATTTTATGATATCAAGTACTTAATAACTTCTTTTATTCGTTTTCTTCGCCGGGCAGCGCTTGGAAACGGTTCACCAAGAAGGCTAGGGGTGTTTGGAAAGAGGAGCTTACATTTCAACCACTAGATGTAAGCACCACTAGCTATATCCGCGCATCTCTTTGATTCTAGTTTTGATACAGTTATTATCATGCTTGATTATTATTTTGATTGAACTATGTTCTTGTGAAGTGCCTGACACAGGGACCAGGTAACAATCTCTGTGGATACTATGTTTGCGAGTTCATCCGGCAGACGTGCGATGAGAAGGGCAGAAATTTAGAGCAACTCCACATATGTAAACAATTTCTATAGTTTTATTTTCAAACAAATTGTGTTTAGTTTCATTCATATAGACTGACTCCTTTTTTAAATCAGATCGAACGTCTACGGGACGGTCTTCTGCCAAAGGATCGCGTACGAGCAATTCAGGAGGAATTGGCGGGATTCTTGGATGCAGAAGTCCTAGACCAACGGGAGTACTATTCTGCTGTGTATAGACAATAGGGATTGTAAAAATAGCAACTCGATCCGTGTATAGACAAGGGGAATACTTTTGTATGTAGTGCATGAACTCGATCCGTGTATTGAATGTAATATTGTCATGATGATCTTGTGTAATATAAGGTTCCTTCATTGATAAGTGCAAAACACTAAATAAACAATAAAACAACCTAAATGAATTCTCTCCGCGCACAAAAAGTGGCGAAAATGCTGCCGCAACAAAATGTGCAATGAATTCTCACGCGCAGAAATGGGCCAAATCTGCCATGCAGAAGGTTATTAGTCCCGTTAGATATTTAACCGACTAAAGCCCCTCGCACGTTGCAGCTGCCACGTGTATGATCTTTTGTCCCGGTTGGTGGGGCAACCGAGACTAAAGGTTCGGGCTTTAGTCCCGATTGCCCCGTCCCGGTTGGGCAACCAGGACTAATGCCGCTTACCAACCGGGACGCATGGGGTTGTTTCCACCAGTGGTAGTTTTCATCCGCATGAGACACGAACATGCTGAAGTAGCTCACATTGGAAAACATGTCCTATCCACTAGTCACCTGCGGAGAAATGTAAAAACGGAGGCTTCCTTTATGACGGGGTCAGCCCTTATGTTGCAATCTCTACCAACTATGCGAATTTGTTATATCTCGCATGATTAAGTCTTTTGCAGGTTATTAGTTCGTACACATTAGCAATGTCCAGACTAGTACTACATTAGTCCTATCAAACGTGGAAACGAGGAAGCTGTTAGCTGAAGGTGGGGATTTTTCTTTAGGAAGCCCTTGGGATACACGTATATAGCAACACAAATTTCTTGGCTAACGGATGGTACATTTCATCACATCCTTGCTATCTACCTAGTTTCTACTGGCTCATGCTTACTCTTATTTTACTTATACAACAGGTGCATGTTGTGTTGAATGTATTTGACGTCTACTGGCTTCTACTCGTGTTCAATTTCGACAAGGAAGAGATTCAGGTCCTCAACTCCAGGATCCAGCCAGGGATATCGTGACGAGGTAAAGGAAATTTCCTTGGTAAGCGTGATATTACTTCCTCTTAGCGTCACATTGTAAACTTCTAAATCACTAACACAATCCTTTTCTCTATTACTCGTTGTACACCAGGTGAATGCCATTCAGAAGTGCTTCGATGATGCAGTTGATATTGGCTTGGTTACAACATCTAAGCCCATCAATATTACCCAGTGGACAAAAAAACTATACTGACATACCGCACCAGCAGGACGGGTAGGTACTGCTTTCTAAATTATTACTTGCTTAAAGAAAATTAGTGAATTTTTTCTTTATATTGCAGCCATTTTTGGGGGCATTCATGTTGGAAATAAAGCATGCAATCGAATTAAAATAATTCCAAATTTGTGTGACAATAAAGATAGATCTAACAGATTTACACATGTGATTATGAACATGAAATCTAACATGGCACAACAGATCGACATGGATCTCAAACCCCTTCTAGAACATGAAAGAGAGGATCACGAGATTGATTTCTTACAGTGATGCAGACGAACGTTGACGAATAATAGTTGAGGAAGATGAAGCAGACGGTCGATGCAGTCGATGAAGAAGAAGCAGCCGTGCGAAGCACTGCCCAGAAACTTTATCGCCCGGCTCCCTCGTGTGGGACGCCAAACGCCGGGGAAAGTCCGGAGACTACTGTTTTCCTTCCCCCGCGGCACGGCAGGGAAATGATCGGCGAAGATCGGTGGCGGCTGCAGAAGAGAACGGAGTAGGGTTTCTGTGTATCTGGGGTCTTCTCTCGAGAGGGACGTCTTCCTCTTATAGACTCGAAAGGATAACCCCCACGCAGCACATTTATATTCCAGGATCCGCCCCTTGATATATCCCCATCACGAGTGATCTCCTAACTTCCCTCAACGGAAAGTCTATCTTCGAGTCGTGCGTGAGACAGACGCGGGTGGATAAGATAAGTAAACTGCTCGGAAAAAAGATTAAAAAGAGATGCAATTTAACAGGCCACGGTCGCGCTCGCCTCGCCAAAGTCACAAGTCACAAGTAATTAAACGCGAATAAATGCGAAATGCGAGCGAGCGCGCGTGTGCGCGTGTGGTGTACACTTAGCATAGCTCTCTCTAGTCTTTCCAACTAGTCTCACCATGAGATGCCCCCTAATAAGCAGGTCAAAATCTTGCTCCCTTGGCAATGTGGGACTAAACTCCCACAGCCTCCACCCCTTGACTTCTCTCCAATTTCTGAAATTTATATGGGCCCAATTCTTGTAGAGACCCATTTATTCCAACAATTCACTCTCAAATATCTTTTGTCATTGGACGAAGATCACATGACTGAGCATTTTGGCCAGGTGAGATGAAACAATTAATTCTATTTCCACTCGTGAATTGACTATGTCTTAAACGCTATGCTAAGTTTTCCATCACTTTCAAAATTAGGCACAAAATGGTATCTTTAGCATGAAAATATGCTCAAGCCCGTTGCATTCAGATTGCAACAAGATTCGAAGAGAATCATACAAGGACCCTATAACAGTTTGTGTTAGACATATAACATTTTGTCTCATATATTTGATACCTTCTCTGATTGCATCTTACACTAATCGCTTTGTCCTACACATGAGGAGAAGTACAAAGCCATCCTTGAAAGGCAAACTAAAGGTGAACCACACGACGTCATCGAAATAGCTGATCCTAATGGTACCAAGACAACCAAGCAAGACGACGTAATTAGAGTAAGTGATGCGAAAAATTGCAAGGCAGCAAAGCGGAAACGTGGCCGCCCAAGAAATGTAAAAACTTGACAGTCCTATTTAAAAAGTGAAAGAACTAGCTGCCACCAAGACTATCCCTGGACTTGTCAATGGCCCACGCCTTCGCAAACCATCACAACATACTAAGAGCCCATTTAAGACAAAATAAATTTTATAAGGGGTGGTAGTTGACTTTGAAGGAGTGAATGGTGCTCTTTTCATGTTCCACACTACACCAATTGGGCTTCAGATAACTATTGTTGCCTCTTATGGAATGAAGACTTAAGTACCTTTACTAACTAAGTATGCTTGTTTCATTTTCTAAATGTGTGGTGTCTAAGACTGTTTCTTTTGTCTAAGACTGTTTCTTTTCCAAATGTGTGGTGTCTAAGAGTATGTCTATATGTTCTGCATGTATGTTCATGTAGCGCAAGACTAGAGTTAATGAAGCTTTATGTTTCCTACTTATTTTTTATTTCACAAGATGGAAGTTTGGATGACAACAGGGGTACTACCACCAAACCTACGGTAGTACTCCTGATTTCAAACTTTGGATTTCGAGTTTTTTTATATTCATTAATACTACCTATATGGTAACATGTGTAAAACGTATGGGATCATTTGGAGAAGATCAAAAAATCATAAACTTACATAAGAAACGTTTAGGCTAACTTGAGCGAGTTTTTCTAATAATGTGTTTTTTCGACCATCACGAAATGACCTAATTTTTTTACACATGATAACATATACACACATATACAAAATCTGTAGGTTTTTTAATGTTCTGATCTTTTTTGTAAACTTCTACTAACCCGGTCAAAGCATGGTCAAATTTGCAGCATCCACCTTGCATGCCTGACAAGGGGATGAATCTTGCTAATCTAAGAGAACATCCACGAAGATAGCATCACTAAAATATTTTCATGTCTCTCTTTGTTTCAAGAGAACATGATGTTTTTACAGGTTGAACCAGTAGAAATTTATAAAAGAAATGTGCACCCATGAAGATGGAAGTTTGGATGTCAACATGGGTAATACCACCAAACATATGGTAGTACCCCTGATTTCAAACTTTAGATTTGAAGTTTTTTTTGGATATTCACTAATACTACCTATATGCTAGCATGTGTAAAAAGTTTGGGATTATTTATAGAAGGTAAAAAATATCACAAACTTACAGAAGAAATGTTTAGGCTAACTTGAGCGAGTTTTTCTAAGACTGTGTTTTTTACCATCACAAAATAACCTATTTTTAACACATGATAACATAGACACATAGAGATAGAATCTATAGGTTTTTAAATTTCTGATTTTTTGTAAACTTCTACTAGCCCGATCAAAGCGTGGTCAAATTCGTGGCATCCACTTTGCCCGCCTGACAAGGGGATGAATCTTGCTGAGCTAAAAGAACATCCATGAAGATAGCATCACTAAAATGTTTTCATGTCTCTTTGTTTCAATAGAACATGATGTATTTAGAGGATGAACCGGTAGAAATTTATAGAATAAACGAGCACCCACAAAGATGAAAGTTTGGATGACAACAGGGGTACTACCACCAAATCTACGATAGTACCCCTGATTTCAAATTTTAGATTTCGAGTTTTTTTGGATATTCATTAATACTACATGTATGCTAGCATGTGTAAAAATTTTGGGATCATTTGGAGAAGGTCAAAAAAATTACAAACTTATAGAAGAACCGTTTAGGCTAACTTGAGATAATTTTATAACACTAAAGTAAAATTGTGTACAATTGAATAAAAGGATAATAGTTAATTTTATTTCCTAATACAATATTACATTTCCTTTACAAAAGGAATCAAAAGAAAAATAAATTTCAATAAAATAATTTAAAGGAGTATCAATAAAAGAATTAAAACCTAAACTACTTCCTATCTAATTTCACAATTTCCTTTATCTTCTTTTCTTATTCACTCTGGTTACTGCAAAGATAAAATAAATCAAAATACAGAAAACAATAATAAAAAGAAAGGGATCAGTGAATATTTTTTCTCTCGGACTTTAACAGTTAACTGCACTGTTTATTATCATCATTGAGGAAGGTAAAGACAAGCAATTAAGTAAATGTTCTCATTAGTGTTTAGCTTTATATCTAGCATCATGGGCAAATTTTCACCAAGTCAAGTAAGTAGGAAAAAGGTAAAACAACTAGAAAAGATCGAGTTTCACTTGATCCCATCCTCATCTCATAGACTTACCACATGGAAACTTGAACCAATGAAGGGGACATTGTAAGTAGCTCACACACCATTGCATGTGTGTGTGTGATGTCGACACAACAGTAGAAATCAAATAAGAGAAGAGCACAGCCGTAGTAGCTAAACTGCTTGGAACACACCACTTCATAGTACACTACTGATCCACACTAGAGGCTACCGAAGAGAGAGAGAGAGAGAGAGAGAGAGAGAGAGCTCATCCTAGTGTAGGAATGCTACACTATTATCATTCTAGAGCTAGAAAAAGGCAACTACATCATCTATACTTATATCAAAAATCTTAGCCTCAACCTTTTTGCATCATCCGTAGGGGCAGAAGCAGCAAATAATTTTATCAATCTAACATACTGGTCACACTCAAAGTTAGAGGCACCACAGTAGCAAAACTAAAATAGAAGAAGCCACATGTTTGAAGCCTTAAACCATAGACAAGCAACACGGTCAACAAGAGACAAACAAATCATCTTCCTAGCCAGTCATCTAGGAATCATTCCACAAACTAAATCAATGTCAGTCTAGACAGGCAACAAGGTCAATTTGAGTTATGGATTAAGCATGAGGAACAAGTAATACTCCACTGTCATACTTAACAGTTATAGAAGATTCAGAAAACATCACACTGAATCCGGCTTAAGTAAAGTATGACCAGAGCATCATTCCACCATAGTGCATTAGTGATCACTGAATTTGAGTTTAAATACATAGATTGAATTCAAATATGGTCATTGTATCCCATTTGCAAGAAAAATCTCAATCATTATGGACACAAGACACTACTAAGAAAAATTCAACCGCTCACCAATAGTCAATCATATCATCAAAGACATTAGGCCTAGATAAATTTGACTCAAGAAATTTTACAAACAATTGTTCTAGACACCAATCTTCACTTCAAAACACTATAAAACCATCAACGTCTTAGTTTTGGATACCAGCTTATATTGTCCACTTTTAGTACATAGCCAAGAACCCCATCATAAAAAGACCAGTTCGTCGCCAGATCATCCACACAAACCACTAGAAAAACCAAGAATCACCATGATTACTTAAGAGCATTAAGGAACATGACAAGCTAGGTCAAAGAGGAGGAACATGCTTACAAGTAGAAGGGCATGCTAGGATCTTGGACAAGTGTCTAAGGAGGAGCATGCCAGAAACAAGAGGATCCAGATGATCAAGAGAAAGCACAACATCACCACCATACATTAGTCTATTATGCAAACAGTAGGTTGACAACCTAGATCTTTAGTAGTATCTGTTCTTATTGTTCCATTTTAGGATATGGATTGGAGGGAGTGAGGGATTTTAGATCAGTGTAGAAATGATACATCCTAGAGCTAGGAAAAGGCAAGCACAATATATGTTCTTATTTAGGAAAAGTACAGCAATAGGACAATCTTAGAAGCAAGGCAAAGTAGCAGATCATGTTGTTTTAAAACTATTGTTGCGCATATTATTACTGAGAGGCACAAGAGCAGCAGATATACTAACAGCAATCCCAGTTGTAAATGCCTATCAAGTCATAGAATTCATTTTACTAATTTGATTCAAGAAATTTTCCAAAC
The DNA here is from genome assembly GCA_030063025.1 of Avena longiglumis. Taxonomy (NCBI): domain Eukaryota; kingdom Viridiplantae; phylum Streptophyta; class Magnoliopsida; order Poales; family Poaceae; genus Avena; species Avena longiglumis. The sequence goes on from CP125978.1 coordinate 173,712,157, forward strand.
AATACTATCAAGTTTACAATATGAAGTGAATCAACAATCATTCCTAGAAATCATTGCAAACTTAGTAAAATCATCTCCCATAAATAAAATTACCTAGGAATCATTATCAAAGAGTTTCTAAACTATCACTGTACTTTGTTCAGTTAGCCACCATAGAGTATAGACTGCATCACATGAAGTTTATAACTTCATGGCTAGATAGCACCTATGTACATAGTTGTTGACTATACAAATCACATGTAGGGCTTGGAGAGCCGGACGCGTCCGATTTGGGCACAAACGGACGACAGCTGCAGTTATGTTGGTGGCATAGGCGTGAAAGGAGGGTCCTGCAGGCGTGGAGTGGGAAGGCACGGTGACGGCGGCTCCAGTGATTGGAGGGATGTGCTCATAGGGGACCGGTACCCGTCGGTGGTGGTGGATCGAATGGCGGTGGGATTTCTATCAATAGGAGGGCACAGACGGCGTGACCTCGTCTGAGTATGGTGGTCTAGTGGCTCGCAGCCAGGAAGTCTGAGGCGGAGCTCAGTGCCTTTCAAATCGTCGTCAGCGCGGCTCGGTGGGGAAGAACCATAGGAGATAGATCGAACCCACGATCTAATTTCTTGTTTAATTTGTGAGGGAAAAAGGTTTTTAGGATGTTCACTCAAACGATCAAGCTCTAATTAGCCTAATTAAAATTGGTTTTATAGTACCGGTCCCACCTTTTTTTGTGTCGACCTCATACTATTTGTACTCTCTGGTTCCGCCAGGTTTGTGCCGCCATTTTTCACCATTAGATTGAGGTGGATAGATGGTTATTAAAAATGCCAACCAATGTAAAATTTGTAATCATTAGTGCTCTTATTGTGCACATTGATGTATCAATGTTGCTCTGATTGTGCATATTATGTTGTTCTGATTGTGCACATTGCTCTGCCAATGTTTTGCATCGTGCATTGATCTTGCGGTCGTGTGTGATTTTATGACAAGGTGATCAAGTTGGACTATGTCACGGTGGGGTGGGGCTGGCATCCCCCACCTAGGTTTCGTGCTCCTGGTGAACCCTTGTGCATATAAGCCCATGGTGTTGGGGAGAGTTAAGACGGCGGAGGTGCCACTACACACTCAAGACCATCATCCCAAGCTGGGGCATCGTTCAAGAGACTCGGTGCTTCAACGCTTCTACATACAACGTGACGTGAGTGACTTGTATATGCTGGTCATTCCACCAAAGTTTCGGAAGGGCTTGAAGGAGTTGCCAAATATCCCTCTCCCTAGCTGCATGTCAGTGTCTGCCTACGGATGGTTTGACGAATGGGTGCAGGTAGACTACTTAGGCGGGCAGATGGTGTTGGAGCATAGTTGGCTAGGTATCGTGTTCAAAGTACGACCAGTAGTAAAATAATATGGTGTAGTTCCAGCTCAAGGTATTTGACTTCAAGATGTCAATCTATAGGGTGGATCCCCACCATCATGTTGTACACCTACCCTAACCACGACTAGGTGGTGAACTCTAGGTCTCGGTTTGTCTAGTAGTTTGTTGGATCATGTATATTTCGTACGATGAACTGTTATGTCTTTTCATTATGGGCCCTCTTAGTTGGATCTTTCTGGCCTTGGCGCGTGTAGCCAATTGTTGGCATATATAAGCCAGCATGGGATCTGACACCGTCTGTGAGGCTTTGTTTTGGAAGTCACCGATGAAGCTGGAGTTGATGGCTCGTGGAGGAGTGATGACGATGATGTTGTGTGGCAACCTCGACGGGGGTATCCTCGTGTGTTTGTATTTCATGTGGGTAGGCAGGTTGTCCATGGTGGTGTGTCCAATGTGATCGTGTTCATCATTGATGCATTTGTATGGGTTTTCAGCAGGTTTCGCCGCATATGAACCGGTTAATTATCTTCGAAATTTTTAAATAAAATGAGATAAAATTGTCCATTTTGTTAAAAAAAACTTGATGTACATATATTGTATGATCCTAACTGTGTATAGTGTAATCCCCTTATGTTAGTGTGCAAGGGCATGGGATGCCCTGTTGATGCAGGTGTAAGGAACGTGTTTAAGTATAACTAATCAGTTTATCTTGTTGTTAATCACCTTTTTGTGTTGTTATCTCAGTTGTTTATTGCAAGGCGTTGTGTGGCGTCTTGGTGGTAAGATCTCACATCTAAAACAGGTTATCATACCACACATTCATACAATCAAACACCTTTTTGCATTATTAGTTCAAACTAAAACCATACATGCAGATTACCAAATAACTATAAAAAAATAAAGCAACACTCAAGCAACCAAAGACTAAAGTGTATATCATGGTTAAGAACAAGTTTTATTTATAGCTGATGCTACACGCACAATCGGAGTATCTTATTCCGACTTTAGGATGTAACCATGTTTTTGAAGGGAATATGCCCTGAGAGGCAATAATAAATTGTTTATTATGTGTATTCCAAGTATATGATAGATGTTTATTTTGCATGCTATAATTGTATTAATACGGAAACGTTAATACATGTGTGTTTAATAAACAAACAGAAAGTTCCTAGTTAAGCCTCTCTCATAAACTAGCTCGTTGATTAACAAGATGATCAAGGTTTCCTGATCATGGACATTGGATGTTGTTAATAACGGGATCACAACATTAGTGTAATGATGTGATGAACATTCATCCGAAGTATAGCATTACGATCAAAGTCATTGAGTTTATATTGCTATAACAACTTACGAAGTGATCCTAATCCTTAGACCATGAGATCATGTCAATCACTAACACCGAAGAGTTTCTTGATAACATCAAACGTCACACCGTAACGTAGGTGATTATAAAGATGGGTTCGAACTAATAAAGTGTTATGTTGAGGCTCATGGATCGAGAGTGGAATTTGTTCATCCCGATGATGGATAGATATACTCAGGCCCTCTCGGTGATATCACATTGATTAGCTTGCAAGCAAGTGATTTGATCACTAGAATGTTATATCACAGAACGAGAAAAGAGTGCATGTCGGAACGAGATCAAACTAGGTATGGAGATACCGATGATCGAATCTCGGACATGTAATATATCGTGAGACAAAGGGATTAAGATACTAGCGTAAAGGTTCCGACGATCACAAGAAAGTCATCGTTGAATGTGTGGGAGTCGATGGGTCTCCGATCCCGCTTCGATTATTGATCCGAGAGGGTCTCGATCATGTCCGCATTATTCACGAACCGTAGGGTGACACACTTAAGACAACCGACATCCATTTGGAGCAAAAGTTTCATGCCGAAAAGAATAAACAAGCGCAGGAATTTATTTCACTAGATACCGAAACAAGTTTTCGGGTGAAATTGCATAAAGTGGTTATGCATGTGAAATAGAATTCTAGCAAGGGGTTATTTGTGAATGTTTGTCATTAAAGTAATTGACAAAATTCTGAATAAAATAAAAGAGTTTTATTTAATGAGAGATTGCATTAAATTTGGTGGAAATTTAATGGGATTTTGAGTGGACTTTGAGTGGAGGGAATTTGGAGGAGTTTTGTGAGTGGAGTGTCCACCACATGAAGAGGGAGGGCAAGGGGAAGCCCCCATGCTGCCACCCCTTGGGGTCCCCCTCCTCCTATAAAAGGAGCCCTCCTCTCACTTCTCACACACACCTCCTCGTGAAGGATCTCTCTCCCCTCTAGAATTTATTCCCATGGTCTCGGACTAGCGAGATACATGTTCCCGTGGCTATTCGGCAAGAAAGAGTTGTGCTTCCGCATCGCTGGAGCGAGGAGGCGGAGGTTGCTCAGTGCCTCGAACGCGTGTGCGAGCACGGATGCGCTGATTTGCGGCGCTAGGACTTCTCTCGATATTGAGATCGGCAAGAGATCGTCTACATCAACCACGAGTTGAACTCGTTAAGCTTTATCGGTCTTCAAGGGTATGTTCTCACGGATTTACATCCGCTGTTTGTATATAGTATAAATAGATCTTGGTATATAGTTCACATCGTAGGAAAATTTTTGTTTTCTATGTTGCGAACCCTTCAAAGGTATTGTCGAGCCGGATCTATGCGTAGATACTTTACACGGTAGTACACATATGAGTATGTGGGCGATGATGATCATGTTGTTGCTCCTTTCTTGTGATTTTGGATATTGGTGGCATAGTGGGATGAAGCGGCCGGACAAACTTTACATGTCCTCGCACATGAGACCTGTTCCACGCTTGACATGCAACTAGTTTGCATAAGTGGCTAGCGGGTGTCTGTCTCTCCTACGATAGTCAATATCTGTTTTGTAAGCGAGTTGTCAACAATTTTATTATCCTCGTTAGGTTTCATGTTCGTAGGTAAGAACGGTTCTATCTCGAAAGCCCTAAGCCACGTAAAACTTGCAATGGATAAATTAGAGGCGCGTCTAGTTTAGATTTTTTGGGCTAGTGTTATGATATGGTAGTGTTGTAAGTAGAAGTATGAGATGATACTTACAACACACATAGCGTAAAATCCATAGACGTGGATTTACACATAGGTATGATAATGATCATACCACGATGCACATGATAGAGATCATCTGCGGGAACCATATAATTTCACTAATGAACATATGATGTTTGATTGCATCTTATATTGCTTGTTTAGCGCTTTGTTAAGCATAATAAGATGATCCCTCATTTAAATATCAAGATAAGAATGTGTTCTTCCTTTAGTATGCACCGATTATGTTTCGTCGCCCAAGACATCACGTGATGATCGGGTGTTCTTGGATCCTCGACCATACTTGGTGTAAAAAAGCAGTTACACATGCAAATACTAAGGTTCTAACTTGGCGAGCCTAGCATGCAGACATGGCCTCGAACACGTAATCGAAAGGTTAAGCATGAGTCATATAGTTGATATGATGCCCATTTGATGCTCGCTTTGAAGCTATACCGACTCACGTGATGATCGGACTTGGTGTAGTGGATTTGGTTCATGTAATCACCAAAAGGACACGAGGGATGTCGCTTTTGAGTGGGAGTTCATTCGTAATATAGATTAGTTGAACTCAATCTATCATACACTTAGTCTAAACTTTACAAATTCTGTTGTAGATGGCACCACCGCTTTTAATTTCAATGCTCATGGAGAAAGAGAAACTAGCAACGAACGGTAGCAACTTTCTTGAATGGGCCATGAATTTGAGGATTCTCCTCTCTCTGCACAAAAGCAATATGTGCTAGAAGCGCCGTTAGGCCCCCACCTTTGATGATGCCCCGACGAGGAGAAGAATGTCTATCGACTCGTCGGAGGACCACAACTTAGTTCATTGCGGCATATTGTATGGGCTAGAGCCGAACTTCAAAACGGCAATGCATTTGATACAATGGGTGAGTTGAAAATGATTTTCGACACACATGTCAGTAGAGAGCTACAATGCTCGTAAAAGTTCTTTAGCTATGATGGAAGAGCACAGCTCCGTTAGTGAGCATGTACTCAAGATGTCGGGTTACGCCGATAAGCTTGTGTCCTTGGGAATAACGATTCCCATTGACTTAGGCATCCATCGTGTTCTGCGTCTACGCCACCTAGCTATAAGAGCTTCGTGATGAACTATAATATGCAAGGCATGAAGAAGTCTCTCCCGAGCTTACATCAATGCTTAAAACTGCAGTGGAGATCAAAAGGAACATCAAGTGTTGATGATCAATAGGAACACTGGTTTCAAGAAAGACAAGAAGGAAAAGCGGAAGGGAAGTAAGGCGGCAAGCCTGTTGCAGCGAAAAGAAACCCCGAGTTGGACCTAAGTCTGATACCGAAGTGCTACTATTGTAAGGGACCGCCATCGAAGCGCAATCGCCCAAGTATCTCGGCATAAGAAGGCCGGCAAGGCAAACAAAGGTATATATGATATACATGTTATTGATGTGTACTTGACTAGTGCTCGCAGAGCACCGGGTATTTGATACCGTTCAGCCTAATATTTGTAACTCGAATCGTGGGTCATGAACATCGACCGCTAGCAAGGGGTGAGGTCAAGATGCGTGTCGGCAATGGATCAAACGTTGATGTGATCGCCGTCGGAACGCTGCCTCTCCACTTACCGTCGGGATTAGTCATAAACTTAAATAAATGTTATCTGGTGCCTGCACTGAGCATGAACATTGTATCTGGATCATGTTTGATGCAAAGTGGTTATTCATTTAAATCTGAGAACAATGGTTGTTCCATTTATATGAATGAAATCTTTTATGGTCATGCAACGATGATGAATGGTTTATTTTTGTTAGATCTCGATGATAATGTTACACATATTCATAATGTTGATGCTAAAAGGATTAAACTTAATGATGATATATCCGCATATATGGCATCGCTGCAGGTCATATTGGCATTAAACGCATGAAGAAGCTCCATTCGGATGGACTTTTGGAATCACTTGATTATGAATCATTTGATACATGTGAGCCATGCCTTATGGGCAAGATGACTAGAACGCCGTTTTCCGGTTCAATGGAACGGGCGACAGATTTATTGGAAATCATACATTCTGATGTATGTGGTCCAATGAGTGTGTCGGCGCGAGGTGGATATCGTTATTTTGTTACTTTCACGGATGATTTGAGTAGATATGGTTATATCTACTTGATGAAACACAAGTCTGAAACCTTTGAAAAGTTCAAGGAATTTCAGAATGAAGTGGAAAATCATCGTAATAGAAAGATCAAATTTCTACGGTCTGACCGTGGAGGTGAGTATCTAAGTTACGAGTTTAGCACTCACATGAAAGAGTGTGGAATTGTTTCACAACTCACACCTGCGGAACACCAAATAAATGGTGTGTGTCGGAACGTCAGAATCGTACTTTATTAGATATGGTTCGATCTATGATGTCTCGACGGACTTGCCGTTGTCATTTTGGGGTTATGCACTAGAAACCGCATTCACTTTAAATCGGCACCATCTAAATCCGTTGAAAAGACACCGTATGAATTGTGGTTTGGAAACAAACCTAAGCTGTCATTTCTAAAGTTTGGGGTTGCGATGTTTATGTGAAGAAACTTCAACCGGATAAACTCGAACCCAAAGCGGAAAATGCGTCTTCATAGGATACCCTAAAGAAACTATTGGGTATTCCTTCTATCACGATCCGAGGGCAAGGTTTTGTTGTTAAGAATGGATCCTTTCTAGAGAAAGAGTTTCTCGAAAGGTGTGAGTAGTCGGAAGGTAGAACTCAAGAGGTTGTGGAACCTTCTCTTCAAAGTATGGCGAGTAGCGCAGCACCGAAGTTGTTCCGAGTTGGCTCCACCTGAAGAGGGAACTAATGATAATGATCATGAAACCGAAAGAGTATTGCCGAACCTCGCAGGTCAACAGACGCGTGCAGCTCCGTCAGACGGAAATCTGTCATAAATTTCATGGTTGATGAAAATAATGACCTGCGACGTATGAAGAAGCGATGATGAGCCCGGATTCCAACAAATGGTTAGAAGCCATGATGAAACCGAGATGGAATCCATGTATGAAAATAAAGTTTGGAACTTGGTGGAATTACCTCACCCGAAAGGCCGTGGAGAACAAATGGATTTTCAAAAGGAAAACGATCTTGATGGTAATGTGACCATCTATAAAGCTCGACTTGTCGCAAAGGGGTTTCGACAAATTCAAGGAGTTAACTACGATGAGACTTTCTCTCCGTAGCGATGCTAAAGTCAGTTAGGATTATGTTAGCAATTGCTGCATATTTCGATTATGAAATATGGCGATGGATGTCAAACCGCTTTCTCAATGGTAATATTGAAGAAGAGTTGTATATGATACAACCAAAGGGTTTTGTCGATCCTAAGGATGCTAACAAGGTGTGCAAGCTTCACGATCCATCTATGGATTGAAGCAAGCATCACGAAGTTGGAATCTCCGCTCCGTTGATGAGGTGATCAAAGAGTTTGGATTTGTCCAAACTTATGGAGAAGCTTGTATTTACAAGAAAGTGAGTGGGAGCAATGTGGCATTTACGATATTATATGTGGATGACATATTATTGATCGAATGATATAGAACTTTTTAAACAAAGGTGTTAAAAGTTATCTAAACAACAAATTTTCAATGAAGGACCTAGGTGAAGCGTCATACATATTAGGCATAAAGATCTATAGAGATAGATCTAGGCGCCTAATAGGGCTATCGCAGTACATACCTTGATAAGATTTTAAAGAAGTTTAAAATGGACGGAAGTAAGAAGGGTTCTTACCTATGTTGCAAGGCAAGACATTGAGTAAGACTCAAAGTCCGGCTTCGGAAGAAAGAGATAATGGACAAAGTCCCTATGCTTCACCATAGGCTCTATAATGTACGCCATGCTATGTACAAGACGGATGTGGCACACGCTATTAGTTTGACTAGTAGGTACCAATCGGATCCGTGTTCTAACATCGATAGCGGTCAAGAATATCCTTAAGTACTTACGAAGAACTAAGGATATGTTTTGTATACGGAGGTGAAGAAGAGCTCGTCGCTAAGTGTTATGTCGATGTTAGCTTTGACACCGATCCGGATGACTCTAAGTCTCAATCCGGATACGTATTTCTCATGAATGGCGAGCGGTTAGTTGGAGGAGCTCCAAACAACCTGTGGTAGCGGGATCAACAACGGAGGCCGAATATGTTGTCTTTGCTTGAGCGGCTCAGAAGCGATTTGGATGAAGGAGTTCATATCCGAACTAGGAGTTGTGGCAAACGCGTTGGACCCAATGGTGATCTATTGTGACAACAATGGTGCCATTGCCAATGCCAAAGAGCCAAGGTCTCACAAGCATTCCAAGCATATTAAGCGCCGGTTTCACTCCATCCGCGAGTATGTCAAGGATGGAGATATAAAGATTTGTAAAGTACATACGGATCTCAATGTAGCAGATCCGTTGACTAAAACTCTCCCTAGAGCAAAACATAATCAACACCAGAACTCAATGGGTGTTAGATATATCACTATGTAACTAGATTATTGTCTCTAGTGCAAGTGGGGGACTGAAGGGAATATGCCCTGAGAGGCAATAATAAATTGTTTATTATGTGTATTCCAAGTATATGATAGATGTTTATTTTGCATGCTATAATTGTATTAATACGGAAACGTTAATACATGTGTGTTTAATAAACAAACAGAAAGTTCCTAGTTAAGCCTCTCTCATAAACTAGCTCGTTGATTAACAAGATGATCAAGGTTTCCTGATCATGGACATTGGATGTTGTTAATAACGGGATCACAACATTAGTGTAATGATGTGATGAACATTCATCCGAAGTATAGCATTACGATCAAAGTCATTGAGTTTATATTGCTATAACAACTACGAAGTGATCCTAATCCTTAGACCATGAGATCATGTCAATCACTAACACCGGAAGAGTTTCTTGATAACATCAAACGTCACACCGTAACGGTGATTATAAAGATGGGTTCGTAACTAATAAAGTGTTATGTTGAGGCTCATGGATCGAGAGTGGAATTTGTTCATCCCGATGACGGATAGATATACTGGGCCCTCGGTGATATCACATTGATTAGCTTGCAAGCAAGTGATTTGATCACTAGAATGTTATATCACAGAACGAGAAAAGAGTGCATGTCGGTAACGAGATCAAACTAGGTATGGAGATACCGATGATCGAATCTCGGACATGTAATATATCGTGAGACAAAGGGATTAAGATACTAGCGTAAAAGGTTCCGACGATCACAAGAAAGTCATCGTTGAATGTGGGAGTCGATGGGTCTCCAGATCCCGCTTGATTATTGATCCGAGAGGGGTCTCGATCATGTCCGCATTATTCACGAACCGTAGGGTGACACATAAGAGACACCGACATCCAATTGGAGCAAAAGTTTCATGCCGAAAAAGAATAAAAAGCGGGAATTTATTTCACTAGATACCAAAGCAGGTTTTCGGGTGAATAAAGTGGTTATGCATGTGAAATAGAATTCTAGCAAGGTTATTTGTGAATGTTTGTCATTAAAGTAATTGACAAAATTCTGAATAAATAAAAGAGTTTTTATTAATGAGATTGCATTAAATTTGGTGGAAATTTAATGGGATTTTGAGTGGACTTTTGGTGGAGGGAATTTGGAGGAGTTTTGTGAGTGGAGTGTCCACCCACATGAAGAGGGAGGGAAGGGGAAGCCCCCATGCGCCACCCCTTGGGGTTCCCCCTCCTCCTATAAAAGGAGCCCCTCCTCTCACTTCTCACACACACCTCCTCGTGAAGGATCTCTCTCCCCCTCTAGAATTTATTCCCCATGGTCTCGGACTAGCGAGATACATGTTCCCGGTGGCTATTCGGCAAGAAAGAGTTGTGCTTCCGCTGCATCGCTGGAGCGAGGAGGCGGAGGTTGCTCGGTGCCTCGAACGTGTGTGCGAGCACGGATGCGCTGCTGATTTGCGGCGCTAGGACTTCCTCTCGATATTGAGATCGGCAAGAGATCGTCTACATCAACCACGAGTTGAACTCGTTAAGCTTTATCGGTCTTCAAGGGTATGTTCTCTACGGATTTACATCCGCCCGTTGTTTGTATATAGTATAAATAGATCTTGGTATATAGTTCACATCGTAGGAAAATTTTTGTTTTCTATGTTGCGAACCCTTCAGTGGTATCAGAGCCGGATCTATGCGTAGATACTTTACACGGGTAGTACACATATGAGTATGTGGGCGATGATGATCATGTTGTTGCTCCTTTCTTGTGATTTTGGATATTGGTGGCATAGTGGGATGAAGCGGCCCGGACAAACTTTACATGTCCTCGCACATGAGACCTGTTCCACGCTTGACATGCAACTAGTTTGCATAAGTGGCTAGCTCTCCTACTATAGTCAATATCTATTTTGCAAGCGAGTTGTCAACAATTTGATTATCCTCGTTGTGGTTCATGTTCGAGGTAAGAACGGTTCTATCTCGAAGCCCAAGCCACGAAACTTGCAATGGATAAATTAGAGGCCTAGTTTAGATTTTTGGGCTAGTGTTATGATATGGTAGTGTTGTAAGTAGAAGTATGAGATGATACTCTTACACACACATAGCGTAAAATCCATAGACCGTGGATTTACACATATAGGTATGATAATGATCATACCACGATGCACATGATAGAGATCATCTCATGAACCATATAATTTCACTAATGAACATATGATGTTTGATTGCATCTTATATTGCTTGTTTAGCGCTTTGTTAGCATAATAAGATGATCCCTCATTTAAATATCAAGATAAGAATGTGTTCTTCATTTAGTATGAAACGATTATGTTTCAGCTCCAAGACATCACGTGATGATCGGGTGTTCTTGGATCCTCGACCATACTTGGTGTAAAACACATGCAAATACTAAGGTTCTAACTTGGCGAGCCTAGCATGCATGAGATGGCCTCTAACACGAGATAAAGGTTAAGCATGAGTCATATAGTTGATATGATGCCCATTTGATGCTCGCTTTGAAGCTATACCACTCACGTGATGATCGGACTTGGTGTAGTGGATTTGGTTCATGTAATCACCAAAAGGACACGAGGATGTCGCTTTTGAGTGGGAGTTCATTCGTAATATAGATTAGTTGAACTCAATCTATCATACACTTAGTCTAAACTTTACAAATTCGTAGATGGCACCACCGCTTTTAATTTCAATGCGTTCATGGAGAAAGAGAAACTAGCAACGGTAGCAACTTTACCGAATGGGCCATGAATTTGAGGATTCTCCTCTCTGCACAAAATCAATATGTGCTAGAAGCGCCGTAGGCCCCCACCTTTGATGATGCCCCGACGAGAGAAGAATGTCTCGACTCGTCAGAGGACCACAACTTAGTTCATTGCGATATTGTATGGGCTAGAGCCGAACTTCAAAGCGAAAACGGCAATGCATTTGATACAATGGGTGAGTTGAAAATGATTTTCGACACACATGCTGCCAGAGAGCTACAATGCTTCGTAAAAGTTCTTTAGTCAGATGATGGAAGAGCACAGCCCGGAGTGAGCATGTACTCAAGATGTCATAAGCTTGTGTCCTGGGAATAACGATTCCCATTGACTTAGGCATCCATCGTTCTCGCCACCTAGCTATAAGAGCTTGATGAACTATAATATGCAAGGCATGAAGAAGTCTCTCCCGAGCATGCTTAAACTGCAGAAGTGGAGATCAAAAAGGAACATCAAGTGTTGATGATCAATAGGAACACTGGTTTCAAGAAAGACAAGAAGGGAAAACGGAAGGGAAGTAAGGGCGGCAAGCCTCTCTACGGATTTACATCCGCCCGTTGTTTGTATCTAGTATAAATAGATCTTGGTATATAGTTCACATCGTAGGAAAATTTTTGTTTTCTATGTTGCGAACCCTTCAGTTTTCTAGCATTTGTTTAGCATGTGTGCTCCCGAGAGTCAGTGAACTCGGTATTTAGAAAAAAAAATAAAAAATTATATCTTAAAGTTTCAAAACATTCTAAAAACAATTAAGTGATACATACGCATGTTCCTCGAAATAGGCTTTCACCCCTCTATATTAATATAGCAATTACCCGATATAACCAATAATAGTCTCAACAAGAAAAATAAAGCTGGTGCAGCAACAAACAACACCCAAAATAAAAAAGAAGAAACAAAATGGAGGCAGAGGCGGATCAACTAAGCGAGGATGACCCACAACCGCTGCGCTGTAACTACCTCGGTGAACTACGCTCCTAGATACAAGCCTGGATGAGTGATAGTGGTTGAAATAGTACGGTGGGGCCCCAAAAGCCACTCACTGGTAGTCCTTTCGGACGTCCCAACCACTACCCTCTCAACGGGACCTGCACGGGCGGCGTAGTCGGCAGGCGAAGGGATCAACTACGTACAAAAGTGGGTATGTACGCAAGCCACCATACAAGAGTACATCAGAGCCACACCATCTAGAAAGAAAGGAAATATACCAACGCCATACGGCAAGATTCAAATGACCTGGATAAATCTATATTTTAGGATAACTCCTCATACAACACACATCAGATTATCATGCGGAAGCGGCAAACAGAATCCGAGTACGGATAAGAAGCAAATCGGCATAAGATGCCATAGAAAGAAGCACATCCCAACTACAGGTCTCACGGATCCCCATTCCCGGAATCTCTACACCGAACGATCGTTGCCCACATCATCGGCTTCTTCCACCCAGTATCCGTCCTGAGAAGGTACCTGTTCATCTGAATCAAGAATTTATCGTGTGAGACCCTAAGGGTACTCAGAAGTCTTAATGCCTCTAAAGGGGACACAACACAGGTGACGCAATTGCAGCGAAAGATAAACCCTAGCAGTTCTACAGATAAACGCTAACCATCCGCCTAACCAATGATAGACGGATGTCCGTGAATTAAATACAACAGTTATAATGGTAATCTCATCCGATCCATCCTCCTCCCTGCTTACCAACAAGGAAGCGGACGAACAACCCCCCATCCGTTGGCAATTTTATTAACCATTCCATGAGTGTTGCACTATTTACTAGTCAAATTACTTAGTCAGATTAATAGCGGTACTTTAGTTATGCTTGTCTATGATCAAGAAACTGTGCTCCAAGTCGTCCATATCCGCGGACACGGCTTTCAGAAAGTTTTACCCGGCCGGGGTGCACCAATAGCAACACACGCTCGATCAACCTTGAAAAACAAACAAAACCCAACGAGGCTTTCACGATCGAACAATCACAGATTCAGAAATTCAGAGGGGCCACCCTTGAGTACACCATAGCGGAGTAAGCAAGCTCGAGAGACGGACTCAAGGTTTGCGTCGATGGTCAGAACGACAAAGGTCCCCAATCGGGACCTGCCGACACGAAAACATCCCGCTTACCTAAAGACAAGGTGCTCCTCGCACAAACGTAAATAAACAGTAGCATGGCATAAGCAGGATCGTAAATAAAACCTCAAACTAGTTTGTGGCCCCAAGAAATAGATGGAATCAAGCTCTGGCTCAGGGGGGTCCCATATACCTCCCGGATGTGGATAGCGCGATAAATCAAGGAACAGGAATCAAGTACTCGGGGTCTTACGGGACACAAGTGAGCAGGAAACACCCAATAGCAGATGTTGCTCACCGGTGCCACTTTCTTTAGTTATCCCAACTACTCAAAGTTAAGTTGTTTAGGTACCTCATTATTCAATGACTCAAGACAAACCCTACACATGTCGTTGTTCTACGACTCGCATGGCTCAAACAACTCCTATAGTAATGGCTCATGGGATGGAGGAACAAGCTTGGTGGAGTTTAAAAGTAAAGGCTATGCATACTTGGGATTCAATTTAATGCAATCGCGACTCAATGATGCAAGAATAAGATAGAGGCAATAGGTATTGTATGTATGAAAGCATGTGGAAGTGCTGTCAACTCGATTGTAGCAAGGGACGGTGCAGGTAGTGCTCTGGTTCTCTTGATACACCTTCCAAGGTGTCTATCCGAGAAAAACCAAACAAACAAGGCCAACATGAATATAGAGCACAAGCATATGAATAAGATGCGTCAAGCAAACAATCATGCCATGATGAATGATGCACAATTTACATGGCAAGTAAGGTAGCATGGCATGGTGAGGTGTGGAGAACAAGAAAATAACATTTAAGTGGGTTTTAGTCACATTTCATTGCCATAACAGTTGTTGGTCAATATATATTTATATGATGCATGCTGCAATTGAAGTCATGGATAGCATAAACAGAAAGGTCTCGTCGAGCTGATCATTTTAGACATATCATTTGCTAAATTTGGATTTATAAAACAAAAATTATGAATTATTGAAAATCCAGTGGCATTGATGGTAATTTAAATAACTTGGAATTTTACTTGTGCAAAAGACAAAGTGGATGGCATATTGGAATCCTCTCATTTTTCTGAATCAAAAACATATATTATTTGCACAATTTGGATTTAGTATGAAAAAGTTATTAAAAATCTGAATTAGATTTGAATTTGAAATAATTTAAACTAAGTTTGAATTTTAAAACAGTTTCTGAAACGTTTTATACACAGCCCAAACTAGCTCTGGTCACTGACAGGTGGGGCCAGGGGGTTCTCAGCCTGCACGGTGCTCAGGAACACACAGGACCGCGGGTTGAATAAACACAACCTAAGGACCCTTTTTACAAAAAGCCAACAGACGCTGACAGCGGGGCCGAGGGGACTGCGGGTTGGTGAACCAAAAAGGGCAGGGGGTTAATTGCGAAAAGATCACGCGGGCCAGGGGAGGACTGCGGGTTGCGTTCTGGTTATTGCGGGAGCCTTTTTAGAAAAGGATCACCGCCGCTGACAGTGGGGCCTCGGGGACTGCGGGTTGAGGCAAAAGATTAGGCAGGGGGTGTTGTGCAAAACTGAGCCCGTGGCCACTGTGCTTCTTCCTCTGTTGCCTGAATCGCGTCGGCGAGAGGGAGCAGTAGCCTGGCTCGAAGCAGCGACCGCTGGGTGCTTGCGACGCGAGCCGCCGCGGCTACTGGCTGATGCTATGGGTCGCTCGCGTGCTAGATAAGCGATACTGGCGTGCAGCGGCGGCGGCGGTGTCGGCGCTGGCGCCGCAGGCGCTCGACAAAACGAACAACGCATCCAGGAAACGACTACGCACAGGAGGTTGTCTGGGGGGTTCGTAGGCTCACCGCGAGCGTGCCGGCGTGGTCGACGTGGCGCGGGGAGCAGGCGATCGGCGATGAGGCTGGCGACGGCGAGCGCTAGGGTTTCCTCGGGGCGCGGCAGGTCCTGGCGAGCTGGGGCTCCTCCTCCTCGCGTCTGGCTCCAGGGCGTCGCAGGCGAGCTCCAGGGGCTTCCTCGACACCGCGCAGCAACACGCCTCCGGTTAGAACGACGGGGGCACGAGGTGGACGACGGTGTGTGGCGAGGGGGAGCTGTGGTGGAGAAGGGGCAGAGGGGAGCGAGGCAAGCCTCTGGGGCGGATCTGGGGAGGCCAGAGAGGGGGTGAGGGTGGATAAGAACGCCAGGGGAAGGAGGGTTGCGTGGGGGAGGGTCTGATGGCCAGGGTACCACCTTTTCGGCCTCCCTCACGTGCTCGGCATGGCCAGGCCAGGCAGGCACTAGGAGGAGGGGTGAGGGCTGGCGGTGGGGTAGAGCGTGGGGCGGTGAGGCAGGTGGGGTGGAGCGTGGGCAGGTGAGGCAGAGAGAGGAGAAAAGAGGGGAGGGGAGAGGGCATGCTCGGGCTAGGCTAGGGTTGGGGTGGTCCTGGTCGCGTGGGGGGTAGCTAGGTGGGTGCTGGGGTGGGGCATGCATGGAAGAGAGAAGGGGCTAGCTAGGGTGGGGTGTGGATAGCTAGAAAAGAGGAGGGTATTAGGGTTTTGCTAAGGGGAAAGTAGATTAGGGGTAAGAGGGTGGTGTAGGGTTTGTTTTAGGGGGATGTAGATTAGAGGGGAAGATGGCTTAGGGTTTAGGTTTAGCTAGAAGGTTAGATGGCAAGAGTAGGATTAGGGTTTTTGCTAAAATAGGTAAGAAATATGGAGGGGGTACTTGGGCTTAAACAAGCATGCTACAAACTATACCTAGCAAGAACAAGCAAGAAAAGAGGAAAAGGAAGAGAGAGATGGCCAAGGTGATGAGGTGGATTTGAATCATGCATGTCCCATTCAAAGGACAAGCAAAAACCAAGCAAGGGTGGTCTGGGAGGGGCATGCCTCATGAGCACATGTATGTGCATGGGGCATGGGAGTAGGGATCTAGCTAAAGGGGAAAAAGAGAGAGAGAGCTAGAGTTTTATACTCACAAAACAAGATCAAGCAATGAAGGAGGGATCCATTTAGAAATCCAAATAAACCAAAACTGGAAAAGGTGGCACTTGCATGGCCCATGCAAGATGATTAATGCCCAAATAATCCTTGTGAAAACAATAAGATTAATATGGCATTATTCATATGCATTCCCAAAAGGTGGGCAAGGCCAAGCAAAAGAAGATGGGTGGTTCCAACCAACTAATCATGAGCTAGGGAGAAAATCAACAGAAGCCAAGCTCATATTTATTGGGTGGTGGAATTATAGGGTGGTGAAAGAAAAGGTGGTGGAGTCAACAAGAGAGATGCCCTCAACTCAACTTGGGCATGTAACAATGTATCAAGAGCCAAATACAATATCAAGAGGCAAATACAATTAATCATGCACATGAGATAAGAACCAAACAAGAAAGGGTTTTATATGATGCTCAAAAGCAAGGTGGTATGATGGTATGAGCATGATATGATGATGATGCAACAATTATATGTTGGAAGTGACCCATTTTATTATTAAGACATGTAGCATTACAGGGGTTAGACAACTGGGATGCTACAACTCTCCCCCACTAAACAGGAATCTCGCCCTGAGATTCTAGGAAGAAGAAGATACAAAGAGAGAAGGATGGTTGACACGGAGTTCATCTTCACGCTCCCATGTGGCTTCATCAACAGAATGGTGTGACCACTGCACCTTGCAAAACTTGATGGACTTGTTGCGAGTCCTACGTTCTGCGGTCTCAAGGATTTTGGTGGGGTGTTCTTGATAAGACAGATCTTCTTGGAGGTCGATTAGCTCATGATCCACGGTCTTGCCGGGGTCTTTGAAGCACTTCTTGAGCTGAGAGATGTGGAAAACATCATGGACTTTGAGTTTTTCCGGAAGCTCTAGTGCATAAGCAACTTCTCCTCTTCTACCACGTATCTTGAAAGGACCGATGTATCTAGGAGCCAACTTTCCTTTGATACCGAAGCGGTGTGTTCCTCTCATGGGAGTGACACGAAGGTAGACGAGATCACCAGGGGCATATACCATATCTGTGTGCTTCCTGTCATAGTTGCTCTTATGACGACTTTGAGCAATCTTGTGTTCTCGAATGATATGCACCTTCTCCTCGCTTGGGTTACAATGTCGTGGCCAAACCAGATTCTTTCTCACTGACCAACCAATGGGAGTTACACTTGCGTCCATATAGAGCCTCGAATGGTGCCATCTTGAGACTCTTGGAAGGCTGTTGTTGTAGGATAATTCAGCATATGGAAGGCATTCCTCCCACTTCATGCCAAGCGAGATGACCAAGCTCTAAGCATGTCCTCGAGAATCGATTGATCCTCTCCGCTTGTCCTCGGTCGAGGGTGGTAAGCGATCTTGAAGTTCAACTTTGTTCCCAAAGCTTTTGGAAACTCTCCCGAACTTTGAGGTGAAGATGCTCCCACAGTCGAACTGATTTCGGTGGAACTCCATACAAAGAGACAATCCTGTTGATATAGAGTTCGATAGCTGAATTCGAAATTGTTTCTTTGGTAGGAAGAAATGAGCCACTTTAGAAAGCATCGATGACAACAAAGATTGCATTGTTGCCCTTCTGCGACCTTGGAAAGCCGGTGATGAAGTCCATCTCTACTTTCTCCCATTTCCATTCGGAGGTTTCAATGGCTGTAGAAGACCAAATGGTTTCGATGGACAGCCTTGACTCTGCGCGACATCACATTCTGAGACATAC
Organism: Avena longiglumis; assembly: GCA_030063025.1. Lineage (NCBI taxonomy): Eukaryota > Viridiplantae > Streptophyta > Magnoliopsida > Poales > Poaceae > Avena > Avena longiglumis. The sequence continues at coordinate 173,730,587 of CP125978.1, forward strand.
TTGGCACAATACCTTTTCAACCCAGGCCACCAGTATTGTGTTTTCAAGTCCATGTACATCTTTGTGCTGCCAGGATGGATAGAAAGAACCGAATCATGTGCCTCCTTGAGAACTTGGTCTCTCAGACCCGGGTAGTTTGGAACAAACATCCGGTGTTCAAAGAAGAGCGTGCCTTGATCATCCACGTGGAAGGACTCATACTTCGGAAGGTCAAGCTTAGCGATGAGCTTTCTGGTGTGCGGATCACCAAGCTGACGAGATCGAATCTGTTCTTCCAAGAGAGGAGTAGCCAGAAGGTTCATGAGATGCCCTTGTTCCACAATCTCAAGGTTGAGCTGACGGAATTCCTCGCACAAGAGAGGCTGCTGCTCTTCTACCATGAGGTTGTTGACATAAGCTTTACGGCTAAGCGCATCTGCCATGACGTTTGCTTTGCCTGGAGTGTAGTTGATGGTCACATCAAAGTCATTGATTGCTTCGATCCACCTCCTTTGCCGAAGATTGAGATCAGGCTGAGTGAAGATATACTTCAAACTCTTGTGGTCCGAGAAGATCTCACAACGGTTACCAAGCAAGTAGTGCCTCCATAGCTTCAAGGCAAAGACAACTGCTGCTAGCTCAAGGTCATGTGTGGGATAGTTGATCTCATGCGTCTTCAACTGACGAGAGGCATAAGCAACCACCTGTCTTTCTTGCATAAGGACCACACCCAATCCTTGCAAAGAGGCGTCACAGAATATCTGGAAAGGCTTAGATGTATCCGGAGGAACCAAGACTGGTGTGGAAGTGAGCTTCTCTTTGAGTGTCTCAAAACTTTCTTGGCAAGCAGGAGTCCACAGGTACTTCTTGCCTTTCTTGAGGAGGTCCGTAAGAGGCTTTGCTATCTTTGAGAAGTTCTGAACAAAACGACGGCAATAGCTAGCCAAGCCGAGAAAACTCCGCACTTCCTTGACATTAACAGGAGGAAGCCATTCAACTATTGTCTTCACGGTTTCCGGGTTGACTGCAATGCCCTTGGCAGAGATGACATGACCCAGATAGGTTACTTCAGGCAGCCAGAACTCACACTTTGAGAACTTTGCATACAAGCGGTTCTCACGAAGCTTGTTCAGGACACACCGCAGGTGCTCTTCATGCTCCTCGTTAGACTTGGAATAGACCAGAATGTCATCCAGATATACCACAACAAACTTGTCTAGGTACTCCATGAAAACGGAGTTCATCAGCCTCGAGAAGGTAGCAGGTGCGTTGGTGAGACCGAAAGACATGACCGTGTACTCATACAGGCCATAGCGGGTGGTGAAAGCTGTCTTGGGCACATCCTCTTTGCGAATTTTGATTTGGTGATAACCACTTCTCAAGTCCAGCTTAGAGAACACCACGGCTCACCGGTGATCAAATAGATCATTTATCCGAGGAGAGGATATTTGTTCTTGATGGTTTTAGCATTTAGAGCCGGTAGTCAACACATAGCCTATCGGTTACATCACGCTTCTTTACAAAGATTGTTGGGCTACCCCATGAAGAAGTGCTGTGTTGAATGAAACCCAATTTCTCTTGTTCATCAAGTTGTCGTTTGAGTTCACCATTCGGAAGGACCCATTTTATATGGCCTCTTGGAGATAGGAGCCGTTCGAGTTCAAGCTCAATCACGAATTCAACCTCGCGATCCGGAGGCATACCAGCAACTCTTCAGAAAGACATCCGAACTCACGGACCACGGTACCTCTGAATAGCTTCCATAGCATCATCATTGAGAGTTGCCAAGGAAAAGAGTGGGCCGACAGGAATCGACTTGGAGAAAAGACTAGATGGCCTTGAGGATCTTGAGAGATCTTGGCGTTCAGACAATCGATCACACTGCATTTCTGTCAACCAATCCATGCCCAAAATGACATCAATGTCGAGTTGCCCGAACAATCAAAGAAGCCAAGAATGAAGAACCACCAATCTCGACTTGATTGCCATGGTGATCTTAGTTGCCATCATATTTGCTCCGGAGAAAGAACCATTAACTTCTTTTGGAGAGGACCCAGACTAACTCGTTCTCATTTGCAAACTTGTGAGACACAAAGGAATGCGATGCACGTAATCAAAGAGAACTCGTGCGAGGCGAGTTAATCGAAAGCATACCCATGATAACTCCAAAGTGCGAGCTCGGCTTGAGAGGCGTTGACGATTAGCGCGAACAACCGCAGACCGGGCTTAGTGTTGATGTTGAGAGCCCGGCGGTGGTGCACGAACCGAAGGAGAGCTTGTTGCGATCTTGGCGGGGTTGAGGAGAGCTTTGTTCTTCATTGCGAGTTCAGTTTGATGTCCAGATCTCCACACAAGCGTGCACTAGCTGGGCGTGAGCGAGTAGCGGGGACTCGCCAGCGCTCGAGTAAGGGTTGTTGTAGCCCACAGGAGCCGCGATGGTGAAGTTTGGTGGCCTTGACGTGAAACTCGCAGGTCTTGGTGGAGCCGGAGCGGCGGTGGGGTGTTAGGAACCCGAACCGCCCGCTTAGAAGGAGCTGCCATAAGCTGCAGAGCTTGATGCATCCTGTTATGTTTCTTGGACTCCTCGAACATTTGCCCCTTGCCTCCTCTTGCGGTCTTGTGTCTTGTAGTTCAGAAGGTTGCGGTCTTGCATGCGTGATTGCATACTTGATCGACGCATTGAGCCCTTGCAGAATCTTTTACGCTTTTCTTGTCATCGATACCTCATCACCACCATAGCAAGACAGGTTCATGAAGTTCTGATGTAGGTGTTGACGTTATCATTTCCACCTTGAGTTGAGGAAAGCCTCCTTCATCCTTTCCATCACAATCTCTGAGAAACTGTTCTTTGAAAGCTGCAGTGAACCTCTCCCAAGTTGGCTGGAACCCAGTGCAGCTTGCCTTCAAGTAGTTCTCCCACCAAAGAGCTGCATCTCCCTTGAGAAGGTGGGTAGCACACTTGACCCACTCCTGTTCTGGAACATCAGCAGTCTCGAGCAACCTTGAGATCTCGCGCAGCCAATCATCCGCGTCAAGAGGTCTGTCAGACACATGAAACTGACGAGGGTTGAACTTGAGGAAGCTCTTGATGTCACCACGCTTGGGAGGTGGAGTAAGTGGAGCAAACTCGTTCCTTCTGACGCTCTCCTCAAAGCGCTGCTGGTTCTCTTGCATGGCTGCCAAAGCATTAGCTATGCTTGACAAATGAGCCCGATTCGGAGGATGTCCTCTTCAGTCCGGCGTGGGGGAGCCATCCTGTCATTGATATAAAACTCAAGTCAGTACTATAATGGAGAATGATAGTAATCCAAAATAGTACCAAGATGGAATTAACCAAGATTAAAGGATACAATTTACTGAGATGATATTAAAATATCAACAAAGTTCATAGCACCTCAAAGATATTAAGCAAATCGCACACGACTGAAAAGGAGTGTGGTACACAAACATATCAAAGAAAAATTTTCCACAAATTTCGGCATTAGAATACCAATAGATACGAAAAATTACTTAACGAATCAAGATTAGTGACTCTACCAATTCAATATACAAAAGCGAATGATACAAGTAGTGGTATGGTCGCGACTCCATCCCGCACTCAAATCATTACTCCGCACATGAACAAGTGGAACACATATCCTAACCCCTTCTTCTCACGACGAAACCTAAAGATTGGTAACTACGGAACGAACACCCCAAACAAGATAGCGTCGGATACAAAGAGGAAGATAGATTGCGTCGGTTTGCAAGAGCCTGTCGGTATGGAATGTACCAACAGTTGATAACCAAAGGCAGATAAGATAACAACTTGGATGCAACAGATAGACCAGGGATTACACACACACACACACACAACCTATGGTACTACGGAAACCCAGAACACGTGAATCCTATTTTGAACTTTGAGAAGAGGATTGAAAACGTTACACTTCCTTACCAGAAAAAGGGTGGGTGGGAGGGTAAGAAGAAAAAGTGGAAGCAGTCCTACTCTCGCGTTTTGTTTTTCCCTAATATACATAACTACCAAAATATTTGCTAGACTGACAACGACCGTTTGGCTGAAACCCTGAAGGTCGGGATGGCTCTGATACCAATTGTAACTACCTCGGTGAACTACGCTCCTAGATACAAGCCTGGATGAGTGATAGTGGTTGAAATAGTACGGTGGGGCCCCAAAAGCCACTCACTGGTAGTCCTTTCGGACGTCCCAACCACTACCCTCTCAACGGGACCTGCACGGGCGGCGTAGTCGGCAGGCGAAGGGATCAACTACGTACACAAGTGGGTATGTACGCAAGCCACCATACAAGAGTACATCAGAGCCACACCATCTAGAAAGAAAGGAAATATACCAACGCCATACGGCAAGATTCAAATGACCTGGATAAATCTATATTTTAGGATAACTCCTCATACAACACACATCAGAGTATCATGCGGAAGCGGCAAACAGAATCCGAGTACGGATAAGAAGCAAATCGGCATAAGATGCCATAGAAATAAGCACATCCCAACTACAGGTCTCACGGATCCCCGTTCCCGGAATCTCTACACCGAACGATCGTTGCCCACATCATCGGCTTCTTCCACCCAGTATCCGTCCTGAGAAGGTACCTGTTCATCTGAATCAAGAATTTATCGTGTGAGACCCTAAGGGTACTCAGCAAGTCTTAATGCCTCTAAAGGGGACACAACCTGGGGTGACGCAATTGCAGCGAAAGATAAACCCTAGCAGTTCTACAGATAATCGCTAACCATCCGCCTAACCAATGATAGACGGATGTCCGTGAATTAAGTACAACAGTTATATTGGTAATCTCATCCGATCCATCCTCCTCCCTGCTTACCAACAAGGAAGCGGACGAACAACCCCCCATCCGTTGGCAATTTTATTAACCATTCCATGAGTGTTGCACTATTTACTAGTCAAATTACTTAGTCAGATTAAAAGCGGTACTTTAGTTATGCTTGTCTATGATCAAGAAACTGTGCTCCAAGTCGTCCATATCCGCGGACACGGCTTTCAGAAAGTTTTACCCGGCCGGGGTGCACCAATAGCAACACACGCTCGATCAACCTCGGAAAAACCAAAACAAAACCCAACGAGGCTTTCACGACTGAACAATCACAGATTCGGAAATATTTCAGGCCACCCTTGAGTACACCAACGGAGTAAGCAAGCTCGAGACGGACTCAAGGTTTGCGTCGATGGTAAGCAGCGAGGTCCCCAATCGGGGCTGTCGACGATACCGCTAAACATCCCGCTTACCTAAGCGATGTGTGCTCCTCGCACAAACGTAAATAAACAGTAGCATGGCATAAGTACAGGATCGTAAATAAAACCTCAAACTAGTTTGTGGCCCCAAGAAATAGACGGAATCAAGCTCTGGCTCAGGGGGGTCCCATATACCTCCCGGATGTGGATAGCGCGATAAATCAAGGAACAGGAATCAAGTACTCGGGGTCTTACGGGACACAAGTGAGCAGGAAAAACCAAATAGCAGATGTTGCTCACCGGTGCCACTTTCTTTAGTTATCCCAGAACTACTCAGGTTAAGTTGTTTAGGTACCTCATTATTCAACAGACTCGCACAAACCCTACACATGCTGTTCTACGACTCGCATGGCTCAAACAACTCCTATAGTAATGGCTCATGGGATGGAGGAACAAGCTTGGTGGAGTTTAAAAGTAAAGGCTATGCATACTTGGGATTCAATTTAATGCAATCGCGACTCAATGATGCAAGAATAAGATAGAGGCAATAGGTATTGTATGTATGCAAGCATGTGGAAGTGCTTGCCTGTCAACTCAACCCGCTTGTAGCAAGGACGGATGCAGGTAGTGCTCCTGGTTCTCTTGATACCCACCTTTCGATGTCTATCAGAAAAACCAAACAAACAAGGCCAACATGAATATAGAGCACAAGCATATGAATAAGATGCGTCAAGCAAACAATCATGCCATGATGAATGATGCACAATTTACATGGCAAGTAAGGTAGCATGGCATGGTGAGGTGTGGAGAACAAGAAAATAACATTTAAGTGGGTTTTAGTCACATTTCATTGCCATAACAGTTGTTGGTCAATATATATTTATATGATGCATGCTGCAATTGAAGTCATGGATAGCATAAACAGAAAGGTCTCGTCGGTGATCATTTTAGACATATCATTTGCTAAATTTGGATTTATAAAACAAAAATTATGAATTATTGAAAATCCAGTGGCATTGATGGTAATTTAAATAACTTGGAATTTTACTTGTGCAAAAGACAAAGTGGATGGCATATTGGAATCCTCTCATTTTTCTGAATCAAAAACATATATTATTTGCACAATTTGGATTTAGTATGAAAAAGTTATTAAAAATCTGAATTAGATTTGAATTTGAAATAATTTAAACTAAGTTTGAATTTTAAAACAGTTTAAAGCGTTTATACACAGCCCAAACTAGCTCAGTCAGCAGCGGTGGGGCCAGGGGTTCTCGCCCACGCCAAAGGTTCGGGAACACACAGGACATGGTTGAATAAACACAACCTAAGGACCCTTTTTACAAAAAGCCAACAGACGCTGACAGCGGGGCCGAGGGGACTGCGGGTTGGTGAACCAAAAAGGGCAGGGGGTTAATTGCGAAAAGATCACGCGGGCCAGGGGAGGACTGCGGGTTGCGTTCTGGTGATTGCGGGAGCCTTTTTAGAAAAGGATCACCGCCGCTGACAGTGGGGCCTCGGGGACTGCGGGTTGAGGCAAAAGATTAGGCAGGGGGTGTTGTGCAAAACTGAGCCCGTGTGCTTCTTCTTCCTCGACGAATCTGCGTCAGCCGTGAGGGAGCAGATGCGCTGGCTCGAAGCAGCGACAGCTGGGTGCTTGCGGAGCCCAGCCGGCGCGGTGGCGGGTGATGCTATGGGTCGCGTGCTAGATAGAGCGATACTGGCGGCAGTGTCGGCGGTGTCGGCGTCAGGCGCCACGAAGGCGCCGACAAAACGAACAACGCATCCGAGGAAACGACTACGCAGGAGGTTGTCAGGGGTTCGTGCTCACCGCGAGCGTCTTGGCGTGGTCGGCGTGGCGCGAGAGCGAGCGATCGGCGATGAGGCCGGGCGACGGCAGCGCTAGGGTTTCTCGGGCGGCAGTCTGGCGAGCTGGGGCTCCTCCTCGCGTCGGCTCAGGCGCAGCGAGCTCGAGGCTTCCTCGACACCGCAGCAACACGCCTCCGGTTAGAGCAGACGGGGCACGAGGTGGGCACGGTGTGTGGCGAGGGGCTGTGGTGGAGAAGGGCAGAGGGGCGAGGCAAGCCTCAGGGCGGATCTGGGAGGCCAGAGAGGGGTGAGGTGGATAAGAACGCCAGGGAAGGAGGTTGCGTGGGGAGGTCGATGGCGGTACCACCTTTTCGGCCTCCCTCACGTGCTCGGCATGGCCAGGCAAGGCGAGCACTAGGAGGGAGGGTGAGGTGGCGGTGGGGTGAGCGTGGGTCGCAGCGGTGGGGTGGAGCGTGGGCAGGTGAGGCAGAGAGAGGAGAAAAGAGGGGAGGGGAGAGGGCATGCTCGGGCTAGGCTAGGGTTGGGGTGGTCATGGTCGCGTGGGGGGTAGCTAGGTGGGTCTTTGGGGTGGGGGATGCATGGAAGAGAGAAGGGGCTAGCTAGGGTGGGGTGTGGATAGCTAGAAAAGAGGAGGGTATTAGGGTTTTGCTAAGGGGAAAGTAGATTAGGGGTAAGAGGGTGGTGTAGGGTTTGTTTTAGGGGGATGTAGATTAGAGGGGAAGATGGCTTAGGGTTTAGGTTTAGCTAGAAGGTTAGATGGCAAGAGTAGGATTAGGGTTTTTTCTAAAATAGGTAAGAAAGATGGAGGGGGTAATTGGGCTTAAACAAGCATGCTACAAACTATACCTAGCAAGAACAAGCAAGAAAAGAGGAAAAGGAAGAGAGAGATGGCCAAGGTGATGAGGTGGATTTGAATCATGCATGTCCCATTCAAAGGACAAGCAAAAACCAAGCAAGGGTGGTCTGGGAGGGGCATGCCTCATGAGCACATGTATGTGCATGGGGCATGGGAGTAGGGATCTAGCTAAAGGGGAAAAAGAGAGAGCTAGAGTTTTATACTCACAAAACAAGATCAAGCAATGAAGGAGGGATCCATTTAGAAATCCAAATAAACCAAAACTGGAAAAGGTGGCACTTGCATGGCCCATGCAAGATGATTAATGCCCAAATAATCCTTGTGAAAACAATAAGATTAATATGGAATTATTCATATGCATTCCCAAAAGGTGGGCAAGGCCAAGCAAAAGAAGATGGGTGGTTCCAACCAACTAATCATGAGCTAGGGAGAAAATCAACAGAAGCCAAGCTCATATTTGTTGGGTGGTGGAATTATAGGGTGGTGAAAGAAAAGGTGGTGGAGTCAACAAGAGAGATGCCCTCAACTCAACTTGGGCATGTAACAATGTATCAAGAGCCAAATACAATATCAAGAGGCAAATACAATTAATCATGCACATGAGATAAGAACCAAACAAGAAAGGGTTTTATATGATGCTCAAAAGCAAGGTGGTATGATGGTATGAGCATGATATGATGATGATGCAACAATTATATGTTGGAAGTGACCCATTTTATTATTAAGACATGTAGCATTACAGGGGTTAGACAACTGGGATGCTACATGCGCCCTCCGCCATAACACTCCTAGCATCGAGTTGTCAAGTACCAAGAAACACCTTCAAGAAGGCCAACAAACATTGTTGCCTGGACTAGCTGGCCCTAGGATTTTCACCTGACACACAGGAGGGAGTGGACATCGGGTAACCACGACGCCCTCCAGTAAGCAACGGTGCCACCTAAAGGAGGCACCGCATTGGTGTGGGCAAGCCGGCAAGGATTTCTCCCAAATACCCTATCAATAACCCTCAGACAATCTGTTGCATAGGATCCCCACGAGGTCGAGGCCTCGATACCACCAAACTCGGCGGCCACCAACATGCACCACTATAGTCATGAAGCTACCATCGTTGTCTCACCGAAGCTACTAACACGAAGCCTACAAGATGAAGGCGAATAGTAGCTTGAATCGGGGCAAGCAATACCGCGGCCGTGCGAGGGAACTGCCTCCACCATCTCGGCGGTAGTCGACCGGACGTGGCTGCAAGCCACACCAATCCCAGTTGGGTCCGGCTAGGACAAACGGGCCCATAAAGCCCCTACGGAGGCACACCAGTCCTAAGAGGGTCCGGAGGATAGGAACACACATGTAAAGCCCACCACCACGTTGTAACAAGCTCCGCCATCGCCACTTCTCCCGTGCATAGGATAAACCACTGCCACCATCTACAGAACGCCGATGTGTCACCACCACCCAGCCTGAGCCGAACATCCGCCGCCCCTTAGTGCACCAGGCTCGCCCGCAGTCGCTCCCCTCACTGCCCTTGCAGTCATGCATGACACATGGAAGAATCTGTTTTATTAGTGGAGCTTGGCGCAGACGTGGGCAATGATGGCGTGGAGTTGTGGCCGAGGTGTCTGAGGGGGCAGTGCCAAAGGTCATGGGAGATGGTGGCGAGGTAGGAAACAACATAGGAAGGTGGTTTGACGGTGTAGAGAGGACCTGGACTGTTACATCGGAGAATCACGGTCCCACTAGGAAGAGCCTTCACAGAGAAACCAAAACGATCAAATTCAATGGTCAAGAATTATCGATGTGAATTGGCAAGCAGAGATGAGGTTTTTGATAATGTGGGGAACTAAGAGTATGTTGCGGAGGTAGAGAAGTTGAGTGAGAGAGGGGAGAGTTTGGGATCCAATGTGAGTGAAAGGGAGGGTGGCACCGTTACCAACGGTGACAATGAAGAGGGAAGGAGGGAGTGAAAATTACCAGGATCGGATGCCATATGAGAGGATGCGCTAGTATCCATGTACCAGTCATTGCCGGGGATGTGCAGGTTCTGAAGGGAGGTGAGGAGGGCGAGGTCGATCTGCTGTTGCGGAGTGTAGGTGCCTTGAGAACCTGAGCAGTGTAGGCCTGGGTGTCATGCCAGGGCGTGGTCTAAGAAGACCTGGAGACGGTGTCTGCCATGGCCTCGGTGGGCGATGCTGATAGGGAGTCGTTGGTGGTGGCTCCCATGGGGCCCACTGAAGCTGGGCATGTGTTGGGGCCCTAGTCTAGGGGTGAACTACCAGGGGTTTTCGCGGCCTCCGCCACAGAATACGTTGGTGAAGTAGTTGGTGTTGCGGCCTTCGGCGCGATTGCCCCTGACGGGAGCAGGAGCAGAGCAATCTCTAGAAGGTGGGGCGTGGACGCCCCCATTGTTGGGCAGCAACCTCTAGCCCATATCCTAGAGTGCGGTGGAGGCGACGTTACAAGCGTCAGTGCACCACTAAGTTTCTTCTAGGATGAGGGCGGAGCGCATCTAAAGGAATGAGGGGAACGACACCTAAAAGGGCAGAAATGAAAGCACATGGGTGTAAGTGTCATTGAGTCCTCAAAGGAGAGTTAGAACCAGCGTGTCATTGCTGATGGGTTGGACGACATCGATGAGTGAGTCGGCGAGGCTCTTGAGCTTGGAGCAGTAGTCGTTGATGGAGAGATCGCCCTATGGTGTGTTGCGGAATTCAACCTCGAGCTGGATGGCGTGATGCTTCTTGTTTTCACGGAAGAGGTTCTCGATGCCATCCTAGATGGTGCGCTCGGTTGATCCAGGGAGCATGGCAGTGCCGATGAGATCGGTGTCGATGGATCCGTAGATCCAAGAGAGTACAATGAAGTTGCCATGACCCCATGCAGAGGAGGGGGGCGTGTCAGAGGGAGTGGACTCACCGGTGACATGGGTGGTGAGGCTGTAGTGGCCGAGAGCGACGAGGAAGATCTCCCTCTATTCGGTGTAGTTTCCGTCGATGAGGCTGAGGGTGATTGGCACGTGGATCTTGATGGAGGTGACGTAGGTGAGCTAGGCGTGGTGGTGTCTGTGGGGTTGGCGTTTGGGGGAGGTGTGGGATAGAGGGCTCCGTCCGTAGGAGGAGGAGGCGGCAGCGAGTTGTTGGGAGAGGGAGGCTTCACGTGCATCTAGGGCTTTGGCATGGTCCTCGAGTTCCTTGGCTTGGATCTCTTTGGGAGTCATGGTGGGAGGGAGGAAGGGGATGGATGCCTGCTAGGGTTTTTGAGGAGGTAGAGGTGCGGCGACTAGGGTTTTAGAAGAGGGGTGAAGAACCGCTCTGAAACTATATAATAATGGGCTTCTCCATGGTGCGCCTCATCCGCCTCTTCCTCTATTTATATTAACAGATACTTGGACTCCAAGTCAAGATTATATGAAGTGTTACACAAGAAATTATCCTAACTAAATATTGTTACACGTGGGGAAGTATTTCTCTGTAACAAGGACCAAGAGCCAACCAAGAAGTTCGCCTTCCCGAGGCCAGAGTCCCATCATTCATGGATTGCGCACAGAGTAGACAATGATGATTGCGCCAGATCAAGGTCCTCCTAGCCAGATCTAACCAACACGCAAGCAACGAAGGGGAGGGTGAAGGAACAGAGGGCAGCGAGCATGGTGGAAACGGAGCTCCGCCCACAAGCCACGCTGCAGTACCAGAGAGCCCCGCTTGACCCGCCAGACTGCATAGATCTAGGCCCACTGGCCCGCATATGGTTGTCGTCCCGGCCAAATTGGCCACCTCCCCACAGCCTCATCATTGTAGGCCTGCCCAGCAGAGTGTCGTAGCCCACCACCAGAGCGTCTAGAACCACCACCGTCTACGACGGCCTTCGCTTCCGCCCCACCATCGCTCGCCAGATCGCACCACCATCGGAAGGACCCCAGCGTCGCGCCGGAGGTAGCCCATGCGCGTGCCAGCGCACCATCAAATCCCGCTTAGGACCTCCGCCCAGGCACTCAAGAGGGACACGAGGAACTGCCCTCCCGTCACCGTCGGCCGCACAGGCTTTACCCGACGGCTTACCTATCACACCACATGCTGACATGCGCATGTTTTCTATCTGTCTGCAGAGTTTTGCCACATAATGCAATGTATTTTAGGCAACAAAAAATACAAAATCGTTAATTTGAAAATGATAAAAATAACTCTATCTTGGTTCTAATATTTGTCTCTTTTGTGTACACCACATCTGAAAACACATTTCGATGTAAATTTTCTCATACGTACAAGACATGTGCAAGTATTTGTATATTTATTTTCAGAATTTCCAAGACAAGCAAACTCACTAGAGCGGTGGTTATGCTCCACATAATAAAAATCTCATGGTTCGTACCCAGTGCTAATAAATGTGGCTATCGGGTGGGTTCCTCCGCAAATTATATCGGCTCTAAATCTGAAAGTGTAATTTTGAGATTCGTTTGGCTTTTTTTTTTTTTTTGAGATTCGTTTGGCTAGTGATTCTCACGTTTCATTTTCCTGTGCTCCATATTGCTCGTAGCAAACCTGGGCACCCTCGGCTGGGCCAGGTCAGGAAAAGCCTGACGCTGAAAATTAAGGCCGAGCCTAGTTTGGTCTGGCAAAAATCCAAAAAGCCCGTTGGGTCTATGGGGCGTCGGGCCGGGCCTTCATTTAATCGCCAATTTCCAAAGCACAGGCACGGCCATCGCCCATCGGGCCTAGAAAATGATGTACATCTACCTTGCAAAGTGTATATATGTCCATATTTACTATAACTGCTTTAAACCATTCTAGATCTATTCCCTCCTACCCATATTAGTTAAATTAGATTCATATAAATACGGATATATCTAATTAAGTTTAGTGCTAATACATTAAAATTTAGAAAAAAATGAGTCAACTAATATGAGTAGGAGGGAGTAGTTCTTTTGGCAGCTTTTCTGATAAGCTGTCCCCTATAGCTTTCTAGGCAAGCTGGTTTCAAAATTTTCTAAGTCTTTTAAATTAGTTAAAAATGTGAAAATTTTCAATTAGTCTTATCTAATTTCCAACGGCTGTCAATGCGTTCGCTCCACTTAACTAAATTTCTCACATTCAGTCCCTATAATTTGGATAGTTTTTTACACAAGACATGAAAAAATAGAGGTACAAAAGATAGGAGTTAAACATACTCAAAAGTAATTGATATGGTCATGTGGGTATACAAGAGGTCCGTGTCGTCCATGTGTGTTAGCTTTTATCCAATCTCATTTGTTCAATAAATTAATAAAATTAAACCGAGTCGTTTGTATAAAAAAGAAAACAAAGTACTTTACTGACGCATCACTAGGATCGTAGCAACACAACTAACCTTAACACGCTAATAAAACTAACTAAATATTTAGAGAGAAATAGGAAATCAAAGTACGTGAACTTGTCTGAACAGAAAAGTAACCCATTTTACGGCTTGTTTCATTTTTATTCCATTCTTGAAAGAAAGAAAAATCCGTTGTGCTCTTGTCCCTCAAGTCTCCGGAGATTCTGTAGGCTTGTTATCACCCGTCTGAATTCATGGAACACGGAACTCATCATGGAGAGAAAAGGAACCGGGCGATCATACTAAACGACAAGTTTTATCTCACCAATCCAATCGACACCAAACTCTTAGAATTTCCCTTCCCCGGTCTTCAAAATCCCAAGATGTATTGCTTACGTTTAGTTTAAAACATCTCTCTCTCTCTCTCTCTCTCTCTCTCTCTCTCTCTCTCTCTCTCTCTCTCTCCGACCGAATGCTGTCATCTCTTGTCTAGTTCTTAATTATCCAGGTACCCCCGCTTAGAACTCTAGAAGGACAGCTCGGGCAGAAACCCTAGCCGCCGGCCCAACCTTCTCCTCTCTAGTCTCCTTCGCTGCCGCGAGAGGACGCCGATGGTCAAAGGCCTTCGGTTGACGGCGGCGGTGGGGCGGTCTCCTCGTGTGGTGGCCTCTCCCTTGCAGGGAGCCTTTCGATCGCATCGGTGCATCGCCCCGAACGACACGCTCATGACGGCGAAGGTTGTGAACCGGGGCGGCGGTGGCCCCGTGAGGCGGTGTTGGTCCTCCCTGGCCGATGGCGACGTGGGTCGCTTTTGCCGACCGTGATGCGCACTTGGCGAGGGACGCTGTGGTGTGCTCATGCAATGGCGGCGCGGACGCGTGGCCCTGCATCGACGATATGGTGGTCGCTCGCCTCCGGCGTGCTTGAAGTCGTGAGACCATCTGACAGAGGCTTTGGGCGGCTTTGCCTTTGCTGTCAGCCGTGCCTTCGGGTTGCCGGTGGGGTTTGGGGCGGCTGATCTGGTAGAGGACAGCGGGCGGTATGGGGCTATCGGCTTAGATCTAATAATGGCGGTGGTCCTAGGGTGTCAAGACTTCGATCTGCTTGATAAGATGTCTTCATTGATCTGGCCGGAGTGTCGAGTTTCGGAAGTCTCCGCCGGAGAATTCAACTTGTTGAATCATGCCTAAAGATTGTCGGATCGAATGGGATTCAGTCACGCGCAATCGTATTTTTGACCATTTGGTTTTAGAGGGAACGAGGCGAAGCTCTGTAGTCTGTTGCCATCGTGGGACATGTCTTTAGTTTCATAGTAAAATCAGTGTGCGGAGAATGTCATTGAAGTCAGGATCTAAGACTAGTAATGGTGGTTCGAGTCCCGATGACGATGAGAAATTTGATTGGTGATTCGTGACTTATAGCGGCAACATCGAAAAATGGGACGACAGCATACAAGAAGTTCAGTGTCTAAGCTTTCATGGTGAAACCTTAAGATCTGATATTAATTGGTTGTGTCTGGCAATGGTCTTGTCGAATGCATTATTTTTTAAGAACACGTATTTTTTCGGGGTGAAAATCTGTGATCTATGATCGAACGACGATGACGTTTGTGTATTGTTTCCTTCTTAAAAGCGTCACTTCGAAAAAAGTTGGATTTCTGGTGGTATTTGGTTGCTGTTATAAGAAATAGATTGCTACAGCAAGATTTTTTTGCTAATTTTCTTTTATTTTTTTTAGCTGTGTGCATTCCTATTGTCATTGAGACAATATATTATTGCAGACGCAGAATGTAATCGATATTCTCACTATATTAATATATTACGTTTTTGAAAACGTCAGCAACTAAACAAGATCGAGTAGGAGTGAGACAAAGTACTATCTTTCCGTAAATTATGGAACATCGCTCGGCGAGAGTACCTTGGGGCAGCTGCGCTGCTCCTGTGTGTGCTGGCTTGCGATAGCAGTTTTGTTTTTTTTACTTTTTCTTTCTACATCTATAATTGAAACCAGCAGCTCTCCTTCTGAGAAAACATAAATTATGGAATAGGGATGCATTCTCTTCTTTTAAAAATATAAGATGTTTTAATTTTGTACATTAAATGTATCTAAACGTATTTTAGTGTATACGTTCGTAGATGTTCGAAGTGAACCTATATATTAAAAATGTCCAGATACATTCGTTTTATAAAACTAAAATATATTATATTTCTAAACAGAAGGAGTAATAAAAATAAACGAACACGAGCATGATTGGGACATCCACTTGGTCACCTTGATGAATGATTGGCATACGCACGAGAAGCTAGAACCTATCTACGCAAATATTTCCAAATTGAAATGACCACTGTACCCGTCAACAAACCGGGATAGGATGGATCCGTGCATTTGGATTCCTGAAGGAGGAAGGGCACAAGGCGCAAAGAGACGGATCCGGCACCCGTCGGAGCGGGACAGGACAGGGTCCCAAGACGCCGGGGAGCCGCCTCTCGCTCTCCTGATGACTGGTGCAGCTTGAAATTAATGTTACGTGCTTGACGCGGCGCAGGCAGGGTTTTGTCTCGCTCTCGTGTTCGCAACATAACAAGACACATGTGGCCAAGGCACAAGAGCGTGACAGGAACGGCAGGTCTCTGTGTCTGCATGATTGGAGATTGTATGGGAAGACAATCCTGCTTGTCGATCGGGCTGTGGTGTAAACCATCGGACAGAGGCCTGGGACGTGATGTTTTGCCTCGCAGGTCTGAATGTTATAAAAAAAAATGTGCATTTAACCAAATTTAAGAATATTAAAAAATTGTGAAAAATATTTGGATGTATATCTGGGCCATCCTATTTTTCTCATACAAAGTTTTGCGGTTAAAAAAATATTTTTTATGACCTGTGTAAAAAATAAAAAAAAAACTCTTGTGAAAAGCTATTTTGAAGCATAGGAGATAATTTATGCACACGGGCCATAAAACATTTTAAAGTATGTTTTTAGGCTGTTGGTGCATCTACAACTATGAGGCAAAGTGGA
The DNA here is from genome assembly GCA_030063025.1 of Avena longiglumis. Classification (NCBI taxonomy): domain Eukaryota; kingdom Viridiplantae; phylum Streptophyta; class Magnoliopsida; order Poales; family Poaceae; genus Avena; species Avena longiglumis. The sequence goes on from CP125978.1 coordinate 173,746,766, forward strand.
TTTCTCTTTCTAGTATGCGATTTTCAGACTCACTTTTATGAAATTCCTGCAAATTAAATCTAACACTCTACGACAAGCGAGGAAGACACATTTGAGTCTTGTGCTTTTTTTTGGAAAACACTTGTGAGCATGACGTGGCTTCATTCATTAAATATGGATAGAGTTTTACACAACAAGAAAAGAAACTGATTACAACGGATCTAGTGGCTCCGATCCACTCCCCATACGCACGATTAAACTAGGTTATTCCTCTCTAATCCCCATTTCTACATAGCTTGGCGTGTTTCCATTGTTCAAACTCTTCCTTTAAGCATTGACACGACTCTATCAGCATTATGTCGACTATGTCCATGACGAGATCATTGCACTCTAGCCAAAATTTCCTAGCAACGTGAACAACTAACAAGTTAGGTTGCTTCCTACTCTACGTCGAAGTTGCCCCTGAGAGAGTAGGCCTCCACGTCGATAGGGATGCCTTGGCTGCGGGAGTGAAACGATGAAGCCTGTACGACAACATGTTGTACCACACCCTCTCTATAGTATGGACAATGCACCATCAAGTGTTCAATAGTTTGCTGCTCCTGATAGTAGAGAAGGTATTGGTCAGGGCACTGTATTCCCTTCTTCTCCAATCTGTCTGATGTCCACAATCAATTCTCGAGAGCTAGCCACATATAGAGTTTATGCTTGAGAGGGGCCCTAGATTCCTGCAGCTCATTTGTACCTAAACCTCCGTTTGCCCTAAAAAGAATAGGTTGTATGCTGATTTCGCAGAATAGGCGATGTTTCCTATCAGCCCCATGTTATGACATCGGGATCATCTCTCATAGCTTGATCAACAAGTTCATGAACTCCACAATTGCTAGTACAGATAGGCTTCCTCTGAATGATCGAATCCATCACAGATTGTTGAGTGTGACCGCCACACTGTCCCTGATTCTTGATGACTTGACATTGTTCATCAAATTTGGCGCTAGATGACTAATACTACAACCGTCAACCCAAAGTTTTGTCCAAAATTTCAAGTTGCTACCATTTTCTAACTCGCATTTGTGGTTTCTATGAATATGCACTCTATTTCTATATGTGTAGTAAAATAAATCCCCTTCCATGGCTTGTCGTCCTCACCTCATTCCATCCACATCCATCTCATTCACATCGCCAAGTAGCAGCCTCATGTTCTCCGCGCCTAGTCCACCAAGTGATTTCACGGAATAGGCACAGTTTCCCATCATCTTCCATGTTATGACATCGGGTGATTATTATCTGACGCTCATCTCCCGTAGCTTGATCCATAAGTTCATGAACTCGCAATTGCTATTATAGATAGGCTTCCTATTAATGATCGCACCAAGTGATTATCAAGTGCAAGCACCACATTGTCCCTTAGTATTGTCTTCTTGAGATAGCTCATCAGATTTGGCGCCAGGTGACTAATTCTGCAATTGGCAATCCAAAGATTTGTCTAGAATTCCAAGTTGTTGTCATTTCCTATAACTTGCATTTGTGGTTTATCTTAACATGCACTCTACTTCTATAGGTATAGTAAAAGAAAGCCCCTTCCATGGCTTGTAGTCCTCCCCATGTTCTCCACATCCATCTTATTCGCATCGCTAGATAGCAACCTCAAGTTCTTCACACCTAGTCCACCGAGTGATTTTGACAAATAAACTATGTCACGGAAAACACATTGACATGTCCTTGCTTCCTTTGATGCTGACTAGGAAAAAACGTTGTAGCTTATTCATGCAGTTAAAGAAATATGGGTAGATCCAAGCACAAAATATGGTAGATTGGTGTCACATTGATAGTGGAATCAAGTAGAATTAGTCATCCACTCGCTTGATTAGTGATGCCTTCCATGTTGGGCCGTGGCCAATGACCTTGTCCACCAAGGGATGTAGATCCATCTTCAATAGCCACACGTGCGACAATGGTAGACCCAGATACTGAAATGGGAAGGGAAAATTCGACACTCTATGATGGTCGTTATTGGCCAAAGATTGATGCATTTGCATCAAATCATCGACATCAAGCTTCTCCCGAGTTTGAAGAGAAGCCATAAGGCCACTCCAAATGTGCAAATGATCTTCGATGCTGCTTCTACCTCCTCTGGCACTGGCTTGATGAGCAAGACTACGTCATAAGAGAATAGTGATAGACAATGGAGAATTCCACTTCGATCAAAGGTTGTGAAGAGAGGACAATATCATGTGCCAATTTTATTGTTGCATTCATGGCATCAATCATCGTTTTGACCAAAGTAGGAGATTTTGTATCTCCCTGTCTAAAACCCCGGGCGTACATTTTTTTTGCACTAGTACTGCCATTAATGAGAACACACATGCATGTCATGGAGAAAATGACTGCAAGCCTCATGATCCACTTGGGACTGCATCCTTTTGTGTTGGTGAATCTAAATGAGGAACTATGATGGCACTGAAGCAAAATCTTTCATCATGTCCAACTTGAGCATCAGAGCTAGGATCTGCTTGCGGTGAAGGATGTAGATTGATTGTTGATCCATGAATAAATTGTCCTGTATGGATCTTCCTTTAATGAAATATATGTGATTCATATCCACCTAAGTCAACTGCATGGGTTTCACAAGACGAAAAGACATTGTCTTGGACACAATCTTGGTGATGTTGTGCACCAAACTAACTGGTATGTAATCCCCTACAAAAACAGATCCATTGGTGTATCAAAACATCTACTATCTATAGAATCATGTGCATCCTTCATAGTGGATGAGCATACCTAATATAATCACATAGATAATCTGTTAGGCCCTGTTGATTTTTCTGGTGGAAGGCTACAAATAGCCTCCCAAATCTCTTCTTTAGACAAACGAGGCTCTAGATCTGTTACATCCATCACCAGAAATTTTAAGGCAACTAGGTTCAGAGTGAGTGCATGATCTTCAGGCACACCCAGCAGCTTTATGAAGTGTTCATTGGACATTACCTCCACGGCCACATGCTCTGTAGCTAATGGGTCACCCATCCTCAAGCAGAAGATATGGTTCTGCCTCTTGGAAACACTTACATGTAGTGGGAATTTGAATTTTTTTTTCGCATCCCCTTCTTGGAGCCATGCAATCCTAGATTGTTGCTTGGGAATTGTTCTTTCCAAATACACTTACCTCCAAACTTTACTTTTCAACTACCACCTTAGACAATGATCATCGTTGTTTGTGGCATCCCGCAAAACCACTACTAGAAAATCGCGTTGAATTTGTGCATTGCATCGTCATCATCATGCATTGTTTGCCAAAACTATTTTGCAAAGCCCGATTTATTTTCCCAAACGCCCATCTTTATTCAACGCCAAACCCGGGGCTCCGGATTATTTTGTTTTGGCGCTATCGGTTTGCGACGCCCGTTTAAATTAAATAAAAGATTTATTTATTTTTGGCGAGCGATCGAACAGGCCGACCGACCAACGACCGCCCAGTTTTCATCGGTCCAACCTGTCCGCCCTAAATCCTAAACCCACCCACTACTACCCACACACACCTCCACCTCCCTCCCCCCAATCAGAACATGCCACCTCCTCTCACCCTCCCCCCTAACCAATAAAAAACCCGCCACGTCATCCTCACCCCTCTTTCTCTCCATCTCTCTTTCTCTCCCCACCACACAAACCCCCCCACACTAGCACACTCACGCTACCGCCCCGAATCCCACCTTCCTGGCCCCGGACCGCACTCCTGGCCCCACCCGGCCCGCTTGCTCCCTTCTCTCCCACCCACTGCGTCATCCACGCGACCGCCTCCACCGCCACGCGCCTCCTCCTTCCCAGGCGCGGCCACCGGTCGCGCGTCGCCGCCAACCTCCTCCCCCGGTCTCCGCCTCCTGCCGCCTCCCGTCGCTCACCTCCAAGCCCGCCGCCTCGCGCCATCGCCGGACGTCCGCCCGCCCCTGCACTGCGCCCTCATCTCGCCTCTGCGCGCGCCTTATCCCGCAGACCGCGCCGGCTAGCCGTCGCGGACCTCGCCCGCAGCCGCCAGTAGCCACCGCCCTCGCCGCCGTTCTCACCCGCCTCGCGCGAGCCCCTCCACCTCGAGCCCTCTCCGCCAGGGTCCGCCGCGTCCGCCTCGAGCCGCTCCCCGGTCGCCACCTCGCCAAGCGCCGTGCCTCCGCCGCCTCCCTTCGAGCTCACCTCCGGCCAAGGGCGCCGCCGCCGCTCGGCCTCCCGAGCCGCGACCGGCGCGCCCCTCCAGCCAGCGCCGGCCCGTCCTCCACCTCCCTGCAGCCTTGCGGGCCCTTGTCGCGATCCGCTTTCCGGTGGTCCCCTGCTTCCCTGCTGCGAGGAGCCTCGCCTAGGCCGGTCGGCTCGACCCCATCTCCGTCTTCTGCTGCCGGTAACCGACGAGCCGCCGTGCCCCTGTCCTGCCGTCCGCGGCCAGGGACCCCCTCGCAGGACCCGCGACATCCATCCTTCTGCCCCCAGGAGCTGCTGTCCCCTCTCTGCAGCGTTTCCCGGCTCTGTCGTCATCTGACGTGGCCACCCTCCCGTGTCTCTGTGCTATGGACGTCCTTGGGTACCATGTTCGCATCCTCGGCTGCTACTGCGAGTGCATTAGCGGCCCGCGCGTCTTTGCAAGGAGTACAAAGTGCTAAACAAGGGCCAAACCAAGTTCTTCTGCGCCGTGAAGCCCGGGAGCGGAGAGAACCCATTGCACCAGAAGATCCCCGGACCCGATAACCCGAAGGCTATGCCACGCAAGAGCTTCTCCTCGGAACCCGAAGACCCTCGACGAGATCCCCTACATGGAAACGGAAACCCGGATGCCAAGGACGTCGAAACGAATACACCGAGCTCTCCCTCGCGGACGCCAAGTACTCCGGCACGGAACGACAAGATCTTCTGCCTGGAACCCGCATGATCGCCTTCTCGGAGCAACAAGTACTCTGCCGCGGAACCCCAAGACCGCCGACAAGGCCTTCGCAACGGCAAGATCGAACCCATGGGGCACGACAAGATTTGCACGACGGCAGGAACGGCACCGACCCGGAAGATCCGATGCGCCCCGACACGGAACCAAGTCCGGCTTTCCGGAACGACAAGATCTGCCCCCGTAATTCGAGAACGACCCCGGAGCCGAGAACGTTCCGTCGAACCCTGGACCCCGAGACCGACCCCGAACCTCGGAACCCTAACAAGATCGCCGAACCCTAAAGTGTGCCCCTTTTTCCTCGAACCCTATTTTTATAACATAATACAACTTGTCGCATAATAATTGTCTTGCATGCATACATTCATGTGGTTTGGGGGCCTTATGCCGTTTCACCTAATAATTAAACATGGGGCCCATATGCGGGCAAATCTAGCCTTATATTGGCCTCATTTAAACTTGAGTAGCGAACCCATACTATAATCTTTCATTGTTAAACAACATTTAATATGCGGGGTAGCTAAATAACTTGAACCACCTAACTAATTGTCGGGACCCCGGTTCCGCTTAATATTGACCTAATTGCATCGCACCTTTGCCATGCCATCCATCATACATGCATCATGCCGATCTTCTGCCGTGTATTAAATATTGCATCCGGTGTTCCTTCTAGTGTTTTGCTTCTTCGCGGATAAGGCCGTTGAGTTGATGTGAGCTTCGCCCCGATCTTCGGATGAACCTTTCGACAATGTTTTCAGGCGAGCATCTCCCCTTTTCTACCTATCTTACTTTTATAGTATTTACTTCCCTCCTGTTGATCTATTGCTATCTGTGTTGCGATGCTTTAGTTTCCGTACCTGTGATATACCGTGCAGCCCTATATTGCCTTGGACACATCCTATTACCTGTTGTTTGGTAGCTAGTGGGACTTGCGCGTCGTAGTTGCTTGCTCAAGTGCTGATGTGTGTCGCCATATGCCACAGTTGCTGATGTATTGCCGCATGTTGATGTTGGAGATGATTCTAGTTTTACTTATTGTCACTTTAATTTCTGTTTAACAACTAAAATTGAATAAGCAGAGGCATCGGTGGGTGATAGATAATATTTGGTTTCGAGCCACTTGTGTCCCGTGAGACCCCGAGTACTTGATTCCTGTTCCTTGATTTTTATGCGCTATCCACATCCGGAGGTATATGGGACCCCCTGAGCGAGCTTGATTCATCTTATTTCTTGGGGCCACAAACTAGTTTGAGGTTTTATTTACGATCCTGCATTTATGCCATGCTTTCTTTGCTTTATTTACGATTGTGCGGATAGCACACTGTCTTTATTTAGGATCGGGACACGATTCCGGGTGTCGACAAGCCCGTTTGGGGTTCCCAGTCGTTCACAGCCGTCCACCCAGCACCTTGAGGCCGTCTCGGAGCTTGTCTACTCCGTTGCGGATTCTACTTAAGGGGTGGCCCCCTGAAATATTTCTGAATCCTGTGATGGCTTTGTCGTGAAAGCCTCGTTGGGTTTTGATTTGGTTTTTCCGAGGCTGATCGAGTGTGTTGCTATTGGTGCACCCGGCGGGTAAAACTTTTCAAAGCCGTGTCGCGGATATGGACGACTTGGAGCAGTTTCTTGATCATAGACAAGCATAACTAAAGTTCTTGCTATTAATTTGACTTATAATGACTAGTAATCAGCTTCACTATAACGGAATGGCTAATTAATACGCCCACCATTGCTTGTTGGTTGTCGCTTGCGACAAATGAATCGACTAGTAAGTATTGCAACTACAACGAATTGGTGAATAAAAGTACCAACAACCGGGTTTGGGCTTATCTCATGCTATCTCGCACTGATTAGTAATTGTTGCAACTATCACGGAATGGTTAACTAAAAGTGCCCATCGCTTACTTTATCGTGACGATTATCTAAACGACTAGTAATTGCTGCAACGATAACCGAATAAATAAAGCGCCAACCGTGTGAGTTCCTCGGTTGACTTCCTCGTTGGTCTCGAGGGGAAACGCCAGATGGGTTTGTTTGATGGTAGTATCGTGTTGGTTCGAATAGGTCTTTCTTACCCTCTCGATAGCCGCCATTGTATCGAGTCTCTATAGGTTGTTTCGATTGCATCTGCCGCTTGATCCACCATACCTATGTAGGCGAGGACCCGAATTCTAGCCTCGCTGTATCGGCCTCGATCGACGCTCCTTCTTTTTCCTTTGCCCTTTGCCGGCACCCCTTTTGTTCAAGCAGGTTTGAGATCGACGTCGTTAGCAGGGTTACCCTTCCGGCTTGGCCTGGGCAGGGTTATGGACGCCATTGGTTATTCTTCAGGGCTCTTAGCCCCATTTGCATCTTGTCCGTAGCGGGACGCTCTATCGTTTTCAAGGTGATTTGGATCTTTGTATATTATAACTGTATTCTTGACTCTTTGAGTCGCCGTTATATATATCTGTTCTGTGGGTCCCATCGAGGACTGTTGTGTAATGTTATTACTTCGTTTTCCACCCGCACGAAAGTGCCTGGTGGGCACCTTTGAATCGTTTCTATGCGGGTTTGGTGAATTTTGCCCGAACTTGCATAGGTCCGATTCTGAGGTGTTACTGAGTGGTATCGAGCTCAGCGATGATACCCCACAAGTCCAGCCTGTAGGATAACCTAGCTAACGGCCGAAGTAGAGTGTCAAAACTATTTTTGCAAACTCGGTTGGATAGTTCTGATTAGGTCTGATTTTACTCCTTACCCCTCTGCTATTCTCCTCTTACCTCGACGCGTTTTGAATCCGCTCTCATCTCCTTCTTCGAGTCCAGGAATTCTCGTGGTTGGGGTTTTCGTCGTACCTTTAGGGTTTCGTTTTCTCCCTTTTGTAACGGAGGTGCTACGATCATCAATCTGCAACTTGTCTGTTGTACCCTTCATCCGATCTTTTGTTCTTGAGCTCTTTATCCAGATGTGTTCCTTGCTGGATATCAGTGTCGTTGAAAAACATATGAGAGGGACGAGCTTTGGTGAAGTTGGGGTTAACCTTGAGCATGTGTTGTTCATGCCAATGGAACCACCGCGAAACCTAATCATTGTGTCTTTCATACGATTTCTGTTGGCATCACCCCTTTGTTCCGAACCTCGCTTGTCGAGATCTTCAGTCTAATTCCGGGAGTTGGGTGCTTAATCCGTCTGTTCGCGTGCAGAGTAATGGTTCGAGTGTGGGATGGAGTAGCTACCCTACCACTGCTCTTATCATTCGCTTTTGTACCTCGAATCAGTGGATTCCGCAGTTTTACTCCGTCCATGGAAGTTAGAGGTGGCCTTACCTTCAACTTCGTCCTTTGTGCCCCGGAGTGTTCTCTCGACGATCAGGAACAACGACCTTTTTGTTGGTGGTGTCGCCGATTCCCAGATGAAGAAGGAACCCTCGTTAGTGGTGTCGCGAGGATCTACACGAAGCGCGAAGGATCAGAACGCCGACCTTCCTTCCGGTACCATGAGGCGGATCTCGAGGGCGAGATCCTTTGTTAGTGGTGTCGAATTGTGGCATCCCGCAAAACCACTACTAGAAAATCGCGTTGAATTTGTGCATTGCATCGTCATCATCATGCATTGTTTGCCAAAACTATTTTGCAAAGCCCGATTTATTTTCCCAAACGCCCCATCTTTATTCAAACGCCAAACCCGGGCTCGGATTATTTTGTTTTGGCGCTATCGGTTTGCGGCCCGTTTAAATTAAATAAAAGATTTATTTATTTTGGCGGAGGCGATCAGGCCGACCGACTTAACGACCCCGATTTAAATCGGTCCAACCTGTCCCGCCCCTAAATCCTAAACCCACCCACTACTCTACCCACACACACCTCCACCTCACTCCCCCCAATCAGAACATGCCACCTCCTCTCACCCTCCCCCCTAACCAATAAAAAACCCGCCACGTCATCCTCACCCCTCTTTCTCTCCATCTCTCTTTCTCTCCCCACCACACAAACCCCCCCACCACACTAGCACACACTCACGCGCGCGCCTGCCCCAGATCCCACCTTCCCTGGCCCCGGACCCGCACTCCTGACCCCACCCCGGCCCCGCTTGCTCCCTTCTCTCCTCCCACGCGTCATCCTGACCGCCTCCACTGCCTCCTCCTCCTTCCCGGCTGCCACTGTCGCGGTCGCGCGTCCCCGCCGCCAACCTCCTCCCCCCCGCCGGTCTCCGCCTCCTGCCGCCTCCCCGTCGCTCACCTCCAAGCCCGCCGCCTCGCTCGCCATCGCCGGACGTCCGCCGCCCAGCCGGCACCCTCATCTCGCCTCTGCGCCACAGATCCCAGATCACGGCCCGCTAGCTCGCCGGACCTCGCCCGCAGCCGCCTGGCCAGCCACCGCCCGCCCGCCGTTCTCACCCGCACCTCATGAGCCCCTCCACCTCGAGCCCTCTCCGCCAGGTCCGCATCCGCCTCGAGCCGCTCCCTCGCCACCTCGTCACCGCCAGCGTCGTCTCTCCGCCGCCTCCCTTCGAGCTCGCCTCCGGCCAGTCGCCGCCGCTCGCCCCCTCGAGCCCGCGACCGGCCGCCCGCCTCCAGCCCGGCCGTCCTCCACCTTCCTCCTGCAGCCTTGCGGGCCCTTGTCGCTGATCCCGCTTTGGTGGTCCCCTGCTTCCTGCTGCGAGAGCCTCGCCTAGGCGGTCGGCTCGACCCCATCTCCGCTTCTTCTGCGGTAACCGGCGAGCCGCCGTGCCCCCGCCGTCTGCGGGGACCCTCGCAGACCGCGACATCCATCCTCGCCCCGGAGCTGCTGTCCCCTCTGCAGCGTTCCCGGCTCATCGTCATCGGCGTGCCACCCTCCCGTGTCTCTGCTATGGACGTCCTTGGGTACCATGTTGCATCTCGGCTGCTCTGCGAGTGCATTAGCGGCTGCGTCTTGCAAGGAGTACAAAGTGCTAAACAAGGGCCAAACCAAGTTCTTCTGCCGTGAAGCCCGGGCGGAGAGAACCCATTGCACCGAAGATCCCGGACCCGATAACCCGAAGGCTATGCCGCAAGAGCTTCTCCTCGGAACCCGAAGACCCTCGGCGAGATCCCCTACATGGAACGGAAACCCGGATGCCAAGGCGTGAAGCGAATACCGAGCTCCCTCGCGGACGCCAAGTACTCCGGCACGAAGGCAAGATCTTCTGCACCGAACCCGCATGATCGCCTTCTCGAGCAACAAGTACTCTGCGGAACCCCAAGACCGCCGACAAGGCCGCAGCAACAAGATCGAACCCATGGGCGACAAGATTTGCACGACGGCAGAACGGCACCGACCGGAAGATCCGATGCGCCCGACACGGAACCAAGTCCGCTTTCCGAACGACAAGATCTGCCCGTAATTCGAGAACGACCCGAGCCGAGCGTTCCGTCGAACCACAGACCCCGAGACCGACTCAACCTCGGAACCCTAACAAGATCGCCGAACCCTAAAGTGTGCCCTTTTTCCTCGAACCCTATTTTATAACATAATACAACTTGTCGCATAATAATTGTCTTGCATGCATACATTCATGTGGTTTGGGGCCTTATGCGTTTCACCTAATAATTAAACATGGGGCCCATATGCGGGCAAATCTAGCCTTATATTGGCCTCATTTAAACTTGAGTAGCGAACCCATACTATAATCTTTCATTGTTAAACAACATTTAATATGCGGGTAGCTAAATAACTTGAACCACCTAACTAATTGTCGGGACCCGGTTCCGCTTAATATTGACCTAATTGCATCGCACCTTTGCCATGCCATCCATCATACATGCATCATGCCGATCTTACGCCGTGTATTAAATATTGCATCCGGTGTTCCTTCTAGTGTTTTGCTTCTTCGGATAAGGCCGTTGAGTTGATGTGAGCTTCGCCCGATCTTGGATGAACCTTTCGACAATGTTTTCAAAGTAGCATCTCCCCTTTCTACCTATCTTACTTTTATAGTATTTACTTCCCTCTGTTGATCTATTGCTATCGTATTGCGATGCTTTAGTTTCCGTACTGTGATATACCGCAGCCCTATATTGCCTTGGACACATCCTATTACCTGTTGTTTGGTAGCTAGTGGGACTTGCGGCGTCGTAGTTGCTTGCTCAAGTCTTGATGTGTGTCGCCATATGCCACGATTCTTGATGTATTGCCGCATGTTGATGTTGGAGATGATTCTAGTTTTACTTATTGTCACTTTAATTTCTGTTTAACAACTAAAATTGAATAAGCGAGAGGCATCGGTGGGTGATAGATAATATTTGGTTTCGAGCGCCCACTTGTGTCCCGTGAGACCCCGAGTACTTGATTCTGTTCCTTGATTTTATGCTGCTATCCACATCCGGGAGGTATATGGGACCCCCTGAGCCGAGCTTGATTCATCTTATTTCTTGGGGCCACAAACTAGTTTGAGGTTTTATTTACGATCTGCTTATGCCATGCTTTCGCTTTATTTACGATTGTGCGACGGATAGCACACTTTATCTTTAGGATCGGGACACGATTCCGGTGTCGACAAGCCCGTTTGGGGTTCCCGATCGTTCACGACCGTCCACCCAGACCTTGAGGCCGTCTCGAGCTTGTCTACTCCGTTGGATTCTACTTAAGGTGGCCCCGAAATATTTCTGAATCTGTGATGGCTTTGTCGTGAAAGCCTCGTTGGGTTTTGATTTGGTTTTCCGAGGCTGATCGAGTGTGTGTTGCTATTGGTGCACCGGCGGGTAAAACTTTCTCAAAGCCGTGTCCGGATATGGACGACTTGGAGCACAGTTTCTTGATCATAGACAAGCATAACTAAAGTTTACTGCTATTAATTTGACTTATAATGACTAGTAATCAGCTTCACTATAACGGAATGGCTAATTAATACTGCCCACCATTGCTTGTTGGTTGTCGCTTGCGACAAATGAATCTGACTAGTAAGTATTGCAACTACAACGAATTGGCTGAATAAAAGTACCAACAACTGCTGGGTTTGGGCTTATCTCATGCTATCTGTACCTGATTAGTAATTGTTGCAACTATCACGGAATGGTTAACTAAAAGTGCCCACTGCTTACTTTATCAGGACGATTATCTAAACCTGACTAGTAATTGCTGCAACGATAACTGAATAAATAAAACTGCCAACTGTGTGAGTTCCTCGGTCGACTTCCTCGTTGGTCTCGAGGGGGAAACGCCAGGATGGGTTTGTTTGATGGTAGTATCAGGTTGGTTCCGAATAGGTCTTTCTTACCCCTCTCTGATAGCCGCCAGTTGTATCGAGTCTCTATAGGTTGTTTCAGTGCATGCTGCCGCTGCCGCTTCAGTCCACCATACCTATGTAGGCGAGGACCGCCGAATTCTAGCCTCGCCGTGTACTGGCCTCAAGATCTTGGCCTCCTTCTTTTCCTTTGCCCTTTGCGGCACCCTTTTGTTCAAGGGTTTGAGATCGACGTCGTTAGCGTGGTTACCCTTCCGCTTGGCTCAAGGCAGTTATGGACGCCATTGGTTATTCTTCGGGCTCTTAGCCCCATTTGCATCTTGTCCGTAGCGGGACGCCTATCGTTTTCAAGGTGATTTGGATCTTTGTATATTATAATCGTATTCTTGACTCTTTGAGTCGCCGTATATATATCTCTGCTGGGTCCCATCGAGGACTGTTGTGTAATGTTATTACTTCGTTTTCCACCCGCACGAAAGTGCCTGGTGGGCACCTTTGAATCGTTTCTATGCGGGTTTGGTGAATTTTGCCCGAACTTGCATAGGTCCGATTCTGAGGGTGTTACATTGTTCATCTAACTGCACTCTGTTGCCTTCCAGCTGCAGAATCACATCGATTGCTAAGGGTATTTTCTCTTTTACATTCCCAACTACTCAGTGTTGTCTCCATATTGTTAGTACCCTAGTTTTAACCTTCAGAATACTCTACAGATCAATGAAAGGGTCCGAATGCTTCTCTTTAGCAAAATCACCCCATGGCAACTGGCTCTCTGATGCCTTGATACAAGACCAAAAATCTTCGAAGTGATATCAGGATCTCCGGGGAAACGAGACATTTGTGTACACCATTATTAGGGAGTGATCAGACATTAAGGGGGATAGAGCTTGTAGTAGGAAATCAGGGTGGCTTACATCCTAGGCCACTATAGAAAACCACCTATCGAGCTAACAAAGTCTCTCGATGCTTATTGTTCCACATGTATCGTCTTATAACTAGTGCTTTCTCCTTCAGCACCTAATCACTTAGCAGCCTACTAAATCGCGCCATCATACGTCTGTTTATGATTTCATTATTTTTTTCTACTACAGCCAGAATAAGAATGAAATCTCCAGCAACTAACCAGCCGCCATGGAATGATTTATGAATTTCCCTTAACTCATCCAGGAACTACACATTTAGTGCATCGTGGGTTGACCCATAAAGAGTGATTAAGACCCACTGTTCTCTATGTCGTCGGATTGTCGACAAGTATGTCATAGGGGGTCCTTAAGGCGTTGAGAAGATGGGGTGTGATCCGTACGATGTTCTGGAAGTGGTGAGCACATGTTTACCCAGGTTCAGATCCGACTGCGATAATCGGATCCTACTCCTGCTAGCAACCCAGTAATATATCAGCAAGAGATGTATGTTACAAAATATTACAAGAGAGGTTCGCCTATGCAAGTAGGTTGTGGTTGATCTATGATATGGCGCCCTAAAGGCTCCCTCAGGTCCGGTTTATATAGTCACTGGGGCCTAGGGTTACAGGAGAGACCTATCCGGCTACGTTACAGAGTCGGTAACTAGATACAGCTTGAACTACAAGTAATACTATAGGCCTAAGTGGGTAACTCTTCTAGGCCTTGTCATAGTCGGAAGTGACTCCTCCTCTTTCTCTGACTGGACCGCCTGTGAAGCAAAGCTCTAACCCATTGGTGGGCCACCCTGGTCAGGGAGTCCTGTGGGTATACCCGGAAAGTATATCCCCAATAGTAGCCCCGGAAGTCTCCAAGATCCAAAGTCGGATAAATCGTCTAGCTTGATGGTTTCTTCTTGAGAATCTTGAAGGGTTCCCGAAAAATTCATCCAGTAATGTAGGATTCTGAGTATTATCTAAGTCGGTATGTCTTCTTGAGTTCGGTCATTTTCCTGCTTTTTTTAAAGCATGAGCCAGATTTAAACAGTGTTGTGCTGTCTCACAACTTTTTCAGGCCAGGTCTTGTCACTGAAAAACATCCCGTCAGCACGACCGTTGGTGGCTCCGTTCTTTGCTTCTTGTCACTCATCCTGGAGTTGCTGAACTCTGCCTCTAGACGCACATGTTGCTCGCCTAAGCGAGTCATCTCTTGCAGAAATAGCACCTGAAGACTCTGAAGGTCCTACAGTGGTCTTTCGCGCAATGACCCTACGAGTCTCCAACTTGGAGGAACTATCACCAGAGTTGGTTGCTGTCTCTGGGAAAAACAACGCTCCCTCTGCACTCACAAGCCTTGGATTTCATGGCTCCCTCGTCGACCTCGTCCTTAATGGACTCATCTGGGGTGGACCCCACATCAAGTTCAGCCATCAAAGCTCAATCATCAGATAAGAAGTCAAGCAATGAACTCGAAATAAGAAGGTTTTGGATACTCACGTGGCAATGTATAAAAGGTCGAACACTTCCACCGTATTTTGCTTCTTGTCCCATGGCTCAAGAGCCCCTGCTCGAAGAGGCACCGTCGGAATTGGCCTAGTGGCAACCGCAGTCGGCATAGGCTCCTTCGGGGAGACATGAGTTGACGCATCTGAGCCTGTAGGGGTTCGTAGCATGGAAAACAAAAAATTTATATCGCATGAACACACAAAATCCAAGATCTAATCTACTAGATCGGTGCAACGAGTTCATAGAGTACTAACCCTTGAAGATCCAAAGTGGTTAACGACATTGTATTCTCGTGGTTTATGTAGTCGTTCACTTTCCGATCTCAAGATCAGAACGATGATCCTTCTAGCGCTGTGTTCTGGCAGCGCTTCCGCAGTCGGTCACACGTACAGTACTCGATGAAGACCTTCCTCTCCCTTGTTCCAGTAGGCAACAAAGGTTGTAGCTCTCGCCTCATGATTTTGGCAGCACGACGGCGTGGTGTCGTAATTAGAAGGGAGATCCCGTAGGGCTTCGCCTAAGACGGTGCGAGTATGATGGAGTAGAGGGATCCCCGAAAATCTAGGGTTTAGAGGGCCGAGGTTTAGAGGTGGCCGGCGGCTAGGGTTTAGCTAGGCAGCGGCTATTTAGAGGAGGGTCTAGGCGGGGATGACTTGGGGGGCAAGGCCGATGGCTAGGGTTTGTGGGGTGGTGGCTTGGGGCACCCCACCCCCTTGTTTTATAGATGGGAGAGGCGGTTGGGGAAGGGGAATCCTTCCCCAACTCCACCTCATGCCGGCGACAAGGAGAGGGAGGGAAACCTCCCTCATGTTGACATGGTTATACCCTGCGGGTACACAACGTTAGCATACCTGGTCCATCCCAAGGGAAGGCCCACAACAGGATACACGGCCCGTAGAGATTTCGGGTGGCCGAAGCCCATGACGCCTTCAGATCCTTGGAGAACAAGACTAGAATAGATAGAATTTCAAAGGGGAAAACCCTAATCTGTAACCGACTCGACTTGTGCCCGGGACCTACCTATCTATATAAAGGCTAGGAGGGTACGACGAGGAGGACAATACTCACCTCATACACACCTCACGCCAGATTGCATCTGCGCACCCCTGTAACCTTCGGTTCCGCCGTAATAAAGAGTAGACAAGAAGGAGTAGAGTTTTCCCTCCGGGGGCCTGAACCTGGGTAAACTTCTTGTCCCCGTGTTGCTTGTTTGCTAACCATTCCGCAATCTCCAGCATCCCCATCTTCTCCAAAACCCAAGTCCATAACAATGGGCATTGACGAGTCGAAACCTCGTCAATTGGCGCCCGTCTGTGGGAATTGGGGGCGCTGATTGTGCGATCGTGACGGTCCCATCCGAAGTGATATACAACTCATCGGCGAAGGAGAGTCATATCCACTTCGACACCTTCGACTTCACCACCCACTCGCCAGCCACCATGAAGGATTTCAAGCCCGTAGGCGACGGGCTCGAGATTCTGTTCGGGAGCTTCTGCTTCCAGGTGGGACAGACCGACACCCTCCGCCTCCCAGAGCGGGTGCCACCACCATCCATCAGGCCCGTTTCGTGGGTCCCACCCATTGGCGTGTTACGCACGTCGACGCTGACAAACGAGTCATACGACAGCAGCAGCTGCAACTTAGATCTGTGCAGTCCTCCCTCAGATGAAGGAACCTATGGTTCCAGATCCGAAAGCCGCGGCAACAGCAACCCAGTCCGCGGGCATTACCAATGCACCGTAGTCATCCAGGGTGAATCGGAACTGCCACCAGGTTCGAGTGCACCCAACCCAACACTCGACCCGCAGTCTGGGAGCGGGGGAAACAGAGGAAACCCTTCCCTCCATCCCAACGAAGGCGACGCTAACGCCTACCAGAAGATCAACCTCAACGAGGATGGATGGCGCCAGGCACGCGAAGCCGTGGCGGGCAACAGGATCCTACCTGTGAATGCTTCACGGGATCTGCTGATGGCATACCACTTCCTTCTCATCGGTGAGCATAACCGACAGGTAAAACTGCAGGAGGAACTCGACAAATGCAAGCAGGCAGCTTCGGAGTCTAGCGCGCGACAAGCTATGCTCTCCGCCGCTGGTGGCTCCAGCTCGTATGTCAACAACTCCAACAAGCATCGCTCCCGCGTGGATAACATGGACCCCACTGCACGACACGCCGCAGCAAGGGCCCCCAACACGTCCTTTATGTCAATGGACGTGAATGGTAACGTCATGCCGAAGACGCCTCAGGCTGTAATCATGGCAGCCACCACATACCTCACGTCCCATCCACCTCCGGTTGGGGACCCGAAAAGCGCCACGCACAAGTCCGCACTAGCCGGTCTTGGACTCGTCGGAGCTGCGCTCCATGAGGAGGCTCCTGTGGAGCCGAAAAAGAAATCTGCGGTTAGATTCAACCATAGCCCCACACCCTCATCTGACAAGGACGAGCACGATCTACCTCGATGTCGCAAGAGCCCAAGGCGTCGCAGCAGCGACTATGATGCTCGAAATGACCTCGCCCAGTGCAAGGTCGACAAGGCACACGCCAAACACGCGTGTTCAACCGAATCCGACAAGGATGACGATGGAGAGCTATGTGGAGCACGATGCTTCAGCAGATCCATTCGACGGACGCGGATGCCGAAAAATTTCAAGCTCCCTCCGGACACTCCGAAGTTTGATGTCCCGCAGGACCCGAAGGCCTAGCTCAGCGACCACCTCCCGTCCGTCAAGCTGCACAACGGTAACAAAAACACCGCGCTACAATGCCTTTAGCTGCAACTGACAGGCGCAGCTTGAATCTGGGTCAGCAGCCTGTCCTCCAGCTCCATCCGAAGCTGGGAAGAGCTAGCGTACAGTTTCATCTGAAACTTCAAGGGAACCAGCAAGAGGCCAGCTTCGATCGAGGAACTATGCGCCTGCACACAACGTACCGGCGAATCCATTCGCTAATACATCCTGCGCTGGTCCAACATCAAGAACTCAGCCGCGCACATCTCTGAGGAAAGGACAATCGACGCCTTCAAGGATGGTGTCAAGCGCCAGACTTCAAGGAAGAACTTGGGCGCGTTAAGCCCAAGACGCTCGACCACCTCATGGACATCGCCAACAGGTTGGCAGATGGCGAGGATTCCCTCCATCGAATGCATTCGGATGATGAGGACGACCATGGCCGCAGGCAAGAATGCTGCAGCAAGCGAAGATCGCGTGTCTACAACGACCGCGATGGAGTCGACATGGTTGCAGCTAGCTACGCTGATCGACGCAATGATGGCAACCGCAGCAGTGGAGGATACCGTAGAGGCAACTTCCACGACGGAGGACGCCCCACGCAAACATGGCAACACCACAGCCATGACGACGAGCCCTCGTCATACAACAAGTTGTCTGGCCCTTGCACCATCCACTTCTACATCGACAAGAAAGATGTCAAAAAGAAGGCTAGCCACATGCTAAAGGAGTGCCGCGAGTTCCAGAAGCTCAGCGAGGGTCTCACCCAAATGCGACGCCAGATCGTGAACCCTGGGTTTGGACCCGCACCTGCACCAGGTGACATCGCCCACAGAGCTCCTCCACCACCACCTGTGGTACTGTCGAATCCAGCAATCGCACCTGCACCAAACAACGGTACATGAGGTTACCCACCGCCAAAGGGGCCCCTGATGATCTAGAAGGGACGCCCTACAAACAGGGTGCAAAAGAAGATCACCCGATAGGTCAGTCTGGCCGTGATTGCTCCACCTGCTATCCCTGAGTACCTCAGTGGTTCGGAGTCCTGCGTCACGTTCGATCGCTCGGATCACCCCCGCCAGATCCCTCACCTAGGTCATGCTACCCTGGTGCTCGAGGTGCAGATCGGAGGATTCGAGATGAGCCGCGTCTTCATGGATGGCAGCAGCGGCATCAACTTGATGTTCTCCAGCACCCTCACAGCAATGCGGATCCCGCTATGCAGCCTGGAACAATCTGACACGACTTTCCACGACATAGTCCCAGGGAAGGGCATCTACCCCCTGGGAAAGATATGGCTCGACATCATCTTTGACAAGCCCGAAAACTTCCGATGCAAGCGGCTGGAGTTCGAAGTGGTAGACTGGCCATCACAGTACCACGCCATCCTCGGGCGCGTGGCGTTTGCAAGATTCCTGACAGTACCGCAGTACGCGTACCTGCTGCTCAAGATGCCAGGGCCTAGGGGCATCATCACAGTCCATGGAAGCTTCACCCGGTCGGACCATTGCGATAGAGATTTCAACAGAATCTCCCAGTCGTTCGGCATGCAGGAGGAGCTCACGAGGCTCTGAGAGGTGACAGACAACGGGGCACCCCCAGTCGCTAGGCAAAACGCACCCGATATGTTGTTCGACTCTACGGTCAACATGAAAAAGGTGCAGGTCCACCCAACAAATGCCTCCAAGAAGGCGCTGATCGCCAATGACCTCAGCCTCGCATAGGAAAGCGCGCTTGTCGAATTCTTCCGTGAGTGCTGGGAAATCTTCGCCTGGTGTCCTGCGGACATGCTAGGAGTTCCTAGGGAATTCGCCGAGCACGCACTCAATGTGTTCCCCGACGCAAGGCCAGTCAAGCAGTCGATCCGAGGACTGTCTGAACCACGAGCCGAAGCAGTTGGAATCTAAGTCAACAGGATGCTCGATGCCAACTTCATCCGAGAAATCAAGGAGAGCGAGTGGCTAGCCAATACTGTGCTGGTCCCCAAAAAGGACACGGACATCCTGCGGATGTGCATGGACTTCACGTCACTCAACAAGAACTTCCCCAAGGACCACTTCCCTCTTCCTCGGATCAATAAGATCATCGATTCGACTGCAGGATGCGAGAAACTCTCCTCCTTAATGCCTACTCAGGCTACAATCAGATTCGGCTAAAGGTCAAAGATCAGGAGAAAACGACGTTCATCACGCCGTTCAGAGTGTTCTGCTACAACACCATGCCTTTCGGTCTGAAGAACGCAGGTGCCACGTACAAGAGGTGCATGAAGGAGTGTATAAAAAACCAGATCGGCCACAACATCCAAGTCTACATCGACGACATAGTCATCAAGACCAAAGAAGCCAAGACACTGATCGACGATCTCCACGATACGTTTGATAACCTTGATCACTACAAGATCAAGTTGAATCCAGAAAAGTGCGCTTTCGTCGTCCCATTTGGAAAACTACTTGTCTACTTCATCTCCCAACGAGGGATCAAGGCGAATCCGAAGAAAATCCGGGCCATACTGACCATGGAGAAGCCAAAGAACCTCAAAGGTGTCCAGCAGCTAGCTGGGCGCATCGCGGCATTGAGAAGATTCATCAGCCGCACGGGTGAGAAGGCCATGCCCTTTTACCAGCTGTTGCGCAAGACGGACAAGTTTGAGTGGACACCCGAAGCAGATGACGCATTCGAAGCACTCAAGCGACTGCTCTCCACCTCGCCCATCCTGGTCACGCAAAAGGAGCGAGAGCCTCTGCTGCTATACATCACAGCCACGCACCAGGTGGTAAGAACCGTACTCGTGGTTGAGCGACCCGAAGATGGAAAGACCCATGGGGTCCAACACCCAATCTACTACTTCAGCGAGGTAGTGACACCAACAAAGCAGAGGTACCCTCACTACCAGAAGCTCGCCTACGGCGTATTCATGTCCGCTCGTCGGCTGAGCCACTACTTCTAGGAGCATCAGATAAGGTCGCCAACGAGGTGCTACTGTCCAACATCCTGAACAACCTCGAAGCCACGGGACGCGTAGCCCTGTGGGGCATCGAGCTATCCCCTCTAGACATAGTCTACGAGCGGCGGAAGGCCATCAAATCTCAGGTCCTCCCTGACTTCCTCGTCCACTAGATGGAACTCCAGCTGCCGGACACCCCGAACATGACGCAGTCATGGACGATGCACTTCGACGGATCCAAACGTGAGGCCGGAGTAGGAGTTGGTGTCATACTGACATCCCCTCAGGGCGACAAGATGAAATACATCCTTCAGATGAAATTTTGCGCCTCCAAAAACGAGGCCGAATAGGAGGCCCTCATCCATGGAATGCGGATGGCCAAAATCTGCGGCGCAACGCGCCTAATCATCTACGGTGACTCAAACCTTGTCGTATAGCAGACGATGAACTAGTGCGACGCTCACAGCGCCAACATGACCGCGTACCGCGTGCTCCACAACTCACTCGAAGGGGACTTTGACGGCTGCGAGCTTCGGCACGTTGGACGGGAAAGCAACGAGGAAGCTGATAGGCTCACCAACATCGGCTCCACCTGTGCACGGGTGCCACTAGGTGTGTTCCTCGAACAAATCTGCGTACCCTCTATCAAAAGGAAATTCCCTAAGGGATCACCCGAAGAAGCAGCACACTTGGGGGCTGCGCTACTCGAAGGACAGGAAGGATCCGAAAAGTTCAACACCGAAGCCGAGCTCGTCAGCCTGATGCAGGTCATGGCGATCGAGGAGACGTGGACGCAGCTGTACCTTCGGTACCTGCTAAACAAAGAACTGCCCGATGACCCGACAGATGACCGACACATATCTCTCCGGTCCAAAGCGTTCACCCTCCACAATGGCGAGCTGTACAAGCGCAGTATTTCGGGTGTACTCCAAAGGTGCGTCACCATCGGTGATGGCAAAACCATCCTCCAAGACATCCACGAGGGCATATGCGGTCACCATGAAGGCAGCTGCGCCCTCTTCGCCAAAGCTTTACGAGCTGGATTCTACTAGCCAACGGCCATGAACGATGCTAAGGACATCGTCCAAAGGTGCAACGGCTGCAAAAGGTTTGCAGACAAGACACACGCACCAGGATCAGAGCTGAGGCCCATACCACTGGCCTGGCCCTTCGCTCAATGGGG
Organism: Avena longiglumis; assembly: GCA_030063025.1. Taxonomy (NCBI): domain Eukaryota; kingdom Viridiplantae; phylum Streptophyta; class Magnoliopsida; order Poales; family Poaceae; genus Avena; species Avena longiglumis. The sequence goes on from CP125978.1 coordinate 173,768,108, forward strand.
CCTCGACATGATTGGCAAACTATCCAAATCTTCGAAAGGAGTCCGCGTCTACCTCCTGGTAGCAGTTGAAAAGTTCACCAAGTGGATCGAGGCCATGCCCGTCACCAACCAAAGAGGCAAAATGACCGTCAAATTATTTGAGTCCATAGTCTACAGGTTCGGCGTGCCGCACAATATCATCACGGACAATGGCTCGAACTTCATCTCGAAGGAATTCTAGGACTTCTGCGAGGGGCTTGGCATTAACATATCATACGCCTCCGTCAGGCAGGTCGAAAAGGACAACGGCCTCATAGGCGGCGACATCAAGAAACACCTGCTCAGCCCACTCGAACGGCTTGCGGGAGCCTAGGCAAAGGATCTACCTTCCATCCTCTGGAGCCTACGCAAAACGCCGAACAGCGCAACTGGCTTCACACCTTTATTCATGGTACACGGAGCCGAAGCCATAATACCTGCCGAGGTACGCCACAAGGCCACACGGGTCGTTGCCTACAGCGAAGCCGAATCAACGTCCGCACTCAAAGACACTGTCGACACACTCGACGAGGCACGCGACATTGCCGCGGCTCGCTTAGCGGTCTACCAGCAGAGCCTCCGCAACTACCATAGCTGTCGGTTGCGCCCAAGGTCCTTCGTCGAAGGATACCTCCTCCTACGACTAAAGCAAGAGCGGCCAAAAAATATCGAGTCGCCCTGGGAAGGACCCTACATTGTCACAGAAGTCATCCCAGGTGGCGTCTACCGCCTCATGGACATTGCGTCAGGAGTCGAATACTCCAACCCCTGGAACGTTGCACGTCTGCGACGCTTCCACCCCAAGCTACCTCTTTACTTTCAATAAGGATACTCAGCCAAGGCTATTTAGCCGAACAATGTACCTCTTCGATTACACTTATGAATAAAAGCTAAGTCCCTTGGCCGAAATTTCTTTCTTCTTTGCATTACTTTTCTCCATAAATACGCTCAGGGGCTACGCCACACCTCACGACTGCGGTGACCCAGCATACCACTTCATGTGTAGTACACTATAGTCATTGACATGACATTCACAGAACACCGTCGTAAATATCACATCCCTCAGAGTGGTACAACAGAAACATTGAGGGTCCATATTACAAACATACACACGTTATTATTATTACAAAACCAGAAGTTCAAGACTTCCAAAAGATTCAACTTACAAACCAAAATATAAGTGTTTCAGCAGAAGTTTCAAATTTAAAACTTAAACTCCAAATTGAACTCAACAACTTATTGCTATATATATTGTTCGTGTTGCTCGGCTCAAGTGGCTTCTAGAACTATAGTATTTATTCGGACTCTTGGAACTCTCCTCCGTAGACGGTGTCGTAGTCCTCCCCATCTACGGCTCCATACAGGTTAGGATCTTCATAGAAGACCTCCTCTTGACTCTCAGATGCATACTTTGGAGTATCTTTGGAATTCTCAAAGTCTAAGCAAGGATTCAAAGGAAAGGATGAGTAACAGTGTTACTCAGCAAATTCATTATATGCAAGGTAGGAAGTTTGATGCTCTATATACCACCTCAGACTATTAGCCTTTGGCACTATGCAATTTTCATAAATCTTTCTTTAAAGGTTAATTTTATTATAAAAATCTATGACCATCAGCCTTCATAGGTTGACCCGAACTTTCATGGAGTTCCTTTCCTGCCGTGTTCATAGCTCCTTCCCGGAATAGGGAGTAACAATATATAGTTCTTACACTCTGCAGAGGTGCATTACTTTTCCCATGAGAGATCAACTCTTTGTTGCACGACCGGGCGTACTTTCCCGTCCATAATTCCATGATGTGGGGCCTAGTAGTTGGTCCAAGCCAATAACTGCCCTCTTCGCGACCTCATATGTCTGCACGATCCTTCGGGGATGGCTCACCTTCGTTAAGCCCCCTTTCGGGTAGGCTAAAACCCTGATGAGTTCCCGAAGACTCTATGACCTAGTGATGCCCAGAATAGTACCATTTACATGGACTATATCCCTAAACACCATTCATAGATAATATAGACACCAAAAGTGTGGGGCGTAAGGGTGCCCACCCATATGTTGGATCCGCACAACGAATCACAACGTCACGTTAAGGTCTTCTTGCCTCCATACAGGAGGGAAAGGATACAACTGACTTCTCTGTCCCATTCCAAATCTCATGGTTAACGTGTAATATACGGTGCTAGAATCACTGATGCCATGGGTTATTAATCCCTAATTGTCCATCATTATTGCAATTAGAACCCTAAGTTCTATTGCTCCATCATATCAACACTTAGGATGATATCTAAAATTTAGTATCTTGAGAAAATAATGTTTTCTTTTTCTATAATATAGATGATAACACAAAATTTGCAAATACTTTGATAAATACTCTTCAAAGGACATGAGCAAGTGATGAACTTGCCTTGTGATTGCAAGGTAGTGAAGTCTGATGCTTGCACTGTACCTTGAACTTCTATGTCTACAAAAACATCATTATTGCCCGGTAAGGACAATATTTAAAGAAGCAAAATGATTATGCAAAAGTAATGTAATGCATTATTTAACTTTATATGTAACCCCCCATTATTTAAATTATAGAAAAATCCTTTTTAATTAATTAAGGTTTTATAAATATTAATTTTTAATATTTACAGAATATTGTATTTATTTATTTATTTTCCTTTTATTTGAGTTATTGATTTAATAATTCCTTTAAGTATTATCATTTGAGTACCAAAAATGGTTATTAAATATTTTTTTAGTATTTTTCTAAAATACTAAAATATTAATATAGAATTAAAGTGATTTTTATTTATTTTTATCATCTTTCAATAATTTTGTAAAATTCTATAAGGAATATTTAAATTACAAAATTCTTAATAAAATTTATATGTCTAAAATTTTATTTCTTAATTGATTTCGATAGTTTTGATTATTGTGAATCCAAAAATATTTCATTTATAATTTTTGGATTTTTATATTATTTTCTAGAATTTATTTATTTTTAGGGGCATTTTGGTCTTTTTACATTTATTAAAACAGGCTCTAAATGATTTGGGCTGGCTATTTAGGTTTATTGGGCCCTTATGGCCCAGTAGGGAAAAGTCAAAACAACACCCCGAAGGGGTATTGGCCCAACCCAGCCCATCACTCTCTGTCTCTCTCTCGAGCTCACCTCTCTCCTTCTCCTTCCCTGACCCCGTGGTCAGCGGTGTCATCGCTGGTGATTCACGCCGCCGTGGTGTAGGATGAGGTTATCGGCACCGCTCTTCCTTCCTGTCCAGTTCGATTTGGAGCAGGAGCTCTCTTGCGGCCAGATCGATGTCGTTATGAACCCTAGGATTTGGGGTTGGCGTTGGTGCTGATGCGGCCCCTGCTGTCATGTGCCATGGTGATGCTCCTCGCCCCAGGTGTGGCTATGGGTGCCGCCATGGCGTTGTGTGGGTTGCAGCGCCCCCTTGGGGGTGCTCCCCATGCCGCCATGTTCGTCGGCCTTCTCTACTTCCTCTTCTAATCTATAGCGAGGAATTTTGGTAAGTGATTCCTCCCCCTCTCATGCTCTCTGTGCTAGGCCGTCCCAAGCTAGATGTTGGTACTGGCCTTCCTAGTTACTATCCTGTCCTGATTAAGATGATTGGTTCTGCTTAGGGTTCAAATCCCTCTGTTGATTAAATATTTGATAAATTGGATCATGTGTTGATGATCCTTGAACCTGTTAAGTGGCAACTTGTTGTGGATTATTGCTCATGGTTAGCTGTGGTGATGCTAGTGGTTTCTCAGATGATTCTATGGATTAATTTTTTATATGATTCAGATGGTAAAGTTTCTCTAGAAGCAATACTTGGTAAATCTAGTGGTTTAATATCTCACCACTGCCATTACTTGGTTGATGACAGTGAGTGTTGTGTGATGAAGTCACTGTCTTAGTACTGTTGACTTAAGAATTCACATATAGGTTGAGAACAAAATGGTTTTCTACAGTGAAGATATGTATATATATATGAATATCCAGGTTATGATTCCTGTGATTAAGAACAGGAAAATGATTTATAGTTGGTTGGTTGTAGCTGTGAAGATTGGATGCTTAACCTGCTTAGTTTAGAACTATTATTGTGACACCATCCTTGTATGGCACACAAGATTAGATTCTATAACTTGGTTTGGTCTTGTTCAAGCTTAAAATTGACTTGGCATTATAGATAAGTGAATTCTCTTTCCTTGCATCCCTAGAACCAATGATGTTGGTCTGAGGTTTAGGGATTTAGACCTCTATCTTGTTGATTCACATGGATTGGTTCTGGTAGTGATAGCATCTACTGTTTCTTGAATCAAAGTTGGGGAAAGATGCTTGTAAGCTTGATAACTTATATAGATCCATAATATTAAATCATAAGGTGCTACTCCTATTGAAGGGATGTGCCTAGAGGTTTAGTTCTTGACTATATTCATTCTTGAATTGAAATATATCTTGATAGCTTAGATCAATGATGTTGTCCTGAGATCTAAGTTGGATCTTTATAGTTTTCTGGTTGCTTTTAGTGTTTAAAACTTCAGTGATGGATTCATCCCATTTGGGTGTTTTCTGAGAATTTGAGTAAAAGACAGATCATGTATGCTTGTCTAATCTTAGACAGATAGATCATGTGATGATCTATTTACTCACCACTGTCACTTGATGTTGGGGTTTCCTGTGGTTGATCTTGTGCTAACTTGATCTGATGCTCTCCTGGTATTTCTAGCTCCTGGCTTGTCCTTGATCTAGCCTTTCACCTCCTGGTCCTGATGGCTTGATCTTGGTCTTGCTATTCATCTGATCCACCCCCTCCTTATGTCACCATTTTGGTGGTGTGATCTAAGGTTTTGATTGGTGTGATTAGCTTGGCTTTGGCTGGGTTTAGCTGCTGGCTGCTGTTCTTGGTGTGTATGAACAAGAAAGTGATGTGGGGTTGGCTTCCCACGGCTTTGTGGATGGTTTTGTTTGATTGTTCTATTTTTGTGGTCTTGTGACACACACCATGCGATTTGGTGTGTGTCTTTGTGTACTCTTTGCCGCATGTTGTGGATATGTTCTGAATTTGATAGTTACTTTTATCAAGTTACCTTTTACTTGGCTGGTGAAACTTGCCCCTCCTTGTTGTTTATTTGACTTATGGCTTAAAATTATGAAAGATATATTCTTTCATATTGGTGAAAATTGCCCCTTTTTAAAAGATTACTCAATGATGAACCTTGATCAGTGCACTTCACTGTCAAGTCTGAGAGTAATATCCTCTTAACCTTAATTTTCTTTATTTTGTTTATGTTTATTTTGCAGGTACCAAATTTGAAGATCAAGACTTTAGTTTAGGTTTTCCTTTCTTTGTAGATTAGACACTTGTAATATCTCTCTGATTCAATTGTAATCTTTAATTTATTCTTTTATACGTTTTATTTTTATTCTTTTGTAATAAAGATTGTACCATTATTCAATAAAGAAATATTATTTTTCTATTCAATTACTATTATACAAATTGTTGTTTATTTACATAAGTTACCTTGGTGTAACTTATTTATGGAATAAATAAATATTCATTTAATTGATTATGTTATTTATTTAAAGTTTGAGTACTAATGATCTTCTCTTGATTAAGTATAATACTCAAATATAACTTTGAATTCTTTTAAACTATAAATTCAACACTCAAGTTTAAATTCAAATTTCATTTCCCAAAACACGTAAATCCACAAAGATCATATCAAAGTCTGTAACAATCATCCTTCAAGACTATACCTAATCTCAAAGTATTAAAGAAACCTTGATTACTTTAGGTTTTTATTTGGCGAAAATTTTACCCACATTTTCACAGATGAATGCATGCAACATCATAAATTCCTAAATCTACCCTTCGTTGGTTCCTAAATGCTGGGATGTTATAGACTCCCCCCCTTAAATTAAACTTCGTCCCGAAGTTTGTTGAGATATACCTGAATAGTTCTGGATAGGATTTTCTTAAGTCCTCTTCTTTCTCCCAAGTGGCTTCCCTTTCAGGGTGATGTTCCCACTGTACCTTGCAATATTTGATTGCTCTATTCCTTAACCTTTTCTAGTTTTCTTCCAAAATTTTACAGGGATTTTCAACATAGGTCAAGTCTGCTTGTTGTTCTATCTCATGATGTGTGATTGCATCATCCGGAACTTTCAAACATTTACAAAGTTGTGACACATGGAAAACATTATGCACTTCAGTCAATCTCGATGGTAACTCTAAAGCATAAGCTATAGTTCAATGGTTCGATGTATCTTGAACTCAATTTTCCTTTAACACCGAACGCTTTAACCCCATTCATTAGACTTACTTTCAAATATACCATGTCTCCCACTTGTGGATTCCAAGATCTTCGACTTTGATCAGCATAACTTTTCTGCCTACTCTGAGCTATTTTCAGTCTATCCTTGTAACACCCTCAGAATCGGACCTAAGCAAGTTTTAGCGAAACCCGCCAAACCCGCATAGAAACGATTCAAAGGTGCCCACCAGGCACTTTCGTGCGGGTGGAAAACGAAGTAATAACATTACACAACAGTCCTCGATGGGACCCACATAACAGATATATATACAACACGACTCCATGAGTCAAGAACACAGATATAATATACAAAGATCCAAATCACCTTGAAACGATAGAGCGTCCAGCTACGGACAAGAAGCAAATGGGGCTAAGAGCCCTGAATAATAAACAATGGCGTCCATAACCCTTGAGGCCAAAAGGAAGGGTAACCCCGCTAACGGCGTCGATCTCAAAACACTTAAACAAAGGGGTGCCGACAAAGGGCAAAGGAAAAAGATGAGCGTCGATCGAGGCCAAGACAGCGAGGGTAGAATTCGGTCCTCGCCTACATAGGTATGGTGGATCAAGCGGCGGCAAGATGCACTAAACAACCTATAGAGACTCGATACAATGGCGGCAATCGAGAGGGGTAAGAAGGACCTATCGGATCCAACTCGATACTACCATCAAACAAACCCATCCCCTCGGGACCAAACGAGGAAGTCAACCGAGGAACTCACACGGTTGGCGGTTTATTTATTCGATTATCGCAGTAATTACTAGTCGGTATAGATAGTCGCCCGATAAAACAAGCGATGGGCACTTTTAGTTAATCATTCCATTATAGTGGCAACACTTACTAGTCAGGTACAATTAGCATGAGATAATCCAAAAACCCAGCAGTTGTTGGTACTTTTATTTAGCCATTCCATTGTAATTGCAATACTTACTAGTCAGGTACAATGGTCGCAAGCGACTCTCCAAACAAGCAAATTGTGGGCAGTATTAATTAGCCATTCCATTATAGTGAAGCTGATTACTAGTCATTATAAAGTCAAATTTATAGCAATAAACTTTAGTTATGCTTGTCTATGGTCGAGATACTGTGCTCCAAGTCGTCCATATCCATGACACGGCTTTGAAAGTTTTACCCGGCGGGTGCACCAATAGCAACACACGCCGATCAACCTCGGAAAAACCAAATCAAAACCCAACGAGGCTTTCACGACTAAGCAATCACAGATTCGAATTATTTGAGGCCACCCCATTGAGTAGACCATAGCGGAGCTAGCTGACTCCGAGACGGACTCAAGGTTTGCGTCAGTGGCTGTAAACGACTGGGAACCCGAAAGTGTGGCTGGGCTTGTCGATACCGCGAAAACACTCCGCTTACCTAAACAGTACAGTGTGCTCCTCGCACAATTGTAAATACAGAAGTAGCATGGCATAAGTACAGGATCGTAAATAAAACCTCAAACTAGTTTGTGGCCCCAAGAAATAAGACTGAATCAAGCTCGCTCGTGGGGATCCCATATACCTCCCGGATGTGGATAGCGCGATAAATCAAGGAACAGGTATCAAGTACTCGGGGTCCTACGGGACACAAGTGGGCGTTCGGAAACCAAATATTATCTATCACCCACCAATGCCTCTGCTTAATTCAATTTTAGTTGTTAAACAGTAATTAAAGTGAGCGATAAGTAAAACTATGATCATCTCCAACATCAACATGCGGCGACATCAACAAGCGTGGCCTTTGGGCCGAAACGCATAAGACTTGAGCAAGCGACTGCGACGCGCAAGTCCAACTATCTACCAAACAACAGGTAATAGGATGTGTCCAAGGCAATATAGGGCTGCACGGTATATCACAGGTACGGAAGCTAAAGCATCGCAACACAGATAGCAATAGATCAACAGGAGGGAAGTAAATACTATAAAAGTAAGATAGGTAGAAAGGGGGAGATGCTCGCCTGAAAACATTGTCGAAGGTTCAACCGAAGATCGGGTCGGCACTCGCGTCAACTCAACGGCCTTATCCGCGAAGAAGCAAAACACTAAAGGAAACACCAGATGCAGTATTTAATACAACGGCAGAAGATCGGGCATGATGCATGTATGATGTATGGCATGGCAAAGATGCGATGCAATTAGGTCAATATTAAGTGGAACCGGGGTCCCGCCAATTATTTAGATGGTTCAAGTTATTTATCTACCCCGCAAATTAAATGTTGTTTTAACATGGCAAGAGATAGCACCGGTTCGCTACACAAGTTTAAATGAGGTCAATGTGAGACTAGATTTGTCCGCATATGGGCCCCATATTTAATTAGAGGTGAATCGGCATAGGGCCCCCAAACCACACAAATATGCATGCAAGATGAATGTTTAATATGCGACAAGTTGTATTAAGTTATAAAATAGGGTTTCGGAAAGGGGTCACACATTAGGGTTCGGCAGATCTTGGGGTTCCGGGGTTCGGGGTTAGTCTCAGGGTCCAGGGTTCGACGGAAACGTTCTCGGAAAACAGAGGTAGGTCTTGGCGTTCCGCGAGGAAGGGCTTGGTGGTTCTGGCTTCACTTGTCGGTCTTGACCTCTTGCGGTAGATCTTGGCCATGTCGAAGTTCTTGCCGGAGGTTCGTCGAGGTCACCGGTTGATGCAGTCTTCATGTGGTAGATCTTGTCGAGTTGACTGCAACGGCCTTGTGGTTCCGATGACGATCTTGGCGGTTATCTAGTGGCACCATGTACACCCCTCGAGCCCATCGGCATTGAGCCGGTCTTGTCGGTGAGTGTCCATGTACGAAGGTCTTGGTGTCTCCAAGGTACTAGTGTCCATCTTCGAGCATGAGCATCAGGATCTTGTTCGAATTCCAGGTAATCGGCCATCGAAGACGCGATATTCCATCGATACCCCACTTCTTCACCACATCTCACACACAAGCAGGGACGTACCACCAGGAGCAACACAAGAGCCACTTGTTTCAGATCTTAGGGATGTAGCACGCTCACAGGTACAGAGGAAGCACTGGCGCACATGCCGCTAGCAGGGGATGGCCAGACAGCGGGAGAGCTCTCGGCAGAGGTCGCCAAGGCGGCTCGCTGCAGCCGGTGGGCACTCGAGCCATGAGGCAGCAGCGCCCATGGCGAGGGCCTGCAGTGGAGGCGGCTTGGACTGTCGACGGAGGGCCTCGCCGGCCAGCGGCGAGGGCAGACGCAATCGAGAGGGCAGACGCTTGGTAGTATGCTGAGCTTGGACGGTGAGCACGGGCGGGTGGCGCAGCTCGAGGAGGGGAACCAGCCGGGCCGAAGGAGGGCCGTGGGGTGGCGAGATCGGCGAGGCGGCGAGGCCTGGCCAGCAACAGAATTTGGCGGATGATGGCGCCGAGAGGGACGAGGCGACGCCGAGGAGGAGGCCGACGGGATCGCGATTGGGGAGGGCGAGGGAGGCTCATGGTCAGCGAGGAGGAGAGAGAAGGGAGGGAGCGAGGCAGGAGAGAGAGAGGAGAGGGGAGGGCGACGGTGGGCGGCTCTGGGAGAGGGAAGAGAGGTGGAGGGGGAGGGGAGCTCCGGCGAGCGGCGGCGGCGCACGCAGAGGTGGAGGAAACGCGGGAGCGGGCGAGAGGATGGAAGGAAGAGGACGGGGGAACGCGTGGTGGCCGCGGGGAGGGAAGCGCGTGGGTCCCGCGTGGGCCACGCATGCTGGGAAGGTTGGGGAGGGGTCAGGGAACAGGGGCCACGCGGTGGGGCCCAAGTCGAGGAGAGGAGTGGAGTGGCGTGGCCGGGGTGGACCGGGTCCGGGGAGGCTGGGGCGTGGCCTGGGTGGCGGGACCCACAGGGCAGGGAGAGGGGTCGGTTTTGGGAGGGAGTGTGGCTGAGGGGTGGACCGCGTGGTGGGGTCGGCCTGTAGATGAGAGAGGGTAGGAGGGAACTGGGTGAAAAAGAGAGAGAGAGGTGGGAAAAGAGGTGGATAGCTGAGGTGGCAGAGTGGGTAGGAAAAAGGGGAGAGTGTGAGGTGGCAGCCAGAGATTGGTGGGTAGGTTTGGTTTGGGTAGGAATAGGAATTAGAGGGAGCTGTTTTAGTTTTCGTGTTTGTTTGGTTCTGTTCAAATTAAAACAAAGCCACTTTGCAAAATAATTTTTAGGGAAACAAAATATCCGATACGCTCGGGGTTTTGTCTTTAAACTAAAGAGGGGTGTTTGTACAAATCAAAACTAGGCTTTTCAAAATAATGCAGCCAAACAATGCATGATGATGACGATGCAATGCACGAAAACAACGCGATTTTCTAGTAGTGGTTTTGCGGGATGCCACAATTCGACACCACTAACAATGGATCTCGCCCTCGAGATCCGCCTCATGGTACCGGAAGGAAGGTCGGCGATCCGCGTCTTCTCGCTTCGTGTAGATCCTCGCGACACCACTAACAAGAGGTCGTTGTCCGTGATCGTCGAGAGGACACTCCGGTAACAAAAGGTCGAAGGTAGAGGTTTCAACAATTAAAGCCACCTCTAGCTTCCGTGGACGGAGTAAAACTGCTGGACCCACTGATTCGATGTACAAGAGCGAATGATAAGAGTAGTGGTATGGTAGCTACTCCATCCCGCACTCAAACCATTACTCTGCACACGAATAGGCGGATTAGGCAACCAACTCTCGGAATCAGACTAAAGATCTCGGCAAACGAGGTTCGGAAACAAAGGAGTGATGCAGACTCTGCATCGGAGCTGGCGTAGAGGATGTCGTCGTGTCGGAAAACTCCGGAAGGCACAAACAAGGAACAAAGAATGGTACCACCGTAGACGGATTCCTCGAATGGCATGAAGACCAGATGTAGCAACACCGTTACCAAAGGAGGAAGCGAAACCCTGAAGGTACGACGGAAACCCAACCACGAGAAATCCTGGACTCGAAGAAAAGACAAGAGAGTAGATTCAAAACACGCAGTGGTAAGAGGAGAATAGCAGAGGGGTAAGGAGTAAAATCAGACCTAATCAGAACTATCCAAACGATTTTGCAAAAATAGTTTTGACTCTCTACTTCGGCCGTTAGCTAGGTTATCCTACGGGCTGGACTTGTGGGGTATCGCAACTGCTGAGCTCTAATACCACTCTGTAACACCCTCAGAATCGGACCTATGCAAGTTTTAGCGAAACCCGCCAAACCCGCATAGAAACGATTCAAAGGTGCCCACCAGGCACTTTCGTGCGGGTGGAAAAGCGTAATAACATTACACAACAGTCCTCGATGGGACCCACGTAATGATATATATACAACACGACTCCATGAGTCAAGAACACAGATATAATATACAAAGATCCAAATCACCTTGAAACGATAGAGCGTCCAGCTACGGACAAGAAGCAAATGGGGCTAAGAGCCCTAAAGAATAACCAATGGCGTCCATAACCCTGCCCATGCCAAGCCGGAAGGGTAACCACCTAACGTCGATCTCAAAACCTGCTTAAACAAAAGGGTGCCGACAAAGGGCAAAGGAAAAATAGAGGCGTCACTCACGAGGCCGACACGGAGAGGCTAGAATTGCGGTCCTCGCCTACATAGGTATGGTGGATCGGAGCGGCAAAGATGCACTAAATAACCTATAGAGACTCGATACAACTGGCGGCAATCAGAGAGGGGTAAGAAGGACCTATGCGGATCCAACCTGATACTACCATCAAACAAACCCATCCTGGCGTTTCCCCCTCGGGACCAAACGAGGAAGTCAACCGAGGAACTCACACAGTTGGCAGTTTTATTTATTCAGTTATCGCTGCAGTAATTACTAGTCAGGTATAGATAGTCGTCCTGATAAAACAAGCAGTGGGCACTTTTAGTTAATCATTCCATTATAGTGGCAACACTTACTAGTCAGGTACAATTAGCATGAGATAATCCAAAAACCCAGCAGTTGTTGGTACTTTTATTTAGCCATTCCATTGTAATTGCAATACTTACTAGTCAGGTACAATGGTCGCAAGCGACTCTCCAAACAAGCAAATTGTGGGCAGTATTAATTAGCCATTCCATTATAGTGAAGTTGATTACTAGTCATTATAAAGTCAAATTTATAGCAATAAACTTTAGTTATGCTTGTCTATGGTCGAGATACTGTGCTCCAAGTCGTCCATATCCGCGGACACGACTTTCAGAAAGTTTTACCCGGCCGGGGTGCACCAATAGCAACACACGCTCGATCAACCTCGGAAAAACCAAATCAAAACCCAACGAGGCTTTCACGACTAAGCAATCACAAGATTCAGAATTATTTCAGGGGGCCACCCCATTGAGTAGACCATAGAAGCTAGCCGACTCGAGACGGACTCAAGGTTTTGCGTCGATGGTACGATCGGGAACCCGAAGTGTGGCTGGGCTTGTCGATACCGCGAAACACCTCGCTTACCTAAGCGATGTGTGCTCCTCGCACAATTGTAAATACAGAAGTAGCATGGCATAAGTACAGGATCGTAAATAAAACCTCAAACTAGTTTGTGGCCCCAAGAAATAAGACTGAATCAAGCTCTGGCTCAGGGGGGTCCCATATACCTCCCGGATGTGGATAGCGATAAATCAAGGAACAGTATCAAGTACTCGGGGTCCTACGGGACACAAGTGGGCGTTCGGAAACCAAATATTATCTATCACCCACCAATGCCTCTGCTTAATTCAATTTTAGTTGTTAAACAGTAATTAAAGTGAGCGATAAGTAAAACTATGATCATCTCCAACATCAACATGCGGCAGTACATCAACAAGCGTGGCCTTTCGAAGCATAGCAGCACTTGAGCAAGCGATCGCGACGCAACAAGTCCAACTATCTACCAAACAACAGGTAATAGGATGTGTCCAAGGCAATATAGGGCTGCACGGTATATCACAGTGCGAAGCTAAAGCATCGCAATACGTATAGCAATAGATCAACAGGAGGGAAGTAAATACTATAAAAGTAAGATAGGTAGAAAGGGGGAGATGCTCGCCTGAAAACATTGTCGAAGGTTCAACCGAAGATCGGGTCGGCACTCGCGTCAACTCAACGGCCTTATCCGCGAAGAAGCAAAACACTAAAGGAAACACCAGATGCAGTATTTAATACAACGGCAGAAGATCGGGCATGATGCATGTATGATGTATGGCATGGCAAAGATGCGATGCAATTAGGTCAATATTAAGTGGAACCGGGGTCCCGCCAATTATTTAGATGGTTCAAGTTATTTATCTACCCCGCAAATTAAATGTTGTTTTAACATGGCAAGAGATAGCACCGGTTCGCTACACAAGTTTAAATGAGGTCAATGTGAGACTAGATTTGTCCGCATATGGGCCCCATATTTAATTAGAGGTGAATCGGCATAGGGCCCCCAAACCACACAAATATGCATGCAAGATGAATGTTTAATATGCGACAAGTTGTATTAAGTTATAAAATAGGGTTTCGGAAAGGGGTCACACATTAGGGTTCGGCAGATCTTGGGGTTCCGGGGTTCGGGGTTAGTCTCAGGGTCCAGGGTTCGACGGAAACGTTCTCGGAAAACAGAGGTAGGTCTTGGCGTTCCGCGAGGAAGGGCTTGGTGGTTCTGGCTTCACTTGTCGGTGCCGGACTCGGTTGCGGTAGATCTTGGCCATGTCGAAGTTCTTGCCGGAGGTTCGTCGAGGGTCACCGGTTGATCTGATCTTCATGTGGTAGATCTTGTCGAGTTGACGCAACGGCCTTGTGGTTCGATGGCGATCTTGGCGGTTATCTAGTGGCACCATGTACACCCCTCGAGCCCATCGGCATTGAGCCGGTCTTGTCGGTGAGTGTCCATGTACGAAGGTCTTGGTGTCTCCAAGGTACTAGTGTCCATCTTCGAGCATGAGCATCAGGATCTTGTTCAATTCGTAATCGGCCATCGAAGACGCGATATTCCATCGATACCCCTCCTTCACCACATCTCACACAAGCGGGACGTACCACCGGGAGCAACACAAGAGCCACTTGTTTGAGCTCGAGGATGTAGCACTCAGTATAGAAGGAAGCGCACATGCCGCTAGCGAGGATGCAGACAATGCGGAGAGCTCTCGGAGGTCGCCAAGCGGCTCGCTGCAGTGGGTGGGGCACTCGAGCCATGAGGCGGCAGCGCCAGGCGAGGGCAGCAGTGGAGGCGGCGCGGCTTGGCTGTCGACGGAGGCCTCGCCGGGCGACGCAGCGAGAGGGCAGACGCAGCGAGAAGGGCAGAGGGCGGGAGCTGTGGCGGGCTTGGCGGCGAGCACGGGCCAGGCGCAGCTTCGAGGAGGGCAGCGGCGGCGGAGGAGGGCCGTGGGCGGCGAGATCAGCAGAGGCGGGGCGGCTGGCCCAGCGACTTGAGGATGGCGGATGGCGCTGGAGAGGGACGAGGCGGCGGCCACGCGGAGGGAGGCCGACGGGGATCTGTGAGTTGGGGAGGCAGCGGCAAGGGAGGCTCATGGTCAGCGAGGAGGAGAGAGAAGGGAGGAGCGAGGCATGAGAGAGAGAGAGGAGAGGGAGGCGGTGGGCGGCTGGGAGAGGGAAGAGGTGGAGGGAGGGAGCTCCGTGAGCGCACGCAGAGGTGGAGGAAGCAGCGGGGCGAGAGGATGGAAGGAAGAGGGCAGAGGCAGCGTGGTGGCCGGGGAGGGAAGCGTGGGTCCCGCGTGGGCCACCCGTCTTTGGGAAGGTTGGGAGGGTCAGGGGGCACACGTGGGGCCCTTGTGGGAGAGGAGGGAGTGGGTAGCGTGGCCAGGGTGGACCGGGTCAGGCGGGGCCTTGGTGGTCTGGGGACCAGGCAGGGAGAGGGGTCGGTTTGGGAGGGAGTGTGAGGGGTGGACCGTGGTGGGGTCACTGTAGATGAGAGAGGGTAGGAGGGAACTGGGTGAAAAGAGAGAGAGGTGGGAAAAGGTGGATATGAGGTGGCAGTGGGTAGGAAAAGGGGAGAGTGTGAGGTGGCAGCCAGAGATTGGTGGGTAGGTTTGGTTTGGGTAGGAATAGGAATTAGAGGGAGCTGTTTTAGTTTTCGTGTTTGTTTGGTTCTGTTCAAATTAAAACAAAGCCACTTTGCAAAATAATTTTTAGGGAAATAAAATATCCGATACGCTCGGGGTTTTGTCTTTAAACTAAAGAGGGGTGTTTGTACAAATCAAAACTAGGCTTTTCAAAATAATGCAGCCAAACAATGCATGATGATGACGATGCAATGCACGAAAACAACACGATTTTCTAGTAGTGGTTTTGCGGGATGCCACAATCCTTGATCCCATCAATGATATATTATTTTTCCTTGATATAGTATGGTGCAAATTCCTTGCTGCTTCCAGGATCATAGCAACATATTGGTGATCTACACTTTCTTCCATATAGAACCTGGTATGGAGCTGCCTTCAGACTACTCTGATAGCTATTATTGTAGGAAAATTCTGCCAATGGTAGATGATCTTCCCATGTACCTCCAAAATCTAATGCACAAGCTCTTAACATGTCTTCTAGTATCTGATTTGTTCTTTCCGTTGACTCCCTGTCTCTGGATGATAAGCTGTGCTAAAATCTAACCTTGAACCAAGTGCTTCATGCAATTGATTCCAAAATGCTGAAGTAAACACTGATCCCCTATCAGTTATGATCTTTTTGGGCACTCCTGCTTACTTAGTATCTCTTTGATGTAGACTTCTATTAACTTCTCGGCATTATATTTCTGATTTACCAGAATAAAATGTGCACTCTTAGTGAGTCTGTCCACAATTACCCATATCATATATTTCCGTTTAGGTGTCATGGGCAATCCTGTGATGAAGTCCATACCTATTTCCTCCCACTTCCATTCTGGAATTTCCAAAGGTTGTAACAGTCCTGCTGGACTTTGATGTTCATCCTTCACCCTTTGGCAAGTATGGCATTCTGATACATATTTAGCAATGTCCCTTTTCATGTTGTTCCACCAGAATAGTTCTTTCAAATCCATATACATCTTAGTACTTCCTGGATGTATAGAATATGGTGTTTCATGTGCTTCTCTGAGTATGACATCACGAATCTCAGACACATCTGGAACACAAAGACGGTCTTGAAACCATAAAGACTCATAATCTCCTAGGCGAAAAACTGATTTTTTCCCTTGAGATATCCTCCGAATTTCTTCAGCAATGAAAGGATCTTCTTCTTGATGTCTAAAAATTTCGTGCTTAAGATCACTATCCTGCTCTGCGACTACCTGCATAGTAGCTAATCCTCCAAGAACCTCTGTTCTAATGAATTGAAGCTCTAATATTTCCAAGTCCATTTGTAACTCTTTTGGTAGCTCCCTATTGCTAGGCTGAATGTCCGCACTCCTTCTGCTTAAAGCATCAGCTACAACATTTGCCTTTCCTGGAGTATAGTTGATTGTTAAATCGTAATATTTGATTAGTTCCAACGAACGCTTTTGCCTCATATTGAACTCCTTTTGGGTGAAGAAATATTTGAGACTTTTATGTTCAGTGTATAACTCACATCTGGCTCCATAAAGAAAATGCCTCCATCCTTTTAGCGCAAAAACCACTACTGCTAACTCTAAATCATGAGTTGGATAGTTGAATTCATGTGGTTTCAGTTGTCTTGAACCATAAGCAATCACCTTCCAATCTTGTATTAACACACAACCCAAACCTTCTTTAGATGCGTCACAGTATACTGTAAAGTCCTTCCCTATTTCAGGAACTGCTAAGATTGGAGCTGTGGTTAACCTGGTCTTCAACTCCTGAAAACTTGCTTCATACTTCTCATCCCAATTGAATGGTGTATTCTTTATTAACAATTTGGTCATTGGTCCAACTATTTTGGAGAAACCTTCAATGAATCTCCGGTAATAATCAGCTGCGGTGACCCAGCATACCACTGCATGATGTAGTACACTATATTCGTTGACATAACACCAATGAAACACCGTTCACTAGTATTACATCCCTTAGAGTGGTACAACAGAAACACAGCAGGTCCAAGACATGAGTATAGGTTACAACTCTACTCTTTACACAAGATCTAGAGAACAATCTAGGTTAAAGAGAGAGAAAGAAACTTCTTACAAAGAAGAATTAGAAATAAACAAATCAAAAACTATTATACTAATAAGACTAGTATCTAAACTATTGGTTTGGCATTGCTGCTATTGCAATACATACAGAAATAGGTTATATGACTAGAGATTATATTCCTATCTATTCAGAAACTTCGTCTTCACTTGAGTTGATGTATATGTTGACTTCCTTGACTTCATTGAAGAGCTCGAGCTTTTGATGATGATTACTAGACTATAACTTGATGTAGTCATCGTCTGTACTGGCTATAGAACCTAGCAAGGGTTAAGAAGATACTTTGAGTATGAGCGTACTCAGCAAGTTCACTAGAAAAGGAGTGTTTGATGCACCATATCTATAGCCACAGACCATAGGTCATAGGCAATGCAAGTTTTTGTAAACATTTCTTCAAAGGTTGCTTTTATTCTAAAAAGCTATGTCCGCCAGCCTTCATGGGTTTACCAGAACTTTCATGGAGTTCCTTTCTCGCCGCGTTCGCACCTCCTTCTCGGAACAGGGAGTAACAAGTTACAGTTGTTACACTCTGTAGAGGTGCGTTACTTTACCTATGAGAGACCTTAGCCTTGTTGCACAACCAAGTCATGACCTTGTCCATACTTCCTTGGTATGGGGCCCAGTCTAAGATCCAATCCAATCACTGCCCCCTTCGCGACCCCGCATGCCTCCTTGGTGTACACCATGCCCACATATTGAATGACGTCAATGGTTTGTACAGACCGTTAGATGCCAGAACTATCGTGGGACATTGAGGGTTCCCACCCATATGCTGCATATCTTCTACGAATTACCAATTAATATGCACGCTACGAGTGATAACAGCCACGACCTGCACATCCGGCTTCATGCGAGAGGAAGAAGATACAGCTGACTTCTCTGTCCCATTCCAAATCTCATGGTTAACGCGTGTTATACGGCGCAAGAATCACTGGCGACATTGGTTGTTAAGTCCTAGATAATATGTTTCTTTACCACCGGAACTTTCAGGTTATTGTAGGGGTTCGTAGCATGGAAAACAAAAAATTTCTACCGCATGAACACACAATCAAGATCTAATCTATGATCAAGCCAAGATCTATCTACTAGATTGTAGCAACGAGTCAATAGAGTACTAACCCTCGAAGATCCAAAGCGGTTAACGAGAGCAGATTCTCATGGATGATGTAGTCGTACACTCCCGATCTCAAGATCGCGCAGACGATCCTTCCGCTGCGTTAAACGGCAGCTTCCTTGATCGGTCACGTTAAATTTTCGATGAAGACCTTCCTCTCCCTTGTTCCAGCAGGAAGCGGAGGTTGTAGCACTCTCCTCGCGATTCCGGCAGCACGATGGCATGGTACCGGAAGTAGAGGGGAGATCTCGCAGGGCTTCGCCTTAAGCCGGAGCGAGTATGGTGGACTATGAGAGAGCCTTCGTGATCTAGGGTTTAGACACACCAATTAGAAGGGGCTAAACCAGCGGCTAGGGCAATTAGAAGCTCTAACTCGGCGGCTTGGGAGAAATCCCTAGGCTGTGGCTAGGGTTTAGGTTTAGAGGGAGGCAACTTGTGTGTCAAGGAGGGGAGCCCTGCCCCTCCTTATATAGGTGGAGGGAGGCACCGGCCAAGGGGAAGGAGTCCCTCCCCAACTCGGATCCCTAGTGGGCCGGCAGTGGAGGAGGAACTCCTCCCCAACTCGGTTTCCCACTTCTTCTCCACTTTCCAAAATAGCCGTTTGACTTTTCAAACTAGGATTTTATTAAACCCTTTATTTTGTACAGCGATGACACCTAGTACATGATGCAATCATTCCAACTTGAAATGACACATTCATGTACGCTTCCCCTCCGGAGTGCCGGACATTCCGGAACCATCTAGAACATTCCCGATGAAAACACCGGAATCATTCCCCAACTCCGAAACAGGACTTTCCTTATATGAATCTTATTCTCTGGACCATTCCGGATCTCTTCGTGATATCCCGGATCCCATCCGAGACTCCGAACAACATTCGGTCTCTTACTCATCATTCCATAACTACTCAACAACGTCGAATCCTTAAGTGTGTCTCCCTACGGTTCGTGAATTATGCGGACATGATCGAAACACTTCTCCGATCAATAACCAATAGAGGAATCTGGAAATTCATATGGCTCCCACATATTTCTACGATTACTTTGCGATCGAATGAACCACTTACATACGATACCAATTTCCCTTTGTCTCACGATAGTTTACTTATCCGAGGTTTTGATCGTCGGTATCTCTGCATACCTAGTTCAACCTCGTTACCGATAAGTACTCTTTCTCGTTCCGTGATATGTGATCCCTTGTGAGCCAGTCACATGCTTGCAAGCTAATTGGATGACATTCCACCGAGAGGGCCCAGTATATCTATCCGTCATATGGATGGACAAATCCACTCTTGATCCATGTGCCTCAACCCATACTTTCCAAACACTCAATGCCACCTTTATAGCCACCCGATTACGGTGTGGTGTTTGATGTCATCAAAGCATCCTTCCGGTGATAGTGATTAACATGATCTCATGGTCAGGAATTAGGTTACTATGTATCGTAAAGCTTATAGCAAATGAACTATATTAAATGACTTGATCTTTATGCTACGCTTACTATCGAGTATGTCCATCACATCATTCTCCTAATGATATGACCCTCATTAATAACATCTCTATGTTCATGATCAGGAAACCATGATCATATATTAACCAACAAGGTAGTTTAACAAGAGGCTTTACTAGGGACTCTTTTATGTTTACAAATCACACAAGTATTAATGTTTCCTGTTAATACAATTATAGCATGGTATGTAAACATTTATCATAAATATGAAGATATGATAATAACCACTTTATTATTGCCTCTTGGGCATATCTCCAACAGTTATTACCTCATGGTAAATAACCTATAATCACATTATTATGAAAATAGTGTTTTTGGACCTTTTTCAAATGCAGGTGATGACAACATTGGATTTGCAAAATAACTTACAGAAAATAATCAATGGACATGAGCAAGTGTGAACTTTCCTTTTGTGATTGCAAGATTATGCACTCACGGTCTTCGAGACGACATAAGATCTAATATCTGAAATTTGCATCATTGGTCCGGTAAGGACTAATGTTTAAAGAAGAAATATGCAATTATGCATAAGTAATGCTATGCATTTTTGTAAAACTCCCAAATTGAATCCCCAATACTTTGAATGAAGTGAATTTAAGTGATTCTTTTAAGAGTTGGTTTATCTTTAGATTTTACTTTATAAGTAATGATCTTTATAAGGAACCTAAGTGTTAACAATCCAGAATATGTAAGTAAAGTATAAAATGATGTGATTATGGTTAATTGTCATGTGGTGACTATGATAAAAGTCCTTGGGATTGAGTTGTTAAGAGTTGAAGAACTTATTATAAGATGGTTATTTGAAGTGGCAAAAGGAATAACATTTGAAGAAAAGATTTCCTTCCTAAGGTTTAAACAACCCTGATAGCTTTTAGAATATGATTGATATAATGTGATTGATCTTGTTTATGCCTGCTTGAATAGTCTGAACTTGAGATGCTTTATGTCTTAATTGAAATAATCCAAAGTTAACTATAAAAGTAATAAGTAGTTTATTAGATAGGATGTTTATAAGCTTTGAGACTAAAGTTAACTTTAAATGGTAAATAAACTTAAAGCGAGATGTCTATGATTGTTTAGACCAAAGTTAATTATAAAAATAGAAGTTAATTTTTAAGATATAGTGAGTTTTAGAATATCATTTAGTTTTATGGTTTTTACAAATATGATTAAGGATGATCCCTTTTTAATTTAAGTGTAAGATGAATTTAATAACATGTAGCTTATTAATGGGAGCATAATTAGATGATCTTATTAATTTGTTGGAATTTGAAGTTATGTTAATAATGGTTAAAATATAATGATTATTCACCATATTATATAAATGGGTGACACCCAATGTTTATTTAAAAGGATTCTTAATAAGATTTTTAAAAGAATATTTTAAAGTTAAGAGTTATACTTAAATTTGATTATGAATTTAAGTTATGGGTTTGAAATTTAGTACAAAGACACTAATTGTTCAAGGTTTTATAAAAATTGTGATTATTTCTTACTTAACAATTATTTTTAAGGAATTCACAAAATAGGTATTAGATAAGGATTTATTATTTAAAATATTAAAGACTTTTCTAATAATATATTTAATATTTTTCTAGTTTAATATATTTATTCAAGACCTTAAAAAAGAATTTTATTTACATTTTTAAGTATTATATTTTTTTATAAAATTCATCAAAGAATTAAGTGTCTTTAAATATTTGCTTTATGTTTTATTTGTAAAACTCTAAGTTAGTATTTTTATAAAATAGTAGAGTTATTTTGATACACAAAAATGATTTTTATTTATTTTTAGAGTTTTTATTTTATTTTATAAAATTTCATTTAAAATTTAATGGTGGTAATATTTATTTTACTTTATATTTATTTTAAATAATTAAAATTATATTTTTATTACATAGATATTATTTTTGTGGTCACTTTGATATATCATATGTTTTTTTTGGGATTTTTTTATATTTTTCTAGGGTATAAATTATGTTCAGGGGTAGTTTGGTCATTTAGTGATTTGATAAATATCTTATTTTCTTATTTTTCCTTTGAAATTGGGCCAGGCTCACCTATGGGCCCATTTGGACCCAACTTGGCCCAACTGGCTCAGGGTCAAACCTACCCTAGCCCAGTACCCCCTCTTCCCTACGCTCGAACTTATCTCTCTCGTCCTCGCTCTGGTGCTACCTTGGCCGCTCCCTAGCACTGCTCGATTCCGGCAGACTCCGTCGCCGTGGCCATGCCGCGGTGCAAGACTACTGAGTCGACGCCGCCGCTCGATCCTGTCCAAGCCGATTCCCCTCTAGGGTCTTCTCTCGGCCGTGCTGACCCTCGCCCGAGGCTAGGGTTAGGGTTTAGCCGCCTTGGTGATTCGTCTACGCCGTGCTGGGTTGCTCACGACCTTCACCCCTTCTCCACAGGCTGCTCCTGATGAGCTGCAAGTGCGGTTTGTAGCGCCCCTCCGGGGGTGCTCCCTGTGCTGCCGCCTCCTCATCGCCGCCGGCCACTCCTCTGCTTCCTCTTCTAACTTTTTGCGAGGACCTCCGGTAAGTGTGCTTCCCAAACTGCGTTTCTCTCTATGCCCCATCTACCTTGCTATGTCAAGCATGCTTGTTGTGATTACCCCCTGTCAAGGTTACATCTCTGTAACCAGGGTTCATTTGCTTGACGAGATTACTTGTGACCTGGGATTCGATTAAGTTAAGATTACTGAGTCTTGGTATTGTTCTTGATACATGGTCTTTTATCTTGTATATGATCAGTGTGCTTTAGTAAGATTACTAGCTTATGAACATTTTTTTACTGGCTATGGTTCAGTCTAGTGGCCTGGTTTATTGAGGAATGGCTTGCAGATGTGATTAGTTGAATGATTCCTAGCTGGTGTGACTTAGGAAGATGATTTGTATAACTTGGTGTAATTTCTTATTCTTGTACTTCTGATTTTGAGAAATGGTTAAAAATAAATGAAACTGCTACAGAGGTGCTACCATTCCATGGAATGTGCCCTA
Source organism: Avena longiglumis (assembly GCA_030063025.1). Lineage (NCBI taxonomy): Eukaryota > Viridiplantae > Streptophyta > Magnoliopsida > Poales > Poaceae > Avena > Avena longiglumis. Next base: position 173,791,085 of record CP125978.1, read on the forward strand.
AAGTAGTTCATTAAAGAAAATCTGCTGTCACCTAGTTCTAAACTAGTGAACAGTAGTTTAGGTCAATGGTGTATGATCTGAGACCTTGTCCACAGATGGAAAAATGTTGTTAGACCCTCCTCTAGTTATCCATGTTGATAAACATTTCATCTGAGTGTGTCTCGGAGGATATATGCTATACAACAGATCTTACCCTCCTGATTGATGTAAATCCATAGGCAACTTGTAAAAAAAATGATCCCTAAAATGTTAGGGAGATGATTTGATCCAATTTTCTGGTGGTAGATTATAAATGATGTACTTGGATCAATGTTGAGTTTATATATGAAAGGTGCATGCTGAACTGAACCTATGGTCCAGTAGTGATATTAATCACATATAAAAACAATTGATTCCTAGCTTACTGAACTGGGAAAATGATAGAATTTGTTGGGTTTGGATAACTTGTGAGCTAGTTAATATGTAAGGATCCTTCTGGTGGCTTTAGCTGACCTTGGGCTGCTATTGTGGTGCCTCCAACCTTGGAGAGTGCACAATAGTAGCCATGTAGCATGGCTTGCTACAGAGAATAACTACATTGGAAAAGTTAATGTTGATATAAACAAGAGAGAAACTTAGCTTGTGATGTAAAAGGCTGAAGCTAATTTGGTGGCTAACACTGCAGATTATTTCTCTTGCATTGACCTTAGATCTAGGATGATATTGGGGTAGCACTTCTACCCAGTCTGAGAGCTCTCTCTCTCTCCAACCTCATGCTCTAAACCATATGATAAGAACAGATACTAAAAGTTATCTTGATATACTGATAGAATGGATAAGTGCTTAATTTCTTGGCTCAGCCCATGATGCATAGGCTGAGCTTTTGATGATGCTTGGATAAATTAGTTATTGCTGGCTTATGAAAATTATCCAGTGATGATCTGGTACTCCACTTGAGTACAGATCTGAGGATTTTCTATCACCCCATCCATTTCTAGGATGCAATAGTAAGATCAGATATAAAGGCATGATCTTAAATGGATAACCTGTGGTTCTGAAGTTGTGGTTGCTTTCGGGAAACTTGTCCTACTGATGTTGTTGATGTCCTGGTAAGATTGTGATTCAACTGCTGATACATCCCTATTCTCCTAGTTCCTGACTTGATCTATTGGATTTGCTATGGTTTTTCTCGTCTGGTATACTTGCCCCTCCTAGCTCTTGGATGGCTCCAGTGAGCAACCAGAATTAGAGATGTGGTGAGATGGTGGAATAATCTGTGTGGTTATTATCCAGTGGGTGGCTCTGATGATAGATAAGTTTGTGTTCTTGTCTTGCTCAGAGAAGTGTTCTTGATACACTTTACTACAGGGAGAGAGAGGTGTGGTTTCGGCTGGAATGGTTTGATATGTGAGAAAAGCCCCTGGAAGTTCCCTTCTGCTACCTTTGCACTATTATACAACTTACTGTGGTAGTGACAACACAAGCCATGGATGTGTTGTGTGAGCTACTTGCCTGCTTCATCCATCATGTGGATCAGATCAAGTACACTAGATCTTTTGCTGGAATTACTGCTTTTCCTTTTACCTGTTACTAGTTTGGTGAAACTTGCTCCATGCCTGTGATGCATAGACTGAGGCCCTTTTTGGAATAAGAACAAATTTCACACTTTGGCCCCTTTTTATCAGTTACTCAATGAAGAGTTTTGCAATGCACTTCATTGCCTAATCTAAGAGTAGCATAACCCCACATAATCTCTGTTTTGTTTTCCATTTCTGGAATTTTTTTTTGAGTTGTTTTGCTGGTACAGAAGGATAAGCAGAAAAGAAGGTTCAAGAAATAATATAGGAAAATACTTTAGGTTTTCTCTTTTATCAATCAATGTAATTTCTTTTCTTTTTGATTATTGTAAAGACATTGTATTATTGTACTTTATTTAGTAAAATTACTTGTTTTCCTTTTCTTTTATGGTTCATTTGGAAAGACAATGTAATATTGTATAATATTAATAAAGTTAAATTTTCTTTCTACTTGCAATCTAAATTCTTGTAATATTTATATCTTGTTTAAAAAAACAAAATATGAATTCCATTCTTATTATTGTTGTAATTATTTTTCCTTTTGTATTTAAATTTCAATTATATTTTCTCATTGGATAGCTAAAACTCTTGTATCTTATTTATAAATAAAGTTCATCTCTTATTTCCTAATACAATTCAATTTCCATTTACTATTTTATTTCAAATCCTTTTTTCTTTGTATTCAAATTTATTAATTAAATATTCAAATCTTGAATTGTCTTCCCCTCCAACACAAAAGTACAATAGAGGTCATGTCAAAATCCATCGCACCTGTCCTGATGTTTCCATTAGAACAAGAGAGATCCCGATCTCTCTATAGCTTCTTTAGTTTTGCGCAAAAATTTCCCGGATTTTCTGATGCATGAATGCAATTCACACACCTGCATCCTCCATAATTCTAGGTGCTAATCCTGGGATGTTACACCAGCCATCCCTAAGAAACCTCAAATTTGCTTCACATTGGTGGGTGAAGTCCACTCCAGTACTGACTGAACTTTAGATGGATTTACAACAATTCCATCTTTACTGATCACATGGCCGAGGAATTCTACCTCATCTAGCCAAAATTCACACTTACTGAACTTAGCATAAAGTTTATGTTCCCTTAGATTCTGCAATGCTATTCTCAAATGATCAGCATGCTCTTCCTTATCCTTGGAATATATCAGAATATCATCAATAAAGACTATGACTAACTTATCCTATTATGGCATGAAGATTTTGTTCATCAGATTCATGAATATTGCTGGTGCATTGGTCAAACCAAATGGTACTACCAGATACTCATGGTGTCCATATCTTGAGACAAATGCTGTCTTTGGAACATCTTCCGGTTTGATTTTTATTTGATGATATCCAATCTTAAGTCGATCTTTGAAAATACTCTATCTCCTTTCACTTGATCAAACAAATCTTGGATCCTTGGTAAAGGATACTTATTCTTAATAGTAACGTTGTTCACATTTCTATAATCTCCACACATCCTTCTTCCACCATCCCTCTTATCCACAAAGATTATTGGTGTTCCCCATGGGGATACACTTTCCTAAATAAACCCTTTTCTGGCTAACTCATCAATTTGCTCTTTGAGTTCTTTTAATTCTTTTGGTCCCATCTTATATGGTGCTTGAGCTATTGGTGTTGTACCAGGAATTAGATCAATAGTGAACTCTATCTCCCGATCTGGTGGCATTCCCGGTAGCTCTGCTGGAAAAACATCTTGAAATTCATTTACTATAGGAATATCTTCCAATTTGACCTCTTTCATTGAGTTAAACTGCAGATCCACCATGATATGACTATGCTTATCTGCTTGGTAAACTATACTTGCTCCACTTGGAGTTTTGATTGAGACAGTTTTCTCCTCACAATTTATCTGAGCTCCATGTTCCATCATCCAGTCCATCTCCAGCACTACTGCAATTCCCTTCAAAGGAATCACATAAAGGTCTGCAAAGTATGTACAACCACAGATCGAGATAACCTGATCTTGTTTAATGTGGCGTACAATCACATCCCCCCTGCCGTAACTACGGTCATAGGGCTTTCTAACCTTGCCCTTCTAATCCCGAACTTATCACAAAATTCTTCAGAAATGAATGAATTAGTTGCACCAGTATCAAATAAAACTTTGCCAGGATTGGTAAGGATATTGAGCGTACCTATCACTGCATGCTCCGAGTTATCGACCTCCTCTAGGGTTGCACAGTTCAGATTCCCGGTAGGTCTGATCCTCTTGCCATTGTTGTTCTTGCCATTGTTTCCTCCCTTATTGGGTTGTCCATTTCCTCCATTGGTTTGCCTTCCATCTCGAACCGGCCAACCTCCTTGTGGTTTGCTTGGACAATTGGTCTTGATGTGACCTCTCTGACCACAAGCATGGCATACAATTACTGGTTTCGGACAATCCCTGCTCATATGCCCTGGGAGTTTGCAATTGTGGCATATAATATTCTTTGTGTTTGGATTGGCACTCCGATTGGAATTGTTGTTGTTATAGGACTTATTCCTTGGTTTAAATTCCAAATTGGGATTAGGCTTGCTTGCTTGTATCCTCTTTGTTTCCTTCTTAGCTCTCTTCCTTCTATCCTCTTGGACATTCTTGTAGTCATGTTCGAAGGTAATAGCTGCATCTAGCAACTACTAATAAGTTTGTTTATTAGACAACCTCAACTGCATCCTCACATATGGATTTAATCCATGCAGAAAATGCTTCTTTATCTTTTCCTCCGTATTAACTTCTCTCTCAGCATAACGACATAGTTTACTAAACTCCTGGATATACTTCATAACACTAGTATATCCCTGCTGCAGCTCTTCAAATTCTCTTCGCTTCAATTCCATAACATTCTCCGGAACATGATATTCACGGAATCTCTATTTAAACTCTTCCTAGGTATACTCCCTTCCTGGTTGTTGCATGGCCAACTGATTCTCCCACCAAGATGCTGCAGGTCCAGTCAGAAGATGAGTTGCATACCTCAATTTATCCTCCACATTGCAACCTACAGTCTTTAGTTTTCTTTCTGTATCTGCTAGCCAATCTGCAGCATCCATTGGTTCAGGAGCTGATGCAAAAGGTAACGTCCTTGCATTCTGGAAGTCAGATAGACTCACTCCTCCACCTTCAGGTGCCCTCTGATTTGCTCGTCCCAGCAACTCCTCCATGAACTTGTTCTGGGTCTCTTGCATCATTTGCATGCACTGCATAAAGTTCTTCTCCATTAACGGCCTCATTGGTGGTGGTAATGCTCCCTGATTTGCTGCATCTGCATCGGCCTTCTCCTTGGCCTCACGTTCCATCCGCTGCTGTTCAACTTCGGTTTCTACACCCGTATCCATGAACCTCTAGTCCTGCAACATAAAGCAAATACTCATAATTACATCATGTGTTATGGGGTAACCCCTTGGGGTGGCCTGATCTTTCACGAATTCCCAATAGAAACGAGGGGGAAGCGGTGGTCGGGGGAAGAACGGGATGAAAACCATGAACACACGCACGCAAATCACGATACACGCCGATATCTCACGCCCGCGGCAACCGGTCCAACATAATCTCTAGGATCGGTGTTGGGCGAAGCTCTCTCTCCACGCAAACAACGGGGGACGAGGTGCTTGGTGAGACCATGACGACTTGGGGGCGAGAAACCGAGAACCCAAGGCCTTGTACAACTTGAATGCACTAGGCAAGATCCAAGAGGGGGGTGGATAATCCGGTGCTCCTTGGTAGGAGCATGAGACCAATAGATATAAGTTCCTGAAAGGGTTTCCTTAATATCTATTATTATCCAAGTCTAGGGTTTACAATGGAGGGTGGGGGCTATTTATAGGCCAACCACATAAACAGGGGTATTTTCGGAACAAATAGCGAAAGATAGAGAGGGTTACAAGGCGCTGGGCCGACTTAACACTGTCAGGCCCTGTGTCGTCCGGTAGTACCGGTCCAGCACGTCCGGTAGTACCGGTCAGCCGGTAGTACCGCTTCCTGGCCCGGTAGTACCGCTTGTCGACCTGGGACTTCCGCTGGAGCCTTCTGTTGGTGGCGGTAGCAGGGGGCGGTAGTGCCGTCGTCCGGTAGTACCGGGTCCTGGGCCGGTAGTACCGCCAGTGACAGAGAGCATTTGGCTAGCGCTGGGGTCTTCTGTTGGTGGCGGTAGCAGGGGGCGGTAGTGCCGCCGAGCGGTAGTACCGGTCGCCAGGTCCGGTAGTACCGCTGGCGACAGAGAGCGTTTGGTCTCTTCTGCTGGTGCTCCTCCGTTCTGTGGGTCCTTCTCTTCGTACCTGATGATGCACAAGGTATGCGTATGAAGTAGCAGGCCATCCAAGGGTGTATCGAAGTCACACAAGGAGAGGAGCGAGTTCACCTTAGCTTGAAGGAGTTTGGCTCGGGCGCGAGTCATGGGTCCACTTGGGGAGCTTGTGGGAGTAGATGTAGTAGCGGTCATAGGACGGGCTGCATCAGCTCCCCCCCCTTGGGAAAGAGTCGTCCTCAACTCTTCAACCTTCTCAACTTCATCTTCTCCATGGTAGGGTGAGAGGTCCTTGACATTGAATGTCGAGCTCACAAGATACTTTGATGTTGGTATATCGATGATATAAGCGTTGTTGTTGATCCTCTTGAGAACTTTGAATGGTCCATCACCCCCTGGCTTGAGTTTTGAGTCGCGTTCCTTGGGGAAGCGGTCTTTACTTAAGTGTATCCACACAAGGTCGCCCTCTTCGAAGATCATCTCTTTCTTGTTCTTGTTTAGTCTTGATGCTTGGCGAAGGACTTGTTGCTCGATCGTAGCTCTTGTGTCTTCATGGAGTTTCTTCATTGTGTGGGCGCGCTTGACAACATCCATATTGGTACGTTCATGAAGTGGTAGTGGAAGGATATCGAGCGTGGTGAGAGGCTCGAAGCCGTAGATGATCATGAACGGGCTCCTCATGGTGGTGGAGTGCTTGGCGCAGTTGTAGGCGAACTCGGCGTGTGGAATACATTCCTCCCAGTCTTTAAGGTTCTTCTTTATCAACACCCGGAGGAGTGTGCCAAGACTTCGATTGACGACCTCGGTTTGTCCATCGATTTGAGGATGTGAGGCGGACGAGAAGAGGATCTTGATGCCGAGCTTGGCCATGAGAGTCTTCCAGAAGTAGCTCATGAATTTTACGTCACGGTCGGAGACGATTGTTCTTGGTACACCGTGTAGCCGAATTATTTCCCTGAAAAACAAATTTGCTACATGTGAAGCATCATCGGTCTTATGGCACGGAATGAAATGTGCCATTTTTGAAAAGCGATCCACTACTACAAATATAGAGTCATGTCCATGTTTAGATCTAGGCAAGACTAACACAAAGTCCATGCTAATGTTCGACCAAGGTGCATGAGGGATAGGCAATGGCATATAAAGACCAAAGGGGTTGGACTTATACTTAGCTTGGATACATGTAGTGCATCGTTGTACGTGGCGCTCCACGTCGCGCTTCATCTTTGGCCAAAAGTAGTGAGTGGAGAGCATGTCATATGTCTTGTCACGCCCAAAGTGACCCATAAGGCCTCCACCATGGGACTCTCGAAGAAGCAAAAGTTGGAGAGACGATTTTGAAATGCAAAGCTTGTTTTGTTTGAAAATAAAACCCTTATGCAAATATAAATCATCAATCCCTTTGTCTATTGAACATTTTGCAAAAATTGGTCCAAAGAAAGGGTCGGACGCGTACAAAGATTTTATGTCATCAAGACCCAAGACATTTACTTCGAGTCGTGTAAGAAGGCTTGTGTTTTTGCGAGACAAAGCGTCCGCTACCACATTTTCTTTGCCCTTCTTGTATTTGATAATGTAAGGAAAAGACTCCATGAACTCAACCCATTTTGCGTGCCTTTTACTCAAATTGGCTTGGCCCTTAAGATACTTCAACGACTCATGGTCGGAATGGATGATAAATTCTTTGGGCCAAAGATAGTGTTGCCACACTTGAAGAACTCGAACCAAGGCAAAAAGTTCTTTGTCATAAATGGGATAGTTTAGGCGTGCGCCATCAAGTTTCTCACTATGGTAAGCAATAGGACGCCCATTTTGCATAAGGAGCCACCAATGCCAATACCACTAGCGTCACATTCAATCTCAAAGGTTTTTGTGAAATCCGGTAATGCAAGAAGTGGTGCTTCGGTGAGCCTCTTTTTGAGCTCATCAAAAGCCTTTTGTTGTGCTTTTCCCCAAACGAATGTGGCATTTTTCTTGGTCAATTCGTTGATGGGGCAAGCAATGGTAGAAAAGTCTTTCACAAAGCAATAGTAAAAGCCAGCCAACCCATGAAAACTACGAAGTTCATTAACATTTGTAGGGATGGGCCAATCTCGTATGTCCTTGACTTTTGAGACATCAACTTCAATGCCATTAGAAGACACAACAAAACCAAGGAAAATCAGCTTGTCTTTTGCAAAAGTGCACTTTGGGAGATTAGCATAAAGCTTTTCATGACGGAGGATTTGAAGGACCTCCTTAACATGAGTAACATGCTCCTCCAGTGACTTGCTATAGACAAGGATGTCATCAAAGTAAACAACTAAACTCTTCCCAATGAGAGATCTCAAAATATGGTTCATGAGACGCATGAAGGTAGATGGGGCATTAGATAAGCCAAAAGGCATAACCAACCATTCATAGAGAACAAGCTTGGTCTTGAAGGCGGTTTTCCACTCATCACCTTCGGCCATGCGAATTTGATGGTAACCACTATGAAGATCAATTTTCGAAAATATAGTGGCTCCACATAACTCATCAAGCATGTCATCAAGACGCGGTATAGGATGTCGATAACGCACGGTGATAGCATTGATTGGACGGCAGTCCATGCATAACCGCAACGTATCATCCGTTTTTGGAACTAGAATCACGGGGACCGCGCTTGGGCTAGTGCTTACTTGGATCAAACCTTTGGAGACGAGTTGGTTGATTTGGCGTTCGATCTCCTTCGTCTCTTCCGGGTTCGTGCGATACGCGGCGCGGTTTGGGAGTGGGGCGCCGGGTATGAGGTCGATGCGGTGCTCGATTCCACGAAGAGGAGGAAGGCCATGAGGAAGCTCTTCGGGAAATACATCTTGGAATTCCTGCAAAATAGCCATCAAATAAGGAGGAACATTTGTCAAGTCGTTAGTTCCTTGCGCTAGTCCCTTGCATACAAGGACATAGTGCAAGATGGATGGGTTGTTCCGCACTTCTCTCATCTCACTTTTGGTGGCAAGAAGAACACTCTTAGTTTTTCCACTCAAGTTTGGCTTGTAGCTCTCACTCACTATGGTGTAGTTATCTCGCTCACCACTCTTCTCACAAGGTGTTTTTGTGTATTGCGCCCTCGCTAAAGCCTTTGCATTGTCAACAATTATTTGGCTAGGAGTCATTGGTTGCAACACACAAGTTTTATCAAGCCATTTGAAGGTATAAGTGTTTGAGTGACCATCATGCAAAGCACGCTTGTCATATTGCCACGGCCTTCCGAGCAACATATGGCAAACCGTCATTGGGACCACGTCACATTCCACCGTGTCCTTGTAGTGCCCAATTGAGAACGTCACCGAGACGGTGTGCTTGATCTTGACGGATCCTTGGTCACTTAGCCATTGGATATGGTAGGGGTGTTTATGCGGATGGAGGGTGAGGTTGAGTTTCTCACACAATTCCGTGCTTGCAAGGTTGTGGCAACTCCCTCCATCGATGACAACTTTGATGGACTTCCCATTGATGCTGGCACGAGTTTGGAAGATGTTCGAGCGTTGGTCTTCATTCTCATTGACTTGGGTAGTCAAGACCCTTGTGACCACAAGCGATGGACTTGCGTCATGCTCACACACAAGAAGTTCTTGGTCCTCTTCCAAATGTTGCCTTGCCATGGCTTCCTTTACCCTTGCATGAAACTCTTCTTCACTCAAGTATTCTTCATCGCCGTTGTCATGGATGAACAAAACTTTCTTGTTTCCACATGCGTTCGACTTGTGCCCTTTGCCTCCACACTTGTAGCATTCACCACTGAATGGTTGATCATCCCTTGTGGATTTGCCACTTGGGGGCTGTTTTCCTTGAGGGATAGTTGGCTTGAAGGGAAGCTTGGTGGTACTTGAGGAGCTTCCACTTGGTGTCGTTGGAGTAGTGGTTGGTGCTTGCTTGTAGGTGAAGTACGTCTTTGGCTTGTTGTACTTGATGTCCTCTTGCACTTGACGCTCGGCCTTTGATGCGATGTGCACAAGCTCAACCATGTTGTTGTACTTTTGGAACTCGGTGATGCGCTTGATGGGATGGTTCAAGCCATTGAGGAAGCGTGCCATTGTTTGTTCATCACGCTCTTCAATGTTGGCACGGATCATGTTGAGCTCCATTTGCTTGAAGTACTCTTCCACGGTCTTTGTCCCTTGACTAAGCGTTTGAAGCTTGTTGGAGAGGTCACGCGTGTAGTCTGAAGGAACAAAGCGGGATCTCATATGAGCCTTCATATCTTGCCAAGTTGCGATTGGAGGCTCTTCTTTTGCTTCGCGAGCGAGTTGGACTTGTTCCCACCAAAGGTTGGCATACTCATCAAACTCGAGGGATGCCATGGCCATCATCTTCTCATTGCTATAGTTGTGCATGCGGAAGATCTTGTCGACCTTGAGTTCCCAAGAGAGATATTCCTCGGGCTCATTGGAACCGGTGAACTTGGGCATGGTGAATTTGAGCTTGCCGAAAGTTTCTTCTCCATTGCGGTTCCGGTTGCGTTGGTTGCCACGATTTGGGCGGTCATCATCATCATCCGAGCTCTCATGTCTTGCTTGGTGATTGTTGCGTTGCTCTTGCGGTTGTTGAGGTGCCGCGTTTGGTGGTGGAACTTGGTTTTGACGACGAGCTTGGGGAGCTTGCTCGTTTTGTTGTCGCGGTTGAGGACGAGGAGGCGGTTGATGTTCCTCACGACGAGCTTGGGGAGCTTTCTCTTGTTCTTGTCGTGGGTGGTGCCGAGGAGCATTGTCTTGCGCCCTGTGGCGAGGAGGACGTCGAGCCGCATGCGCAATGGTCTGCTCTTCTTCTTGATGTGGAGGAGGCTCGTCATGACCATCATGTTGCCGACGTGGACGATCATGTCGATGATGACGCCTTGGAGGATCTTCGAGTGCTTCACGTCGACGGTGATCTTGTTCGTCCTCTTCGGATGCTTCACTTGTTGTTGAAGGGACATGTCGACGGCGATGGACTTGGTGGTCCATGTGAGGTTGCTCTTGTTGAATCACAAGTGCCCTTGGTTGTGGCCGGTTTGCTTCACGTCGTGGAGGTCTTGCGGAGAGGTCACCATCATAGCTTGACGTTGTGGCGTGACGCGGAGATGGTACCGCTTGCGTAGAGCTCATGGGTCCATCCCGGTGCCTTGAAGCGTGACGGCGAGGTGCACTTGATTCACTTGAGGAGTGCCGAGATGAGCTTGAGTCGCGCGAGCGTGTCCTTGCTAGTCCATCAATGAGGGGTTGAAGCTTCTCATCCGTTGAGGCGAGTGCACGACCAAGAGCTTCATTTTGATGACCGAGGTTGTGTTGCATGGCATGCATTTGGCCACGGACTTCTTCGAAGAGGTTGTCGATGTTCTTGAATTCCACACGGGCCTCGCTAAATTGTTCGTCTTGGCGCCGCTCAAGAGCTTCACAACGGTAGTTGAATTTTCCTCGGACCTTCCAATGGTCCCAACTTGTCATGAATTGTGTGTCATCCTCCGGAGGTTGTGGTGGTTGGGATGGATCTCCATGCCTGTCCATGATGAAAAGCCAACAAGGGTTGTATATGGAGAATAAGGGTGCAGAGAGTTAGACTTTTACCTCACCTTGGAGATTATATCAAACAAATTGCCACACAAATGAGCGAACAACGTGCAAAGTGAAATGGGCAAGAAACTCACACACAAATATGCTACAACTCTCAAAAGCTTTTGGTGGTAGGTTAGGATTGTGGAAAAACCAAACGAAACGATCCAAGCAAAAGGTTATTGTTCTACGTGGTAAAGAACCAAAGATCATAAGCAAAAGGATACGATCTACAAAAACACAAAAAACACACACGTGGAGAAAAATGGGGTTAGCATTACTATGAAGATGAGCACCAAAGGTCCTAACGAAGACTACGCTCGGTTGTCGTGCCAACTCAAGGAGAGACCACAACTCGTTTGCCAAAAGAGGATAAGCAATAGATTTGTGCACTTGCCTCGGTGCGCTCTTTTCTTCTCTCTTTCTTGGCTTACAAGCTTGGTATTCTCTTTGTATTGGGAGACTATGTATCTTTTTCTCTTTTTTTTGATTCTTTTTTCCTTTTTCTCCCTTTCTATGCTACTATGTTAGCTTTTGTATTTGGCCTCACACTCTCACTTTCCGAAGGCAAGTGCACAATGCTTAGACAAACACAAAATGAGTTGCTCTCATAGGATAGATACACACAAAGGAAGATATGGGGTTGTCAAAGTGGCGCAAGTTATACCTTTGGTATTGTTGACGACTTGCAACCGGTGGTGGGGATGATGTTCGAGTGTCGCAGTGTCGATGAGCGCGGGTGACTTTGATGTGGAAGCTTGTGTTAAGATGGCGACAAACACGCGAAACACGAACAAGCTAAAGGGGGAAAGTCAGCAAACGAAAATGAGGCTAAGAGAAGAAAAGTTTCATTCTTTGGCGGTAGTAATCGCTGGAAGGCAGTAATCTGGACGGTAATGTACCGCCTTTCGACCGGTAGTACCTCTGGTCACAGAACAAGAACGAAAACGAGATCCACTTGACACAAACCTCAAATTCGTGGGAAACTGACCGAAAGTCTAGCCTAGGGACAACAGGGGCTATAGATCGACTCCAAAAGCAACAGATCTATGGACCAAAACCACGAAAAACTCACCAAATCCAAAGATCGATCCGAAGGCAAATTGGGGCTCTTTTTGGTTGGATTTTCGATTTTAAGGGGGAAAAAGAAAAATTGGGGGGAAATTCGTGATCAACCTTGCTCTTGATACCAATATGTTATGGGGTAACCCCTTGGGGTGGCTCGATCTTTCACGAATTCCCACGAGAAACGAGGGGGAAGCGGTGGTCGGGGGAAGAACGAGATGAAAACCACGAACACACGCACGCAAATCATGATACACGCCGATCTCTCACGCCGGTGGCAACCGGTCCAACATAATCTCTAGGATCAATGTTGGGCGAAGCTCTCTCTCCACGCCAACAACGGGGGACGAGGTGCTTGGTGAGACCTTGACGACTTGGGGGCGAGAAACCAAGAACCCAAGGCCTTGTACAACTTGAACGCACTAGGCAAGATCCAAGAGGGGGGTGGATAATCCGGTGCTCCTTGGTAGGAGCATGAGACCAATAGATATAAGTTCCTCAAAGGGTTTCCTTAATATCTATTATTATCCAAGTCTAGGGTTTACAATGGAGGGTGGGGGCTATTTATAGGCCAACCACATAAACAGGGGTATTTTCGGAACAAATAGCGAAATATAGAGAGGGTTACAAGGCGCTGGGCCGACTTAACACTATCAGGTCCTGTGTCGACCTGTAGTACCGGTCCAGCACGTCCGGTAGTACCGGTCAGTCGGTAGTACCGCTTCCTGGCCCGGTAGTACCGCTTGTCGACCTGGGACTTCCGTTGAAGCCTTCTGTTGGTGGCGGTGGCGAGGTGATAGTCCGGTAATCTGCAGTCTGGGCCGGTAGTACCGCCAGTGACAGAGAGCATTTGGCTAGCGTTGGGGTCTTCTATTGGTGGCGGTAGCAGGGGGCGGTAGTGCCGCCGAGCGGTAGTACCGGTCGCCAGGTCCGGTAGTACCGCTGGCAACAGAGAGCGTTTGGTCTCTTCTGCTGGTGCTCCTCCGTTCCGTGGGTCCTTCTCTTCGTACCTGATGATGCACAAGGTATGCGTATGAAGTAGCAGGCCATCCAAGGGTGTATCGAAGTCACACAAGGAGAGGAGCGAGTTCACCTTAGCTTGAAGGAGTTTGGCTCGGGCGCGAGTCATGGGTCCACTTGGGGAGCTTGTGGGAGTAGATGTAGTAGCGGTCGTAGGACAGGCTGCATCATCATGCACATGTGTTTTGAGCTTGACTTTACGCACATAACTAGTCACACAATGAAGATCCAAAGAAAATCCAAATATGCATTTCACATATTATACATAATATCATAATAATACAAAGTCATTACAACATATACCATAGAGGTATAATCACAACACTACCTTATTTATCTAACTGTATTATTTCTTGGAGTACAATACACGGTACTTGATACCTCTAACTAGGTTCCTACTTCTAGTAGTAAATACGCTCATCATACATGCCTGAAGTCCAACCGTGATGACGTGTCGTTCGTCGCATAGTTTGTGGAACAAATGGCCTTCCAGAAGGAACATATTCAATATCTGAAGTGTTAGGACTTGAGTCATTACTCAACCTGAGCGCATTGACTCCCTCCAGCTCAGATGAAAAGTCTTCAGAAACATATTCAACATTATCTCCCGCCTGCATCTCCTAAGCTTCATTCCTTGAGTTGTCAACAGGATACGCAGATCCTGCTGCTTCCCAGGTGCTCCTTTGGGCAAGATAGTTAAACACTGGATAATGTATATTCCCTGGGTTTTGAGAAGATGTTGATGATTCAAACACTCTCTCCTCAGGATCTTCTTCTTCATCCTGATTGTCTATCAACATGGCATTTCTACTACTGTTACTAAGGTTAATTCTTGCACCCATCCAGCTAGATTGTCCAACATTTCTGTCAGAACCATCTGTGGACATTTGGTGTTCATGAGATCCTTCATATGATCCCCTTCTCCAACCATCAGAATACTCAATAGGAAGTTCTGAATCAGAACCATCCTCTGAACCCTGTGGTACTGCATACCTCGTATCCATAGTAGGATCATGTATAGGTTCAGGACTTGGTGAATAAGGATATGGTATAAAAGATTCAGGATCTATAGGTATATCCTTAAAGATAGGTGTTGCACTACTACTTGCTTCCTTCTCTAACTAGAATGCTAACTTAGGATGCTTCTTAACCAAAGTAAGATGATCCGGTATGAGCTCCGAGTCTATATAATCATGGTGTATCACAGAAAATGTGCTACCTTCTAACTCCTTTGCTTTATGCTCCCGGATATTGGCTATCGCCTCCACAACAGTAACATGATATGCTGCTAAGTGAATCCTACCTTCACCTATAGGTAGATCATGATATAATCCAAGCTCCTCGGGGAGTTGGATACTCACACGATACTTGGATAACATCCGGCCATCATGGTAGGTTATAGTGTTTACTGGAATTCTAGTTGGACAAATAAAAATCTTTAGAAGTTGACGAAGTTGGTCTGTGAATGATCCTTGATAATCATCAAGAGTCTCTTCTTTCCTTACCAAAGTCTGTTTTGGAAACTTTGGTGCCATAGCTCTGTATATCAGGAAAATAATTTTTATTAGTAACCAATAATATCTTGCATCATAACAAAGAATTATCGCACTAAAACATATAACAGAATATTCTCATTTAAATACCCATTATATTTCTTTTAGAGAATTCTTTATTGTTGCTACACTCTCCTATAGGTAATACCCTTTACTATGTTTCCAACCTAAGGTCAAAGCAATTTGCTCTGATACCAACTGCGGTGACCCATCATACCACTGCATGTGTAGTACACTATAGTCGTTGACATGACATTCATAGAACACCGATCCGTAAATATCACATCCCTCAGAGTGGTACAACAGAAACATTGCGGGTCCATATTACAAACATACACACGTTATTATTATTACAATACCGGAAGTTCAAGACTTCCAAAATATTCAACTTACAAACCATAATATAAGTGTTTCAGCGGAAGTTTCAAATTTAAAACTTACACTCCAAATTGAGCTCAGCAACTTATTGCTATATATATTGTTCGTGTTTCTTGGCTCAAGTGACTTCTCGAACTATAGTATTTATTTGGACTCTTGGAACTCTCCTCCATAGAAGATGTCGTAGTCCTCCCCTTCTACGGCTCCATACAGGTTGGGCTCTTCATACAAGACCTCCTCTTGACTCTCAGATGCATACTTTGGAGTATCTTCAAAATTCTTAGAGTCTAAGCAAGGATTCAAAGGAAAGGATCAGTAACAGCGTTACTCAGCAAATTCATTATATGCAAGGTAGGAAGTTTGATGCTCTATATACCACCTCAGACTATTAGCCTTTGGCACTATGCAATTTTCATAAATCTTTCTTTAAAGGTTAATTTTATTATAAAAATCTATGACCATCAGCCTTCATAGGTTTACCCGAACTTTCATGGAGTTACTTTCCTGCCATGTTCATAGCTCCTTCCCGAAACAGGGAGTAACAAGTTATAGTTCTTACACTCTGCAGAGGTGCGTTACTTTTCCCATGAGAGATCAACTCCTTGTTGCACGATCGGGCGTACTTTCCCGTCCACAATTCCATGATGTGGGGCCTAGTAGTTGGTCCAAGCCAATCTCTACCCTCTCCGCGACCTCATATGTCTGAACGATCCTTCGGGGATGGCTCACCTTCGTTAAGACCCCTTTCGGGTAGGATAAAACCCTGATGAGTTCCCGAAGACTCTATGACCTAGTGATGCCCGGAATAGTACCATTTATATGGACTATATCCCTAAACACCATTCATAGATAATCTAGACACCAAAAGTGTGGGGCGTAAGGGTGCCCACCCATATGTTGGATCCGCACAAGGAATCACAACGTCACGTTAAGGTCGTATTGCCTCCATACAAGAGGAAAAGGATACAGCTGACTTCTCTGTCCCATTCCAAATCTCATGGTTAATGCGTAATATACGGTGCTAGAATCACTGATGTCATGGGTTATTAATCCCTAATTGTCCATCATTATTGCAATTAGAACCCTAAGTTCTATTGCTCCATCATATCATCACTTAGGATGATATCTAAAATTTAGTATCTTGAGAAAATAATGTTTTCTTTTTCTATAATATAGATGATAACACAAAATTTGCAAATACTTTGATAAATACTCTTCAAAGGACATGAGCAAGTGATGAACTTGCCTTGTGATTGCAAGGTAGTGAAGTCTTATGCTTGCACTGTACCTTGAACTTCTATGTCTACAAAAACATCATTATTTCCTGGTAAGGACAATATTTAAAGAAGCAAAATGATTATGCAGAAGTAATGTAATGCATTATTTAACTTTATATGTAACCCCCATTATTTAAATTATATAAAAATCCTTTTTAATTAATTAAGGTTTTATAAATATTAATTTTTAATATTTACAGAATATTGTATTTATTTATTTTATTTCCTTTGATTTGAGTTATTGATTTAATAATTCCTTTAAGTATTATCATTTGAGTACAAAAATGGTTATTAAATATTTATTTAGTATTTTTCTAAAATACTACAATATTAATATAGAATGAAAGTGATTTTTATTTATTTTTATCATCTTTTAATAATTTTGTAAAATTCTATAAGGAATATTTAATTTACAAAATTCTTAATAAAATTTATATGTCTAAAATTTTATTTCTTAATTGATTTTGATAGTTTGGATTATTGTGAATCCAAAAATATTTTATTTATAATTTTTGGATTTTTATATTATTTTCTAGAATTTATTTAATTTCAGGGGCATTTTGGTCTTTTTACATTTATTAAAACAGGCTCTAAATGTTTTGGGCTGGCTATTTGGGTTTATTGGGCCCTTGTGGCCTAGTAGGGAAAAGGAAAAACAACACCCTGAATGGGTATTGGCCCAACCCAGCCCATCACTCTCTGTTTCTCTCTCGAGCTCACCTCTCTCCTTCCCCGACCCCGTGGTCAGCGGTGTCACCGCTGGCGATTCACGCAGCCGTGGACCTCCCTGGCCGCCGCCGTAGTGCAGGATGAGGTTGTCAGCCCCACTCTTCCTTCTTGTCCAGTTTGATTTGGAGTAGGAGCTCTCCTGTGGCCAGATCTATGCCGTTCCGAACCCTAGGGTTTGGGGTTGGCGTTGGTGCCGACGTCGCCGCTGCTGTCATGTGCCATGGTCATGCTCCTCGCCCCTAGGTGTGGCTATGGGCGCCGCCATGGCGTTGCGTGGGTTGTAGCGCCCCCTTGGGGGTGCTCCCCATGCCGCCATGTTCGTCGGCCTTCTCTACTTCCTCTTCTAATCTACATCGAGGACTTTTGGTAAGTGATTCCTCCCCCTCTCATGCTCTCTGTGCTAGGCCATCCCAAGCTAGATGTTGGTACTGGACTTCCTGGTTACTTTCCTATCCTGATTAAGATGATTGGTTCTGCTTAGGGTTCAAATCTCTCTGTTAATTAAATATTTGATAAATTGGATCATGTGTTGATGATCCTTGAACCTGTTAAGTGGTGACTTGCTGTGGATTATTGCTGATGGTTAGCTGTGGTGATGCTAGTGGTTTGTTAGATGATTCTATGGATTGATTTTTTATATGATTCATATGGTACTAGAAGCAATATTTGGTAAATCTAGTGATTTAATATCTCACCACTGCCATTACTTGGTTGATGACAGTGAGTGTTGTGTGATGAAGTCACTGTCTTAGTACTGTTGACTTAAGAATTCATATATAGCTTGAGAACAAAATGGTTTTCTACAGTGAAGATATATATATATATATATATATATATATATATGAATATCCTGGTTATGATTCCTGTGATTAAGAACATGAAAATGATTTATAGTTGGTTGGTTGTAGCTGTGAAGATTGGATGATTAAACTGCTTAGTTTAGAACTGCTCTTGTGACACCATCCTTGTATGGCACACAAGATTAGATTCTATAACTTGGTTTGGTATTTTTCAAGCTTAAAATTGACTTGACATTATAGATAAGTGGAATTCTCTTTCCTTGCATCCCTAGAACCAATGATGTTGGTATGAGGTTTAGGGATTTAGACCTCTATCTTGTTGATTCACATGGATTGGTTCTGGTAGTGATACCAGCTACTATTTCTTGAATCAAATTTGGGGAAAGATGCTTGCAAGCTTGATAACTTATATAGATCCACAAGATTAAATCCTAAGGTGCTACTCCTATTGAAGAGATGTGCCTAGAGGTTTAGTTCTTGACTATATTCATTCTTGAATTGAAATATAGCTTGATAGCTTAGATCAATGATGTTGTCCTGAGATCTAAGTTGGATCTTTATAGTTTTCTGGTTTCTTTTAGTGTTTAAAACTTCAGTGATGGATTCACACCATTTGGGTGTTTTCTGAGAATTTGAGTAAAAGACAGATCATGTATGCTTGTCTAATCTTACAGATAGATCATGTGATGATCTATTTACTCACCACTGTCACTTGATGTTGGGGTTTCCTGTGGTTGATCTTGTGCTAACTTGATCTAATGCTCTCCTAGTATTTCCAGCTCATGGCTTGTCCTTGATCTAGCCCTTCACCTCCTGGTCCTGATGGCTTGATCTTTGTCTTGCTGTCCACCTGATCCACCCCCTCCTTATGTCACCATTTTGGTGGTGTGGTCCAAGGTTTTGATTGGTGTGATTTAGCCTGGCTTTGGCTGGGTTTAGCTTCTGGCTGCTGTTCTTGGTGTGTATGAACAAGAAAGTGATGTGGGGTTGGCTTCCCATGGCTCTGTGGATGGTTTTGTTTGATTGTGCTGTTGTTGTGGTGCTGACAACACACACCATGCAGTTTGGTGTGTGTGCTGCATGTGTGCCTGCTGCACAGGTTGTGGATATGTTCTGAATTTGAGAGTTACTTTTATCAAGTTACCTTTTACTTGGCTGGTGAAACTTGTCCCTCCTTGCTGTTTATTTGACTTATGGCTTAAAATTATGAAAGATATATTCTTTCATATTGGTGAAACTTGCCCCTTTTTAAAAGATTACTCAATGATGAACCTTGATCAGTGCACTTCACTGTCAAGTCTGAGAGTAATATCCTCTTAACCTTAATTTTCTTAATTTTCTTTATGTTTATTTTGCAGGTACCAAATTTGAAGATCAGGACTTTAGTTTAGGTTTTCCTTTATTTTTGAATAGTCACTTGTAATATCTCTCTGATTCAATTGTAATATTTAATTTATTCTTTTATACTTTTATTTTTATTCTTTTGTAATAAATATTGTACCATTATTCAATAAATAAATATTATTTTTCTATTCAATTACTATTGTACAAATTGTTGTTTATTTACATAAGTTACCTTGGTGTAACTTATTTATGGAATAAATAAATATTCATTTAATTAATTATGTTATTTATTTAAAGTTCGAGTACTAATGATCTTCTCTTGATTAAAGTATAATACTCAAATATAACTTTGAATTCTTTTGAACTATAAATTCAACACTCCAGTTTAAATTCAAATTTCATTTCCCAAAACACATAAATACACAAAGATCATATCAAAGTCTATAACAATCATCCTTCAAGACTATACCTAATCTCAAAGTATGAAACAAACCTTGATCACTTTAGGTTTTTATTTGGCGAAAAATTTACCCACATTTTCACAGATGAATGCATGCAACATAATAAATTCCTAAATCTACCCTTCGTTGGTTCCTAAATGCTGGGATGTTACAACGACCTCGTCGACTGATTACAATGCATACAACCTGAGTAGCTGACCACGTCAGTCTAACAAAAAGGACATGCAAATAACAAAGCACAAAGTGCTAATAGAAACAAACTTTACAAAGGGCACAACTAGCCCACTCGAATACATACACATTTTACATTAATCTGTTTTCTTTATAGGACCTACCTATTCTGGAGTATTAGACTCACCCGCTGCTCGAACAGATCAACAATTTCTTCGGCATACAGCCTTACAGCCGCATAATGCGGGCTCATATCCCAAAGACTACCATCTGGTCGAAGAGGTGGCTTAGTCGCCACCGCCGTGAGATCGACGTCATGGCGATGCAGCCGAACAAGTGAAAGAGCGGCCTTCACCCCAGCAACCAGCTGACGCTGCACCAATTCCTTGAGATGGCTCACGTCTTAAAACTTCGCTAGAAGACCCCAAAGATTGGAAGGTGCCTCTTCCAAGGGAAACATGACGACCCAGGTGGACGCCAGGGAAATCCTCACCTGCCTCAGCACCCGAGAAACCTGGTGTACACGATCTTGCACCGTCGCAAGGACAATGGCCCGATCGCGATCCATCCAGAAGAAGCCGCCAGCCTCTAAATCCTGTTGGGTCAGGCAATTCATCCGAACCGCAATATGCTCCTTCTTTTCCTTCGGAACGAGATTGGTGCCTGCACAAATACAAGCATAAGATGACACACAAGAAAGGTGCATCCAAAAACAACACCAGTTCACAACCACTCACATTGAAGCTGCTCGCTCATCTACCACAGCTCCCCCATCAAAAATTCCTCCTTGGTAGTGGCCCGCTCAGCCTTCGATTTCCATACATCCGCATGACCGCGAATGCCGAGGATATCCTTCTCCAAGCTACGGACGCGGTCACAAAGGAATGTGAGCTGCGACGCATCATCCAACGATGGTCGTGGCTTAGGAGCAATCGAAGTATCTACGAGGATCTCACCCGAAGGACCCTAAAGGCAAACAAGTAAGGAAATGAACATCACAAACATCTCTGGTGGGAGATCGAAACATAACTTATATACATAAAGGCCACCCCGTGGCATAAGTCAAGATTGTTCATCAGCAAAAGAATACATCACAAAAGGAAGAGGATATACTATCTAAACTATAACAACAGAGACTAGGCACCTGCATCCGGAGTGGCCTCAGAGCCAAACTGCCTGCTCTTGACCTCCTCCTGTTGCTTCGCCGCGTATTCCGCCAACAGGTCAATCAGCTTTGGCCCATAACGCTTACAGCGGGAGGCGAAGAGAGAGGAAGCTACCTCTGAGCCATCGGCAGCCGTTGGCATCTGGGAGGTGATGTGCGGTTGATACGTCGGAGACGTATCCATAATTTTTGATGCTCCATGCTTGTTTAGTATCTACTTTGCTTTGCTTTGTCTACACTTTGAGGTTTTTTATATATTTTCTGGAACTAACCTATTAACAAGTTGCCATAGTACCAGTTGCCCGTTTTCTTCTATTTTTGGTTCCAGAAAGGCAGAAAATCAATATTATCGGAATTGGACGGGACAAAAGACAAAGTCAATATTTTACCGTGGAGGACACGAATCCAGATGACGAGACGCAGAGGTGCCAGAGGGCCACCACACCCCCAGGCGCGGGTCCCCTGGTCGCCTTCCGGCCTCGCCTCTTTGCCTATAAGAATCCCCCGATGCAGAAACCCTAAGGACCCGATCGTCCCTAGATCAGGGGGGGGGTCTGAAGTTCTACCTGGCACCCTGCCGGAGGGGAAATCATCCCGGAGGTCTTCTCTCCGGTATGAAGCGTGAGTAGTTCCACCTTGGACTATGGGTCCATGTAGCATCTAGATGGTTGTATCTCCTCCTTTGTGCTTTCTTGTATAGATCTTGTGAGTGAGCTCCATTCATGATCAAGTTATCATCTATTTGTAATCATGCATGTTGTGTTTGCGGGGATCCGATGGATATTGAGATTACTATGTCATACTGATTAATGGTTTTGTATTTATGATTCTATCATGTCTGTGTTGTTTGTGATCTTGCATGATCTCCGTTGTTAGTAGCTATCTTGGCCAAGTAGTTGCTAGTGACTCCAAGAGGGGGTATTTATGCTCGATAGTGGGTTCGTGCCTCTTGTTTCCAAGGGAAGTGACAGAAATCTCTTCGGTTGTACATGTGTTGTTGCCACTAGGGAGAAAACAACGGTCTCTTGTTCATGGAACAAGTGGATTGTTTACCTTGCACACTTTTCCTAAAGAAGTTGTCTATTGCTTGCAACTTAATACTGGAGGGGGTTCGGATGATAACCTGAAGGTGGACTTCTAGTCATAGATGCAGTTGGATGGCGGTCTATGTATATTGTTGTATTGCCCAATCGAATCTCATAGGATCTTTTTGTCTGGTATTGCATTATCATGCCTTTTTCAGTTCCTATCAATTGCCCTGCTGTAATTTGTGTACCCTTCATGCCATGTTGTTTATCTAAGGAGAGCACCTCTAGTGAACTATGGACCTGGTCCAATCTTTACCATTGATACATCTTCCACTATTACTTGTTTACTTGCTGCAAACCATTACCTTCCACACAGTACGTTTAATTCTTTGTTACAACAAGCGGTGAAATTGATAACCTCATTGTTAGTTGGGACAAAGTCTTGAGTTTGTGTTGTGTAGGTCTCCACATGGCTTGCAACACCTGTGTGACGTTTCCTTCCTCCTACTAGTTCGATAACCTTGGTTTCTTACTGAGGGAAAACTTGTTGTTGTGCTGCTTCACACCTTGCTCTTGGGGTTCCCAACAGACTCCATATCAAGCACCAAGTTCTCTGGCGCCATCAAGGAGTCATCAACAAGTTTTCTGGCGCCGTTACCGGGGAGGCTAAGGACGTCTTCACAAGGGAGTCCTTCACTTCCTTTCTCTTTACTTTGTTTTTAGTTTGCTTAGTTTCTTTTGCTTGGTTTTGTTTGCCTCTTTTAAAAAAACCCAAAAAAAATAGTCTAGTTTGGTTTGCTTTCTTTATTCAAAAACACAAAAAATTAGTTCCCGCTCGTTGCTGTTTTTGGCTTGCCCACCTTTGCCAAAATGAACTCTGCTGAGAACACCAAGTTGTGTGACTTCACTAGCACCAACAACAATGATTTCCTTAGCACACATATTGCTCCACCTGCACCTGATGCTAACTTTTATGAAATTAAGCCTGCTTTGTTGAATCTTGTGATGAGAGAGCAATTTTCTGGTGCTAGTTCTGATGATGCTGCTGCCCATCTCAATAAATTTGTTGAACTTCGTGACATGCAAAAGTATAAGGATGTAGATGGAGATATTATTCAGCTCAAGTTTTTTCCTTTCTCCTTGGGAGGAAAAGCTAAAGAATGGTTGATGTCTTTGCCTTGAAATAGTATTGATTCTTGGACTAAATGCAAAGATGTTGTTATTGGAAAGTACTATCCTCCTGCTATGATTATATCTATGAGAAGTGACATTATGAAATTTAAACAACTTGATAATGAACATGTTGCTCAAGCTTGGGAAAGAATGAAATCTTTGTTTAAGAATTGTCCCACTCATGGACTCACTGCTTGGATGATTATCTAGACTTTTTATACAGGTTTGAACTTCTCTTCGAGAAACCTGTTGGATTCAGCTGCTGGAGGTACCTTCATGGGCCTCACTTTGGGAGTTGCAACAAAGCTCCTTGATAATATGATGGTTAACTACTCTGAATGGCACACTAAAAGAGCTCCACATGGTAAGAAGGTAAATTCTATTGAGGAAACCTCCTCTTTGAGTGATAAGATTGATGTTATTATGGATATGCTTGTTAATGGGAAAGCTCCTCTAGATCCTAATAGTGTTCCCTTAGCCTCTTTGGTTGCTCACGAAGATCAAGTTGATGTGAACTTCATTAGAAACAACAATTTCAACAACAATGCCTATAGGAATAATTTTGGTGGTAACAACAATTATAGGACTTATCCTCCTAATAATGGCAATTCCTATGGAAACTCTTACAACAATGCTAGAAGTGCCCCCTCTGAACTCGAAGTCATGCTCAAAGACTTTATTAGTAAACAAACTGCTTTCAACAAAACTATAGAGGAAAAACTTTTAACTTTTGAGAAGAATATTTCCTCTTTATCTGAAGCACAGTCCTCCTTGATTAATAAAATGGCCGCTAAACCTGAAACCATGGAAAATACCTTTGCTACTGCTCATGCCATACAAGTTACTATTGATGAAAATGTTAGGCTTTTAGCTCAACTTCATGCTAAGTGGGAAAGGGAAGCTAAAATTGATAGAAACAATAGTGTGTGCACTATCACCACTAAACCACAAGTAGTTGTAACAACCCTAGTTTTATTAAATTGTAATTAGTATTTGATTTGTGCATTCATGAGCATCATTTCATTAAAAAATGCACTCAAGAAATAATCACAAACCCTAAACCCTAGCTTCCCTTTCTCTTTGAAATCAATTCAAATGGCTTTTGAATATTTTTGAAAAAACCTACCAAAATGTGGAGCCCAATTGCTTATGAGAGCCCCACAGTATTTTAAATCTTTATAAAACTCTGTGGCATTTTTGAGATGTCTAAAACAGTTTGGTATTTGAAATTACAAAATAGAAAACAAAAATATAAATGGAAAAATATTTCTAGAAAATAAAACAGGTTTTCTAATCTATCTAGGCCGTAGACCATCTTTCTCCTCTCTCTTTTCAACTCTCAGCGTGTAGCAGGAAGCTTCCCTGAGGCCCAAACGGGGCCCAAGCCAGCCCAGCAGCAGCCCACCCCGGCCACGTACCCCTTCGATCCTTCTATCCGCATGTCGTCTTCGTCACCGACGACGGAGCAGCTGCGTGGCGCCACCGCCGTCGCCCATCTGCGTCACGATTCCCGCCGGCGCCACGATGCACGCTACCATCCTAGAAGACGTCTACAAGTACCCTGTTCCACGGAGACGAAACCTAGCTTCTCTTCTTCCCTGTTATCCTCTCTTGGACGAAACCCTAGCTCATAGGAGCTCGACGATGTGGCCGTTCCCGACCACCCCGGGCCAAGCCGAGGACACCATCATGACCGCCTTGTCGTCCTTGTTCGCCCGGCCAAAGGAATCGAGTCCGCTCGCCTCAAATCGAGCTCACGATCGTCATCCTCTTCAGCGTCGACCACCATCGAATCCCCGTCGTTCAGCCACCACTTGCCACACCAACACCGGCATCGCGTTCGCGGTTAGCCTATGCACCTCCTCGTGCCTTCCTTATCCTCCCTCTCGCACTCTGGCATCTTCCCCACAAGGACCTGCCATTGCTTCCGCTCGCCGTTGTCTGGCCGCCGTCTCCGGTGACCAAATAGGAGCGGCGCCACCATCCTCTGGTTCACCTCGACGAGCTCTTTCCAACGCGCCCCCTCTCGCTGCCCCGCGCGCGTTCAATCACTGGTTCTATCATTGATCTGAGAGAAAGGCCATGGGTGATGTCAGCATGACATCATCATGATGTTATTAAGCCTTTTTCCTTTTTCTTTAATAATTTTAGTAAATGTTTTCTATAAATAAGAAATCCCTGACATGTGGGCCCCTTCTATAATTTAAATAAATCATTCTGTTTAATAAAATGTATAAGTATTTCCAAAATGTAAATTATTTTATAATATTTAAAAAATGATTTAAAATGAATTAAAAATGGAGAAATTCATAACTAATTCATTTTAAATTATAAAAATACAAATAATATATCAAAATGTTCAGATAAATAAGATCTGTCCAATAGCATTATAATCATGCATTGTTAAATAAATTTAATTGCAAGATAATTAGAAAGACAAAATGAACCCTCTCATATGCATCCGGGGTTTCTCCGAATTAGGGTTTGCACCCCTTGGAACCCCGATTAAATTGTCAAGCATGCCTTAGAGGTTTATTTCAATGCAACTTAACTTTTCATATCATCATTCTTGTCTAATCACTGCATCGATGCCATGTGTTGATTTTTCCCTTTATTTCCGGTATTTGGTTCTTCTCCGGTAGAATACTATATCGGAATCAAGATCGAGATCGAAGACCGAGATCAACACCGTCGAAGCTCGAAGACCAATACTTAACCAACTGTAATGAAGTCAAGTACCAAATGTCGAAAGCCCTGCCTTATGGATATCAACTGGCAAAGGCATGTGAAGCCCCACACATGATATAATCCTATGGTTTCAAAGTATTTACATTCTTGCCATGTGCATACGATTCTAAAGTCTTTTATCGATATATAGAGTAATCCTATCTATTGCATTTTACCTTTTTATCCTATATTCCCTGATCCACTGCTCCTAGCATAACTAGGGTTTGGCTGGTGAAGCGTTGCTAGAGCTGTTACATCTGTTGTGCTTAGCCATGCTTAGTTGTTATCGATGGTTCATCCGGTTGATGATGAGAGCTGCGAATGAACCTAGTATGACAAGATGACGTGGTAAGATCAGAGATGAAAGTTAAACATGCTAAGGCTTGTATGGGAGGCAACGGTGAGTTGTGGTTTTTGCAGTCCCATACTTTCCACTACTAGGACCTGAGTTCTTGCCTATGGTCCAAGATGAGAATACAACCACATGGGGGCCTGGAAACCCCCTCGAACAACTAACTTGCCGAGTATATTCCATGTTTCACATAGTTCGGGCTTTCCATTCGACATAAGCATCTTGGATGTTCTTGAATGGAGGTGAAGTAGGTGCATTCATAACAGGTAGGTAAGCGTGGCCGGGAATAAGAGATGCCCGGCATCCGTAATCTTCAACCCTCTACACATCATTAGGGACTGGCTTCGGGACTCGAACCGTTACAACGGCATCTCCCTAGTGCGTGACTCATGGTCTCGATGAAAGCAAGGTAAAGGTCGTTGTCAACCACTCTCTGCCGGCCCTCTAAGGAAGAGGGCTAATCTATAGTGGCATTAAGAATCGATTGGCGCATGTGGGTAAAGTTGTACACCCCTCCAGGGTTAAATCTTTTTGAAAATATGTGTCCACGGTTATGGGCAAACTTGGAGACCAGATTCTAAGATCATAGAGAACTTTAACCTAATCATAAAACTTGGCAAGTTGATCAACGTGTGCTTAAGGATGCTTCCTCATGGGTACGAGGGGCTGATCCTAGATAGGTTCACATGATGATGATTCAGTGGATATTAAAAGATGATCAAAGCTAGAGATACCGCTCTCTTATCCCCTTTAAAATATTCTGATTAGTCGAGATTCTTCTCCCTCTTGTTTTCCAAAACAAAGATGGCTTTATGCAAAATAGCTCCACCAACCATAAGTCTTGCGGAGTACACCCTGTACTCACCCTTGCTTCATTGGTACTTTTGCAGCAGATTAAGTGTTATCATAGAGGATGAGTTCTTCACGGCATCGACATCGACGAGTAGTTTGGAGTTCCTAGTCGGCAGTCTGGGATCTATGGATTGGACGTCATCGTTATGCTTCAGGCCTCTTAGGCCATTTGTTAAGTTGGCTATACTTAATAGCATAATTTTCCTTCTGTTGTTTGATGTTTGTGGTCAGTGACCTCTTCTTAAAATTTTTTGTTTCTTTGCTCAGTTATGAGCTCGCTGTAATAAGTTTTTGTTTCGTAGGGTCACTGTTGTGTTATCAATTATCCCTCTGTATGCTTTCGAGATTTAGGTTAGGCTTATATCAGACAGAGGTCTGGGATTTGTCTAGCCCTAATCCCGGGGGTGTCACAGGTTTTGGTATCAGAGTAGTACCGACTGTAGGAAACCTTTCTATTGGTCGATGTTGAGTTTAGTACTTGTGAAAACTATTTTTGAATATGAAAATTATGTGCAAAAACTCTGGTATGCTTCTTTTATTCCTTATCAAGTTTCTTTCTAACTATGGGATATCTTATCTTGTGTTGATTTGTAAAAGTTTTGCTATCTCGTCTCATCTTCCAAACTTAGGTGCCTTCTTGGCATGACGTTTCTCAACCATCTGACCTAGTGTTGAGTTCTCTAGAGTCAGTTGTGTGTGTTCCTTGTTTCCCTTTGTTCTATTTCTTCTGAGAGATTTCTTTCTATCATGATATCTCTACCTTAATGGTCTACAACATCATGTTGATGGTTCCTCAATGTTCTATTCCAGGTCTCGAGGTTTCCTTTCGCCTTGTGTGCCCCCCGTTTTGTTTGTTCGGGTACTTCAGAAGTTGTATCTTCTTTTGGAAGCTACCTCATGATTACTATATTGTAGTGTACGCTTTGTCACTCAAGTAGAAGTTACTCTTCTCTTTGGGTTTTACCCTCGGACTTGAACCAAAGATCCCCGATTAAGCTAGATTCTTATGTTGTGAATCTTGTACATGAAGCTGACCTTTAACCCAAGATCCATTGTTGACCCCTATTGTAAATGTTCAAACATTATCTCATTATGGCTAGTACCTTCTAGTATACCCTTCAAACTTGTGGATATTGTCGTTATTGAATAGTGACGATAAAGGACTTTCCCTACCACATGCTATGGCAGATGTTCTTTAATAGAACCAACTAGATCACAACAAGAACTCCTCGTGAGTCTCACTTCTATATTCGTGACTCTACCACACCTCCCCTCTTCTGCATTGGTTTTCAGAAGATTGTTGACTTATGCATCCACATCTCAGGATTTTGTTCTGAGCATGTTCCTTCTCCCTTGATTTTTTCCGACCTTTGTCTACCAGTTAGTAGCCAAGTAGTAAATGTTAATTGGTGTCTTCCGATGCAAGATACTCTTGTGGTTCGTCATGATAAACCATTTAGGGTTGTCAGGAGAAACAAACTTCACTACCTCGTCATTTTTAAGACCAGGTCAAAGTGTTGTAATCCGCTGATCAATAAACATTGATTAGTTCATGTTCTGTTCTACCTTAAAGTGGCACACTCTTTTATACTAAGATATCGTGCTGAGTTTCATGACCCTCTTAATTAAGTGATGCTCTTACACATACCCACCCTTCCTCTGAGTTTTTGCGCTCAGGAATGATGCATGTGCGTATAGATGTAGCCATCTAAGATTCTTAGCAATTTTTATTGCTTTGAACTTCTAGGACATTTGTGTCATTCTTATTGTGATTGATTAACTCTATCACTAAGCAAAGGATGATTGTGCTACCAAGTACGCTATTCAGGTGCACCCTCTTCGGTCAAAAATTTAGGCTTATGCCGAATCTTTGAGACTACGTCTTCTTACC
The DNA here is from genome assembly GCA_030063025.1 of Avena longiglumis. Taxonomy (NCBI): domain Eukaryota; kingdom Viridiplantae; phylum Streptophyta; class Magnoliopsida; order Poales; family Poaceae; genus Avena; species Avena longiglumis. Next base: position 173,820,429 of record CP125978.1, read on the forward strand.
TTACGAAGCAAGTTTCCTCTCGATCTAAATGATATATCGGTGGTCCGTGATATTCTAGATGTCTACTAGAAGTATATCCATGTTGCCAAATGACCGTGTTGTCAAGTTCTTGAGCAAGCAAGTTCTCTGAACTGCCCTTTCTGCAAGGATCCGTACTAGATACCCATGAACTAGTTGGTTGAGCTTAAACAACAACTTGGAGAGTTATAAGACCAAAGTTCTATCCAACTCCGTTCCTCCTTAAAAGGATGTATAGTTTTGTTCGTGCTGAAGTAAGATAGTATGTCCTTTGTGGATATGTTATCTTACCCGCCTTTGATTTGGATTGGGAAATCGTCAAATCAAACTCAGTCCCAAGGACAATTCTGATGGTGTATCCACTTGTGAAGTCTCACTTAAGTACATCTTCATGTCCTCTGGTTTGACCAATGTCTATGCCTTGTTCATACAACATGTGACTCCATCATCTTGGAGTGTATAGATAAGTTTGTTATTGAGCCTATAGATGACATTCTTAACTTCTCCATGTTAGATCAGACTCCTATGGAATAGTTGGCATTAATGTTGGAAACTTTTGAGAATCATCTTCGTGTCATTTCAAAGTATGTGTTCTAGATGCTAGAAGTAACCTTCTCTGGTTCACGTGCAAATGTTGAAAGATGTCGCCGTGGATTTGAGTAGAGTTGTCTTTGTTTCCTCAGGAATCATTTCAAGTTAATCAAGAATGTGCGAAGTATTCTTGATATGGTAGTTTGATATCTTCACATATCGAGAAGAACCTCCAAGCACACCAAGCCACTGATTGATTCGTCACAGAAGACAAGAAGTCCAACACAACTTCTATATCCTCCTGAATGTTTCCTAAACATGACTCAGTTGTGTTTCATTGCAAACAATTCATGTAGATGCAATTATATTTTGATAACTAATTATCACACGGGTTCCGCAATCTAGCTCATCTTTTGGAGCTTGACATTGAAGTCCATGTCTCGAGAATCTAGTGACTTTACCTCTGTGTAAATGTTGCATACTTTCTATTCGGATGTGTTGAGTCTGAAGCATTTGTCCACCTAACCAAAGCTGAATCTCAAGCAACAATGATGGTTGGTGTTCCTCAAGGTTTTAACATAGGTTTCTCTATACATCTGACAAGAGTGATGTAATTTTTGACACAATCAGTCGGAATACCCATAACCATATTCCCTTGAATTAGCAAGAACAACCATTACTCCAGAGGCATCTTCTATGATTTGTTATAGGAGTTGTGCTTATGGTTTCCTTTGTATCTGAAGTTCGACCTTTACTTGATGACTGATTGAAGGCTTGTAAAATTTTGATATTGGTGTTTCAAAATATCAAGGAGAATATTTAAAGTAGAGTTTATAAATGTCTCTCAGTCGATTCTTCAGACCCTTCTAACATTGGCAAGCGACTTGATATGCCAAGTACTTGGAGTCTGAGAATGAAGCTTCTTCCTTCTCGTGTCACCAGGAATCTTCTAAACTATTCATTTTGGTGGTGTAAAGTGATATCATGATCTCTGACAAGGATTTTGATAGTCCTGGATGAATTAAAGAGTTTCCTTCCCGCTTTCTTAAACATGTTCGAAGAGCGACCATGATTTTGGTAATCAATAGTTTCTCTTGTTACATGATCCTTGTGACTCTTATGAGTACTCTCCACCAAATCACCTATCTGTCTTGGCCTTCTGTTGAACCAAAGAATGACCCTTCTGCGTCAAAAGTAGTTCAACAACTTGGTTTTGTTGATATCTATCTCTTCCACCCGTGAAGCTCTATCTAAGCTGTTTAGTAGAGGTTTACCTCTCGAAGTCTATGGTCATGTTCCATCTGTTGGAAGTTTCTCCCCTCGGAAGTTTACCCTCTTCTACAAGATCCATGGTATCAATCCTTATGAAGACTAGTTACCAGTCACCTTGAAAACCATCTCCTTTTGTTTCCTCCATTACCTTAATGTGTTTCATGTTTGTTGGCTTTACAGATGTTCGCGAAGCATCTATCCATGAGTTGACCATGAGATAATCAGTTCGTGGTTTCATGTCATTCCCTCTCTTCCTTAGTGTGAGCTTCCACCCCGAATATTCTGAAGCACTTCGTCCACTCGTCACGGTGGCATGGATCAACCTCTTCGAGAAGATCTTCGAAGTTTAGTGTAACCCTATTCCTTCTATCTTCCTACCTAGGAATCTCAGGTCGATATTCTTTTAAGGGGGATAGAATTGTAACAACCCTAGTTTTATTAAATTGTAATTAGTATTTGATTTATTCATTCATGAGCATCATTTCATTAAAAAATGCACCCAAGAAATAATTACAAACCCTAAACCCTAGCTTCCCTCTCTCTTTGAAATCAATTCAAATGGATTTTGAATATTTTTGAAAAAACCAACCAAATGTGGAGCCCAATTGGTTATGAGGGCCCCATAGTATTTTAAATATTTATAAAACTCTGTAGCATTTTTGAAATGTCTAAAATAGTTTGGTATTTGAAATTACAAAAGAGAAAACAGAAATATAAATGGAAAATATTTCTAGAAAATAAAACAGGTTTTTTAATCTATCTGGGCCGTAGCCCATCTTTCTCCTCTCTCTTTTCACCTCTCAGCGCACAGCAGGAAGCTTCCCAGAGGCCAACCCGGGGCCCAAGCCAGCCCAGCAGCAGCCCACCCCGGCCGCGTACCCCTTAGATCCTTCTGTCCGCCTGTCATCTTTGTCACCGACGACGGAGCAGCTGCGTGGCGCCGCCGCCGTCGCCCGTCTGCGTCACAATTCCCGCTGGTGCCGCGATGCACGCTACCGTCCTAGACGACGTCTACAAGTACCCTGTTCCGTGGAGACGAACCCTAGGTTCTCTTCTTCCCTGTTATCCTCTCCTGGCCGAAACCCTAGCTCACAGGAGCTCGACGACGTCGTCGTTCCCGACTGCCCCGGGCCAAGCCGAGGACACCATCATGACCGCCTCATCATCCTCGTTCGCCTGGCCGAAGGAATCGAGCCCGCTCGCCTCAAATCAAGCTCATGGTCGTCATCCTCTTCAGCGCCGGCCACCGTCAAATCCCTGTCGTTCGGCCACCCCTTGCCTCACCAACACCGGCATCGCGTTCGCAGTGAGCCTCTGCACCTACCTGTTCCTTCCTTATCCTCCCTCTCGCTCTCTGGCATCTTCCCCACGAGGACCTGCCATCGCGGCTGCTCGCCATTGTCTGGCCGCCGTCTCCGGTGACCAAATAGGAGCGGCGCCACTACCCTCTGGTTTGCCTCGATGAGCTCTTTCCAATGCGCCCCTCCTCTCGCTGCCCAGCGCGTGCTCAATCACTGGTTCCGTCGTCGATCTGAGAGCAAGGCCATGGGTGATGTCAGCATGACATCAACATGATGTCATAAAGCCTTTTTCCTTTTTCTTTAATAATTTTAGTAAATGTTTTCTGTAAATAAGAAATCCCTGACATGTGGGCCCCTTTTGTAATTTAAATAAATCATTTCAGAAATTTTTTCTGTTTAATAAAATGTATAAGTATTTCCAAAATGTAAATTATTTTATAATGTTTTAAAATAATTTAAAATGAATTAAAAATGGAGAAATTCATAACTAATTCATTTTAAATCAGAAAAATACAAATAATATATCAAAATGTTCAGAAAAATAAGGTCTGTCCAATAGAATTATAATCATGCATTGTTAAATAACTTTAATTGCAAGTTAATTAGAAAGACAAAATGAACCCTCTCATATGCATCCGGGGTTTCTTCGAATTAGGGTTTGCACCCCTTGGAACCCCGATTAAATTGTCAAGCATGCCTTAGAGGTTTATTGAAATGCAACTTAACTTGTCATATCATCATTCTTGTCTGAGCACTGCATCGATGCCATGTGTTGAATGTTTCCCTTTCTTTCCGGTATTTCGTTCTTCTCCGGTAGAATACGATATCGAAATCAAGATCATGATAGAAGACCAAGATCAACACCGTCGAAGCTCGAAGACCAATACTTGACCAACTGTAATGAAGTCAAGTACCAAATGTCCGAAGCCGTGCCTTCTGGATATCAACTGGCAAAGGCAAGCAAAGCCCCACACATGATATATAGAGTAATCCTATCTATTGTGCACCCGATTTACATTCTTGCCATGGGCATACGATTCTAAAGTCTTTTATCGATATATGGAGTAATCCTACCTATTGCATGTTCCCTTTGTAGCCTATATTCCCTAATCCACTGCTCCTAGCATAACTAGGGTTTGGCTTATGAAGCGTTGCTAGAGCTGCATCTGTTGTGCTTAGCCATGCTTAGTTGTTATCGATGGTCCATCCGGTTGATGATCAGAGCTGTGAATTAACCTAGTATGGCAGGATGACGTGGTAAGATCAGAGATTAAAGTTAAACATGCTAAGGCTTGTATGGGAGGCCACAGTGGGTTGTGGTTTTTGTAGTCCCATACTTTCCACTACTAGGACCTGAGTTCTTGCCTATGGTCCAAGATGAGGGTACAACCACACGGGGGCCTGGAAACCCCCTCGACCAACTAACTTGCCGATTAGATTCCATGAGTCACATAGTTCAGGATTTCCATTCGACATACGCATCTTGGATGTTCTTGAATGGAGGTGAAGGATGTGCATTCGTAATAGGTAGGTAAGCATGGCCGGGTACAAGAGATGCCCGGCATCCATAATCTTGAACCCTGTACACATCATTAGGGACCGGCTTCGGGACTCGACCCGTTACAGCGGCATCTCCCTAGTGCGTGACTCATGGTCTCGGTGAAAGCAAGGTAAAGGTCGTGGTCAACCACTCTCAGCCGGCCCTCTAAGGAAGAGGGCTAATCTATAGTGGCATTAAGTATCGATTGGCGCATGTGGGTAAAGTTGTACACCCCTGCAGGGTTAAATCTTTTTGAAAATCCATGTCCACGGTTATGGACGAACTTGGAGACCAGATTCTAAGATCACAGAGAACTTTAACCTAATCGTAAAACTTGGCAAGTTGATCAACGTGTGCTCAAGGATGTTTCCTCATGGGTACGAGGGGGTGATCCTAGATAGGTTCAGATGATAATGATCCAGTGGATATCAAAAGATGATCAAAGCTAGAGATACCGCTCTCTTATCCCCTTTAAAATATTCTTATTAGTCGAGATTCTTCATCAAAGATTGGGGATGACCAAGGCATCCCCTTCTTCATCAATAAAAAGCTCAGGTCTGTCTAGACACTTTGTTTTTATTGTTTCATGCACTATTGTGTTGTTCTTGGAGAGTCTTAGTTTTCGTTTGCTTTGCTTAGTTGTTTAGTTTGCTTTAATAAAGTAGTTTGGACCCCCATTCTCGCTGTGTTGTTTTGTAAATAAGTTGCTTGGTGTTGGAAAGGAGTATTAAGTTCTTTCTTGAAAGTGCAATAGGATCTTGCATTGACTGTGACTTAGACTTTAGAATGACATGATAGGTGTTGTTTTGACCTTATGCTTAGTGATTATTGTTGTAGCATGTCTTGTTCCAAACAATTGGGATTTCTTAGTGTGCCTTGAAAAAATTATGCGTTGTTTTAGCATGCAAAATCATAGTATTGTGGTATTCTCCATTGATGTTTTGTTTGGGTTGACTTGGCACATGATCACACCATGTTATGAATATGAACAAGTCACCATAGCCTCAATGATCATTTAGTCCTTAACTTGTAGTACCACTCTATGCTTTGATTAGTAATGTTTTGTTGCTCTGCATGATTATGGCCATTATGATCTGTTAGTTGGTTGCTCCCAGTCTTTTGCTAGCCTCCACTTATATGAGTAAGTTCTACTCATTCTTCCAACTCCCAATAAACCAAGTTATTCCAAAGTGTCCACTATAAACTCTTATGCATGGTGTGTTACACCATTCCAAGTATATTCTTGTTTTCTGCTATCTTCTAATTAAAAACTATTTTGTTATGTGAAAACTTAGTGATTAAATCCCTCACAAACTTGATGGCACACTTTATATTCTTTGCCCCTAATAAACTTGATCCATTGTGTCATCTATGCTGTATATGCTTGCACTTATACATTGGAATTAGTAGAACCGTGCTGTCACGGGGAATGTTTCCAACATTTCACTTGTACTTTGTACTCAATTGATATCATGCTCTTTTATCTATGGCTGTCACCGGTGTGAAATAAAGAGGGAACTTGTAAGTCCATGGAGTTTGTATTTTGTGTTAGAGAAACGCCTGGTCCGCTAGCCTAAGCCATGCCTAATCATGGTGGAAACTTGCAGCATCACCATAGTGAGCTATCTATGAAGCATCCTCAATAAAAATCTATGCACATGGTAAATAAAAAGATCTCTGAGATGCTCATTGTCTGCTTGCCTTGTCATTTTGGTTATGGGATAGCTCTTGTACCATGTGCAAAGGGTACCCTATTGGCGGTTCTCTATGATATGCATGTACTTATAATGATAAGAACTTACAGGTGACTGAAGTTGAGTAGCATGAGGTGTGGCCCTCGTATTCAAGGGACTTGAGATAGCCAACTTATACTTTGTCAAGCATATACTCCATCTTTGTTCACTTTAACTTTAACCACTTCAAGATGCTTATGATAGGGGCAATGAGGGCTGAAAGCTAACAAGTACCATAATTTTTGGAAGCTCTTTTTGAAACTTGAAATCCCTGCTTCCTTTATGAAAGGCCTTTATTCCACTATTATATTGAGTCTCCACCTTCTACCTTTAGGCACCATTAAGAGAGCATAGTTGTCATTTTGTGTGCAGTGTCCCAAAGCTTATTGATTGATGCATATTGTGATATTACTTGTTCATGTGCTACTTGTTTCTAGTCACCCTTGTGAACTTTGAAGGTGTCCTATGCATCTATTTGCTACTCTATGATGGACAAGCTGAATACCACTATGCCATATTTTCTGTATATGAAACAAACAAACGTTTTTCAATGCATGTTATTCATGATATTTGTTTGTAGCCTTTCATGTTGCATGCATAGTTACTATGTCCTATTTTTAGAACTCCATCTTTCATGCACATGTTTAGAGTTCTTTGATCCCATCTTCCAATGCTTGCAAATGGTTTGATCTTGGTTTTGATGGTGCATGTCACCTCAAAAATTATTCTTTTTATCACTTACCTACTCGAGGACGAGCAGGAGTTAAGTTTGGGGTTGCTTGATACGTCGGAAACGTATCTATAATTTTTGATGCTCCATGATTATTTAGTATCTACTTTGCTTTGATTTTTCTACACTTTGAGGTGTTTTTATATCTTTTCTAAAACTAACCTATTAACAAGTTGCCACATTTCCATTTTCCTGTTTTCTTCTGTTTTTGGTTCCAGAAAGGCAGAAAATCAATATTCTCGGAATTGGACAGGACAAAAGCCAAAGTCAATATTTTACCGTGGGGGACACGAATCCAGAAGAAGAGACGGAGAGGTGCCAGAGGGCCACCACACCCCCCAGACGCGGGCTAGGGCGGACCCATGCCTGGGCAGGTTTTGGCCCCTGGTCGCCTACCGGCCTCGCCTCTTCGCCTATAAGAAGCCCCAGATGCAGAAAACCTAAGGACCCGATCAAAACTCCACGAAACCTACTGTAGCCTCCGCCACCGTCCTTCCTGGATCGGGGGATCTGAAGTTCTTCCCGGCACCCTGCCGGAGGGGAAATCATCCCGGAGGTCTTCTCTCCGGTATGAAGCATGAGTATTTCCACCTTGGACTATGGGTCCATGTAGTAGCTATATGGTTGTATCTCCTCCTTTGTTCTTTCATGTATAGATCTTGTGAGCTCCATTCATGATCAAGATCTAATATATTTGTAATCATGCATGTTGTGTTTGGAGGGTTTCGATGGATATTGATATTATTATGTCAGATTGATTAATGATTTTGTCTTTATGATTCTATCATGTCTGTGTTGTTTGTGATCTTGCATGCTCTCTGTTATTAGTAGCTATCTTGGCCAAGTAGTTGCTAGTGTCTCCAAGAGGGGGTATTTATGCTCGATAGTGGGTTCATGCCTCTAGTTTCCAAGGGAAGTGACGGAAATCTCTTCGGTTGTAGATGTGATGTTGCCACTAGGGAGAAACCAAAGGTCTCTTGTTCATGGAACAAGTGGATTTTTTACCTTAGACACTTTGCTTAAAGAATTTGTCTATTGCTTGCAACTTAATACTGGAGGGGTGTCAGATGATAACCTGAAGGTGGACTTCTAGTCATAGATGAAGTTGGATGGCGGTCTATGTATATTGTTGTATTGGCCAATCGAATCTCATAGGATCTTTTTGTCTAGTATTGCATTATCATGCCTTGCTCAGTTCCTATCAATTGCCCTGCTGTAATTTGTTTACCCGTCTTGCCATGTTGTTTATCTAAGGAGAGCACCTCTAGTGAACTATGGACCCCGGTCCAATATTTACCATTGATACATATTCCACGGTTACTTGTTTACTTGCCGCAAACCATTACCTTCCACACAATACGTTTAATCCTTTGTTACAGCAACCAGTGAGATTGATAATCTCACTGTTAATTGGGGCAAAGTCTTGAGTTTGTGTTGTGTAGGTCTCCGTGTTGCTTGCAACACCTGTGTGATGTTTCCTTCCTCCTACTGGTTCGATAACCTCGGTTTCTTACTGAGGGAAAACTTGCTGATGTGCTGCTTCACACCTTGCTCTTGGGGTTCCCAACAGACTCCACATCAAGCACCAAGTTCTCTGGCGCCATCAAGGAGTCATCAGCGACAGGTACAACTCCGCTCCGGATGCCATGGCCATGGCCAACCCCATAGAGGCGCCGAGGCCCTTGTGCTTGCGCTTGTAGGCTGCCGGAGCGTCCTCCGACAGGGCATCCGCCAGCGCGTCGATATCCTCAAGAGCAGCGCCCTTGGGGACAATCTCCCTGTAGAAGCGTCGGAGCACCCCCTTGGCCTTCGCCAAGGCGCCAACAGTAGTACCGCAGCGATCTTCGACCGCTATGGTGGCATCATCTAGAGCATTTCCGTGCTCCAGCACACCGTGATCAAACACGATGCCTGACGCATCTAAAGACAATGAAGAAAGGACCAAAATAAGACCAGGGAAAGGAACAACCGAAAAAGTACAAGACCAGTGCAAGCAAAAGATACTCACCGGAAAAAGCCTTGGCCGCAGCCATCAGCCTATCGGCCATCTCCCTCTCGGGAGTAGCAGCCACGACAGCAAGTTGCTCCTCGCGATCAGCAGACTCCTTTCGTAGGCGCTCCTGACCTTTGGCAGCGTCAGCTACCTCCTTTTGTAGGTGCTCCTTCGCCTCCGCGGCATTGCATCTTTCTTCTCCGCGCAACCAAGACTCTTTTCAAGAGCATCTAGCCGACGGAGAGCCGCATTATTTTCATCTACAAACATTAAGAACAAATGATCAATAGAAGCAAAGACGAAGGGGACAGCCGAAGCAAGCAACGGATGATCAAACTACACACCTTGCAGCTGCCGCATGTTGGCCTCCGGCGCCAAATGCTGCTGGATAAGGAGATTAGTGCTATGCACGAAGGGTTGCAAAACAAAAACACAACCAAGCATCAGAAAGGGCTCAGGGTCTATGCCACACAAGAGCAAAACTAGACCAACAGATCATTCGAAAAAAGGGCTCGGGGGCTCCCCCTACAAGACAAAGGAGCAGACAACTTATGTGCTCAGACAGGGACTCCGAAGTTCCGCATGCGGTCTTCTGAGTAATGACTACTCGAGCCTCTTGCGGGGAGGGTTCGGGTCGTCATCCTCAGAGTCGACCACCATCTTAGGATGAGGAGTTCTCAGCTTCGACTCCCCTACATCCTCTTGAGCGCCCTCACTAAGAGAACCCTCCGAGGAGTGGCTGCAAGGACAATATCGATCAAGACAAGAAGAAACATTGTGCAGAGAATAAAGCACAGCCGAAACTACTTACGAGTCAATGTCTGACAAGTTGAAGACGGGTGGCGCCTTCTCCTTCTTCTTCTTCTTCTTGGCCGGCGGCTGCGGTGCCATCGCACGAAGGGGCACAGCCGGAAATAGTGCAGAAAAAGCACCATCATCCTCGCCATGCCGCTTGAGGATAGACGGGCCCCTCGAAGTTGGCAGGGTAGACGCGTCTGACGATTCACTCCGCGATCGCTTTCGGGTCTGCCCCTCACTCGCCTCAGGAGCATCCGCAGTCGGCGACTAAGCTGGAGGAAGCTTAAACTCGGAGTCCAACTCCTCATTGTCTGGTGCCTCCCTATATTTCTCAGGCAGAGGGGGCATAGACCCCGTAACCTGGAGGCGCTGCAAGCAAAAATGGCAATAACATGAGAAACTGTAACAAACAAAAAATGCATGGAAAAGCACAACGCGCACGAAAAAACTTCACCTTCGAAGCCCCTTTACTAGCGCTAAGAGGGGGAGTATGCGAATCCCCTGGAAGGTCCTCAGCAGCCATGAACTTCAGCAGAGGACGGAGGACCCTATCAAGATCACCCGAAGATAACTCTTCGGATGAGACTCTGGTTGGATCACTGGGGCCGGCGTAGAGAAACATCGGGTGCGCCCTGGCCTGGAGCGGCTGCACCCGACGCTTGAGGAAGGTGCGGATGATGTCGACACCATTGACCTCCTTGCCTGGCACCAGCTGAAGAGCCTCCTTTCGCTTGTAGAGCCTCTCCACCTCCGCAACTTCGCCCTCCAAGATGTGGTTTTTCCACGATCTCTTCAAGACAATCTTCTGCAAGGAGTTGAAGGGGGCAAGACCAAATTGCTGACCATCCATCTTGACATCACGGATGTAAAACTACTTACGACGCTAATATTGGACGGAATCGCAAATAGATAAGGAGAAAAATTGGACAAAAGGACGAAGGGAGATGATGCAGCCGCCAAGCAGATACACTCCGCTGGTGCTGGACTGTGTCTTCATGGAATAGAGCTTCCGGAAGAGGCCAAAGTGTGGCTCAATGCCGAGCCAGCACTCTCAAAGCATGATGAAGCATGCGATGTTAACAAGAGAATTGGGATACATATGATGAATCTGAATCCCATATAGAAAAAGGAGCCCACGAAGGAAATTGTGGGAAGGAAGCGAAAAACCACGAAGAATGAAGGCAACAAAGGTCACCCCAAATCCTATGGGTGGGCGGGGGATTACCTCATCGCCGGGGATCCTGATGTCCTCGTTCTGTGAGATTAATCCCGCATCGTGCAGCTTGCGCAGATCGGTGTCACGCACCTCGGAGCGCCTCCACTTGCCGTCAGTAGTGCACGCAAGAGCGGCAACCTTCTTGCCGCCGGCAGCGGCACTCGAGCCAGCTCCAGCAGCGCCCTTCCTCTACTTTCCCATGGCGTGGCGGTGAGTGCGGTGATGAGCGCGGAGAAACGACGAAGGAAATGAACGAAGAACGTCCAGTGTGTAACGGCGAGGGATGTGGTGCTCGAGAAAATGGAGGCAGTGGTGAAAGCAAATGGCAAGGGTGAAACAAAATCATAGTTTCCCCACGGTTATCAAAGATGAGGACGAGGAATAAGAACCGTTCATCTAGAAGCCCTAACGTCCAAGACAGATCCAACCATACACGTGTCAACACAGCAATGAATTGTCACCAACACGGCGTCCACTATGCATGGAAACCGAGGAGACGCCGTAATTCTTGCCACATCGCGCTTGACTATTCAACTCCAAGTCAGAAAGTGGGACCCACGTTCGTCATGTCACGTCATCTCCGGTGCCGCAGACGGTTGAGCTCACTGATCGTCAGCACTGACATCAACAAGACCAACCTAGCAACGGTTGGAAACCTTAGGCTGATGAATCAAGTACTTATTCGAATCAATTTGTATAACTACTCGAGGGCTACTACTATTAGGAGCGCTGGACACGCACGTGAAACATGATTAAGGTACTGCACCTCTCAACTATCTTCGAGTCCCACGTTGAGTCTACGACTCCACTAAGGACTCGGGGGCTACTCCCATAGGGTGGATTATTCAAGCATCCAAAAAATTTGTGTCCTTCGGACCTTAAGCTAAAACTGAACTAAAGTGTCTGCTCGAGTCAACGACTCGAACAGACACTCAGGGGCTACTCCCATAGGGAGCGCTGGCCGTGCACCCTATGATTTCTTCGACTGCGGTCCTTCGGATCAAAATACAAAACTTTTTCTAGCAACTTTGCCCAAATATATGCTAAGTGAGAGACCTACTCCTTGGCCACCCGAAACACCTCCACGGTGATAACATTTTCAGATACTGTGTCTACGACGCAAGGGTAAGACCTACAGATATCATCTATGGGTCTGGTAACGCACCTGACTGTGCTCTGCCAGTAAGATACCGTGTCAACAGGCACAATGAAAAATCGTAACGGACGCGTTGGGTACATCACCTGAAAACCACTGGGATTCAGCTCTTGTAAGACCTCAATAGCTTGAGTCGAATTATGCCAGCATCTGTTCCGGATTCGAGTGCAGGGACTCAAATCTGAAGAAGATCATTTTTTTTGTCCTATGATAGTTAACTGACCCTGATCCGTCAGGAGAGTCAGGCACACACATCAACAATCCCTACAAACTAAATTATTTCTTCTTACAAATAGGTCCAAGCTGCAGCCGAAAGAATGAAAGAGTCCTCAGCCAAATCTACGATTCGACTGAACACTCGGGGGCTACTAACATGGTTATACCCCGTGGGTACACAACGTTAGCATACCTGGTCTAGCCCAAGGGAAGGCCCACGACAGGATACACGGCCCGTAGAGATTTTGGGTGGCCCAAGCCCATGACGCCTTCAGATCCTTGGAGAACAAGACTAGAATAGATAGAATTTCAAAGGGGCAAACCCTAACCTGTAACCGACTTGACTTGTGCCCGGGACCTGCCTATCTATATAAAGGCTAGGAGGGTACGGCGAGGAGGAAATACTCACCTCATACACACCTCACACCAAATTGCATCTGCGTACCCCTGTAACCTTCGGTTCCGCCGTAATCAAGAGGAGACAAGCAGGAGTAGGGTTTTCCCTCCGGGGGCCTAAACCCGGGTAAACCTCGTGTCCCCGTGTTGCTTGTTTGCTAACCGTTCCGCGATCTCTAGCATCCCCATCTCCTCCAAAACCCAAGTCCATAACAATGGGCATTGACGAGTTGAAACCTCGTCACATGTAGGTTTCCTTATCTCCCTCCAATTGGCTTTGATTTTCAATGTTGGGATTTGAACTTTTTTCAACCAATTGTTTGATCCAATCAAACTAGTGTTTGATTTCACTCTTCCCATTGCCCAGCCGTGTGACCTACTACATGATGCGATCATTCCACATTATCATGGCACATTCATGTACCCTTCTGTGACACCCCTGGGATCAGGGCTAAACAAATCCCAGACCTTCGTCTGACATAAGCTTAACCTTGAGCTCGAGAATATCCAGTGAAGAATCGGTAACACAATAGTGACCCTACGACACAAAAATTATGACAGCAAGCTCATAACTGAGCAGAGAACCAAATTATTACAAGTAGAGGTCACTGACCACAAACATCAAACAACGGAAGGCAAATTTTGCTATTAAGTATAGAAAACTTAACAAATGGGCTAAGAGGCCTGAAGCATAACGATGACGTCCCAACCCATAGATTCCAGGCTGCCGGTCGGGAACCCCAAGCTACTCGTCGATGTCGATGTCGTACGAAACTGATATTCAAAGAACACTTATTCTGCCAAAAGTATCAACAAAGCAAGGGTGAGTACAGGGTGTACTCCGCAAGACTTATGGCTGGTGGAGTTGTTTTGCATAAAGCCACTTTTGTTTATAAAACAATAGAGAGAAGAAGCTCGTCTATTCAGAGTATTTTAAAAGGGGATAAGAGAGCGACATCTCTGAAATATTGATCATCATCTTTTGATATCCACCAAATCATCATCATCTCAACCTTAACTAGGATCACCCCCTCATACCCATGAGGAAGCATCCTTAAGAACACATTGATCTACCAAGTTTACGATTAGGTTAAAGTTCTCTATGATCTTAGAATCTGGTCACCAAGCGTTCATAACCATGAGCATGGCTTTTCGAAAAGATTTAACCCTGCAGGGGTGTACAACTTTACCCACACGTACCAACCAACTCTTAATGCCAAGCTATTAGCCCTCTTCCTTGGAAGGCTGACAGAGGGAGGTTGGCCACGACCTTTACCTTGCTTTCGCCGAGACCATGAGTCACGCAATAAGTATGGTTCCGCCGTAATGGGTCAAATACCGAAGCCGGTACTTAAAGATGTGAGGCGAGGTTGGTTTACCAGGGGCGCTATCAACCCCAAGCAACCGCGGGCACGCTTCCCTGCCTGTTATTAATGCACCTTCACCCGAAAAATCTTTCAAAAGGTTTTCTATGCATAAGTCAAATGGAATGCCCGAACTATGTGACTCATGGAATCTACTAGGCAAGTTAATCAGGTGAGCGGTTCCCAAGCCCCGTGTGGCTATACGCTCATCTCAGTTCCAAAGGCAAGAACTCAGGTCCTAGTGGTGGCGAGCATGGGACTAGAAAACCACATCCCACCATGGCCTCCCATACAAGGCTTAGCATGTTTAATCTCATATCACCTCTGTTATCTTCTCATCATGTTCTCCTGTCATACTAGATTCTTTGCATCTGATACATTATCTGGATGGACCAGACTCAACAGCTATGCATGTCTAAGAAAGACACATATATAATCTCTAGCAGTGCACACAAGCCAAAACTAGTTATGCTAGGAGCAGTGGATTAGGTAATATAAGCTCATAGGGAGTAATGCAACAGATAGGATACTTTATCTATCGATAAAAGACCACATTAGAATCGTATGCATCATGGCAGGAATTGAAATTCTTTCGAAATCATAGGATTATATCATGGTGGGGCTATGCTTGCCTTCGCCAGTTGATTTCCAATAAGCAGAGCTTCAGACATCTTGAACTTGATTTGGTTAGAGTTGGTCAAGTATTGTTCATCGATCTTCGATCTTTGATGGTGTTGTCCTCGGGCTTCGATATCAATCTTGATGGGCGATGGAGGGCTAGGGTTTGGGTTCGCGAAAGAACTAGAGAGAGCAGGCGCAAGAGGGGGAGAGAGAGAGAGGCACATGGGAAGATGGGCACAGAAGCTATGGTCTTATCTCCTCCAAGGCGCGATGGGCGACGCTGAGTGGGCGGCGCAGATCAACGGCGGCGCTCCCGACACGGTGCTGCTTCGCGTCGCCTGCGAAGACGACGAAGAACAGACGGGTGAACCGGAACGGGCCCTAGCTGGGCTGGTTTGGGCTAGAAACGGGCCACGACAAAGGTTGCTGCGGGGTGTGCACGGGCGACAGAGAAGAGAGGGAGAAGCTGGGCTGCGGCCCAGGGAGTGCTCTGACTGCAGTTGTTTTTAGAAACCTTTTTCTATTTTCTGAAATCCCTTTTCTCTTTGTATTTCCAATTTGCAAACTGTTTTAGTATTTCAAAAATACCAGGAGGTTTACAGATATATAGAAAATATTGCAAGGACCCTTTTATTCAGATTAGGCTCCACACACTTTGGTAATTTTCAAATTGAAAACATTTTGAATTTCTTTGAGGGTGGGAGGGAAACTAGGGTTTTGGGTTTCCATTATTTTTTCTTTGCATGCATTTTTAAGAGATGATGCTAATGATGCACAATCAAACCCTAATAGTATTTAACTAAAACTGGGGTGTTACAACTCTATCCCCCTTACAAGAATCTCGACCCGAGATTCCAAAGGTAGGAAGAGGCAGAGAGAGAGAAAGAAACATGGCCACTCCAAAGATAAGAGGGAAACACCTTCCCACTCCAGAGCGGTAGATCTTCTAGACCCTTTTAGAACATTCCGGTGAAAACACCGAAATTATTTCCGAACTCCAGAATTGGACTTTCCTTATATGAATCTTATTCTCCGTATCTCCTCGTGATGTCCTGGATCCAATCCGAGACTCCGAACAACATTCAGTCTCTTACTCACATTCCATATCTACTAAACAACATCGAATCCTTAAGTGTGTCTCCCTACGGTTCGTGAATTATGAAGACATAATCGAGACTCTTCTCCGATCAATAACCAATAGAGGAGTCTGGAAATTCATATGGCTCCCACATATGCCACCTTTATAGCCACCTTTATATATGACATATGGATGAAAAAATCCCACTCTTGATCCATGTGCCTCAACACATACTTTCCGAACACTCAATGCCACCTTTATAGCCACCCAGTTATGAAGTGGTGTTTGATGTCATCAAAGCATCCATCTAGTGATGGTGATTAACATAATGTAATGGTTGAAGGATTTAGGTTACTATGTATCTAAAAGCTTATAGCAAATGAACTATTGAAATGGCTTGATCTTAAGCTACACTTCACTATAGTAGTATGTCCATCACATCATTCTCCTAATGATATAATGTTGTTATTAACAACACCCAATGTTCATGATTAGGAAACCATAATTATCTATTAATCAACAAGATAGTATTACAAAGAGGCTTTACTAGGGACTCTTACATGTTTACAAATTACACAAGTATTAATGTTTTTGGTTAATACAATTATATCATGGGATGTAAATATTTATCATAAACATAAAGATATAATAATAACCACTTTATTATTGCCTCTTGGGCATATCTCCAACAGTCTCCCACTTGCACTAGAGACAATAATCTAGTTTCAAACCTGTGTGCATTCAACACCTATGGATTTCTGATGTTGTATATACACGATTGCTAGTGGTTAACTTAATATTCGGATCCGACACTTTTAGGTCCGTGTGTAATTGCATGTCTTTGCATCTCTACGCATCACTCATTCTCTAATGAGATGGCTTTGTATAAATTTTGTCCTTTGGTGAGACCTTTAGTTCCTTTGGGATTAAACTATGTCAATAATTGCTGTACAATATATCTTCATAGTACTAGCCCCCTATGAACTACACCTAGTTTGATAACAAACTATTTGACACAAATGACCTCCTTTGCTGCTATAATAGCAGATATATACTTAGCCTTTTGTTGTAGTATCTGTCACAATGTTTCAACTTTGGAACTCATCCAAATCCATTATGGAATCTCCTTTCCATTACATTGTGCCACTCATAGTTTAAATTGAGATAAACTTAATTTGTACTTTGTGACAAAAATAGTATCAATGTAATACTTTACAATAAACTATCCATCTATTTGTCACCTCTACAAAAATAACATATTCTTAGTTCTTCCAAAATATCATAAGAATATCCTTACTATCATCCAATGATCATCTTATGAATCATTCTGGTATATGCTAATAACATTTAGAGCTATAGGACATATCTGGATGTGTACATATCACATTATGATTGAAAATACTCATTGTGATTTCTTTCATCAAGTATAAAAAATACTTGAATCTTTGTTTCACTTACCAAGTGTCGATACACTTGAATTTCGATTTATTCCTTTCTGTGTGGCAATAACCTTTCTTGTCATTTCCATATTGAACTTATTCAATATCTCATCTATGTACATTTGGCATAACCATATTAGCGTCTCAATCTATCCATATAGATATTGATGCCAAACATTCGGGTTTTGCCTAAGACTTTCATTGAGATGAAATTCTTAATTTGTGTCAATAATAGATACATAATTTCCAATCAACAATATGTCTTTCACATAATGCATTAGAAATATGTCTTAGAACTCTCACTTAGTTTATTGCAAATGCAAGCATCTTCATCGTCTCCAATGAAATTAAACCTTTTAATAGTTTCATCATGGTGAGGATTCCAACTCCGTGATGCTCACTTCAACCATTCTATTAGAAGAACTTTGTTTTGTTTGTTCAACTACCATATAACAAAATTATATTTAGTGGTTGCTACATTAATCAGTCTAGACTAAATATCACTATGAAAGATCAAATTTTGTCATAATCAACATTTGAACATTGTCGTAAACTATTTTCTGACATGTTGACTATTTCATAGATGTGAAACATCCATTTCTATTTCTTTATAGATCCAAATACGACTGTAAGGTCTTACACCTTTTTAAAGGGTATTTCAAGTTCAAAGCTTGATTTCTTGTGTATGGAACTATCATGGATTTTATGGCTTCAAGACATTTTGACGGAGTTAGAGACCATCATTGTTTCTTTGCTTACAGTCGGTTCATTATTGCCAAACAACAATGATTTCATTTCAAATCTTAGTATTTGATTGTTTACCCCACCTACTTGGTTCAATACGAACTTAGACCTCCGTGACCATAACCTTTGAGGCACATGAGCCATGAGCGTCGTTGTTGCCTCCAAAACACTTTCTGGTGCTATGCAACTGAGCACATATATCTAAGGTTCTTTTAAACTTATCAAAGTTCTATTGTCCTCCCACTTAACTTTTCACGAAAAATTTTCTTCTAAGATAAACTTGACGTTCTAAGTGACAAACACTTTTGTCTTTGGTGTTATGGAGGAGTATCCAATGATTATTTGAAATAACTTACAAAGATATGTTCATCCGACTTTGGTTTTAAACATCTTACTTATGCATAGCAAACTAATGTTTAAGAAAGGACAACTTGGGTTTTAACCCAAACCATAATTTTATATGGTGTCATTTGAACGGATCATGATGAAGCTCTTTTCGGCGTAAAAAGCGGCAGTCACTAAAGCTTTTAATCTTTAGAATACAATGGCAGTTATATAAATTACACCTTTGATCTTACCATGTCAAACAAGGTTTCATTACATATCTCGAACACTCCATACTACTATGGTGTTTTTAGGAAACATAAATTTATGGAACGATTCCTCAAATCTTAGGTGTTTTGCTAAATTTGTAACTCAAATATCTTCCTTTATGATCCTATCATAAAAAATATATATTCTTGTTACAATGATTTTCCACTTCATCTTGAAAGTATTTGAACATTTTTTAAATGTTTCACACTTCTTCCTCATTAAGAAAATATTCATATATTCACTAAAATTTTCAGAGAAAGCATATGGAGTTGAAATCCATCGCTCTCAACTACACATAATGGGCTTCGTACATCTATATGTACAAATTCCAATAAGCTAGTCATTCGTTCCCTTTTGGCCTCTAAACGGAGTTTTAATTATCTCTAGAAAAGTTTTACAAGCGTCATTTGGTCAAAAATGAAAAGACTCCAAAATTCCATAAATCATGGAGTTTCTTCATATTTTCTTTCCAATATAATTTAAATGACGATGCCACTTCCTAAGTGATCTTTCAATCATTTGTCTTTCGACATTTTTATAACTAGTTTTATGGATGTGATTTCTCCAACAACATTTGTAAATCATCCATCTTTTATGGATGGTAATTATTTAAACAACCCTTTTGTTCTCATAATACCCGATTGAAATATATCTTGAAGGTAAGATTTGATGTTAACGATCAACACAAAAACACTTTGTTTGTTTTTGATGAACATCATCACCTATTCTCTTGCTAGTTACTTAGGCCATTGTAGTTCATGAAGTGTTTTTTTGTATGACTTTTGATACCAACAAATTTGGTATCCCATACTAAGAACCACATTGTTTAATAAGCAAGGAATACAACCATAACATGTATATCATCTATTACCTAAGTTGAACAATTCTAGTCTTTTCTTTGCTGCCAAATATTTCTAAGATTCTCTTTCAACATTAAATTTTCCATCTTAAAAGAATCTTTCAACATCAATAGTGGCGTCATACACATGACACATAGTACAAATCATGTATAGTCAAACACTAATATCTTTGGACTTGCACTTTGAAGTAGATCACCATCATCAAATGTTTGGCGCTCTTTCGAATTCTATACTTTAGTAATCTTTTAGTATAGTAAACATTTTACCTACATCTTATATTCATCCTTATCATGGCAATTTTCATGATTAAGCAACTTTAGCTTATAACGGTGAACCGCGAGTATAATGTTGCTCTCCAAAACCTTTTGGAGGATTAGGATGACTACCAACTCCAATCTTTTGCAAACTCTCATCAAATATGAGAACATTAATTTTGCCATATTATACTCTATCATGCTGTAACCAAAACATCATTTTAGATATTGCAATATCTTCCACACATGATGGTTTCTGAAACAATTCTTTCAGCTCCTAGATAACCTTGATATTAAAACAATCTTTCAAATATCAAGAATCATGGAGACAAACATGATATTTGTAACACCCTCAGAATCGACCCTATGCAAGTTTCAGCGATTCCCGCCAAACCCGCATAGAAACGATTCAAAGGTGCCCACCAGGCACTTTCGTGCGGGTGGAAAACGAAGTAATAACATTACACAATAGTCCTCGATGGGACCCACAGAACAGAGATATATACAACACGACTCCATGAGTCAAGAATACAGATATAATGTACAAAGATCCAAATCACCTTGAAAATGATAGAGCGTCCAGCTACGGACAAGATGCAAATGGGGCTAAGAGCCCTGAAGAATAACTAATGGCGTCCATAACCCTGCCCGGGCCAAGCCGGAAGGGTAACCCTGCTAACGACGTCGATCTCACAACCTGCTTAAACAAAAGGGGGGCCGACAAAAGGGCAAAGGAAAAGGAGGAGCGTCAGTACTAGGTCCAGTACATGGCGAGGCTAGAATTCGGCGGTCCTCGCCTACATAGGTATGGTGGACTGAAGCGGCAGCGGCAGCATGCACTAAACAACCTATAGAGACTCGATTCAACTGGCGGCTATCCGAGAGGGGTAAGAAAGACCTATTCGGAACCAACCTGATTCTAACACCAAACAATCCCATCCTGGCATTCCCCCTCGAGACCAAACGAGGAAGTCAACCGAGGAACTCACACAGTTGGCAGTTTTATTTATTCAGTTATAGTTGCGGCAATTACTAGTCAAGTATAGATAATCATCCTGATATAATAAGCAGGGGGCAATTTTAGTTAACCATTCCGTTGTAGTTGCGACACTTACTAGTCAAATACATTTAGCATGAGATAACCCAAAACCCAGCAGTCGTTGGTACTTTTATTTAGCCATTCCGTTGTAGTTGCAATACTTACTAGTCAGGTACAATGGTCGCAAGCGACAACCCAAACAAGCAATTGTGGGCAGTTTTATTTAGCCATTCCATTATAGTGAAGCTGGTTACTAGTCATCATAAAGTCAAATTTATAGCACTACTTTAGTTATAGTTGTCTATGATCGAGATACTGTGCTCCAAGTCGTCCATAACCGCGGACACGGCTTTCAGAAAGTTTTACCCTGCAGGGGTGCACAAATAGCAACACACACTCGATCAACCTCGGAAAAACCAAATCAAAACCCAACGAGGCCTTCACGACAAAGCAATCACAGGATTCAGAAATATTTCGGGGGGCCACCCCATTGAGTACACCAAGAACGGTTAATGACTCGAGACGGACTCAAGGTTTGCGTCAATGGTCAGAACGATCGGGAACCCAAACTGGGCTTGTCGATACCGCGAAAACACTCCGCTTACCTAAATAAAGTGCTCCTCGCACAATCGTAATAAAGCAGTAAAGCATGGCATAGGTACAGGATAGTAAATAAAACCTCAAACTAGTTTGTGGCCCCAAGAAATAAGTATGAATCAAGCTCTGGCTCAGGGGGGTCCCATAATCCTCCCGGATGTGGATAGCGCGAATATTCAAGGAACAGGTATCAAGTACTCGGGGTCCTACGGGACACAAGTGGACGGTTAACAACCAAATAACATCTATTGCCCACCTGTGCCTCTGCTTACCTACTTCAATTTTAGTTGTTAAACAGTAAATAAGGTTATGAGCATCTCCAACAATAAACACACGGCGATACTCCAACAACTGTGGTACTTGGCGACACACAACAGCACTTGAGCAAGCGACTACGACGCGCAAGTCCAACTATCTACCAAACAACAGGCAATAGGATGTGTCCAAGGCAATATAAGGCTGCAAGGGATATCATGTAACACCCTCAGAATCGGACCTATGCAAGTTTGGGCAAAATTCACCAAACCCGCATAGAAACGATTCAAAGGTGCCCACCAAGCACTTTCGTGCGGGTGGAAAACGAAGTAATAACATTACACAACAGTCCTCGATGGGACCCACAGAACAGATATATATATAAATGACTCGAGAGTCAAGAATACGATATAAGATACAAGATCCAAATCACCTTGAAAATGGTAGAGCGTCCGACTACGGACAAGAAGCAAATGGGGCTAAGAGCCTGAAGAATAACCAATGGCGCCCATAACCCTGCCAAGCGGAAGGGTAACCCCGCTAACGACGCCGATCTCAAACCTGCTTAAACAAAAGGGTGCCGCAAAGGGAAAAGGAAAAGAAGGAGCCAAGATCGAGGCCAAGACACCGAGGCTAGAATTCGGTCCTCGCCTACATAGGTATGGTGGATCAAGCGGCAAGCAAAGATGCAATCGGACAACCTATAGAGACTCGATACAACTGGCGTACTATCAGAGAGGGGTGAGAATGACCTATCCGGATCCAACCTGAAGCTAACACCAAACAAACCCATCCTGGTGTTTCCCCCTCGAGACCTAACGAGGAAGTCAACCGAGGGACTCACAGCTGGCTTTATTTATTCGATTTGCGGTAATTACTAGTCAGGTATAGATGATCATCCTGATAAAATAAGCAGTGGGCACTTTTAGTTAACCATTCCGTGATAGTTGCAACAATTACTAATCAGGTTCAGATAGCATGAGATAAACCCGAAACCCGGCAGTTGTTGGTACTTTTAATCAGCCATCTCGTTGTAGTTGCAATACTTACTAGTCAGATACAATTGTCGCAAGCGACAACCAAACAAGCAATTGTGGGCAGTATTAATTAGCCATTCCGTTGTAGTGGGGCTGATTACTAGTCATTATAAGTCAAATTTATAGCAGTAAACTTTAGTTATGCTTGTCTATGATCGAGATACTGTGCTCCAAGTCGTCCATATCCGCGGACACGGCTTTCAGAAAGTTTTACCGCCGGGTGCACCAATAGCAACACACGCCGATCAACCTCGGAAAACCAAATCAAAACCCAACGAGGCTTTCACGAACAATCACAGGATTCAGAATATTTCAGGGGCCACCCTTGAGTACACCAACGGCAGTAAGCTAGCTCCGAGACGAACCCCAAAGTTTGTGGGTCAAGCAACGATGAGTCCCCAAACGGGACCGCTGATACCACATAAACGGGTCACAAGTCCTAAACAAAGACAGGTGCATTACCTCGCACAATCGTAAATAAAGCAAGAGCATGGCATAAGAACAGGCTAGTAAATAAATCCCCAAACTAGTTTGTGGCCCCAAGAAATAAGACGGAATCAAGCTCTGGTCCAGGGGGGTCCCATATACCTCCCGGATGTGGATAGCGCGATAAATCAAGGAATGTATCAAGTACTGGGTCTTACGGGACACAAGTGGGCGTCGAAACCAAATATTATCTATCACCCACCGATGCCTCCGCTTATTCAATTTTAGTTGTTAAACAGAAATTAAAGTGACGAAAAGTAAAACTAGAAGCATCTCCAACATTAACATGCGGCAATACATCAGCAACTGTGGCATATGGCGACACACATCAGCACTTGAGCAAGCAACTACGACGCGCAAGTCCAAATATCTACCAAACAATGGTAATAGGATGTGTCCAAGGCAATATAAGGCTGCAGGGATATCACGGTACGAAGCTAGAGCATCGCAACACGTATAGCAATAGATCAACAGAGGGAATAAAGACTATAAAAGTAAGATAGGTAGAAAGGGGAGATGCTCACTGAAAACATTGTCGAAGGGTTCAACCAAGATCGGGCGAGGCTCACATCAACTCAACGGCCTTATCCGCGAAGAACCAAATCACTAGAGGAAACACCGGATGCAATATTTAATACTCGGCAGAAGATCGGCATGATGCATGTATGATGCATGGCATGTCAAAGTGTGATGCAATTAGGTCAAGATTAAGCGAACCGGGTCCCGACAATTAGTTAGGTGGTTCAAGTTGTTTGAAACCCGCATTTTAAATGTTGTTTAACAGGCAAAAGATATCACCGTTCGCTACACAAGTTTAAATGAGGCCAATATAAGGCTAGATTTGCCAGTATGGGCCCCATATTTAGTTATAAGGTGAATCGGCATAAGGCCCCAAACCACATGAATGTATGCATGCATGACCAATTAAAGTGCGACAAATTGTTATTATATTATGAAATAGGGTTTTCGGAAAAGGGTTCACACATGAGGGGTCATGACGAACTTGGGGTTCCGGGGTCGTGGTCCAGGTTCGACGAGGATCGGATCTCGGGTTCGTGGTTCACGAACTTGACGGATCGTTCTCGGACGCCGCCGGTAGGTCTTGGCGCATCCGGGTCTTGGTCATGTTGTCGGTCTTGTCGACTCTCTGGGTACTTGGCGTCCTTGATGGAGAACTCGGGTTCCGGGTTCACGGTTTCTTGTCGACGGTCTCGGCGTTTCGTGATGATCTTGTTGATTTTATGGCGGAGGCCTTGGCGCCGGATCGGCCTTTGGATCGGGGCTTGGGTCTTGGGGTTCACGAGGCGAACTTGGCGTCTTCCGGTCGCGGGTTTTGGCGTCCGAGGGTCACTCCGCGTCAAGCAGATCTTGTCGGTTCCACCTTGAAGACCTTGTCAGGCTGCAGAGGGGTCGGTTCACCGGGTTCGGATCGGGTCGATCCGGAAGAAGGTCTCGGGATCCGGCCGGTGGCCTTGGATAGAACTTCGGGTCTCGTATCGTGCCGGTCTTGACATCGAGGAGATCTTGCCGAGGTGGTTCAAGCGTGTACAAGACGAAGTACAGGATCGGCCCACATCGGTTCCAGCGGACACGGAGAAGGGCGGCGTGCGCGGGTTCTGGCGAGGCAGAGCAGGCCGGGCCCGCGGAGAGGTGGGGCCGGTCTCAGGGCGAGCTCGGCCTGGGAGGCAGCACCGATGGCCGACGGTGGCCGGATGCGCCAGCGAGGGATGCCGCACTGGTCCGCGAGCGGAGGCGCTGGCGGGTTCGGGGCGCCGAGCGGGGACGGACAATGGGCGGGCCCAGGGGAACCTTGGCGGCTGCGAGGGTGGTACTGGCGGCCCGGCGGGGAACGGGTCGGGGCCGGGGAGGTCCGCGAAGGGGACGCCGCCGGCGATGACGAACGGGGGCGGCGGCAGTTGCGCGGGGCGCGAGGTCGCTGGGAGGTCGCCGGAGCTTCATGGCGGGAGCGTCTTGGCGGAGCCGGCCAGCGGCGGGCCGCAGGACGGGCCGGCCGCTGGCGTCGGGCGGCCGAGGCGGGCTCGAAGGCGTGGCGGCACGGCGGGTCCGGCGAGAGGAGGTGAAGGGCGGCGCCACGGAGGGACGGCGACCGGGAGGTGGTTGGCGAGCTTGAGCGAGGCGGGCGAGGCGAGCATGCTGGCCTTGCGCGAGGTGGCGCGTGGCGGAGGCGGAGGGAAGGCGTCGGGAGGCGGTCTGAGGCGGGACTAGGGGCGAGGACCAGGCGGCGCGTGGCCTGGGCGAGAGGGAGGCGGGCGGCGGGGAGGGAGGCTGCTATGGGAGGCGCTGGCGGTGAGGGAAGGTAGGAGCGGCGCCGGCGGGGGCCTGGGGGGTTGTCGGGTGCGGGGAAGAGAATCGAGAGAGGGAGGTTGCGGGGAAGATGCAGTAGGGTGGGGGGTCCATGGGTGGGTCCCAGTCTTGGGGGCGTGTCTTGCAGGCCGTGCGCGTGTGTGTGAGCCTGGGAGGGTTGCGTGTACTGCTGGGTGAGTTTGGGGTTGGTGGGTGGTGTGAGGTAAGGGAGTGGGCTGCAGGGTTGTGTGGCGTGGGGCCAGAGAGAGAGGGGTAGGGGAAGGCTAGGTGAAAAAGAGGGAGCTAGGGGGAAAAAGAGGGGGATAGGTGAGGTGGCAGGGTGGGTAGGTTTTGGGTGAGAGGGTGAGGTGGCGAGCTGAGAGTGGTGGGTAGGAATAGATTGGGTGGGACTAAGATTTAGAGGGGGGCTGTTTTATTATTTGTGTTTGTTTGTTTCTGTTCAAATTGAAACATAACCACTTTGCAAATAGTTTTTAGAGAAAATAAATTGTCCGCTGCGACCGGGGTTTTGTGTTTGAAAATAAGAGGGGTTTTGTACAATTCAAAACTAGGCTTTTCAAATAATGCAGTCAAACAATGCATGATGATGACGATGCAATGCACAAATTCAACGCGATTTTCTAGTAGTGGTTTTTGCGGGATGCCACAATTCGACACCACTAACAAAGGATCTCGCCCTCGAGATCCGCCTCATGGTACCGGAAGGGAGGTCGGTGATCTGCGTCTTCTCGCTTCGCGTAGATCTTCGCGACACCACTAACGAGGGTTCATCCTCCAGCTTGAAATCGGCGACACCACCAACAAAGGGTCGTTGTTCCTGTTCGTAGAGAGAACACTCCGGAGAAACAAAGGACGAAGATAGAGGCATCAAACGATAAGGTCACCTCTAACTTCCATAAGAAGAGGGAAAAGTTGCATTGATCCACCAGTTCGATGTACAGAGCGGACAGTAAGAGTCGGGTAGGGTGATCAGTCCATCCCGGACCCAACTATCAACTCTATACATGGGTAGGAGAATCAGGCAACTCAACTCTCGAGATTTAGACTGAAGACCTCCTTAGGCGGTATCCTAACAAAGGGATGATGCCAGGAATCGTATGAAAGACACAATGATTAGGTTCCGCGATGGTTCCATTGGCATGAACAACACATGCTCAAGGTATACTCCAACTTCACCAATGCTCGTCCTTCTCATATGTTTTCAACGACACCGATATCCCAAAGGAACACATAGGGATAAAGAGCTCAAGACCAAAAGATTGGAGGAAGGGTACAATGCATAAGCTGCAGATTGATGATCGTAGCACCTCCGTTACAAAAGGCGTAGCGAAACCTCAAGGTACGATTTAAACCCAACCACGAGAAATCTCGGACTCAAGAAAGAGAAGAGAGCGGATCCAAAACACGAGAGGTAAGAGGAGAATAGCAGAGGGTAAGGAGTAAAATCAGACCTAATCGTAACTACCCAACCGATTTTCAAAATAGTTTTGACACTCTACTTGGCCGTTAGCTAGGTTATCCCACAGTTGGACTTGTGGGTATCGCAACCGAGCTCGATACCACTGTAACACCCTCGAATCGGACCTATGCAAGTTTGGGCAAAATTCACCAAACCCGCATAGAACGATTCAAAGGTGCTCACCAAGCACTTTCGCGGGTGGAAAGCAAGTAATAACATTACACAACAGTCCTCGATGGGACCCAGCAGATATATATATAAATGACTCGAGAGTCAAGAATACGATATAAGATACAAGATCCAAATCACCTTGAAAATGGTAGAGCGTCCGACTACGGACAAGAAGCAAATGGGGCTAAGAGCCCGAAGAATAACCAATGGCGCCCATAACCCCGGCAAGCCGGAAGGGTAACCCTGCTAACGACGTCGATCTCAAACCTGCTTAAACAAAAGGGGTGCCGACAAAGGCAAAGGAAAAAGAAGGAGCGTCAGTACTGAGGCCAGTACACGGCGAGGCTAGAATTCGGCGGTCCTCGCCTACATAGGTATGGTGGACTGAAGCGGCAGCGGCAGCATGCACTGGACAACCTATAGAGACTCGATACAACTGGCGTATATCAGAGAGGGGTGAGAATGACCTATCCGGATCCAACCTGAAGCTAACACCAAACAAACCCATCCTGGTGTTTCCCCCTCGAGACCTAACGAGGAAGTCAACCGAGGGACTCACACAGTTGGCAGTTTTATTTATTCAGTTTTCGTTGCGGTAATTACTAGTCAGGTATAGATGATCATCCTGATAAAATAAGCAGTGGGCACTTTTAGTTAACCATTCCGTGATAGTTGCAACAATTACTAATCAGGTTCAGATAGCATGAGATAAACCCGAAACCCGGCAGTTGTTGGTACTTTTAATCAGCCATCTCGTTGTAGTTTCAATACTTACTAGTCAGATACAATTGTCGCAAGCGACAACCAAACAAGCAATTGTGGGCAGTATTAATTAGCCATTCCGTTGTAGTGGGGCTGATTACTAGTCATTATAAGTCAAATTTATAGCAGTAAACTTTAGTTATGCTTGTCTATGATCGAGATCTGTGCTCCAAGTCGTCCATATCCATGGACACGGCTTTTAAAGTTTTACCCGGGTGCACCAATAGCAACACACGCCGATCAACCTCGGAAAACCAAATCAAAACCCAACGAGGCTTTCACGACCGAACAATCACAGGATTCAAATATTTCAGGGCCACCCCTTGGAGTACACCAACAAGTAAGCTAGCTCAGACGGACCCCAAAGTTTGTGGGGCAGTAACGACAAAGGTCCCCAAACGGGACTGTCGATACCACGTAACGGGTCACAAGTCCTAAATAAAGACAAAGGTGCATTACCTCGCACAATCGTAAATAAAGCGAGCATGGCATAAGTACAGGATAGTAAATAAATCCCAAACTAGTTTGTGGCCCCAAGAAATAAGACGGAATCAAGCTACGTCCAGGGGTCCGATATACCTCCGGATGTGGATAGCGCGATAAATCAAGGAACAGGTATCAAGTACTCGGGGTCTTACGGGACACAAGTGGGCGTTCGGAAACCAAATATTATCTATCACCCACCGATGCCTCTGCTTATTCAATTTTAGTTGTTAAACAGAAATTAAAGTGACGAAAAGTAAAACTAGAAGCATCTCCAACATTAACATGCGGCAATACATCAGCAACTGTGGCATATGGCGACACACATCAGCACTTGAGCAAGCAACTACGACGCGCAAGTCCAAATATCTACCAAACAACAGGTAATAGGATGTGTCCAAGGCAATATAAGGCTGCAGGGGATATCACGGGTACGAAAGCTAGAGCATCGCAACACAGATAGCAATAGATCAACAGGAGGGAATAAAGACTATAAAAGTAAGATAGGTAGAAAGGGGGAGATGCTCGCCTGAAAACATTGTCGAAGGGTTCAACCGAAGATCGGGGCGAGGCTCACATCAACTCAACGGCCTTATCCGCGAAGAACCAAATCACTAGAGGAAACACCGGATGCAATATTTAATACTCGGCAGAAGATCGGCATGATGCATGTATGATGCATGGCATGTCAAAGTGCGATGCAATTAGGTCAAGATTAAGCGGAACCGGGGTCCCGACAATTAGTTAGGTGGTTCAAGTTGTTTGGAAACCCCGCATTTTAAATGTTGTTTAACAGGGCAAAAGATATCACCGCTACACAAGTTTAAATGAGGCCAATATAAGGCTAGATTTGCCCGCGTATGGGCCCCATATTTAGTTATAAGGTGAATCGGCATAAGGCCCCCAAACCACATGAATGTATGCATGCATGACCAATTAAAGTGCGACAAATTGTTATTATATTATGAAATAGGGTTTTCGGAAAAGGGGTTCACACATGAGGGGGTCGCGACGAACTTGGGGTTCCGGGGTTCGGGGTCAGGGTCCAGGGTTCGACGAGGATCGGATCTCGGGGTTCAGGGTTCGACGAACTTGACGGGATCGTTCTCGGACGCCGGGGGTAGGTCTTGGCGCATCCGGGGTCTTCGGGTCATGTTGTCGGTCTTGTCGACTCTCGCGGGGTACTTGGCGTCCTTGATGGAGAACCTGTGGTTCCGGGTTCACGGTTTCTTGTCGACGGTCTCGGCGTTTCGTGATGATCTTGTTGATTTTATGGCGGAGGCCTTGGCGCTTCGGATCGGCCTTTGGATCGGGGCTTCGGGGTCTTGGGGTTCACGAGGCGAACTTGGCGTCCTTCCGGTGCGGGTTTTGGGCGTCCGAGGGTCACTCCGCGGCCGCGTTGCAGATCTTGTCGGTTCCACCTTGAAGACCTTGCTGTGCTGCAGAGGGGGTCGTGGTTCACCGGGGTTCGGGATCGGGGTCGCATCCGGGAAGAAGGTCTCGGGGATCCGGCGCCGGTGGCCTTGGATAGAACTTCGGGTCTCGTATCGTGCCGGTCTTGTCATCGAGGAGATCTTGCCGAGGTGGTTCAGCGTGTACAAGACGAAGTACAGGATCGGACCACATCGGTTCCAGCGGACACGGAGAAGGGCGGCGTGCGCGGGTTCTGGCGAGGCAGAGCAGGCCGGGCCCGCGGAGAGGTGGGGCCGGTCTCAGGGCGAGCTCGGCCTGGGAGGCAGCTCCGATGGCCGACGGTGGCCGGATGCGCTCAGGCGAGGGATGCCGCACTGGTCTCGCGAGGCGGAGGCGCTGGCCTGGCGGGTTCTGGGCGCCGAGCGGGCGACGACGGCCTCTCGGGCGGGCCTGGGGAACCTTGGCGGCCGCGAGGGTGGTACCGGCCCGGGGAACGGGTCGGGCCGGGAGGTCCATGAAGGGACGCCACGGCGATGACGAACGGGGCGGCGGTGCGCGGGCGCGAGGTCGCTGGGAGGTCGCCGAGCTCATGCGGGAGCGGCGGGCGGAGCCGGTCAGCGGGCGGTGGGGCCGCAGGACGGGCTGCCGCCGGGCGGCTTGGCGGGTCGGCCGAGGCGGGATCGGGAAGGCGTGGCGGCACGGCGGGTCCGCGAGAGGAGGTGAAGGGCGCTGGCCGGAGGGGACGGCGACCATGGGAGGTGGTTGGCGAGCTTGAGCGAGGCGGGCGGCGAGGCATCTTGTAGGCGGGCGCGAGGGGGCGTGGCGGGGCGGAGGTGGGAAGGCAGCGCGGGCGAGGCGGTCCGAGGCGGGACGGAGGGCGAGGACCAGGCGCGTGGCCTCATGGGCGGCGAGAGGGAGGCGAAGGGCCGGGGAGGGAGGCTGCTTATGGGGAGGCGCCTGGCAGTGAGGGAAGGTAGGAGCCATGCGGGGCCTGGGGGTTGTCAAAGGGAAGAGAATCGAGAGAGGAGGCTGCGGGAAGATGCAGTGGCGTGGGGGGGGGTCCATGGTGGGTCCCAGTGAGGGGGCGTGTCTTGCATGCGGTGTCGTCGTGTGTGTGAGCCAGGAGGGTTGCGTGTGTGGCTGGGTGAGTTTGGGGTTGGTGGGTGGTGTGAGGTAAGGAGTGGGGTTGTGTGGCGTGGGAGAGTAAGAGAGAGAGGGTAGGGGAAGGCTAGGTGAAAAGAGGAGCTAGGGGGAAAAAGAGGGGGATAGGTGAGGTGGCAGGGTGGGTAGGTTTTGGGTGAGAGGGTGAGGTGGCGAGCTGAGAGTGGTGGGTAGGAATAGATTGGGTGGGACTAAGATTTAGAGGGGGGCTGTTTTATTATTTGTGTTTGTTTGTTTCTGTTCAAATTGAAACATAACCACTTTGCAAATAGTTTTTAGAGAAAATAAATTGTCCGCTGCGACCGGGGTTTTGTGTTTGAAAATAAGAGGGGTTTTGTACAATTCAAAACTAGGCTTTTCAAATAATGCAGTCAAACAATGCATGATGATGACGATGCAATGCACAAATTCAACGCGATTTTCTAGTAGTGGTTTTTGCGGGATGCCACATATCACGGGTACAAAAACTAGAGCATCGCAACACAGATAGCAATAGATCAACAGGAGGGAATAAATACTATAAAAGTAAGATAGGTAGAAAGGGGGAGATGCTCGCCTGAAAACATTGCCGAAGGTTCATCCGAAGATCGGGTCGACACTCGCATCAACTCAATGGCCTTATCCGCGATGAACCAAAACACTAGAATAAACACCGGATGCACTATTTAATACTACGGCAAAAGATCGGGCATGATGCATGTATTATGTATGCCATGGCAAAGATGCGATGCAATTAGGCAAGATTAAGCGGAAACGGGGTCCCGACATTTAATTAAACGGTTCAAGTTATTTAGAACCCCCGCAATTTAATTGTTGTCATAACAAGGCAAGATAAGTTACCGGTTCGCTACCCAAATTTAAATGAGGCCAATATAAGACTAGATTTGCCCGCATATGGGCCCCATATTTAATTATATGGTGAATCGACATAATGCCCCCAAACCACATGACAATATGCATGCGAGTATGACAATTTAATATGCATCAATTTGTTATTACATTTATAAAATAGGGCTCGAGAAAAGGGGTCACACATTAGGGTTCGGAAGATCTTGGGGTTCCGAGGTTCGGGATCGGTCTCAGGGTTCAGGGTTCGACGGGATCGGTCTCGGGGTTGGGTACAAGGTGAAGAGCTTGGCGTTCCGGGAAGAAGGACTTGGTTCGGCGTCGGGGCGCATCGGATTCGTTCTGGTCGGTGTCGATCTTGACGTCAGGGTTCTCGGTCATTGCTAGATCTTGTCATCGCTTTGGTGTTGGACACGACACATACGATGGAGATCTTGGGGTACCATCTTGATTATCGGAGGCGAACTTGGGGCTCGACACCGGGTCTTCAGGGTTCCATGTCGGAGCACTCGGTGTTCCGGGTTGGAGATCATGGCGTTCCGCGGCGAAGTGCTTGTCGTACCGGGATGGAGACCTTGGGGTCCGGGTTCTCGGCGAACTTGGCGTCCGGTTAGGAGTACTTGGGATGCCGCGGGTTCGGTCTCCAACTTGGGTGGCGACGAAGATCTTGCCGAGATTAACTTGGGTCTGCGACAGTTCTCTAGGTTGCGCTTGAGCACCTCTAACATCATACCCCCAACATCCCTTCGGGAAAACAAAAGCCATCGTAGACACAAGCAGAAGTCAACTTGACGAGCCCATGTTGTCCTTCACGGCAGCAGATGAACTTGGTGATCATGATGGGGACGCCACCAAAGACGTGCACGCACGGGACGGAGGTCATCGCGTACGGTGCTCGGAGGCGAGGGGCGTCGGCGAGGCGCCATGGCCGGGACGAGCTCGGGCGGCTGTGAGGCGCCGGAGGCGGGCGCAGCGGCCTCGAGGTTGCTGCAGAGGGGAGAGGGCGGGGTGGGGTGGTCCGCGTGCGTGAGGAGGCCGACAAGCAGGCGCTGGCGGCCTTCTGGGAGGCCCGGCGAGCTCCACGCCGGGCAAGCAGAGGAGAGGGAGGAGGAAGGCCGGAGGGCGCGGCCGGCGACGGTGACGCTGGGAGGACCTCCCGCGGCGCGTCCATCGGGCCGGCGAGGCGGGACAAGTGCTGGGCCGGAGCGAGCATGGCGGCGGGGAAGGAGGTCGGGAGACGGCGAGGTTCCGCGCCGGTGGCGCTGGGCAAGGAGGAGGGAGGCAGCGAGGCCGACGGAGGCGGCGGCAAGAGGCGGGCAGTGGCGAGGAGGAGGTGAGGGAGGTGAAGGACGGAGGAGGTGGCTCGGGAGGTGGCCTCCAGTGAGGCAGAGAGAGGTCGGCCAGTGGTGGAGAGAGGGTTGGGCGAGGGCCGGCCAGGTCTGTGAGGAAGAAGGAGGCTCGGCGGTGCAGGCCAGTGGGGAGGAGAAGCGGGGTCGAGAGAGGAGAAGGGAGGGAGAGGATTGGAGGCGTGGCGGCAGAGGGACGGGAGGGCAGGCGTGGGAAGTGGGGTCAGGCGGGGCCCGCGTGGGGTGCGTGCGTGCGTGTGTGTGGCCGGGGCGTGGGTGAGTGAGGGAGTGTGGGTAGGGAGGTGGGGACGCGTGAGGGAGGGGTGGGCCCAGGCGGGGTCGGTGGGAACGGGGCCAGGCGCGGTGGGACCAGGTTGGAAGGGAGAGGGGGTAGGTGGGGGCTAGGTGAGAGAGAGAGAGAGGGTGTAGGTGAGCTGTGGATTGGTGAGGTGGCGGTGGGTGTGACGAGGTGGAGGGAAGGTGAGGTGGCGGGCACTGATTGGTGGCTAGACTAGGTTTGGGTAGGCATAGGATTTTGGGTAGGCTGGTTTAGGACTAGATATTTTGACTAGGTTTTCTTTTATTTTTAAAAATAGATTTTTTTAATTGGTTTTAGATAAATGAAAGATCCGGCTGGACCGACGATTTGGATTAGAAAATAGAGGAGGGCTAGTTTAGAAATAACAGTCTTTCGCAAATAGTTTTTAGGCAAAAATAATATGCATGAAGATGACGATGCTCCGATGCGATGTGGCATGATGACATGAGCATGCGGTAACGATGATGCAATGCACAAAAACAACGCGATTTTCTAGTAGTGGTTTTTGCGGGATGCCACAATTCGACACCACTAACAATGGATCTCGCCCTCGAGATCCGCCTCATGGTACCGGAAGAAGGCGCGATCTGAATCTTCTCGCATCGTGTAGATCCTCGCGACACCACTAACAAGAGGTCGTTGTCCGTGATCGTCGAGAGAACACTCCGGGAACAAAAGGTCGAAGGTAGAGGTATCAACAAATAAAGCCACCTCTAGCTTCCGTGGACGGAGTAAAATTGCTGGATCCACTGATTCGATGTACAAGAGCGAATGATAAGAGTAGTCGGATGGTGATCAGTCCATCGCGCACCCAAACTATTACTCTGCACACGAATAGGCGGATTATGCAACCAACTCTCGGAATTCAGACTGAAGATCTCAACAAGCGAGGTTCGGAAGCAAAGGAGTGATGCAGACTCTGCATCGGATCTGGCGTAGATGATGTCGTCGTGCCGGAAAACACCGGAAGGCACGAGAAGGATCAAAGAGAAGTCCACCAGACGAAGGATTCCTCGGATAGCATGAAGACCAGATGTAGCAACACCGTTACCAAAGGAGGAAGCGAAACCACAAGGTGCGATGGAACCACGAGAAATCCTGGACTCGAAGAGAGAGAAGAGAGCGGATTCAAAACACGCAGAGGTAAGAGGAGAATAGCAGAGGGGTAAGGAGTAAAATCAGACCTAATCAGAACTATCCAACCGATTTTGCAAAAATAGTTTTTCACACTCTACTTGAGTTAGCTAGGTTATCCCTCAATTTGGACTTGTGGGGTATCGCAACTGCTAGGCTCGATACCACTCAGTAACACCCTCGAATCGACCCTATGCAAGTTTCAGCGATTCCGCCAAAACCCGCATAGAAACGATTCAAAGGTGCCCACCAGCACTTCGCATGCGGGTGGAAAGCGAAATAATAACATTACACAAGTCCTCGATGGGACCCACTGAGCGTAGATATATACAACACGACTCCATGAGTCAAGAATACGATATAATGTACAAAGATCCAAATCACCTTGAAAATGATAGGCGTCCAGCACGGACAAGATGCAAATGGGGCTCGAGCCACGAAGAATAACCAATGGCGTCCATAACCCTGCCCGGCCAAGCCGAAGGGTAACCACCTAACGACGTTGATCTCACAACCTGCTTAAACAAAGGGGTGCCGACAAAGGGCAAAGGAAAAGGAGGAGGCGTCGATCGAGGCCAGATACAGCGAGGCTAGAATTGGTCCTCGCCTACATAGGTATGGTGGATCAAGCGGCGGCAAGATGCACTAAACAACCTATAGAGACTCGATTCAACTGGCGGCTATCCGAGAGGGGTAAGAAAGACCTATTCGGAACCAACCTGATTCTAACACCAAACAATCCCATCCTGGCATTCCCCCTCGAGACCAAACGAGGAAGTCAACCGAGGAACTCACACAGTTGGCAGTTTTATTTATTCAGTTATAGTTGCGGAAATTACTAGTCAAGTATAGATAATCATCCTGATATAATAAGCAGTGGGCAATTTTAGTTAACCATTCCGTTGTA
This sequence comes from Avena longiglumis, assembly GCA_030063025.1. Taxonomy (NCBI): domain Eukaryota; kingdom Viridiplantae; phylum Streptophyta; class Magnoliopsida; order Poales; family Poaceae; genus Avena; species Avena longiglumis. The sequence continues at coordinate 173,856,023 of CP125978.1, forward strand.
GTTGCAACACTTACTAGTCAAATACATTTAGCATGAGATAACCCAAAACCCGGCAGTCGTTGATACTTTTATTTAGCCATTCCGTTGTAGTTGCAATACTTACTAGTCAGGTACAATGGTCGCAAGCGACAACCCAAACAAGCAATTGTGGGCAGTTTTATTTAGCCATTCCATTATAGTGAAGCTGGTTACTAGTCATTATAAAGTCAAATTTATAGCACTACTTTAGTTATAGTTGTCTATGATCGAGATCATGCTCCAAGTCGTCCATAACGCGGACACGGCTTTCGAAAGTTTTACCTGCGGGGTGCACAAATAGCAACACACACTCGATCAACCTCGGAAAAACCAAATCAAAACCCAACGAGGCCTTCACGACAAAGAAATCACAGGATTCAAATATTTCAGGGGCCACCCCATTGAGTACACCATGAAGTTAGCGACTCGAGACGGACTCAAGGTTTGTGTCAATGGTCAGAACGATCGGGAACCCAAAAGCTGGCTTGTCGATACCGAAAACACTCCGCTTACCTAAACTGCACAGATGCTCCTCACAATCGTAATAAAGCGAGAAAGCATGGCATAGGTACAGGATAGTAAATAAAACCTCAAACTAGTTTGTGGCCCCAAGAAATAAGAATGAATCAAGCTCGCTCAGGGGTCCCATAATCCTCCGGATGTGGATAGAGCGAATATTCAAGGAACAGTATCAAGTACTCGGGGTCCTACGGACACAAGTGGACGGTTAACAACCAAATAACATCTATTGCCCACCTGTGCCTCGCTACCTACTTCAATTTTAGTTGTTAAACAAGAAAATAGGTTATGAGCATCTCCAACAATAAACACAGCGATACTCCAACAACTGTGGTACTTGGCGACACGCAATGACACTTGAGCAAGCGACTCACGCTAAGTCCAACTATCTACCAAACAACAGGCAATAGGATGTGTCCAAGGCAATATAAGGCTGCAAGGGATATCACGGGTACGAAAACTAGAGCATCGCAACACAGATAGCAATAGATCAACAGGAAGGAATAAATACTATAAAAGTAAGATAGGTAGAAAGGGAGATGCTACTGAAAACATTGCCGAAGGTTCATCCGAAGATCGGGTCGACACTCGCATCAACTCAACGGCCTTATCCGCGAAGAACCAAAACACTAGAATAAACACCGGATGCACTATTTAATACTACGACAGAAGATCGGGCATGATGCATGTATGATGTATGCCATGGCAAAGATGCGATGCAATTAGGCAAGATTAAGCGGAACCGGGGTCCCGACATTTAATTAAACGGTTCAAGTTATTTAGAACCCCCGCAATTTAATTGTTATCATAACAAGGCAAGATAAGTTACCGGTTCGCTACCCAAATTTAAATAAGGCCAATATAAGACTAGATTTGCCCGCATATGGGCCCCATATTTAATTATATGGTGAATCGACATAATGCCCCCAAACCACATGACAATATGCATGCGAGTATGACAATTTAATATGCATCAATTTGTTATTAAATTTATAAAATAGGGCTCGATAAAAGGGGTCACACATTAGGGTTCGGAAGATCTTGGGGTTCCGAGGTTCGGGATCAGTCTCAGGGTTCAGGGTTCGACGGGATCGGTCTCGGGGTTGGATACAAGGTGAAGAGCTTGGCGTTCCGGGAAGAAGGACTTGGTTCGGCGTCGGGGCGCATCGGATTCGTTCTGGTCGGTGTCGATCTTGACGTCAGGGTTCTCGGTCATCGGTAGATCTTGTCATCGCTTTGGTGTTGGACACGACACATATGATGGAGATCTTGGGGTACCATCTTGATTATCGGAGGCGAACTTGGGGCTCGACACCGGGTCTTCAGGGTTCCATGTCGGAGCACTCGGTGTTCCGGGTTGGAGATCATGGCGTTCCGCGGCGAAGTGCTTGTCGTACCGGGATGGAGACCTTGGGGTCCGGGTTCTCGGCAAACTTGGCGTCCAGTTAGGAGTACTTGGGATGCCGCGGGTTCGGTCTCCAACTTGGGTGGCGACGAAGATCTTGCCGAGATTAACTTGGGTCTGCGACAGTTCTCTAGGTTGCGCTTGAGCACCTCTAACATCATACCCCCAACATCCCTTCGGGAAAACAAAAGCCATCGTAGACAAGCGAAGTCAACAGCGAGCCCATGTTGTCCTTCACGGCAGCAGATGAACTTGGTGATCATGATGGGGCCACCAAAAGACGTGCACGCACGGGACGGAGGTCATCGCGTCACGGTGCTCGGGCGAGCGTCGAGGCGCCATGGTCGGGCGAGCTTCAGGCGGCGCTGAGGAGGCGGCCTGGGCCCGGCAGGCGCGGGCGCCCGAGGTTCTGCAGAGGAGAGGGACGCGGGGTGGGGTGGTCAGCGTGCAGTGAGGAGGCCGACGGCAAGCGGCCAGGACGAGCTGGAGGCGCTTTAGGCAGCGAGCTCCACCTGGTCGCGCAGTGAAGAGAGGAGGAGGAAGGCCGAGGCAGCGTGACGCAGTGGGAGGACCTCCTGGCGGCGTCCATCCGGGCCGGCGAGGCACCCATGGCAGTGCTTTGGCCGGGCGCGAGCATGGCGGCGGGGAAGGAGGTCGGGAGGCAGCGAGTTCTGCGGCCTTGGCTGGGCAAGGAGGAGGAGGAGTGGCGAGGCCGGCGGAGGGCGGCAGGGCGGGCAGTGGCGACCGGAGGTGAGGGGAGGGTGAAGGACGGCGAGGAGGTGGCTCGGGGAGGTGGCCTCCGGCAGGGCAGAGAGAGAGGCCGACACGAGGTGGAGAGAGAGGGTGGGGCGAGGGCCGACGAGGTCTTGGCCGGAGGAGAAGGAGAGGCGACTCGTGGAAGGCTGCCGGTGGGGAGGGAGAGAAGCGGGGTCGGGAGAGAGGAGAAGGGAGGGAGAGGATTGGAGCGTGGCGACGGGGGCGGTGGGACCGGACGCGGGGCAGGAGGGGAGGACGCGGGGCGCGTGGGTGGGGAAGTGGGGTCAGGCGGGGCCCGCGGGGGGGTGCGTGCGCGTGTGTGGCCGGGGCGTGGGTGAGTGAGGGAGTTTGGGTAGGGAGGTGGGGACGCGTGAGGGAGGGGTGGGGCCAGGCGGGGTCGGTGGGAACGGGGCCAGGCGCGGTGGGTCTAGGTTGGAAGGGAGAGGGGTTAGGTAGGGGCTAGGTGAGAGAGAGAAAGGGTGTAGGTGGGCTGTGGATTGGTGAGGTGGCGGTGGGTGTGACGAGGTGGAGGGAAGGTGAGGTGGCGGGCACTGATTGGTGGGTAGACTAGGTTTGGGTAGGCATAGGATTTTGGGTAGGCTGGTTTAGCACTAGATATTTTGACTAGGTTTTCTTTTATTTTTAAAAATAGATTTTTTTAATTGGTTTTAGATAAATGAAAGATCCGGCTGGACCAACGATTTGGATTAGAAAATAGAGGAGGGCTAGTTTAGAAATAACATAGTCTTTCGCAAATAGTTTTTAGGCAAAAATAATATGCATGAAGATGACGATGCTCCGATGCGATGTGGCGTGATGACATGAGCATGCGGTAACGATGATGCAATGCACAAAAACAACGCGATTTTCTAGTAGTGGTTTTTGCGGGATGCCACAATATTTAGATACTAACACTCGAATTGTTACTCTCGATTTAATACTAATTATTAAACTTCATGGAGTAAATGGAGTTTGCTAAAATTTTGCCATAGGACTTTTAAACTTTAGATTGACACTCAAAACAATACGATACCAGTTCGTAAAGTAAATATCCAGAATTCTACAGTTCTACTATCTCAATTAAAACTAAGCGTAATGTAGTGAACGGATGCCAATGACTATAACAACTATGCAAATTCACTTTGATTTAATTTATGATAAATAGTGTTCAACTTTTGATCATATTACAATTGAACTCCCACTCAAAACAATATCCCTTACATTGTTTTAGTGATCACATGAACCAAATCCACTACACCAAGTCCGATCATCCCAAGAGATGATGTAGCTTCAAAGGCGAACAATTAACATGTTCATCATATCATATATATGACTCATGCTTTACCTTTCGGTATTCCATGATTTGAAACCATGTGTGTACATGCTAGGCTCGTCAAGGTTAACCTTAGTATCCCTGTGTGCAAATCTGGCTTGCACATGTTGTATGCACACATATCTATCAAATCCGATCATCACGTGATGCTTCGAAACGACAAGTCTGAGCAACGGTGCCTCCTAAGGACGAGCACTTTATTACTTGATATTTTGTGAGAGGGGTCATCTTATAATACTACTATCGCGATCTAAGCAATACAAGATGCATAAAAAGGATTAACATCACATGCAATTCATAATATGTGATATGATATGGCCTTTCTTCTTGTGCCCTCAATCTCCATCTCCAAGCACGAACATGATCTCCATCATAACCAGTGTGGCGTCAAGGTCAATGGCACTGCTCCATGGTTGTCGTCTACCAACATCAACTATTACAACTAATTTGAATAATAGACACACATGTCTTAACGAAATTAAAATACAACCATAAGGCTCCTGCCGCTTGCCAACTTACAATAAGGATCATTGCATACATCATATATATTCACAATCATGGCCATAACACATCACAATAGAAGCCCTGCAAAAACAAGTTAGACACCTCTAATCTTCCTTTGCATGTTTTACGTGGCTGGGGCTTTCGCATAAGAACTGTTCTAACTTACGAACATGAAACACAACATTGATACTAGTATTGTCAATCTATCATTGTAAATTGAATCTTCACTATGGTGGGAGAGACAGACACCCGCAAAGCCACTTTACAATACAAGTTGCATGTCGAGCATTGGACAAGTCTCATGAACGATGTCCTGTAAGGTTAGCCCGGGCCGCTTCATCCCACCATCCCGCAAGATGCAAAGTACACAAGAAGCAATTGATAATAAAAGCACCACAACCCATAATGACCATTGTTTTCTACTTGTGCAACAGATCTACTAATAGACACGGCTCTGATACCACTGTAGGGGTTCCTAGCATGGAAAACAAAAAATTCTATCGCATGAACACACAGAAGCCAAGATCTAATCTACTAGATTGGTGCAACGAGTTCATAGAGTACTAAACCTCCAAGATCCAAAGCGGTTAACGAGATTGGATTCTCGTGGTTGATGTAGTCGTTCACTTGCCGATCTCAAGATCTCCAAGACAATCCTTCCGGCGCTGCGTTCCGGCAGCGCTTCCGCAGTCGGTCACACGTACGGTACGTGATGAAGACCTTCCTCTCCCTTGTTCTAGCAGGTAGCAGAGGTTGTAGATCTCTCCTCACGATTCCGGCAGCACAACGGTGTGGTGTCAAAAGTAGAGGGGAGATCCCGCAGGGCTTCGCCTAAGTCGGTGTGAGTATGATGGAGTAGATGGAGCCCCGACGATCTAGGGTTTAGAGGGCCGAGGTTTACAGGTGGCCGGAGGCTAGGGTTTAGCTAGGCGGCGGCTGTTTAGAGGAGGGTCTAGGTGGCGGCGACTTGGGAGGGCAAGGGCCGGCAGCTAGGGTTTGTGGGGTGGTGGATTGGCATACCCCACCCCCTTCTTTTATAGATGGGGAGAGGCGGTTGGGGAAGGATAATCCTTCCCCAACTCCACCTCATGGGCCGGCGGCAAGGGGAGGGAGGGAAACCTCCCTCATATAGGTTTCCTTCTCTCCCTCTAATTGGCTTTGACTTTCAATGTTGGGATTTGACCTTTTGTCAAACAATTGTTTGATCCAATCAAACTAGTGTTTGATTTCTCTCTTCCCATTGCCCAGCCATGTGACCTAGTACATGATGCAATCAATTCACATTGTCATGACACATTCATGTACCCTTCCCACTCCGGAGCGGTGGATCTTCTAGACCCTTCTAGAACATTCCGGTGAAAACACCGAAACTATTTCCGAACTCCGGAAATGGACTTTTCTTATATGAATCTTATTCTAAAGATCATTCCGGATATCCTCTTGATGTCCTGGATCCAATCCGAGACTCCGAACAACATTTGGTCTCTTACTCACATTCCATATCTACTAAACAACATTGAATCCTTAAGTGTGACTCCCTATGGTTCGTGAATTATGCACACATGATCGAGACTCTTCCTTGATCAATAACCAACAGAGGAATCTGGAAATTCATATGGCTCCCACATATTTCTGTGATTACTTCATGATCGAATGAACCATTTACATACAATACCAATTTCACTTTGTCTTGCGATACTTTACTTATTCGAGGTTTGATCATCGGTATCTCTGCATACCTAGTTCAACCTCATTACCGATAAGTACTCTTTACTCGTTCCTGTGATATGTGATCCCTTGTGAACCAGTAACATGCTTGGAATCCAATTGGATGACATTCCACTACCTAGTTCAACCTCGTTACCGATAAGTACTCTTTACTCGTTCCTGTGATATGTGATCCCTTGTGAACCAGTAACATGCTTGGAAGCCTATTGGATGACATTCCACCGAAAGGGCCCAGAGTATATATATCTGTCATATGGATGGACAAATCCCACTCTTCATCCATGTGCCTCAACACATACTTTCCGAACACTCAGTGTCACCTTTATAGCCACCTAGTTACAAAGTGGTGTTTGATGTCATGAAAGCATCCATCTAGTGATGGTGATTAACATGATCTCATGGTCAAAGGATTTAGGTTACTATGTATTTGAAAGCTTATAGCAAATGAACTATTGAAATGACTTGATCTTATGCTACGCTTAACTATAGGAGTATGTCCATCACATCATTCTCCTAATAATATGATCTTGTTATTAACAATATCCAATGTTTATGATTAGGAAACCATAATCATCTATTAATCAACAAGCTAGTATTACAAAGATGTGGCATCCCGCAAAACCACTACTAGAAAATCGCGTTGAATTTGTGCATTGCATCGTCATCATCGTGCATTGTTTGCCAAAACTATTTTCGAAAACCCCGATTTGTTTTCCAAACGCCCCATCTTAATTCAAATGCAAAACCGGGTCCCCAGAAATATTTTGTTTGGCCGCTATCGGTTTGCCAATGGCCCGTTTAAATCAAATAAAAATTATATTAATTTTAGTGGGCGTCGAGCAGGCCAACCCGAACGACCACCCCCAGGAAATTTTAAATCGGTCCAACCTGCCTACCCCATCTAATCCTAAACCCACCTAAAAATCTACCCCCTCTCTCCAGCCACATCACTCCCACCTATTAGACGTCGACACCTCACCCCTCCCTCTCCCCTCACCCACTCAAAAACTGCCACCTAGCCTAACCCCTCCCTCTCTCTCTCCCCTCTCTCTCACATGCACTCACCCCACTGGCCCACACACACCGTCTCCCAAGGCACCACACCACGCATGCCCCCGCCGACAGCCCCCAACCCCGGCCCGACCAGGGACCCACCAGCCCCACCTCCCGGCCCACGCCGAGCCCCGCCCGATCCTCCTGTGCTTCTTCCCCAACCTCGCATCCTCCCTCGTGTGCCCAGGACGCTCCCTCTCCCTGCCTCCCGGTCCGCTCGACCCGGCGACCACCGCCCCTGCCTCCGTCTGGCCACGTTCGGCCGGCCAGCGCCCGTCCCGCCTCGCCTTCCCCTCTCCGGTGGCCGTCTCGGTCGCGGCCATGGACCCGTCCTCCGCGCCTCGGCCCGCGTCGGCCTCGCGGCCGCGCTCTGCTCCCCCGCCTCGGGCCCGGCTCACCTCGGCCGTCTCGCCTCCGCTCCATCTCCACTGTCGCGCCGCGCCCGCCCGGCTCGGCCGCCTCTCCGGCCTCCCCGTCGACTCCGTCGAGCCGCGACCTCCGAGCCGCATCAACCGCCGTCCCTGCGCGTTCCGCCGTCGCCTCCGCGCGGACCACCTCGCCCGCCGCCTCGCGTCCCGTCGAGCCGCGCTCCACACCGCCCGGCCTTGGCGTCGGCGCCAAGGCGTCCTCCTCCGCGAGGTCCGGCCGCTCTGCTGCTGCAGATTCTGCGAGCCGAGTTCGCGCCGACCTCCCGAGCCCGTTCGCGGCGCTGCACGGCCCGTCCCGTGCCTCTCTGCGCGGCGTGTCCTGCCAAGTCCGCTGTGGCCGCCTTCCTCCATCGTCGTCGGCTCTCAGCCATGCCCGGTCCTGGTGGCGTCTGTTGTTCTTCACGTGAAGGCCCACGTGAGGCCTGTTAGCCTGCCCGCTTGCCCCGACCAAAGTTTTCGGCCAGCTGCCCTGCCTCGTTCAGTATCTGTGCGGCTTTTCCCCAAGGTCTACCTCGGAGATGCACCACAAGTCGGACAAGAACATCGCCAAGATCTACCCAAGACTCGCAAGAGATTTGACGCAAATCTGTCGAGGATGGAATCGATGCGAGAAGCTAGCACCCCAAGGTCGCCATCGACAACCGAAGCCACGGACGCCGAGACCACCGAACCCGAAGGCCGACCCCGTACCCGGTGCCGCGTCAAGATCTCCCTCTCGGACCCGAAGCCGTCAAGACCCCGGATGCGCCAAGACCGACCCGACACGCGGATCCGACAAGTTCTTCTCAACGCCAAGATCATCGACAGGGAACCCGAAGACACATGTACGACAAGTACTCCCTCGAGGACGTCAAATACTTCACTCCTGACGCGAGAACCCTGACGCCAAGACCGCCACCGGAACGCCAAGTTCTCCCTTTGAACGCCGTGACCGTCGACATGACCCGAAGACCGCGAATGCGACAAGAACGGCACCGACGCAGAACGCCAAGTACTTCTTCCCGGAACGCAAGATCTGCCCCGTTACCGGGAGCGAGAGAACGGCCCCGTCGAACCCTAAACCCTGGACCCTGAGACCGACCCCGAACCCCGGAACCCAAGATCGTCGAGCCCCCCTCTAATGTGTGACCCCTTTTCCTCGAACCCTATTTTATCACATATCAATATGTTGCACCTTTAATTGTCATTCCTGCATACATTCATGTGGTTTGGGGGCCTTATGCCGATTCACCTTATAACTAAATATGGGGCCCATATGCGGGCAAATCTAGCCTTATATTGGCCTCATTTAAACTTGTGTAGCGAACCGGTGATATCTTTTGCCCTGTTAAACAACATTTAAAATGCGGGGTTTCTAAACAACTTGAACCACCTAAATATTGTCGGGACCCCGGTTCCGCTTAATCTTGACCTAATTGCATCGCACCTTTGCCATGTCATCCATCATACATGCATCATGCCGATCTTCTGCCGTTTTATTAAATATCGCATCCGGTGTGTATTCTAGTGTTTTGCTTCTTCGCGGATAAGGCCGTTGAGTTGATGTGAGCATCGCCCCGATCTTCGGGGAAAACCTTCGACAATGTTTTCAGGCGAGCATCTCCCCCTTTCTACCTATCTTACTTTTATAGTATTTACTTCCCTCCTGTTGATCTATTGCTATCTGTGTTGCGATGCTTTAGTTTCTCGTACCTGTGATATACCGTGCAGCCCTATATTGCCTTGGACACATCCTATTACCTGTTGATTGGTAGATAGTTGGACTTGCGCGTCGTAGTCGCTTGCTCAAGTGGTGTTGCGCGTTGTCAAATGCCACAGTTGTTGATGTATTGCCGCATGTTGATGTTGGAGATGATTCTAGTTTTACTTATCGGCACTTTAATTTCTGTTTAACAACTAAAAGTGAAATAAGCAGAGGCATCGGTGGGTGATAGATAATATTTGGTTTCCGAACGCCCACTTGTGTCCCGTAAGACCCCGAGTACTTGATACCTGTTCCTTGATTTATCGCGCTATCCACATCCGGGAGGTATATGGGACCCCCCTGAGCCAGAGCTTGATTCATACTTATTTCTGGGGGCCACAAACTAGTTTGAGGTTTTATTTACGATCCTGTACTTATGCCATGTTTACCGCTTTATTTACGATTGTGCGAGGTAATGCACACTGTACTGTTTAGGGCTTGTGACCCGTTTACGTGGTATCGACAGTCCCCGTTTGGGGACCTGCTGTCGTTTACCGCCGGCCCCACAAACTTTGGGGTCCGTCTCGGAGCTAGCTTACTGCTTGGGTGTACTCAAGGGTGGCCCTGAAATATTTCTGAATCCTGTGATTGTTCAGTCGTGAAAGCCTCGTTGGGTTTTGATTTGGTTTTTCCGAGGTTGATCGAGCGTGTGTTGCTATTGGTGCACCCCGGCCGGGTAAAACTTTCTGAAAGCCGTGTCCGCGGTTATGGACGACTTGGAGCACAGTATCTCGATCATGGACAAGCATAACTAAAGTTTACTGCTATAAATTTGACTTATAATGACTAGTAATCAGCCTCACTATAACGGAATGGCTAAATAATACTGCCCACAATTGCTTGTTTGGTTGTCGCTCGCGACAAATGTATCTGACTAGTAAGTATTGCAACTACAACGAATTGGCTGAATAAAAGTACCAACAACTGCTGGGTTTCGGGTTTATCTCATGCTAATTGTATTTGACTAGTAAGTGTTACAACTAAAACGGAATGGTTAACTAAAAGTGCCCACTGCTTATATTAACAGGACGATTACCTAAAATCTGACTAGTAAAGTGCCACAACTATAACTGAATAAGTAAAACTGCCAACTGTGTGAGTTCCTCGGTTGACTTCCTCGACTGGTCTCGAGGGGGAAACACCAGGATGGGTTTGTTTGGTGTTAGTTTCAGGTTGGATCCGAATAGGTCATTCTCACCCCTCTCTAATAACCGTCAGTTGTATCGAGTCTCTATAGGGTGTTTAGTGCATGCTGCCGCTGCCGCTTCAGTCCACCATACCTATGTAGGCGAGGACCGCCGAATTCTAGCCTCGCCGTGTACTGGCCTCAGTACTGACGCTCCTTCTTTGTTTTCTGCTTTGCCCTTTGTCGGCACCCCTTTTGTTAAGCAGGTTTTGAGATCGACGCCGTTAGCGGTTACCCTTCCTGGGCTTGGGGCAGGGTTATGGACGCCATTGGTTATTCTTCGTGGCTCTTAGCCCCATTTGCATCTTGTCCGTAGTCGGACGCTATCTCGTTCAAGGTGATTTGGATCTTTGTATACTATATCGTATTCTTGACTCTTTGAGTCAGTTATATATATATCTTACGTGGGTCCCATCGAGGACTGTTGTGTAATGTTATTACTTCGTTTTCCACCCGCACGAAAGTGCCTGGTGGGCACCTTTGAATCGTTTCTATGCGGGTTTGGTGAATTTTGCCCAAATTTGCATAGGTCCGATTCTGAGGGTGTTACAAAAGACGCTTTACTAGGGACTCTTACATGTTTACAAATCACACAAGTATTAATGTTTCCGGTTAATACGATTATAGCATGGATGTAAAAAATTTATCATAAACATAAAGATATGATAATAACCACTTTATTATTGCCTCTTGGGCATATCTCCAACAGAGCCTTCGCCACGGCCTCTTTTGCGAGTGTCGTCGTCGCTGGACTCGGGGGCTCCTACTCCAGCGTCAGCGTAGTAGGGACGTTGTCTCAGACTTCCCCACCTCTTCATCATCAAGGGCACCTTCCAAACTCTTGGGAGCTGGAGGCATCATACCTTCCACCTTCTAGTCCAGAACATCAGAAACAACTTGAGAACTAAAATAGATAACAATAAAAGAACAACAGTATGGGCAGGAGCATTACTGCTAGTGCAGGGTTGATGGTGCTAAATGGCACTGTTGTCGTCTCCGCTAGGAGCTGTTCTGCCGTCGTCAGATTGTTCAACGACCTGATCTTCTTCTCGAGCTCCATCAAAGACAAGTCCTCAGCAGAGATTTGAGTGGGGTCAGAAGCGTCAGCCCATAAGGCCATGGAGTAGGCTCTGGCCTGCAGAGGTTGCACACGCCACCGCGGAAGCTTTGGATGATGTCTACACCAGGCACCTCCTTGCTGTGGATGAGATGCAGATCTTTTAGTCGCTTGTATAATGCCTCCACTTAGTCTCCTTCACCTGGTATAACAACATTCTTCCATGACCTCTTCTTCTTCGACTCTGCAGTCAATTTAAATGGATCTAAACCATACTTATGACTCTCGTTCGTCTGGTCATGGATGTAGAACCACTTGTCCCTCCATCCTTGAGTAGAGTCGATGAATTTGAAGATAAAATACTACATGTTTGGGCTTACGGAAATACCACACCCACCAACTTTGTACACTACCAAGCCTGAGCCTAACTGCCTCTTCAGCCTTAACAACACCTTGAAAAGTCCAAAGGGTCTCTCGATACCGAGCCAACACTCGTAGAGAGTAATGAAGCAAGTGATGTGGAGAATCGAATAGGGAGTCAGCTGATGAATATAAATCCCGTAGAAAAAAGCAAACCATGAACAGATTTGTGGAGGGGAAGCGATGGACCACAAAGGAGGAAATCCATAAACATTATCCTGAATCCACCTTGGGATTATCTCATCACCATGGATTCGGCAATCTACCTTGTCCACTGAGATCAGGCCGGCTTGGCAGAGGGGCCACAGGTCGCAGTCCCTCATCGTCAAGCCCCGACACACACCATTCGTGATGCGGCACCCATCGACTTTCTTCTTGGGGTGGCGGCAGCAACACTCGACCTAGCGCCCAAATATTTCTTTCTTTTCTCCATATTTGCAGGCACTATCCTCCTTTCAGACTACATGAATTGGCTTGGAAAAACATGAAGGGTGTCCAGGGCAAGAAACTGTTTCAAACGTGAGAAGCGGCACGCAAGAAGAACAAGGAACACATGAACATCGGAGAGCAGAAGAGTAAAATTACTAGCGCCCTAAGCATATAAATCGGTGGAAGACGACGGGGTAGAGTCGTCGATTTACGACACGTTATGCGTGTCAACCATCACAACAACCACGTGACATCGGATGCACTGAATCGTCGCTGCCACACTCTCCACTACACGCGGAGGCGCAGTTAAAACAACGTAATTTACGCATGACTAGTCAAATTCTGGTCAAATGGTGGGACCCATGGTCGTCCAGTCCCATTGACGCTGCCCTCGCTGACGGATGTGCTCACCAGTCATCATTAGTGACATCATCATCATGTACACCTTTAGAAAAAGGTATATCACAACAACACCTCTCTTGTTCGAGTGATTAAAAGTTTTTGCTCGAGTCTATTTCTCGAACAAATACTTGGGGGATACTCCTAACACGAGCGCTGGTCGCGCACCTGAAGCACTTTCGACTTTAGTAAATGCCCGAAGATGACAAACAATAAGGTCATATACCTCGACTTCTTCTTTGAATCAATGATTTGAATACGCACTCGGGGCTACTCCCATAGGGAGCGCTTGCTATCATTTGATAAACTTTGGCTATTAAACAACATTTGCAAGATAAGCATGACTAAATATGATCATGAATAAAGTCTCTGCTTGAGTCAACGACTTGAGCAGACACTCGGCGCTAGTCGCGCACCCTATGACAAAATTGTCACGATCCTTCGGTTCCCTTATGACACTCAATTGAACAAAATGGTGTCTCCGCCCATCAGAATGATTTCTAAAGAGATGAAGTCTCTTTGTCCACCCAAATCATCTTCGTGAAGATAACCATTCGGATGCTATGAGTATAACATAAAGGTAAGACCTACAGACGCAGTATGATGGTCTGGCAAACACACCTGCTACGCTCTACCATAAATATACCGTGCCTATAGGCACGATGAAAAATCCCGACAGACGCGTTGGGTACAACCTAATATCACTGGAATTTTACTTAAGTAAGACCTCAGCGGCATGAATCGAATTATGCCAGTAGTTTTTCCGAATTCGAGTCCGGGAACTCGAGTTTGAGTAGATGGTTTTGTTTTGCCCAAAGGCAGTTAACTGACCCCGATCTGTCAGGAGAGTCAAGCATACATATCAACTATCCCTATGAACTGAACATTATGAACCGAGAAAACCTTTGGGTGATAAGCACTCAAAGACTTCAGAGTTTCCATCTGAATCTACGATTCGACTAGACACTTGCGGGCTACTTACATGGGTATGCCCCACGGGTACCCAAGATTGGCCTATCCGGATTGGCCCAGCGGGATCCCACGTGATGATATGCACCTAACAATGAAACCTAGGAAGGGTTCGGGTGGCCCAGGCCCATGAAGAATGCGATTCCTTGGAGGATACGGCTAGCTTTAGATAGAAAGTTTAAAATGTAAATCCTAATCTGTAACCGACTCGGCCCTATCCCGAGATGTGGCCTCCCTATACAAAGGCCAAGAGGAAGCAGCGAGAAGGACCACCAAAACCCTAACATACACACCCGACATATCTCATCTGCGCACCCCTGTAATCCTCAGTTTCACCTATAATCAAGAGTAGACAAGCAGGAGTAGGATTTTTCCTCTAGGGGCCTGAATCTTGGTAAACCTTGTGTCTCGTGTTTCTTGTCTGGTAGCTAAACGGGATATCCAGTACACCCTCTTGCTTAAACCCAAGTCCATCAAGTATGGGCATTGTCGTGATCACCCCATGTCAACTCCGCATATTGCTCTAGGCAATCGAATGGTGACTCCCCTTCTATTTTGCTAATGAGGATCCTATACGTAAGGACCTGATGTGTAGGATTGACATAGGAAGATGGCAATCCCTTGTATTTTACCGTGATTCTTCCACTCCTTTAACATTGATCCTATGGTAGGAACATACACCGACACCACCTTTTTTGGATATTTGGTAATGGGAGGAAGTGGTATGCGAGGTGCTGCCTGATTTGCATCAGTATATTTTGCAGAGGCCAAACAACATCTTCTCTACTCCCTTGTGTCATGGGTGTCGAGAACCTCATTAGCGGTTGCGAAGCCAACACTCTCCTAGGTGATCATGGCTGCAAGCTAGCGCGTCCTGGTGAAGTGGATCGTGATCGATCAATGGATCTAGAGGGTAGACGAGAATGGAAATATGATCCACCCTCTAGTTTTAGGGACCTCTCATTGCCTACATAGGGAGCGGATCCGATTTGTCTCCGACAAGACACGCAACTCACATGCGCAGTCGGTCCTTCTTATGCCTATCTGGGACATGTTGGGGTTTCGCGGCTGAAAACAATAATTTTTCTTGCGCAAACAACCCTAATGCCAGGATCTATCTATTAGTAATGTAGTAACAATAGGGGATTTTCATGAACTTTCGAAATTGAAGACCAAAAGCTTTGTCAATGTTCAAGAGAATGTGGTTGATGTAGTCATACCGACGCTGACCTTAGGGTCGTTTTGAACTCCAATGGCTCCGGTGGCTCCGAAATTCCAGGCGCCACAAGTGAAGCACCCCCAAGGGAGTCACACACATCCGGTTCTTGACGATGACTCCCACTCCTCTGATCCACCAGAGATCACGGAAGTAGATCTCCTCGATCCTGATCGCCGCAGCGCGACGGCGCTCCGCGGTGAAGAAGTCCCCCGTTCGCACAGTCCATACATGGGACCATGGTCTTGGGAGAGAGAGGGGAGGGAGAGAGACGGCTGGAAGCTTTTATTTATTTTCTGATGATTTAATTGCCTCCATATGCATCTCAATATATAGGGGGAAGGGGACCCCAAAACTCACTGACTAATCTAGGTGGGACTAAACAAAGGAGAGGAGGGGTGAGGGGCTTGGCCGGCCAAGGCTCCCATGGGACCCGCGCATGTGCCCTAGGGACCAGCCGGCCACCCCTCCCTCTCCTCCCTTTTGGCTTTTCCTCTCATGGGCTCTTCCCCTTAGGGAATTGGCCCAACAAGAAATTTGACCATTTTAATTACTTTTATTTTATTAAATAAATATATAAAACAATATTTAATAATTATTTATATATTATTTAATTCCTATGGCTATGGAACTCCTTCCATCACACTCCGAACATCCTTCAGACCTTCCCGGAACCCTTCTGGTTTCTCCCTCTCTTTTCTTTGGTGATGCCGATGATACCAAAACGATCTCCGAGCTTCGTCAAACTCTTAAGCGTGCTACCCAACGGTTCGAGAACACTCCTGGCATGGCCGAGACCCCTCTCGGACTAATGATCATCAACGCAACCTAGATGCCCATAATGACCCCTGTGCATTCCACGGAACTTTGTTGTTGAACCATCAATGTCATGTCCTATTCCTTTTGTCTCTGCGATACTTGCATTGTCCAAGATTTGATCAACGACATCAGCATGTTGGGTTAAACCTTGGTACTGACAATTGCTATTTTTCTCATTTTGATAAGTGATATCCCCATGACCTAGTCACACGCTGCACAACTCATGGATATAACTTCTCCGAGTGGGCCCAGAGTATGTTCCATCACATGGATGGACAAATATCGCTCTTGACACATACGCCTCAACCTGCCCCTCTGATGTACCTGAACACACTTTTATGATCACCCGTTTCACCGAATGATGTCTGATGCTAACATGGCACTCTCAGGTGACAGTGATTAAATATGGTCTCACGGTCTAGGGAACAGGTCACTATGTTTCCTAATTATCGCAACTTGAATTTTGTGACAAGATCATATTATGATGGTTAGATAGGGTATGTTCACCATCTCATTCTCACAATAAGATGATTCCATTGTCAACTTGCATGAATGTCACATGATCATGAAACCTTGATCATCTGTTGACCAATGAACCAGGGACTGGAGATTCACTAGGAACTACTGATTGTTTACATATCACACGTGTATTGATGTTTCCTTTCAATACAATTATAGCATGATATAAAATCTAATTATAAACTTCGTGAAATATGATAATAATCCATATTATTATTTATTTCTAGGGCATATTTCCAACAGGACATACATCACTGTGTCCCAACCTACATTCTGAGTCTTGTGCTCATCTTGAAGAGCCCATATTTGTTGCTTTATATTCACTGTAAAATCATTAGGTGTTATTTACCTTTCAACCTGTCATTGCAATGAACCCTTTAAACTGCTGGTGAATATAATTGTTTTTTCCTTCTAAACTTGTACTATTTTTGTGCGTGAACCCCAAGCCTGCTATCAATTGATGTCAATCAGAGAAGTTCACTGTCTCGTCAATTTGCGACTTTATTACCCGTCACACTTGCCATGGAAATCATGGCAACTAATTTCATTAATTGTGCATGCTCTCTAGCAGAACAAAGAAATTCAGCTATGCATGTCATTGCCCGTGTGATGGAGATGCAACTACTCCAGCTTATTGGATGGGGTGCAAATGCCGATCCCGCAAAACACATCAATTAGTTCATAATTAACTTATCGCAACTATAAATTAAAATTACAGTTACTATGCTATTGTGTGCTAATTAGTTTATAATTAAATTATCACAACTATAAATTAACGGATTTGCTAGTTCTGAGGCATTTGAGAAATTTTTATGGCTTAGTCACCTCTCTCATTATTGGATTTATCTTGCGATTAGCGCAATATGCGAGTTATATATGAGTTGTAACTAGGTTTTAATTGAGATTTTAATGAGGTTGAACTAGGTTACGACTAAGAATTATATACATATATTTAATAAATTGCAACTAGATTACAATTAATTTTTAACATAGATAGTAGGATGCCGTTAGCCGAGATCCAGACGCTCCCGTAAATTAACACAACATTTTTACTACTTTCTATTGTCCGTCAGCCCGGCCATGCATGTCTGAATTTTCCTCGTCATTCAAAAAGAAAGGAGATGCCGCTTCAAGAACATGTATTTTTTCTTCTACAATCTTCCTCTCCCTAGTTGATCAGGCACTTACTCGATCAGGAGCTTATCCAATTTGGTCAGCCTAGCTACAAGGTGCCGGGAGACGGGAGACGGGAGGCGGGAGCACACTTTTGTGCAATCAAAACGAACTTTCACGTGGTTGGCACCGGTGCGTGATTAAGCGCGCTACCACTTCCGCAAAGTTGTTGCACCAACCGATAAAGTGAGCTCCCCACCATCAACGAAAACGAGACAAAACAAACCAAAGGGCTCCAAAAGAGGCACACGGCGCCATATTGTACAGCCCTCGAAAACCACCACATATCCGGCTCCGAATCTTCGTGGATTTGGCACCTAGTCGGCCGTGCAATAACATACTACCTCATCCGGTCATGTATGCATCATGACCCACGAGCAAAGCAATCACGGCACCATATGCACACCTAGTCGGCAGGCACGGGCCTGATGTCCTTGAGCACCCCCACTACCTGCTGCATCGTAGGCCTCTTCTGTGGCGACGGGGCTGTGCAGAGGAACCCTACCTGCAAGCACTCTGCCGCCTCCCGCTCCGTCTCCGACCCGGCCTCCTCTCCCCTTAGCCTGGCATCCACGATGTTCTCCCCTTTCTTGTTCCGTATCACGCCACGCGCCCATCCAACCGTCGTCTCGTCCCACTTGGCCTGCCCCGTCGCGAGCTCGAACACCAGCACACCAAAGCTGTACACGTCATTCTCCGGTGTCTCGTTGCCGCCGGTGTGGTGCATAAAATCGGAGATCCTGGGCTCCAGGTCATCGCCGAGAAGGATGTTCGCGGGTACTAGATGTCCGTGCACAATGGGCCGTCCTGACCCTGCCCATCCTTGGTGCAGGAACGCGAGCCCTCGCGCGATCCCGAGGATCATGCGGTGACGAGTAGGCCAGTCGCACATAGACTGGTTATCCTCCTTGGCGTCCAACATGTCGATGCTTGTTTCCAGAGCATCCATGCTACCAGTCGGAAGCTCGTGGAGCCAACGATGGAGGTCGCCCTTCTCCATGTACTCGTATAGCATGAGCTTCTCTTTTCCTGTAAACAGTGTAAGGTTTAGAATTAAGAATTTGGTGAAATTGAAATTTTATCCAACACATTTATCTAAATTCACAATTGACAACTCACTAGAACATTTGATTAATCAACATATTCCTTTTACCGGATGAAAAATGTGCAATTAGACTAGAAATTAGTTGTTGCCAATTTGAGATTCGTTTTGGCAAATGAAAATCACTAAAACAATGAATATCTATTGCATCCATTTAAAGGAAAACATTGTTGTCAAAATGAATTTGCAATTCATTGTTGTCAATTTACTCGTATATCATGATCTTCCATTTTCATATAAATGTGGCAACATTTAAACTTAATAATGCACAAATTTCAAATTTTATCCACATAATGATTAACATTCACAGCTGAAAATTCACTAATCCACGCAACAACAAAAAATCACTAGAACATCAAAATTTTGTTATAGTACATTCATGTTGAGCAAAATTTCAACTAGACTAGAAATTAGTTGTTGTTACTTTGCGACTCATGTTAAGCAACTGAGAAAACACTAGACCAATGATTATCTATTGCATTCGTTTTAAGCAAAATGAATTATAATTAGACTAGAAATTCGTTTATCTCAATTTGCGATTAGTACGTTTTATTTTTGTTATTTAGTGCAACATGTGCATTTTGTCTAAGCATATGATTTAAGAAGAAAACAAAATTACTCAGTAGAAATTTTTCCTCCAGTAACAGTAGCAAGCTGACCTGCAATGCAGTAGCCAAGGAGCGGAAGAATGTTGGGGTGCCTGAGCCGTGCAAGCTCCCGGAATCCAGCGGCCATCGCGGCGGGGTCGTCATCCTCCCCGAGCCCTGCCACAGCGCCCTCCACGACGCGCACGACCACGTCCAGGTCCCCAGGGAGCACGGCACGGTACGCGGCGCCGCTGCGGCCCCCGACATCGGCGAGCTGCGACTCGCGGCCGAACCCCGAGGTAGCCGTGGCCAGGTCCGCAAGTGTCAGATTCATCAGCGGGCGCTCGAGCACAACCACGGGCGCCGTGGCTGCCACCTTCACCGCCCCGACCGCGACCTCCTCCTCCGCCCATGAGAGCTTCTTCCCGTCCTTATCCTTCTTCCGACACGCGAAGCACCTTGACAGGACCAGGATCACCAGAGCGGCCAAGGCCACGGCCACCACCAAGCAGACAACGACAACGACGAGGAGAACCACACGCCTGTGTTTCTCTCCGCCACTGGTCGGCGATGTCGGCGCCGGCGCTGGCCCACTCTCGTCGACAAACAGAGACGCGTTGCCGGCTTGGAAAAAGGCAGAGCGGCCGAACTTCAGGACGGTGTGGGCGTCGACCGTGCCGGAGAAGCTGTTGTGCGAGATGTTCAAGAACTCGATGCCATCAAGCGGCGGAAAGTCGTCGGGGAACAACCCAGCCATCATGTTCCGGGACAGGTCAAGCCGCCGAATCCATGTGAGCCGCGGCAAGCCCTCTGGCACCGCGCCGATGATGTTCCCGGACAAGTCAAGATTTTCCAGGGCAACGAGCCTGTCCACGCCGTCGACGGAGGTGAAGCGGTTACCGGACACATTCAGCGTAGCCAGACGCGCACTCGGTTCGAACCGGAGCGCGCCGCCGAGCCGGTTGCCGGAGACATCGACGGCGCGGAGCGTGGGCGCACGCCAGAACGCGCTGTGGACATCGCCCTGGAGGGAGTTGCCGGACAGGTCGAGCGTGAGGAGGCTGGAGAGGTTGGCCAGCTCCTCCCACTGCAGGACGCCTGTGAGATTTCTCGACGGGAAGTGGAGCCTCCGCACCGGGTGGCATGCGGACCGGTGCGGCAGGGGGAAGTTGCCGACGTGCAGGAACGCCTTGCGGACAATTTCAGCGTCAGGGAGTAGGCGGGTGCAATTCAAAGAGTGGTTGAACACCGACGACGTCGCCGAGGCAGCGACTATTACGTGGAGAAGCAGCGAAAGGAAGGAGAGAACTTGGTGGTGGCGCGGCATCAGCGATGCCATGGGCGTCCCGCTTAGACAGTGTTTTCTTGCCTCTCCGTGGGGTTTAGTAGTTGAATGCACGGTGGGGAGTATGACAGCTTTAAAGCGATGATGAAGACTCGGCTCCCAGATTCAATGGCATTTTGTTTGCTCAAGATAAGAATTTAATCTCTATCTCTACTACTGATAAAATCAAACATTCTCTTTCTTAAATGCACTCTATAAAATGTACACGGATCTATTACCACCGTATGATTAGGCTCATGAAAGTCAATCCAACAGCTAGCGTTAGTCTAATCAGTGTCTTTTGTGCACTTAGTAAATTGGGTGAATATATGTGTATATTTACTTAATAAGAAATAAGTGTGAAATATTTGAAAAGTGTTCAAAGACTTTCAAGATGAAGTGGAGAATTATTGTAATAAGAAAATAAAGAATTTATGATTGATCATAAAGGAAAATATTTGAGTTACAAGTTTAGCATAACACCTAAGATTTGAGTAATTGTTCCATGGATTTGCATTTCCCGAAACATCATAGGAGTATGGAGTGTTCGAGATATGCAATAAAACCTTGTTTGACAGGGTGAGATCAAAGATGTCATTTATAAAACTGTCATTATATTTTAAAGATTAAATCTTTAGTGACTACCGCTTTTACACTAAAACAACACCATCATGATTTGTTGAAATGACACCATATAAGTTATGGTTTGGGATAAAACCCAAGTTATCCTTTCTTAAATTTTGGTATGTTAGGCATAAGTAAAATGTTTACAACCAAAGTTGGATGAACATGTCTTTGTATGTTATTTCGAATAAACCGCTGGGTATTCGTCCATAACACCAAAGGGAAAAGTGTTTGTCGCTTAGAACGTCAAATTTCTTGAGAAGGAATTTTTTCGTGAAAGATAAGTGAGAGGACAATAGAAATTTGATAAGGTTATTGAGCCTTACTTGTATGTGTTGAGTTGCACAACGCCGGAAAGTGTCCCGGGGCAGCGACAATGGTCATGGCTCACGTGCCTCAAAGGGTTGTGGTCACGGAGGTCTAAGTTCCTATTGAATCGAATAGGTCGGGTAAACAATAAAATACTAATATTCGAGAGTAAATCATTGTTGATTGACAATGATGAACCGACTATATGCAAAGAAGCGATGATTGGTTCTGACTCCGTCAAATGGCGAGAAATCAATTTTTTGAACTTGGAAGACCCTCTGAAAAGGTTGAAAGGGTATTTTACCCTCTACTATTTTTGGTTGACAATGACACTGTAGTTAGAGCGGACTAATGGTACTTCTAGTGTCTTACATAGGTTTTAGTCTGATGGTGTGATGGAAGGTCATCAGAGATCCCCCCATTTTGATAACGAAGCTTTGCGCTAGAGTTTTCCTTTTTATGTAACTTGAGTCCTGTTAGGAACTCGACACTATTAAGAGGGGTTCTGTCGATGAGCTTGTTGGGGATGATTTCCTAAGCCATATACACATCCCATACTCCTACTTGATCCATCACCAAAGAGAGAGGAGAAGAAAATCTGTCTATCAAGCCTTTTTTGCAAATATGGTGTACAGGCCGGTTGAACAGACTCATAGACCAGACCGGTCGGTGTCAGGACCGGAAATCCGAATCTGAACCATGTTTTCCGGTTTACTTACTCCGAGTCTAAATGAGGCTGGAGTTAGTAACCAAATTTGGTTGAAGTCCGGTTTTCCGGGCTGAGAACAGGACCGTCCGGTGTGTGGGCCGGTCCAACCGAACTTAAAACCAAATCTTGTGAAATGTCTTGAAACGGCTAGTTTTTCTTCTTGAGTATAAATATCCTTTCTTCCACCTTGATAAGGTTAGGCATTCAGTTCATATCCTTCTTGAAGCTCTCTCTCTCTCCATTGTTGAAACACAAAAGCTTGAGGATCTCCCATTCTACCAAACCAAATCCAAATCCCTTTGGTAGAAAGGAAGAGGAGGTCCGGATCTGCGTTTCCACCAAGCAAAAGTTCATCCCCCTTGAGTTCATCGAGTTACCTTGTTAATCTTGGGTTTGTGGGAAACCCTAAGCGGCTAGGGTCGCCCGGATGCATTCGGCTTGTGATTTGCTCCGTGGAAAGTTTGTTAGGGTTTGGAGACTGCCTTAAAGTCTACCACGAGTAAGTGAGATATTCCTTCGTGGGATAGGCTCGGAGAAGAAGGTGAGCCTTTTTGGCGCGTGAGGAATCCTTCGTGGAACCTCACACCTCTTCAACGTGACGTAGCCCCCTTCCCAAAGGTGGTGAACATGGGAATACATCTTCGTCTCCGTGTGCTTCGGTTATTCCTTAACCGATCTCTTACTTGTGTTGTTTACCTTGTGATAGCCTTCGAGCTTGAAGTATCTTGTATCATCATCTAGGTTGCCTCGCCTAGTTTGAATTTAGGCTCACTTATATTCCACAAAGCCTAAAACTTGCAAAAGATTTCAAAGAATTTTGTAAAAACATATTCACCCCCCTCTAGGTTAACCATCTTACACTTTCAATTGGTATCAGAGCCAAGGGCTCTTTTAAGGGCTTTACCACCTAAGAGAAAATATGGTTTTCTCCGATGATGAGGAGGAAAATACTTATTCGGTCAAGGAGCTTCGCGAAATCTTAGCCAAGGGTGCCCTTGAAAAGGCCAAGGCTGATTCCGATCTCCTTGTTCGACTGAGTTACCTAGAAGGACAACTTAAGGCTACTGGCGATGGGGATTTTCTTGGTAACCCATTGGTAGTACCTCAAGTAAGACCAATGGACAGCGGGAAGGAGAAGGATGCCGAGTCCGCTCATGACAGTGGCTCGTCAAAAACCTCCGCACCCCCTAATCAATTTCCTTATGTTTATCCTAAGCAAAAGAACATCATGCCTCACATTAATGGTTCGGGTCCCGCACCTCATTATTATGGAACTCATTTCTCTAATTGGAAAGCTTCTATGGAATCTCATCTTCGCAGCTGCAGCATTGAGCTTTGGGAGATCGTGTGCACCAATTTCCACCCACAAGATCCCAACAACCTCACTCTGGGAGAGTACTACGACCATCGACTAAATGCAACGGCTTGTGACAATATAAGGAGTGCCATCCACCGCACTCTCCATGATCAAGTCAGCGACATTCCCACCACAAAGGATCTTTGGGATAGGATTGTCATTCTCCAAGAGGGAACGTCTCCTATCCAAAATTCCAAGTATGAAGCTGCCAAGTCGGAGATGAACATGTTCATGAACCATGATGGTAAGACAATCGCAGAAGCATACAAGAGACTTTTTGCCCTCCGCATGAAGATTGGTGGTCTAGGGTGTGAGAAGTATGATGATGGGTTCAATTTGAATGATGAGCTCATCAAGTCCAAGATTGTCTCTATGATCGCGGTCACCGATAAGAAACTTGCCTTGAACTTGCAACTCCTTGATAGAGCTAATCAGTTCACTCACGATGATCTAGTCTCTTATCTTGTTGCCACGAATAACTTGGAGGATGAAGGACAAAAGATCAAGGAGATCAATCGTGCTATTGGGTCCTCCCACTCTCTAGAACTAAAGGCCAATCATGTGCAAGAAGATGTTGCAAGTGACAAAGAAATCGATGTTGATGGAGTTGATGATATGCTCTCTCAACTTGCTCTCTTCACCAAGAACATGAAGTTCCGAAGAAGGAGAAGTTCAATGGGATCAAGTGAGAATAAAAGGACGTGCTACAATTGTGATGAGTCAAGCCACTTTGCCGATAAATGTCCATATGAGAAGAGGCTTGACAAACCCAAGTATGAAGAGGGTGCCAAACCAAGATTGAAGCCCAACCCCATCAACAAAAGATACAAGAGGAACAATAGGCGTGATGACAAAGGCTTCCTAGGTCAAGAATACTTATCCGACAAGGAGGAAGAGGATGAAGAGAAGGTTGTTGGAGTGGCCGGTTTGGACTTCACCGAACCCGGGCCTCTCTTCACCTACGACTACGCCAAGGACCACATCGACGACTCTCCTACTCACAAGGTCGCCGACACTTGTCTCATGGCAAGAAGCTCCAAGGTATTCTCCTCTCCTCCATCTCTATCTAGAGTCTTGGATGATCTTGTGAGTAACCATGATAGTGATAGTGATGAATTTAGTGAAGAATATATAAAAGAAATGTATGCTATCATGAAGTCTCTTCCTTGCATTGCTTGTGCTAGAGTCAAGCAATTAATGGAACTTGTCAACTCACGTGACGAGACCATTGATAGCTTGGAATCTCATATTGATGATGAGAAACGAAGATTCAATCTTCTTGAGCAAGAGATATCTGAGGAAAAGAATACCACTTCATTTCTTAAACAACAAATTGAAATCCTTGAACTTGATAAAGCAAAAGACATGGACACTATTGATAGGGATAACTCTTTGTCCCAAGAGCTTGATGCCTCAAAGAAAGAGCTGGAGGTTGCTCATTCTTCTCTTACCAAGGACCTTGAGCACCTTGAAAAGGCTAGTTTGTGTTGGAGATATGCCCAAGAGGCAATAATAAAGTGGTTATTATCATATCTTCATACTTATGATAAATGTTTACATACCATGCTATAATTGTATTAACCAGAAACATTAATACTTGTGTGATTTGTAAACATAAAAGAGTCCCTAGTAAAGCCTCGTGTTAAACTAGCTTGTTGGTTAATATATGATCATGGTTTCCTGATCATGAACATAGAGATGTTATTAACAACATGGTCATATCATTAGGAGAATGATGTGATGGACATACTCCTATAGTTAAGCGTAGCATAAAGATCAAGTCATTTAATATAGTTCATTTGCTATAAGCTTTCTGATACATAGTAACCTAATTCCTTCGACCATGTGATCATGTTAATCACCATCACTGGAAGGATGCTTTGATGACATCAAACACCACACCGTAACTGGGTGGCTATAAAGGTGGCATTGAGTGTTCGGAAAGTATGGGTTGAGGCTCATGGATCAAGAGTGGGATTTGTCCATCCATATGACGGATAGATATACTCTGGGCCCTCTCGGTGGAATGTCATACAATTAGCTTGCAAGCATGTGACTGGCTCACAAGGGATCACATATCACGGGAACGAGAAAAGAGTACTTATCGGTAACGAGGTTGAACTAGGTATGCAGAGATACCGACAATCAAAACCTCGAATAAGTAAACTATCGTGAGACAAAGGGAAATTGGTATCGTATGTAAGTGGTTCATTCGATCGCAAAGTAATCGTAGAAATATGTGGGAGCCATATGAATTTTTTCCAGATTCCTCTATTGTTTATTGATCGGAGAAGTGTCTCGGTCATGTCCGCATAATTCACGAACCGTAGGGAGACACACTTAAGGATTCGATGTTGTTGAGTAGTTATGGAATGATGAGTAAGAGACCGAATGTTGTTTGGATTCTCGGATGGGATCTGGGATATCACGAGGAGATACGGAATGGTCCGGAGAATAAGATTCATATAAGGAAAGTCCTGTTTCGGAGTTCGGAAATGATTCCGGTGTTTTCACCAGGAATGTTCTAGAAGGGTCTGGAAGGTTCGGCACTCCGGAGGGGAAGGGTACATGAATGTGTCATGACAATGTGGAATGGCTGCATCATGTACTATGTCACTTGGCTGGTAAAAATAAAGGGAGAAATCAAATCCTAGTTTGAAAGTCAAACGCCAATTTGAAAAGTCAAACGGCATGTTTGCTTGGTGGAGGGAGAGTAGGAAACCTACTTGGGGAGGAAGTCCCACTCCCTCCACCCGCCGGCCAAGGAGGAGGAGTTGGAGGACTCCCTCCTCCTAGCCGCCTCCCTCCCACCTATAAAAGAAGGGGTAGGGCGCCCCTACCCTCACACACCTAAACCCTAGCCTCTAAGTCGCCGACCACCTCCAAGCCGCCGCCTAGGGCCTCCTCTAAACTCAGCGAGTTAGGGTTTCTCCAAACCCTAGCCGCCGACCAAGCCCTCCCCTTGGTGCCCTCTAAACCGTAGATCGCCAAGGCCTCTCTCATACTCCACCATACTCGCTCCGGCTTAAGGCGAAGCCCTGCGAGATCTCCCCTCTACTTCTGTACCACGCCGTCGTGCTGCCGGAATCACGAGGAGAGTGCTACAACCTCCGCTGCCTGCTGGAACAAGGGAGAGGAAGGTCTTCATCGAGTACCAAACGTGTGACCATTGCAAGCTGCCGGAACGCAGCGCCGGAAGGATCGTCTACGCGATCTTGAGATCGGAAGTGTACGACTACATCATCCACGAGAATCTGCTCTCGTTAACCGCTTTGGATCTTCGAGGGTTAGTATTCTATCAACTCGTTGCTACAATCTAGTAGATAGATCTTGACTTGATCATAGATTAGATCTTGATTGTGTGTTCATGCGGTAGAATTTTTTTGTTTTCCATGCTACGAACCCCTACAGTGGTCTCAGAGCCGTGTCTATATGTAGATCTGTTGCACGAGTAGAACACAATGATCATTGTGGGCGTTGATGCTTTTGTTGTCGATTGCTTCTTGTGTACTTTGCATCTTGAGGGATGGTGGGATGAAGCGGCCCGGGCTAACCTTACATGACATCGTTCATGAGACTTGCTCCACGCTTGACAGGCAACTTGCATTACATAAGTGGCTTTGCGGGTGTCTGTTTCTCCCAACATAGTTAAGATTCAATTTACAACGGGTGATTGACAATACTAGTATCAATGTTGTGGTTCTTGTTCGTAAGTTAGAACGGCACTTATTGATAGCCCCAAACCACGTAAAACATGCAAATAAAATTAGAGGCGTCTATTTTTTGTTTTGCAGGGGTGTGCTGTGATGTGATATGGCCATGATTGCGATTATATATGATGTATGCAATGTTCCTTATTGTAAGTTGGCAACCGGCAGGAGCCATATGGTTGTTTCCATTATGTCCTGCATGTCTATTATCCAAAGTAGTTGTAATAGTTGATGCTGGTGGAAGACAACCATGAAGCGGCGCCATTGACCTTGACGCCACACCGGTGATGATGGAGATCATGTTCGTGCTTGAAGATGGAGATCGGAAGCACAAGATGAAAGGCCATATCATATCACATATTATGAATTGCATGTGATGTTAATCCTTTTATGCGTCTTGTATTTATTAGTTCACAACGATAGCATTATAAGATGATCCCTCAAGCACACAATTTCAAGTTTTAAAGTGTTCATCCTTAGTAAGCACCGTTGCTAAAGCTCGTTGTTTTGAATCACCACGTGATGATCGGGTGTGTTAGATTCTGCGAGTGTATACAACATGAGCAAGCCATATTTGCTCATGTGGAAGCTAAGGTTTGATCTTGACGAGCCTAGCATGTACAGACATGGTCTCAGAACACGGATCACCGAAAGGTAAAGCATGAGTCATATAGTAGATATGATGAACATGTTGATTGTTCGCCATTGAAGCTACATCAACTCTCGTGATGATCGGTTTTGATGTGGTGGATTTGGTTCGTGTGATCACTAAAACAATGTGAGGGATATTGTATTGAGTGGGAGTTAAACAGCAATATGATTAAAAGTTGAACACTATTTATCATAAATTAAATCAAAGTGAATTTGCATAGTTGTTGTAGTCATTGGCATCCGTTTAACACATTGCGCTTAGTTTTAATTGAGATGATAGAACTATAGAATTCTGGTTAGTTACTTTACGAACTGGTATCGTATTGTTTTGAAGTGTTAATCTAAAGTTTAAAAGTCCCATTGCAAACTTTCAGTAAGTTCCGGTTACTCCATGAAGTTTAATATTTGGTATTAAATCAAGAGTAACAATTCCAGTGTTAGTATATAAGTATCATGTTTATGTCCATGATTCTTGATATTCAAAGGATTGTCTTAATATCAAGGTTATCTAGGATCTGAAAGAGTTGTTTCAGAAACATGATGTGTGGAAGATATTGTGATATCTGAAACGAAGTTTTGGTTGCAAGATGATAGAGTATAATATGGAAAAAGTCATGTTTTCATATTTGATGAGAATTTGCAAAAGGTTGGAGACACTAGTTTTCCTAATCCTCCAAAAGGTTTTGGAAAGCAACATTATACTCGCGATTCATCGTTATAAGCTAAAAGTAGCTTGATCATGGATAATTCCATGATAAGGGTGAATATTTGATGTAGGTAAAATGTTTACTACACCAAGAGATTACTAAAGAAAGGAGTTTGAAAGAACACCAAACATTTGATGATGGTGATCTACTTCAAAGTGCAAGTCCAAAGACATTGGTATTTAACTATACATGCTTTGGACTATGTCTCATGTATATGGCTCCACTATTGATGTTGATAGATTCTTTCAAACAGAAAAGGAAATACTGAAAGAGAATCTCATAAATATATGGCAGAAAAGAAAAGACTAGAATTGTTCAGCTTAAGTATATAGATGATATACATGTTATGGATATATTCTTTGCTTATTAAACAATGTGGTTCTTAAGTATTTGATACTGAATTTGTTGGTGTGAATCGTCATACGAAACAACACAATTCATAAACTATAATGGCCTAAGTAACTAGCAAAAGAATATGTGATGATGTTCATTGAGAACAAATAAAGGGTTATTGTGCTGCTTGTTAAATATTAAAGCTTGCCTTCAAGATTTGTTTTATAAGGTATTATGAGAACGAAAGGGTTGTTCAAATAATTGCCGTAATCCATAAAAGATGGATGATTTACAAATCTCGTTGGAGAAATCACATCCATAAAACTAGTGCTAAAATGTCGAAAGACAAATTGATTGAAAGATCACTTAGGAAGTGACATCGCCGTTTAAATTATAATGGAAAGAAAACATGAAGAAACTCCATGTGGATGGAATTTTGGAGTCTTTTTGATTTTTGATTTTTGATCAAATGACGCTTGTGAAACTTTCCTAGAGATAATTAAAACTTCGTTCATAAACCAAAAGGGAACGAATGACAAGCTTATTGGAACTTGTACATATTGTTGTATGAATTCCATTATGTGTAGTCAAGAGCGATGGATTTCAACTTCATAGGCTTTCTCCGAAAATTTGAGTGAATATATGAATATTTACTTAATAAGGATGAAGTATGAAACATTTGAAAAGTTCAAAGATTTTCAAGATGAAGTGCAAAATCATTGTAACAAGAATATAAATAGTTTATGATAAGATCATAAAGGAAGATATTTGAATTACAAGTTTATCATAATACCTAAAATTTAAGGAATCATTCCGTGGATTTGCATTTCCCGAAACACCATAAGAGTATGGAGTGTTCGAGATATGTAATTAAACCTTGTTTGACATGGTAAGATCAAAGGTGAAATTCATAAAACTGCCATTATATTTTAAAGATTAAAAGCTTTAGAGACTACCGTTTTTCCACTGAAAAGAGCTCCATCATAATCCGTTGAAATGACACCATATAAAGTTATGGTTTGGGATAAAACCCAAGTTGTCCTTTCTTAAACATTGATATGCTATGCATAAGAAAGATGTTTGCAACCAAAGTCGGATGAACCTGTCTTTGTATGTTATTTCAAATAACTGTTAAGTATTCCTCCATAACATCAGAGACAAAAATGTTTGTCGCTTAGAACGTCAAGTTTCTTTGAGAACAAATTTTTCATGAAAAGTTAAGTGGGAGGACAATAGAACTTTGATAAGGTTAAAAGAACCTTAGCTATATGTGCAAAGTTGCGCAGCACCGAAAAGTGTTCCGAAGGCAGCAACAATGCTCATGGCTCACGTGCCTCAAAAGTTGTGGTTACGGAGGTCAAAGTTTCTATTGAACCAAGTAGGTCGGGTAAACAATCAAATACCAAGATTTGAGGGTTGAATCATTATTTGAAAATAATGAACGGACTACATGCAAAGAAGCGATGATGGGCCCTGACTCCATAAAATGGCCTGAAGCCATAAAATCCGTGATAGTTCCATACACGAGAAATCAAGTTTTGAACTTGAAGGACCCTCGAGAAAGGTGTAAGACCTTACAGTTGTGTTTGGATCTATACAATAGACATGGATGTTTCACATCTATGAAATAGTCGACATGTTGGGAAAGAGTTCACAACAATGTTCAAAGATTGACCATGACAAGATTTGATATTTCATAGCAATATTTAGTCTTGACGGATTAATGTAGCAACCACTACATATAATTTTGTTATGTGGTAGTTGAATAAACAAAACAAGTTATTCTAATAGAATTGTTACCTAGGACATGTACATAACGCAGTCCATAGGGTTTTGTTAATTCAAAGGATGCTAAAAGAATATGCAAACTTCAATGGTTGAAGTAAGCATCGCGGAGTTGGAATCTTCACTATGATGAAACTGTTAAAGGAGTTTAAATTCGTCGGAGACGATGAAGATGCTTGCATTTGCAAGAAATTAAGTGGGAGCGCTAAGACATGTTTATAATACATTATGTGGAAGACATATTGTTGATTGGAAATGATGTATCTTTTATTAACACATATTAAGAATTTCATCCTGATGAAATACTTAGGCAAAACCCAAATATTTGGCATCAATAAACGCTAATATGGTTGTGCCGAGAGTACATAGATGATGTATTGAATGAGTTTAATATAGAAACTACAAGAAAGGTTCTTGTCGCATAGAAAGGATTGAATGAGTTCAATATTGATGATATATTCAAGTGTATTGACACTTGGTAAGTGAAACAAAGATTCAAGTATAGATTGATACTTGATGTATGAAATCACAAAGAGTATTTATATCAATCATACTGTGATATGTACAAATCCAGATATGTCCTATGCTCTAAATATTATGAGCATATACCAGAATGATATATAAGATGATCATTGGACGATAGTAAGGATATTCTTATGATCTTTTGGAAGAACTAAGAGTATATTATTTTTGTAGAAGTGATAAATAGATGGTTAGTTCATTGTAAAAATACTACATTGATACTAGTTTTGTCACAAAGTACAAATTAAGTTTATCTTAATCTGAACTAAGGGTGGCACAATGTAATGGAAAGTAAGTTCCATAATGGATTTGGATGAGTTCCAAAGTTAAGACAATGTGACAGATACTAGAACAAAAGGCTGAGTATATGACTGCTATTATAGCAGCTAAAGAGGGCATTTGTGTCAAGTAGTTTGTTATCAAACTAGGTGTAGTGCACAACGGGATAATACTATGAAGATATATTGTACGCAAATATTATCAACATGTTTTAACCCCAAAGAACTAAAGGTCTCACCAAAGGACCAAATTTATACAAAGCCATCTCATTAGAGAATGAGTGATGCGTAGAGATGCAAAGACATGCAATTACACACGGACCTGGAAGTGTTAGAACCGGAGATCAGTTGACCACTAGAAATCCTGTACATACGACACCAGAAAGCCATAGGTGTTGAATACACAAAGGTTTGAAACTAGATTATTGACTCTAGTGCAAGTGGGAGACTGTTGGAGATATGCCCAAGAGGCAATAATAAAGTGGTTATTATCATATCTTCATACTTATGATAAATGTTTACATACCATGCTATAATTGTATTAATCGGAAACATTAATACTTGTGTAATTTGTAAACATAAAAGAGTCCCTAGTAAAGCCTCTTGTTAAACTAGCTTGTTGGTTAATATATGATCATGGTTTCCTGATCATGAACATAGAGATGTTATTAACAACAGGGTCATATCATTAGGAGAATGATGTGATGGACATACTCCTATAGTTAAGCGTAGCATAAATATCAAGTCATTTAATATAGTTCATTTGCTATAAGCTTTCTGATACATAGTAACCTAATTCCTTCGACCATGAGATCATGTTAATCACCATCACCGGAAGGATGCTTTGATGACATCAAACACCACACCGTAACTGGGTGGCAATAAAGGTGGCACTGAGTGTTCGGAAAGTATGGGTTGAGGCTCATGGATCAAGAGTGGGATTTGTCCATCCATATGATGGATAGATATACTCTGGGCCCTCTCGGTGGAATGTCATCCAATTAGCTTGCAAGCATGTGACTGGCTCACAAGGGATCACATATCACGGGAACGAGAAAAGATTACTTATCGGTAACGAGGTTGAACTAGGTATGCAGAGATACCGACGATCAAAACCTTGGATAAGTAAACTATCGTGAGACAAAGGGAAATTGGTATCGTATGTAAGTGTTTCATTCGATCGCAAAGTAATCATAGAAATATGTGGGAGCCATATGAATTTCTAGATTCCTCTATTGGTTATTGATCGGAGAAGTGTCTCGGTCATGTCCGCATAATTCACGAACCGTAGGGAGACACACTTAATGATTCGATGTTGTTGAGTAGTTATGGAATGATGAGTAAGAGACCGAATGTTGTTTGGATTCTCGGATGGGATCTGGGATATCAAGAGGAGATCCGGAATGGTACGGAGAATAAGATTCATATAAGGAAAGTCCTGTTTCGGAGTTCGGGAATGATTCCGGTGTTTTCACCATGAATGTTCTAGAAGGGTCTGAAAGGTCCGGCACTCCGGACGGGAAGGGTACATGAATGTGTAATGACAATGTGGAATGATTGCATCATGTACTAGGTCACTTGGCTGGGCAAAATAAAGGGAGAAATCAAATCCTAGTTTGAAAGTCAAACGCCAATTTGAAAAGTCAAACGACAAGTTTGCTTGGTGGAGGGAGAGTAGGAAACCTACTTGGGGAGGAAGTCCCACTCCCTCCACCCGCCGACCAAAGAGGAGGAGTTGGAGGAGGACTCCCTCCTCCTAGCCGCCTCCCTCCCACCTATAAAAGAAGGGGTAGGACGCCCCCTACCCTCACACACCTAAACCCTAGCCTCTAAGTCGCCGGCCACTTCCAAGCCGCCGCCTAGGGCCTCCTCTAAACTCGGCGAGTTAGGGTTTCTCCAAACCCTAGACGCCAACCAAGCCCTCCCCTTGGTGCCCTCTAAACCGTAGATCACCAAGGCCTCTCTCATACTCCACCATACTCGCTCCGGCTTAAGGCGAAGCCCTGCGAGATCTCCCCTCTACTTTTGGTACCACGCCGTCATGCTGCCAGAATCGTGAGGAGAGTGCTACAACCTCCGCTGCCTGCTGGAACAAGGGAGAGGAAGGTCTTCATCGAGTAACGAACGTGTGACCGACTACGGAAGTGTTGCCGGAACGCAACGCCGGAAGGATCGTCTACGCGATCTTGAGATCGAAAGTGTACGACTACATCATCCACGAGAATCTGCTCTCGTTAACCGCTTTGGATCTTTGAGGGTTAGTATTCTATCAACTCGTTGCTACAATCTAGTAGATAGATCTTGGCTTGATCATAGATTAGATCTTGATTGTGTGTTCATGCGGTAGAATTTTTTTGTTTTCCATGCTACAAACCCCTACAGTTTGCTTGTCAAGTGTGAGATCATAAAACTTGGAGAGAACCATGACCAACTTCGAGTGACCTATGATAAGGATCTTGGTACACTAAAGGATCCAATTATTGTTGAGAATGATTCTTGTTCCTCTAACTCTAACTTTGATCAAACTCTCCTCATTGAGGAAAATAAGAAGTTTAAAGAGAAAATTGAGAAAGAGCGTCGTGCACCTACTTCTAAGGGAAAGATTCAAGATGAGATTCTATCCCGTCAAAAGACGAGGGTTTCCAAGGAAGGTGTCAGTTTTGATCCAAAGAACAACAGGAATAATTCCATTCCACCAAAGAAGATAACCTTTGTAAAAGAAGGTGACAAGGTGGTTGACCAAGTCAAAAGGAATGTTATGAATGGGGAGCCATGAGGGGCAATCCCAATCATAAATATGCGGGAAAATCTAATACATCCTATGTGCTATGTAAGAGAACTCAAGGAGATGTATATGCCAAATATGTTGGCCCTCGCAATGGTTATGTTTTATAGGTGGTACTCAATTTGGGTACTAAATGATCTTGTTGCTAATGCTAAAGGACCCATTACTCAATGGGTTCCTAAATAAAAGAATTGATTTTGTAGGGTTATGCCTCCGGTGGATCAAAATGGGTGTTTGATAGTGGATGCAACAATCATATGACTGGAGGTAGAAGTGGGCTTGACCAATTCATTCACGATGTCAACTCAACGGCAAGCATCACTTTTTGTGATAAATCAAAAGGAAAGGTACTTGGTTATGGCAAGTTGGTGGTCTCCAAGGCCTTGTCCCTAGAGACCGTCTTGATTTTTTAGAACCTTGGCTACAACTTACTTTCAATTAAACATCTTGCGGATGCCGGTTACGATTCCTATTTATCTAAAACATTTGTGAAAGTCTTTAGGAGTGATGATCTTAGTTTGGTCCTTGTTGGACATGTGGAAGACGACCTTTACATGGTCGACCTCTTGGAAGAGAGCCAATCTCTTCCTACATGTATAATGGCCAAGGCTTACAAGGTATGTCTTTGGCATCGTTGCCTTGGCCATGTCAACATGAGAAATCTCAATCAACTCCTAAAGGGTGAGCATATTGTTGTACTAACCGGTGTATACTTTGATAAAGATCGTGTGTGTAGTTCTTGTATTTCAGGAAAGCAAATTGGGAAGCATCATCCTTCCGTATCTAAGGTGGCCACGTCAAGACTCTTGGAGCTTCTTCACCTGGATCTCTTCGGGCCATCAATTTATGATTCTCTTGGTGGAAGGAAGTATGGTCTTGTCATTGTTGATGATTACTTAAGGTATACTTGGGTCTTTCTCCTCAAGTCAAAGGATGAGACCTACAAGGAGTTCATGATCTTTGCCAAGCAATCTCAACGCACTCATGAAGTGGAGATCAATACCATTAGAACCGACAATGGCACCGAGTTCAAGAAATACACCATGCAAGAGTTTGTTGAAGATGAGGGGATCAAGCATGAGTTCTCAGCTCCCTATACCCCTCAACAAAATGGTGTTGTTGAAAGGAAGAACCTAACAATTATTGAGATGGCAAGAACAATGTTGAGTGAATTCAAGTCACCCCACAACTTTTGGGGAGAAGCCATTGCTACCGCGGTTCACTACACGAACTGGCTCTTCCTCTGAGCTCCCTTTGACATGACTCCGTACGAGATTCTCACAAATAAGAAGCCCAACATCAACTAATTCCCTATCTTTGGGTGCAAGTGCCTCATCAAGAACAAGAAAGAAAAGCTCGGTAAATTCGAATCTATAACTATAGAAGGTATCTTTGTTGGTTATGCGAAAAACTCTCATGCCTATAGATACTACAAAAAAGCCAATGGTTGTGTGGAAGTATCTTGTGACGTGGAGTTTTTGGAGAATAATGGCTCCCAAGAGGAGCAAGTTGTTTCACGTGATGCAGGTGATGGAGATTCTTCTCAAGTCATCAAGTTGATGGGAATTGGGCATATTTCCCACCGAGTCTCACATTCATGTTCAACAAGATGACGGGGGATAATCAAGCTTAACTCATGAAGATCCAAGATCTACCCAAGTTGAGCCATCAAATGCACCACAAGATCAACATCCCATGCTAACCGAAGAACAAGAACCAAGCCATCAACCCGTTGAGAAATACCAAGTAGAAGATCAAACTCCTCCATCCCAAGGCCAAGCTCAAGATGGTGTCAATGATCAAGGTCCCTCAAAAGATGAATTTGTTGATCACGAAGGAACAATTCGGAAGATCAAGGCCGCCTCCATTTCAAGTGGACTACAAGTCAATAATATCCTTGGAAGCATATCAAGAGGGATCGAAACTCGTGCCAAGAAGAAGAACCTCACAACCTTTTGTGGGCATCATGCATTTGTGTCCAACTTTTATCCTCTCAAGGTTCATGAGGCTTTGGAGGATCCGGATTGGATCATTGACACGCAAGAAGAACTCGAGTGCTTCACCCTCAATGAAGTTTGGTATCTAGTGGAGAGGCCTAAAGATCATTGCATCAATGTCATTGGGACCAAGTGGGTGTTCAAGAACAAGCAAGATGAAACCGAACCGTCACAAGAAACAAAGCAAGGTTACTGGCGCAAGGGTATGCCCAAATAGAGGGTATTTAATATGAGGACACCTTTGCGCCTGTTGCTCGTCTTGAAGCTATTCATCTCTTGCTTGCTTATGCATCTTTTCATAACTTCAAGATTTATCAAATGGATGTGAAAAGTGCATTTCTTAATAGTCCCTTTAAAGCGGTTGCATATGTGGCTCAACCCCCGGGTTTCGAAAACACAAGCTATCCCAACCATGTGTATCTACTCCATAAGGCTCTCTACGGACTAAAGCGAGCTCCTCATGCTTGGTATGAGCACCTTAGGGATTTCCTACTCATGGATGGGTTTAGCGTAGGTAAGGTCGATTCCACCCTTTTTACCAAATGGGTTAAATTGGGTGGCTTATTCATTGTTCAAATTTATGTTCATGATATTATATTTGGTGGAGCTAACGAATCTCACAACAAAGCCTTTGGCGAGTTAATGACTATGAAATTTAGGATGTCCATGATGGGGGAGTTGAAGTTATTTCTAGGCTTCATTATAAAGCAACTTCCTCACGGCACTTTCATCTCCCAAGAGAAGTATATTAAGTACATGCTCAATAAGTTCGAGATGTCCAAGGCTAATCCCATGAAGACACCCATGGCACTAAATGGGCAACTTGGTCTTGGAGTTGGTGAGAAGGACGTGGATCAAAAGGTATATCGCTCTATGATTGGTTCCTTGCTCTACCTTTGTGCTTCTCGGCCGGATATCATGTTAAGTGTTGGAATGTGTGCTCGTTTTCAATCCGCTCCCAAGTGATGGCGGTCAAACGTATTTTTAGGTACCTTGTTCTCACTCCTACTCTCGGGCTTTAGTATCCAAAGGGGCCAACCTTTGAGCTTGTTGGCTATTCGGATGCCGATTGGACAGGTGATAAGGTTGACCGGAAATCAACCTCTGGGGCTTGCCAATTCATTGGCCGGTCGTTGGTGAGTTGGTCTTCCAAGAAAAAAAATCCATATCCCTATCCACCACCGAATACATATCCGTGGCATCTTGTTGTGCTCAATTGTTATGGATGAGGAAAACCTTGAAAGACTATGGTGTGTCTCTTGGTATGGTGCCTCTTCTATGTTACAATGAAAGCACAATAAAGATCGCCAATAACCCCGTCCAACATTGCCACACCAAACATATTGACATTCGCCACCACTTCCTACGTGACCATGTTGCAAATGGTCACATCAATCTCACTCATGTGGGTACGATGTTCCAATTTTCCGATATCTTTATGAAACCTTTGGATGAAGCCCGGTTTTTCATGTTGAGGTGAGAACTCGGCATCCTAGATTCTCAAAACTTGGATTGATTTACTTCTTACACTATATTCTTGCTCTTAACGTGCTATGTAGCCTAGTCGCGCAACACATGTAGGGATATCCATCTTACCATGTCATTGGTTGGATGCACACCTATGTGTGCAACATAAATTGATCTCGTGTCATGATATGGGTCCATGCATCTATCTTTGAGGCGCCATGACACATGTTCTTAAACATAGGGGGAGAAATTCCCCACCAACCTTTAGCCTCCTATGCATCTCAATGTTTTCCTTCTTGAGGCTTTCTGAGTTCATGTTGCATTACTTTTTGACTCTTGATATCCTCGAATCATGCCTATTGTTGTTATTTGTGTGGGTGAAATTGGTTCTTTCCAATAGGCATGCCTAGATCACCTGTTTCCTCTATCCTTTTGGAGTATACTATCTTCCTCTACATGCACATGCCATCCTCGAAAAATTTTCCGAATTTTTTTTCTGGATATTCGGTTTTTGGCCCGGTTGAACCGGCCCTCAGACCAGGTGGTCTGGTGCTAGAGCCGAAAAACCGAACCTGACATGGATGATCCGGTTCAACTATACTGAGTCTATCCAAACCTCAGGATAGTACCGCAATCCGGTTGAGCTTCGGTTTTCCGATCTGTAGACCTGGTCGTCCGGTTTGGATCTCGGTTGAACCGAACTTAAAACTGAGTTTCAGATCTTTTTACACCTTCCTGGCCCTCCCCTCTCCCTCCACCAGTTACCCTTCACTTCCCCCGACCCCTATCTCCTCCATTATCGCCCCACCCACCCTCCCCTCCTCTCCTAGGGTGATTCCACCCCTAGGATCCATAGATCGGGCCACCATTTCATGTAGAAGGACCTTTGGTGGCTTTCCACCAAATGAATTTCTTCATCTCGCGGTGGTTTGTGAAATTTTTGGTGTTCTTCTTCCTCAAAGGCTCTTTGGTGCTTTCCTCTAAGGGAAGCCATGTCCTTGGGTAATTCCTTTGCTCTCCCCCTCTTGTGCTTCTCAAATCCCTATGTTTTGCTATAAATTTTGTTGGATTTGACAAGTTAGGGGTCCAACTTGTTCTTGTATGCCACCCACGTCCAACCATGGCCTACACTTTCTTCTAAACCTGTATTTGCGCAAGTACTTGAGTCATTGGTAAAAATTTCTACATTGCATAGATGGACATTCTGGATCTCGGTTTGGAATCCGGTTGCACCGGCTATACAACCGGACCTTTCGGTCTGAGTCCGGTTTTCCGTCTCTGCCACCGGACCGTCCGGTTTTCCTTTTGGTCCAACCGGCCCTGGCACCAAAACATCCGGTTCTAGAACCGGTTCATCCGGCCCTGGCACCGGACCTCTCTGCAATGTCACCTGTTTTACCATGCACTTGCCCAAATCCAAGTTTTTCTCCGTTCTTTTCCCCTATGGCATGTGTACTTATATCTATGCTCCCCAACCCTCTGTATTTTTCATAGGTGTAGATGATGACTCTGCGAGTGATGAGTATGTGTCTGAGGAGTCTAGTAGGGGCAAGCGGGCTCATCGAGCCAATCAGTCTGTGCAGTGTGCGCCTAAGGGTAGCACTCGTCCTGGTCGCATCAAACTCAAGGCTAACAGGGGTAAGCAACTTGATTCTCAGGCCGAGGCTGAAGATGTGCCTTGTCGAAATCTGAAGCGTATGGAGATTTGTTAGTACCGGGATCTTCACAAGTCTTTCTCCGTTCTTTTCCCCTATGGCAAGTTGAATTTGACAAGATTTGATATTTCATACCGATATTTGGTCTGGACGGATTAATATAGCAACCACTACATATAATTTTGGTATATGGTAGTTGAAAAAACAAAACAAAGTTCTTCTAATAGATTGGTTACCTAGGACGTGTACATGAGACGATCCAAAGGGTTTTGTTATTTCAAAGGATGCTAAAAGCGCATGGAAATTTCAAAGGTTGATGTAAGCATAGGGGTGGGTATCGAGCCAGCTCGACTCAACTCGATTCAACTCATAAATACTCGTTAGTTAACGAGCTTTCTCGACTCAACTCGTTAACATACCGATCTTACAACCTCAGCTTGGCTCGACTCGATAAATAATCGAGTTGGCTCGATAAGCTTGATAAGATCATGAAGAAACCTAACAATGCAATAAATTCATCATGAAGTAAGAATACAAGAAGGATAATTCACCATTTATGCCTCTTAGTGTATACTATGACGACTTTAACATGACTACTCATATTTATTTGGTATATTAGTATTTATTTTTATTTTGTGCTCACTAATCTATGATTTAGCATACAAGTGTAAGTATATTAACGAATTTACCGAGTACTTGCAGCTCGACTCACTAAACTCGTTCTCTTAACAAGCTAAAAATGCTAACTCATCTCAACTCATTTGTGTCCGAGTTCAAGTCGAGTCGAGCCAAGTTTTCGAGTACTCGTTAAACTCATGAGCTTAGAGTTTTATTTCCACCCCTATGTAAGCATCGTGGAGTTGGAATCTTCACCGTGATGAAACTGTTAAAAGAGTTTTATTTCATCGGAGATGATGAAGATGCTTGCATTTGCAATAAAT
Organism: Avena longiglumis; assembly: GCA_030063025.1. Lineage (NCBI taxonomy): Eukaryota > Viridiplantae > Streptophyta > Magnoliopsida > Poales > Poaceae > Avena > Avena longiglumis. The sequence continues at coordinate 173,896,541 of CP125978.1, forward strand.
TAAGTGGGAGCGCTAAGACATATTTGTAATACATTATGTGAAAGACATATTGTTGATTGGAAATGATGTATCTTTTATTAACACAAGTTAAGAATTTCATTTCGATGAAAGACTTAGGCAAATCCCGAATATTGAGTATAAATGTCTATATGGATAGATTGCGATGCTAATATGGTTGTGCCAAATGTACATAGATGAGATACTGAATGAATTCAATATGGAAACGATAAGAAAGGTACTTCTCGCACAGGAAGGATTGAATCAAGATTCAAGTGTATTGACACTTGGTAAGTGAAACGAGATTCAAGTGTTTCAACACTTGATGAGTGAAATCACAAGGATATTTGATCAATCATACTGTGATATGTACACATCCAGATTTGTCCTATGTTCTAAATGTGATGAGCATATACCAGAATGATTCATAAGATAATCATTGGACGATAATAATGATATTCTTATGATCTTTGGAAGAACTAAGAATATGTTATTTATGTAGAGGTGATAAATAAGCAGATAGTTCATTGTAAAGTGTTACATTGACACTAGTTTTATCACAAGATACAAATTAAGTTTATCTCAATTTAAACTATAGGTGGCACAATGTAATGGAAAGGAAGTTCCATAACAGATTTAGATGAGTTCCAAAGTTAAAACATTATGACAAATACTACAACAAAAGACTAAGTATATGACTGCTATTGTAGACACAAAAGAGGGTATTTGTGTCAAGTAGTTTGTTATCAAAATAGGTGTGATTTACAGCGGGCTAGTACTATGAAGATATATTGTACGACAATTGTATCGACATATTTTAACCCGAAGGAACTAAAGGTCTCACCAAAGGACCAAATTTATAGAATTCCATCTCATTGGAAAATGAGTGATACATACAGACACAAAGGCATGCAAATACACACGGACCTGGAAGTGTCAGATCTGAAGATTATGTTTACCACTAGAAATCGTGTATATACAACACCATAAATCCATAGGTGTTGAATGCACAAGTTTTTCCAAAACTAGATTATTGACTCTAGTGCAAGTGGGAGACTGTTGGAGATATGGCCAAGAGGAAATAATAAAGTGGTTATTATTATATCTTTGTGTTTATGATAAATGTTTACATCCCATGCTATAATTGTATTAATTGAAAACATTAATACTTGTGTGTTTTGTAAACATAAAAGAGTCCCTAGTAAGAATCTTGTTAAGATAGCTTGTTGATTAATAGATGATCATGGTTTCATGATCATGGACATTGGATTTTATTAATAGCAAGGTCATATTATTAGGAGAATGATATAATGGACACACACCCATAGTAAGCATAGCATAAGATCAAGTTATTAAGTTCGTTTTGCTACAAGCTTTCAGATACATAGTAAACTAATCATTCGACCATGAGATCATGTTAATCACCATCACCAGATGAGTACTTTGATGATATCAAATGCAGCTTTCGTAAATGGGTGGTTATAAAGGTGGCATTGGGTATTCTGAAAGTATGTGTTGAAGCGCATGGATCAAGAGTGGGATTTGTCCATCCATATAACGGATAGATATACTCTAGGCCCTCTCGGTGGAATGTTATTCAATTGTCTTGCAAGCATGTTACTATGTCACAAGAGATGTCATATCACAGAACAAGTAAAGAGTACTTATAAGTAATGAGGTTGAACTAGTTATGGAGATACCGACGAGCGAACCTCGGATAAGTAAAGTATCACGCGACAAAGGGAATTGGTATCGTATGTGAATGGTTCATTCGATCATGAAGTCATCATTGAATATGTTGGAGCCATTATGGATCTCCAGATCCCGCTATTGGTTATTGACCAGAGAGGTGTCTCGATCATGTTTGCATAGTTCGTAAACCTTAGGGTGACACACTTAAGGTTTGATGTTATTTAAGTATATATGGAATATGAGTTGGAGATTGTATATTGTTAGTACCAGATTGGATCCAGGACATCACGAGGAGATCCGGAATGGTCCGGAGAATAATATTCATATAAGGAAAGTCATTTTACGAGTTCGGAAATGTTTTCAATATTTTTCCTAGAAGCTTCTAGAATATTCTAGAGGGACCACCACCCCGGGAGGGACCACTTGGGCCGAGGCATGCTGCCAGGGAGCACTAGGTCCTGTCGCACCAAAGCCCAAAGGGAAAATTTGGGCACCAGATTTGGGGACAAACCCTAGTTTGTCAAAACCTAAATAAGGAAAGGGGGAAGTTTCCCACCTCTTCCCTTGGCCGAGTTGGGGAAGCAGTGGGTCAAGGTCTGGGAACCCTTGGACGCACTCCCCTCCATATAAGGAAGGGAAGGGTGGGCACACCACACCTTGTCCCTTGCACTTGGCTCTAAACCCTAGCTACCACCTTTCTCCCTCCTCCGTTTTCCTGCTCTAGCTTAGGCGAAGCCCTGCAGGGATTCTCCTCCACCACCACCATCATTCTGTCGTGCTGCTCGGATTCTGAGGTGATCTACTACCTCCGCTGCCTGCAGGAACGGGGAGAGGAAGGTCTTCATCTACTCCGTACGTGTGACCGAGTATGGAAGCGCTGCCGAAACACGGCGCCGAAAGGATCGTCTACTCGATCTTGATATCAGCAAGTGATCGACTACATCAACCACAAGAATCCGATCTCCTTAATCGCTTTGTATCTATGGAGGTTAGTTCTCTTCAATCTCGTCGCACCGATCTCGTGGATTAGATCTTGGTTTTATGTGTTCTTGTGATAGAATTGTTTTGTTTTCCATGCAACGAACCTTACACTAAATAATGTCTAGATTCATCCAAATTTGATAAATTTGAGATATCTATTTGGATACCTATATTTCTATCTTGTATTATGGTTCTTATTAATATGAATGTTGCATACACCTATAGAGAAATATATACCACAAGATACGTGATTAATTTGTTCAGAGCACGGAAGGTTCTGAAACAACTAACCATGCAACATGATTTATTAGTTGGATTTGTTTTCTTGTTATATGCAAAGTGAGAGAGTGGGATAGAATAAAATGTCGAGATTTGTGGCATAGGAAGATCCCTTGGCATGGAAGTACATATACATATAGAAATCGGTGTACTACAACGTATTTCTATACGTATATAGCATATGTATCATCTAACAACCCCTTAATTTAAACCTATAGAAAGATTGAGATTACGCTTAAACTTATCTAGCTTTTTGACTGGAAGAGTTTTTGTAAAATCATCTGCAACTTGATCCTTACTTGAAACGAGCCAGATATACAAGTTATTTCTAGTACCTCTTTCTCTAACATGTTAAAAAATCAATCTCTTTATGTTTAATATGATCATGAAACACTGGTTTTGTAAACAAATAGGTAGCACCTAGATTGTCACACCAAAGATGTCACATCCCAATTTCTAGAATTGGTAATGCATATCATTCATGCCATTGCATCATGCAACAATTTCAGATTTGAAAACCACTTTTCCAAAAACCCCACACAAGTGCATGTTTCATATTTAGGCCAATTGCAAGGATTTTAGTTTCCATTACTTTTGGTGAACTCTAACACACCTCATGTATGTCTAGGAACATAGGTAATATAATTGCAAACTCTTAGGATCTTAGTTTGCTAAATTTGGAGCTCTAGAACCGAAGTTATGCGCAATAAACAACTTCGGGAAAGAATAAAAGGTTAAAATATAAAACGTGGCGGCGCCTGCCAGGTGATCCAACCCAGCCATGACCGTTCCCTGCAGTGGCCCACGGCAGCCCACGTGGGAAGAAAAGAAGCAGCAGCCAGGGCGCGCCCTCTCTCCTTCTCTTTTGTTTTTTTTCGTTTTGCTTTGCTTTTTTTCCTCAGACATGCAGGCCCCGCCTGTCATCTCCTTCACCGGAGCGTCCTCGAGTTGGACTTAACCATAGCCATGTTTCTCGTCGTTTTAGCTGGAATCCGAGACGCCCCTGCCTCGTGAACCCCTCCCCTATATAAATCATCTCCCCCATGTCGTGATCCCTCTAAAACCCTAGCAAATAGAGCTGCTAGGATGCCAAAATTCTTCACCGAAATTCCGCCGCCGCCTCCATTGGACCTTGGTATGAGCTTGCTTTTGACGCCATTGAGCACCTCTGCGCCCTCTTTTCCTTGATAAGATCCTTGCCGCATCTCACCGCCCCCTCGTGACCGTTCTCCCCTCCTCTCTCACAATATAGCGCTTGGAGGACCTCGCTGAAGCACCCCACTCTTTGCACCACCCCAGCTGCTCGCTGCCGATCCGGGAGGAAGCGACGGTCACCGCCAAGACCACCGTCGGAACCACCGAACTCCGTCATACCACGTGGACCTCGTTGCCGACCCCAGGGACCGTCGTAGCTGCCACTAGCACCGTCGCTTGAGCCACCCCGCGCAGACCAGGTGAGCGGAAGCTCGCATTCCCGACCGCCCGATCAGAATCGTACGATCAAGATTAGATGGTTAGCGAACCGATACCAGCCAGTACTAGCTGTCGTGTGCTGCTCGCGCATCAGCGCAATCTGTTCTACAAAATAAGAACATAATTAAACATTTTCAAAAAATGTATATAACTTAAAAAATTCATAGAAAAATAACTACTAGTCGAAAAAATGCAAATAATATGTCTTTGGAATCACAAAAATGTGTAGAATTTGATTCTGTAATTAAACTGTGGGTTTACAGTATAGATAATATTAAGTATATTAAAATGCATAATATAGTATTTTAATTCTATAAAATTATTTGCAAGTCTTTTTCACGTGAAACCTTTTTCTCCTGGCTCTAAATAAAAATATTTAGGCATTAGTACTTTTACCAAGAATTGATCACAATGTTTACAATAGAGGCTAATTAATTTGAATAAAGGACTATTAATTGGATGTAATAAGTTCAATGCATGGTTTTGATGCATTAAAAGTTTTCCATGCATGTAATCAATAGGTATAGTGATCAGAGAAACTAAGTATGCTACTGCCTCCATTTCGGATTATAGGGCTAATACATACTTCAAGAAAATAGTTTGACCATAAATTTGGTTAATAATATATGAATCATATTTCACAAAAATTATACCATTGGAAGCGTATTTTGAATATGAATCTAATAATATAATTTTTGTTAAATATTTTTTGTATTTTGTTGACCAAATTTACGACCAAACTATTTTTACAAAGTACGTATTTGCCATATAAACCGGAATGGAGGTAGTACTAAAGTTTTTATTAAAGTGTCATGCATGCATTTGTTATGATCCCTATGTGTTGTTTACCCCGTTGTATCGATTCATGTAGATTGTTAGGAGTGTAACCCTGCAACAGTTAAGACTGTGTGTTTGACTTCTACAATAAAGGTTAGGCCAGCAAGCGCAGCCAAAAGTATGAAGGGCATCATAGTTTGGTGTAATATGAAGAAGACATTCAGTGGGACTCTTAAAATCAAGAACTTTCCTAGGAAGTAAGTTTGTAAGAAATGTGGCTGTGAGAAAGTCCAAATTCAACTATATGACGGTGTTTTCCTTCGTTAGAGCCATTTTGTTGATGGGCATGTGGAAAAGAAACACGATGGGTGATAACAAAAGTTTGAAAAAAACATGTAATTTCTCGTACTCATCCCCTATCAGTTTGCATAGTACAATTTTCCTATCAAACTTGCACTTAACATATTGCTGGTAATTGAGAAATGCTTGATAAACATATGAACAATTTTTAAGAAAATAAATTCAAGTGAATTTGCTGAAATCATCAATGAATCTTACATTGTATGCATGTTTCCGAATAGAAAGAGGAGCAGGAACCCATACATCAGAAAATACGTGTTCCAAAGGAACAATGGATCTACTCGTGGAGATAGGGTATGGAAACTGGTGAATCTTGGCTAGTTTACAAGAGTCACATACATATGGAGTAATTTTAAGGGTGTAAGCTATTTTATTTCTCCTAAGAACTTGTTGAACCACGAATAAAGATGGATGTCGTAAGCGGCAGTGCCATGTGGAGGAAGACAACTTTATTGTAATAAATGCTTGCTTGGAGGACTCATTGGAGATGGGCATCAAAGGATAGAGGCCTCCATGGCATGGACCATTAAATAGGATTCTTCATGTTGCTCGATCCTTCATCAAGAAGAAGAATGGATGAAACTCAACAAAAATATGATTATCAAGGGTAAACTTGTGAACTGATAAAAGATTCTTGGATGCACTAGGAAGATACACTATATTATAAAGCTAAAAGGAATTATGAGGGATGCGCAAAATGGTATGACCAATATGACTAATGTGAATACGTGTGCCTTCAACAGTGCAAAGACAATCGTGTCTATGATACTGGTCGTATGTAGAGAGCTTGTTTAGCTCACTTGTGGGTGATGAGTAGCACCTGTATCAGGGTACCAATTTGTGTCAACGCCATAGGATGCAAGGTGTGTACCCTTTGACGAGGTTCGATCTCGTAAATGTCCATTGTTATGGACTTGGGTTTTGGAGAAGATGGGGATGTTGGAGATCGTGGAACAGTTAACTGACAAGCAACGCGAGACACGAGATTTATCCAGGTTTAGGCCCCTAGAGGGAAAATCCTACTGCTGCTTGTCTGCTCTTGATTACGGCAGAACCGAAGGTTACAAGGGTGCGCAGATGCAATATGGCGTGAGGTGCATATGAGGTGAGTTGAGGTGTGATCTGTAGATCTATTGTGGTGTCTATTGTATCGTAATCTGTCCTCCTTGTTGGACCCTTCTAGCCTTTATATATGGGAAGGCTAGGTCTCGGGTGCCAATACGAGTAGGTTACAAGTTGTATTCAAATTCTAGTCTTGAGCTTTCTTCGTCTTGTGCGCTATGGATCCGTGTTCATATGGGCTTCATAGCAGCCGAAACGTCATAGGAGTCATGGACCCTGGCAGGTCGTCGAGTGGGCCTTCTGTCGGGCTAGACCATGTAGGATAACATCAGGTACCCATAGGGAATATCCATGTCAGTAGCCCCCGAGTGTCCATCCAAAACATAGATTCGGGTGGAGAATTAGTTGTCTTTAACCCTTCATTTGGATGTCGGAGTCGAAAGTTGTGTAGAGTGTGAAGGACTTCACCCGAAAGTTCATCGGGTCAGCTGAATTTGTTCGGTTGTTGTAAAGGAGTCGGCATTATGAACGTAGTCAATACAGTGAACTATAGGGTGGGCGACCAGCGCTCCCTATGGGAGTAGCCCCCGAGTCCTCAGTCGAATCGTTGATTCGAGTGAGGAATCGAAGCGTGCCACTCGAAGATATTCTGTGTGTGCGACCAACGATCCAGTTTGGAGTAGCCCCAGAGTGTCTGGCAGAGTCGTAGACTCAGGCAGAGACTCGAGTATTGTATCGTACAGTTGTATTCGACAATTTCGTGGGCGTACCGCTGACCTGGAAGTACATCGGGTGCGCGACCAACGCTGCTGATAGGAGTAGCCCCGAGTGTCTAGTTGAGTCGCAGACTTGAGTGGATACTCATGCAAGGAAAAACCACTGGCCCGAAAGTGCGTCGAGTCAGCATCTCACGCATAAGGAGCCAGTGGTCTATGTAGCGGAGTGGCGCAGCGTTTAGCCGAAAGGACTCGATGTTTCGGATGAAGTCGATGCAGTCGCTTCTATCAGGTGCACGGCCAGCGTCGCGTCTGTGTAGCATCAAACGATGCAACCATCCGAAGAAGAACTCGACTCGGGTCTTGAGTTTATGGCGTAGCCAGTTGTTTTATCGACTCCTGTTGGAGGACCTGATAGAATAGCCCGGTGTAGTTCGACATCCTTTTAAGCTGCAAAAACATGAAGAGTTGTGAAGTTCTTGTATCTTGTAAAGAATAATTTCTTGTTGTCTTGTAAGGTAAAATTCTGGTGCCGATCGAGTCGACACTTTTGCACTGTATGCTAGGCCTTTTCGTTAGCCTGATTACCCTTAGTCTCAGTACCTTGCCGAGGCACTCGGAGTTCAAGGATTCGACGATCAGACAGAATCAGCTACTCGGGATGTCGTGTATGAGGTGCTCAAGTGCATGGAGCCGATGGCACATTAGGTTACTCGTAGAGGGCGCAACCCCCGAGTGTTTCAAGTGCGAGTTAAAGAATAAATCAACTCTAAGTAAAGGAAAACTTAGATTTATTGGTAGTTGCCGTGAACGAAGTTGATGGACTCGATGCGTTTGGCTGGTCGCAGGATCTAATGCAACCTGCAGGTCGCGGGCGTCGAAGTAGTAGTTCGTAGGATCCGAAGGAGCCCCCGAGCCGCCGCAGCCGAAGATTACGGAAGATCCCACCAGGAGTCGAAAGAGCCCTCGGATCGCCGCAGACGAAGACTACAAAGGGTCGTGCGACAGAGTCGAAGGAGCCCCCAGGTCGCCGCAGCCGAAGACCATAGCGGGTCGCTGCAATCGAAGATCATAGTAGGTCGCCGCAATCGAGGTTGGTCACGGGTCGTGCTGCGGATGGAGTCGACACTGTGAAATCATCGAATATTTGTTGGATGGAGTCGACGTGACCATCGGATCATGGTCATGGGAGCCGGACGCGGCCGTTGGAGTTGAAGTGGCGATATGATGCCCACAACTGATCCGAATTTTTTTGTTCTTCGTCGAATCAGGTAAACTGATATACTGCGCGAACCCTGGTTTTTTACCTCCTTTCAAGAGTAGGAAATAGGAACGAGTCGTGCCCTGATTTCTCCCTGGATTGAGATTGATTTGCTGCATCTAATATGCCTTGATTTTACCTTTGCGCATGAGTCCGTACCTGCGGGACTTGATTTGGAGACATACCGACCGCTGATTAGTTTTGATTTGAAGTTGATCCGTACGCGGGTGAATATGTTGCGTGTATGGTCTTCATTCTCTTTTGTCTTATCCCGAGCATGTACGAGATGCTTTTTCTTCTAGAGATCCGATCGAGTCTCATCAAGGCCGCGACAGCGTTGCTGCGCATGTGTATATTCGTACGCCTGAGTAGGGATGCACTAGAGTTAAATACTAGCAGCCGCCAGATGGCTTTCCGATCCTGATCTTGCAGATCGGATCAGGGTACCGAGACGGCGGAGATGTACAATCCAGCCCCAGTACATACACTAGAATTTCTTCATAATCTTGACCGAAGACAAAGTAGATTTGCTCTCCAAAAGTTGACGAAGCGTAGATCGCGGTAGATGGGACCGTCGCGACCGCACGATCAGCGTCCCAGTTTTCATAGACGACGCCAATTGACGAGGTTCGATATCGTCAATGCTCATTGTTATGGACTTGGGTTTTGGAGAAGATGGGGGTGCTGGAGATCGCGGAACGGTTAACATACAAGCAATGAGGGACACGAGATTTACCCAGGTTCAGGTCCCGGAGGGAAAACTCTACTCCTGCTTGTCTGCTCTTGATTACGACGGAACCGAAGGTTACAGGGGTCCGCAGATACAATCTAGCATGAGATGCGTATGAGGTGAGTTGAGGCGTGATCTGTAGATCTACTATGGTGTCTATTGTATCGTAATCTGTCCTTCTCGTTGGACCCTCCTAGCCTTTATATATAAGGAGGCTAGGTCTCGGGTGCTAATACGAGTAGGTTACAAGTTGTATTCAAACTCTAGTCTTGAGATTTCTTCGTTTTGTGCGCTTGGGATTCGTGTCCATATGGGTTTCATAGCAGCCAAAACATCATAGGCATCATGGACCCTGGCAGGTCGTCGAGTGGGTCTTCTGTCGGGCTGGAACAGGTAGGCTAACATCGGGTACCCATAGGGCATATCCATGTCACCCTTCTCTTCACAGTCACCATCATCTCTATCATATGAGTAGTGCCATCAGCACTAGTTGAGGATGGGGGCAAGCGGAATCGAGCACTAGAAGTAAATCCGTTTGGATGGGAAAGAGCAGCAGGGTGTGGTGCATCTTTCGATACTGGAGGTGGTGGCCGGAGAGGCTGGGCTCGTCGGGATCTAGGTCGGCCATGGCATTGCTGGAGGGGAGTCAGGAGAGAGAGAGGAGGAAGGTGAGCTCGGGGAGAGAAATGAGCCCGAGTGGGCCAGCCTATTAGGGTTGGACCCAACCCTATAGGGTCTACTGCTCTGATGTGGGTCGGGCCGTGTTGGCCAAGGGGCCAGGCCAAGTTTTTAAAGATAAATAAAATAAAAAGAAAAGATAAAATTACCCAAGATGCCCCTATAAGCAAATAAAGCTATAAAAAATATATAAAAATCCAAAAAATACATATAATATAACAAAATGATCACAAAAATAATATCTACCTAGGGAAAATATAAAATCACTTGTTTAAGTAAAATAAATACAACTAAATATTAAAACCACCAAAATACTAAATTAAATATAATAAAATAAGGAAAAGTCTTAAAAATGAATAAAAATCATTTTTGTATATATAAATAAATCTACTATTTCATAAAAATGCTAATTATAAATTCCAAGTCATTTTAGGATTTATAAATAAGTGTTATATTTGACCTTACTCCTTTTCTTTTATTAAGATACAAGGACCCACAAGTATACGGGATCGCAACAGTCTTCGTGGGTAGTATTACGCAATTTATTGATTGGACACAAGGGGAGACAAATAATACTTATAAGCCTTAACAACTGAGTTTTCAATTCAGCTGCACCTGAAAATAGATCATGCTCACATAAGTTTATCAGTAGCAACAGTTTTGTAGTAGTAATAGAAAACTAACAGCAGGAGCAGAACAAGAGCAATAGTAACAGTAGTAACAAACAGTAGGATATGGGCGTGGTAGGCATAGGGATGGATGGACGGACGTTGCATGGACAAGTCTAAACATGTAACTTCAAGATCTAGGGAAATTGCAGATAAATAAGATAAAGCATCCAAGTACTAAACAATCATAGGCATGTGCTCCATATATAGTCATGCATGCTCGGAATGAGAACTTGCACAACATCTTTTGTCCTGCCAGCCCGTTGCAGCGGGGCCTCAAGGGAACTACTAGCAATTAAGGCACTCCTTTTGATAGAGCATCGGAGCAAAGCATTAACACTCCGTGAACACATGTGATCCTCACATCACATCCATCCCCTCCGGCTGTCCCAATTTCTGTCACTTCGGGGCCTTTGGATTTGGACAATGATATGTGTACACATCTTGCAGGTAAGATCACAAACAATACTATCAGAATGAATCAATAATAAGTTCAGATCTGAGATCGTGGCACTCGGGCCCTAGTGACAAGCATTAAGCACAACAAGTTGCAACAAAGTCAAATAGCACTAATAGAGATACTAGGCACCATGCCCTAACAATCTTATTCGATTACATGATAGAACTCATCCAATCCCTACTATCCCCATAGCCTACAATGGGGGATTACACACTCATGGATGAGGGAAACATGGATGGTTGATGGAGAGGCGTTGGTGATGATGATGGCGATGATCCTCTCCAAATTCCCCGTCCCAGCAGGATGCCAGAACGAAGTTTCTGGTTCCAAATCACGGTTTCTGGTGGTGGCGGCGCAACGGAACTATTTCTAAAGAAATGTCGAAAACCCCCTGAGTTTTTAGGTCAGAAGGTAACTTATAGGCGAAGAGAGAGGCTGAGGGGGAGCCTGAGGCGGCCACACCCCCCTCCAGGTGCGGCCAGGCCTGGCCCGCACGACAGGGGGGTGTGGGCCTCCTAGGCCTCCACTTCGTCTCGTATTCTGGCTCCATGAGTCTTCTGGTGAAATAAAATTTTTGGTATATTTTCCAGAATTTTTCCTGATAGTTGATTTTCTGCACAAAAACTAGACACCAAGGTAATTTTGTTGAAAACAGCGTTAGTCCGTGTTAGTTGTATCCAAATCACACAAGTTTAGAGGAGAAACAATAGCAAAAGTATTCGGAAAAGTAGATACGTTTTGGACGTATCAAAGGGATATAATTTTGTTTCTCATTTAGAAATTAAAATAAATTCCTTTTAACTTTACTTAAGTCTTTAAAATTTATTACCTAGAATAATTGATACTATTTCTTTAATAATTATAAATATGAAGTTTTAATACTTTCAAAAATTATTTTTACCTTTATAACTTGGGGAAGACATGCAAAAAAACTAAAGTAACTGTTCTACTTAGATAAAGCCATAGTAATAATTATTATGTTCAACAAAAATCACCTTCAAACATTTATTTATAATAAAAATTAAAATGTATTATCCCAAAAGAACCATATTAATAAGTAAATTACAAATATAAACTGAAGCAACATATCTTTAAATCATTGGCTATATCAATTTAATATCTAAGTTATTAAACTTGCTTATAAGCTAGTTCCCATAATTGCCCATAAAAGGCATTTACTTAGAGGATAAAATCTAGAACCCTTCATATAAAGACAAATGATCTTGTAACATTGATTAGGCTTAAGAAAACTTAGACCTTGGGGATACCATAAAACATCATGTCTTAAGATTCACTTTTATAGTTAACTTTGGTCTAAAATACCATAAACATTATATATTAAGTTTATTCATGTTTTTATAATTAACTTGTCTATTTTACAATCCACCAAAAATATAAAAAATCAAAATTAATTGTACTCTATCAAAAACTCTAGTTTTAATCCTAACAAGCTTCTAGATTGATAAACTTAACATAAACAACATTTTATTTGAAGGTTATTGACATGGGTATGCCCATTGGGTGCCAAATGTCCGCCTACCTGGTACAGACTGTGATAAGACCATATAGTTATCCCCTCCGGATGGTCAAGCCCAGGAAGGATTCGAGTCACCCAGGCCCATGAAATATGTGGCTACTTGGAGAACACAACCAAATTTAGATAGAAATTCAAAGGGTAAAACCCAAATCTGTAAACAAATCGACCTACCCCGAGACCTGGCCTCCCCATATAAAGGCCAGGAGGGTGTGGCGAGGAGGATCTCTGTTGGAAATATGCCCAAGAGGCAACAATAAAGTGGTTATTATTACATCTTTGTGTTTATGATAAATGTTTACATCCCATTCTATAATTGTATTAACAGAAAACATTAATACTTGTGTGTTTTGTAAACATAAAAGAGTCCCTGGTAAGACTCTTATTTGAAACTAGCTTGTTCATTAATAGATGATCATGGTTTCCTGATCATGGACATTTCGATGATATTAATAACAAGGTCATATCATTAGGAGAATGATGTGATGGACAAACACCCATAGTAAGAATAACATAAGATCAAGTCATTAAGTTTGTTTGCTACAAGCTTTCAGATACATAGTAACCTAATCCTTCAACCATGAGATCATGTTAATCACCATCACTGGATGATTACTTCGATGACATCAAACGACACTTATGTAACTGGGTGGTTATAAAGGTGGCATTGGGTACTCTGAAAGTATGTGTTGAAGCGCATGGATCAAGAGTGAGATTTGTCCTTCCATATGACAGGTAGATATACTTTGGGCCCTCTCGGTGGAGTGTCATCCAATTGTCTTGCAAGTATGTGACTAGGTCACAAGGGATGTCACATCATAGTACGAGTAAAGAGTACTTATAAGTAACGAGGTTGAACTAGGTATAGAGCTACCGGCGATCGAACCTCGGATAAGTAAAGTATCGTGTGACAAAGGGAATCGGTATCGTATGTGAATGGTTCATTTGATCACGAAGTCATCGTTGAATATATGGGAGCCATTATGGATCTCTACATCTCGCTATTAGTTATAGACCGAAGAGGTGTCTCGATCATGTATACGTAGTTTGCAAACCGTAGGGTGACACACTTAAGGTTCGATGTTTTTTAAATAAATATAGAATATGAGTTGGGGACCGAATGTTGTTTGGAGTCTCGGATAGGATCCAGGACATCATAAGGAGATCCAGAATGGTACGGAGAATAAAATTCATATAAGGAAATTCAATTTCTGGGGATCAGAAATGTTTTCGATATTTTGACCGGAAGCTTCTAGAATGTTCTAGAGGGGCCACTAATGGGCCCACCACCCAGAGAGGGGGCGACTTGGGCCGAGGCATGCCGCAGGAGAGCACTAGGTCCTGCGACACCAAAGCCCAAGAGGAAAATTCGGCCACCAAAGGATTTGGGGACAAACCCTAGTTTGTCAAACGCCAAATAAGGAAAGGGGAAGTTTCCCACCTCTTCCCTTGACCGAGTTGGTGAAGAAGTGGGTCAAGGGCTGGGAACCCTTGATTGCACTCCCCCTCCATATAAGGAGGGATTTGAGCGCACCACCCCTTGTCCCTTTCACTTTGCTCTAAACACTATCCACCACCTCTCTTCCTCCTTCGTGTTCCTGCTCCGGCTTAGGTGAAGCCCTGCAGGGATTCTCCTCCTCCACCACCACCACGTCGTCGTGCTGCTAGGATTCCGAGGGGATCTACTACCTCCTCTACCCATTGGAACAGGGAGATGAAGGTCTTCATCGACTCCGTACGTGTGACCGAGTGTGGCGTGCGGAACCGAAAGGATCGTCTACGCGATCTTGAGATCGACAAGTGATCGACTACGTCAACCATGAGAATCTTATCTTGTTAAACGCTTTGATCTACGAGGGTTAGTTCTATTCAATCTTGTTGCACCAATCTCGTGGATTAGATCTTGGCTTTGCCATAGATTGGATCTTTGTTTTATGTGTTCTTACGATAGATTTTTTTTGTTTTCCATGCAGCAAACCCTACAATCCCATCTCATAAACTAGCACACAACTCTCCAGATCTCATTTGCACACCCTTGTAACCTTCGGCATCGCCATTAACAAAGAGCAGACAAGCAAGAGTAGGTTTTTCCCTCCGGGGGCCTGAACCTGGTGAAAGTACCGACTTGATACGACTAGAGGGGGGGGGGTGAATAGGCTTCTACCAATTTTAATTTGTTTCACACTTTTAGGCTCAACGAGAAAGGAAGTTATCTAGAGATGCAACTAAGTGAGCAACCTAAATGCAAGAAAGCAAACACAAACCACAAAACAGTAAATAGCAAGGAATAAAGGAAGGGAACGAAGTAACCGGTGAGGGGACACGGAGATGTAATTCCCGTAGTTCACTCCCAAGGAGCTACGTCTACGTTGGAGAGGTGTCGGGGCCACACAAGGTCACCCGAGCGCCACAAAGGCCTCACCTTCTTCTCCGGTGAGCTCCCCCACAAAGGAGGCCTCACAATCCACTAACCGGTGACCTTGAAGGCGCCAACCAAAACCTTTACACCAAGGTTGAGGGGGAGGCTCCACAACTCAATTGGAGGCCCTCAACGACACCTCGAAGCTTTACAACACATGCCTCAGCTCCGTGGATGCCCTACACCGTCTAGGGTTCCAAGAAACCTAAGAGTAACAAGATCCACAAAGGATGGGTGGGGGAAATCAATTCTTCTTTGGTGGAAGTGTAGATCTAGGTCTCCTCCCTCACCTCTCAAAAGATCAGGTCGTTTGAGTGGCTAGAGAGGGAGATCTAGTGAGGTGAAGCTCAAGTATTAATGGAGGAGAGAAAAATTCCAGAGAGTGGGAGGAAGAAGAGGGTGCCTAAATAGCCCCTCGCCGAACCATTACAGCGACCTCACCGGAAGTTCGGTGAGAGGCGAAGTTCCGCTGAGCCGGCTCCAATGGTCATCGACCGTTGGCGCTCTAGAAGCGCAACCGAATTTCCGGTCAAAGCGGAAGTTCCGGTGAACTTCCGAGCAAGTTCGATCAAGTTCCGCAAATAGCACGCTTCAAAGCGAAACTTTCGAGCCTTCACCGAACTTGGGGCAGGCGGAACTTATGGGTCGCGAAAGTCTCGACCGAAGTTCCGCCTTGAAGGAAGTTCCGCTCAAGAACTTTGCCAGAAAAGTTCGAGCAAGTTCGGTCAAGTTCCGGCCAAGTTCCGGCAAATAGCACACTTCAACACAGAAGGTTACTGAACTGCCACCGGACTTGGGCGGAACTAGCGTCGGAACAAAACGCAGAACATCCCGCAGAAAAAGGCTTGAGCGGAACTTCCGGTCTATGACCGGAAGTTCCGGTGAGACACAAAAGGCCCCAACAGAACAGGAAAACGCTCTCTCACACGGAATAATGGGATGGCTGTGGCGGCGCATATAGGTTTGTGCAAAAACAAGTGATTTCCCACAGCCCTCCAACATGGACCCCCTCTTAATAGTACGGTGACCTAAAAACATCAACTAGAAAGAAACTAGGAGAAGACTAAAAGGCCACCGTCTTCAAAATATCACAAGAGAGCATCCATCACAATAGAATGGGACAACAACGACATTTCCCCTGAAACTCAAGAGCACAGTTAAAAACATGGTTGGGATTGTCATTTAACACCAAAAAAACATCATGGGAAGATATAGTCCTTTCAATCTCCCCCTTTTTGGTGTTAGATGACAATCCCACAGATTTTCATAGAAACAAAGCAATCTTTGGAATGGACGGGACATGCTCCCCCTGTATGTGTGCATGGTAGAGAGAAGACCCCTAAGTAATGAACTAGCACACATACACGGAGGCTCCCCCTAACAATTGTAAAGATAGCACAAGTACAAAAAGGGATAGAGATCATACCAGAACCAACTAAAAGTGGTGGAGACAAACAGAGTAATAACAATAACAAGATCAATGAGGCTCCACCACCATAGCAACAGCCCAAGAGATGTCAAAAAGATACCATACTCACGTCAAAGTATAAGATACCACAAAGATATCACATAGAGATACCACATAGTCTCAAACAAAACATACCATATGGTCCACAAGCACACATAAGTTCACGGACATAAAGCCACAAGCACACAAATAAACTAGAGAGTTCGCGAGTAAGAGAAGATCAAAGGCAAGAACAGGCTCGCGACTCAACCCATGCAAATCCCGTAGACAACCTAATAGACATCTTTCTCCCCCTTTGGCATCGAGACACCAAAAAGGAAGAAGAGATCAAACTACTCGTCCCAGCCATGAGAAGGGGAAGGAGGAGATGACTCATGCGGACCAGTGACCTCCTCCTCAGACTCATCTTCAGACCAGTTGCAGTTGGTGCGAACCCAATCCTCCTTGGGAGCAGTGACAGAGCTAGAGACCGGTGATCAAGGAATATTGAGGGCTGTCATGATGGCCTTCTGGCGCTGAACATTGTGACGCTGATCAACATAAGCCTGATACTCGCGGTCCTGCAGAAAGCAGAAAGTCTTCTTCACTTTCCCTAGCAGCTTCTTTGCCCAAGATGGCTGCCTCTGAAGAGAAGGGCCACCAGCACTAGATCCACCCGGAGCAGAGGAGGGACCACTAGCAACACCTTGAGTCTTCTTGAGAGCAGCTTCCTTTTCTTCCTGAGTACGAGGCTTTTGGTGCTTACTCACACGGAGCCTTATCTCTTCATGAATGGTGATGTTGTCTTGAGGGAAGTGAGTGCCAGTCTTCTCGAGCCACTTGTGATTGATGAGAGTTTGAATTTAGGGAGCATAGATGCAGGAGCGCTTTTTGATGAGAGCCCCCCACATCTCTGAGTGGATGAAGTGCATAACATCCATTGACCTGTCAGTGTCGCGGCGAAGATGAGTCTGATTGTAACTACCTCGGTGAATTACGCTCCTAGTTTCAAGCCTGGATGAGCGGAAATGGTTGAAATAGTACGGTCGGGCCCAAATGCCACTCACAGGTAGACCTTTCGGCCGTCCCAACCATTTCCAAACATCGGGACAAGAACGGGCGGCGTAATCGGCAGGCGAAGGGATCAACTACATACACAAATGAGTATGTATGCAAGCCACCATACAACAGTACATCAGAGCCATACCATCTAAAAAGAAAGGAAATATAGCAACGCCATACGACAAGATTCAAATGTCCTAGGTAGATATATAGTTTAGGATATCTCCTCATACATCAAACATCAGAGTATCAGGCGGAAGCGGAAAACAAGATCCGAGTACGGATAAGAAGCAAATCGGCATAAGATGCCCCATAAATAAGCACATCCCGCCCACAGATCTCACGGATCCCCGTTCCCGGAATCTCTACACGAGCGATCGTTGCCCATCATCGCCTCCTCCACCCAAAGATCCATCTTGGGAGTGTACCAGTTCATCCGAATCAAATAATTTATCGTGTGAGACCCTAGGGTAATTTTCGGCAAGTATTTATGCCTCTAAAGGGACACAACCTGGGGTGACGAATTGCAGCAAAAGATAAACCCTAACAATACTATAGATACTAGCTAACCATCCGCCTAACCAAAGATGAGCGGATGTCCGTGAATTAATGACAGATTATAACGAATATCAACAGATCCATCCTCCTCCTAAACACCACGAGGCGGACGAACAACCCCCCATCCATTGGCAGTTTTATTATCCATTCCATGAGTGTTGCGCTAGTTACTAGTCAGTTGTTTAGTCAAATTTAAAGCGGTGCTTTAGTTATTCTTGTCTATGATCGAGAAACTGTGCTCCAAGTCGTCCATAACCGCGGACACGGCTTTCAGAAAGTTTTACCCTGCAGGGGTGCACAAATAGCAACACACACTCGATCAACCTCGGAAAAACCAAATCAAAACCCAACGAGGCCTTCACGACAAAGCAATCACAGGATTCAGAAATATTTCAGGGGGCCACCCCATTGAGTACACCCGCAACGAAGTTAGCTGACTCCGAGACGGACCCAAGGTTTGGGTGGACGGCTGTAAACGACTGGGAACCCAAAACTGGGCTTGTCGATACCGCGGAATCGTGTCCCGATCCTAAACAGTACAGGTGCTCCTCGCACAATCGTAAATAAAGCAGTAAAGCATGGCATAAGTACAGGATAGTAAATAAAACCTCAAACTAGTTTGTGGCCCCAAGAAATAAGAATGAATCAAGCTCTGGCTCAGGGGGGTCCCATAAGCCTCCCGGATGTGGATAGCGCGAATAATCAAGGAACAGGAATCAAGTACTCGGGGTCCTACGGGACACAAGTGAGCAGGAAAAACCAAATAGCAGATATTGCTCACCGGTGCCACTTTCATTAGTTATCCCATTACTACTCAAGTTAAGTTTTTTAGGTACCTCGTTATCCAACAGACACTCACATACCCTACACATGCTGTTCTACGACTCGCATGGCTCAAACAACTCCTGTAGTAATGGCTCATGGGATAGAGGAACAAGCTTGGTGGGGGTTAAAAGTAAAGGCTATGCAATACTTGGGATTCAGTTTAATGCAATCGCGACTCAATGATGCAAGAATAAGATAGAGGCAATAGGTACTATATGTATGCAAGCATGTGGTAGTTCTTGCCTGGCAGCTCAGTTGAAGCGAGAGAAGGATCTGGGTAGTGCTCCTGGTTCTCTTGATATATCCCCTGCTCAGCGTCTATTCGAAGAAGAACCAAACAAACAAGGGCCAATATAAATAAAGTGCACAAGCATATGAATAAAATGCGACAATCAAACAATCATGCCATGATGTATGAGGCACAATTTTCATGGCAATAATGTAGCATGGCATGGGTGAGGTGTAGAATACAAGAAATAAACATTTTATTGAGTTTTGGCCACATTTTATCCTCATATTAGTTGCTGTTTACATTATATTTATATGATGCATGCTGCAAAACAGAACATGAAATGCACCAACAGAAAGGTCTCGTCGAGCTAATCATTTTAGACATATCATTTGTCAAATTTGGATTTATAAATCAAAAGTTATTAATTAATTAAGGTGAAGGGCATTTTATTGTAATTTAATTCAACTTGAAATTTTAAGTGCCCAAAATATATTTTGGATGGCATATTTGAAATCCTCACATTTTTCTGATTCAAAAACATATATTATTTGTATTATTTGGAATTATGAATTTAAATTTATTTAAAGTCAAAATTATTAAATAGGGTCAAAGTCAAAGGTTGACTATTTAAATTAATTCTGAAAATATATGATTAAAGATTTGAATTCTCATTCAAAAATAAAACATTTTTCATATTAAGTTTGAATTCAAATTCCAAACCATTTGAAAGTTATGAATTCATTTAGGTTTAAACAGATTTGAATTTTGAATTGAATTGAATTAATTTGAAAAGATTTGAAATTTGAACCAGAAAGGCTCCTGGACTTTTGGTACTCAGCAGATCCTACCACCAGCCAGTGACAGGTGGGGTCGACGCTGATTGGGTCGACACGCGCGCCATTTAAACTTTTCACGGGGCTCGCCAGCGTGGATGACAAGCGGGCCTGTAGCAGGACCACACACTGCAGCCACCGGTGGGCAACACGTGGGAAATCCAGGGGGGCTTCGGCATGCGAGGTTCAGATCTGCGGGGGCCTAACTGCAAAACGTGACCATGACTGCCAGGTGGGGCTCCGGGGACGGCGGGTTTAGGCAGGAAAATCTGCAGGGGGCTAAGCGCAAAACAAGCAGCGACGGCTGCTGTCTGCTGTCGGACGCGATGCTGCGGCGGCGGATCTGGCCGGAGCTTCGGACGACGATGGCGAGCGGACCACGGCGATTCTGGCCAAGCCGCAAAAACCAAAGATGAAGAGGGCGCTACCGGCTACAAGTCTCGTTCAGGTGGCTAGCTCGGAGGAGGGCTGCAACGCGCGGGCTTCGTCGAGGAACAGAGGCCAAAGCTGCGATTGCTTCTTTGCCGAGCCAGAAGCCAGCGCGCCTGTGGGTGTTCGACGGGCGCTCTGACGCCACGGGCAAGAGAGGGTGGGGACCTTGTGCAGGGTAGAGGGCTCACCAGGAGGGTGTTGGTGTGGTCGGAGGTGCTCGGGACGGTCACGATCTGGCGCGTGGCTGGGGCCCTGGAGCTCCTGATCTGGGCGGTGCACGGCGGCGTCAGGCTACTCCGGCGAGGTCCGGCGGTTTCCAGTGGTCCTAGTCGTCGAGGAGGAAGCAGGGGACGCTCCTGATGCTCCTTGTACAGCCTGGCGTGCTCGGGAACGACTAGAGGGAGAGGAGGCCGAGGTTAGGGTTTGGGGACATGGTGGTGATCATGGTGGTTAGGGGAGGAAGAAGGGAGGGTGGGGAGAGGTCAGGCACTTCGGATGGGATCAGGGTGCCTGGGGTGGTTGGGGTGTTGAGGGAGAGGGGAGAGGCACATGGGAGGTGGTGGCCACTTTAAGCAAAAGGGAGAAGGGTGGCTCGGGTTTGGGTGGTAGCTAGGGTTGGGGTGGAGTGAGAGAGGGGTAGATGGGTCCAGGGTGACTAGTTGGGGCTGGTGGGGCCTTGTGGTAGGGAGAGGGCTAGAGAGAGGAGGGAGGCCGAGAGAGAGAGAGGGTAACCTCGGGTTAGGGTTTGTGAGAGAGGGGTGATGGCTTAGGGTTAGCTAGAGAGGTAGAGAGATGAGGGGTGAGGTGATCAAGCACATGATCAAGGACACACATGGGTTTTGGTGGAGCTAGATTAAAGAGAGGGGAGGGGAGGCTTAGGGTTTTAGACAAGCTCCAACAAGATAGCCAAAAGAGAGAAAAGAAGAAAAGGTGGTGATGGGGTAGATAAAGATGGTGATGAGATTTAAGCAAGATCAAAATAGATCAAGCCCAAAATAAGGGATAGAGATAGAGATGAACCACTCAAGAATTCAAATAAAACCAAAAGATGACCAAAGTTGGTGATGGTTGCATGGGCCATGCCTAAATAAGTAATACCATGCTTATTTTGTGAAAACAAGATTATTTACATGGCATTGTTCTTATGCATTCCAAAATGTGGAGTAAGGCCCAAGCAAAAGAATTTGTAGATTTGGACCCACCCTATCTCCCATGAGCTAGATTAAAACCAAAAGAAAACTAATTACAAGCTCATGGACAATGGGATGGTGGAATTGTAAGGTGGTGAAAGAAAGGTGGTGGAGTGGAATAAAAGATATGCCCCCAACTCAACTTGGGCATTTAAACAATATATCAAGAACCAAATACAATATCAAGAGGCAAATACAATTAACAATGCTCATGAGAGAAGAACCAAAACACAAAGGGTTTTACATGATGCTCAAATGCAAGGTGGCATGATGACATGAGCATGATATAATGATGATGCAGCAATTGTATAGATGAAGTAGCCATTATATTACTAAACCAAGTAGCATTACAGTTGTTAGACAAATGGGATGCTACTACTCTCCCCCACTAAACAGGAATCTCGCCCCGAGATTCTAGGAAGAAGAAGAAGACTCAAAGAGGGTAGGATAGTTGGCACGGAGTTCATCTTCACGCTCCCAAGTGGCTTCATCAACGGAATGGTGCGACCACTGCACCTTGCAGAACTTGATGGACTTGTTGCGAGTCCTTCTTTCTACGGTCTCAAGGATTTTTGTGGGGTGTTCTTGATAAGACAGGTCTTCTTGGAGATTGATTAGCTCATGATCCACGGTCCTGCCGGGATCCTTGAAGCACTTCTTGAGTTGAGAGATGTGAAAAACATCATGAACCTTGAGTTTTTCCAGGAGCTCAAGAGCATAAGCAACTTCTCCTCTTCTTCCACGAATTTTGAAAGGACCGATGTATCTAGGAGCCAGCTTTCCTTTGATACCAAAGCGGTGTGTGCCTTTCATGGGAGTTCTGAAAGGTACGAGATCACCAGGACATACACCATGTCCGTGTGCTTCTGTCATAATTGCTCTTCCGCGACTTTGAGCAATCTTCAGATTTTCAAGAATGACATGCACCTTCTCCTCCGCTTGAGTTACAATGTCAGGACCAAACCATATTCTTTCTCCCGCACCTGACCAACCAATCGGAGTTCTGCACTTGCGGCCATAGAGAGCCTCAAATGGTGCCATCTTCAGACTTTTCTGGAAGCTGTTGTTGTAAGAGAATTCAGCATAAGGAAGACATTCCTCCCACTTCATGCCAAAAGAGATGACGCAAGCACGAAGCATATCCTCTAGAATCTGATTGATCCTTTCAACTTGTCCTTGCGACTGAGGGTGGTAAGGTCTTTGAAGTTCAACTTTGTTCCCAAAGCATTTTGGAAACTTTCCCGAACTTGGAAGTGAAGATGCTCCACGGTCCGAACTGATCTCAAGCGGAACCCCATACGAGAGACAATTACATTGATATAGAGCTCATAACTGAATTCCAGAAATTGTTTCCTTGACGGGGAAGAAGTGAGCCACTTTAGAAAGCCTGTCAATGACAACAAAGATTGCATTGTTGCCCTTCTGCGACCTTGGAAAACCAGTGATGAAGTCCATTTCTACTTTCTCCCATTTCCATTCCGGGGGTTTCAATGGCTGTAGAAGACCGAAAGGTTTCTGATGGACAGCTTTCACTCTGCGGCAGACATCACACTCCGAGACATACTTGGCACAATATCGTTTCAATCCCGGCCACCAATACTGTGTTTTCAAGTCCATGTACATCTTTGTGCTGCCAGGGTGGTTAGAGAGAACAGAATCATGCGCCTCCTTGAGAACTTGCTCTCTCAAACCCGGGTAGTTCGGAACAAACATCCGGTGTTCAAAGAAAAGTGTTCCTTGATCATCGACGTGGAAGGACTCATACTTCGGAAGCTGAAGTTTGGAGATGATCGTTTTGGTGTGCGGATCACCAAGCTGACGAGAGCGAACCTTTTCTTCCAAGAGAGGAGTAGCCAGAAGGTTCAGGAGATGCCCTTGTTCCACAATTTCAAGGTTGAGCTGACGGAATTCCTCGCACAAGAGAGGCTGTTGTTCTTCCATCATGAGGTTGTTGACATAAGATTTGCGGCTGAGAGCATCGGCCATGACATTAGCTTTGCCCGGAGTGTAATTGATGGTCAAATCAAAATCATTGATTCCTTCAATCCATCTCCTCTGCCGAAGGTTGAGATCAGGCTGTGTGAAGATATACTTCAAACTTTTGTGATCAGAAAAGATCTCACAACGGTTGCCAAGCAAGTAGTGCCTCCATAGTTTCAAAGAAAAGATAACTGCTGCGAGCTCGAGGTCATGTGTGGGATAGTTGATCTCATGCGTCTTCAACTGTCGAGAGGCATAAGCAACTACTTGTTTTTCTTGCATAAGGACCGCACCCAATCCTTGCAAAGAGGTGTCACAGAATATCTGGAAAGGCTTAGATGTATCCGGAGGAACCAAGACTGGTGTGGAAGTGAGCTTCTCTTTGAGTGTCTCAAAGCTTGCTTGACATGCAGGAGTGCAAAGGTATTTCTTGCCTTTCTTGAGGAGATCGGTAAGAGGCTTCGCTATCTTCGCAAAATTCTGAACGAAGCGACGGCAATAACTAGCCAAACCAAGGAAGCTCCACACTTCTTTGACATTAACAGGAGGAAGCCATTCAACAATTGTCTTCACAGTTTCCGGGTTGACTGCAATGCCCTTGGCAGAGATGACATGACCAAGATAGGTTACTTGAGGCAGCCAAAACTCACACTTTGAGTACTTTGCATACAAACGGTTCTCATGAAGCTTGTTTAGGACACACCGAAGGTGTTCTTCATGCTCTTCCTTTGACTTAGAATAGACTAGGATGTCATCCAGATAGACCACAACGAACTTATCAAGATACTCCATGAAAACCGAGTTCATAAGCCTCGAGAAGGTAGCAGGTGCGTTGGTGAGACCGAAAGACATGACCGTGTACTCATATAGGCCATAGCGGGTGGTGAAAGCTGTTTTAGGCACATCTTCCTTGCGAATCTTGATTTGGTGATAACCACTTCTCAAGTCAAGCTTAGAGAACACCACGCTCCAAATTAGGCGATCAAAGAGATAATTAATCCGCGGAAGGGATATTTGTTCTTGATGGTTTTAGCATTGAGAGCCGATAGTCAACACAAAGTCTATCGGTCTGTCCGTTTCTTCACAAAGATTGTTGGGCTACCCCAAGAAGAAGTAATCTTGTGTTGAATGAAACCCAACTTCTCTTGTTCATCAAGTTGACGTTTGAGTTCAGCCAACTCAGAAGGACCCATTTTATAAGTCCGTTTGGAGATAGGAGCCGTTCCAGGTTCAAGCTCAATTACAAACTCAACCTCACGATCCGGAGGCATACCCGGCAACTCTTCAGGAAAGACATCTGGGAACTCACAGACCACCGGTACACTCTGAATAGCTTTCATAGCATCATCATTCGAGCCGCCAAAGAGAAAAGTGGATAGCCGAGTCGACTTGGAGAAAAGACTATATGGCCTTCAGGAATCTTCAGAGAAACCGAGCGTTCAGCACAATCAATCACAGCTGCATTTGCTGTCAACCAATCCATGCCCAAGATGACATCAATGTCAGAATTGCCCAGAACAATTAATGATGCCAAGAACGAAGAGCCACCAATCTCAATTTGATTGCCATGGCTGATATGAACAGCCCTCATGTTTGCTCCAGGAGAAAGGACCATTAACCGCTTGAGGAGAGGAACCATAGCTAACTCATTTTCATTTGCAAACTTGTGAGAAACAAATGAATGCGATGCACCAGAATCAAAAAAAACTCGTGCAGGGACTGAGTTAACGGGAAGCATACCCATCACAACTCCAGGTGCATGCTCAGCTTGAGCGGCGTTGACACAGTTGGCACGAGCAACAGTAGACCCGGGCTTGGTGTTGATGTTGAGAGCCCGAGGTGGTGGTGCAAGAACCAAAGGAGAGCTTGCCGCAGACCTTGGAGGTGGTGGCGGAAGAGCTTTGTTTTTCAACGGACAGTTCTAGTTTTGATGCCCAGAGTCTCCACACGTGAAACAAGCACCAGGTGGACGTGGAGCAACATAGCCAGGGACTCCGCCAGGCGCTCCAGGGTAGTGGTGGTTGTAGCCCCTAGGAGCAGCAGTGAGGAAGTTTGGTGGCCTTGCCGCGTAGCTTGCAGGTCTTGGTGGAGTCGGGAGCGACGGTGGGGTGTTAGGAACCCAGACACGACGCTTAGAGGGAGCTGACATAGCTGAAGGGCTTGGTGCATCACGGTTGTGTTTCTTTGACTCCTCAAACACTTGCCTACTTGCTTCCTCCTGCAGAGTCAGTATGTCAAGTTCCAGAAAAGACGCCGGCCTTGCATGTGTGATTGCATATTTAATCGATGCATTGAGCCCTTGCCGGAACCTCTTTTGCTTCTTCTTGTCATCAGATATCTCATCGCCACCATAACGAGAAAGGTTCATGAAGTTACTGATGTAGGTATTAACATTATCATTTCCCGCTGAGGTTGAGAAACACTTCCTTCATCCTTTCCATGACAATTTCGTGACATCTTGCTCTTTGAATGCTCCGTGAACTGCTCCCAAGTAGGTGAAAACCAATGCAGTTTGCCTTGGTAATTCTCCCACCGTAGAGCTGCATCTCCTTCGTAAGGTGAGTAGCACACTTTACCCATTCTTGCTCAGAACATCAATAGTCTCAAGTAGCCTTGACATCTCACGCAACCAATCATCAACATCAAGTGGTTGATCGAAACATCAAATTGGCGAGGTTGAACTTGTGAAGTTTTGATGTCTCCTCGCTTGGGAGGTGGAGGTAGTGGAGCAAACTCATTCCTCCGACACTTTCCTCAAAAGCTGCTTTGGTTCTGCTGCATTGCTGCCAAGGCATTGGCGATGTTTGACAACGCGGACCCCAGTTCAGGTGGTATGTCCTCATCACAACGGCGTGGTGGAGCCATCCTGTGATTGATATAAAACACAAGTCAGTACTAAAATGGAGAATAATAATAATCCAAAATAGTACCAAGATGGAATTAACCAAGATTAAAGGATACAATTTACTAAGATGATATTAAAATATCAACAAAGTTCAAAGCACCTAGAAGATATTAAGCATATCGCACACGACTGAAAAGGAGTGTGGTACACAAATATATCAAAGAAAAATTTTCCACAATTTCGGCATTAAAATACCAATAGATGCGCAAAATTACTTAACGAATCAAGATTAGTGACTCTACCAATTAAATATACAAAAGCGAATGATAAGAGTAGTGGTATGGTCGCGACTCCATCCCGCACTCAAATCATTACTCCGCACATGAATAAGTAGAACACATATCCTAACCCCTTCTTCTCACGGTGAACCTAAAGATTGGTAACTACGGAAACGAACACCCCAAACAAGATAACGTCGGATAACACAGAGTAAGACAGATCACGGCGGTATACAACGAATCAGATAGATTGCGTCGGGTTGCAAAAGCCTGTCGGTATGGAATGTACCAACAGTTGATAACCAAAGGCTGATTAGATAACAACTTGGATGCAACAGATAGACAAGGAATAACACACACAAACACACAACCTATGGTACTACGGAAACCCAGAACACGTGAATCCTAGTTTGAATTTTTAAGAAGAGGATTGAAACCGTTACACTTCCTTGCCAGAAAAGGTGGGTGGGTGGGTAAGAAGAAAAGTGGAAGCAGTCCTACTCTCGCGTTTTGTTTTTCCCTAGTATACATAACTACCAAAAATATTTGCTAGACTGAAAACGACCATTTGGCTGAGACCCTGAAGGGCGGGATGGCTCTGATACCAATTGTAACTACCTCGGTGAATTACGCTCCTAGTTTCAAGCCTGGATGAGCGGAAATGGTTGAAATAGTAAGGTGGGGCCCAAATGCCACTCACAGGTAGACCTTTCGGCCGTCCCAACCATTTCCAAACATCGGGACAAGAACGGGCGGCGTAATCGGCAGGCGAAGGGATCAACTACATACACGAATGAGTATGTATGCAAGCCACCATACAACAGTACATCAGAGCCATACCATCTAAAAGAAAGGAAATATAGCAACGCCATACGAAAAGATTCAAATGTCCTAGGTAGATATATAGTTTAGGATATCTCCTCATACATCAAACATCAGAGTATCAGGCGGAAGCGGAAAACAAGATCCGAGTACGGATAAGAAGCAAATCGGCATAAGATGCCCCATAAATAAGCACATCCCGCCCACAGATCTCACGGATCCCCGTTCCCGGAATCTCTACACCGAACGATCGTTGCCCACATCATCCGCCTCCTCCACCCAGTATCCATCTTGGGAGTGTACCTATTCATCTGAATCAAATAATTTATCGTGTGAGACCCTAGGGGTACTCAGCAAGTCTTTATGCCTCTAAAGGGGACACAACCTGGGGTGACGCAATTGCAGCAAAAGATAAACCCTAACAATTCTATAGATACTCGCTAACCATCCGCCTAACCAAAGATAGACGGATGTCCGTGAATTAATGACAACAGTTATAACGAATATCAGATCCATCCTCCTCCTCGCTACCAACGAGGAAGCGGACTTAACAACCCCCATCCGCTGGCAGTTTTATTATCCATTCCATGAGTGTTGCGCTAGTTACTAGTCATTGTTTAGTCAAATTTAAAGCGGTGCTTTAGTTATTCTTGTCTATGATCGAGAAAGCTGCTCCAAGTCGTCCATAACCATGACGACTTTGAAAGTTTTACCTCTGGGGTGCACAAATAGCAACACACACTCGATCAACCTCGGAAAAACCAAATCAAAACCCAACGAGGCCTTCACGACAAAGCAATCACAGGATTCAGAAATATTTGGGGGCCACCCCATTGAGTACACCATAACAAAGTTAGCTGACTCGAGACGGACCCAAGGTTTGGGTGGACGGTCAGAACGATCGGGAACCCAAAATGGGCTTGTCTATACCGCTAATCGTGTCCGATCCTAAATAAAGACAGTGCTCCTCGCACAATCGTAAATAAAGCAGTAAAGCATGGCAAAAGTACAGGATAGTAAATAAAACCTCAAACTAGTTTGTGGCCCCAAGAAATAAGAATGAATCAAGCTCTGGCTCAGGGGGGTCCCATAAGCCTCCCGGATGTGGATAGCGCGAATAATCAAGGAACAGGAATCAAGTACTCGGGGTCCTACGGGACACAAGTGAGCAGGAAAAACCAAATAGCAGATATTGCTCACCGGTGCCACTTTCATTAGTTATCCCATTACTACTCAAGTTAAGTTGTTTAGGTACCTCTTTATCCAACAGACACTCACATACCCTACACATGCTGTTCTACGACTCGCATGGCTCAAATAACTCCTGTAGTAATGGCTCATGGGATAGAGGAACAAGCTTGGTGGGGGTTAAAAGTAAAGGCTATGCAATACTTGGGATTCAGTTTAATGCAATCGCGACTCAATGATGCAAGAATAAGATAGAGGCAATAGGTACTATATGTATGCAAGCATGTGGTAGTGCTTGCCTGGCAGCTCAGTTGAAGCGAGAGAAGGATCTGGGTAGTGCTCCTGGTTCTCTTGATATATCCCCTGCTCAGCGTCTATTCGAAGAAGAACCAAACAAACAAGGGCCAATATAAATAAAGTGCACAAGCATATGAATAAAATGCGACAAGCAAAAAATCATGCCATGATGTATGATGCACAATTTGCATGGCAATAATGTAGCATGGCATGGGTGAGGTGTAGAATACAAGAAATAAACATTTTATTGAGTTTTGGCCACATTTTATCCTCATATTAGTTGCTGTTTACATTATATTTATATGATGCATGCTGCAAAAGAGAACATGGAATGCACCAACAGAAAGGTCTCGTCGAGCTAATCATTTTAGACATATCATTTGTCAAATTTGGATTTATAAATCAAAAGTTATTTATTAATTAAGGTGAAGGGCATTTTATTGTAATTTAATTCAACTTGAAATTTTAAGTGCCCAAAATATATTTTGGATGGCATATTTGAAATCCTCACATTTTTCTGATTCAAAAACATATATTATTTGTATTATTTGGAATTATGAATTTAAATTTATTTAAAAGTCAAAATTATTAAATAGGGTCAAAGTCAAAGGTTGACTATTTAAATTAATTCTGAAAATATATGATTAAAGATTTGAATTCTCATTCAAAAATAAAACATTTGTCATATTAAGTTTGAATTCAAATTCCAAACCATTTGAAAGTTATGAATTCATTTAGGTTTAAACAGATTTGAATTTTGAATTGAATTGAATTAATTTGAAAAGATTTGAAATTTGAAACAGAAAGGCTCCTGGACTTTTGGTACTCAGCAGATCCTACCCCCAGCCAAGGATGTGGGTCGACGCCCAGGTTGACACGCGCGCACATAAACTTTTCACACCGGGGCTCTGCCTAGCCCGCGTGGATGACAAGCGGGCCCAGGGAAGAACAGGGCCACACACGCGCGCGGCCAGCCGGTGGGCGACACGTGGGAAATCCAGGGGGGCTTCGGCATGCGAGGTTCAGATCTGCGGGGGCCTAACTGCAAAACGTGACCACGACTGCCAGGTGGGGCTCCGGGGACGGCGGGTTTAGGCGGGAAAATCTGTAGGGGGCTAAGCGCAAACAAGCGGCTGCCGTCGCTATTGACGCGGTCTTTGCGGATCCGCCGAGCCGGAAGACGATGGCGAGCGAACCACGGCGATTCTGGCCAAGCCGCAAAAACCAAAGATGAAGAGGGCGCTACCGGCTACAAGTTTCGCTCAGGTGGCTAGCTCGGAGGAGGGCTGTAGCGCGCGGGCTTTGTCGAGGAACAGAGGCCAAAGCTGCGATCACTGTTGTCGCCCAGAGCCTTGGCGCGACGCCTGGACGGGTGTTCGGCCAGGACGCCACTGAAGCAAGAGGGGTGGGGACCTTGTCTGGGGGGTAGAGGGGCTCACCAGGAGGGTGTTGGTGTGGTCGGAGGTGCTCGGGACGGTCACGATCTGGCGCGTGGCTGGGGCCCTGGAGCTCCTGATCTGGGCGGTGCACGGCGGCGTCAGGCTACTCATGAGGTCCCATGGTTTCCAGCGGTCCTAGTCGTCGAGGAGGAAGCAGGGGACGCTCCTGATGCTCCTTGTACAGCCTGGCGTGCTCGGGAACGACTAGAGGGAGAGGAGGCCGAGGTTAGGGTTTGGGGACATGGTGGTGATCATGGTGGTTAGGGGAGGAAGAAGGGAGGGTGAGGAGAGGTCTGGGCACTTCCATATGGGATCTGGGGTGCCTGGGGTGGTTGGGGTGTTGAAGGAGAGGGGAGAGGCACATGGGAGGTAGTGGCCACTTTAAGCAAAAGGGAGAAGGGTGGCTCGGGTTTGGGTGGTAGCTAGGGTTGGGGTGGAGTGAGAGAGGGGTAGATGGGTCCAGGGTGACTAGGTGGGGCTGGTGGGGCCTTGTGGCAGGGAGAGGGCTAGAGAGAGGAGGGAGGCCGAGAGAGAGAGAGGGTAACCTCGGGTTAGGGTTTGTGAGAGAGGGGTGATGGCTTAGGGTTAGCTAGAGAGGTAGAGAGATGAGGGGTGAGGTGATCAAGCACATGATCAAGGACAAACATGGGTTTTGGTGGAGCTAGATTAAAGAGAGGGGAGGTGAGGCTTAGGGTTTTAGACAAGCTCCAACAAGATATCCAAAAGAGAGAAAATAAGAAAAGGTGGTGATGGGGTAGATAAATATGGTGATGAGGTTTAAGCAAGATCAAAATAGATCAAGCCCAAAAGAAGGGATAGAGATAGAGATGAACCACTCAAGAATTCAAATAAAACCAAAAGATGACCAAAGTTGGTGATGGTTGCATGGGCCATGCATAAATAAGTAATACCATGCTTATTTTGTGAAAACAAGATTTTTACATGGCATTGTTCTTATGCATTCCAAAATGTGGAGTAAGGCCCAAGCAAAAGAATTTGTAGATTTGGACCCACCCTATCTCCCATGAGCTAGATTAAAACCAAAAGAAAACTAATTACAAGCTCATGGACAATGGGATGGTGGAATTGTAAGGTGGTGAAAGAAAGGTGGTGGAGTGGAATAAAGATATGCCCCCAACTCAACTTGGGCATTTAAACAATATATCAAGAACCAAATACAATATCAAGAGGCAAATACAATTAACAATGCTCATGAGAGAAGAACCAAAACACAAAGGGTTTTACATGATGCTCAAATGCAAGGTGGCATGATGACATGAGCATGATATAATGATGATGCAGCAATTGTATAGATGAAGTAGCCATTATATTACTAAACCAAGTAGCATTACAGTTGTTAGACAAATGGGATGCTACACTGATGCATGAGGTCAACCTGATATCCATGAAACTGATCAAAGTTGCCAGCTTTGGGAGAGATGGTGTTCAAGTACACCCTGCGCATAATGTCATAAGCTAGCAGCAGATGATTCACTAACCCAACACTTCCCCATCCTTCAATGTAGAGAGGCTCCAGAACCTCAGGATCAGCAGCAGTAGGACCATGAACACGCCAACCATTCGCTCCGCCTGTGCTGAATGGGATAGCCTGTAAGCTCACAAACTCAGCCCAAGTAGCGGTAAGGTACACATCCTGGTCATCCACTTCATCTCACCTTCAGAGAGGCATGTGAAGAAACAGGGTGGAGTAGAACTGAGCAATAGCAGTTACATCAAAGTTCTGACGGTGCTCCATGAGGGGAATCAGTCCAAACTTCTTGCAGATATCAAGAGCCTCCCCAAAGTAGACTTGCTTCTCTTCCATGTGAGGCACATTGATGTACTTCTGAGGAGCAACCACGAACTTTGTAACACCCTCAGAATCGGACCTATGCAAGTTTGAGCAAAATTCGCCGAACCCGCATAGAAACGATTCAAAGGTGCCCACCAGGCACTTTCGTGCGGGTGGAAAACGAAGTAATAACATTACACAACAGTCCTCGATGGGACCCACAGAACAGATATATATAACAGCGACTCAAGGAGTCAAGAATACAAATATAAGTACAAAGATCCAAATCACCTCGAAAACGATGGAGCGTCCGACTACGGACAAGATGCAAATGGGGCTAAGAGCCCTGAAGAATAACCAATGGCGTCCATAACCCTGCCCAGGCCAAGCCGGAAGGGTAACCCTGCTAACGGCGTCGATCTCAAAACCTGCTTAAACAAAATGGGTGCCGACAAAGGGCAAAGGAAAAAGAAGGCGTCGATCGAGGCCAAGACAGCGAGGCTAGAATTCGGCGGTCCTCGCCTACATAGGTATGGTGGACTGAAGCGGCAGCGGCAGCATGCACTGAACAACCTATAGAGACTCGATTCAACTGGCGGTTATCAGAGAGGGGTAAGAGTGACCTAACCGGATCCAACCTGAAGCTAACACCAAACAAACCCATCCTGGTGTTCCCCCTCGAGACCAATCGAGGAAGTCAACCGAGGAACTCACACCGTTGGCAGTTTTAGTTATTCGGTTATCGTTGCAGCAATTACTAGTCAGGTATAGATAATCATCCTGATAAAGTAAGCAGTGGGCCCCTTTTAGTTAATCATTCCGTTGTAGTTGCAGCAATTACTAATCAGATACAGATAGCATGATGTAATCCCGAAACCCAGCAGTTGTTGGTACTTTTATTCAGCCATTTCGTTGTAGTTGCAATACTTACTAGTCAGGTACAAGGGTCGCAAGCGACACTCCAAACAAGCAATTGTGGGCAGTATTATTAGCCATTCCGTTATAGTGAAGCTGATTACTAGTCATTATAAGTCAAATTTATAGCAATAAACTTTAGTTATGCTTGTCTATGATCGAGATACTGTGCTCCAAGTCGTCCATATCCGCGGACACGGCTTTCAGAAAGTTTTACCGGCGGTGCACCAATAGCAACACATGCTCGATCAACCTCGGAAAAACCAAATCAAAACCCAACGAGGCTTTCACGTCGAACAATCACAGGATTCAGAAATATTTCAGGGCCACCTTTGAGTAGATCTCGCAGCAGTAAGCTAGCTTGAGACGGACTCAAGGTTAGCGCCAATGGTCATGCGACGGGAACCCGAAACTCGGGGTGTCGATACAGCGTAATCACTCCGCCTTCCTAAAGACAGTAAGGTGCTATCTTCCGCGCACAATTTAAATACGAAAGTAGCATGGCATAAGTACAGATCGTAAATAAAACCTCAAACTAGTTTGTGGCCCCAAGAAATAAGACTGAATCAAGCTCGCTCGGGGTCCCATATACCTCCGGATGTGTAGCGCGATAAATGAAAGGCAGTATCAAGTACTCGGGGTCTTACGGGACACAAGTGGGCATTCGGAAACCAAATATTATCTATCACCCACCGATGCCTCTGCTTATTTCAATTTTAGTTGTTAAACAGAAATTAAAGTGACGATAAGTAAAACTAGAATCATCTCCAACATCAACATGCGGCAATACATCAGCAACTGTGGCATATGACGACACACATCAGCACTTGAGAAAGCAACTACGACGCGCAAGTCCAACTATCTACCAAACAACAAGTAATAGGAGGTGTCCAAGGCAATATATGGCTGCAAGGGATATCACAGGTACGGAATCTAAAGCATTGCAACTCAGATAGCAATAGATCAACAGGAGGGAATAAATACTATAAAAGTAAGATAGGTAGAAAGGGGGGAGATGCTCGCCTGAAAACATTGTCGAAGGTTTCATCCGAAGATCGGGGCGAAGCTCACATCAACTCAACGGCCTTATCCGCGAAGAAGCAAAACACTAGGATAAACACCGGATGCACTATTCAATACTAAGGCAAAAGATCGGCATGATGCAGGCATGATGAATGACATGGCAAGGTGCGGTGCAATTAGGTCATATTAAGTGGAACCAGGGTCCCGACAATTGATTATATTGTTCAAGTTATTTAGATACCCCGCAATTTAAATGTGGTTTTAGCATGGCAAAAGATAGCACGGGTTTGCTAGACAAGTTTAAATGAGGCCAATATGAGACTAGATTTGCCCGCATATGGGCCCCATATTTAATTATTAGGTGAATCGGCATAAGGCCCCCAAACCAATATGACATGCATGCGGAAATGACAATTTATATGCAACAGTTATATAGGTGACATTATAAATTAGGGTTCTCGGGTAAGGGTTCACACATTAGGGGTCTCGACGGTCTTGGGGATCCGGGGTTCGGGGTTGGTCTCAGGGTCCAGGGTTCGACGGGTTCGGTCTCGACGGAACGTTCTCGGAAAGGGGTAGATCTTGGTGCATCCGGCCTTCGGTCATGTCGACGGTCATGGCGTTCGGGATGAAGCACTTGTCGGTCTCGTGGCGGCGATCGGATTTCGTCGGGCGTTCTTGTCGCATGCGATCTTGTCGGGTTCCACGGGTCGAGCTTGCCGCTGTAGGGTCTCTGCTGGCTCGCGCCATCCCATCGGTCTTGACGTCCGGATGAAGAACTTGGCGGGTCGAGGTTCGGTCTCGGTTCCGGTCCGTGGTCTTGCCTATCTCCGGTTTCGACTCGTGACGGTCTTGTCGGGCGCTTGCTCGAGGTACTCGGAAGTTGGAACTGACAGTGCATCTTCTCGAAGAGCTTGGGTTCCGATAAATCGGGCCTTCGGATCCGTGATGTGGCCTTGGCGATTCAAGATCTTGGAGAGGTGGAACTCAACGTTTATCGACGAGCATGGGATCGGTTGGCTCTCCATCGAGATACGCTCGCTAGCGGGGTTGATGTGGTGCGACCATCGACGCCAAACTTGGGCAGGCTCGCGGCGACGCGTGGCGGGGCGAAGCTCGGGTTCTCTGGCAGGTGGCTGCGCGGCGGTCCCACGACGAGCTCTGCTGGTCTGCTCGGGACGAGGAGGTCGGTGGCGCGGCCCACGCGGCAATGGGTCCGCAGGATGCCGAGAGCGCGGCGCTTGGCGACGCCGGGCACACGAGCGCGGAGGCGGCTGCTTGGGGCGCGACGGAGAGACGGAGGTGGTTTCTTCGGCGGCAGCGGCAGAGGAGGCGGTTGCGCCGAGGCGAGGAGCTCGGCTCGGCAGCGGAGCCCGGCGCTTCGGCGGCAGCGGGCAACGAGGCAGTGGAAAGGCCTGAGCGGCAGGGGCGGGTGTGGGCAAGCGCAGGCGCAGGCGAGTCGGGAAGCGCCGGAGTTTGGGAAGCGAGCGGGCGGAGCCTGTGGGCGGGTCGAGGGCGTCTGCAGAGGAGAAGAGGGTCAGCGCCGGGCTCATGAGCTCATGGGCGGGGCACTGTCAAGGGCGCCTGGCGGCATGAGGAGCGAGGAGGCGGGGCCGAGCGACGGGAGGAGCGGGGGTTGGAGGGAGGTTGGGGAACGCGAGCGCGCGTCGGGGTGGGAGGTTGAGGGAGAGAGAGGAGAGAGGCAGGCGCGGGGACAGGTGGGGTCGGGGTAGGACCAGGGGACAGGGGCGGGGCCCAGGCGCAGGCGGTTGGGTGTGAGGAGTGAGGTGAGAGAGAGAGGAGGCCACGTGGCGGTTCCTGGTTGGTGAGGGAGAGGGGTGTGCTGATGTGGCGCTCCAGGATTGGTGGGGGTGAGGTGGCCAGGGGGTGTGGGTAGTTTTCTGGGTAGCTGTAGGAATAAGGGGTGGGACTGGTTGGACCGTTTTAAAAATTCTGGGGCCGTTGGTCGATCGCCTGCTCGATCGCCTCCGCCAAAATAATTTAATATTTTTATTTGGTTACAACGAACTTTGTAGATAGTTTTGGACAAACAAAATATCCGGCAACATCCGGGGTTTTGCGTTTGAATAAAGAGGGGGCGTTTTAGAAAACAAAACGGGCTTTGCGAAAATAGTTTTGGCAAACAATGCATGATGATGACGATGCAATGCACAAATTCGACGCGATTTTCTAGTAGTGGTTTTGCGGGATGCCACAATTCGCCACCACTAACAATGGATCTCGCCCTCGAGATCCGCCTCATGGTACCGGAAGGAAGGTCGGCCATCTGCATCTTCTCGCTTCAGGTAGATCCTCGCGACACCACTAACAAGAGGTCGTTGTCCGTGATCGTCGGGAGAACTCTCCGGAACAAAAAGGTCGAAGGTAGAGGTATCAACAATAAGCCACCTCTAGCTCCGATGGAAAGGGGGGGAACCGATGCATTCTCATCCACTTCAATGTACAACAACGAATAGAAGGGGTAGTCGGCATGGGGGCCAATCCATCACGCACCCAAACTATTACTCTGCACAATCAGTAGAAAAGAGTGCAACCATTCTCGGAATCAGACTGAAGATCTCGACAAACGAGGTTCGGAAACAAAGGAGTGATGCAGAATATGCATCGGATCTGGCGTAGAGGATATTGTCGTCGCGTCGGAAAACACCGGATAGCACAAACAAGGAACAGAGAATGGTACCACTACAGGCGGATTCCTCAGGCAGCATGAAGACCAGATGTAGCAACACCGTTATCGAAGAAGGAAGCGAAACCCTGAAGGTACGACGGAGACCCAACCACGAGAATTCCTGGACACGAAGAAAGAGACGAGAGCGGATTCAAAACACGTAGGGGTAAGAGGGAACAGCAGAGGGGTAAGGAGTAAAATCAGACCTAATCAGAACTATCCAACCGATTTTGCAAAAATAGTTTTTACACTCTACTTCGGCCGTTAGCTAGGTTATCCTACAGGCTGGACTTGTGGGGTATCGTAACTGCTGGGCTCTGATACCACTTTGTAACACCCTCAGAATCGGACCTATGCAAGTTTGAGCAAAATTCGCCGAACCCGCATAGAAACGATTCAAAGGTGCCCACCAGGCACTTTCGTGCGGGTGGAAAATGAAGTAATAACATTACACAACAGTCCTCGATGGGACCCACAGAACAGATATATATAACAGCGACTCAAGGAGTCAAGAATACAAATATAAGTACAAAGATCCAAATCACCTCGAAAACGATGGAGCGTCCGACTACGGACAAGATGCAAATGGGGCTAAGAGCCCTGAAG
Organism: Avena longiglumis; assembly: GCA_030063025.1. NCBI lineage: Eukaryota > Viridiplantae > Streptophyta > Magnoliopsida > Poales > Poaceae > Avena > Avena longiglumis. The sequence goes on from CP125978.1 coordinate 173,934,081, forward strand.
AATAACCAATGGCGTCCATAACCCTGTGCCAAGCGGAAGGGTAACCCCGCTAACGGCCGATCTCAAAACCTGCTTAAACAAAATGGGTGCCGACAAAGGGCAAAGGAAAAAGAAGGAGCGTCGATCGAGGCCAAGACACAGCGAGGCTAGAATTCGCGGTCCGCCTACATAGGTATGGTGGATCAAGCGGCAAAGATGCAATCGAACAACCTATAGAGACTCGATTCAATGGCGGTTATCGAGAGAGGGTAAGAGTGACCTAACGGATCCAACCAAGCTAACACCAAACAAACCCATCTGGTGTTCCCTCGAGACCAATCGAGGAAGTCAACCGAGGAACTCACACCGCTGGCGCTTTAGTTATTCGTTATCGTTGCAGCAATTACTAGTCGTATAGATAATCATCCCGATAAAGTAAGTGGGCCCTTTTAGTTAATCATTCCGTTGAAGTTGCAGCAATTACTAATCGAATCTGAGATAGCATGATGTAATCCCAAACCCAGCAGCTTGTTGGTACTTTTATTCAGCCATTTCGTTGAAGTTGCAATACTTACTAGTCAGTACAAGGTCGCGACACTCCAAACAAGCAATTGTGGGCAGTATTATTAGCCATTCCGTTATAGTGAAGCTGATTACTAGTCATTATAAGTCAAATTTATAGCAATAAACTTTAGTTATGCTTGTCTATGATCGAGATCATGCTCCAAGTCGTCCATATCCGCGACACGGCTTTCGTAAAGTTTTACCCGCCGGGTGCACCAATAGCAACACACGCCGATCAACCTCGGAAAAACCAAATCAAAACCCAACGAGGCTTTCACGATCGAACAATCACAGGATTCAAATATTTCAGGGCACCCTTTGAGTAGATCCATAACGAAGTAAGCTAGCTTCAGACGGACTCAAGGTTAGCGCCAATGGTCAGAAGCGATCGGGAACCCGAAACTCGGGGTGTCGATACCGCGTAATCACTCCGCCTTCCTAAAGATGCAAGGTGCTATCCGTCGCACAATTTAAATACGTAAAGTAGCATGGCATAAGTACAGATCGTAAATAAAACCTCAAACTAGTTTGTGGCCCCAAGAAATAAGATCAATCAAGCTCGCTCGGGGGTCCCATATACCTCCGGATGTGTATAGCGCGATAAATCAAGGAATGTATCAAGTACTCGGGTCTTACGGACACAAGTGGGCTCGAAACCAAATATTATCTATCACCCACCGATGCCTCTGCTTATTTCAATTTTAGTTGTTAAACAGAAATTAAAGTGACGATAAGTAAAACTAGAATCATCTCCAACATCAACATGCGGCAATACATCAGCAACTGTGGCATATGACGACACACATCAGCACTTGAGCAAGCAACTACGACGCGCAAGTCCAACTATCTACCAAACAACAAGTAATAGGAGGTGTCCAAGGCAATATATGGCTGCAAGGGATATCACAGGTACGGAATCTAAAGCATCGCAACTCAGATAGCAATAGATCAACAGGAGGGAATAAATACTATAAAAGTAAGATAGGTAGAAAGGGGGGAGATGCTCGCCTGAAAACATTGTCGAAGGTTTCATCCGAGATCGGGGCGAAGCTCACATCAACTCAACGGCCTTATCCGCGAAGAAGCAAAACACTAGGATAAACACCGGATGCACTATTCAATACTAAGGCAAAATATCGGCATGATGCAGGCATGATGAATGACATGGCAAGGTGCGGTGCAATTAGGTCATATTAAGTGGAACCAGGGTCCCGACAATTGATTATATTGTTCAAGTTATTTAGATACCCCGCAATTTAAATGTGGTTTTAGCATGGCAAAAGATAGCACGGGTTTGCTAGACAAGTTTAAATGAGGCCAATATGAGACTAGATTTGCCCGCATATGGGCCCCATATTTAATTATTAGGTGAATCGGCATAAGGCCCCCAAAACAATATGACATGCATGCGGAAATGACAATTTATATGCAACAGTTATATAGGTGACATTATAAATTAGGGTTCTCGGGTAAGGGTTCACACATTAGGGGTCTCGACGGTCTTGGGGATCCGGGGTTCGGGGTTGGTCTCAGGGTCCAGGGTTCGACGGGTTCGGTCTCGACGGAACGTTCTCGGAAAGGGGTACATCTTGGTGCATCCGGGGCCTTCGGGTCATGTCGACGGTCATGGCGTTCGGGATGAAGCACTTGTCGGTCTCGTGGCGAGCGCATCGGATTTCCTGGTCGGGGCGTTCTTGTCGCATGCAGATCTTGTCGGGTTCCACGGGGTCGAGCTTGCCGTTGCGAGGGTCTCGTCGGGCTCGCGCCATCCCATCGGTCTTGACGTCCGGGATGAAGAACTTGGCGGGTCGAGGTTCGGTCTCCGGTTCCGGTGCCGTGGTCTTGCCTATCTCCCCGGGTTTCGACTCGTGACGGTCTTGTCGGTGCGCTTGCTCGAGGTACTCAGGAAGTTGGAACCTGACAGGTGCATCTTCTCGAAGAGCTTGGGTTCCGATAAAATCGGGGCCTTCGGATCCGTGATGTGGCCTTGGCGATTCCGAAGATCTTGGAGAGGTGGAACTCAACGTTTATCGACGAGCATGGGATCGGTTGGCTCTCCATCTGAGATACGTCTCGCAGCTAGCAGGGGTTGATGTGGTGCAGCGACCATCGGCGCCAAACTTGGGCCGGCTCGTCATGGCGACATGGCAGGCGAAGCTCCGGGTTCTCGGCAGGTGGCTGCCGCGGCGGTCCGACGAGCTCGCTGTCTGCTCGGGACGAGGAGGTCGGCGCGGACCACGCGGCAGGGGTCCGCAGATCTTGAGAGGGCGCTTGGCGGCGTCGGGGCAGGCCGCGGCGCTGGCGGAGGCGGCTGCTTGGGCGACGAGGAGACCGGAGGTGGCTTCGGGCGACGACGGCAGGAGGTAGGAGGCGGTTGCGCGGCCAGGCCGGAGCGGGTGGAGCGGCTCGGCTCGACGCTGGCGGCTGGCGGAGCGGGTCAGCGGCGCTTCGGGAGGAACGGCGGGGCGCGGCTGCACGCCAGGGACGGTGGAGGAGCACGCGCGGCCCGAGGGGCAGTGGACGTGGTCGGCCAGTGCGGTGCGCGGGAGGCGAGGCGGGCGCCGCAGCGGCGGACGGGTCGGGAAGCGGCCGAGCGGGCGGAGCTCAGGGGAGGTCGGCGGCGTCTGCAGAGGAGAAGAGGGCAGCCGGGGCTCGCGAGCGAGGCGGGCACGCTGCATGAGGCGCCATTGGGCGGAGCCCATGGGCGAGGAGCGAGGCGGGCGGCTCGGCCGAGCGACGGAGGAGCGGGGTTGGAGGAGGTTGGGAACGCGAGCGCGTCGGGTGGGAGGTTGAGGAGAGAGAGAGAGGCAAAGGGGACAGGTGGGGTCGGGTAGGACCAGGGACAGGGCGGGGCCCAGCGGTTGGGTGTGAGTGAGGTGAGAGAGAGGAGGCCACGTGGCGGTTCCTGGTTGGTGAGGGAGAGGGGTGTGCTGATGTGGCGCTCCAGGATTGGAGGGGGTGAGGTGGCCAGGGGGTGTGGGTAGTTTTCTGGGTAGCTGTAGGAATAAGGGGTGGGACTGGTTGGACCGTTTTAAAAATTCTGGGGCGGTCGTTCGGGTCGATCGGCCCGTTCGACTGCTCCGGCCAAAATAATTTAATATTTTTATTTGGTTACAACGAACTTTGTAGATAGTTTTGGACAAACAAAATATCCGGCAACATCCGGGGTTTTGCGTTTGAATAAAGAGGGGGCGTTTTAGAAAACAAAACGGGCTTTGCGAAAATAGTTTTGGCAAACAATGCATGATGATGACGATGCAATGCACAAATTCGACGCGATTTTCTAGTAGTGGTTTTGCGGGATGCCACAAACTTCTTCTTTGATGCATATATTTCTTCATAAATATGTTCCTGACGGCAGGTGTGAAAATGAGGTTCCAAGCAGAGACGATCACGAGGCACGAGGTAGGGATCTGTAGCCCTGAATGCAGCGTAAGCCTTCTGAGTCCACTTGGAAATCTTGGCTTTGGTCATATCTGGCCCTGCAGCAGTGGCCTTCTGAGAAAGAGCAGGCCTCTTCCCTGCAGCAGCAGCAGCACGGCGAGCAGCAGCAGCCTTCTGGCGAGAAGTTTGTGTGGTTGGACGCACAACTTCAGCATCTTCCTCATCAATCTCAGGAGGAATGTCAGCGGATGGTCGGCGGGCACGCTTGCCTTGGCGAGTCTCTCCTTCCCCTGAGAAGAAAGAACAAGAATAGGGAGGGAAGTTGGGATAAGTGCACAAGTTCGGAAGGGAAACAAAAAGAGTTAGATTGGAAAAATACAAACAGGATTTTTTTTTGCAGTGTAGCCGGAACTTCCGCTGAAACGTCGGAACTTCCGGTCTAGACCGGAAGTTCCGGTCGTGGCTCACCGGAAGTTCCGGTGAGGCCACGAACTGACAGTTTTCAACAGGAGTTCCCTAGATGTAGATCTAAAGACCACCAATGCACAAATTTTTCCAAGGATCTATTGGACCAATCTACTCTAGCAAGATACCCTAGGCCTACCAAGATTTCCCAACAAGTTCTAGCCAAAGAACTAGCCTAGACAAGGTGTGCCCTAACTCAAGCCATGGTGAGAGCAAGATCTCCATTAATGGAGGGAGTTAAGGGCAAATACCGGAGTCCATGGCGGGAGATCGAGGTGGGGAAGGATCCCGCGGAGCAGATCTGGAGAGGAGCGGTTGGAGAAGAGGGGGGGGGGAGCGCCCTCTTGGAGACGTCCTGGCCGGCGGCGCTCCTGATAGAAGATGGGTCTTGGGGGAAAAAAGGAAGAAGATCCCGTTTTCCCTCAGGGCCCACCTTATATAGGACAGGGAGCACCACCGGAAGTTCCGGTGGACCGGAACTTCCGGTCGACTGACCGAAGTTCACGGACACCGGTAGGAACATCTCAGGATAGGATAACAAGGAAGAACTTGTGCAGGGAATAGAGAGGGCTTGAGGTAAGGAAAGGCTTAGGATAGATAGCTCAAACTGTGAAGAACCAAAAACACCAAAACAGGAAAACACAAATGAACACGAAATAAAAACGAACCAAACAAAAACGAGTCGGTGGCCGAAGCCACCTTATATAAGAGTAAATGGCTTGACACCGCGAAGATATATCTTGGGTTCATTACCAACACTCATCATGAAGATCAAATGGTCTCCTTTAGAGACAATAGAGTATGAAAACTTTAATGTGCGCATAATAGGGATAGTGTTTGTTCATAAGAGGAACTACACTCCCCCTAAATTCATGCCTACATCCAAACAAGGTACACATTGAGACACGGGTAGGTGTGCAAGGGATCAAGCAACATTGCTGGAATCAATGATATTTAGCTCATGCCTTAACTCTCGGAACCTTGCTATATCAAGAGGCTTCTGAAAAGATCCGCAAGATTTGCCTTGGTGAGAACATACTCCAAAGAAATGTCTCCTCTAGCAACATGGTCCCGAATGAAATGATGACGAATCTCAATGTGCTTGGTCCGGTTGTGTTGCACGGGATTGTGAGCAATAGCAATTGCACTCTCATTGTCGCAAAGAAGAGGCACCTTGTCAAAAGATAGTCCAAGATCCTTCAAGGTTTGCTTCATCCATAGCAATTGAGCACAACAGCTTGTGGCAGAGATATACTCAGCTTCGGCAGTAGACATAGACACACAGTTTTGCTTCTTTGAGGACCAACACACCAAAGATCTTCCGAGAAACTGACAAGCTCCGGAGGTTGACTTTCTTCCCACTTTGTCACCAGCCTAGTCCGAGTCCGTGTAACCAATGAGATCAAAGCTGGCTCCCTTGGGGTACCACAACCCAAAGTTTGGGGTATGAACTAAATATCGAAAGATCCTCTTGACAGCCACCATGTGACTTTCCTTTGGTGCGGCTTGAAATCTTGCACACATACCCACACTCAACATAATATCCGGCCGGGATGCACAAAGATAGAGCAAAGAACCAATCATCGAACAATAGAGTTTTTGATCCACCTCCTTACCCTTGGGATCGAGATCAAGATTAACCTTAGTTGGCATGGGAGTCTTGGCACCTTTAACTTGATCAAACTTGAACTTCTTGAGCATGTCTTGGATGTACTTGGCTTGGTTGATGAAATTCCCTTTCCTCAATTGTTTGACTTCAAATCCAAGGAAAAACTTCAACACCCCCATCATGGACATCTCGAAGCGGTCGGTCATGAGCTTGGCAAAATCCTCATTAAAAGTTTTGTTAATAGACCCAAAGATAATGTCATCAACATAGATTTGTCATACGAACAAGTGGCCTCCAACTTTCTTAGTAAAAAGAGTGGGATCAATGAGACCCACTTCGAAGCCATGGTCTAACAAGAGCTCCCTAAGGCAATCATACCACGCACGTGGGGCTTGCTTGAGGCCATAGAGTGCCTTATTGAGCTTGTAGACATGGTTCATAAAAAGTGTATCCTCAAAGCCCGGAGGTTGCTTGACGTATACCAACTCTTTCAAAGGACCAAAAGCACTCTTAACATCTATTTGATACAATTTAAAGTTATGATGGGTAGCAAAGGCAAGAAGCATACGAATGGATTCAAGGCGAGCAACGGGGGCATAAGTCTCACCGTAGTCGATGCCCTCAACTTGTGGGTATCCTTGGGCAACTAACCTTGCCTTGTTGCGCACGACAATTCCATTCGCATCGCACTTGTTCTTGAAGACCCACTTGGTTCCAATGACGTTCTGACAGTCTTTAGGCCGCTCGACTAATGTCCAAACATTGTTCCTCTTGAAGTTGTGAAGTTCCTCGTTCATAGCATCAAGCCAATCATCATCTTCAAGAGCTTCGAAGACTTTCTGTGGTTCCACAAGAGAGATAAACGCATGGTGAGAGCAAAAGGAAGCTAGTTGATGGCGACTCTCCCACCCACCCACCCACCCACCCATGGCGACTCCTTGGTGATCTAGGGTTTTCTTCCACGGCAATGGAAACTCTCCTCCACTGGGATTTCTCTCCTGGCCAGGCATTGGCTAATCAGGTGCGTCGATGCTTTGGATCTACGGTGCATTTTCTCCCTTCCTCGGTTGCCAATGAGTTCTTCTTGGTGGTGTCCTTTTCCTCGGCCTCTTTCTCTCTGAATGTTGAATCTGTGAGTCTTGCTCTTCAATGTTGCATTGGTGGAGTTGCAGCTAGATTCAGGGTTTTTCAATTAAGTGATCGAAGATTTCGGTTCTCTGTTGCTTCAAATAAAGTGGTGCACTTCATCTATAGTTTGAGAGATAGAGTCTGGCCTGATTTTGTGTGCCATTTCAGTTTGTTTCGAGGTTATCATCCTCATATCTCTGGCTTCACACATGATCACTTGTGCTCTGGTTTGCCCTCTGATAATTCTGTGAAGAATTCTCCATCTAATCCTGTTCGTTTTAAGACAAATTTGGACTTCCTAAAGAAAAGTGTTGCACAAGATCTTAATTCGGATTCATCACATGAATTGGCAAAATTTGGTTTTCTTCAACAAGGATCTCCTGGGTTTTCTTCGGATGGATCTGATCTGGCTAGACATCTATTTTTTGGAAGTTTCTTTGATCCTATTTTGGTGGATCATGAACGTGATCTTAAGGATGTTTTTACTGGTTCAAAGTTTGTACGTCAGTATTGCATGCAACTGCCTTCTATCACGTTAGAGAAGATTGAAGATATGAGGCAAGCTCTATATTCTGATCAGGACATCATGCATGCTTTGGACTTAAAATTTGTTCCTACCAAAGCTATGGTTTTTGAAATTCTGGGACGTTGCTCAAATTGTGGAGATCATGATCATCTTGTGGATTCTTGTCAGAAAAGTTGTGAATGTATTTTTTCTCTGGGTCATAAATGTTTGAAATGCCTCTCTATGCGCATCAAATGGTGTGGTAAATGTTTAATTTCTGGGCACCTGGCGAGTAAATGTGTCTTGGGCTGGCGGTGTCGGAGTTGTCATTTATTGGGCCATTGGGCCAGGAGCTGCCCAAAGGAGATATGAAGAGTTTGGCAAAAAAAGAAAACTGCATTAAACAATCAGGCCGATATTTCTGGTCGGAATATCTAGGTAGTTAAGAAGCAGCCAGTTTTTTCACCTGGAGTTTCACCCCCTCTCTCTCCTGCCGCTTCATCTCCTTCTCCGCCGACCGCTGAAGTTTCTCTCTCCACCTCGACAATGGCCAACTTTCCTGTGAATCCTCTAGCTTTTCTCCCCAATGGCTTGACTATTGATCCAGGGCCAGTTGATCGATTGGTGAGGTCACACATGGTGGTTCCTGCTGAGGCTCCTCTGCAGCATGACAGAAAGGTAATTGCTGAGACCAACAGATTTATTCCGATTCAGCTTAGAGAAGACTATAGGATTCAGGTGATGAATCTTCTCAATGAGTCACAGTTGTTTGTCAGTCGCTTTGATGATCATCCATTAGGACTTGACATTTTTACTATGACAGAAACCCTGATTGCGGATGCTACAGTTGGAACTACCTTTGAGATTGATGAGATTACCACTGTTACATTTGTGAAACACAATGAAGCCAGGAACATGCGTCTTACTGATTTTGGCAGGGAAACTTGGATACAATTTTTAGCTTTTCCCCTTGACTATCAGACTAGCCATTATATTCATAGTGCTGTTCAAGAGTTTGGGCTATTATCCATGTGGCATAACCCAAGAGGGGATGATAAAACTATTTTGGTCAAGGTGTGGATTGTTCATCCTATGTTTGTGCCCAAAAGTTTGGTTATTCATCAGCTTGGGGGGGCTAGGCACTCCTGGACTGTCCCTGTTATTTTACTCAGGTGTGCTGACTGGAATGCTCATCTGCCTGAAATCCTGCCACCTCCTAAAGACCCTGAACCTGATGATGGAAATTCTCATCCCATGCATGGTGAAGGTTTTTCTGCTAAACAACTATACCAACATCACCTTAACAATTGGAATTTGCAGAATCAGATGCCTGGAGGGGGACATGCTCAAGGAGGAAATGCTGGAGGAATTAATCATGCTGCTCTGTTTCAGCAACCTGGATATTTTGTCCCTGCTCAGGTCATTGTTGCACTTTTTGATAATAATGTTGCAGAAGTTGAAAATATTGTTGCACCTGTTGTGGAGGATGCTGTAGTTGCTCCCAACCCTCCATTGATCAAATTTCAGCAGATACTAGCTGCACAGGGGGTTTCTTTTCAGGATGGTGTGCCACCCCCTTCCACCAATGTCCAGGACAGTCCTATGCAAGCTTGGCATGAGAGTATTTCTGATGCTTCTGATGGAAATTCCTCTGGTTCAGATTTGATGCAGGTTGACACCACTTTATCTATCAACTTTGCTCTGGTTGATGACTATCTCTTGGATGTCAGTTCTGAAATCTGGATAACAAGGAACTTTGCTAATTCTGCTTTTAAGGAGTTTTGCTTCCCTAACTTTGCTCTAGATAATGCCAAGGTCCTTTCTTTCACTCTTCCTATGCCAAAGTTTCTGCAGTTTGAGTTGGTAGATGAATGGGAGCTATTTCTTCATTCAAGGAAGAAGCAGGAAATAATCTATAACAAAACTTTGGGGTATCCTAATTTTACTCAAGCTGGTGTCAAAAGGAAGATTCCTGAGTTGGATGATACTGATGTGGTTTACTTTGGGACACCTATCTCTACTAATCAAGTCAGAAGAAGCTCAAGGTCTACTAGATACAGGGAATTTAAGCCTAAAATCATTTGTGACTCCAAGACCACTAAATCTAAAGTGAAGCAAAGGAAGATTCCTGAGGCTAAGGCTGTTGAAGTCATTGATGAACTTGCTCAGATAAATCCTGATCAGGGTGGCATGATCTCTGATAGGACTCTCCTTGCAACACCAATCTCTGTCCTCGAGTCTATTGTAATATCTCTTTGTGGGGTGCCTCATGAAGATCTCTCTGCTCTGAAGCTTATGGAAGGCTGGCAGGAGAAGGAAAATGCTGACAGTGCCTAGTGCCTGTCTATTTTTTACTTTGGTCTCTTTACTTTTGAGTTGTAATAATGTCACTTAAACAATGGGTTATTTTGTGCTGGAATATCAGAGGGTTTAATGTTAGAGAAAAACAATTAGCCTTAACGAATGCTATTAAAGTTAGTGGATGTTCAGTTATTTTCCTAAAAGAAACAAAGAAGGAGGATTTTGATCTGCAGTTTATTAAATCCTGTTGCCCAGAAAATTTTGATGAGTTTGTCTTTGTGCCTTCTATGGGGGCTTCTGGTGGCCTCATTATTATATGGAATAGTTCAATATTCTCTGGAATGGTCATGCATTGTGAAAAGTTTGCCCTCTCTGTTCATTTCACTTCCTCACATTCTGGCCAGTCTTGGACCTTAATTAACATTTAGGGCCCTTGTAATGGTGAATTGAGAGAAAAATTTATTGAGTGGATGTTTGAGGTGCATATTCCTGATGATGAAGATTGGATCCTAATGGGGGACTTTAATTTTATTAGGTCCCCTGCAAATAGGAATAAACTTGGGGGGAATGTTAATAACATGCTCGTCTTTAATGATTTCATTAGAGAACAACATCTCACTGAATTGCCAATTAAAGGAAGAAAATATACATGGAGTAACATGCAACAAGATCCTCTGTTAGAGCAACTTGATTGGTTTTTCACCTCCATTCACTGGACAACTAGTTTTCCTAACACAGTTGTTTCTACACAAGGCAAACCAACCTCTGATCACACTCCCTGTGTTGTTTCTATCCAGACTAAGATCCCTGGTAGTAGGATTTTTAGATTTGAAAACTTTTGGGTTGCTCATCCTGGATTTCTGTAAGTGGTTGCAAAATGCTGGAGTAAGCCAACTCACAAAACCAACAGTGCTGCAAATCTTAATGCAAAGCTAAAAAAGCTGAGATATGACTTGAAATTTTGGAGCAAATCAATCTCAAAGTTGTCCACTTGTATTGCAAATACCAATAAAGTCCTCTCTGAACTTGATAATCTGGAGGACAAAAGGCCTTTATTCTATTAGGAAGCAAATTTCAGGAGAATTCTTAAAGCTCACCTTGTAAGACTTTTACAATACCAGAATGCTTATTGGAAGAAAAGATGCACAGTTAGATGGACAAAGTTTGGAGACGAAAACACAAAATTCTTTCATAATTTTGCTACTGAAAGATATAGAAAGAATAATATTGCCTCACTCAAACTCTCAGATGGTTCTTTTGTTATTGAGCATGATGATAAAGAAAATGCTATTTATCAAGCCTATAAAGAAAGACTGGGCATATCTACACAGCCTGAGATGCTTTTTAATCTTCAACATCTGATTACTCCAACTGAAGGCCTTGAGGTTTTATCCTTACCATTTACTAGAGAGGAAATTGACAAGGTGGTGAAGGAGATGCCAAGTGATAAAGCCCCAGGTCCAGATGGTTTTAATGGTCTCTTCCTAAAAACATGTTGGCACATCATCAAGGAAGACATCTATTCTTTATGTTTCCAATTCTATGAAGGAGATCTGAATCTAGAAAGTATAAATATGGGTCATATTACACTCATTCCAAAGGTTGGATCACCTGAATCTATCAATGATTTCAGGCCAATAACCACCTTAATTGTGTTCAAGCTTATAACAAAGATCTTGGCTAATAGGCTACGAAGGTTATATTGAAGATTATTCATAGAAATCAATATGGTTTTTAAAAGGCGAAACATTCGTGATTGCCTTGCTTGGGCATTTGAATTTTTATATCAATGTGAAGCTTCTAAGAAAGAGATTATTTTACTCAAGTTGGACTTTGCCAAAGCTTTTGATACCATTGATCATATGGCTATGATGAAAATTATGAAACAGATGGGTTTTGATGATAAGTGGTTGAAATGGATTGAAACTATTTTTGGTACTGGAATGTCTGCTGTTTTGCTCAATGGAGTACCTGGGAGGCAATTTCATTGCAAAAGAGGAGTTAGACAAGGAGACCCTCTGTCCCCCCTTATTTTTGTGCTTGCTGCTGATTTACTACAATCTGCAATCAATAAGGCATTCAGAGACAACATACTCAGGGCCCCTTTCTCCCCTGATTTTGGACAGGATTTCCCAGTGGTTCAATATGCAGATGACACTTTGATTATAATGCAAGCAGACAAAGATCAAATACAGATAATGAAAGGGATTCTTCAGAACTATGCTGTTTCTACTGGTTTACAAATTAATTTTCATAAGTCACACCTAATACCAATAAATCTGACTGATAACTTCTCTCAGGAAATTGCAGATATATTGGGATGTGCAATTGCCAAAATGCCTTTCACTTATTTGGGGATTCCTCTTGGCACCACTAAACCCACTGTTTATGATCTTATGCCACTGATTGACAGGGTTGAAAGAAAGGTTTCTGCTTCATTCATGATGATGTCTTATAGTGGGAGAGTTAGTGTGATTAATTCTTTACTGGCTTCAATTGCAACTTTCACAATGTGTGCAATCAAACTGCCAGAGAAGATTGTGGGGCATATAGAAAAAATTCAGAGACACTGTTTATGGAACAAGAAAACTGAAGTGGGGGAAAATGTAATTCTTTAGCTGCTTGGGATATGATTTGTAGGCCAAAATGTATAGGAGGTGTTGCCATTCTCAACCTTAAAATTCAGAATGAAGGCCTATTGCTTAAATTCCTGCATAAGTTCTATAATAAGGATGACACACCTTGGGTCTCCCTAGTATGGAATGCATATTACAACAACATTGTTCCTCATGCTTCTGGACCTTGTGGCTCTTTCTGGTGGAGAGATGTTTCTAGGCTCTCACATTTATTCAGAGGAATAGCTAAAAGCTCTATTGGTAATGCGGCTACCACACTGTTTTGGAAGGATCAATGGTCTGCAACTATCCTAGAAGAGAGTCACCCAACCATTTATTCCTATGTTAGGAAGGAAGATATTTTTGCACAGGAGTTTCTCACAGCTGATAGTTTGACACAACTTTTCTATCTCCCTTTGTCACCTGAAGCACTAGCTGAATTGAGAGACATTCAGAACAGCTGTAGAGAAATTGAACTAAGAGAACATTCACATGACACTTGGAGCTATGTTTGGGGGGACAAAGAATTCACTTCCAGCAAATATTATCAATACATTTTCAGAAATATAAATCCACACATATCCTTTAAATGGCTGTGGAAATCGAAGTGCACTGCAAAAGTGAAGTTCTTTGGGTGGTTGATTCTGTCTGACAGATTGAATACAAGAAACATGTTAAGAAGAAGACATTATGCATTGGGGACTGGATATGACTGTTTTATGTGTAATCACAATACTGAGGAAACAATTGAACACTTGTTTTTTCATTGCCCATTTAGCCAAGATTGCTGGAGTTCAATTAACATCTCTTGGGATATGACTAACTCTATACTCCAGATCATTGAGCAAGGAAAACATAGCTGGAATAAAAAACTGTTTATGGAAATCACCTTGCTGGGTTCTTGGAACATCTGGAAAGAGAGAAACAATATCTGGTTTAATAATATACAACCCTCAGTTCAGGCTTGGAATTCAAGATTAGCTGCTGATCTGACATTGCTGATTCATAGGACTAAAGAGGAGCTACATCCACTTATCAAGAGCATTATTCATAGTTTGTAAACCTTCTTGCATTTCCTAGATTTATTTTGACTTTTTAGAGACTCTCCCCCCCCTCCTCTGTCTCTGTGTAAATATGTAACTCTACAGAGTCTGACCCATTATTAATGAAAATGAGGCAGTAGGAGCCTTTCCTACTGTTATTACCCTAAAAAAAAGGAAGCTAGTTGCCTCCTAGTAGTGGAACCTTTATTGAAATCTCCATAGACATTATCAAGGATATGGCCATCTTGAACAAGCTTGGCGAGACGATAGGCTTGACGACGGGCTTGTGCTTCAATTCGAGATTCTTGCGCTACCACTTGGTCATTCCCATCATTTGAGCCACCCCCTTGACTATAAGCACGAACACGAGGGTCATCTTCATCAATTTCCACTTCGGGAGAGTCATAACTTGGAGAGGATCCTTGAGGATCATTGACTTGACCTTGATCTCGACGAGATTGACCTTGGGGAGAAACGTGACCTTGAGGAGGAGCCCCATCTTGGGTAGGATGATGAGGTTGATGAAGAGCTTGTCCGTGAGAGGTGCCTTGAGGATGAGCCCCATCGAGGGGAGGTTGATGTTGTTGATGAAGAGCTTGTTCTTTAGAGCTTGGAGAGTCATGAGCATGGGAAGCTTCGGAAGAGCTTGAGGGAGCTTGTGCCAAGAAGGTAGGTCCTTGAGGTGCAAGAAGATCTTGTGAGAGTGAGGGATCCACTTGAGTAGAGCATGGTCCTTCTCCTTCGTCCATAAGGGGATCCTCAATGGGGAGGTGGAAACCCACACCCATTCTTCCTATGGCCTTGGGAGGAATTTCATCACTTGGATCACAAACACCATCTTGCCTAACAAGAGACTCATGATTTTCATCAAACTTCACATTGCTCGTCTCTTCAACTCTTCCATTGGCTTTGTTGTAGACTCTATAAGCATGGGACTGATTTGAGTAACCAACGAAAATTCCTTCTTGAGCCTTGGATTCAAACTTTGACAACCGAACTCCTTTCTTGAGTATGTAGCACTTGCACCCAAACACTCGAAAGTAGCTAGCATTAGGCTTTTTCCCGGTGAGAAGTTCATAAGGGGTCTTGTTCTTATTCTTGCGGAGATAAAGCCGGTCGGTTGCATGGCAAGCGGTGGAGATGGCCTCGGCCCAAAAGTTGTATGGAGACTTGAACTCAGCTAGCATAGACCGAGCCGCATCCATCAGAGTGCGATTCTTCCTTTCAGCAACTCCGTTTTGTTGAGGAGTGTAGGGAGTGGAGTATTGATGCTTGATTCCTTCATCACTGAGAAACTCATCCAAAGTATAATTTTTGAACTCGGTGCCATTGTCACTTTGAATTGAGAGAATAGTTGCATTGTGCTTCTGTTGAACCTCATTAGCAAAGTCAATGACGGTTTGTTGAGTCTCACTCTTGTATTTGAAAAAGAACACCCAAGTGTATCTTGAGAAATCATCCACAATAACCAAGCAATACTTCTTGCCTCCAAGGCTATCATGAGAGGGAGGACCAAAGAGATCCATATGCAAGAGCTCCAAACATCTCTCGGTAGTGATTTGATTGAGCGCTTTGTGAGGAGTTTCATGCATCTTCCCTTCAATACAAGCCCTGCAAACACGATCTTTGGCAAAGGAAACATCGTTAATACCAGGATGTGGCCCTCGGAGTGAAGTCTTTGCAAATTTCTCATGTTAACATGGGCTAGGCGGCGATGCCACAACCAGCCCTTGTCGGCTTTAGCATAGAGACATAGAGCATGAGGAGTAGTGGTCCCTGAAAAGTCCACCACGTACAAGTCATGTTCTACATATCCTACAAAAGCCACCTTGAGAGACTTGCTCCACATGAGGACCACGGAATGAGAATTAAAGAAAGAAGAAAGACCCATAAGAGCAAGAGCACGAACTGAGAGTAAGTTGTAACCAAGAGTTTTGACAAGCATGACGTCAACCAAGGATACATCCGGGGTTACCACCACTTTGCCAAAACCCAAAACCTGAGAGCTTGTTTTGTCACCGTAGGAGACCATGGTGTTGGCAATATTGGGTCTCAACTCGGTCATGATAGACTTGCTTCCGGTCATATGACTTGTGACGCCACTATCGAGCACCCATTTTGAACCACCGGAAGCATAGTCCTACAAGAAAATCAAGCCTTGGTTTTAGGTACCCATTTTGCAATGGGTCCCCTTTTGTTAGTGACAAGAACCTTTGGCACCCAAATGGCCCAATGATAATCATGCGTGTAAGATGTCCCCACATATCTAGCATATACATGACCATCATAAGATTTCCAAAGAATATAAGAGGGATTGTTCTTTCTGGCAAAGTTGTCACTTTGCAAGAGGGTTAGGCCATTTGGAACTCCTTGGTCCATGCCCTTGTTCTTTTTCTTCTTCTTGTTCTTCTTTTTCTTCTTCTTAGTCTTGGCAAGTTGATCCTTCAAAACCTTGACCTCCTCTATGAGATGCTCATGCTTGCAACAAGGGTTAGGAGAGCTAGACAAGTCTATAATTTGCACAGCGGAAGACTTAGAAAGATCACAAGTTGATTGAGTTTGAAGCTGTTCATGAGCCTCAAAAAGACTTGAGAATTTACTCTCCAAGGCTTTGTGTTCCCTTTTGAGTTTCTCAAGCTCCTCTTGAGTCTTATCATGACCACCTACAAACTCAACATTTTCTTTCTTGAGAACCTTAATCAAAGCAAGAGCATGGTCACGTTCTTCAATTGTAGAGGTCAAAGTGTTGTTATGATCATCTACAAGCTTAGACACATTTTCTTCAAGATTAATTCTCATATTTTGTTCATCCTCAAGACTTTGAGTGAGAGAGGCAATTTCATCGGCGGCATTTCTTTCATTTTTACTTAGCAAGTCAAGAAGTTCTTCCTTTTCATCTAAGGCATCTCTAGCATTTTCAAGTTGAGCGAGTAAGGACTCAAAGAAGTTTTTAGTTTCTTCATCTAAGGTAGCAACAAATTCACACATGTCAATCATCTCTTTCTTCACCTCTAGACCAACAAGATCAAGAGAGGAAGGCTCACTAGAGATGGGTTGAGGAGCGGGTTTCGGTGATACCTCGGTGGCCTTGGCCATGAAGCACTTTTGGTTGGAGGAGATGACATTTTCATTTGGCGAGTCGAAGAGGGATAGACGTGGAGTTGAGGTAGTGGCAATAGCAGCAACCCCCACAATCTCTCCACCATGAACTTCATCATCATCATCTTCATCCGTGCCCGAAAGATATTCTTCATGGACCACAATTGCTCGTTCCTTGTTTGTGGCGTTCTTGACGGTGTAGTTCTTGTTTATAGGATGAGGAGATCTTGACTTGACCTTGCGAATGAGACGACCACCATTGTCTTCACGGTTCTCGAAGGGACACTTGGCCACAAAGTGACTCTTGTCGTTGCAATTGTAGCATGACCTTGCTTTGGGAGACTTGTTGGATGAGTTGAATCTTGAGTTGTCCCTTGATCTTGACTTGAAACCGGACTTGTTCCAAAAGGCCCTTGAAGCGAGAGCAAGATGTTCGTTGAAGGCACATTTGAGATCTTCTTGAGACCACTCACTTGATGTATCATCATCATCAACTTCAATAGCCTTGGCCTTCAAAGCAAGGTTCACTTTTGTTGATCCAATTGCTCTAGCTCGAGCGGACTCCGCATTCTTCTTAGCAATAGTCATGGCAATGACTTCACTCAAGACTTCTTGGAAGGTCATTAAGTGAAAGTTGGTTCTTCCCTTGATAGAGTTGAGCTTTTGTTCTTCAAATGGGAGAAGATCTTGAATGAACTTTCTCTTCATGAACTTGTCATCAACATAGTGAGCCCCAAGGTCCCTCATAGTGGAACAAAGGACCTTAAGGCGCCTATACATGTCTTCAGGGGTCTCATCATCTTGCATTGCGAAACCATCGCACTCGTTGTTGATCTCGTCAAACTTGGAGCTTTGGATGCTAGCATTCCCAACAAAGAGCTCGGTGAGTTGATCCCAAGCTTCCTTGGCAGTGTCAAATTGGCGAATGTGAGCAAAATCCTTTGGAGTCAAGGCCTTTTGAATCATTCCCAAAGCTGTAGCATTGAGTTGCTTGTCCACCACTTCACCTCGTATCAACTTCTTTGGGTCAAATGGAGAGAATCCATCCTCCACAATCCTCATTAACTCAATGGATGAGCTGGAAATATGTGAGCGCATTAGATATTGCCAATTGGCGAAATTAGACGTATCTAGCATAGGTGGTGCTCCTTGAGGGATAATGTGTGGCATGGGAATGGGTGGACCCGGAGTGTACTTCGGCGGTGGGGGTACCGCCGAGTAGTCCTTTCCTCCATTCTCCCCTTTTGAAGTTGGGTTCTCGGGCTCCTCGATGTTCTCACTTGGAACCTTGGTAGAGGTTTGAGCAACAAAACCAAGTCCCAAGTGAGTGGTGGCAGCCGCGGGAGTTACCCCGGGGGCGGACACCGTAACGGTGGGAGGAACCTCGTTGGATTGGGGTGTGTCAATAGCAACCATGGGGTTTGGCTTGAGAGACTGCAAGAGAGTCATCATTTCCTCGAACTTGGACATCATGGATGACTCCAATTGCTTGAGGTCATCCATAGTGGCCAAGTTCTTGGCTTTTTCAGTTTCACTACCCCCTTCGTCGGCCATAGTCTCTTAGGCGGTAAAGCCCGAAATAAGAGCCTGGGCTCTGATACCAATTGAAAGTACCGACTTGATACGACTAGAGGGGGGGGGGTGTGAATAGGCGTCTACCAATTTTAATTTGTTTCACACTTTTAGGCTCAACGAGAAAGGAAGTTATCTAGAGACTCAACTAAGTGAGCAACCTAAATGCAAGAAAGCGAACACAAACCACAAAAATAGTAAATAGCAAGGAATAAAGGAAGGGAACGAAGTAACCGGCGAGGGGACACGGAGATGTAATTCCCGTAGTTCACTCCCAAGGAGCTATGTCTACGTTGGAGAGGTGTCGGGGCCACACAAGGTCACCCGAGCGCCACAAAGGCCTCACCTTCTTCTCCGGTGAGCTCCCCCACAAAGGAGGCCTCACAATCCACTAACCGGTGACCTTGAAGGCGCCAACCGAAACCTTTACACCAAGGTTGAGGGGGAGTCTCCACAACTCAATTGGAGGCCCTCAACAACACCTCGAAGCTTTACAACACATGCCTCAGCTCCGGGGATGCCCTACACCGTCTAGGGTTCCAAGAAACCCAAGAGTAACAAGATCCACAAAGGATGGGTGGGGGAAATCAGTTCTTCTTTGGTGGAAGTGTAGATCTAGGTCTCCTCCCTCACCTCTCAAAAGATCAGGTCGTTTGAGTGGCTAGAGAGGGAGATCTAGTGAGGTGAAGCTCAAGTATTAATGGAGGAGAGAGAAAAATTCCAGAGAGAGTGGGAGGAAGAAGAGGGGTCCTTAAATAGGCCCCCCTCGCACTGAACCATTACAGCCCCCGCGACCTCACCCGAAGTTCCGGTGAGAGGCCCGAAGTTCCGCCTGAGCCTGGCTCCAACGGTCATCAGACCGTTGACGCCCACTCCAGAAGCGCAACCGGAAGTTCCGGTCAAAGCAGACTGGAAGTTCCGGTGAACTTCCGAGCAAGTTCCGATCAAGTTCCGGCAAATAGCACGCTTCAAAACAGAAACTTTCTGAGCCTTCACCGGAACTTGGGGCGGAACAGGGGCGGAACTTATGGGTCGCGAAGCGAGTCTGACCAGAAGTTCCGGCCTTCAGGCGGAAGTTCCGCTCAAGAACTTTTTCCAGAAAAATTTCCGAGCAAGTTCCGGTCAAGTTCCGGCCAAGTTCTGGCAAATAGCACACTTCAACACAGAAGGTTACTGAACTGCCACCGGAACTTGGGCGGAACTAGCGTTAGAACAAAACGCAGAACAGCCCGCAGAAAAAGGATTGAGCGGAACTTCCGGTCTATGACCGGAAGTTCCGGTGAGACACAAAAGGCCCCAACAGAATAGGAAAACACTCTCTCACACGGAATAATGGGATGGGTGTGGCGGTGCATATAGGTTTGTGCAAAAACAAGTGATTTCCCACAGCCCTCCAACATGGACCCCCTCTTAATAGTACGGTGACCTAAAAACATCAACCAGAAAGAAACTAGGAGAAGACTAAAAGGCCACCGTCTTCAAAAGATCACAAGAGAGCATCCATCACAATAGAATGGGACAACAACGACATTTCCCCTGAAACTCAAGAGCACAGTTAAAAACATGGTTGGGATTGTCATTTAACACCAAAAAAACATCATGGGAAGATATAGTCCTTTCACCTGGGTAAACCTCGTGTCCCCGTATTGCAAGTCTGTTAGCCATCCCGTGATCTCCAGCGTCCCCTCCTCCAAAACCCAAGTCTATTACAATGGGCATTGACAAGTCGAACCTTCGTCAATTGGCGCCGTCCGTGGGGACTGGGGATGCTGATCATGCAGTCGTGATGGCTCCATCCACTGCAATCTTCATTTCCTCTGCGATGGACAACCACCTCCTCTTCGGCACCATCGACTTCACCATCCACTCGACGCACACCCGCCAAGACTTCAATTACGTTGGAGATGGAGTTGACATGATGCTCGAAAGACTATGCTTCCAGGTAGGCAAGGTTGGTTCCATCCGCCTCCCTGAGTGGGTGGTACCAATCGGTGTCCTAAGTGCACCATCGCTGGCATACGATTCGGATGACAGCAGCAACTGCAACTCCGATCTCTGTGACCCTCCTACGGAGGAAGGAACCTATGGTTTCGGATCTGAGAGCTACGGAAGTAACGATCTCCCCCACCACTACATGTGCACGACCATCGTTGATGGTCACGTTGACAACGGAGCCCATTCACCGGCTCCCCCTCCCAATCCGAAGGCTACTAACGCCGCGAATGGATCCAACGGCCCACCCCCGCCAAATCCCAACGGGAACATGCCACCTGAAGCCGCCAGCGGTGGTGATTACGCTCGTCAGTAGATCCACCTCAACAAGGCCTACTGGGAAAGAGTTCGGGATACCGTGCGGGGTACCAACCCATTGCCACTCGACACCTCTCATGACATGCTGATGGGCCATCACTGGATCCTCATAAAGTTGCATAATCGGCAGGTCGAGCAGAATAAAGAGCTCGAGCAGCGTTGGAGGGCTGCCAACGAATCAAGCATGCGGCAAACCGCGCTCTCCTACACCGGTGGGTCCTCCTCCAAAGGCTACGACGGCCACAAGCACCGCTCCTGGCTAGAGCGCATGGACCCTACCGCCCGACGCAAGGACACCAAGGCACTCGACTTGTCCTTCATGTTGATGGACTCGCAGGGCAACATAGTGCCCAAAACACCATAGGCCACGGTCTTGGCGGCCACCATGTATGTGGCAGGGAACCCACCACTGGTTGGGATCCTAGACACGCAATCCATAAACCTGTGATTGCGGGTCTTGGGCTCGTGGGAGCCGTACTACTCGGAGAAACAACCCCGAAGCCAAAGAAAAAGGCTGCGGTGAAATTCACAAGGAGACACACACCCTCATCCGATGAGGATGAGCATCATGACCTGTCGTGGCAACGCCGCAGCCCGCACCGAAGGAACCACAACTATGATGCTCGTGATGAGCTCACATAGCACAAGATCGACAGATCATGCGCAAAATGTGCGTGCTCCATGGAAATGGAGGATGAAGACACAGAGCTATGGGGAACCAGATTCTTCAGCAGAGCCATACAGTAGACTCGAATGCCCAAGGGCTTCTAGCTCCTGTCGGACAAATCCAAGTTCGACGGCCTACAGGAGCTGAAGATCTGGCTAGATGACCACATCTCATCGGTCAAGCTGCATGGCAGAAACAAGAACACATCCATGATGTGTCTTTAACTACAGCTAAGGGGTGCAGTCAGGTCCTGGCTCAATAACTTTCCCTCCTGGTCCATCCGCAGTTGGGATGAGATGGTCTATACCTTCATCAGCAACTTCAAGGGCACCTGCAAAAGGCCCGCATCCATCAAAGAGTTGTGCGCTTGTTGCCAACAATACAACGAGTCGAACCGCTCCTACGTACAATGCTGGTCCATCATCAAGAACTCAGCCGAGAACATCTCGGAAGAAAGGGAAATCGACGCCTTTAACGGCGGCGTAATATGCCACGAACTCAGAGAGTAGCTGGGCTGGATCAAGCCCAAAACCATCGATCACCTGATGGACATCGCCAACCGCTAGGCGGACGGCGAGGACGCCGTCAAAAAATCCGTTTAGATGACGAATACGACCTCGGCCGCATACATGATCGCCGAGGAAAAAGAATAGAGCGCGTATATGATGATCTTGAAGAGATCGATATGGTACCGACTGGCTACGCCGAACGCCGCGAAGATGGAAACCGCAGTAGCGGCTATCGCAATGGCAGCTATCATGACAGCGGGAAACCCGCTCAAGCATGGCAACGCCGCAATTGGGATCACAAGCCCTCCGCATTTGACAAACGGTCGGGTCCCTACACCTTCCACTTCTACATTAACAAGCATGATGGCAAGAAGAAAGCCATCCATCTGCTCAAGGACTGCCGGTATTTCCAGAAGCTCCACAAGGGATACACCCAACCGCGGCGTGACGCAATGAACTAGGGGTTCCGTTCCGCCCCTAGGCCCATCGCATATGGTGCCCCACCACCACCGCCCAGAGGACCCGCACAGCCTTCGGGTGCGCCAGCCCAGTACAATGGACTATAGAAGTACACCCACGAGCGTTGGGTACAATGATGATACAAAAAGGGCGTCCGTCCAACAGGATCTAGAAAACGATCACATGCCAGAGAAACCTAGCTATCACCTCCCCTCCGGCCATACCCGAGTACCTTAGTAGCTTGGAGTCGTGCATCACCATCGACCAGTCTAATCATCCGCATCAAATTCCTCGCTCGGTACACTCTGCCCTGGTGCTTGAGGCGCAGATCGGTGGATTCAAGATGAGCCGTGTGTTCATAGATGGGGACAGCGACATCAATCTAATGTTCGACAGCACACTAGACGCCATGCGTATCCTGCTCACCAGCCTAGAGGCATCCGACATGACCTTCCACAGCATAGTCCGAGGGAAAGGAGTATACCCCCTAGGAAAAATATGGCTCAATGTCATCTTCGGCACCCCCAAGAACTTCAGGCATGAACGGCTTGAGTTTGAGGTGGTGGACTGGCCCTCACAGTACCACGCCATCCTTGGCCGTGTAGCATTCGCAAGATTCCTAGAAGTACCACATTAAGCGTACCTCCTGCTGAAGATGCCAGGATCTAACGGTGTCATCATCGTCCCAAGAAGCTTCACCAAGTCCGATAACTGCGATAGTGTATTCAACAGAATCTCACAGTCCTTCGGCATGCAGGAGGAGCTCGCAAGGTTGAAGGAGTCGATAGACAATAGTCTGCCCCAGGTGACCAAGCAGAACGCACCTGACATGTCATTTGACTCTACAGTCAACACCAAGGCGGTGCAGGTCCACCCGATGGACCCCTCCAAGATGGCTATGATCGTCAACAACCTGAGCCCCGCATAGGAACCCTCGGTCATCGAATTCCTCCACGAGAGCTAGGAAATATTCGCCTGGTGTCCCGCGGATATGCCAGGAGTTCCCAGGGAATTCGCCGAGCACACACTCAATGTATAGCCTGATGCGCGTCCAGTGAAGAAAACGATGCGTCGACTGGCCGAGGGAAGAGCGGAAGCAATTGGTATTGAAGTCAACAGACTCTGATCCCAACTTCATAGGGGAGATCAAAGAAAGCACTTGAGTAGCTAACCCCATGCTGGTCCCTAAGAAGGACACAGACATCCTGTGGATGTGCATGGACTTTATGATGCTTAACAAGCACTTCCCAAAGGATCACTTTTCCCTACCTCAGATCGATCAAATCATCTATTCCACCACGGGATGTGAATGACTCTCGTCCTTGATGCCTACTCAGGCTATAATCAGATTCAACTAAAGGTCGAGGACCAGGAGAAGACAACTTTCATCACACCATTCAGGGTCTTATGCTACAACACAATGCTCTTCGAGCTCAAGAACGCAAGCACAACCTATCAAAGGTGCATGCAGTCTTGCCTGAAGAAACAAATTGGTTGCAACATTCAAGTCTATGTCGACGACATAGTAGTCAAGACCAAGGAAAGCCAAACATTGATCGACGATCTCCGTGATACGTTCGATAACCTTGATCAATACAGGATGAAGCTAAACCCGGAAAAGTGCGCCATTGGCGTCCCATCCGGGCAATTGCTCGGGTACCTCATCTAGGAAAAGAGGCACCGAAGCTAACCCAAATAAAATCAAGGCTATACTAGCCATGGAGAAGCCGAATAACGTCAAAGGATTCCAGCAGCTAGCTAGGCGGATTGCGGAGCTAAGCAGGTTTATCAGCCGTATGGGTGAAAAGGCTCTCCCCTTCTACCAGCTGATCCACAAGTCGGACAAATTCGAGTGGATGGCTGAAGCAGCATTCGAAGACCTCAAACGCCTACTATCAACATCTCCCGTACTGGTGACGCCAACGGCGAGAGAATCCATGCTTCTCTACATTGCTGCAATGCATCAAGTGGTCAACACAGCACTAGTGGTCGAACGACCCGAAGATGGCAAAACCACGGGGTGCAATGCCCGGTGTACTACCTCAGCAAGGATCTAACACCTACAAACTAGAGTTACCCTCACTACCAGAAACTGGCAAACGACATATTCATGACCACACGTCGACTGCGTCACTACTTCCAGGAGCACCAGATAGTGGTCGTCAACGAAACTCGTCTATCACACATCCTCAACAACCCCGAGGCAACGGGGCGAGTGGCCCTTTGGGGTATTGAGTTGTTCCCATGGGACATCATCTACGAGCATCACATCGCCATCAAGTCATAGGTGCTTCCTGACTTCTTTGTCCACTCGATGGAGCTCCAGCTTCCGAATACTCCGGAGATGTCCCATCTCTAGACGATGCACTTCAACGGATCCAAACGCAACACCAGAGCTAGAGACGGAGTAATCTTGACATCCCCCCAAGGGGAAAAGATGATATATGTGTTGTGGATGAAGTTCCGTGCATCCATCAATGAGGATGAATACGAGGCGCTGATCCATGGAATGCGGATGGACAAAGTTTGCGGCGCCATGCGACTAGTCATCTACGGCGACTCCAACCTCATCGTCCAGCAGACGATGAACCAATGTGATGCCGTCAGCGACAACATGATCACCTAAGACACCTCTACAACACACTCAAAGGAGACTTTGGCGGCTGTGAACTCCGGCATGTCGGCTGGGAAAGCAACAAAGAGGCTGACAAGCTCACCAACATTGGCTCCACTTGTGCTCCGGTAACGCCGGGTGGTGTTCCTCGAATAGATCTGCGAGTGCTCCATTAAGCGCAAAACTCCCAAGGGCATAGCCGATGCCACGGGACACTCGGGGGCTACGCCACCCAAAAAAAGTAGGCACCCGAAAAACCAGAGATGGACGTTGAGCTGGTAAGCCTCATGTAGGTCTTGGCAATCGAACAAACATGGACCCAACCATACGTCAGGTACCTGCTGAGCAAGCAGATGCCTGAGGACCCGACGGAAGCCAGCATATCGCTCGCCTTTCAAAAGCCTTCACCATCATCAACGACGAGCTATACAAATGAATAATCATTGGGGTACTCTAGCGATGCGTCACCAAAAGTGATGGGAAGAGCATCCTCCTCAACATCCACGAAGGCGTCTGTGGCCCTCACACCGGCAGCAATACCCTAGTCGCCAAGGCTCTGCGAGATGGGTTATTCTTTACAACCATGATGCGTGATGCTAAGGACATCGTAGAGAAGTGCAATTATTGCCAAAGGTTTGCTGACAAACCACACACACCAGGCTCAGAGCTACAACCCATACCATTGGCCTTGCCCTTTGCTCAATGGGGACTCGACATGGTCGGAAAGCTGCAAAAATCATCACCCAGAGGATACGTTTTCCTCCTGGTGTCAGTCGACATTTCACCAAGTGGATCGAGGCTACGTTCGTCACTAACCAAACTGGCACTACTGTTGTCAAGTTCTTCCAATACATTGTCTACAGGTTCGGGGTACCTCACAACAACATCACCAACAATGGCATGAACTTCACCACGAAAGAATTCTGAGACTTCTGCAAAGGGCTTGGCATGAACATCACGTACGCCTTGGTAGCACACCCACAAACTAACGGACATGTCGAAAAGACCAACAACCTCGTCTACAACGGGATCAAGTGACTCTTGCACCCTCTCGAACGATTGGTGGGAGCCTGGGTAGATGAGTTACCCTCCGTCCTCAGGAGCCTACGCAAAACGCCAAACAATGCCTCTGGCTACATGCCCTTCTTCATGGTGCATGAAGCCGAAGAAATGCTACCCGCTGAGGTATGCTACAAGGACCCACGGGTCGTTGCTTACAGCGAGGCCGAATCAATGGCCGCACTCGAAGACTCCCGCGACCTACTGGATGAAGCCTGCGACATCGCCACGGCTCGTTCGACGGTGTAACAACAAAGTCTCCGCAACTACTATAGCCGATAGCTGCGCCCAAGGTCCTTCGTCGAAGGAGACCTCGTCCTGCGACTCAAGCAGAAAGGACACTTGGAGCTCGAGTCACCCTGGGAAGGCCCCTACGTGGTCACTGAAGTAATCCAGGTGGCGCCTATCGCCACAAGGACGCCAAGTCCGGAGTATCATAGTCCAACCTCTGGGTCGTCGCACAACTGCGACGCTTCTACCCTTAGATGTATTTACTTTCAATAAGGCTATTCAGCCAGGCTACTCAGCCAAATCTTGTATCCCCTACTATGCAATGAATAAAAGCTAAGTTCCTTAGCCAACATACCTCTTTCTTATGCAAACTTATATTACTATACACGCTCGGGGGCTACGCCTCACCCAAAGACTTCGTCGACTATTACAATAATGCATCACCCTGAGTAGCTGACCATGTCAGGCTAAGGAAAAGGACATGAAAAACTCAACCAATAACAAGCACTATGTGCAACATATTTCACAAACTTTACAAGGGTAGAAAAAGCACAATCCAAACTATACGGATTTTACATTGCTTTGTACAACACCTGCAAGACTCAACTGCGCTAAAGAAAAACGTTCGTCCGCTCGTCGAAGAAGTGCACAATAAATTCGGCATGGCAAGCCACCGCAGCTTAGTGCGGGCGCATATCCTACGCCATACCATCTGGAGGAACGGGTGGCCCGGCCGCTCTCTCCGCCAAGTCCACGTCCCGATGGTGCAGCCGAACAAGGGCCATCGCTGAATGTGCACCCGCAACAAGTTGCTGGCGCACTAGATCCTTCATGGCGTCTATGCTCCGTAACATCCCTAGCAGCCCCAGGAAACGGGAAGGAGCCGCATCTATGGGGAACATGACAGCCCAGATGGACGCGAGTGACGATCTCGCGCACTTCAAAACCTGAAGCACCTGGTGGACACAGTCCTGCACCATTGTGACAACAATTGCCTGGTCGTGGTCCATCCAGAAGAACCCTTCAGCCTCAAAATCCTGTTGGGTAAGACAGTTGAACCGGATAGCAAAACACTCCTTGTCTTCATGCGAAAGAAGATTGACAACTACAAAAGAGCAACAGATCAGAAGCCACAAACATCGGGTCCAACCGAAAAACAAGCGAAAGACATCCAGGGCCACTTACACTGAAGATGCTTGCCAATCTATCGAAACTCTTCGAGGACATACTCTTCTCTCACAACAGCCCGCTCTGTCTTGGATTTCCAAACATCCGCATGGCCACGGATGACAAGGATATCCTTCTCCGAGCTTCGGATGCAGTCACGCAATAATGGCAACTGTGATGTCTCACTTGTTGTTAGATGGGAAACAACCAAAGAAACTGACGAAGTCACTGGGAAAAAATTCGAAGGGCCCTAACAGGCTCACAAATAACAAAGTATAAGGACAAAGCAATTGGCAGCAACACAAGGGAAGGCATATATCTATAAAAGAGCCACTACGTGGTAATCTCAGAAGTTGTCCAGTACATAACGTTACATCAACTGAACAAAATAGCAAAAGCCAATCTAACAAGGGCAACTAAGCAGCAGACGGGCCCTGTGGGTGCATTGCATCCGAGGCAGCTCCAAGCCTCTAGGCTCGCGTTGCAGCCACCTTGTTTTGCTCAGTTCACCAAGAGCTCAATCAGGCAAGGGACATAGTGCTTGCAGCGTGAAGCGAAGGGGGCGAAGGATACCTCAGCGCCATTCGCATCGACTGGCATCCTGCAGGTGGCTTGGTTCAGGTCCAGCTCCGCGCTGGTTACCAACACCATCGCCAGACCTAGGGTAGAACCTGCACCTTTCCGTGTTTCATTGTATTCAACAGGTGCATCTCCCGCCAGGGCTTCCACCAGCGACTCAACATCGTCAAGGGCCACACCCTTCAGGAAGATCTCCTGATAGAAGCAGTCGAGGACCCCCTTAGCCTTAGCCAAGTTATCCACGATGGAGCTGCAACGGTCTTCGACCGCGGCAACTACATCCGTGAGGGGGTCCCCGTGGTCCAGGACGGAGGGGGCAAAAGCAACGCCTTTGGCATCTGCAGATGCGTCAAATCAGGTTCAGATCACAGCGAGGAAAAACGTCAAATTTTTTGGAATAGTTGGGAAAATTTGAATGGTTTACCAGACAATGCTTTCGCAGCGGCCATCAGCTGCTCCGTCATTGTCTTGTCCCGCAAGGCATCGTCAGCCGTAATCTTCTCCTCGTGCTCCCTGGCCTCCTACTTGAAGCACTCGAGGACTTACACAACATCATTTGCCTTGGTCTCCGCTTGGCTTTGACTCTTGCCGAGAGAGTCCATGTTGCGGAGAGCCTTGTTGTTTTCATCTACAAGGACCACAAGAAGAAAAATTAGAAGACCCAGCTTCAAAACATGCACCCGAAAGGCAGAAAAAGAAAAGAACATACCCTATAGCTGTTGGAAGTTTCCCTCCAAGGAGAGGTATTGCTACCCGAGGCGCTGCAACTCGGGTAGGAAGGGCTATAGAAAGAAAATGAGAATCAGAGGAATAAAAGGCTCGTGGACTTGCCCACAACAATGAAGTAATACTTACATGACCACCCGAAGACTCCGAAGGTGGAGCCCGTGTCTTCCAGGTGACAACCGCGTGAGACCTCGTCTTGGAGGAGCTCGACGAGCCATCACAGGAGTTGGTCGCTGTCTTTGGCGAGGGTGTTGCGGCTTAAACAGTCACCGCGTTTAAATCCACGACCATTTCTTTAGTTTCATCCTTCGTGGATTCACCTGAAGAGGACCGTTTGGCACAACACATCATATGATGCCAATAAGGCATCAAGCCAGGAAAATTCAACAGAATCAAGCAAAACGGACTGATACTTACGAAGGAATGTCGGCGAGGTTCAGGAACAGCGCTGCCTTCTTCACCTTCTTCTCCTTCGGCTGAGGGGGCACGACCCGGTGGGCACCGCAGGAAAGGGGGAGGTGGCACCTCCATCCGTAGAATGCTGCTGCAGGAAGGTGAGCCCTTTCCGCGTCGGCGATGTCGTGGCTTCTAAACTTTTGCTTCAGGCGCCCTTGTGAGAGTTCCCTTCGCTAAGCCCGAGGGCTTCCTCCGTCGGCGAGTGAGCAGGGGGTACTATCGAATCAGACTCCACATCCCTGCCATCTGGCACAACCAAGAAATCCTCGGGAAGGGGAGGCATCATTCTCTCCACCTTAAGTTCCTACGGAACACCAGAAACTCGAGTCAAATTAAGAACAGAAGACACAAACAAAAAGTGCATTACGTGCAAGTAAAGTATTCACCTAAGGAACTTCTTTTTTCGCGTTGAAGAGGGAAGTTGACGACTTCGCCGACAACTCGTTGTCAGTCCTGAAGCATAGAAGAGGTTGAAGCGCCCTATCAAGGTTGGGTAAGGACAATTCCTCATCCAATACTCTCGTTGGGTCATTGGCACCGGAGTACAGAATCATCAGGTTCCCCCTAACTTGGAGGGGCTACACTCAACGCCTGAGGAAGGTCCGAATGATGTTGACGTCAGAGACCTCTTTGCCTTGCACCAACTAGAGCTCTTCCACCCGCTTGTACAGTTTCTCGACCACTTCGGTTTCACCCTTGAGAACGTCGTTCGACCACGAGCGCTTTCAGGTGATCACCTTGCTAGCGTCGAAGGGGCCAACCCGTAATGCTGGTTGTTCAGCTTGGATTCGTGGATGTAGAACCACTTGTTCCTCCATCCTTGGTTGGATTCGCAGAGGTGTAAGGAGAAGTATTGAAGATGGGGGCGAATGGATATTTCACACCCACCCAGAGCGTACACCCCACCAGTTCTAGACTGATCTTCAGGGAATAGAGCTTCCTGAAGAGTTGGGCGAAAACTGATGGAGTTGAAGCCCGTAAAGGAAAAAAGCCCACAGATAAATTCGTGTGCTGGAAGAGAAAGACCGCGGATGACGAAGGCATAGAAAATTACCCGGAAACCTTCAGGTGGATCTGGGATCACCTCCGACTTGGGGAGAATGGCTTCACCCTTCCTCTACGGGATTAGGTGCGCCTCGTGCAGGTGATGCAAATATACTTCCATCATCGTCGACCACCGCCAGCCACCATCGATGACACAACCGGTGGTGGTGGTCTTCTCTGCGGTGCAGGCGGCACTCGTCCCAGCGGTGATAGAAGAGGATTTCTTTGGCTTGCTCATCTTTCTAGTGCAGCGCATAGCACGATGAGAATGAAGAAAGGAAGATGGAAATATGCGGAGAATGTCCAGTGCAAAGGGAGCGCGATCTCTGGAAGTGGAGGAGGAAAATCAGAAAAGGAAGATGCGAATGAGAAAATTTCCACAGTTCCTCGTAGTATAAAAGTATGAAGACGACGATGCAGAGCCATAGATTCAACAACCCTAACATGTGTCCTTCATCACATCATACAGTGGCAGGTACCGCCCAAACCGTTGCGAGCACATCGTCCACTATGTGTAGAAATCGAGATGACGCAGTAACTTTCACATAAACTACGCGTGACTAGTCAAATTCCAGTCAAAAAGTGGGACCCACGATCGTCTCAGCTACCCCAGACGGTTGAGCTCACCAGGCGTCAGCAATGATGTCAGCAAAAGCAAGGGCCAACAACGTCTATAATATTGATTCAAGACAATAGTACTTACTTGATTCTGCGACTCAACCAACTACTCGGGGGATACTCCTATCAGGATTGCTGGTCGTGCACCTGAAAATTTGGTAGGTACCTAGGTTAGTCGAATAAAATCACAAAGCTTCGAGTCCTTCTTAGAGTCTGCGACTCCATTACGGACTCGGGGGCTACTCCCATAGGGAGCGCTGGTCGCGCATTCTAAAAAGTGCCAGTGTTGATGGCATTTTGATACATCGTAAACGTATCTATAATTTTTGATGCTCCATGCTTGTTTTGTATCAACTATTTTATGTTTTGTCTACCATTTGAGGCATTTTTATACATTTTATACAACTAACCTATTGACAAGATGCCGTAGTCCTAGTTGCCTATTTTCTGTTGTTTTTGGTTTCAGAAAAGTTAGTAATGAAATATTCTCGGAATTGGACGGAACAAAAGCCAAAGTTAATATTTTACCGGAGCGAAGATGAAGTCAAAAGGGGAGGAGAAGAGGAGCCACGAGGCGGCCACACCTAGGGCTGGCGCCCCCCATCCCCATGGTGTGGGCCCCTCCAGAATCCACGGACCTCGCCCCTTCGCCTATATAAACACCCCGATGTAGAAACCTTAGGCACCCGATCACCACGAAACAGTCCATAGACGCCGCCACCATCGTCCCTAGATCGGGGGGATCTGAAGATCTTCCCGGCACCCTGCTGGAGGGGAGAGATCATCCCAGAGGCCTTCTTCATCACCATGCCATCCTCCGGAGTGATGCGTGAGTAGTTCACCTTTGGAATATGGGTGCACCCTGCTGGATGGGAGAGATCATCCCAGATATGGTCGTTTCTCCTCCTTTGTGCTAACATGTTTAGATCTTGTGAGCTCCGTTCATGATCAAGAAAATCTATTTGTAATCCTACATGTTGTGTTTGCGGGGATCCGATAGATATTGAGATACTATGTTAGATTGATTATTGATTCTATCATGTCTATGTTATTTGTGATCTTGCATGCTCTTCGATGCTAGTAGATAATTTGGCCAAGTAGATGCTTGTAACTCCAAGAGGGAGTATTTATGCTCGATTATAGGTTCATGCCTCTAGTAATCTGGGAGAGTGATAGAAAATTCTAAGGTTGTAGATGTGTTGTTGCTACTAGGGAGAAAACAACAATCATTTGTACAAGGGCAATTGAATTGTTTACTTTACACACTTTTCTTAATACAATTATCTGTTGCTTGCAACTTAATACTGGAAGTGGTTCGGATGATAACCTAAAGGTGGATTATTAGTCATAGATGCAGTTGGATTACGATCTATGTATTATGTTGTAATGCCCAAACAAATCTCTTAGAGATCAAGATGTCTAGTATATGCATTATGATGCATTCTCAATCTGTCAATTGCCCCGCTGTAATTTGTTCACCCAACATGTTATTTATCTCATGGAGAACTCCTCTACTGAACTATGGACCCTATTCCATTCCTTACCATTGATGTACCATCTATTGTGTACCATTTACTGTTTACTTACTACAAGCAATTAATATCTTCCACACTATACATTTAATCCTTTGTTTTCAGAAAACCGATGAGATTGACAACCTCACTGTAAGTTGGGGCAAAGTATTGTGGATTGTGTTGTGCATGTTCCAAGTTGCTAGAAACACATTGGAGTTGTTTCCTTACTCCTACTAGTTCGATAACCTTGGTTTCATAACAGAGGGAAACTTTATGTTGTGATCATCATACCTTCCTCTTGGAGTTCCCAACGAGCTCTACATATCTGAGCCATCAAACACTTTTCTGGCGCCGTTGCCGGGGAGATAAGGATATCTTCAATCTCTTCATCCTCGTCAATCACTTTTCTGGGAGAAGGAAGATTCTTGCAAGGGGAGTTTCTCACAACCAATCTCTTTACTTTGTTTTTGTTTTGCTTAGTTTATTTTGCTTTGTTTATTTTTATAAAAAATTACAAAAAAATTTAGTTGTGCTTTTTGTTTCTTTTTATCAAAAACACACAAAAAATAGTTCCTACTTCTAGTTACTATTTCTGTTGGCTTGCTTTACTCCTGCAAAAATGAATACCCCTGAAAACACCAAGTTGTGTGACTTCACTAGCACAAAGAACAATGATTTTATGTGTACACCTATTGCTCCACCTGATCCCGAAGCTACTCTTTTTGAAATTAAACCTGCTTTGCTTAATCTTGTTATGAAAGAGCAATTTTCTGGTGCTAGTTCTGATTGTGCTGCTGCTCACCTTAATAATTTGTTGAACTTTGTGAGATGCAAAAATATAAGGATGTATATGGAGATATTATTAAGCTTAAATTGTTTCATTTCTCTTTGAGAGGAAGAGCTGAAGAATGGTTGCTATCTTTGCCTAGAAATAGTATTGATTCTTGGATTAAATGCAAAGATGCTTTTATTGGAAAATATTACCCTCCTGCTAAGATTATATCTATGAGAAGTGAAATAATGAAATTTAAACAATTTGATATTGAACATGTTGCTCAAGCTTGGGAAAGAATGAAATCTTTGGTAAATAATTGCCCCACTCATGGACTGACTAGTTGGATGATTATCCAAACTTTTTATGCGGGACTGAATTTTTCTTCAAGAAATCTTTTGGATTCTGCTACTGGAGGTACCTTTATGACCATTAATTTGGGTGCCGCAACAAATCTCCTTGATAATAAGATGGTTAACTATTATGAATGGCACACTGAGAGAGCTCCACAAGGTAAGAAGGTAAATTCTGTTGAAGAAACCTCCTCCTTGAGTGATAAAATTGATGTTATTATGTCTATGCTTGTTAATGGAAAAAATCATATTGAAACAAATAATGTTCCTTTAGCCTCTTTGGTTTCTCAAGAAGAGAAAGTTGATGTGAACTTCATTAGAAATAACAATTTTAGCAACAATGCCTATAGGAATAATTTTGGTAATAATAATTATAGGCCATATACTCCCAATAATGGAATGCTTATGGAAATTCCTACAACAACAATAGAAGTGCACCCTCTGAACTTGAGGTCATGCTTAAGGATTTTATTAGTAAACAAACCGCCTTCAATAAAACTGTTGAGGAAAAGCTTTCGAATGCTGAAAAATATATTTCATCTTTGTCTGAAGCACAATCTTCTTTGATTAATAAAATGGCTGCTAAACCAAAAGCTGTGGAAAATCCCTTTGCTGCTACTAATGCCATACAAGTTAGAATTGATGCTAGAATGTTAGCTGAATTGCATGCTAGGTGGGAAAGAGAAGATGAAATTGCTATAAATAGTATTATTTGTACTATTACCACCACCAATGTTGATGCTAGAAAGCCACCTAAAGTCCCCATTCCTTTTTTCCAATAAAAATGCTGAAATTCTTCGAAATATGGGAAACAATAATTATACTACCTTGGATGCTAATTTTGATTTTGATCTTGATGATTGCAATATTTCTGAAGTAATTATGTTCTTACAAAATCTTGCTAGAAGTCCTAATTCTAGTGCTATGAATATGGCTTTTACAAAACACATTACAAATGTTTTTATGAAAATTAAAGAAGAAAAATTGAAACATGAAGCTTCTATTCCTAAGAAATTATAAGATGGTTGGGAACCCATCATTAATATGAAAGTGAATGATTTTGATCTCAAAGATTTATGTGATCTTGGTGCTAGTGTCTCCATTATGCCTAGAAAAATTTATGAAATGCTTGATTTGCCACCATTGGAAGATTTTTATTTGGATGTCCATCTTGATGATAATGCTAAAAAGAAACTTACGGGAGGCATTAATGATGTTCTTTTTATGGTTAACAATACCTTTGTCCCTATTGATTTCTATGTTTTGGATGTTGAATGCAATGCTTCTTGTCCAATTACTTTGGGAAGACCATTATTGATATAAAGGAAGGCACCATCAAATATCAATTCCCAATCAAGAAAGGTATATTACACTTCGCTAGAAAGAGAGAAGATACCTTTTGCATCTCCTATTAATTTTTTTTATGTTAACGCTTCTTCACTCGAAAATACTTGATTCTTGCTTCCTTTGCCAAGCTGAAAGGTGTTAAAGAAAAGCACTCTTGGGAGATAATCCAAATTATTTTTATTTCAGTAAGTTTTTATTTTGTTGAGTCTTGGAAGTTATTTCCTCTATAATAAACTCTCCTTTTCCTTTTTGTGTGGTTTTTGTGCCAAGAATAACCTCCAATGAGAGAGAAGTAAGATTTGGGGAAGTTGTTGTCCCGAAACAGATTTTTGTGCTTTGCTGTAAAAAATCGTGAAAAATCCCAGTACGACATATTGAGCTGAAATTTTCTAAGAATATGCCCCAGGTTATTATATAACTTTGGTTAGCTTAACACTTTTATATTTGATCAATACAAAGTCTTCGAAAAAATCGGTTTTTACCTGCTGGTCTATTTTGACAGATTTCTGCCATTATTTGCATTTGCCTCTTAATCGGTTTCTTTTGAGTTCTCTTTGATCATTTGAGTTTTTAAAAGGAATTGATACAGTATCTTGTGTTCTAATGGAAGTTTTACTTGTGTTAAAACTAAACCCAAAGGCTTAGTATCTTGAATACACTAATGTTTCTAATGAAGATTGTGTGAAGTTTTGTATGAAGGAAATTTTCAAGTGTAGGGAGAGAACGATGTGACTAAGTATGGACAAAATCTCAAGATTGGGGATGCCACCTGTGTCACCCCAAGAAACTCAAGAGGTACAAGCTTCAAAGCTTGGGGATTCCCAAGGCATTCCCTTCTTCATCAATAAAAATCTCAACTCTTCTTTCTAGACACTTTATTTTTATTGCTTCATGCACTATTGTGTTGTTCTTGGAGCGTCCTTGTTTTTGTTTTTAGTTTTATTTTGTTTGGTTTTCTGCAATAAATTAGTTGGAACCCTGCATTCTCATTTTGTTTCAAATTGTAACATCCCTAAAACCATGTTTTCAAAGTTTGCATATCATCCATGCATTCATAATCATTTAGGGATCATTTTCAAAGTCATTACAAAAATAGAAGCATTTGGATGCTTATTATTTTATGTAAGCAAAGCATTGATTCAATGCTACTCTCTGATGAGAGATTATTTGTTTTAAACCAAGATTGTTTGTTCCTAAGTTGGTTTGGTTGTTTTCCAAGGCTTGGACAAAAATTTCAAAACAAAATATGGTTTTAAAACCATTTTCATATCTTTATTAAATCTTGTGTAAAGGCATTGTTTTATTTTTAAAAATCCAAAGGAACCAAGCAAGTTTAGTGAAACAACATGGTTTTATACTAAAAAATGTGTAGGTTTCACTTTATAAAAATCCAGAAAGAATTTGAAATCAAACACATTTGATTTCATTTGAAAATGTTTCCTGAAAATCGAAATAGAAAAATAAAAAGGATAAAGAATCGGAACTGGGCCAGGCGCTACCCTTTCGGCACAGCAACCAAAACATCCCACCCGGGGTTCCCTCTTCCCCTCTGTTTCTCACTCCAACCACGCGCACCCACTCGCTGACAGCCCGACCCCACGTGCCCCGTCATTGTCGTCCCCAAACCCCGCCCACGACCTGGCCTCCCCGTTTCCTCCCTCTCCTTCACTGCCGCATTTAAATCCGGTTAATTACCGGTGATTGCGTGCATGATCCTCGCCCCTACTCCTGCTACTTAATCCCCACCCCCTCGTGGCCATTTCCCCCAACATAGCTAACCAGAAGCGCCGCCAGGCTCCGCAAATTCCCGCTTACACCGCCGCTGTCCCGACGAGCTCCGGCGACTGATTCCGGTGAGTTCCGAGCGCCCCTCGCCTTCTGCTTGACCCTGTCGAGTTTGCCATGTCTCTGTGCTTCTCCTAATTCCTTTGGTTTGCCCGCGCATGACCCAGGTCGCCGTCCCCGACCACCTCAGCAAACGACAGAACCATCGCCTAACTCCGACGAACGATTTAGGTAATACCAGATCGCCCCTTGCTTTCTCTCTGACCCTATCTTGATCGCCAGTTTGTTGTGCACACCCTGACACCTTCGGGTTGTGTTAGGGCGTTCCACATCGTCGGCAACGTCGTCGTCTGCAGGAACCCGACACTGCCCGCAACTCCGACGAGCCCCAGTGACCTCCACAGTGCGCCCCGTCCACGCCAACAAGTAGTTGAGCATCAGCGCGACCTTGCGAGTTCGGTAAGCCCCTCTGCTGACCCCAGCCCCCTCCGTAGCCACCGGAGCATCAATGACAGAGTGCCGCCGCCGCGCCACCGTCGGTAGTGCCGCCCATCCATGGTCGCACGCTTGGCATCCGTAGGATCTAGATCCCGCGCTTAGGATTACATTTGTAGCGAAGCGGTATGTGTTGATCTGAGCCGTGCGTAATAAGTTAGATCTAACGGCCCGCGAGTGTGATCCGGTGCAAAATGGTATCGGCCAATCAGACGCGCCGCGTGGCCTGCTCTTTGTTTTAAAAATCTGAATTAGATCTATTAGTGATTCAAACTTGTAAAATTCATAACTTTTGATCCACATGTTCAAATTTTACAAATTTTATATCTTTGGAATCATGAGAAAGAATGCTATCTGTTTATGCAATGTGTTTAATGTTTTGCTTCTGTAAAATTGATTAATTTTGCAGAGACATTTGTAGGCTTATTTTGAGTATAGAAATTATTTGAAAAATGATTTAAAGATCAAATAAAGTTTATTTAGTGTGTCTTGGTCTTGATTATGATTTAGTACTGTTTACTTGTCTTGTTTGCTGTAGAAAAATCATCACATGGCATCTACATGCATTCATATATTTTTGCTTGTATATTTTTGATATGTGAATTTGGTGCCATTATTTTATGTGTAGATTTTGGTGCTATTAGTGATTGTGGTTATGAAGATTGTTGCTACTCCCCAAACTACTAAGGCAAGTGGTGCTTCATGTTTTTATCCCTATATTTTTTACCTATGCATTAGAAATATTTTGTATAGGACTTGCATGATTATTTTGCTAAGTATCTATATGTTATGCTTGGGAAATCCTAGTAGTTGTAGCAATGTTAGAATTTCCTCTAAGTTAAGATACTTTCTATTGCCATGCTTAGCCTAGCTAGTAGCAACCAAGGGTGGATTATATAATCATGCTATGAGAATTATTCCAAGTCTTTGACTTGTGTTTTGCTTAATAAAACAACTACGTGAATGAAACACCTGGGTGGAATGGAAGGATTGGTTTGTGTTGAGTGGTTACACAAGGCCCATTTATAAGGTTTACCTTGTGTATCACACTTGTGGAAAGCCACCCAGGAATAAAGGGATTTGAGATGCCAAATGTTAAGAAGCTTCTAGTGCATCCACATGGCATTATGGGCTCTGCCTGGATCACATAGGTTGCAATAACTTAGACATTTGGACAGTTGGTGGTAGTGGGATGATAGGTTTGGAGCGTGTCCATTTGGTCTAAGGGAAGGCTTCTGAAAGGTCCTATCTTGGTGAAAATCAAGTCTTGTGGGGAAAGTGCACAACCTCTACAGATGGAAGAATCTAAGTACTTAGCCATGTCCCTGGTATTGGACAACATGAGCATCAAGACATGGAAGCTATCAAGAATCTCCTCATCCCAATTTTTCTAAGTTAAAACTTTTGGTTGAACAAGGGTGAAGGTTCACCAATTTCTATTGGTGGTACCTTGGGAAAGATTTGTCAAAGAAAAACTTAGAGTTTTCAACTAATAGGTAAAACCTATCTTGAGCAAAGCAAGCCTAATCTACACTTAGCCAAATTCATGTAGTTACTAGATGATACTATTCTTCTAAGGTATCACTTGCCAATACTATTCCAATGTGTTGACCCACTGTGGTTGTAACTTGTGATGTTGCAGGTTACTCTGATGATGATTAGGGGTTATAAGTCTACACTCAACATGCTTGCCTGTGGCACATGAAGATGAAGACTTATTTATCTTGTTATATTTGAACTCTTGTATTAGGCATGTGGCCATGGAGTTGTAAAAGACTATGTTGTCTCTGGAATGACATGTAATAATGACCTTTGTTTCTGTGTACTTCATCTTAAACTGTGGATGCTAGCATTGATCCATGGACTAGCATTGCAATCACAGGGATCTTTACCGTTATAAAGGTGGGATATTACAGATGGTATCAGAGCACTGTGTTTCCTGTAGGATTATGACCCTAGTATTGGATTAGAAACCACTAAGGAAAATTTTCAACAATTTCCACACTTGTCTATTTCTTCTCGTAAACTTTTCTAATTCTTCTTTCTCATCTCTATTTGTAGATGAACTCCATCAATGAAGCTATAAGGAAGGGACCACTCATGACCATGACCCTAGAGTGTGATACTGAATTTCCAAAGGCCCTCAAGAACCTGATGGTTACCATGGGGATAGATGGTGCAACTGTGTACAAAGGTTTCCCTGTGATGGATGAAGGAGAAGAATATTGGTGGGTGCAACTTCACTTGTATAAAAACACGGAAGACAACCACAAAGAGTCAGGATTCTGCATGGTCACCAACTCAGTGATGCACACCACATTCTTTGACTCTACAAGAGATGCAGCTTGGAAGGCCATCAAAGAGCTTGGTGACAGACTCAAGTGCAAGAGGCTTGACACTCAAAATGACCTTAGAGAAGAAAAGAAGCATACCCAAGAGTTGGAGACTACCAACCAACAACTAAGGGAAGACATCATAGACTTGATTTGGGAATCTTGTGAACAAGATGGGAAGATGACTACTAAGGA
The DNA here is from genome assembly GCA_030063025.1 of Avena longiglumis. Lineage (NCBI taxonomy): Eukaryota > Viridiplantae > Streptophyta > Magnoliopsida > Poales > Poaceae > Avena > Avena longiglumis. The sequence continues at coordinate 173,973,578 of CP125978.1, forward strand.
TGCTTTGATAGCCATTTTGTCTAGTGAGTGAGAGTTGTAACGTACTTCGTTAGTTGGACCACCACACTTATCATTTTATTTCCAAAATTTTGTCTAAGTTATGTTGAACCTGGGATGCTTGTAATGGATTTATGTATACCATGACTTGTGTGTTTGTTTGCCAATGATATGCCTGTGATGCTTTGTCTTGTGATTTTCTCTATTGATGTCGATTCTAACTTTTCTCTATCTTATAAAAATAGATTCCTAATGTTACTATCAGCACGGCTGAAGAGTTCAAGGGAACTCGCTTTGGAACTCATCTTATTGAGCTCACTAGCGTGCTCAATCTTCCACTACCTAGCATCATGATGCTTCCCCTCACCAAGTTTGAGAGGAAGGACCTTTGGGGCTTCAAGGTTACTCAGCCAGGATGCTAGACTGAGCCAGCCCTAGAGGCTATCACCTTCAAGCTTATGCATGACGACAAGGAGAGAGGCCTAGAGGTAGTCATGCAGGATTTACTTGGGAGTTTGTTAGGGAGGCACTCTCGGGAGATTAGAGGTACTCACTTCCACGCCTTCGATAGGCGCGACGAGGATGATGAGGCTATTGAGTTCGAGGATGCTGCTAGAGAGACGGCAGAGCCGATTCATCTGTACCTTCAGGACCTAGAGGTTCTACTTAGGCACCTAGATACTGATAGGACCAATGTCATGCTTAGCAATGACGAGCTCCAGGTGCAGCTTCGTGAGAAGGACAAGCTCTTCGCGGAGCAAGACGAGATAGTCAAGGAAATGGAGGTTAAGTTTGAGAGTCAGGACAGGAAGTTCAAGAGTCAAGAGAAAAGAGTCCAAGATAGGAACAAGAGGATTCGAGAGATGACTGCAGAACTAGAGGCCAAGGACTTCGAGCTCGATCATCAGCAAGGTGTGATTGAGAGACTTAGTTCATAGAAGAGGGCTCTCAAAGCCAAAGAAGAGGCCTTGACTACCAATGTCGAGGAGTACAAGACCGCTATGGAGAATGCAGGTCTTACACTTGTCGATGAGGAGGTTGATGCAGAGGAGTAGTGATGACTACTCATTTATTTATCATTTACCATGCTTATGATTATTGAGTCGCAATGACCATCCAACATGTGGATAGCTTGCTATTGGTGTGTTTGCTTTTCAAACTAGTTGTTTATGTCGTCGAAACTTATGTTATTTTGATGTTTGTTTTGGTGATTGTCTATGTGATGTATTGTGCATGTTAAGAATCTATGGGTATCTTATTCTTATCCTTATGAAAACCACAGATGCCTCCTCGACGTGCCAATCCCAACCCGAACAACAACAATGTCACCCCCGAGATGCAGCAGCTGATGACAGCACAGGCACAGCTGATGCAGATGATGACCACTTTCATGCAGAATCAGAATAACAACAACAACAACAATCAGAACAATCCACCAGGTTTTGACATGCTCACCAGATTCTTAAGACTGGGGCCTTCAAAGTTCTCAGGAACTACCGATCCCATGGTGGCCAATGATTGGCTATGTTCAGTGAACAAGGATTTGGTAACTGTCGGCTGCACCGACGAGGAGAAAGTCAGATTTGCAGCACACTTGTTGGAAGGACCAGCAGCTACTTGGTGGGATAACTTCCAGATCACCACTCCCATTGAGGATGTGACATGGGCTATCTTTGAATATGGTTTTCGTACAGCTCACATCTCATCCGGAGTGATGATCTTGAAGAAGAAGGAATTCCATATTCTGAAGCAGCGCCACCGCAGCATGGCTGAATATATTGAGGAGTTCAACAATATGGCGCGTTATGCACCGGATGAAGTTGATACTGATGCCAAGAGGAAAGAGAAGTTCCTCGAAGGACTGAATGATGAATTGAATCTGCAGTTATCTGTGGCCTATGTCCCCACCTACCAATCCCTTTGTGACAAGGCTGCCATCTTGGAGAGCAAGATGAAATAGGTTGAAAGCAGGAAGAGGAAACACAACTCTGACAAGCACAGCTCGGGATCGTCTCACAAGCGTTCCCATTATGATGATAGTGGGAGTTCTGGATCCCACAAGCACGGAAAGTACAACAGCCACCAGAACCACAACCGCCATCATGACAACAAGCATCACCGTAGTCATGACAATGACAAGTACAAGAACCACAAGGGTGGATACAAGAGCCATCACAATGGAAGTGGAAGTGGTAGTGGAAGCCAGCCTGTCAAGAAGTATCTCAGTCAGGTTAAATGCTTCAAATGTAAGAAGATGGGGCATTATGCAAATGAATGCCCAGAAAAGAAAGTTGAAGGACCCAACAAACCCAACCCTTTCCAGAAAGGACATGTGAACCACATCAATGTGGAAGAGATCTATGAGGAACCTGATGTTGTGGCTGGTAAGTTCAAACTCAATTCTATTCCAGCACTTGTTCTTTTTGATACTGGTGCATGACATTCATTCATATCAAAAGAATTTGTTGATAGAAATGGGTTTCCAACTGAACACATTGGGTGTCCAATAAAAGTAAGTTCTCTCGGTGGAGATATGGTAGTAAGTCTTGGATGCCGTGATCTAGTAATAGAGTTTGGAAAGCATAAGTTTCCAGTGAGTCTGATAATCCTAGATTCCCAAGGACTGGATGTAATTTTGGGAATGGACTGGATGACCAAGTATGAAGGAGTACTAGATTGTGCCAATCGTACTGTCGCACTCACAACCCCGGAAAAGAAACAGATAAGATTCAAGTCTAACTTTGAATCAAAAGGGAGTAAGCTAAATTATCTTAAGGGGGTTAGCATAGACAGTGTGCCAATTGCGAGTGATTATCCGGTGTGTTTCCGGAAGAATTGCCGGGAATGCCACCAGATAGAGATGTGGAATTTCTAATTGACTTGCTGCAAGGATCAGGACCAATAGCAAAGAGACCTTACAAGATGTCAGTTGTTGAGTTGAAAGAACTCAAGAAACAACTTGGAGAACAGTTGCAGAAAGGATGTATTCAACCAAGTTCTTCATCCTGGGGAGCACCAGTCTTGTTTGTAGAAAAGAAAGATAGAAGTTAAAGATTATGTATAGATTATCGTTCACTCAATGAAGTGACCATCAAGAACAAATATCCTTTGCCCAGAATCAATGACTTGTTTGATCAGCTAGAAGGAGCATGTGTGTTCTCAAAGATTGATCTCTGGTCAGGTTATTTTCAGCTTAAGATAAGGGAACAATACATACCTAAGACAACTTTCACCACTAGGTATGGATTGTATGAGTACACCGTGATGCCATTTGGTTTGACAAATGCACCAGCTTATTTCATGAATATGACGAATAAGGTGTTCATGGAGTTCCTTGAAAAATTTGTTGTCGTTTTCATTGATGAAATTTTGATTTACTCCAAGAGCAAAGAAGAGCATGAAGGACATTTGCGTTTGATACTTGAGAAGCTTAGAGAGCATAAGCTGTATGCTAAATTCAGCAAGTGTGAATTTTGGTTAAATGAAGTTGGATTCCTTGGACACGTCGTGTTAGGAGATTGTGTAGCAGTTGATCCCGCAAAAGTGTCAGCTGTAACTGAATGGGAATCTCCTAAGTCAGTAAAAGAGGTTCGTAGTTTCCTTGGCTTGGCAGGATACTACAGAAGATTCATTGAGAATTTCTCCAAGGTAGCTAAGCCAATGACAGAGTTACTAAAGAAAGGCAAGAAGTTTGCTTGGTCTGAACGATGTGAACTCAGTTTCCAAGAATTGAAGAAGAGACTTGTGACAGCACTAGTCCTATGTCTACTGGATTTGGAGAAAGATTTCCAAGTGTATTGTGATGCATCTCATCATGGATTAGGTGCAGTTCTAATGCAGGAAGGGAAAGTTGTGGCTTATGCCTCGAGACAACTCAAAACTCATGAGGTAAATTACCCTACGCATGATTTGGAGTTAACCTCTGTTGTCCATGCACTCAAAACATGGAGACATTATCTTTTGGGAAAACGATCTTCAGTGTTCACAGATCACAAAAGTTTGAAGTATATCTTCACTCAAAAATAAATTAACATGAGATAAAGAAGATGGCTAGAACTCATCAAGGACTATGACTTAAGTTTGCAATACCACCCCGGTAAAGCAAATGTTGTAGCTGATGCACTAAGCCATAAGGTATTTGTGAATGGCCTTACTAAGGGAGAGTTGCCAGATGGTCTGTGTGCCCAATTTAGATACCTTAGATTGGAGATTGTTCCTGAAGGACATCTCATGTAATTGTATGTTCAACCTACATTGTTGGAAAATATCAAGGAAGCCCAAAAGACGGACAAGGAAATTGAAGAAATTAAGGAAAATATTGGCAAAGGAAAAGCCAAAGGATTCCATGAAGACGAACAAGGTACTTTATGGTATGGAAAACGTATCTGCGTTCCGCAAGATCCGGAGCTTCGGAAACTGATTTTACAGGAAGCACACAACTCACCATATTCCATTCATCCGGGTAACACCAAAATGTACATGGATATGAAGGAAAGATTTTGGTGGAACAATCTCAAGAAGGACATCGCCGAACATATTGCTTTGTGTGATGTATGTAGTAGAGTGAAAGCGGAACATCAGAAACCAGCAGTATTGCTACAACCACTACCTATTCCTGATTGGAAGTGGGATAAGATTGGCATGGATTTCATCACTAGATTGCCAAGGACCAGGTCAGGATATGATTCTATTTGGGTAGTAGTGGATCGCCTAACTAAAGTGGCTCACTTCATACCCGTGAAGACAACCTACACAAGTGCTAAGTTGGCCAAGATCTATATGAATAGGATTGTGTGTCTACATGGAGTACCCAAGAGTATTGTGTCCGATAGGGGAACTCAATTCACTTCTCATTTTTGGAGGCAACTACATGAGTCATTGGGAACGAGGTTGGAATTCAACACTGCTTTTCATCCTCAGACTGATGGATAGACAGAAAGAACCAACCAGATTCTAGAAGACATGTTAAGGGCATGTGCCCTAGACTATGGATCTAGTTGGGATGAAAGTCTGTCTTACGCAAAATTCTCTTACAATAACAGCTATCAAGCCAGTATTGAGATGGCACCATTTGAGTTTCTCTATGGGAGAAAGCGTACCACCCCATTGCTATGGAATGGTGTGGGAGAAAGAAATTTGTTCGGACCAGAACTAATCAAAGAGGCTGAAGAGAAAGTCAAGCTAGTAAAAGACAGATTGAAGATAGCACAGTCTCGACAGAAGAGCTACACAGATACTAAGCGTAGAAAATTCACCTATGAAGTGGGTGATAGAGCTTATCTTAGAGTGTCACCTGTCACATCCCAAGATTTTCCAAATCTTGTAATGTGAAAAATAAATGAATAAAATAAAACTTTGTTGATTTTCAGGGTGAGAAGAAACTTTTTGAATACATTTGGAAACTTTCGAAACCTATTTGGATCAAATGAAATCCTAAAGGGATTTAAAAAGTTAAATAAACAATAAACTTCAAAATATTTAGACTTACTATTTTGGATCTTTTAAATAAAAGGTTTTGGCTTTCAAAAGAAAAAGTGGATTTATAAATAAAGATTATTTTACAGAGCCAAATCAAACCTTGGCCAAGCTTTTGAAATAAAACATTTTGTTTTGATAAAAATAGTAAAGGTTTATTTGAATTAAATTAATAAGGATTTAATATCCAAGTTTTATTAATAAAGGTTTTACTATTTACAAAACATCAAAACTTATTTAATTATTTAAAATAAGTTTTCCAAGTATTTTATATTCTCAAATAAAACCTACTGAAGTGTTTTGGTTTTATTTTAGATTTCAAAATAAATATTTAAATAAAACAAATCCTATTTGATTTAATAACTAAGGCCCATTTTATTTAATTGTTAATGGACCATAAAATAAAAATGTTATTTTGTTTTAAACAAGTTTTCCAAATATATTATATTTCCAAATAAAACCTACTGATTTGTTTTTGAAAATATTTGGATTTCAAATGGAGATTTCATTAAATAAATCAAACCCTATTTGAATAAATAACTATGGTCTATTTTATTTAATTATTGTATGGATCCTAAAAAGAATTAAATATTATTTTATTTTGGGATTTGGTTTATGTTGATAAACAGAACCAAAAACTTATTTGCAAGTATGGTGATTGTTTGAATGTTTGAATGTTGTTTGATTGTTTGAATTTCATAAATAGAAAAATAATTAGAAAAGGAAAAAGGTTTCAGGAAGGAAAAAAAATGGATTTGGACCTAGCCCAGCCGGCCAAGCCCACAAGCCCAGCAAACCAGCCCAGCTCCCCCTCTCGAAGAAAACGTTCGGCACCAACTTACTGACCCACGCAGACAATGACAACTGGACCCCACACTCACGCACTCTCTCTCACAGACAGCCAGGACCCACCTAGCCACCACGTCGTCATCAAGCTCGCGCCTGCCGTAGATTGATTCTCGTCTTAAATTCGCTCTAATGCGATCTTAATCACCAAAACCATCAAGACCCTCTTAATCCCCTCTGACTCCTTCTCATTTCCCCTCAACAACCACCGCTAATGAGCCACTGAGCACCTCGAATTCAAGCTCAACGTCTCGCCGACTCCGACGAGGTTGTCGACCGATTCCGGCGAGCACGAGTCGCCCCACTGCCCCCAGAGCACACGGGTGTGATCCCCATCGTCTCCTGCATCTCCTAGCACCAACCCCACAACCGCGCGTGCTCCATAGCATCGACCTCGTCTTCAACTGAACGACGCCGCCGTCCGCTCCAACTCCGACGAGCCCCACAGGTAGATTCCGACCGCGCCTCTCCTCCTCCTTCACGCTCGCATCACCGCTGTAACTTGGCGCGTCTTACAGTGCTTTCCGTTTGTCTCCTCGAGGACCACAGCCTCGCCTCCAACGACGCCCGTGCGTTTCCCGTGCCAGACAGCAACTCCGGCGAGAAATTAACGCCACCCTCGTACGCCCCCTGTTCCCCGAGAGCACGTTGAGCATCAGCATCATTCAGCGAACCAGGTGAGCACCCTCTCCCTCCTTCTCGCTTCCTACAACACCGGCGACGCCACTGCCAAGCCACCGCCGCCGGGCGTCAGAGTCCAGCGCCGCCAGTTCTAGGTCATTAGACTAGGACCGTTGGATCTTGATCCTGAGGCTTAGATAGAACCACTTAAAACCGAAGGGGTATGCGATCTATGCCGTGCGATCCCACTTGATCTAACGCTCCACAGCGATCGATCCGCACGAAGCGGTACCAACCAATCGTGGCATGACGCGTGGCCAGTTTCTGTTTAAAAACAAAATTTGAATCAAAATTAGATGCAGTTTTGAAAACCCTGTAACTTTCAAACAACACGTCCAAAAATTACAAATTTTATATCAATGGAATCAGCAAGACAATCCCTAGCCAACCATGCCTTTTGTTTAGCAAAAAGCTTCTGTTAAAATGTTTGAAATTGCAGAAACATTTGTATGCTTGTTAAGGATGTAGAAATTGTTCAAAAATGATTTTGGGGATAAAATATTTGGCAAATGGTGTGATTTGAACCTACTAACATTAGGAAACACTTTGTGGATTCAAAAATGTATTTGGTGAAGGAAAAGAATGATTCTTTGATTTAAAACCATTTCTAGTCAAATAGAAATATGGTTTATTTATTAAAAATGATTTTGAAAGAAAACCTTTGGAAAATGTTTTGTTTTAAACTCTCTGACCCCAAACACCAAGTTTTATGGTTTGAAAACTTATTTGGTGAACCTTGGAGATTAAAGCCTTAGTAAAAATATTTCTACACCACATAAAATGATACTTTGTTTTGAAAATGGTTTTAAAGTGAAACCTTTTGCAAATGACTTTGCCACTCTACAAAATGACCATTAGGTGTTTTCAAACGTTTATGAACCATTAGGAACCACTTTTTCAAACAAAACAAAGCTTGGCATGCTTGCATGCATTTCTTTGACTTTGTTAATTTATGTGTTGTTTTGCTTGATTGGTAGATTGAGATTGTACCTTTCTTGATTGAATTGTAGTGACTTGAAGAGTGTGATTGTTGCAAGGACAAGGAGTGAACCTATACCCTCTACCAAAAAGGCAAGTGATGCTTCATACTTTTGTCCTATTACTTTCACTATGCATTAGTGATTTTCTCTAAAGTAAAACTTGCTTGGAATTTATGCTAAGTATAAACCTTGCTATAGGAAAACCTAGTAGATGAATCCTTAGTAGGATTTTTCCTAAGTTAAGATTCCTACTACTATCAAGCTTAGCCTAGCTAATAGAAAACATGGGTGGAATATATATTCACACTATGGAAAAATTTCTAAGTCTGAGGACTTGTGTTTTGTTTAATAAAACAACTAAGTTAATGAATCACCTGGGTGGAATGGGACTTGCTTGGTGGTTTTTGGTTGAGTGGTTACACAAGGCCAGGGGACTGGTGAACCTTGTGTATCACACTTGTGGATTGCCACCCAGGAACAAAGAGATTTGAGATGTCAAATGTTGAGAAGCTTCAAGTGCAACCACTTGGCAATATGGGCTCTTCCATGATCATATAGGTTGCAAGAAATTAGCCATATGGACAGTGGGTGGTAGTTTTTGATAGGTTGGAATGCGTCCATTTTGGTCTAAGGGAAGGATTCTGAAAGATCTTGTCTTGGGAAACCAAGTCTTGTGGGGAAAGTGCACCACCTCTGCAGAGTGTAAAATCTAAGTACTTAGCCATGTCCCTGGTAAAGGACAATTTGAGCATCAAGACATGGAAGCAATCAAGAATCTCATCATTCAAATTTCTAAGTTAAAACTTGTGGTTTGAACAAGGGTTGTTTGAAATCTTCAATCTTTGACTGGGAGAAGCCTTGGAAAAGATTTTGTCAAAACAAAAACTTAGTATTTTCAAAATGATAAGGCAAATCTATTTTGAGCAATGCAAGCCTCAACTCCACTTAGCCAAAGGCATATAGATGATAGATTCCACTATACTACCATAGTATCACTTGCCAATACAATTCAAATGTATTGACCCTTGTGGCTATAACTTGTAATGTTGCAGGTTTGATTGATTGATTAGGATTACAAAGTCTACAACCAACATGTCTGCCTGTGGCACTTTGAAGATGAAGGACCCATGACTATAGTTATTCCGCTTCAATGTAAAGTAATAGCCAAATGAGCTATGTAAGATGTAATAAAATTATGTTATTCCTGGTTATAAAATTATATTATGACCTTTGTTTATTGATATTACATCTTAACTGTGGATGCTAGCTATTGATCCACGGACTAGCATTGTAAACACAGGGGACCCCACCTTATATTTTGTAAAGGTTGGGACACTCCCGCTACAGATGGTATCAGAGCATTGTGTTGCCTGTAGGATTTGTAAACCCTAGGATTGGACAAAAACCCTTAGAAAAATAGGAGTTATACTTGTTCCAAAAACTTATTTACAAAAACAGTTGTAAACTCTTCCCTCAACCATTTTGGTTTCAACTCTACATCTCTTCTATCTTAACTTGATGGAAAAACCTACCCCATGGCCAAAGACTACACCATGTGCAAAGGACTACTTCAACTCTAATGACTTCAACTTCTTCAACTCTAATGACTTCAACATCTTCAGCATATTCCCCAAGGACTTCCAACTTGGATGACACTAAGGACTACAAGTGAGACAAGGGAATCTTGCTCAAGACTTAGAGACTGAGGGAATGCAAAAGTTAGAAGGATCCTACATCATTTGAAGTATTGCAACCAAGAGTTTTTCTCAAGGAAACCATGATCTCAAGTAAGAAGAAGCAACCATGAAGGTTGGAAAGATCACAAGTGAACCATATAGATGGACCACCATATTTTAGTTAAGACAAAACCACCAACTTATGTGGTGTAACAAAAGTATTTTTGATTGCCAAGTATGTGCTTGAAACTTGTTGTTTGAGTGGAATGTTTGTTTGTGATTGCTTGCACATTGCTTGAGTGAATTGTGATGTGTGTGAATAGAAATTTTTCCTTAGAAAATCTTGTTGCCTATTCTAATCCCTACCCAACCCAAACAGATGACTTCTCCAAGAGACTCCAACATCAAGGTTGATGACACCAACAACAACCAAGAGGACAACATGAGAGAATTTATAGCAACCCAAAACCAGTTGAACCAAGAGACAACTCAGCTTTTAGCCAACAACAATGGACTGGACCCAGCCATACAAAGGATTTCGAAACTTCAATCCCAATTGATGAAAGGATTGATTACTCAAATGATCAACATGAGAGAAAACTTTTTCCAAAGAGCTAATGACAACAAGGATGACAAAGATGTTATTCTAGAAGGAACCCAAGCTAGCAATATTTTTAGAGACAAAGATCATGCATCCAAGAAGCATGAAGATCAATGCCCCAAGAAGAGAGAAAGATCTCCCACCTATGAAGAACATGAACTAGAAGAACTCCTAACTTTGGAGGGACCCAAAAAGAAGAAGAAGAAATGCCCCAACCCTAACAAGGAGGATATTACTCAAGTGCAATATTACAATTGCAAAGAGATGGGACACTATGCCAATGAATGCCTAGAAAAGAAGAAGAACCAAGGAAACAAACAAGAGGCAATGATACCAAAGGAAAAGAAAGATATCAGCCAAGTGATGTCTTTCAAATGCAAGGAACTAGGCCACTATGTAAACAATTGTCCAGAAAAGATGAAAAACAAATTAAACAAGTCTATGAAGGATCTCAACCTTGGCCCATGGGTCAAGTGTGGAAACAAAGGACACTATGCAGAAGGTTGCCCAGAGAAATTTCCCCAGGATCCCAAGAAGGACTATATGTAATTTTGTTTGAAAATTTTTAAGGGTGGTAGTACCCTAGTTGTTTTTGAGCCTACTTGTAACCCTAGCCTTCCCAAATCTCGGGAAGAGATTTATTTTAAGGGTGGTAGCCTGTCACATCCCAAGATTTTCCAAATCTTGTAATGTGAAAAATAAATGAATAAAATAAAACTTTGTTGATTTTCAGGGTGAGAAGAAACTTTTTGAATCCATTTGGAAACTTTCAAAACCTATTTGGATCAAATGAAATCCTAAAGGGATTTAAAAAGTTAAATAAACAATAAACTTCAAAATATTTAGACTTACTATTTTGGATCTTTTAAATAAAAGGTTTTGGCTTTCAAAAGAAAAAGTGGATTTATAAATAAAGATTATTTTACAGAGCCAAATCAAACCTTGGCCAAGCTTTTGAAATAAAACATTTTGTTTTGATAAAAATAGTAAAGGTTTATTTGAATTAAATTAATAAGGATTTAATATCCAAGTTTTATTAATAAAGGTTTTACTATTTACAAAACATAAAAACTTATTTAATTATTTAAAATAAGTTTTCCAAGTATTTTATATTCTCAAATAAAACCTACTGAAGTGTTTTGGTTTTATTTTAGATTCCAAAATAAATATTTAAATAAAACAAATCCTATTTGATTTAATAACTAAGGCCCATTTTATTTAATTGTTAATGGACCATAAAATAAAAATGTTATTTTGTTTTAAACAAGTTTTCCAAATATCTTATATTTCCAAATAAAACCTACTGATTTGGTTTTGAAAATATTTGGATTTCAAATGGAGATTTCATTAAATAAATCAAACCCTATTTGAATAAATAACTATGGTATATTTTATTTAATTATTGAATGGATCCTAAAAAGAATTAAATATTATTTTATTTTGGGATTTGGTTTATGTTGATAAACAGAACCAAAAACTTATTTTCAAGTATGGTGATTGTTTGAATGTTTGAATGTTGTTTGATTGTTTGAATTTCAAAAAGAGAAAAAGAATTAGAAAAGGAAAAAGGTTTCAGGAAGGAAAAAAATGGATTTGGACCTAGCCCAGCCGGCCAAGCCCACAAGCCCAGCAAACCAGCCCAGCTCCCCCTCCCGAAGAAAACGTTCGGCACCAACTTACTGACCCACGCAGACAATGACAACTGGACCCCACACTCACGCACTCTCTCTCACAGACAGCCAGGACCCACCTAGCCACCACGTCGTCATCAAGCTCGCGCGCCCGTTGCCAGAGATTGATTCTCGGCTTAAATTCGCTCTAATGCGATCTTAATCACCAAAACCATCAAGACCCTCTTAATCCCCTCTGACTCCTTCTCATTTCCCCTCAACAACCACCGCTAATGAGCCACTGAGCACCTCGAATTCAAGCTCAACGTCTCGCCGACTCCGACGAGGTTCTCGACCGATTCCGGCGAGCACGAGTCGCCCCACTGCCCCGAGAGCACACGGGTGTGATCCCCATCGTCTCCTGCATCTCCTAGCACCAACCCCACAACCGCGCGTGCTCCACAGCATCGACCTCGTCTTCAACTGAACGACGCCGCCGTCCGCTCCAACTCCGACGAGCCCCACAGGTAGATTCCGACCGCACCTCTCCTCCTCCTTCACGCTCGCATCACCGCTGTAAATTTGCGCGTCTTACAGTGCTTTCCGTTTGTCTCCTCGAGGACCACAGCCTCGTCTCCAACGACGCCCGTGCGTACCCGTGCCAGACAGCAACTCCGGCGAGAAATTAACGCCACCCTCGTACGCCCCCTGCTTCCCCGAGAGCACGTTGAGCATCAGCATCATTCAGTGAACCATGTGAGCACCCTCTCCCTCCTTCTCGCTTCCTGCAACGCCCGCGATGCCACTGCCAAGCCGCCGACGCTGCGCGTCAGAGTCCAGCGCCGCCAGTTCTAGGTCATTAGACTAGGACCGTTGGATCTTGATCCTGAGGCTTAGATAGAACCACTTAAAACCGAAGGGGTATGCGATCTGTGCCATGCGATCCCACTTGATCTAACGCTCCACAGCGATCGATCCGCACGAAGCGGTACCAACCAATCGTGGCATGACGCGTGGCCAGTTTCTGTTTAAAAACAAAATTTGAATCAGAATTAGATGCAGTTTTGAAAACCCTGTAACTTTCAAACCACACGTCCAAAAATTACAAATTTTATATCAATGGAATCAGCAAGACAAGCCCTAGCCAACCATTCCTTTTGTTTAGCAAAAATCTTCTGTTAAAATGTTTGAAATTGAAGAAACATTTGTATGCTTGTTAAGGGTGTAGAAATTGTTCAAAAATGATTTTGGGGATAAAATCTTTGGCAAATGGTGTGATTTGAACCTACTAACATTAGGAAACACTTTGTGGATTCAAAAATGTATTTGGTGAAGGAAAAGAATGATTCTTTGATTTAAAACCATTTCTAGTCAAATAGAAATATGCTTTATTTATTAAAAATGGTTTTGAAAGAAAAATTTGGAAAATGTTTTGTTTTAAACTTTCTGACCCCAAACACCAAGTTTTATGGTTTGAAAACTTATTTGGTGAACCTTGGAGATTAAAGCCTTAGTAAAAATATTTCTACACCACATAAAATGATACATTGTTTTGAAAATGGTTTTAAAGTGAAACCTTTTGCAAGTGACTTTGCCACTCTACAAAATGACCATTAGTTGTTTTCAAATGTTTATGACCCATTAGGAACCACTTTTTCAAACAAAACAAAGCTTGGCATGCTTGCATGCATTTCTTTGACTTTGTTAATTTATGTGTTGTCTTGCTTGATTGGTAGATTGAGATTGTACCTTGCTTGATTGAATTGTAGTGACTTGAAGAGTGTGATTGTTGCAAGGACAAGGAGTGAACCTATACCCTCTACCAAAAAGGCAAGTGATGCTTCATACGTTTGTCCTATTACTTTCACTATGCATTAGTGATTTTCTCTAAAGTAAAACTTGCATGGAATTTATGCTAAGTATAAACCTTGCTATAGGAAAACCTAGTAGATGAATCCTTAGTAGGATTTTTCCTAAGTTAAGATTCCTACTACTATCAAGCTTAGCCTAGATAATAGAAAACATGGGTGGAATATATATTCACACTATGGAAAAATTTCTAAGTCTGAGGACTTGTGTTTTGTTTAATAAAACAACTTAGTTAATGAATCACCTGGATGGAATGGGACTTGCTTGGTGGTTTTTGGTTGAGTGGTTACACAAGGCCAGGGGACTGGTGAACCTTGTGTATCACACTTGTGGATTGCCACCCAGGAACAAAGAGATTTGAGATGTCAAATGTTGAGAAGCTTCAAGTGCAACCACTTTGCAATATGGTCTCTGCCATGATCATATAGGTTGCAAGAACTTACCCATATGGACAGTGGGTGGTAGTTTTTGATAGGTTGGAACGCGTCCATTTTGGTCTAAGGGAAGGCTTCTGAAAGATCTTGTCTTGGGAAACCAAGTCTTGTGGGGAAAGTGCACCACCTCTGCAGAGTGTAAAATCTAAGTACTTAGCCATGTCCCTGGTAAAGGACAATTTGAGCATCAAGACATGGAAGCAATCAAGAATCTCATCATTCAAATTTCTAAGTTAAAACTTGTGGTTTGAACAAGGGTTGTTTGAAATCTTCAATCTTTGATTGAGAGAAGCCTTGGAAAAGATTTTGTCAAAACAAAAACTTAGTATTTTCAAAATGATAAGGAAAATCTATTTTGAGCAATGCAAGCCTCAACTCCACTTAGCCAAATGCATATAGATGATAGATTCCACTATACTACCATAGTATCACTTGCCAATACAATTCAAATGTATTGACCCTTGTGGCTGTAACTTCTAATGTTGCAGGTTTGATTGATTTTAGTGAAGATTGATTGATTATGATTACAAAGTCTACAACCAACATGTCTACCTGTGGCACTTTGAAGATGAAGGACCCATGACTATAGTTATTCCGCTGCAATGTAAAGTAATAGCCAAATGAGCTATGTAAGATGTAATAAAATTATGTTATTCCTGTTTATAAAATTATATTATGACCTTTGTTTCTTGATATTACATCTTAACTGTGGATGCTAGCTATTGATCCAGGGACTAGCATTGTAAACACAGGGGACCCCACCTTATATTGTTTAAAGGTTGGGACACTCCCGCTACATCACCACTTCGTGGAGTGAAGAGATTTGGAGTCAAAGGAAAATTGGCCCCAAGATATGTTGGACCATTAAAGATTTTAAGTCGTAAAGGAGAAGTAGCTTATGAAATTGAATTGCCAGAATCTTTGTATGCAGTTCACAATGTGTTTCATGTGAGCCAGCTAAAGAAATGCCATCCAGAGATGGAAGAGACTTCTTTGAAGGATACTATACCTTTGGAGGATGTTCAATTGGAAAGTGATCTCACTTATGAGGAAAAATCTATCAAGATTCTTGAGACTGCAGAAAGAGTTACTCGGACTAAGACTATCAAATTCTGCAAAGTTCAATGGAACCATCATTCTGAATAAGAAGCAACATGGGAAAGAGAAGATGATCTTCGGAAAGACCACGCTCACCTATTTGATAGCCAATCCGAATCTCGAGGGTGAGATTCACCTTAAGGGGGTTAGATTTGTAACATCCCTAAAATCATGTTTTCAAAGTTTGCATATCATCCATGCGTTCATAATCATTTAGGGATCATTTTCAAAGTCATTACAAAAATAGAAGCATTTGGATGCTTATTATTTTATGTAAGCAAAGCATTGATTCAATGCTACTCTCTGATGATAGATTATTTGTTTTAAACCAAGATTGTTTGTTCCTAAGTTGGTTTAGTTGTGTTCCAAGGCTTGGACAAAAATTTCAAAACAAAATATGGTTTTATAACCATTTTCATATGTTTATTAAATCTTGTGTAAAGGCACTGTTTTATTTTTAAAACTCCAAAGGAACCAAGCAAGTTTAGTGAAACAGCATGGTTTTATACTAAAAAATGTGTAGGTTTCACTTTATAAAAAGCCAGAAATAATTTGAAATCGAACACATTTGATTTCATTTGAAAATGTTTCCTAAAAATAGAAATAGAAAAAGAAAAAGGATAAAGAATCAAAACTGGGCCAGGCGCTACCCTTTCGGCCCAGCAACCAAAACAGCCCACCCGGGGTTCCCTCTTCCCCTCTGTTTCTCACTGCAACCATGCACACCCACTCGCTGACAGCCCGACCCCACGTGCCCCATCATCTTCGTCCCCAAACCCCGCCCACGACCTGGCCTCGCCGTTTCCTCCCACTCCTTCACTGCCGCGTTTAAATCCGGTTAATTGCCGTTGATTGCGTGCATGATCCTCGCCCCTGCTCCGGCTACTTAATCCCCTCCCCCTTGCAGCCATTTCCCCCGACATAGCTAATCAGAAGTGCTGCCAGGCTCCGCAAATTCCCGCTTGCACCGCCGCTGTCCTGACGAGCTCCGACGACTGATTCTGGTGAGTTCCGAGCGCCCCTCGCTTTCTGCTTGACCCTGTCGAGTTCGCCATGTCTCTGTGCTTCTCCTAATGCCTTTGGTTTGCCTGCGCATGACCTAGGTCGCCGTCCCCGACAACCTCAGCAAACGACAGAACCGTCGCCTAACTCCTGCGAACTATTTAGGTAATACCAGATCGCCCCTTGCTTTATGTCTGACCCTATCTTGATCGCCAGTTTTTTGTGCACACCCTGACGCCTTCGGGTTGTGTTAGGGTGGTCCACATCGTCGGCAACATCGTCGTCTGCAGGAACCCGACGCCGCCCGCAACTCCGACGAGCCCCAGTGACCTCCACAGTGCGCCCCTGTCCACGCCAGCAAGTAGTTGAGCATCGGCGCGACCTTGCGAGTTCGGTAAGCCCCTCTGCTGACCCCAGCCCCCTCCGTAGCCGCCGGAGCATCACTGACAGAGCGCCACATCCCCGCCACCGTCGCTAGCGCCTCCCATCCATGGTCGCACGCTTGGCAACCGTAGGATCTAGATCGTGCGCTTAGGATTGGATCTGTAGCGAAGCAGTATGTGTTGATCTGAGCCATGCGTAATAAGTTAGATCTAACGGCCCGCGAGTGTGATCCGGTGCGAAACGATATCGGCCAATCAGACGCTGCCGCGTGGCCTGCTCTTTGTTTTAAAAATCTGAATTAGATCTATTAGTGATTCAAACTTGTAAAATTTATAACTTTTGATCCACACGTTCAAATATTACAAATTTTATATATTTGGAATCAGGAGAAAGAATGCTATCTGTGTATGCAATGTGTTTAATGTTTTGTTTCTGTAAAATTGATTAATTTTGCAGAGACATTTGTAGGCTTATTTTGAGTATAGAAATTATTTGAAAAATTATTTAAAGATCAAATAAAGTTTATTTAGTGTGTCTTGGTCTTGGTTATGATTCAGTATTGTTTACTTGTCTTGTTTGGTGTAGAAAAATCATCACATGGCATCTTCATGCATTCATATATTTTTGCTTGTATATTTTTGATATGTGAATTTGGTGCCATTATTTTATGTGTATATTTTGGTGCTAATAGTGATTGTGGTTGTGAATATTGTTGCTACTCCCCAAACTACCAAGGCAAGTGGTGCTTCATGTTTTTATCCCTATATTTTTTACCTATGCATTAGAAATATTTTGTATAGGACTTGCATGATTATTTTGCTAAGTATCTATATGTTATGCTTGGGAAATCCTAGTAGTTGTAGCAATGTTAGAATTTCCTCTAAGTTAAGATACTTGCTATTGCCATGCTTAGCCTAGCTAGTAGCAACCAAGGGTGGATTATATAATCATGCTATGAGAATTATTCCAAGTCTTTGACTTGTGTTTTGCTTAATAAAACAACTAAGTGAATGAAACACCTGGGTGGAATGGAAGGATTGGTTTGTGTTGAGTGGTTACACAAGGCCCATTTATATGGTTTACCTTGTGTATCACACTTGTGGAAAGCCACCCAGGAACAAAGGGATTTGAGATGCCAAATGTTAAGAAGCTTCTAGTGCAGCCACATGGCATTATGGGCTCTGCCTGGATCACATAGGTTGCAATAACTTAGCCATTTGGACAGTTGGTGGTAGTGGGATTATAGGTTTGGAGCGCGTCCATTTGGTCTAAGGGAAGGCTTCTAAAAGGTCCTGTCTTGGTGAAAATCAAGTCTTGTGGGGAAAGTGCACAACCTCTACAGATGGAAGAATCTAAGTACTTAGGCATGTCCCTTGTATTGGACAACATGAGCATCAAGACATGGAAGCTATCAAGAATCTCCTCATCCCAATTTTTCTAAGTTAAAACTTGTGGTTGAACAAGGGTGAAGGTTCACCAATTTCTATTGGTGGTACCTTGGGAAATATTTGTCAAAGAAAAACTTAGAGTTTTCAACTAATAGGTAAAACCTATCTTGAGCAAAGCAAGCCTAAGCTACACTTAGCCAAATTCATGTAGTTACTATATGATACTATTCTTATAAGGTATCACTTGCCAATACTATTCCAATGTATTGACGCACTGTGGCTGTAACTTGTGATGTTACAGGTTACTCTGATGATGATTAGGGGTTATGAGTCTACACTCAACATGCTTGCTTGTGGCACATCAAGATGAAGACTTATTTATATTGTTATATTTGAACTCTTGTATTAGGCCTCTGACCATGGAGTTGTAAAAGACTATGTTGTCTCTGGAATGACATGTAATAAATACCTTTGTTTCTGTGTACTTCATCTTAAACTATTGATGCTAGCATTGATCCAGGGACTAGCATTGCAATCACAGGGATCTTTACCTTTATAAAGGTGGGATCTTACACAAATAAGTTGATTGGTGTTGGATAAGAGTAGAAAGTTTCATGGTTATAGTGGTACAAAAGGAAGCTTGGTTTGAATGTGGCTTAGACTTTATCATGTCATGTTAGATGTTGCTTTGACCTTATTCTTAGTGATTATTGTTGTAGCATGACTTGTTCCAAACAATTGAGATTGCTTCATGTGCCTTTTAAGAATCATGCATTGTTTTTGCTTACAAAAGCATAATATTGTGGTACTCTCCTTTGATGCTTTATTTGGGTTGACTTGGCACATGCTTACACCATGTTAAGACTATGAACCAGTCACCTTAGCCTCTATGATCATTTAGTTTTTGACTTGTGATATCACTTTATGCTTTAATTAATAATGTTTTGTTGCTTTGCATGATTATGGCCATTATTGCTCTCTTAGTTGGTCTCTCCCAGTATTTTGCTAGCCTCCACCTGTAGTGAGTATGAGATCTACTCATGCATCCAACTTCCAAGAAACGAAGTTATTCCAAAGAGTCCACTATAAATTCTTATGCATGGTGTGTTACACCATTCCAAGTACATTCATGTGTTTATTTATCTTCCAAATTAAACTTGTTATGTGAAAATTAGTGATTAAATCTCTCACAAACTTGATGGCACACTTTACTTTCTTGCACTTAATAAAATTAAACCATTGTGCCCATCTATGTTGCAGACATTTGTCCTTTTTACCCGGGATGGACGAAAAGGTTTGAGATGTACCGGTTGGGAGATAGTCCATGTAAGGTGGTCTAGTATTTTATGAAAATGGAACGGTAGCATTGTGAAACGGCATTTTGGTGGTTACTTCACAAAACGACTCGTTTTTTGCGCTCGGAAAATGGAAAAGGGATTTTCCGTGCGACAAAAAGGAAAACTTCCTCCTGCAACATTGTTCTCCATACCAATGTCCACACACATGCATAATATGGGAACAACATCACAAACAATGCCGTGATTCAGCACATAACATCGGTCATTTGGACCGAAAGCCATGAAACCTCGAACATGATAGGTCATTTTGTGAAGGTTTTTTCGAAACATGATCAATATACCAAGTCTGGTATTTTTCCTTTCAACTATGTAACATAATATGACACCACGCGAAGGATTTTCATTGTTCGGATTTTTTTTGAATTTATTATGCCCGTTTTGAATTATCTGAATTTCTAACTATGGTCGAACCGGTGTGCATGAAGATAGGGGACGGGCATCGTTAGAACTTGCATTGGATCTCTGAAGAAACCACATATTGAGAGTCTAAAAATGATTTTTTCAAAAAATCACGGGCGATAGATCATGTACCTGTAGTACAAACCGGACCCACTTCCTGCCGATTCGGCAGACATTTGTCCTTTTTACCCGGGATGGACGAAAAGGTTTGAGATGTACCGGTTGGGAGATAGTCCATGTAAGGTGGTCTAGTATTTTAGGAAAATGGGACGGTAGCATTGTGAAACGGAATTTTGGTGGTTACTTCACAAAACGACCCGTTTTTTGCGCTCGGAAAATGGAAAAGGGTTTTTTCGAAACATGATCATTGTTCGGCACAAATTTAGTCCCGGATGTATTCTGAAACCGGGACTAAAAATATTTTCCGCCATTTCCCACCTCTTCCGCCAAGTTTTCCCGCCCTTTCCTTTCTACTAGAGCTTTTAGTCCCGGATGTAGTCACTAACCGGGACTAAAGATATTTCCCGCAATTTCCCAAAGCTTCACGCCAAGTTTTCCCACCCTTTCCCTCTATATTTAGGGTGATCGTGTCATGGCTATCCACACATCCACACCTTCCTCTCTTAGAACAATGGACAACGCCTACTGGGCCATTCTGACCCTCGAGGAGACCGAGGCGCCAGGCGCCTCAACTACCCTTGTCCATCGCCTACCACGGCTGGATGCCGAGCGCCGGAGGGTTCTGTCCCTCCTGTCCCTCAAGGTTCCGACGTCAGGCCATCACAAACCACTTCTACCACGAGCTCACGGAGCAGCGGATGGATCCCCAGTGGGATCCCGACAACTATGACACCTGGAATGCCTTCTTCGCTAATAGGCGTGAAAGGGAGCTCGCCAGGTACGAGGGTGATGGCCCGCCACCGGTGAACCACAACGAAGTCGGCCGTCGTCTGTGGTGGGAGAACCGTACTATCATCGAAGTGATGCGCTACATCGCCGGGGGAGACCATCCTCGCCTACGGTGCCCACGAGTCCACCCGCCACAGGCCCCACACTGTCCCGGCGGTAGCGGCATCGTCTTCCAGGAGACCCCTCTCCCACCCGCCGTGAACCCGAGGCTGGAATGGCCCCTGGTATATGCCATGGATGGGCTGAGGATCCCCGGAGTGGCAGGTGACGATGACGATGATGATGACGACGACGATGAAGACCCTGAAGCTGCGTACTATAGGACTAGGCATGATTATGACTAAAGGGGGCGGCTTTAGGCCTGAGTGTTAGCTAGTCCCGATTTGTCCCGGTTTTTAATATTAATAAATGTCTTAAGTGTTACCTAATAAATAGAGGGAAATGCCTATATAAAGAGAGGGTTCATATTTAGTCTCGGTTGGAGAAACCAAACGCGATCAAGGATTATGCGCAGTGGGCGCACAACACTAATAATAGGGGTGAGTGTCGACATTATGTCGTATGGCTTGTACCTTGTCCGGATGGTGTCACCAACCGGGACTAAAGATGAACCTTAGTCGGTTGGAGACACCAACCGACTAAAGATGAGTCGGCACTAATAATAGGTGAGTGTCGACATTATGTCGTGAGTGTCGACATTATGCCGAGCTGCTTGTACTATAAATATGCATCCTTGTGAGTCCATCCTCCAGCCAGTTTGAGGCATCTCCAAGATGGTTTTAGAGAGCGAGGACACCACTATAGCTGGCCAGGAGATGCCGACGGAGCCTGGGCCTCGGCATCTCGGAGAAACTGGTCATAGAGGCACTCCTAATATGTGAAAAGTTAGCTCCGAGGTATTGATCTAGTTAGTGAAGTTACAAGCTGCAAGATGGTTTTCGAGCGGGACACCATGCGGCCAGTTTCGAGGAGATGCCGACGAGCCCAGCCTCCGGCATCTCCGAGAAACTGGTCATAGAGGCACTCCTAATATGTGAAATTAGTTAGCTCAGGCGTATTGATCTAGTTAGTGAAGTTACAAGCTGCAAGATGGTTTTCGAGAGGGACACCATCATGCCAGTTTCGAGAAGATGACGAGCCGGGCCCTCCTCGGCATCTCGAGAAACTGGTCATAGAGGCACTCTAATATGTGAAATTAGTTAGCTCAGGCGTATTGATCTAGTTAGTGAAGTTACAAGCTGCAAGATGGTTTTCGAGAGCGGGGACACCATCGCGGCCAGTTCGGGAGATGCCGACGAGCCCACCTCCGGCATCTCCGAGAAACTGGTCATAGAGGCACTCCCGGTCCAGCCACAAAATGGGACTAACACTCAAGACATTTATTAATATTAAAAACTGAGACTACAAAACCGGGACCAAAGGCCACAAACCGCGAAAGATATCCTTCGGTCAAGCCACGAACCGCGAAAGACATGAACTAGAGTTACATAATATGAGCATGAACTTCTTGGCATATGTCATTCCTTATGACCGCTTCAGACGTAACCATGGAGCATCTTCTTTACTTAACGGAATGCTTGGGTCAGTTTTCACTGTGAAGGGCGGAATTTCATCAAACTTATTATAATCTTCTGACATGTCTGTCTTGTCCTCGATTCCCACGATGTTTCTTTTCCCTGAAAGAACTATGTGACGCTTTGGCTCATCATATGATGTATTCGCATATATTTTTCTTTTTTTCGGTCCGGAGGACATGTCCTTCACATAGAAAACCTGAGACACATCATTGGCTAGGACGAATGGTTCATCTCTATAACCAAGATTGTTGAGATCCACTTGTTGTCATTCCGCATAACCGGTCTATCTTTACCCCTTCCCCATTCAGTTGACCCATTTGCAATGAAACAAAGGGACCTTAAAAGAGACTCCATAGTCTAGTTCCCATATCTCCTCTATGTAACCATAATATGTGTCCTTTTGTCCATTCTCGTCTATTGCATCAAAGCGGACACCACTATTTTGGTTGGTGCTCTTTTAATCTTGGGCGATCGTGTAGAATGTATTCCCATTTATTTCGTACCCTTGGAAATTCAATACAGTAGAAGATGGTGACGCGGCCAACAAGTATAGCTGATCTCCAACAGTGGTGTCATTCAAGAGATGTGTCCGCATCCAACCACCGAAAGACTTCATGTGTTCATCTGTAATCCATGATTCAAAGCTTCCCGGTTTTTGAGCGTACAATATTCTTGTGTTCCTCCATATCTGAGCTGCCAAGGTGGAATTATGTAGAAGCGTGTAGTGTGCTTTAGTGAAAGAATCCCGTCCCTACATATCATTGCTTTCTTTCCCAGCGTGCCTTTTTCCACTTAGTCTTCCCTCATGCCGCAAGTCGAAACACCAATCGGCTTAAGGTCGGAATAAAGTCAACACAAAACTCAATGACCTCCTCTGCTCCATATCCCTTGGAGATGCTTCCTTACGTCTAGCACGGTTATGAACATATTTCTTTAAGACTCCCATGAACCTCTCAAAGGGGAACATATTGTGCAGAAATACCGGACCGAGAATGGCAATCTCTTCCACTAGATGAACCAGGAGATGCGTCATAATATTGAAGAAGGATGGTGGGAACACCAATTCAAAACTAACAAGACATTGTACCACATCCTTTTGTAACCTTGGCAGAATATCTGGATTGATTACCTTCTGAGATATTGCATTGAGGAATGCACACAGCTTCACAATGGGTACTCGAACATTTTCCGGTAGAAGCCCCCTCAATGCAATCGGAAGCAACTGCGTCATAATCACGTGATAGTCATGAGACTTCAGGTTTTGGAACTTTTTCTCTGCCATGTTTATTATCCCCTTTATATTAGATCATAAGCCAGACGGCACCTTGATACTGTAAGGACTTCAAAAAAGATTTCCTTATCTGCTTTGGTAAGAGCATAGCTAGCACGACTTAAGTGACGCCCTTTATCCGTCTTGTTCTATGTATGCATGTTCTTTGGGTCTTTCATAATTTGCTGGTCCTCCCGTGCTTCTGGTGTATCTTTTGTCTTCCCATACACGCCCAGGAATCCTAGCAGGTTCACGCAAAGATTCTTCGTCACGTGCATGATGTCGATTGAAGAGCGGACACGCAGGACTTTCCAATATGGCAGCTCCCAAAATATAGATTTCTTCTTCCACATGGGTGCGTGTCCTGTAGCGACGTCGTTCGGAACTGATTGACCGCCGGGACCCTTTCCAAAGATTACTTCTATGTCCTTGACCATACCAAATACATCATCACCAACAGGGAGTTCAGGCTTCTTCCGGTGATCTGCCTCACCTTTGAAATGCTTGCCTTTCTTTCTTACGGGATGATTGGTCGGAAGAAATCGTCGATTCGCTAGGTACACAACCTTCTTGCATTTATGCAAATATGTACCTTCGGTCTTATCTAAACAGTGGGTGCATGCCTTATATCCTTTGTTTGTGCATCACGAAAGGTTACTAAGAGCAGCCAATCATTGATGGTTACGAATAACAACCCTCGTAGATTAAATGGCTCTGTTTGTTCTCATCCCACGACGTACACCTGGTTTGCCCCACAACCGTAAGAGTTCTTCAACTAATGGACTAAGGTACACATCAATGTCGTTGCCGGTTGCTTGGGCCTTGGATGAGCACTGGCATCATCGAACTTACGCTTCATGCACAACCAAGGAGGCAGGTTGTAGATACATAGAGTCACGGGCCGTGTCAGATGCAGCTCGCTCCCCAAAAGGATTCATGCCATCCGTGCTTAGACCAAACCATAAGTTCCTTGCGCCACCTGCAAAGTGGGAAGTCTCTCTCGATTTTTCTCCACTGTGACCCATCGCCAGGTGTCTCAACTCCCGTCTTTCTTACGGTCTTCTTTGTGCCATCGCAACAACTGGCATGCTCTTTGTTTACGAACATGCGTTTCAACCTTGGTATTATAGGAGCATACCACATAACCTTAGCAGAACCCTCTTCCGGAGGGCTCTCCCTCAACATCACCAGGTCATCTCGTCGATCTTATACCGCAACGCTGCATACCGGCATTTATCTAAATTCTCATACTCCTTACATGTAGAGGATGCATCATTAATGCATGCATGTATCTTTTGCACATCTAATCCCGAGGATGAGAGTCTTCTTTGCTTCAGAGGTACTCTCGGAAGTTCGTTATGTTTTGGAAACTTGACTTCATTATTTTCAGCATCTTTTCAAATGAGGAGTCGGTTAGACCACACTCGCCTTCCATCGCAACAATTCCAAAGATGTCGCATCGAGCTTTGTGCTGCCATCTTCACAATTTGGGTACAACAATTTCTTGTGATCTTCTAACATGCCCTCTAACTTCAACTTCTCATTTTACATTTCACAGTCTCGCTTTGCATCGAAATGACCCTACCAAGTTCATCACCGGCTCATCGATGCCCGTTCTTCACCTTTTTCCTCTCCATTATCTTCCATTGCGGTATCCTCAGATTCAGAAACATATGATGATAGTTGTTATCATCATCTTCTTCTTCACCATCTTCCATCATAACCCCTCTTTCCCGTGCTTGGTCCAGCAATTATAGTTGGGCATGAAACCTTTCATAATCGGTGGCGCGAATGATTTTCGAGGAAGAGTACTCCTTGTTGTTCCGACATTGAACACATGGACAACGATAAATCCATTCTCTTTGTTTGCCGTAGCCACATCGATAAATTTATCCACGCCTTTGATATACCGGCTACCCGCCGGTCACCGTACATCCATTCCGACCGCTCATCCGCATCATATAAGTAAGTTTATCAAAAACAGGACATCATAAATAGTGAAATAACCAATTCACACCGACACATGAATTGTATCAATGACCTAGAAAAGATAAGATTGCTAACCTCGATCGAGGGAAATAAAGAGGAGAAAGCTCAAGTGCATCTCGGACACCTTCTATA
The DNA here is from genome assembly GCA_030063025.1 of Avena longiglumis. Classification (NCBI taxonomy): domain Eukaryota; kingdom Viridiplantae; phylum Streptophyta; class Magnoliopsida; order Poales; family Poaceae; genus Avena; species Avena longiglumis. The sequence goes on from CP125978.1 coordinate 173,999,253, forward strand.
TTTTTGTTCTATGAGAAATTCAACGGATTTTTCACTCAAACATTTCAACAAACACCTTCAATGTATGCATGAAAAAACTAGCACACCCTCACGCCTTACACCATTCGAAAAACAGAGTGGAGGCAGAGGGGTCAAGGCACATTTATAGAGGGCAAGGGGTCTTTAGTCCCGGTTGAAGCCAGCAACCGGGACTAAAGGTGCGTGCCAGGCCACGTGGCTGTGGCCAAACCTTTAGTCCCGGTTGGTGGCTCCAACCGGGACGCATGCCCCCTTACCAACCGGGACCCATGCCCCCCTGCGCCCGCTCCAACCGATGGCAGCAAGATTAGTCCCGGTTGGTGGCGCAACCGGGACTAATGCTCCGAGGGGTCGCGAACGGATGGCCCTTTTTCCTCTAGTGTTATAACTTAGTTGCTATGTCTTATTGTTAGAACTATATCTTTCATGCTCATGTTTAGAGTATCATGATTCCAACTATCAATGCTTTACAATATTTTGATCAATATTGTGATGGTGCATGTCACCTCAAAATTATTCTTTTTATCACTTACCTACTCGAGGACGAGAAGGAATTAAGCTTGGGGATGCTTGATACGTCGTAAATGTATCTATAATTATTGATGCTCCATGCTTGTTTTATATCAACTATCTTATGTTTTGTCTACACTTTGAGGCATTTTTATGAATTTTCTGGAACTAACCTATTGACAAGATGCCGCAGTGCCAGTTGTCTGTTTTCTGTTGTTTTTGGTTTCAGAAAAGTTAGTAAAAGAAATATTCTCGAAATTGGACGGAACAAAAGCCAAAGTTAATATTTTACCGGAGCGAAGACGGAGTTAAAAGGGGAGATGAAGAGGAGCCACGAGGCGGCAACACCTAGGGTTTGCCCCCCTAGGGCGCGCCACCCCATGGTGTGGGCCACTCGGGCATCCACCGACCTCGCCCCTTAGCCTATATAAACACCCTGATGTAGAAACCCTAGGCACCCGATCAGAAATCCATGAAATAGTCCGTAGCCACCACAACCATCGTCCCTATATTGGGGGATCTGAAGCTCTTCCGGGCACCCTGCCGGAGGGGAGAGATCATCCCGGAGGCCTTCTTCATCACCATGCTAGCCTCTAGAGTGATGCGTGAGTAGTTCACCCTTGGACTATGGGTCCATACAGTAGCTAGATGATTGTTTCTCCTCCTTTGTGCTCTCATGTTTAGATCTTGTGAGCTCCGTTCATGATCAAGATCATCTATTTGTAATCCTACATGTTGTGTTTGCGGGGATCCGATGGATATTGAGATACTATGTTAGATTGATTATTGAATCTATCATGTCTATGTTATTTATGATATTGCATGCTCTTCATTCCTAATCCCTCCGTTTCAGGGCTTCAGACATCCTCGTTTTGCGTATTTTTTCTTTGACCAAGAATTACTCTAAATACGTAAAGAGTTTTGGTATAAAACTAGTGTCACCGGAAAGTGTTTTTCAATATGAATCCAATGGTACTAATTATGTACAATATAATCAAGATTTTGTTGCTTAATTCTTTTGGTCAAACTTTGCTTTGGAAAGCGTGTGCGCCTTAAGCCTTGAAATGGAGGTAGTAGTAGATACTTTGGCCAAGTAGATGCTTGTAATTCCAAGAGGGAGTATTTATGCTCAATAGTAGATTTATGCCTCTATTAATCTGGGAGAGTGACATAAACTTCTAAGGTTGTAGATGTGCTGTTGCTACTAGGGATAAACAACAATCCTTTGTCCAAGGGCAATTTAATTGTTTACTTTACACACTTTTCTTAATGCAATTATCTGTTGCTTGCAACTTAATAACAGAAGGGGTTCGGATGATAACCTGAAGGTGGATTATTAGTCATAGATGTTGTTGTATTACGGTCTATGCATTAGTATGTAATTCCCAAACAAATCTCGTAGAGATTAAGATGTCTAGTATATGCATTGTTATGCATTTTCAATATGTCAATTGCCCCGCTGTAATTTTTTCACCCAGCATGTTATTTATCTTATGGAGAACACCTCTAGTGAACTGTGGACCCCCAGTCCAATCCTTACGATTAATATAACATCTACCATTTACTATTTACTTACTACCATAAATTACTATCTTCCACACTATACATTTAATCCTTTCTTTTTTAAGCTAACCGGTGAGATCGACAACCTCAATGTAAGATGGGGGAAAGTATTTTGGATTGTTTTGTGCAGGTTCCAAGTTCCTAGCAATACCTTGGAGTTGTTTCCTTACTCCTACTGGTTCGATAACCTTGGTTTCATAACTGAGGGGAACTTGCTGCTATGCTCATCATACCTTCCTCTTGGGGTTCCCAATGAGCTCTACATATCTAAGCCATCACATTTGCATGGTCATCTAAAGAACTTCCGGATCGCCATAACACGCAACTAACGACTATAATTCTCTGCTCGAGTCTACGACTCGAACAGACACTCGAGGGCTACTCCCATAGGAAGCACTGGTCGTGCACCCTATGAATCAAATGATTAAGATCCTTCACGATTACAATAAAAAATGAAACACAATTGGCACTCTGCTCAAAATAATGCTAAGAGAGACAACGTCTCCTTGGTCACCCGAAACGCCTCCGCGACGATAAACTTTAGGATGTTGTGTCTGCAACGCAAAGGTATGACCTATGGATACAATCTGATGGCCTTTCAATGCACCCGACTGCGCTCTGATAGTAATATTCCATGTTAACTGGCATGATGAAAAATACCGAGGGATGCGTTCGGTACATAACCTACAAACACTGGAATTCGATTCCTGTAATTTTCCGGATTCGAGTCCGGGGACTCGAGTCTAAAGTAGATAGCATTATTTTTCCCAAAGGCAGTTAACTGACCCTGATCAATCGGGAGTGTCAGGCACGTGTATCAACAATCCCTACGAGCTATCATATTGACCTGAAACTCCTTCGGATGAAAAGCACTTGGAAGACTTAAGAGTCTCCAATTGAATCTATGATTCGACTGAACACTCAGGGGCTAATGACATGGTTATGCCCTACTGGTGTCTCATGTTAGCCTACCTGGTCCATCCTGTAAGAAGCCCATATAGTTATCCGCTCTGGATGGTGAAGCCCAGGAAGCATTCAGGTGACCTAGGCGCATGAAAGATGCGGCTACTTAGAGAACACGACCATCTTTAGATAGAAATTCAAAGGGTAAAACCCTAATCTATAATCCACTCGACCTACCCCGAGACCTGGCCTCCCCATATAAAGGCCAGGATGGTGCGTCAAGGAGGATCTCACCTCATAACCAAGCACACAACTTTCCAGATCACATATGCGCACCCCTGTAACCTTTGGCATCGCCATTAACAAAGAGCAGACAAGCAGGAGTAGGGTTTTCCCTCCAGGGGCCTGAACCTGGGTAAACCTCGTGTCCCCGTATTGCAAGTCTGTTAGTCGTCCCGTGATCTCCAGCGTCCCCTCCTTCTCCAAAACCCAAGTCCATAATAATGGGCATTCACGAGTCAAACCCTCATCAGTTATTATTTTTACCACTTCAAACAACAAATCTATAATAGTTTCCTTTAACTCTTAACAACCCAACACATGGAATTTCATCATAGTTACCAGATGGCAATTAACCTCGATCTTAGATTGATTTGTACTACACATTTATATCCCATATGATAAGACTTTAGTTCCATAGAGATATATTTGCTTGTGAAGTAAGATTGAAGAAAAACCAAATCTTAAAGAGATCACCTAAGTTCAATTATAATATTGGGGATTCACTTCGGGAGTTTTATAAAATGCATATCATTACTTATGCATAATATCAGATTGCTTCTTTAAACATTAGTCCTTACCGGACCAATGATGATGTTTTCATATAATGGATCTTCTATTGTCTCTAAGACTATGATTGCATAATCTTATAATCACAAAGGCAAGTTCACACTTCCTCATGTCCTTTGATTATTTTCTATCAAGTAATTGCAAATCCAATGTTGTCATCACTTTCATTTCAAAAATGTCAGTAAATGATATTTTCATAATGATACGATTATGGGTTATTTACCAAGTGGTAATAACCTACTATGGAAGTTCTTGTGGTAAAGGAAGATAATATCTAGGACTTAAATAACCAATGTCGCCAGTGATTCTTGCGCCATATAATACGCGTTAACCATGAGATTTGGAATAGGACGGAGAAGTCAGCTGGATCTTCTTCCTTTCGCATGTCAACGGATGACCATGCCATGGATGTAATTCTTGGAGATGATTGGAAGAATATGGGTGGGATACCTACATGTCCCACGTCATCTAGTATCTATGAGGCTGTACGCCTTAGGCTGTCATTGGAAACAAGTTTTATCCTAGGTCTGACGTGCAATCTGATGGGCATGTGGGGTTGCAAAGATGGGCAGTGATTGGCTTGGATCATCTACTGCAACCACACCAAAAGAAGTGTGGAGGGGAAAGATCGCCCAATTCTATAACAAGGATTTGATGTCTTATGGGTAAAATAATGCACCTCTATAGTGTGTAAGAAATGTGACATGTTACTCGCTTGGAGCGGCTGAACCCGACGCTTGAGGAAGGTGCGGAAGATGTTGACACCATTGACCACCTTGTCGGCCACCTGCTGGAGTGCCTCCATGTGCTGGTAGAGCTTCTCCACCTCCGCCTTTTCACCCTCTGAGATGTCGTTCTTCCACGACCTCTTTGGGGTGATCTTCTGGGTAGAGTCAAAAGGGGCAAGACCAAAATGCTTCCCATCCATCTTGACGTTGTGGATGTAGAACCACTTCCGCCGCCAGTAATGGAAGGACTCGCAAATAGAGAAGGAGAATAATTGAACAGGGGAGCGAATGTAGATGATGTAGCTGCCGAGCGGATAAAAACCGTCGGTGCTGGACTGCCTCTTCACGAAATAGAGTTTTCGGAAGAGGCCAAAGTTCAGCTCGATACCGAGCCAGCACTCGCAGAGAGTGATGAAACAAGCAATGTGAAGAACATAATTGGGATACATATGATGCAACTGAATCCCGTAGAAAAAAAGGAATCCACAAAGGAATTTGTGGACGGGAAGAGAAAGACCCCGACAACGAAGGCATAGAACATCACCCGAAACCCTTCGGGTGGACGAGGAATTACCTCATTCCCAGGGAGGACGACGTCGTCTTTCTCCTTGGATATCAATCCAGCATCACGCAACTTTCACAGATCCTCCTCGCGCATATCCATGCGCTTCCATCCGCCATCAGTGGCGTGGGCCATAGCAGCGACCTTCTTGCTGGCGCCAGCGGTGCTCGATCCAGCTCCAGCAGTTGTCGTCTTCTTCGGCTTGCCCATCTTGACGCGGCGAGTGCGGCGGTGTGAGCGCAAGAACGAAGAAGGAAAGGTGTGGAGAATGTCCAGTACGCATAAAGGACAGTAAAGCCCAAAATGTCTCGAAGAATTCGACTGATCATCCAAAGTACTTACTCGAATCTACGATTCGAGAAACTACTCGGGGGCTACTCCTATCAGGAGAGCTTGCCGTGCACCTGAGAAATTGCAAAGGTAAACGTCACCTCGAAACTATCTTCGAGTCTGCGACTCCACTATGGACTCGGGGTCTAATCCCATAGGGATCACTGATTTCGCATCCAAAAAAATTGTGTCCTTCGGACTTATGATGAAAACGACTGAACTAAAGTCTCTGCTCGAGTCTATGACTCGAACAGACACTCGGGGGCTACTCCCATAGGGAGCACTGGTCGCGCACCCTATGAATTATTCGACCGCAATCCTTCAGATCAAATATGACAAAATCTTTTTGGCACTTTTTCTCAAACCAATGCTAAGTGAGAAGCAGTCTCCTTGGCCACCCTAAACACTTCCGCGGTGATAAAATTCAGATGCTATGTCTATGACGCAAAGATAAGCCCTACAGATATCATTTGATGGCCTGGTAACGCACCTGACTGCGCTCTGCCAGTAAATTTTTGTGTCGACATGCACGATGAAAATCCCGACGGACACGTTTGGTACATCACTTGAAAATCACTGGGATTCAACTCCTGTAAGACCGCAATGTCCTGAGTCGAATCACACCAGCAATCGTTCCGAATTCGATTCCGGGGACTCGAATTTGATGAAGAGCGTGTTGTTTTGTCCTATGACAGTTAACTGGACTTGATCCGTTGAGTGAGCTAGGCACACGCATCAACAATACCAATGAACTAAACATCTCTCCTTGAAAATTAGGCTTAGTTACATAGCACCCGAAAGATTGAAGAGTCTCCAGCCGAATCTTCGATTCAACTAAACATTTGGGGGATACTGACATGGATATACCCCACGGGTACATGACATTGGTATACCTGGTCCAGCTCAAGGAAGGCCCATGTTAAGACACGCATCCGATGAAGCTTTCGGGTGGCCCAAGCCCATGACGGTTTTGACTCCTTGGAGAATAAGTCTAGATTAGATAGAATTTCGAAGGGTATCAACCCTAATTTGTAACCGACTCGACCTATCCCGGGACCTGCCTATCTATATAAAGGCCAGGAGGGTACGGAGATAAGGATCTCTCAACTCACCTCATATGTACCTCATGCCAGATTGCATCTGCGCACCCTTGTAACTTTTGGTTCCACCATAATCAAGAGCAAACAAGCAGGAGTAGGGTTTTCCCTCCGGGGGCCTGAACCTGGGTAAATCCTATGTCCCTGTGTTGCTTGTCTGTTAACCGTTCCGCGACTTCTAGCATCCCACCTTCTCCAAAACCCAAGTCCATAACAACGGGCATTGACGAGATCGAACTTCGTCAATCTTATCTTCTCTAAATTTCAAATGGTTTCAAAAATTGATTCCTTCCAATCTCTCATCCGAACCTTAGAACATACGGATTTAAAACAAATAGGACCTATAAGCATGGTGAAGAAGATGAGAGAAAGGTGAAGAGAAGCATCTACTGGCAAACACAAGGAGACTACAAGATCGCCCTACCAACAAAAATACTCAGAATCAGAAGAAATGAAGGTTGCACTACCTAGAAGCTTCCAACGACATGGCAAAAGCTTCATCTGCAAGATAGTGACCCAAACCATAATAAAGCAACCTCTAGGATTAATAGTCCTAGAATAGGATTCCCCTATATCGCGAGTAGTTAGCTCCTTTGTCTCTATAGTAGGTCGTGTTTTATTTCCTAAGTGCATAATGTGTGGTTTGTTGTGTGATTGTTTGTGCTTCCTTGTTTGAGAAAAATAAAACTTTGCAACCAAAAAACTCTGTTCACCTTCTATGCATTTTTTGGCTTAATTGATCAAAATAAAATGTGCTTTAATAATAAATAAGCCACCTAAAAACCCAGACACATCATCATTAGTTATCTCTAATAAGACCCATTCGAACCTCGAGAGCTATGAGAGGACGAATATATCCAGAACCAGGACTTCGGCATCCTTAAGATAGATCAACTTGAAGACTTCTCCTCAACATGATGGCATACCTCGTCAAACTAACTTCTCAAAACCCGATTCCAACCGGTACTTCTTTGTTCATCCGCCCACATGAGAAAGCGCCTCGTTGAAGCTGGAAGTCTACCACCGAAGGATCTCCACCATCCAGAAGAAAATGCAAGACTTGCTAATCAAGACTAGAAGTGAATACCTGACTCCACTACCCTTCAGTATATATTAGAGGTTCCAACAACACCCCAAAAGAATGATGATCCTATTCAACCCTCTGCCAAACCAATGGGAAGTCCTCGTGATAAAACAAGTGCCCCAAAACCCTGAAGATAAGGATGCCCGACGACAACGAGTCTACTCCGTCATCGAGCAGGAGCAACACAAATATTTCAACGAGTCTACTCGACACCTATTTGAAGCTAAATGCATCTACCTCAACTGAATACCAAGTATAAGCATCGCTAACCGCTAACCTACCTAGAGTTAATCCTTACAGCTTCGTTAGGAACCCACTGCAACAAAGTAGTCGCAATAAGGCGTCACTCGAAGAAGTCATCTCGAGCGTCATGCCAATACCCAAGATGAAGGATCTACCCTAGCCTCGACGACCCTAAGTAAAGATCTAAGGTGGAAATAATGCGTCTTTCCACTTAATTCCAGAGGATCACCTGCTAGAAGACACCTTAGAAAGATCTCCAATCCAAGGACCTACTCCAAGCATCACCTCGAGAGTCGTCAGTGGAACAAAAAATAGACCTCATCAACAATCGTTGGAAGTCTACTTGATCATCCTAGTACCCGCAAAGCTCAAAATATAGACGAGAAGAAGACCTGATGCCACCAAGACTACTTTCCAACAAGTAGGAAACAATCTGAAGAGTCAAGACTTATGAAGAGGCTGTGAAACCCTATTTCGCGACCTCTGTTAAAGAACCCGCTAAAAGACTTCCGACTTTGCTAACCCCGTCAAATCTAACCCATCGGGAAGATTCAAAAAAATCAGGAGGACCGATAAGCTAAACATAAATAAAAGTATTATATACACCCGTAGGACACAGTTAGTGGACCACATCTAAAAAATTCCCACCATAGGCAAAAGATTTCGGTATTCATCATGCAACTCCAAGAAAGTCTGCGTGTTTTGTAACCACCTTAGTATCACCCTAAGGGGAAAGACATAGTCTTTCCCACTCAAACAGATTAACCCTACCGCATAAGACACCGTCCGAAATCTCGATGCCACACATCAACCAGCCCCTGAAGAGGCAGTTCCCGATGAAGTCTTCCAAGGAGGCACTCAGAAATCTCAAGATTCATCGAAGCTGCATCAACAACAACCGACAGACCAACTCGTCTACTCAACTCAAGAAGAAAGAACTTCGATATCCTTGAGCGACCCTAGTTTAACCCTCAGGGGAAAATACTGTGTCTTTTCCACAAGAATATAATAATTGATGAGTGCATATTTGCATCATGTTTTATATTATTATTTTTCATTATAGTGGTAGGATCTTGGTATTTTACGGTCTTCACGCGCACTTTTTATGTTTATTTTCACCAGAATCAGATCAAATGATGGATACAATGGATACAATTTTTGGACCAGTTATATTAGAGTGAAAAGGAGCCAAAAACAACATAAATTTCTTATTTGGGAAATATTAATAACACCGGATGAAAACCCGAAGCAATTGGAGGATACAGTAGGGTTAACAACCAATTATATGGCGGGAATAAATATTCTAGCCGTATAGTTCCGCCATATAGTTGGCGCCGACACCACCTCCTCAAATAGTTTTAGCCCGTGCAACTAGATCGGAGAGACGACATACAAAACACCCAGAAATCACTGAAACCTCACCTTAGGAAGGCATCTAGAGGGGGAACTCATCCACCGGGGATCCATATTCGCCCTACGCAGATCCAGGAGGCTAAGGCATCGATATTTATCATAAACCACAGCATCACCACCATCTCCATCCATCCCATCTACATCTTGTCTAGATCTTGTTGTAATTTTCGTACTCGTTGTGGATTTATACAAGTACTATTCATCTATGATAGATTCCATTATTTTTGCCATGATGTTGATTGCCTCCATGTCTGAGTATATCATTACTTCTTGGGGAGATGGAGAAACCCTAGCATGAGATTGAAATAAGATAAAGTTTATTATGATATTCATCGCTGTGACCATGTTTTAGATTGTCTTCAACTTGATGTTGGGAGAATTCAACCTCTCAATATTTTCCTCTTGTGGGGACTTGATGGAGGGAACTACTTGTTGGTAGACAGAGGTGTGTTAATACTTACAGTGACTATAAAGCTGTTGGCAGCCCTTACATATCAACTTGGGAATCGAGGAAACTCACAAAACACTATCCATGCCATGGGATACGTCCTACCGCATTAAGTCCCTTAATAGCGCTATAATTCAATTGATGTTGATTGCTGTCCGCTGTGGTTATGAGGATGATGTGAGCAGTGGTTGCTGCCTATTTGTCCAAATACGGAGTTCCTCCCACACATACATAGTTGAGAATGTACATGATAATAATATTTACCTTAGCCATTTATAATGCTAGTGCTGTATCCGCTAATCCCTCAGAACACTTTTCCCCACTGAAGTTTCAAACCTCTTTTACATACGCAATACTTACTTTTTGTATTCAGTTTTGTTTACTTTACTCATTGTTCTCTTATACCAAAAACCCCAAAACACCTTTTTACACAACACTTGCATTTTATTCAGTTACTTAGAAGTTTATTTCAACATTTCTATTTTAGTATCTAATTCAAGAATTCTTAGACTTCACACTCCTGCTCCCTGTTGGATCTTTATCTTTATTTTGAAACTAGCTACTAATGATCTGTGCACTTGCAATCATCAAGCTATTTTCTGGCGTTGTTGCCGGGGAGCTAAGCGCCGTAGGTCTTTTAGTTTTTGCTTATTTATTTTAGTCTTTCTAAGTTTTGTTTTGGGTTAAAGGTTTCCACCAACATGATGGAGTTTGAGCATATGACTAGTTCTAACCCACTCAGCCACTTTGGGAAGCCCTATTGAAAGGATACGGATGTCGCCTAGAGGAGGGGGGGCTGAATAGGCGATTAAAACTTTTCCTAGAGTGGCTCAACAAAGGCGGAATAAAACTAGTGTTTACTTTGTCAAGCACAACCTAGAACAACTAGGGTTCACCTATGTGCACCAACAACTTATGCTAAGAAATACAAGCAACAATGTGAAAGCAAGATATAGATTACTTCAAGCACGAAGGATATCACAATGTAAAGTGCATAAGTAAAGAGCTCGGGTATAGAGATAACCGAGGCACGCGGGGACAACGATATTTTACCGAGTTCCTCCCAACATGGAGTACGTATCGTTTTGAGAGGGGGTGGTATCAAACCACCAACGCCACAAAAGGCCTCCCTTATTCTTCGGTGAATCTCACCCCAACGGGATCGATCCACACTTCCACTATCGGTTAACTTGTCGGTGGAAACCGGAACCTCTCACAAGGTTGGGGCACTTCTCCACAACTTAATTGGAGGCTCCTAACAAGCGCCACCAAGGCCACAACGCCACCAAGGCCACAAAACCGTCTAGGGTTCCAAGAACACAAGAGGGACAAGTTCCAATGAGTAACTCAAACCAAATCCTCGAAGGAGAACACTGTCAACACCCGGATTGTTCAATCCTAGATGCCTGTTATGCCATACATCGCAATCCCAGGATTACCATTTTTGCGAGACATAATAGAATTGGATACCATAGTACTTCATCCATTACAACGATACACGTTTGTACACAAATAGGGATCTCATGATCCAGTTCTTAATACAACATCAAGCAGCGGAATACGTAGTAATAACGGTAGCGTAGGCGAAGCTCCATCTTCGGGGTCACAGGCAATGCTGACGATGGGAGATGATCCTAGTTGTCGTAACCTTCCTGGGGTCCATCTTCTAGGTACTCCTCTTCATAGTCTGGCCATGGGAATAGCCAGGGACAAATCCATGAGTACTCTTTAAGTACTCGCGAACCAATACTAACAAGTAAAGGGGTTTTTGGATAATGGGACACTAGGCTCTAGGGTTGTTTTGCAAAAATCCAGGTTTATCTCTACTAAGTTCCCAAAACTAGTTATAGTTTTATAACTCCTAAGTGGGATCTTGTAACTCGGGTCACAACTCTGTTGTGGTCAAGTCAAAGTCTCAATTTGTTTCACAAGTTATTTTGAAAAGTCTGACGGGGGATCAGTATGGCCACTCCAACTTTCCATAACCGCGGACGCGGCTATTCGAATAGTTTGACACTCTGCAGAGATTGTACACTTTCACCACAACATTTGATACATCCGTCAGGAACAAATCATGAACTCACCATACTCAGTATGCAGATAATCAATCCTAACCTTTCAATTACACGGCCTAGTATACACACCTCTCCTGTGAGTTTGGCCTCCCAACCATGACCACTGTCATCTTGGGTACTGCACAGGTGGACAATCTTCACAAGGTAGCCTCAGCTCAGACCTTGGCCGTGAGGGAGCTAATACTAAGCTATATAAGTTTCCAGTCAAGACCTACCCAATATTCGGGTATTGTGGTTGTACGATAAAATTGGAATGGTATCGCATCCAGACAACCATCAGTTTTATAAAGGTCTAAGGCTCATGCCTCAACATTTTCATCACCAAAATCATCTAGTGTTTGGAAACACATGTCCAAAACATTTCAATAGAATGATCCATCATTCCAAGGTTTTCATAACCATTTTTCCACCAAGTACTCCCATCTAAAGTTGATCAAGTTTTATGCTTAGCACTAGCATCTACAGCTGGGTATGTTAATAATGAGGGGTGGTAACTAGTGGAGTTTCACTAAGTCCAACATTATATCTTAGGCTGAGATCAAGGTTTCTAGCTTAGGCCAAATTTTATGCTCTTAGGGCAAACTTGAGCACAGCTGTCTAATATCTACCAAACTCTTAAGTAGACTCTAAGTAAGCCTTGATAAAGAAAATAGAGTAAGAAGCTTGCCATAAAACTAGGATTGGTTTAACAAGTGGGTAGGATCATGAATATGGGTTTGTGGCATCGGTAGGGATCTTGCAAGGGTTAACTTGCATCAATATCAGAATAAGCTTGCATAGTTACTAGCTTGCATTAGGCTTGCTAAAGTAGAGTGTCTGGCAAGTTTTATCTTGCCTTGTGCAGAGCAGTGGTTGAAGTTCTCCTTGGCTTCCTCTTCGTAGTATCCTCCTTCCTCCTCGTAGTATACTTGGTCGGTACTATCGTCTATGAATAAATACGAGGTACACAATCACCAAACAATACTTAACTACTTGCAATCATCACACACAAGGGTCCTATACATGATCTAGCATCATCTCTATCATTACAAGGTTAAAGCTTGATTTAGGTCTTTTTATTTTAGAAACGTAATTTCTACTCATTGAAAACTACTTAAGATTTAATATTCTCCAAACTAAACATGGGATCATGTAGACACATGTCATCACCACATATTGTAGTCCATGGGAATGTGATTTGAAGTGGTGTCACAATTTAATAAGGTTTTACCTTTTTATTTTAATTAATTAAAGTGGCTAGAAATGCTTATGTAGCATTCTTTTATTCCTTGAACATTATTTCTGCAATTAAACCCATATATTTTTATATATTCTGGAAGGTATGGTTAAATGTGATTTTTGAGAGTTGGAATCAACTCAAAAGCTTTTATGGTTTAAATTTGAAAAATGTTTGAATGCAGAAAAGCTTCTGCCTTGTTATTTTTGGTATGGGTGATCTACAGATCCAAATGACTTGAATCCAACGGGCTTGGATTAAGCATTCACAGATCTTTCAAACAAAATTGGTGTCATCCAATTTGGTGTACTGAATCGATCTGCATTGATTTTTGAAGTTGGGTGCAGAAGTGTGTTTGAATTTAAAAAAGAAAAAGGTTTAATTTGAATTGCTGGGCTGCGCGGGAAATTCTAACGGGCCGGCCTGCTAAGCGCAGTGCTCCCGCGGGCTGCTTAAGTGGGTGTCCCCACTCGTCAGTGACACGGGGCTGGGCGAAGCGGTATGGGGCAACGTGTGTCGTCCGATCTAGTTCTAATCTAACGGCTGAGGGTCATCGTCAACGCGAGACAGCTCCGGCGAGAATGAAACCTAGCGCGGCCAGTGAGGGGTGCTGGGGGCTCACCGGGGTACGGGCGAGGGTCGGCGAGGCGAGCGAACGACGAAGTCGACGACGGCGATCCTCCTGGTACCGGTGGCTTCTCCTGGGGCGGCTCCAATCGCTGGCTCCCTTCTTCTCCAGAGGCGGCGGGCTCCGGTGAAATTCCGGCGAAGTGGTGCTTGCCTTGCTCTGAGGATGGGGTGGCACGGTCAGTGGGGAGAGGGGAGTGAGATGGTGTGAAGAAATCATGCGGGGGTGGCCTCTTTATAGTCGAGCGAGGGGACCGTCGGGGCGCAAGGTGAGCTCGTCGGGGGCGACGTTACAGGCAGCTAATGGCATGGGCAAGGGTAGGGGACGGTGATGTGTCTCCTGGCGATGCTCAACGACATGATCACGAGGCATGGGGCGGTGTGGTTTGGTCTGGAACGGGCGGTGCTCTACGCGGTAGAGGCGGCGTCTTCGACAGCGGGCGGTGGTTGTATGGCACGGGGCGGCAAACGGGAGTGTCTGGCAGGGTCCTGGGTCGGTGGTGATTGTGTGTGCGCGCGGTGAGGGCGGCGCGCAGTCTGGGGACGCTGGTCGCTGGTGGTGCTCTGCCGCACGCTCGGCATGGTCTGGGCGCGGCTTGTGCGCGTGGTCCAGGGCTTGGCAACGCTGCTACCGGGACAAGCGATGGCGGTGGGCTGCCTCCCGGACATCTTGGCTAGGCTCGCTGCTCTAGCTTGCTGTCCACATTGGGGTGACATGGGGTGCTCGGTGTTCACCATTAATGGCAATGTCAAGCTCACGGGGTGCTAGTGTTGGGCTAATCTTTCTAGATGATCTACTGGTTGTGTGTGAGCTAACTAGGGAACAAGTTAGGCTCAAAACACCGCACTATAGTGTTTGTGGTTTTGTTTGATTTGTGTCTGCCACCTGTTTGATGAAATGGCCGCATGAACTCAAGTTTTGAATTTTGAAATGAATTTTGGTGAGTTTGCTAGATTGGTTCTGGTGAGTCTGCATATGCTTGGGTTTTGAAAGTTGAGCTTGTTTGAGTGGGTTTTAAAAAGGTGGGATCTTCCCATATGAAGAAGATTCAATTTTGAATTGTCATTTAAACTATGCATTTGAAAGTTTCTGGATGATCACAAAGTGGGCCTTGATACTCTGTTGTGAGTACATTAAAGGGGTGCAAAGATCCAGAAAAGTTTCTGTTAGGTTTTGAAAGTTTGAGATAGCCAAAGTAGGCATGTCAGTTAAATTGGCCAAAATGACCATTCACTTAATATATTTGTTTTGATTTACTTGTCTTTAGGAAAAGTGTGGGAAATGTTTTATAGGATGTTATTTTCACCTAATAAACATTTTACAAGAAATGGATCACACAAACAAGGTGGTTTTTAAAGAAATTCAAAATTCATGCATACACATATACATGCATTCATGAATTCATTTAGAAAAGTTTTTGTTAGCCCTAAAATTGAGGATTAGTGTTTTGATGATCTAAGTTTGATATTTTTGGGATGTTACAAACCTTCCCCCCTTAAACATAATCTCGTCCCGAGATTTGAAAAAGGACGAAAAGATTACCTAGGATTTGAAGAGATCTGGAAACTCCGTCCTGATGTGATCTTCGCGTTCCCAGGTAACTTCCTCTTCTGTGTGGTTGCTCCACTGAATCTTGAGAAACTTGATGCTTCGGGTCCTGGTAGTTCGAAAGGCTTCTTCAAATATACGGATGGGTACTTCGGGATAGGTTAGGTCCTCATTGATCTCTATGGTCCGGTGATCGATATTCTTGAACACTTCGGTCTTCTCGGGGACTTCGAGACATTTGCGAAGTAACGAGATATGGAACACATTGTGCACAGTTGACATCTCTTCAGGTAGTTCCAGTTGATACGATACTTCTCCTCGACGGTTCAAGATTTTGAAAGGTCCGATATATCTGGGGGCTAACTTTCCTTTTAGTTGGAAATGTTGCATTCCCTTCAATGGCGACACTTTCAGATAAACAAAATCTCCGATGTTGAAGGCGAGGTCTCGACGTCTCTTGTCGGCGTAACTCTTCTGTCGGGATTGGGCTGTCTTGAGGTGCTCACGAATCTTGTGAACCTTCTCTTCTGCTTCTCGTAGGATGTCGGGTCCGAAGATCTGACTCTCTCCTACTTCCGACCAGTTCAAAGGGGTGCGACACTTTCTTACGTACATAAATTCAAATGGGGCCATTTGCAAACTGGCTTGGTAACTATTGTTGTAAGAAAATTCTGCAAACGGCAGACAGTCTTCCAACTTGGATCCATACTCTAGCACACATGCTCTAAGCATATCTTCGAGTATTTGGTTTACTCGCTCCATTTGTCCATCGGTCTGAGGGTGATAAGAGGTACTGAAATCTAGGCGGGTTCCTAAACCTTCTTGGACTTTCTTCCAGAATCTCGAGGTAAACTGAGTTCCTCGATCCGAGACTATGTTCTTGGGGACTCCGTGCAAACTAACGATTCTAGCGATGTATAACTCCGCTAGCTTCGAACTCTGATAGGTGGTTTTGACGGACAAGAAATGGGCGACTTTGGACAATCTGTCCACTATGACCCAAATAGAGTCATTTCTCCTACTAGAAGTAGGTAGTCCAGTGATAAAGTCCATTCCTACAGAATCCCATTTCCATTTCGGAATCTGCAAAGGTTGCAACAATCCAGCGGGTCGTTGATGTCCTGCCTTGACTCGCTGACATATGTCACACTTGGCGATATAGCTTCCGATTTCTCTCTTCATCTTATGCCACCAAAATTGCTCTTTCAAATCTTGATACATCTTAGTTTCTCCGGGATGGATAGAATAAAGAGTATCATGAGCCTCCTTCAAGATAAGTTCTTTCAACTCTGAATCTGCTGGTACACAAAGGCGTCCTTTGTACCACAAAACTCCTTCTTCGTCCTCGGTGAATCCGGGTACTTTGCCTGTACCGATACGACGCTTAATTCCGTCGATACTAGCGTTTCCTTTCTGCGCCTTTTTAATCTGACTGATCAAAATGGGCTGAAGTTCTATGCTAGCCAAAAATCCTTCACTTACTAATTCCATTCGAAAATCTTCCATCTCTTTGTGCAAACTTGGTTGCTCCTTTAAAATCATGGAGTTCAAGCGGCAACTGCTAAGGGCATCGGCTACCACATTGGCTTTTCCAGGGTGATAGTGAATGTCCAGGTCGTAATCCTTGATTAGCTCAATCCATCTTCTCTGCCTCATATTCAGCTCCTTTTGAGTGAATATATACTTTAGGCTCTTGTGATCCGAATAAATCTCACAACGGTTTCCCATTAGGTAATGTCTCCATGTCTTCAGGGCTAGAACTACGGCTGCGAGTTCGAGGTCATGGGTTGGGTAATTTTGTTCATGTTGCTTCAGTTGTCGTGATAGATAAGATATAACTTTGCCCTCTTGCATTAGCACACATCCGAGACCAATCTTTGATGCGTCACAATACACATCGAAGGGCTTCGTGATATCCGGCATGATCAAGATTGGGGCTGAAATCAATCTCCTCTTGAGTTCTTGAAAACTCGCTTCGCACTTGTCTGTCCATTCAAACTTCTTGTCTTTCTTCAGTAATTGGGTCATGGGTCGGGCTATACTCGAGAATCCTTCTACGAATTTGCGATAATATCCTGCCAATCCGAGAAAAGCACGAACTTGGGTTTGAGTGGTGGGGGCTTGCCAATCTTCTACATCTTTCACTTTGGCAGGGTCAACGGCAATTCCTCCGGCTGATACAATGTGACCGAGGAATCCTACTTCCTGTAACCAGAATTCACATTTGCTAAACTTTGCATACAACTGATGCTCTCTAAGGGTTCCAAGAATGGTCCTTAGGTGTCGCTCATGTTCTTCTTCCGATTTGGAATAAATCAGAATGTCATCGATGAAAACAACGACAAACTTATCCAGGAAGTCAATAAAAATCTTATTCATGAGATTCATGAAATAAGCGGGGGCATTGGTTAATCCAAAAGACATGACTGTATACTCATACAATCCATATGGGGTGGTAAAGGCAGTCTTTGGAATATCCTCTGCACGAATTTTGAGTTGATGATAGCCAATTCTAAGATCAATCTTAGAAAACACCTGGGCACCGGTCAACTGATCAAACAAATCTTCTATCTTAGGCAAGGGGTACTTGTTCTTGATGGTGACATCATTCAACTTCCGATAATCCGTACACAAACGGTTACCTCCATCCTTCTTGTCCACAAACAAGACAGGTGATCTCCATGGGGATGCACTTGGTTGAATCAATCCGATTTCCAACATGGAATCCAGATGCTTCTTCAGTTCTTCTAGTTCTGACGGGTTCATACTATAGGGTCTCTGGGCTATGGGTCCTGTTCCGGGGATTAGTTCGATGATAAACTCGATATCCCGATCTGGGGGCATACCGGGCAAAACATCTGGAAATACATCGGGGTATTCACAGACTATCCGAACTTGGTCAATGGTAGGTTGGGCTAGACTCTTGTTACACTTGAATTGGCGAGGTAAGGTTTCAGATATATGCTCGACTGATACTACGGTGGTACTGGTCATGGTAATGGCTTTCTTGGCACAGTCAATAAATCCTTTATGCTTGGACATCCAATCCATTCCTAGTACTACTTCCAAACCTTTAGTTCCGAGTACTATTAGGTTAGCATAAAAATCTATGCCATGGATTTGGATAGGGACGGCTTTGCAAATTTGCCTAGCCTTGGTGGTTGATTCGGGAATTTGCACAATCATCACATGCTTCAATTTGGTTGGTTGAATTTTACTAGTGCAGGCAAATTCTTCGGTGACAAATGAATGCGATGCACCAGAATCAAACAACACTCTTGGAAGTACTGAATTAACAGAAAACATACCCAAGACGGCCCTGGCGCTTCCGATCTTCTTCAAAGATGCATGAAAAAGACGGCCATTGCGGTTGAGTGAATTCAGGGCAAATCTTCTCCCTGGCCGACACGGTGTCACTGAGCTGGGACATTGGCGTTAGGGCGTTAGTATTCTTCTTGTTGGGGCACTCATTGGAATAGTGGCCTTTATTTCCTGATCATAACAGTCACTTGGGACTTGTCCTTGGTGACAGGCACAACATTGCTTCCA
This sequence comes from Avena longiglumis, assembly GCA_030063025.1. Taxonomy (NCBI): domain Eukaryota; kingdom Viridiplantae; phylum Streptophyta; class Magnoliopsida; order Poales; family Poaceae; genus Avena; species Avena longiglumis. The sequence goes on from CP125978.1 coordinate 174,018,017, forward strand.
GTCCTCGGGGCAAAATTTGGGGTTGGTGGTAGTATTGTTGGTGTTGAACTTGGGTGGGGCACGGGTGAAATTGCTAGAGTTGCCGGGGTCGTTGTGATTTCCTCCGGGTCTAGGGTTTCCACGGTTGGGATAGGTCGGACGGGTCATAGGAGGTCTGTGGGTTCGTGGGGCAAATCCTGGAGATGGGTTGGGGCGATACTTTGGGGTCTGATGGGTTCCTGGTTGATGCATCATGCGACGCTTGCGGTTCTCATTGGCTTGGTTGATCTTTCCTTCCATTTGGATAGAAGAGTCGACAAGGGCTTCAATATCAACAAAGGGGATATTGACTAACACCGTCTGCATCTCGTCATGCAGACCATTCAGGAATCTTTCTTTCTTCTTGTCTTCGGTGTCTATCTCGTCTGGGGCATACCTAGCTAATGACAAAAAAAATTCACGGTATTCCACTACATTCATCCTTCCTTGCTTCAATTCTCTAAACTCGTCTCTCATTCTCTTGATCAAACCGGGTGGCACATGGGTTCTGCTAAACTTGACCTTGAATTCCTCCCAGGTCATCATCTGGCCTCCGGTCATTGCACGAACACTGTTCCACCATGCCCTGGCATCTCCGGCTAGATAATGGGTGGCGAACAAGACTTTCTCGTTGGCTTCCACTCCAGCTACTTCTAAGTTATTTTCCATGGTTTGCAGCCGATCATCGGCGTCTAGGGGTTCTTCCGACTTGGTGAAAACGGGTGGGTTGGTATTCTGGAAATTCTTGAGTTTTGATCCGTGGTTGTCCTGGTTTCCATGGCCTTGGTTGTTCTGGGCTAGCTGGGCTATCTGTTGCAGAGTGGCTAGGTTGGCTTGACGTTCGGCTCTTTCAGCTTCGCGGTCAGAAGTCAACATTTGCAGGATCTGCAACATCGGGTCCGGGGCTGAACCACTTCCTTCACGTGGCATCTGAAGATTGATATCGATCATGAGAAAAGAGGGAAATTGCTAAGGTTTTAGGGTTTTTGAAAAGTGTTTGGAGTTTGACTCAAGTTTTCTAGCAACTGGCTTTTTCATTCATTCACTCATAGCACACAATACAACACACAACATAACAAGGAAACACAGATGGTTTTAAGAACCATTCTGGAATCTACGGTATAGTGGGACCGACTACTACTCACTACGCTAGTGCTCAGTGCTCAGTGCTACTACTCCTCGGAGTTTGTGGCTTCATCATCTTCAGCATCATCGATGAAGGCGAAATCATCCTCATCGGTGAAGAAGTCCATGGCCTGATCCTCTAGAAAATCATCGTCATCGCTGAGATAGGAGTAAGGGTCTCCACGAAGATCCTCTCCTACATTCTCCCTTTCCTCCAACTGCATGTCCCTCTTGTGGATGGTCTCTTCCAGACATGAGATGCGATGGCGAAGACGGGCAATAATGCGCTCCTTCTTGTCGAGTTGACGGCGGCGAGACTTGCGATCCTTGGCTAGAATGGCGATGGTCTGATCCTTCGTCTTGATGATGGCAGACTTGTGGTTGCAATAGTCACGGCAGTTGTCCAACTCCTGCTGACGGTCGTACATCATGAAGCTGAGGTGGTCCAATTGAGTCTTCAGCTCGAGGTGGTATGGGGCTTCCAGTGGTTGTGCATTGGCATCACTTCTTGGGAAAAACTCAAAGCGAGTACCCTTGATCTGATTGATGCTCTGCCCACACAGACAGGAAAGAGCTTCCTGCATTGCTCTGGCAAGTCCATCGAGCCAGTTGTTTTCCCTCAAGGTAAACTGAATTCCCTCCGCTGTGGGAGGTTCAATCTTTCCTCGGAGACTTGCAACAATTAGCCACTGCAGATCTCCTCCTCCTTGATCATTGAGCTAAGCTCCGAAGAACTCGGGGTGCGGACGCTCCAGAAGTTCCGAAAGCTGATCCAGATCCCTCTCAAAGATAAGGTCTCCCCCATTCCCAAGTTGGTAAAACTTGATGTACTTCACGTCCATCTGTAAAAATAGAGGATGAGTAGATTAGCAGAGTGATCAAGTGTGTCAAAATTTAATCTATTTTGCAAGAGTTTTTGAGGAACATGAAGTTTTATGAAAGAATTAAAGAGATAAGAATGAGAATAAGTTTTCGTAAATATTTGTTTTCCTTGGTTTTTGAAACTAAGTTTTTGGTTCAACGTCCAACCTAACTAGGGTCTCCTATGGTCAGGATGGCTCTAATACCAACTTGTCAACACCCGGATTGTTCAATCCTAGATGCCTGTTATGCCATACATCGCAATCCCAGGATTACCATTTTTGCGAGACATAACAGAATTGGATACCATAGTAATTCATCCATTACAACGATACAAGTTCGTACACAAATAGGGATCTCATGATCCAGTTCTTAATACAACATCAAGCAGCGGAATACGTAGTAATAATGGTAGCGTAGGCGAAGCTCCATCTTCGGGGTCACAGGCAATGCTGACGATGGGATATGATCCTAGTTGTCGTAACCTTCCTGGGGTCCATCTTCCAGGTACTCCTCTTCATAGTCTGGCCATGGGAATAGCCAGGGACAAAGCCATGAGTACTCTTTAAGTACTCGCGAACCAATACTAACAAGTAAAGGGGTTTTTGGATAATGGGACACTAGGCTCTAGGGTTGTTTTGCAAAAAGCCAGGTTTATCTCTACTAAGTTCCCAAAACTAGTTATAGTTTTATAACTCCTAAGTGGGATCTTGTAACTCGGGTCACAACTCTGTTGTGGTCAAGTCAAAGTCTCAATTTGTTTCACAAGTCATTTTGAAAAGTCGACGGGGAACAGATGGCCACTAATCGTCCATACCATGACGCGGCTATTCGAATAGTTTGACACTCTGCAGAGATTGTACACTTTCACCACAACATTCGATACATCCGTCAGGAACAAATCCTGAACTCACCATAATCAGTATGCGGATAATCAATCCTAACCTTTCAATTACATGCCCTAGTATACGCACCTCTCCTGTGAGTTTGGCCTCCCAACCATGACCACTGTCATCTTGGGTACTGCACAGGTGGACAATCTTCACAAGGTAGCCTCAGCTCAGACCTTGGCCGTGAGGGAGCTAATACTAAGGTATATAAGTTTCCAGTCAAGCCCTACCCAATATTCGGGTATTGTGGTTGTACGATAAAATTGGAATGGTATTGCATCCAGACAACCATCAGTTTTATAAAGGGCTAAGGCTCATGCCTCAACATTTTCATCACCAAAATCATCAAGTGTTTGGAAACACATGTCCAAAACATTTCAATAGAATGATCCATCATTCCAAGGTTTTCATAACCATTTTTCCACCAAGTACTCCCATCTAAAGTTGATCAAGTTTTATGCTTAGCACTAGCATCTACAGCTAGGGATGGTAATAATGAGGGGTGGTAACTAGTGGAGTTTCACTAAGTCCAACATTATATCTTAGGCTGAGATCAAGGTTTCTAGCTTAGGCCAAATTTTATGCTCTTAGGGCAAACTTGAGCACAACTTTCTAATATCTACCAAACTCTTAAGTAGACTCTAAGTAAGCCTTGATAAAGAAAATAGAGTAAGAATCTTGCCATAAAACTAGGATTGGTTTAACAAGTGGGTAGGATCATGAATATGGGTTTGTGGCATCGGTAGGGATCTTGCAAGGGTTAACTTGCATCAATATCATAATAAGCTTGCATAGTTACTAGATTGCATTAGGCTTGCTAAAGTAGAGTGTCTTGCAAGTTTTATCTTGCCTTGTGCAGAGCAGTGGTTGAAGTTCTCTTTGGCTTCCTCTTCGTAGTATCCTCCTTCCTCCTCGTAGTATCCTTGGTCGGTACTATCGTCTATAAATAAATACGAGGTACACAATCACCAAAAAATACTTAACTACTTGTAATCATCACACACAAGGGTCCTATAGATGATCTAGCATCATCTCTATCATTACAAGGTTAAAGCTTGATTTAGGTCTTTTTATTTTAGAAAAGTAATTTCTACTCATTGAAAACTACTTAAGATTTAATATTCTCCAAACTAAACATGAGATCATGTTGACACATGTCATCACCACATATTGTAGTACATGGGAATGTGATTTAAAGTGGTGTCACAATTTAATAAGGTTTTACCTTTTTATTTTAATTAATTAAAGTGGCTAGAAATGCTTATGTAGCTTTCTTTTATTCCTTGAACATTATTTCTGCAAGTAAACCTATATATTTTTATATATTCTGAAAGGTATGGTTAAGTGTGATTTTTGAGAGTTGGAATCAACTCAAAAGCTTTTATGGTTTAAATTTGAAAAATGTTTGAATGCACAAAAGCTTCTTCCTTGTTATTTTTGGTATGGGTGATCTACAGATCCAAATGACTTGAATCCAACGGGCTTGGATTAAGCATTCACAGATCTTTCCAACAAAATTGGTGTCATCCAATTTGGTGTACTGAATCGATCTGCATTGATTTTTGAAGTTGGGTGCAGAAGTGTGTTTGAATTTAAAAAATAAAAAGGTTTAATTTGAATTGCTGGGCTGCGCGGGAAATTCTAATGGGCCGGCCTGCTAAGCGCAGTGCTCCCGCGGGCTGCTTAAGTGGGTGTCCCCACTCGTCAGTGACACGGGGCTGGGCGAAGCGGTATGGGGCAACGTGTGTCGTCCGATCTAGTTCTAATCTAACGGCTGAGGGTCATCGTCAACGCGAGACAACTCCGGCGAGAATGAAACCTAGCGCAACCAGTGAGGGGTGCTGGGGGCTCACCGGGGTACGGGCGAGGGTCGGCGAGGCGGGCGAATGACGAAGTCGACGATGGCGATCCTCCTGGTACCAGTGGCTTCTCCTGGGGCGGCTCCAATCGCTGGCTCCCTTCTTCTCCAGAGGCGGCGGGCTCCGGTGAAATTCCGGCGAAGTGGTGCTCGCCTTGCTCTGAGGATGGGGTGGCACGGTCAGTGGGTAGAGGGGAGTGAGATGGTGTGAAGAAATCATGCGGGGGTGGCCTCTATTTATATTCGAGCGAGGGGACCGTCGGGGCGCAAGGTGAGCTCGTCGGGGGCGACGTTACAGGCAGCTAATGGCATGGGCAAGGGTAGGGGACGGTGTTGTGTCTCCTGGCGATGCTCAACGACATGATCGCGAGGCATGGGGTGGTGTGGTTTGGTCTGGAACGGGCGGTGCTCTGCGCGGCAGAGCCGGCGTCTTCGACGGCGGGCGGTGGCTGTATGGCACGGGGCGGCAAACGGGAGTGTCTGGCGGTGTCCTGGGTCGGTGGTGATCGTGTGTGCGCGCGGTGAGGGCGGTGCGAGGTCTGGGGACGATGGTCGTGGGTGGCGCTCTGGCGCATGCTCGGCATGGTCTGGGCGCAGCTTGTGCACGTGGTCCAGGGCTTGGCAACGCTCGCGACTGGGACAGGCAGTGGCGGTGGACGGTGGGCTGCCTCCTAGACATGCTGGCTAGGCTTGCTGCTGCTCCTAGCTTGCTGTCCACATTGGGGTGACATGGGGGTGCTCGGATTTTCACCATTAATGGCAATGGCAAGCTCACAGGGGTGCTAGTGTTGGGCTAATCTTTCTAGATGATCTACTGGTTTGTGTGTGAGCTAACTAGGGAACAAGTTAGGCTCAAAACACTGCACACTATAGTGTTTGTGGTTTTGTTTGATTTGTGTCTGACACCTGTTTGATGAAATGGCCGCATGAACTCAAGTTTTGAATTTTGAAATGAATTTTGGTGAGTTTGCTAGATTGGTTCTGGTGAGTCTGCAGATGCTTGTGTTTTGAAAGTTGAGCTTGTTTGAGTGGTTTTTAAAAAGGTGGGATCTTCCCATATGAAGAAGATTCAATTTTGAATTGTCATTTAAACAATGCATTTGAAAGTTTCTGGATGATCACAAAGTGGGCCTTGATACTCTGTTGTGAGTACATTCAAGGGGTGCAAAGATCCAGAAAAGTTTCTGTTAGGTTTTGAAAGTTTGAGATAGCCAAAGTAGGCATGTGAGTTAAATTGTCCAAAATGACGATTCACTTAATATATTTGTTTTGATTTACTTGTCTTTAGGAAAAGTGTGGGAAATGTTTTAGATGATGTTATTTTCATCTAATAAACATTTTACAAGCAATGGATCACACAAATAAGGTGGTTTTTAAAGAAATTCAAAATTCATGCATATACATGCATTCATGAATTCATTTAGAAAAGTTTTTGTTAACCCTAAACTTGAGGATTAGTGTTTTGATGATCTAAGTTTGATATTTTTGGGATGTTACAAACACAAACCGATGCACCAAATGCAATGGCAAGGACACAAGAAGTGCTCAAGTCCTTCTCTCCCAAATTATACCAAAGCTACAAAATCTTATGGTGGAATAAGAGAGGAAGAACAATGGAGGAAATCCACAAAAGACTCCAAGATATAGATCCCAATATGTTCCCCTCACTTAGAGGAGAGATTGATTGGTGGGATTGTAGATCTAGATCTCCTCTTTCAAATCCCTCAAGAATGAATAAGCATACGAGTTTTCCCGAAACTAGGGTCCATAGGAGGAGAAAAACCTATATCTACAATACGCTCCAAACTAGGGTCCATGTCCGAAAATGAATAAGCATACGAGTTTTCCATATATCATAATTTGTGCCATCGAATATGAACATGTCATTGTGCACTAATCCCCTAGCCGACATCTTTACTCTCAAGGCGGTGAAGCCTAAAATGAGAGACCGGGCTCTAATACCAATTGAAAGGATACGGATGTCACCTAGAGGGGGGAGTGAATAGGCAATTACAACTTTTCCTAGAGTGGCTCAACAAAGGCGGAATAAAACTAGTGTTTACTTTTTCAAGCACAACCTAGAACAACTAGGGTTCACCTATGTGCACCAACAACTTCTGCTAAGAAATAGAAGCAACAATGTGATAGCAAGATATAGATTACTTCAAGCACGAAGGCTATCACAATGTAAAGTGCATAAGTAAAGATCTCGGGTATTGTGGCGCCCCGCAAAACCACTAATAGAAAATCGCGTTGTTTTTGTGCATTGCATCATCATGACCGCATGCTCATGTCATCATGCCACATTGCATTTGAGCATCGTCATGTCATCTTGCATTTGTTTGCATAAAACTATTTTCGAAAAAACATATTTTTTTGTTTTCTAAATACCCTGCCTTTATTTCAAATCCAAAACCCGGGTCTCCGGAATATTTTTCTTTGTCTACCAACGGGTTGCAAAGCCCTGTTTTAAATAAATAAAATATTTAATTATTTTTAGGGAGCAGCCGTACCGGGCCGATCCGACCCAGTTGGCCACCCCAGTACAAAAACCAGTCTACCTAAACCCTTTTTCCTACCCAACCTAATCTACCCACCCTGCATCCACCTCATCCCACCCAATCGGTGCTCGCCACCTCAGCTAACATCCCTCCTCCAGCCAACCACCCGTTGCCACATCACCCCAACCACCCCCACAACCACTCCCGCCACGTCCCCACACCAACCCCGCAGGCACACACACACACCAAACTGTCCACCCCTGTCTCCCCAGTCCCACCCCGCAGCCCCAAACCACCTGGTCCGCCAGCCCGCGTGACCCGCCCCTCGATCCCCTTCCGCGGGCCCACCCCCACCGACGCGCCCCGCGCCTCCTCTCTCGCTCCTCCTCGTCTCCCTCCCCGAGCCGTCCCCGAGCACCCTCGCCGGACCCACCGTCGGCCCGCGTCACCGACAGACCGCCGCCCCTCCTCTCGGCCTCGCTCCACCCACCCCGACCCTGCTCGCCCCGCGTTCCCTCCACGCGATCCCCTCCCTCTCGCCTCGCTCCCATCTCTCTGCTCCACAACCGCCGACACCCCGCATCCCCTCTCCTCTGGTCGCCGATCCGCCACAATGCGTCCGCCATCGCCTGCGCCTCTGCCTTTCCCGCCTCGACGGCTCGCCTCTGCCGACCCAGCCCGCCTTCTCGTCCGCATCGCCGGCTCACTGGCCGCCTCCTCTCCGCCTCAAGGCGTCACCGCCGCCAGCAAGCACCGTGCCGCGCCACCCCCTCCACGCTGTCTCCTCCGCCGGTAGCCCTGCTCCACCCGCTCTGTCGACCTCGCGTGGGTCCGTCCTCGCAGGCCCCGCCTTGTCGGGCCGCGTCCGCCACCGACCTCAACCGCTCGCGCCTCCTCCTCGGAGCTCCGCCGCCGTTGTCTGCAGGCCCGACCTCGCCAGCACGTCTCCGCCCTGCGGACCCCGCTGCCTCCGCGTCGGCCTCCGTCGAGCCGCCCCCTCAAGCTCCTCGAGCCAGCGCGCCGGCCTCCTTCGCCGCCCGAGCTCCTCTCCGCGACCGTCGCTGCGTCCTCCCCCCCCCGCCACCTTGAACCCCTGCTCGCGCGACCTCGTGCCGGCCAGCAGCGTCACGAGCCACCGCTGCTCCTCCGCGTCCCTGTCACCCATGTCAAGCTCAATGATGACCCCGACGCCGTCTGTCCCTGTCGCCGCCTTGGACCGTCGCGGTCGACCTCTAGCCGCCCCTGTCCGCGAGCTCGCTTCCTTTGCATGCATGCCCACTTTTGTGAGTGATGTATGCTTGGTCTTGTCTCCCTTTCGGTGTTGCAGTCCCCGTGTTTTGTTGCCCGAGACCCTCCCGATGAATAAGATCGACCGATAGACCACGTTGGTATGACATTGGCTATGTTCGCCCCAATGTTTTACATCGACAGAGGACGAGCGACGAGTACTTCGACAGGAAACTTGATGGCCATCACCACGGGAAAAACCAATTCCTTCATCATGGACGACAAGATCTACATCACGGACCCGAGGACGGTACTACAAGATCTACCACATGGATAGCAAAACCGTTCCCGGAGCCGAAGACCGCAGAACCCCAAGGTCGTCGACATGGAACTGACAAGGTCTACTACATGGATTCGAAGACCGATCCCGACGCGCCCGAACCCCGTCGAACACCAAGACCCTCGGAATCGCCAAGTTCTCCTTCTCGGATCAGAAAACCGAACCCGACACGCCAAGTTCTTCCTCTCGGATCCGAAGACGCCGAGACCCGGGACACCAAGATCTCCGCCGTGAAACGACAAGACCGACGACAAGACCCAATGACCGCGGATGCGACAAGATCGTCTCTCGGACGCCAAGTTCTTCTTCCCGAATGCCAAGACCGATCTCATCGAACCGAACCTTGCCTTCCCGTCGAACCCTGAGACCAACCCTGAACCCCTCGGAGCCCAAGTTCGCCGAACCCTAATGTGATTCCCTATCCGAGACCCCATTATTTTATAATATGACATTATCAACTGATGCATATTAAATTGATCATGCATGCATACTTGTCTGTGGTTTGGGGGCATTATGCCAATTCATCTCATAATTGAATATGGAGTCTATAGGCGGGATATCTTTGTCTTATTCCGGACTCCATTTAAATTGGCATAGTGAACCGAAGCCATGTTTTGTCTTGCTAATCCAACATTTAATTTGCGGGGTAGATAAATAACTTGAACCTATTAATTGGATGTCGGGACCCCGGTTCCACTTAATATTGCCTAATTGCATCGCATCTTGCCATGTCCTACATCATACATGCCTCATGCCTGATCTTTTGCCGTAGTATTAAATAGTGCATCCGGTGTTTCTTCTAGTGCTTTGCTTCTTCACGGATTAGGCCGATGAGTTGATGCGAGTGTCGACCCGATCTTCGGATGAACCTTCGGCAATGTTTTCAGGCGAGCATCCCTTCCCCTTCTACCTATTTGGCATTTATAGTCTTTATTCCCTCCTGTTGATCTATTGCTATCTGTGTTGCGATGCTCTAGTTTTCGTACCCGTGATATCCCTTGCAGCCTTATATTGCCTTGGACACATCCTATTACCTGTTGATTGGTAGATAGTTGGACTTGCGCGTTGTAGTCGCTTGCTCAAGTGCTGTTGCGTGTCGTCAAGTACCACAGTTGTTGGAGTATTGCCGTATGTTTAAGGTTGGAGATGATCATGGCCTTAATTATCGTTTACTTTAATTATTGTTTAATAACTAAAATTGAAAGTAGGTAAATGCAGAGGCACAGGTGGGCAATAGATGTTATTTGGTTGTTAACCGTCCACTTGTGTCCCGTAGGACCCCGAGTTCTTGACACCTGTTCCAAGATCGAGCGCACTAACCACAGGTGGGGTGTATGGGCACCCCCATCGATTTAGTACATGATTCCAAGTACTGTACTGGGGGCCACAATTAGTTTGGGGCTTTATTACTATTCTGTACTTATGCTTTACTGCTTTATTTACGATTGTGCGAGGAGCACTGTCTTTGTTAGGTAAGCGCAGTGTTTTCAGATATCGACAAGCCCGAGAGTTTCGGGTTCAAATCTGACCATTGACAAACCACGAGTCCGTCTCGAGACCGCCGACTTTGTTGCGGGTAGCTTAGTGGGTGGCCCGTGCTTGCTTTGGGTCTGGGAAACGTCGTGTCCGAAACCCCGTCGACATACCGTTGGGTGTATGTTTTGTGATCTTGTACCTACCTGATCCGACAACAAGGGTGTAGGTGCGTGTGGATACTTTGGTGCACCCCTGCAGGGTTAAATCTTTTCGAGAAGCCGTGTCCGCGGTTATGGACGACTTGGAGCACATGTCTCGATCATAGACAACTATAACTAAAGTTTACTGTTATAATTTGACTTGTATCCTATATGACTAGTAATCAGCTTCACTGCAACGGAATTGCTAAATAAAAGTACCAACAACTGCTGGGTTTTGGGATATCTCATGCTAATCGTATCTGACTAGTAAGTGTTGCAACTACAACGGAATGTTTAACTAAAACTGCCCACTGCTTACTATATCAGGATGACTCATGCCATCTTTATTTGACTAGTAATTGCCGCAACTATAACGGAATGAATAAAACTGCCAACGGTGTGAGTTCCTCGGTTGACTTCCTCGTTTGGTCTCGAGGGGGACACACCAGGATGGGTATGTTTGGTGGTAGTATCAGGTTGGTTCCGAATAGGTCTTTCCTACCCCTCTCTGATAGCCGCTAGTTGTATCGAGTCTCTATAGGGTGTTTAGTGCATGCTTGCTTGCTCGATCCACCATACCTATGTAGGCGAGGACCGCCAATTCTAGCCTCGCCGTGTCTTGGCCTCGATCGACCGCTCTCTTTTTCCTTTGCCCTTTGTCGGCACCCCTTTTGTTTAAGCAGGTTTTGAGATCGGCGTCGTTAGCAGGGTTACCCTTCCGGCTTGGCCTGGGCAGGGTTATGGACGCCATTGGTTATTCTTCAGGGCTCTTAGCTCAATTTGCATCTTGTCCGTACTCGGACGCTATATCATTTTCCAGGTGATTTGGATCTTTGTATTGTTTATCTGCATTCTTGACTCTTTGAGTCGTTGTTGTATATATCTGTTCTGTGGGTTCCGTCGTGGACTATTGTGTAATGATATTACTTCGTTTTCCACCGGCACGCAAGTGCCTGGTGGGCACCTTTGAATCGTTTCTATGCGGGTTTGGCGGGATTCGCTAAAACTTGCATAGGGCCGATTCGGAGGGTGTTACAGAGTGATATCAGAGCTCAGCAGTTGCGATATCCCACAAGTCCAGCCTGTAGGATAACCTAGCTAACGGCCGAAGTAGAGTGTCAAAACTATTTTTGAAAATCGATTGGATAGTTCGGATTAGGTCTGATTTTACTCCTTACCCCTCTGCTGCTCTCCTCTCACCTCTGCGTTTTTTGAATCCGCTCTCTTCTCTCTCTTCGAGTCCAGGATTTCTCGTGGTTGGGTTCCATCGTACCTTCAGGGTTTCGCTTCCTCCTTTGGTAACGGTGTTGCTACATCTGGTCTTCATGCTATCTGAGGAACCTTCGTCTGGTGGACTTCCTTTGTTCCTTCTCGTGCCTTCCGGTTTTTTCGACGCGACATCATCTACGCTAGATCCGGCGTGAGTCTGCATCACTCCTTTGTTTCTGAACCTCGATTGTCGAGATCTTCAGTCTGATTCCGAGAATGGTTGTACGCTTTTCTACTGATTGTGCAGAGTAATAGTTTGGGTGCGTGATGGATTGGCCCCCATGCCGACTACCCCTTCTATTCGCTTTTGTACATTGAAGTGGATGAGAATGCATCGGTTCCCTCTTTCTATCGAAGCTAGAGGTGGCTTTATTTGTTGATACCTCTACCTTCGACCTTTTGTTCCCGGAGTGTTCTCTCGACGATCACGGACAACGACCTCTTGTTAGTGGTGTCGCGAGGATCTACACGAAGCGAGAAGACGCAGATCGCCGACCTTCCTTCCGGTACCATGAGGCGGATCTCGAGGGCGAGATCCATTGTTAGTGGCGTCGAATTGTGGCGCCCCGCAAAACCACTACTAGAAAATCGCGTTGTTTTTGTGCATTGCATCATCATGACCGCATGCTCATGTCATCATGCCACATTGAATTTGAGCATCGTCATGTCATCTTGCATTTGTTTGCATAAAACTATTTTCGAAAAAACATATTTTTTTTGTTTTCTAAATACCCCGCCTTTATTTCAAATCCAAAACCCGGGTCTCCGGAATATTTTGCTTTGTCTACCAACGGGTTGCAAAGCCCTGTTTTAAATAAATAAAATATTTAATTATTTTTAGGGGGCAGCCGTACCGGGCCGATCCGACCCAGTTGGCCACCCCAGTACAAAAACCAGTCTACCTAAACCCTTTTTCCTACCCAACCTAATCTACCCACCCTGCATCCACCCCATCCCACCCAATCGATGCTCGCCACCTCAGCTAACATCCCTCCTCCAGCCAACCACCCGCTGCCACATCACCCCAACCACCCCCACAACCACTCCCGCCACGTCCCCACACCAACCCCGCAGGCACACACACACACACCAAACTGTCCACCCCTGTCTCCCCAGTCCCACCCCGCAGCCCCACACCACCTGGTCCGCCAGCCCGCGTGACCCGCCCCTCGATACCCTTCCACGGGCCCACCCCCACCGACGCGCCCCGCGCCTCCTCTCTCGCTCCTCCTCGTCACCCTCCCCGAGCCGTCCCCGAGCACCCTCGCCGGACCCACCGTCGGTCCGCGTCACCGACAGACCGCCGCCCCTCCTCTCGGCCTCGCTCCACCCACCCCGACCTGCCGCCTGTTCCTCCACGCGATCCCTCCTCTCGCCTCGCTCCCATCTCTGCTCCACAACCGACGCCCAGATCCCTCTCCTCGGCCGATCCTCACACAATAGCGCCCGCCATCGCCTGCGCCTCCCGTCTTCCCCGCCTCCGACGGCTCGCCTCTGCCGACCCCGGCCCGCCTTCTCCTCGTCCGCATCGGCTCCGCCGTGGCCGCCCTCCTCTCCGTCCTGCGGCGTCACCGCCGCCAGCGAGCATCGTGCCGCGCCACCCCCTCCACGCTGTCTCCTCCGCCGGTAGCCCTGCTCCGCCCGCTCTGTCGACCTCGCGTGGGTCCGTCCTCGCAGGCCCCGCCTCGCCGGGCCGCGTCCGCCACCGACCTCCCCCGCTCGTGCCTCCTCCTCGGAGCTCCGCCGCCATCGTCTGCAGGCCCGACCTCGCCAGCACGTCTCCGCCCTGCGGTCCTGTAGCATCCCATTTGTCTAACAACTGTAATGCTACTTGGTCTAGTAATATAATGGCTACTTCCTGCATATAATTGTGGCATCATCATGTTATCATGCTCATGTCATCATGCCACCTTGCATTTGAGCATCATACAAAAACCCTTTTTGTGTTGGTTCTTATCTCATATGCATTATTATTGGTATTTGCCTCTTGATATTGTAATTGGTTCTTGATATATTGTTAAATGCCCAAGTTGAGTTGGGGGCATATCTTATATTGACTCCACCACCCTTTCTTTCACCACTTTATAATTCCACCATCCAATTAATACGAGCTTTGCATTTTAATTGAGATTACCTCTAGCTCATGTGGGTTGTTATGGATCCAATTCTTTTCCACATGCTCTCATCTTGGCATCATTATGTTTTCACATTATTGATATATGAGAGCCACATGGCCACCTTTGCATGCCCTGTGAGTGGGACCCTTTCTCCTAGCTTCCATATGGATTATTATGGACTTATGTTCACGTGGGATATTTTTGGGACTAATAAACATCTAGTGGAATAAACACACTAGCAAGCCCCAATTTTAATCAAATATGCTCATCTCCATCTAGTCCACTTGGGGCTTCCTTTTAAATTCTTTTGCTTGGGCCTTACTCCACATTTTGGAATGCATAAGCACAATGCCATGTATATAATCTTGTTATCACAAAATAAGCATGGTCTTAATTATTTATGCATGGCCCATGCAAGTACACCTTTTGCTTGTCATTTGGATTTTTATTTGAGTTTTGCTTGGATCATCTATCTCTCCCTATCACTCCTTTTGGCTTGGTCCTAGTTGATCTTGCTTCAAACCATAACCCCACCTCTCCCTTTTCTTGGTCTAGCTTTGGTATGATCTTGGCTTGCTTGAGCTTGCCAATAGGAGACCATCTCTCTTCCCCCATCTATCCCTAAACCCTACCCCTAATCACCATACCCCTCTACCCCTCCCCTAAACCGAAACCCTAACCAAACCCCTCTCTAGTTCTATCTCTAAAAACTACCCCCACCTTGATCTACCCCATCTACTCCCCCTCCCTCTCACCTAGCTGGCCCCACCGACCACCCTCTCCCCCTGGTCACCTCACCCCTGCCCTAGCTAACCTAGCCCGAGCCTACCCCCTCTCCTTTCTTCCTCTCTTCTCTCCCTGCCCTGTGGCCCTAGCCCGAGCCTGCCTGCCTCCCTGGCCTCGCCATGACCCACCTGGCAGCCTCCCCACCGTCCTTGCACCACCTCCCTGGCCCCATGCCGAGCACGTGAGGGAGAAGGTGATAAAGGTGGCCGAAGCCATCTTCCCCTCCCCCACGCCATCTACCTTTCCCCATCCTTATCTTCTCCTTCCCACAACCCTCTGGCCTCTCCCAGATCTCCCAGGGCCCTGCCCCCTTCCCTCTCTCTCTTCCTCGCCACAGCCACACCGAAGCCGGCTGCCGTCGACATCCTCCACCGATCCATCGAACCAGCCGGTGGCGTGACGTCTAAGGCTGTCGAGGAAGCTCAGCAAGACCTCTGCATCGCCCCTGTCCACGTCGTCGAGGAGGAGAAGGACCAGGAGCCCAGGACCAGCGCCGAGCTGACGCGAAACCCTAACCTCTGTCCGTGAGCCACGCCGATGATCGCCTGCGCCACTACCCGATCCGTCCACCCCAACCTCCCCGCGGTGAGCTTCTGACTCTCCTAGACAACCTCCCTCCGCATGTTGCGTCCTGGTCGCGCCGATCGTTTCGACGAACAACTGGCGCACGCGGCCGTCTGACGCCAAGGCTCGCCAAGAAACCCTACCTAGCCCTCGCCCTCCCTTCTGTCACAAGCCCACACCCACCGCAGCGGCAGCCGCCGCCAAGCGCCAGCCCTAGGTCGCGAGATCGAGTCCCCGCGCAACGCGGCCGGCCTCTGTCGCGCACCGTTCAGTCTCTGCACGCGCGGAAGAAGCACAGTACCGCGTGGTACTTTTCCATAACCCCCCCCCCACTTTTTTGCTTGCGCAGCCGCGATACCTCCGGACCCACCTGTCTGCGGCTGGGCATTTTTGCAAAAAGTCTCCCGGCCTTTAGGTTCCTCAACCCGCAGTCCCCTTGAGCCACACCTGTCAGCGGCTGTGTTCTTTTTACAAAAAGCACCCCTAGTTTTCATAGCCTGAACCCGCGGTCCCCGGCTCCTCCACGTGGCACGCCCCCGCTGGCGCGCCCGCGTGTGGCCCTGTGGTTGCCGCGGTCCCACCCGTCAGCGATTGGGGCTGGGTTCGACTAGGTAATAAAGGGGTTTTTCTGTTTATCTGTTTGACTTAAATCTTTTCAAATGAATTTAAATTCAAATTGAATTCTGCATTTAAATAACTTTTGAATTACAAACCCAAATTAAACAAATGATATATGATTTTGAATCAGAAAAATATGAGGATTTCAAATATGCCATCCAAAATTTCAATTAAGCACTTTATTTTCCAAGTTGAATATAATTACATAAAATGCCCTTTTCCTTATTTATTTAATAACTTTTGTTTTATAACTCCGAATTTAACAAATGATATGTCTAAAATGATTAGCTCGACGAGACCTTTCTGTTTATGCTATCCATGACTTAAATTGCAGCATGCATCATATAAATATAAAGTATACAGCAACTTAACTAGGGCTTAAATGTGACCAAAACTAAATAAAATGACTTATTCTTGTATTCCCCACCTCACCCATGCCATGCTACTTTAATGCCATGCAAATTGTGCATCATTCATCATGGCATGATTGTTTGCTTGGCGCATTTTATTCATATGCTTGTGCACTTTATTCATGTTGGCCCTTGTTTGTTTGGTTCTTCTTCGAATAGACGCTGAGCAGGGGATATATCAAGAGAACCAGGAGCACTACCCAGATCCTTCTCTCGTTTCAACTGAGCTGCCAGGCAAGCACTACCACATGCTTGCATTCATATAGTATCTATTGCCTCTATCTTATTCTTGCATCATTGAGTCGCAATTGCATTAAACTGAATCCCAAGTATTGCATAGCCTTTACTTTTAAACCCCACCAAGCTTGTTCCTCCATCCCATGAGCCATTACTACAGGAGTTGTTTGATCCATGCGAGTCGTAGAACAACATGTGTAGGGTTTGTGAGTGTCTGATGGATAACGAGGTACCTAAAAACTTAACCTGAGTAGTAATGGGATAACTAATGAAAGTGGCACCGGTGAGCAATATCTGCTATTTGGTTTTGCCTGCTCACTTGTGTCCCATAGGACCCCGAGTACTTGATTCCTGTTCCTTGATTATTCGCGCTATCCACATCCGGGAGGCTTATGGGACCCCCCTGAGCCAGAGCTTGATTCAGTCTTATTCCTTGGGGCCACAAACTAGTTTGAGGTTTTATTTACTATCCTGTACTTATGCCATGCTTTACTGCTTTATTACGATTGTGCGAGGAGCACCTGTACTGTTTAGGTAAGCGGAGTGTTTTCGCGGTATCGACAAGCCCAGTTTTGGGTTCCTAGTCGTTTACAGCCATTGACGCAAACCTTGAGTCCGTCTCGGAGTCAGCTAACTTCGTTGCGGGTGTACTCAATGGGGTGGCCCCCTGAAATATTTCTGAATCCTGTGATTGCTTTGTCGTGAAGGCCTCGTTGGGTTTTGATTTGGTTTTTCCGAGGTTGATCGAGTGTGTGTTGCTATTTGTGCACCCCTGCAGGGTAAAACTTTCTGAAAGCCGTGTCCGCGGTTATGGACGACTTGGAGCATAGTTTCTCGATCATAGACAAGTATAACTAAAGTACCGCTTTTAATTGGACTAAGTAACTGACTAGTAAATAGTGCAACACTCATGGAATGGTTAATAAAATTGCCAGCGGGTGGGGGTTGTTCGTCCGCTTCCTCGTTGGTAAGCGAGGAGGAGGATGGATCTGTGGATATTGATGTTATAACTGTTGTCATTAATTCACGGACATCCGTCTATCTTGGTTAGGAGGATGGTTAGCGAGTATCTTTAGAACTGCTAGGGTTTATCTTTTGCTGCAATTGCGTCACCCTAGGTTGTGTCCCCTTTAGAGGCATAAAGACTTGCTGAGTACCCCTAGGGTCTCACACGATAAATTATTGGTTCAGATGAACAGGTACACTCGCAAGACGGATACTAGGTGGAGGAGGCGGATGATGTGGGCAACGATCATTCGGTGTAGATATTCCGGGAACGGGGATCCGTGAGATCTGTGGGCGGGATGTGCTTATTTATGGGGCATCTTATGCCGATTTGCTTCTTATCCATACTCGGATCTTGTTTGCCGCTTCCGCCTGATACTCTGATGTGTGATGTATGAGGAGATATCCTAAACTATTATATCTATCTAGGTCATTTGAATCTTGCCGTATGGCGTTGCTATATTTCCTTTCTTTTTAGATGGAATGGCTCTGATGTACTATTGTATGGTGGCTTGCATACATACTCATTTGTGTATGTTGTTGATCCCTTCGCCTGCCGATTACGCCGCCCGTACTTGTCCCGATGATTGGAAATGGTTGGGACGGCCGAAAGGTCTACCTGTGAGTGGCATTTGGGCCCCACCGTACTATTTCAACCATTTCCGCTCATCCAGGCTTGTATCTAGGAGCGTAATTCACCGAGGTAGTTACAATTGGTATCAGAGCCATCCCGCCCTTCAGGGTCTCAGCCAAATGGTCGTTGTCAGTCTAGCAAATATTTTTGGTAGTTATGTATAATAGGGAAAAACAAAACGTGAGAGTAGGACTGCTTCCATTTTTCTTCTTACCCACCCACCCACCCTTTTCTGGTAAGGAAGTGTAACGTTTTCAATCCTCTGCTTAAAAGTTCAAACTAGGATTCACGTGTTCTGGGTTTCCGTAGTACCATAGGTTGTGTGTGTGTGTAATTCCTTGTCTATCTGTTGCATCCAAGTTGTTATCTAATCAGCCTTTGGTTGTCAACTGTTGGTACATTCCATACCGACAGGCTTTTGCAAACCGACGCGATCTATCTGATTCATTGCATGCCGCCGCAATCTGTCTTACTCTTTGTTATCCGACGTTATCTTGTTTGGGGTGTTCGTTTCCGTAGTTACCAATCTTTAGGTTCACCGTGAGAAGAAGGGGTTAGGATATGTGTTCTACTTATTCATGTGCGGAGTAATGATTTGAGTGCGGGATGGAGTCGCGACCATACCACTACTCTTATCATTCGCTTTTGTATATTGAATTGGTAGAGTCACTAATCTTGATTCGTTAAGTAATTTTGCGCATCTATTGGTATTTTAATGCCGAAATTTGTGGAAAATTTTTCTTTGATATATTTGTGTACCACACTCCTTTTCAGTCGTGTGCGATATGCTTAATATCTTCTGGGTGCTTTGAACTTTGTTGATATTTTAATATCATCTTAGTAAATTGTATCCTTTAATCTTGGTTAATTCCATCTTGGTACTATTTTGGATTATTTTTATTCTCCATTATAGTACTGACTTGTGTTTTATATCAATCACAGGATGGCTCCACCATGCCGTTCTGATGAGGACATACCACCGAATCGGGATCCGCGTTGTCAAACATCGCCAATGCCTTGGCAGAATGCAGAACCAGCGCTTTGAGGAAAGTGTTCGGAGGAATGAGTTTGCTCCACTACCTCCACCTCCCAAGCGAGGAGACATCAAAAGCTTCCTGAAGTTCAACCCTCGCCAATTTGATGTTTCTGATCGACCACTTGATGCTGATGATTGGTTGCGTGAGATGTCAAGGCTACTCGAGACTGCTGATGTTCCTGAGCAAGAATGGGTAAAGTGTGCTACTCGCCTTCTGAAAGGAGATGCAGCTCTCTGGTGGGAGAATTACCTGAAGGCAAACTGCACTGGTTTTCAGCCTACTTGGGAACGGTTCACTGGAGCGTTCAAAGAGCAGTATCTGTCAGAAATTGTCATGGAGAGGATGAAGGAAGCGTTTCTCAACCTCAAGCAGGGAAATGATAATGTCAACACCTACATCAGGAACTTCATGAATCTTTCTCGCTATGGTGGCGATGAGATCTCCGATGACAAGAAGAAGCAAAAGAGGTTCCGGCAAGGGCTCAATGCATCGATTAAATATGCAATCACACATGCAAGGCCGGCATCTGTAGCATCCCAGTTGTCTAACACCTATAATGCTACTTGCTATAGTAATAAAAAGGGCCACTTCCAAGATATAATTGTTGCATCATCATCATATCATGCTCATGTCATCATGTCACCTTGCTTTTGATCATCATATAAAACCCCTTCTTGTTTGGTTCTTATCTCATGTGCATTATTAATTGTAGTTGCCTCTTGATATT
This sequence comes from Avena longiglumis, assembly GCA_030063025.1. Taxonomy (NCBI): domain Eukaryota; kingdom Viridiplantae; phylum Streptophyta; class Magnoliopsida; order Poales; family Poaceae; genus Avena; species Avena longiglumis. The sequence goes on from CP125978.1 coordinate 174,037,917, forward strand.
GTTTTTGGTTCTTAATATATTGTTAAATGCCCAAGTTGATTTGGGGGCATATCTCTTAACAACTCCACCACCTTTCTTTCACCACCTTATAATTCCACCATCCAATTAATATGAGCTTGGCATTTTATTTGAGTTTACCTCTAGCTCATGTTGGTTGGTTGGATTCCACCATAATCTTTTGCTTGGCCTTTGCCCACCTTTTTGGGAATGCAAGGAATAATGCCACATGAATTAATATTGTTTTCACAATATAACTACATGGCAAATATTGTTGCATGGGCCATGCAGGTGCCACCTTTTTCTTGGCTTTGGGAATGTTTTGGCTTTGCTTGCATGGATCATCTCTCCTTGGTTTAAATCTTGTTTTGCCTTGTAGCTTTCTTCACCATATCACCTATCTCTCTCTATCCCCCTAGCTAAACCTCTATCCCCATGCTCCATGCACACACATGTGCTCATGTGGCATGCACAAACCTAAACCCCACCTTCCTCTCTCTACCTCTTTTCTTTTGATCTTGCTTGGTCTTTAATTGGAGCATGCATGAATCAAAGAAAAACCCCATCACCACATCTCTCTCTCTCTCTCTCTCTCTCTCTCTTTTCCTTGTCTTGATCTTGTGTGCACTTGGCTAGGGCATGCATGATCAAGTCAAGTACCCCTTGTCCCTCTCATCTTATCTTAGTCACAAACCCTCTAATCTCCAAAAACCTAATCTACCATACCCCTCTAAGCAAAAACCCTCAAACTACCCCCATGCCCTTAACCATCCTAGCTAAACAAAACCTAAACTACACCTCCCCTAAACAAACCCTAAGTTCCCCTCCTCTCCTCTCTTTTCTAGCTTCCTAGCTTGGTCACACCATACCATGTCTCTAGCTAACCAACCCTAACCTACCTAGCATGTTCACATGGTCACCATGCCCTAGCTACCCCACCCAAACCTAACCCTAGACCGAGCCCATGCCTCTCCCTCTCTCGGCTCCCCCTCTCTGCCGGCGTGTCCCCACCCTGGCGCCTTCCCTGGCCCACCTGCAGTCCCCGGCCCACTGGGCCTGCCCACCACAAGACGCCCTGGCCGCCCATGCACGTGAGGTGCAACGCGCCTGCCCCTCCCCCACGCAAGCTCCCACGCTCCTACCTGCCCCCTGGCGATCTTATCCTTCCCCCTCACCCTAGACTTCCCCCAGATCTCCCCCAGGCCTCTCTTCCTCCCCCATGCCTCCCTTCTTCCTCTCCAACGATCTTCCTCTCCACCTTGCCATCTAAACCCTAGCGGCGGCCCCCCCAGCGTCCCTTCGCTCCAGAGCTCCCCGAGGCGAGCCAGGAGTACCAGGAGCGGTGTCGACTTCCTCTGCCCGCTCACGCCGGAGCCAGCTGGACCTCGCGAGGAGCCCCGCCGTGCTGTGGCCAGGACGCCCCGACCAGCTGCCCCCTCGCCGATCCTCGCCACCCCGAGCCCGCTAGCTGCACCGTACGGTCGCTGGTGAGCTCCCTTCCCCCCTAGACATCGTCTCCCTCCCCCTCTCGCCGTGCATCGCCGCCGCTTTCCGTCGAGCGCTCTGCGCGCGCGCCGCGCGTCGCGTTCTGGCGACAGCATCCGCTGCAGCAGTAGTTTCGCCTCTGTTCGTCGACCTGCCCCGCGCGTTGCAGTCCCCCTCCGCGCTAGCTTGCTGAACGAGAAGTGTAGCCCGCACGATCCTCTACAGTTTTCCTTTTTGCGCCTAGTCGAGTTACGCCGCCGTTTGGTCGCCATCGACGCCGGAAGACGGCCGATCTACCGCCGTCGACAGCACCTTTTCCGTCAGAACGCAGCAGCAGCCGTGGTCGTTTCGCGATTAGGCCCTCACCCTTTTTCCCGCCTAAAACCCGCAGCCCTCGACCCCACCTACCAGCGTCTGATGGAAATTTGCAAAAAGGATCCTCGACCGTGTGTTTCGCCATGGTCCTGGATCGACCACGTCGCCACTGGCACACAGCGTGGCTGGCTGGCGCTGGCCCCGCCTGTCAGCCTCGCTGGCTAGGGTGAGCCGGGTGAGGAGATGCGGCGTGGCACTGTTGCCACCACTGGTGGCCCCACCTGTCATCCTCTAGTGAGGTTTTCTGCTGAGTAACAAAAGTCCATGGCTTACTGATTCAAAATTTTCAAACAGATTTCAAATAAATTCAAACCTGATCCAAATTTAATTGAATTCATAACTTATTCCTGGTTTGGAATTTGAATTCAAACCTTATATGAAAAAATGTTTAGTTTTTGAATTACAATTCAAATCCTTATTCAAATATTTTCAGAATTATTTTATTTAGTCAACCTTTGACTTTGACCTACTTAATTAATTTTGACTTAAAATAAATTTAAAATTCATATTTTCAAATAATACAAATAATACATGTTTTTGAATCAGAAAAATGCCAGGATTTCAAATATGCTATTCAAATTGCCTTTTGCACATTTAAAATTCCAAGTTTAATCAAATTACAACAATTGCCACTGGCACTTAAATAATTAATAACTTTTATTTTATAATCCCAAATTTAACAAATGATATGTCTAAAATGATCAGCTCGACGAGACCTTTCTGTTTATGCTATCCATGACTTCAATTGCAGCATGCATCATCTAAATATATAGCAAACAGCAATTGTTATGACAATAAAATGTGGCCCAACCTTAATAAAAATGACTTATTCTTGTCTTCCACACCTCACCATGCCATGCTACCTTATTGCCATGCAAATTGTGCATCATTCATCATGGCATGATTGCTTGCTTGACGCATCTTATTCATATGCTTGTGCTCTATATTCATGTTGGCCTTGTTTGTTTGGTTTTTCTCAGATAGACACTGAGCAGGGGTTATATCAAGAGAACCAGGAGCACTACCCAGATCCGTCCCTCGCTTCAACTGAGTTGCCAGGCAAGCACTTCCACATGCTTGCATACATACAAGACTATCGCCTCTATCTTATTCCTGCATCATTGAGTCGCGATTGCATTAAATTGAATCCCAAGTATGCATAGCCTTTACTTTTAAACTCCACCGAGCTTGTTCCTCCATCCCATGAGCCATTACTATAGGAGTTGTTGAGCCATGCGAGTCGTAGAACAGCATGTGTAGGGTTTGTGAGTGTCCGATGGATAACGAGGTACCTAAACAACTTAACCGGAGTAGTAATGGGATAACTAATGAAAGTGGCACCGGTGAGCAACATCTGCTATTTGGTTTTTCCTGCTCACTTGTGTCCCGTAAGACCCCGAGTACTTGATTCCTGTTCCTTGATTTATCGCGCTATCCACATCCGGGAGGTATATGGGACCCCCCTGGGCCAGAGCTCGATTCCATCTTATTTCTTGGGGCCACAAACTAGTTTGAGGTTTTATTTACTATCCTGTACTTATGCCATGCTACTGTTTATTTACGTTTGTGCGAGGAGCACACTGTACTGTTTAGGTAAGCGGAGTGTTTTCGCGGTATCGACAAGCCCAGCCACACTTTCGGGTTCCCAGTCGTTTACAGCCACTGACGCAAACCTTGAGTCCGTCTCGGAGTAAGCTAACTTCGTGGCGGATCTACTCAATGGGGTGGCCCCCTGAAATATTTCTGAATCTTGTGATTGTTCAGTCGTGAAAGCCTCGTTGGGATTTGATTTGGTTTTTCCGAGGTTGATCGAGCGTGTGTTGCTATTGGTGCACCCCGGCCGGGTAAAACTTTCTGAAAGCCGTGTCCGCGGATATGGACGACTTGGAGCACAGTTTCTCGATCATAGACAAGCATAACTAAAGTACCGCTGTAATCTGACTAAGTAATTTGACTAGTAAATAGTGCAACACTTATGGAATGGTTAATAAAACTGCCAACGGATGGGGGGGGTGTTCGTCCGCTTCCTTGTTGGTAAGCAAGGAGGAGGATGGATCTGATGAGATTACCATTATCACTGTTGTTCTTAATTCACGGACATCCGTCTATCATTGGTTAGGCGGATGGTTAGCGTTTATCTGTAGAACTGCTAGGGTTCGTCTTTCGCTGCAATTGCGTCACCCCAGGTTGTGTCCCCTTTAGAGGCATTAAGACTTGCTGAGTACCCTTAGGGTCTCACACGATAAATTATTTGGTTCAGATGAATAGGTACCCTCGCAGGACGGATACTGGGTGGAAGAAGCCGAAGATGGGGGCAACGATCGTTTGGTGTAGAGATTCCGGGAACGGGGATCCGTGAGACCTGTAGTTGGGATGTGCTTATTTCTATGGCATCTTATGCCGATTTGCTTCTTATCCGTACTCGGATCTTGTTTGCCGCTTCCGCATGATACTCTGATGTGTGTTGTATGAGGAAGTATCCTAAAATATAGATCTATCTAGGTCATTTGAATCTTGCCGTATGGCGTTGCTATATTTCCTTTCTTTCTAGATGGTATGGCTCTGATGTACTCTTGTATGGTGGCTTGCATACATACCCACTTGTGTATGTAGTTGATCCCTTCGCCTGCCGATTACGCCGCCCGTACAGGTCCCGTTGAGAGGGTAGTGGTTGGGACGTCTGAAAGGACTACCAGTGAGTGGCTTTTGGGGCCCCACCGTACTATTTCAACCACTACCACTCATCCAGGCTTGTATCTAGGAGCGTAATTCACCGAGGTAGTTACAATTGGTATCAGAGCCATCCCGACCTTCAGGGTTTCAGCCAAACGGTCGTTGTCAGTCTAGCAAATATTTTGGTAGTTATGTATATTAGGGAAAAACAAAACGCGAGAGTAGGACTGCTTCCATTTTTCTTCTTACCCTCCCACCCACCCTTTTCTGGTAAGGAAGTGCAACGTTTTCAATCCTCTTCTCAAAGTTCAAACTAGGATTCACGTGTTCTGGGTTTCCGTAGTACCATAGGTTGTGTGTGTGTGTGTGTGTGCTTAATCCTTTGTCTATCTGTTGCATCCAAGTTGTTATCTTATCTGCCTTTGGTTATCAACTGTTGGTACATTCCATACCGACAGGCTTTTGCAAACCGACGCAATCTATCTTCCTCTTTGTATCCGACGCTATCTTGTTGGGGTGTTCGTTTCCGTAGTTACCAATCTTTAGGTTTCGTCATGAGAAGAAGGGGTTAGGATATGTGTTCCACTTGTTCATGTGCGGAGTAATGATTTGAGTGCGGGATGGAGTCGCGACCATACCACTACTTTTATCATTCGCTTTTGTATATTGAATCGGTAGAGTCACTAATCTTGATTCGTTAAGTAATTTTGCGCATCTATTGGTATTTTAATGCCGAAATTGTGGAAAATTTTTCTTTGATATATTTGTGTACCACACTCCTTTTCAGTCGTGTGCGATATGCTTAATATCTTTGAGGTGCTTTGAACTTTGTTGATATTTTAATATCATCTCAGTAAATTGTATCCTTTAATCTTGGTTAATTCCATCTTGGTACTATTTTGGATTATTATCATTCTCCATTATAGTACTGACTTGAGTTTATATCAATGACAGGATGGCTCCACCACGCCGGACTGAAGAGGACATACCTCCGGAACTGGGCTCCGCGCTGTCAAACATAGCTAATGCTTTGGCAGCAATGCAAGAAAACCAGCAGCGCTTTGAGGAGAGTGTCAGAAGAAACGAGTTTGCTCCACTTCCTCCACCTCCCAAGCGTGGAGACATTAAGAGCTTCCTCAAGTTCAACCCTCGTCAGTTTGATGTTTCTGACCGACCTCTGGACGCGGATGATTGGCTGCGTGAGATCTCAAGGTTGCTCGAGACTGCTGATGTTCTGGAGCAGGAGTGGGTCAAGTGTGCTACTCACCTTCTCAAGGGAGATGCAGCTCTTTGGTGGGAGAACTACTTGAAGGCAAGCTGCACTGGTTTCCAGCCAACTTGGGAGAGGTTCACTGGAGCGTTCAAAGAGCAGTTTCTCGAGATTGTAATGGAAAGGATGAAGGAGGCTTTCCTCAACCTGAAGCAGGGAAATGATAACGTCAACACCTATATCAGGAACTTCATGAATCTCTCTCGCTATGGTGGTGATGAGGTATCTGATGACAAGAAGAAGCAGAAAAGGTTCAGGCAAGGGCTCAATGCATCAATCAAGTATGCAATCACACATGCAAGGCCGGCAACTTTCCTGGAACTACAGCACACAGCACTGCAAGAGGAGGCAAGCAGGCAAATGTTTGAGGAGTCCAAGAAACACAACAGGGATGCATCAAGCTCTGCAGTTATGGCAGCTCCTTCTAAGCGGCGTGTCTGGGTTCCTAACACCCCACCGTCGCTCCCGGCTCCACCAAGACCTGCAAGTTTCGTGCCAAGGCCACCAAACTTCACCACTGCGGCTCCCAGGGGCTACAACAACCACTACCCTGGAGCGCCTGGCGGAGTCCCTGGCTACTCTGCTCCACGTCCTCATGGTGCTTGTTTCACATGTGGAGATCATGGACATCCCAGTTGAACTCCCGATGAAGAACAAAGCTCTCCCTCCACCCCCGCCAAGATCTGCAACAAGCTCTCCTTCGGTTCGTGCACCACCGCCTCGGGCTCTCAACATCAACACTAAGCCCGGGTTTGCGGTTGTTCGTGCCAACTGCGTCAACGCCTCTCAAGCTGAGCTCGCACCTGGAGTTGTGATAGGTATGCTTTCCGTTAACTCAGTCCCTGCACGAGTTCTCTTTGATTCTGGTGCATCGCATTCTTTTGTGTCTCACAAGTTTGCAAATGAGAATGAGTTAGTCTTGGTTCCTCTCCAAAAGAAGTTAATGGTCCTTTCTCCTGGAGAGAAGATGGCAGCTTCTAAGATCAGTCATGGCAATCAGATTGACATTGGTGGTTCTTCATTCTCGGCTTCTTTAATTCTTCTGGGCAACTCTGACATTGATGTCATCTTGGGCATGGATTGGTTAACGGCAAATGCAGCTGTGATTGATTGTGCTGAACGCTCAGTGTCTCTGAAGATTCCTGAAGGCCATATAGTCTTTTCTCCAAGTCTGACTCCTGCTGTCCAGCTCTTTTCCTTGGCGGCTCTGAATGATGATGTTATGCAAGCTATTCAGAGTGGTCCGATGTGAGTTCCCGGATGTTTTCTGAAGAGTTGCTGTATGCCTCCGGATCGCGAGGTTGAATTCGTGATTGAGCTTGAACACGAACGGCTCCTATCTCCAAGCGGCCATACAAAATGGGTCCTTCTGAGTTGGCTGAACTCAAACGACAACTTGATGAACAAGAGAAGTTGGGTTTCATTCAACACAGCACTTCTTCTTGGGGTAGCCCAACAATCTTTGTGAAGAAGCGTGACAGAACCGATAGGCTATGTGTTGATTACCGGGCTCTCAATGCTAAAACCATCAAGAACAAATATCCTCTCCCACGGATAAATGATCTTTTTGATCAGCTGGCAGGAGCTGTGGTGTTCTCTAAGCTGGACTTGAGAAGTGGTTATCACCAAATCAAAATTCGCAAAGAAGATGTGCCCAAAACAGCTTTCACCACCCGCTATGGCCTGTATGAGTACACGGTCATGTCTTTCGGTCTCACCAACGCACCTGCTACCTTCTCGAGGCTGATGAACTCCGTTTTCATGGAGTACCTTGATAAGTTTGTCGTGGTATATCTGGATGACATTCTGGTCTATTCCAAGTCTAAGGAAGAGCATGAAGAACACCTGCGGTGTGTCTTAAACAAGCTTCGTGAGAACCGCTTGTATGCAAAGTTCTCAAAGTGTGAGTTTTGGCTGCCTGAAGTAACATACCTGGGTCATGTTATCTCTGCCAAGGGCATTGCAGTCAACCCGGAAACCGTGAAGACAATAGTTGAATGGCTTCCTCCTGCTAATTTCAAGGAAGTGCGGAGCTTTCTTGGTTTGGCTAGCTATTGCCGTCGCTTTGTTCAGAACTTCTCGAAGATAGCAAAGCCTCTTACCGATCTCCTCAAGAAAGGCAAGAAGTACCTGTGGACTCCTGCTTGTCAAGAAAGTTTTGAGACACTCAAAGAGAAGCTCACTTCCACACCAGTCTTGGTTCCTCCGGATACATCTAAGCCTTTCCAGATATTCTGTGACGCCTCTTTGCAAGGATTGGGTGCGGTCCTGATGCAAGAGAAACAGGTGGTTGCTTATGCCTCTCGTCAGTTGAAGACGCATGAGATCAACTATCCCACACATGACCTCGAGCTAGCAGCAGTTGTCTTTGGTTTGAAGCTATGGAGGCACTACTTGCTTGGTAACCGTTGTGAGATCTTCTCGGACCACAAGAGTTTGAAGTATATCTTCACACAGCCGGATCTCAACCTTCGGCAGAGGAGATGGATCGAAGCAATCAATGACTTTGATGTGACCATCAACTACACTCCAGGCAAAGCAAACGTCATGGCAGATGCGCTTAGCCGTAAAGCTTATGTCAACAACCTCATGGTGGAAGAGCAATAGCCTCTCTTGTGCGAGGAATTCCGTCAGCTCAACCTGGAAATTGTGGAACAAGGGAATCTCCTGAACCTTCTGGCTACTCCTCTCTTGGAAGAACAGATTCGCTCTCGTCAGCTTGGCGATCCGCACACCAAAAAGCTCATCTCTAAGCTTGACCTTCCGAAGTATGAGTCCTTCCACGTTGATGATCAAGGCACGCTCTTCTTTGAACACCGGATGTTTGTTCCAAACTACCCGGGTCTGAGAGACCAAGTTCTCAAGGAGGCACATGATTCGGTTCTTTCTATCCATCCTGGCAGCACAAAGATGTACATGGACTTGAAAACACAATACTGGTGGCCTGGGTTGAAACGGTATTGTGCCAAGTATGTCTCAGAATGTGATGTCTGCCGCAGAGTGAAGGTTGTCCATCAGAAACCATTTGGTCTTCTACAGCCATTGAAACCTCCAGAATGGAAATGGGAGAAAGTAGAGATGGACTTCATCACTGGCTTTCCAAGGTCGCAGAAGGGCAACAATGCAATTTTTGTTGTCATCGACAGGCTTTCTAAAGTGGCTCATTTCTTCCCAGTCAAATAGGAAACAATTTCGGAATTCAGTTGGTGAGCTCTATATCAACAGAATTGTCTCTGTATGGGGTTCCACTTGAAATCAGTTCGCACTGTGGAGCATATTCACCTCAAAGTTCTGGGAGAGTTTCCAAAAAGCTTTGGGAACAAAGTTGAACTTCAGCACTGCTTACCACCCTCAGTCGCAAGGACAAGTGGAGAGGATCAATCAGATTCTGGAGGATATGCTTAGAGCTTGCGTCATCTCTTTTGGCATGAAGTGGGAGGAATGCCTTCCTTATGCTGAATTCTCCTACAACAACAGCTTCCAGAAGAGTCTGAAGATGGCACCATTCGAGGCTCTCTATGGTCGGAAGTGCAGAACTCCGATTGGTTGGTCAGGTGCAGGAGAAAGAATCTGGTTTGGCCCTGACATTGTAACTCAGGCAGAGGAGAAGGTGCATATCATTCTGGAGAACCTGAAGATTGCTCAAAGTCGTCAGAAGAGCAACTATGACAGGAAGCACACAAATATGGTGTATGTCCCTGGTGATCTCGTCTACCTTCGTGTCACTCCCATGAGAGGAACACACCGCTTCGGTATCAAAGGAAAGTTGGCTCCTAGATACATCGGTCCTTTCAAGATACGTGGTAGAAGAGGATAAGTTGCTTATGCACTGGAGCTTCCGGAAAAACTCAAAGTCCATGATGTTTTCCACATATCTCAGCTCAAGAAGTGCTTCAAAGACCCCGACAGGACCGTGGATCATGAGCTAATCGATCTCCAAGAAGACTTGTCTTATCAAGAACACCCCACCAAAATCCTTGAGACCGCAGAACGAAGGACGCGCAACAAGTCCATCAAGTTTTGCAAGGTGCAGTGGTCACACCATTCTGTTGATGAAGCCACATGGGAGCGTGAAGATGAACTCCGTGCCAACCATCCTTCTCTCTTTGTATCTTCTTCTTCTTCCTAGAATCTCGGGGCGAGATTCCTGTTTAGTGGGGGAGAGTTGTAGCATCCCAGTTGTCTAACACCTGTAATGCTACTTGCTATAGTAATAAAAAGGGCCACTTCCAAGATATAATTGTTGCATCATCATCATATCATGCTCATGTCATCATGTCACCTTGCTTTTGATCATCATATAAAACCCCTTCTTGTTTGGTTCTTATCTCATGTGCATTATTAATTGTAGTTGCCTCTTGATATTGTATTTGGTTCTTAATATATTGTTAAATGCCCAAGTTGATTTGGGGGCATATCTCTTAACAACTCCACCACCTTTCTTTCACCACCTTATAATTCCACCATCCAATTAATATGAGCTTGGCATTTTATTTGAGTTTACCTCTAGCTCATGTTGGTTGGTTGGATTCCACCATAATCTTTTGCTTGGCCTTTGCCCACCTTTTTGGGAATGCAAGGAATAATGCCACATGAATTAATGTTGTTTTCACAATATAACTTCATGGCAAATATTGTTGCATGGGCCATGCAAGTGCCACCTTTTTCTTGGCTTTGGGAATGTTTTGGCTTTGCTTGCATGGATCATCTCTCCTTGGTTTAAATCTTGTTTTGCCTTGTAGCTTTCTTCACCATATCATCTATCTCTCTCTATCCCCCTAGCTAAACCTCTATCCCCATGCTCCATGCACACACATGTGCTCATGTGGCATGCACAAACCTAAACCCCACCTTCCTCTCTCTACCTCTTTTCTTTTGATCTTGCTTGGTCTTTAATTGGAGCATGCATGAATCAAAGAAAAACCCCATCACCACATCTCTCTCTCTCTCTCTCTCTCTCTCTCTCTCTCTCTCTCTTTTCCTTGTCTTGATCTTGTGTGCACTTGGCTAGGGCATGCATGATCAAGTCAAGTACCCCTTGTCCCTCTCATCTTATCTTAGTCACAAACCCTCTAATCTCCAAAAACCTAATCTACCATACCCCTCTAAGAAAAAACCCTCAAACTACCCCCATGCCCTTAACCATCCTAGCTAAACAAAACCTAAACTACACCTCCCCTAAACAAACCCTAAGTACCCCTCCTCTCCTCTCTTTTCTAGCTTCCTAGCTTGGTCACACCATACCATGTCTCTAGCTAACCACCCCTAACCTACCTAGCATGTTCACATGGTCACCATGCCCTAGCTACCCCACCCAAACCTAACCCTAGACCGAGCCCATGCCTCTCCCTCTCTCGGCTCCCCCTCTCTGCCGGCGTGTCCCCACCCTGGCGCCTTCCCTGGCCCACCCAGCCCCGGCCCCACCTCAGCGCCACCCAAGACGCCTGCCTGCCGCCCATGCACGTGAGGTGCAACGCCCGCCCTCCCCACGCAAGCTCCCACGCTCCTACACCTAGCGATCTTATCCTTCCCCCTCACCCTAGCCTTCCCCCAGATCCCCCCAGGCCTCTCTTCCTCCCCCATGCCTCCCTTCTTCCTCTCCAGCGAGCTTCCTCTCCACCTTGCCATCTAAACCCTACGGCGGCCCCCCAGCGTCCCTTCGCTCCAGAGCTCCCCGAGGCGAGCCAGGAGTACCAGGAGCGGCGTCGACTTCCTCTGCTTCGCCCTGACGCGCCGGAGCCCGCTGGACCTCGCCGGAGGAGCCCCGCCGCTGCGTTCGTGACCGCCAGACGCCCGACCAGCTGCCCCTCGCCGATCCTCGCCACCCGAGCTCACTTGCACGGTCAGCCTGGTGAGCTCCTTCCTCCTAGACATCGTCTCCCCCTCTCGCCGTGCATCGTCGCCGCTTCCGTCGGCGCTCTGCTGCCAGTCGGGCGACAGCATCCGCTGCAGCAGTAGTTTCGCCTCTGTTCGTCGACCTGCCCCGCGCGTTGCAGTCCCCCTCCGCGCTAGCTTGCTGAACGAGAAGTGTAGCCCGCACGATCCTCTACAGTTTTCCTTTTTGCGCCTAGTCGAGTTACGCCGCCGTTTGGTCGCCATCGACGCCGGAAGACGGCCGATCTACCGCCGTCGACAGCACCTTTTCCGTCAGAACGCAGCAGCAGCCGTGGTCGTTTCGCGATTAGGCCCTCACCCTTTTTCCCGCCTAAAACCCGCAGCCCTCGACCCCACCTACCAGCGTCTGATGGAAATTTGCAAAAAGGATCCTCAGCTTCTTTTGTTTCCGCCCGCGGTCCCTGGATCGACCACGTGTCGCCACCGGGCAGTCACACAGGCGCTGGCGCCTCTTTGTCGACCTCGGCCTAGGGTGAGCCCGGGTGAGGAGATCTGGCGCGCGTGTGTGACTGCCCAGTCAGCCTGGTGGCCCCACCTGTCATCCTCTAGTGAGGTTTTCTGCTGAGTAACAAAAGTCCATGGCTTACTGATTCAAAATTTTCAAACAGATTTCAAATAAATTCAAACCTGATCCAAATTTAATTGAATTCATAACTTATTCCTGGTTTGGAATTTGAATTCAAACCTTATATGAAAAAATGTTTAGTTTTTGAATTACAATTCAAATCCAGGATTTCAAATATGCTATTCAAATTGCCTTTTGCACATTTAAAATTCCAAGTTTAATCAAATTACAACAATTGCCACTGGCACTTAAATAATTAATAACTTTTATTTTATAATGCCAAATTTAACAAATGATATGTCTAAAATGATCAGCTCGACGAGACCTTTCTGTTTATGCTATCCATGACTTCAATTGCAGCATGCATCATCTAAATATATAGCAAACAGCAATTGTTATGACAATAAAATGTGGCCCAACCTTAATAAAAATGACTTATTCTTGTCTTCCACACCTCACCATGCCATGCTACCTTATTGCCATGCAAATTGTGCATCATTCATCATGGCATGATTGCTTGCTTGACGCATCTTATTCATATGCTTGTGCTCTATATTCATGTTGGCCTTGTTTGTTTGGTTTTTCTCGGATAGACACTGAGCAGGGGTTATATCAAGAGAACCAGGAGCACTACCCAGATCCGTCCCTCGCTTCAACTGAGTTGCCAGGCAAGCACTTCCACATGCTTGCATACATACAGTACCTATCGCCTCTATCTTATTCCTGCATCATTGAGTCGCGATTGCATTAAATTGAATCCCAAGTATGCATAGCCTTTACTTTTAAACTCCACCAAGCTTGTTCCTCCATCCCATGAGCCATTACTATAGGAGTTGTTGAGCCATGCGAGTCGTAGAACAGCATGTGTAGGGTTTGTGAGTGTCTGATGGATAACGAGGTACCTAAACAACTTAACCGGAGTAGTAATGGGATAACTAATGAAAGTGGCACCGGTGAGCAACATCTGCTATTTGGTTTTTCCTGCTCACTTGTGTCCCGTAAGACCCCGAGTACTTGATTCCTGTTCCTTGATTTATCGCGCTATCCACATCCGGGAGGTATATGGGACCCCAGGCCGAGCTTGATTCAGTCTTATTTCTTGGGGCCACAAACTAGTTTGAGGTTTTATTTACTATCCTGTACTTATGCCATGCTACTGTTTATTTACGTTTGTGCGAGGAGCACACTGTACTGTTTAGGTAAGCGGAGTGTTTTCGCGGTATCGACAAGCCCAGCCACACTTTCGGGTTCCCAGTCGTTTACAGCCACTGACGCAAACCTTGAGTCCGTCTCGGAGTAAGCTAACTTCGTGGCGGATCTACTCAATGGGGTGGCCCCCTGAAATATTTCTGAATCTTGTGATTGTTCAGTCGTGAAAGCCTCGTTGGGATTTGATTTGGTTTTTCCGAGGTTGATCAAGCGTGTGTTGCTATTGGTGCACCCCGGCCGGGTAAAACTTTCTGAAAGCCGTGTCCGCGGATATGGACGACTTGGAGCACAGTTTCTCGATCATAGACAAGCATAACTAAAGTACCGCTTTAATCTGACTAAGTAATTTGACTAGTAAATAGTGCAACACTCATGGAATGGTTAATAAAACTGCCAACGGATGGGGGGTTGTTCGTCCGCTTCCTTGTTGGTAAGCAAGGAGGAGGATGGATCTGATGAGATTACCATTATAACTGTTGTTCTTAATTCACGGACATCCGTCTATCATTGGTTAGGCGGATGGTTAGCGTTTATCTCAGAGAACTGCTAGGGTTCTTTTCGCGCAATTCGTCACCCTGGTTGTGTCCCTTTAGAGGCATTAAGACTTGCTGAGTACCCTTAGGGTCTCACACGATCAATTATTTGGTTCAGATGAATAGGTACCCTCGCAGGACGGATACTGGGTGGAAGAAGCCGAAGATGGGGGCAACGATCGTTTGGTGTAGAGATTCGGGAACGGGATCCGTGAGACCTGTAGTTGGGATGTGCTTATTTCTATGGCATCTTATGCCGATTTGCTTCTTATCCGTACTCGGATCTTGTTTGCCGCTGCATGATACTCGATGTGTGTTGTATGAGGAAGTATCCTAAAATATAGATCTATCTAGGTCATTTGAATCTTGCCGATGTATGCGTTGCTATATTTCCTTTCTTTCTAGATGGTATGGCTCTGATGTACTCTTGTATGGTGGCTTGCATACATACCCACTTGTGTATGTAGTTGATCCTTCTTCGCCGACACGCCCGTCACAGGTCCTTGAGAGGGTAGTGGTTGGGACGTCTGAAAGGACTACCAGTGAGTGGCTTTTGGGGCCCCACCGTACTATTTCATCCACTACCACTCATCCAGGCTTGTATCTAGGAGCGTAATTCACCGAGGTAGTTACAGCATCTTTTCTGGAACTTCAGCATACAGCTCTGCAGGAGGAAGCAAGTAGGCAAGTGTTTGAGGAGTCAAAGAAACACAACCGTGATGCACCAAGCTCTTCAGCTATGTCAGCTCCTTCTAAGCGGCGTGTCTGGGTTCCTAACACCCCACCGTCGCTCCCGGCTCCACCAAGACCTGCAAGCTACGCGGCAAGGCCACCAAACTTCATCACTGCTGCTCCCAGGGGCTACAACCACCACTACCCTGGAGCGCCTGGCGGAGTCCCTGGCTATGTTGCTCCACGTCCACCTGGTGCTTGTTTCACGTGTGGAGACTCTGGACATCAAAGCTGGAACT